>CM077571.1:30506726-31905788 GCA_039657325.1 Stephania cephalantha
AAGTAATAAATTAAACAAAACTTATGCCCCGATTCGCTGTTCATGCGATGAAGAAAATGGAGGGGCAGGTAAGTCATTAATTTTAATTACCATTATTTAAAACATGTTATCTTAATGTTAAGACACCCAATGAACAAGTGACAAACTTGGGACTAATAAGGTAATCTAAGTCATTATCTTGTGTATAAGTTAATCCCATAAACTTAGGATAGTTGGGTTTGTGAACCGAACAGACCAGTAGATAAATTGACTAACCCGTTTAAGCATTTGAACATGCATGATATGAAAGAATAATTAATATGTATTCTCTCTCTCGGAATTTGCATGGTCCCATGAAAGCGAATGATTGAATTAAGTTAATTACTATGCCTTTCGTGCAAAAGACTTTTTTATAGGCACACGTACAACAACATTTGACACACGCATACACATACTATGGTAGAAATCAGGGGCGGACGCCGACTCCGACTTAAGGGGGCCAAATTGTTTTTCTATATTGTGAAAATCCTTAACCATTCATAAGTTTTTTCGCTATGGGATGATGAACTAGTTAACTTTTTTTAAAATGAATTAATAATATGTAAAGTTCTAAAAAAATAGTAATAATATGCTGAAGATGAAAAAAATAATGTCCAATCTTTTTTCATTCATTTATAAAGCATAAAAGGAAAGAAAATGAAATACCTTGAAAAGAAAACACCGATTTCCATAAAATATATAGATAGAGTGGGCAAAAATGTGACAACTTAATTTTCATAGAGAAAAAGAAAAAAACAAGAGTAAGGCCATGTATAAAAACATGGACAAAAAAAGTGAGCCAATGTATTCACTTCTAATTTCTATTAAACTTATGTGTACAACAAAAAAAAAATGTATTGATAGAAACATTTAAGATCCTACCAAGAGTCGTGGATTTCAAAGACTATGAGATATACGATCACGTTGAAATAACCGAAAAAATCAAAGAGATCTTACCTAAAAAACTGAAAATCAAGTAATAATGTATGTGAGGGGGCAATAGGAAATTTTATTTGGTCAATAAGAGTGAATTGAGATATGCATTCATCTCATTAGTACCCAACTAATAACACCCCTTATTAAGAACACACACCCCATAAGAGAAATGCTTTGCAATAACACCCCGCCTAATTAAGAACGCGCACCCCATACATCAGCTCAGTCCATGTTCACTTCCAGATGCGATCTTACACATCTGAAGGTGCAAAACACGATGAGATGTGGGAGACATATAATTGTGTTCTATAATTGCACCCTAAACCGTAAAGAGGGGGGGGGGCTAAACCCTAAAGGGGGAGGGGGTTAATCCAGAAGTTTTCATATAGTATATACATGTAGCAAATGTAACCCTAACATTTTTTTTTTCGAATTTTCCTTTAGATGAAAAATAAAAAAAAGGAAGTAATAGTACTAAACATTTGTTGTGGGCGCATCCATCAAAATGTGTACTGCAAAGCTTGGCACAATTCTAGAGACAACAATAATTGTAGGGAAATGCTTGAATGAGAATGCAATGTGTGTCTGACTAATGAAGCAATGGGACGCCCTCTGACTTTTCTCTATCTCCCTCTTGTCGCACAACTCCTTCTTCCTCCATCTTCTTCCTCATATCTGATCAAGTGAATACACTACTATTTTTGCATCTCTTCTTGATGATATGTTTCACTTTCTCTGCTGGAGATGTGGTGCTGAGGATGATTTTGTTTGTCATGCACCTCCAAAATCCAGCCACATTTTTTGCGTGCTCAGCCGTACCCCTTACAAAACTCTATCATTGTTGAATAAACGATCAAAAAAAGAAAAGGAAATCTACAAATTTTTTGATCAAAGCGTGTCAATCTAATCTCCAATTGTCCAAAGACTCCAACCTAAGAAAATATATTGATCACCAAAGGTTGAATGAATCACTGCGATTTGCTTACATTGGGAAGCAACAATAGATCACTTTTTTTATCCAATAAGATGGACATGGTTCTGCATCAACTTCATTGGAAAGCAACAATAAATCACTTTGTATGGAAAAACTCCAACAATAAATTACAATCTATAAACGAATTTACCTCACAAATTTTACAAAATAATTAAATTCATGGTCAATTAACATGAGAGTGTTAAACTTTCCCGATCGCGCCGCACACGAGTGCGCGATTCCGTTGATCTCCGCGCAAGACCGATATCGTCCCCAACTTAACCATCTTCAACTCTTAGGTGTGAGATTTTATCTCAAATGACCTCGATGTTTACTAGTACCGATATTGTCCTCCAACCTAACCACCTATCAACTCCAGATTAAAGATAGGTGTGGGGTTTTCGTGAAGGCCTCGGTATTAGTTAAGGGAAGATCACTTATATATACACCTTAGGACCAAAATCTATCCATGGTGTTTTTCTTCTCGATAGGTCCTAACCGAACTATCTAATTTGTAATAGCATGAAAAGAAACTAAATTAACACTTCCTATTTTTTTGCAACTTCTTCCCTATTTTCGTTGAACACAAACCTTAGATCTATAAACCCTTTTTTGATTTTTTACAACATAAACCGTCGACTCATGAACACATACCCTTGACACCCCATGCGTCTTCCTTGCTAACCCCTCTAGTCTCATTTCCATCCCTTACCTCCACACTACCCTAGCTCTAATCTCCCGACCTCGGTATCTCGCCTACATTTTTTGTCGCGTCCACGATCCGGATGGGGTGAATAGTAAAAATGCCATAGATAAGATTTTGGAGAGTGTGTACGCGGATGTGGTGGTGTTCATGAAGAAGAGAGAGACGAAGACAGTAGTGTATTCTCTTGATCGGAGGAAGGAGTTGTGTGACGAAAAGGAGAAAGAGAAACAAATAGTCAAATGACGTCCATTGCATCATCGGTCAAACAGACCCCCAACACCCCACTTCTTTTGTGGGGACCACAAGGCATATCAACCATTGTGCACTTCGTTGTGACATTGGGTTGTCATTCTAGCATATCCCACGAGAGCGATTATATATTAGCCCCCACTATCCTATATTAGCCTCCCATTTAATTTAAAATATTTTTAACTAAAATGTCTTTAGGCAAAATTACATAAATAACCCCACTCTAAATAATGAACCTATTTCATTTCATTTTCCCCTTCTACTTTCCACTCTCTACACCCCTTGTCAACTTTACTTTTCACTCTCTACACCCCTCCCTAAATGAAATCTTAAACTCATCATCAACTCATATACCACTTACTACAATCACCTTCTTCTCTTCTACTTACTTTTCACTTTCTATTTCCTCGCCCCAAATTAAACTATAGAAAAATCTCATTTTCTCTTCGACTTTCTAATCTCTACACCCATTCTCATCTCTTTGTCCATATACTCAATAATTCACCATCAAATACAACATCTTAATTATAGTATTTGGTTGAGATTTGATTCTTATTCTTAAATGGTTATAATCCTTTATTTGTGTTGAGTCTTAGCTTTTAAGGGTTAAAGAATCAATCTTGGAATGCATATGGAGCAAATTGAGTTAAGGGAGAGAAAAAGATGATGTGCAACAAGGGTGTTGGATTAAGTGTTACATCACTTAGACTCGTCTCAAGATTTTAATGTTAACAAACAACGTGAAATCATCCAAAATTGTTTGAACTCACAAGTTTAAAAACTACTAATTCGAGATCAAATAGAATGGATGGAAAGGAAGGAATGAGATTTGAAGAGCTCATAATATGATCTTGGCAAGGAAAGACACGAGAAAGAGACATGAAGTTTTGTACATCATTTGTAAGGTATAAGAGTTCAACAACACGAGCCAAATGCATTATATTCATACATTTCATGTTTTCAAGAATCTAAAGTCATGTATTTCATGATTTTCAAATTTGTGAGTTTTAAAATGTTTTAAATCATGCAAATGTGTTTTATAGCATGAACTTGAGGTTTACAAACTGTTGTAATCTATTTTGAATGCACCAACATCAGTTTGGATGATTTTTGAATGATAAGTAAAATATTTGTAGACTAGCCCCTACATGTTTCATGAAAGTGGAATCTCCAATTTCGGGATTTGTGAAATCATCTCGAGCAATCCAAACAGGTCCAATGACTCATACTAAACATTTCCAAGGTGTTCCTAATGGTTTAGTTGGGTCGCACGTGAGTTAGGGATTTACTAACTAAACCAAAAACTATTAGTCTATAGTCCTTATTTGGTTAGTGCACTAATGGGATTCATTAGTGCATCCCATTAGTGCGCTACCTACGGTTAGCGCGCTAACTAGTCTCATGACAACTTTATTTTTTATTTTTTATAAAACTTACATCTTTTGCTTTAATTTGAACTAATAATTGATTTTGGGCTCTTAGATCACCATAACAACTAAAAACAATTAAAAGGGTATGGAGATAACATAATGAATACATAGAACAAGTTTTTGATCGAACTTGCACATCACACACAAAAATAGTAAAAACATGGAGTTTTTGCAAGAAAAGTGAAGATCAAACACAAACACTCACTTGAGGGCAGTTGTGGCTGATTTTATGCAAATTAAGAGAGGCGAAAGGAAGTGTTCTAAGGTCTTCAACACACTTGTCCAAATTGATTTAAATCATGTTCACATTTTGGGTTGTAAGATGTCATCTTTCCCTACATTATTTGTACTGAATGTATATCTTGTTGTTAAGGATTTGTGTAGGAACTATATGTGACTGATTTTGATATGTTCATATAGTGTGTGGAGCCTTATATCAAGTTTATATAAGACCTATATCAAATTAGCACCTATTGAGCCGAAACTTGAAACACTATTGTGCATGTGAAACTAGAAAAACAAATAGATCCTAACCTATACTTATATTAACTGTTTTTTCTTTGAAGTGTGTGTGAAACACTACTAAAAATGTGTTTTGAACTTAATCTTGATTTTATGTAAACCCAAAGTTTAGATTGCACTTACTTGGGCTTAATTGTGATTTTTCATGGTGCATTGAATTGACTTGAAACCAACTTATGCTTAATGTATATTTGTGGTTATGGTTTCATGCCTATGTTGTTTTGACAACATATTTATAAGGGTTTTGTTTTTAAGCTTAATTTATTTGAGACCCGAGATTTTGATTGCACAACTTGAGCTCGATCATGATTTTTCATATATGCATTGAATTGACTTGAAACCAACTTGTGCTTAATTTATATTTGTAGTTATAGTTTCATGTCTATGTTGTTTTGACAACTTAATTACAAAGGTTTATTCTTAAGCTTAATCTATTTGAGAACCGAGATCTTGATTGTACAACTTGAGCTTAATCATGATTTTTTATATGTGCATTGATTTGACTTGAAACCAACTTGTGCATATTCGTTTGTATGGTTTCTATGTTGTTTTGACAACATATTTACAAGGGCTTTGTTCGTAAGCCTAATCTATTTGAGACTCGAGATTTTGATTGCACAACTTGAGCTTAAACTTGTATTTTACATTGGTGCATCAAATTAGCCATTCTTTGGAACCAACTTAGCTTAATCTATACCCTTCTTTATTGGTTTCAATACCGAGGGTTAGCCTATAAAAGTAGATTTACAAGGCATCTGAATTGGCAAAGTCTCACTTGCATTGTCTTATCTTATGATTACATTTGGCTTGTGAGAAGAGAACATCTTATACCACTTTACTTGTTGTAAGCGACAAATTATTTTCAATTGTAAATGTTGTAAGGTCTATTTGTGAATAGACCAAGTTGTGAATCCTATTAGTGTATATGAGAGGTTGTAAATCCTATCGGGGTATAGGTAAGGTAAACTCCTAGATGCATCTAGGCAAGTTAAATTTCTAGTTGAGACTAGGTGGTTATAAAAGTCCTTATTGCGGTAAGGCAAGTGTAAAAGACCAGTTAAGTGTTGGTACACTAAGCTTGCGATCTTAGGTTTGTTTACTTATTGGAATATAAGTGTTGATTCAAAATCCTAACCGAGGAGGTTAGGTAGTGGTTGTAGATCGAGGGATCGAACCACTATATCAATTGTGTACTTCCACATCTTCTACCCCATTCTCCTAGTATAGCATTTCACTCACTCAAATCTTTTCGACACATTGCTATTGCTATCACTACTACTCGCGCTCATCTAGCTTGACTTTTGAAGTGAACTTACGAGATTAGCAAAGAAAGTTGTAAAATGTCAAAATTGGCCATCACACCCAATTCATCCCCGTCTTGGGTGACCTTCAAAGGGATTGGAGGTTGAAGATCACAAAAAGGGTTTTTTTTTTGGAAGAGAGGGGGACCAAATATAAATTTGAGGTAAAATGGAGAGTTTACTAACAATTAAGGGAGGTGCTTAGAACATGAACTAACTTATTAGGGGCTACAAATAACATTAAATTAAATAGGGGTTGATATAATATAATGGGTGCTTATAGTAACTCCCATTCCATAATTGTGTGTCAAAAGGCAAGTGTTTTTTAAGCAAGGTTGGGCTAAAAGTAACCCCAACCTTAATTTTACTCTTTTTTTTTTTTTTTTTTTTTTTTTTTTTTTCGGTTTTAGTTACAAACCTTTATTCTTTCCAAAATGGTCATCAAACTTTACAAAAGTTTCATTCATACTCATTCCATCCATCTTTAAGTGATTTGTTATATAGCAATGACGTGGCGTCGAGTTGGTCATGCCATGGTATAAGATTAAATTTACCCAAAAAAGTTTAAAAATAAAAAAAAACAACCTGACCTTTTCATTTTTCGTTAGAAATGTTCATATGGGTTGGGTCTAAGAGAGTTAACGTCTGAATGCCATTGCCTAAGGTCAACTCGAAAAGCGCACCGACATTTTTTATTTATAAAATACTTAATTTTTATTTTGTGTATAAAATAAATAATTTTCATTTATTACACTTTTGAGATTTATATTTTTTACTTCAAATTTAAAAATACTTCATTTTAAAAATATTATTTGGATGGGGCCAAGTTTAGTCTAAATGGCCTTGCCAAGCTAACCTTAAAAATCCTACTTTGCATTTTTATCTATATAAAATGACTATTTATTTATTTATCATATTCTAATAAAAATATATATCTTTGTACTTTAAATAACAAATTATTTTATTGTTTTTAAATAATGTATAGCGAAAAATAATTTTGACATTTAAAGTACATAAAAATGTTTTTTAATTACATAGTAAATAAATAAATATTTATTTTATAAATAAAAATAGGTGGGGAAAATAATTTTGACATTTGAATTACATAAAAAGCTACGTTAGTGCAAACTCAACGCCACGTCATTGTTATTTAACGGTCGCTTAACAAAAGATGGATGAAATGACCACGAGTGAAACTTTTGTAAAGTTTGATCAATACCGTTTGAAAAAAAAATAAAGTTTCATGACCAAAACTAAAAAAACAAAAAGTTTTGTGACCACGAGTGAAATTAACCCCTTCAATATACATATGATGGGGGTGCGCTGAATAATGTTAGTGTATTTCAATTAAGATCGATAAAAAAATTCGATATATTTCATCAAGTTGCACTTTGCTTAATGTATATGTAAGTTGAATTTTCAATAAGCAACTTGAACTTTAATTAACTTTTGTTAGAGAGTTTATGGATGATTAAGATTCCTTATCTTCCTATTTTTTTAGTTTTCCTTATTGATTTAAGATTTTGAACCACCGCCGATCTTCTCTTTTAATCGACGAGGGTTCCAATCTTCATCTCTCTGTGTTTTATGTATTCAATAAAGTGCAGATATTTTCGGATATGTGAAGACGGATCTACTTGTTACAGAGATCTTCCTTAACGCTCGTTTTTAGATATGTGCAGCGATTGGGTTGGTCCATATTTTAGTTTTATTTTTAGGTAGCTTGTCTTCCCTTTGTTGGAAGTCTTGATTTTGTCTTTTTCTTGTAGAGAAGTTTTAAGTTTTCTTCTCCTCATCGGGAAGTTTCGTTATTCCTTTTGTGGTTCTAGCGAGTGTTTGTGTATTGTAATGTGTTTCGACGTTGTAGAGAGCGGTCCTCGATTGGCAAACTGTTTCAATTTCACAATTGCATTCACAACTAAAGTAATGGCAACTCTTTTGAACAAATAGAATTAGCGAATCAATGTACTTTTTTGATTATATGTCCGGTCTTGTACCGAGCCATTAATGATTAATAAACCTTATATTTTCTTCAAAAAAAGATTCCTTATCTTCCAATTGAGTCAATATTGATTAACTAATTAATTAAGAAAGCCATCAAAAGAGATGCGACATTTTTATATAGTTATTGAATTCCAAACTGAAGTGTGTATATCAAGCCAACCAACTTATCATCTAACTATGAAAAAGATCATCTAACAAATTAACTAATCAATTTAACTACTTAATATTATTCCTAGTATTAAAAGATTAACTAAGAATATGTATGAATTGAAAAGTGATAAGTACTTAATTAGACTATATAAGGTTAGTTTAGTTGCATAATAGATCTAAATATCCCTAAATGAGCTCTAAATCATGGTATTTTAATGTTTTCGGAGTTTACGAGGTATTAAAGAGACAAATAAATGAATTCATGAAGAAGCAAGAAGAGTCAAATTGTCACTTTACATGGATGGCGTGAGGACAACGTGGAAATCAAAAGAAGCATTGTGATGATGATGACGTAGTCACGATCGTGGTCCGACACTGAGATGACGCCGAGATGCGATACGGGCGAGTCGAGATCATCGAGAAAAAGAAAAACACAAGAAGAGCCGACGCTGTCAATTTTTACAGGGAGCACCAACTCACTTATAGACGGGGGCAAGACTAAAAAATAGAAATTCTTTGACTTCTATTTCATTTGAAATTGTTATTTAGGGTTTCTAATTGTACTTTTAGTAGTCTTATGATTATAAATAGGTGTCGGGACGTGGTAAATTAACCGACCACCACCCACCACCATACACAACCATACGTTAGCATACTTTTAGAAGATACCAACATAATTTACTTAGTTTTGAGTTTTTAAGAGTTTCATTTGAGTATTGAAAAGAGCTTTTGAAGGAGAAGACATTGAACACTCATGTTTTACAATTTAATCTTTATTTCATTGATTTAATTAAAGTTATTATTTAGTTTAATCTTTGATTTCAATGATGTTTATGAATTGTATGATGTTGATTTCAATAATGAGTGAGTAATCTATTTATCTTAGGGATCAATGGATCATATGGTATGAATACTATGAAAAGTTATGAATTGATTATAATGTTTTTGATGTGCAATGATTAGAATTTTTGTTTGATTATATGTTCAATGCTATGAACATCTTGATTACATATTTATTGATTAGGGGTTTTAGAATTTACCATGGCCTAGGAGCTTTTAAGTCGGATATAAGCAACGCAACCGTAAAATATATAACATCAATATATAGTTGTTGATTAGGGAGACATGGATAATAAACTTAATTGTTTATGAGTCTAAAGATTTGATACTTAATGATTTATGAGACTTACGTTATTCACACCGATATGTGGAGTTCTAGTTTGCATATTAAAATCTTTTCACCACGATAGTGGGTTGAAGCGAATATTAAGGAAATATGTCTATTCTAATTATCTATTGCACACACATAAGAAAAATGAAGGAAGTTTTATATGGGAAGTATAATATTCATTACCTAGTGAAGTTGTGAACTTAAAGTTTTCTCAATATAATAATATAACTTGATTACATTGCTTTTATAAATTAGAGTAGTTTAGTTTAAATCAAATATACACATTTCCTAGAGGAACGATATCCCTAATCAATATTTGTTGATCAAATTATTACTACAATTGAACAGTTATACTTGCGGTCACGATTAAGTTTTTTTTTGGCGCCATTGCGAGAGATAGTTGGCCACAATTAGTTTAGTTTACTAAGTTGTTGAGAGTTTTTAATTTATTGAATTTTTTACTTTTAGTTTTAAGTTGATAAACCCTACTGCACTTGATATACTTTCTTTTTATCTTGGGTGTTTTAGGGATGTGAATAATGTATAGCTATCATGTTAAGGAATCAAACAGTGAAATCCTTGATAAAATCTCTACGTCGGTTTATTAAAGTAAAGTTGTTCAAGACAATAACACATACCTAGCACAATCAATCATGAGTGGTTTGGAATGGATGGGATATAAATAACCATATTACAACTCATATGGATTCTTTCAAGATTTGTGGGAAGTCAAGAGCATTGTAACTACATACAAAGAAAATAGTCATGACATAATTATCAAAGTTTTTAAAATCCTCACATTCAAAATGTATATGAACCATCACGGAGCTCTCGGAACAACCGACAATCACGACAAGATTAAGAGATTGATGAACAATTGTCTCTTACATCTTTAGAGCAAATAGTAAAAAAAATGGTTGAGCAGAGAAAGCATGATCTCAAGAAGTATGAGGAAAGATTAGATATTTCTGCGCAATCATTTAATATAAAGGATGATGAAGATGCTCCAACATTCTTGAATTTGGAAAATAATTTAAAAGAAAATTGCAAAACTCATTAATTCAAGACAAGAGGTTGTGGTTAAGTCTAATGAGAACCAAGTTGAGGAGATGTTATTAAGCGAAAAAACATGTCATGAAACATATGAAGAAGCAGAGAAGCCAAATCTAGAGGATTGCAACATTATTGATACTTTAGAGCAATATGATTTACTTGACCATGTTAGAGAGAGTTAATATCAATGATATCATGCAACATGATAGTGGTATTGATCTAGAAAACTTTGAAATAATAATGAAAGACGAAAGCAATGAAAATAAAGATCACGTATAGTACAAAGTTTGTGCAAGGGACAATCATTTTTGTTGTATCAATAAAACCATTTAAACAAGAATCGCAAGATCAATGGAATGGTGAGAAAATCGGGATCTTTGCAGATACGTATGAGAAGATTACAAAGATGATCCCTTTTGAAAAGATATGGTAAGTTTGTACCAAATTATATAAAGATTGTGAAGGATAGGGTAGCATGCCATAAAAAGGATTAGAGGATATGAAGAACTTCACAAGGATACATCATTGAAGTAATCTTGGTGGATCACAGTGATCATTTGAGAGCCGTTGTGCAAAGGCGTCGCAGGCTAAGGACGTTAAACGCGGCGTTCGGGAAGCGACCCAATGTTTTTTTAAACTTAGTTTTAATTTAGTTTTTACTTTTAAGCAATAAGTATAGCAATCCAAACGTTTTGATAGTATTTTTCAAACTTTGACGAATTTTTGTGCGAATTTCGTAAGAAAAACCATTTGCCCGATTATTTTTTATTGGAATGAAGAAGTCTCAACATATTGAGCATATTCACACAAGTATCAAGGAGTTAGAGTGGTATTGGATAGGCAAAGTGATGAAACATGGGTAAGATTTTTAAATTTTTTATTAAAGTGGGGAGTCACACGGTCATACGTCATGTGTGTTAATACTCGATGCCATGACAACGCCAATAGGGAGGTAAGTGAAAAATGTGAATTTTTATATAAGGGCAAGTCGACGCAGCTCTCGATCGATTTGTGAGATTACACAAACGACATCGGGATGGAAACATAGACCGAGTCTCAGCCGACGTCGTGACTATGATGTGACGACGATGTAGGTTATAATTGGTGGCGTCGACCTCGGGACATAATTTTAAACCATTTTTAAACTTATTTCAGCACACTTCTAACCTATTCCAAACCCTACTAACGAGCATAAACCCCTCTAAAACCATAGTTTGAGTGATTATAACTAAGAAAAAAATGTTTCTTGTAATTAAAAGTGAAGAGTGAAGTAGCATTGTGGTTTTGCACAAGTTGGAGTGCTAGGGCATCGATTAGGAAAAATGAACTAATAGAGCAATAGGGTAGAAATTAGCGAGCAAAATGAGAGGGCTTTGATTGATGGAAGCTTGGAGAAGTATTCTACACTTTGAAAAGTGTTGGGTTTTAGGGGTCATACGTAATGGGAGATTCAAAATAATTTTTTGAAACAACATAATCGAAAATAAGTTCCATTAAACTAGATCTACAAAATAAACTATACCTTAATCCGTAATTTCCTTTTCCGATTGTTCGATCTCCCGGACATTAAAGCGCGCGTCCTCTATCGTAAATCCACACATAAACGGTGACCACAATTTAAAGTGTTAGCCCCAAGTAAGATAGAAAACATTTTTCTTTCTCTCCCAAAACCCAGAGAACTCAAAAATAGCAAAAAATGAAATCTTAATTCGTTTTAAGGTATCAACCTCTTTTATATGTGTAGATAAACCCTTACTTAAAATCCTATTCATAATACAACTATTATATTTAGGCAGTTTAAGAAAATTACACATACCCCCGCCTATTAATAAGTTATCATGTAACAAATTGTAAGGGCTTTTATGTTATGAATTTTATCATATATAATTCATTACTCGGACTAATTGAAATTGCGCAAAGTCATTCTTTTTGTATGACCCAATAGGTTCATGCAACGTTGGTAGTGAACCAAAATAATCTTGGTACACAAGTTATAAACGATCTCTAGCAAGGCTTTATGACTACCCAAGTTGCACGAAGATCAAAATCGATATAACCTAATCAATAATGTATATCATATCTTTTTATTGTATGATATCTTTGGATCAAACATAAGGCATGAAAAAGTCACCCTTGATGTTTAATCGTACTAGTCTCGATCTTAGTAGGATCGAAGACATCGAAGTGACATTGATCACATAAATTCACATGGACTTGGCCATTATCAATTTATCAAATCGAGGGATCCCGACACATGTCGAGAGTGCATAATAGTTTCTCGTATTTTCATATTATTTGTAGTAGTGGTAAATGAGATATCGTATCTACAGGGATTTTGCAAACTTTTAAGGAAAGTATTTTTGTCTTGTTTTTCTTAATTTAGTTAATCTAATTAAACGATAATTCAAATACTAAATAACTAAATCTATGACTATTAACTTAATTAACCAAATTAATTAAACTAATTCAAACAATTCAACGCAAACTTAATTAAACAAAACTCAAATTAAATATAATATAAATATCTAAACAAACATTTAAACAAACCCCCACTAAACAATGTAATATACTTAGAATGCATTCAAGCACTAAAACATAACATTACCTCATAACCTAGTTATAATCATATCACATGGAATCTTGAAATCATTAAATCCTAGTTCTTAATAGGTTGATATCCTTTAGCAAACCATCGATTTTCCTATATTCAATGAAAAATAAGCCGTATCCTTATCATTGTAAATCTACCTATTGGAGAAAACGCAATAAAATAGAAATTACGATAATATTAACACAACGAAAATCATGCCTAATCTAAATCAAATATTAATTAGAATATGCTAATCAATAAATAACTTAGAATACAATCACCTAGAACATCCACTCGGGTAATACGGCCCTATAGATTAATCCTAGTTACTACTTCTATAATTGTCGTTAATAATCATATACATAGATTCAAAATCAAAATATCATAATACATATTTGCAACTATGCATACAATATCAATCCTCATTAGTTGTAACACACAAAACAACTTATTAAAACTATGATTGTTGTGTATGAGTAGATTTAAAGCATTAAGTACATGATTCCTTAATTATAACTATATAGCAATCTAAAGTATATACATGTATAAGGTATGTTTAGATTAACAAACTACTCACTCATGCTGGAAATAAATAACACAATAATATAATTGAAAGACATACTTAAATAAATCTTTTGATGAAATAAACAAAGCTCCAATGTAGCTTCAAACATAAACTCAAATATAAACTAACTTACGACTTTCACAAACTTGTTAACTGAAGAAAGAACTAAAAGATAGCTCTTAATTTTAAAGCCCTAATGTCCTATTTATAGTTTCCCAAGTGTACAAATTTTAGATAAAGTCAAATTCTTCATATTAATCTAAAAAAACTCATCACCAAGCTCAGTGATTTGTCAGCGATTCCATTTTGTTCACAAATCGCTGAGATAATCACTGAAAATCGGTCTCTATGCTCTATCGATTCAGTTGGCGATTCCTAGTGTATTTCCCAATTCACTGATGATTCGCTGACTCCTCTCTGCTGCCAATTTAGACATCGATTCCTAGTGTATTTTTGTATCGCTAGCTAATCGCTAGCTTTATTCTCAAGTTGACGGTTTTGCTCTTCTTCATCGTTTTCTTCCATTTCTTCATTAATCCTAAATAAATCATGAAATCTTGAAAACAAGAGAATAACTAGTGTAATATCATCATTTATATTTAAAACCAACCTAAATTACACTATAAAACATGTCTAATTATTGACTTATCAAATACCCCAAAACTTAGCACTTTGTTGTCCCAAGCAATGGAATACTCTTAATCATATTCTCTTTTCATTCTTTATATATTGATTTCATTCTAATTCATCTTAAATTTAAATAATAGAATTTTTAAATAAAAGTGATCTTCAAATGGAAACATATTACCCACAACTAAATAGAAGTTATGATAGAATATAATAATTTAGAAAAACGAACCATCCCTCAATGATAACTCAACCACCTAATGCAACACCCCTTAGAACTTAAAGGTCATTACCAAGGCCAGTATATAATATAGGTTTTCTCAATCTCCAAGAAAAAACATCAAGCTTATGATGACTAGTGTAAAATCTCAAAACACAAAACCATTAGATTAATCTAAACTTTAGAAAATACTTCATAACAACACTACAATCAAAATCAATAGAAATTTTGTTAAGATACTAATGAATATATCGTTTAAAATATTTTAGACAAAAAAATACTTTACTCAACCCTACCTTTAAGCACTCGAGCTAAATCTTTTTTTTGAAGAGTTTAAGAACATCCACCTTTTCATCTTTTTTTTCTACTTCATTCTAATTATTTCTTCTTTTTTATTATATATATTTTTTTTCATTTGACTTTTGAGTCCATGCTGGACATTTTCACATTTTTCCCACTATTGATTCCCTACTCCATTTCGTATGAAATCTATAGGAATCTCTATATATTTGTAAACTCTTGTTAGCACTTCTCATTATCCACTAAAGTTGAAGAAAGCATTCTTCCTAACTTATAGAAATCCATTGGTTTCTAACCCATTTCTTCTTTCAATTGTGGCATAATAACTTTCTATATTTACTATAAAACTACTTAATCAATAGCCTTTGTATCACAAGATTCTTAGAAATCTGTCTTGTTCATCTTGCACTATAATTTTGATCTTCTACTCATTCTCATGAGTAATACAAGGTAATAAATCTAGTGTATACACCAACTAATAAAGTTAATAAAAAAGGGTATAAAAATTGATTCCTTCTATCATAGAATTCACTTGGATAATAAAATACCACTTCCAATCAAAAATCTATTATATATTTACTCCATTATATTATATACCTAACTAAAAATAAAGTAAAATGAAATTCATACTTACTTGAATTCGGAAGAAATTTGAAAAGTTTCATCAACTCACTTGAATAAAAAATTTGAACTTTGCATCAATTCTGAACTTATTTTCTACCTTTCTTTCTTTCCTTGCTTTTTTGCTATCTTTGCTATCATTGTCATACTTCACCTAAAATACCTCCAAACTCATTCCAATCCTTGTCCACAAGGTTTAAAAATTAAGTCTGATTTCCAACAAAACAAATATACCTTGTGAAGTATAAACGAATTGATATAATCATAAATTGAATAATCAATATAAGAATAAACTCAATATATTAATTTCAACAAATAAAGTGCATAAAAATTAGGATAAAACATCACCAATGTATCAAATGTAGCAACATCATCATTACATAGTATCACATCACCAATAAATTGTATCAAATGTTTCAAATCACCAAGCACTGATCAAAAATAGTATATCACCACCATATATCACATAGTATCATTACCATAGATCACATAGTATCATTACCAGAGTTACATGTAAGACCTCACACACTATCACTCAGAGACAAAAAGATAAAGTAGAATAAAGAAATCAATGTCATCGTTCAGAAGTTGCATCATCATCATCATCATCCTCCATTGGATCAATCCTTTGGGACTGCTCGCAATGGGATCATAGAGGTTGTAGTCCTGACCTCGAGGTAGTTGATCATTGAAAATACCATTACTCGGTATCCTCATATATGTAGATGGTATAAGAACCTCTGCGCCTCATTGTTTTCTATGTCTTCTAGATATCGTCCGCTCCATCCTGTAAATGCTTTTTGCTAAGGCCTTTTGGTTCTTGAACACCAGTTCTTGATTCCTTAGAGTTCTCATTTGATTGCATAAAATACCCATAAAGGCCAACTTTAACTCCTCCATGTAAATTCCATCATAGTCCTTAGCAGGTTGCTCCATATTTGGATCGTTTCTAGCTCTTGATATTTCTTCCAAAACTCTCCTTGTATCTTCTCTAATTTTCTTCTTTGCATTATGATCTCAGCCTTTTCTCTCTCATTTTTGGAGTCTACATATCCATCAATTTTCCCATATCTATCTATTACTTCATCCGTAATGGTATTTTCTAGTAAAACGTCCATCTCAATTCCTGTCATGTTTACTCGATCTGCTCTACAAAAAGCCGTGATCATCAAAGAAAATGGTAATTTTTCATTCTTCTTCATTGTGATGACACTCCTTATTGATTCATAAATAATCATGCCAACATCCATATATCCCAATCTCATGACAATGTTGTAAAGCAAGACAACATTATAGTTCACGATCTCGTAATATTGTAGACTTGGCTTTAAGCTGGCGTTGATGAAATAACACCATGCTTTCATGATTTTCCTAAAAAATTTGGCAGTGATGTGATTCAGGAACCCCTCAATGTCTAAATTGAATTCATCACCATGGATTGCCTTTAATCCTCCCCTAATTGCCTCAGTTGGATATTGGTACTTAATCGCATATTCAGGCTTTTGTTACTCGTCGTTTTCTCTTTAGGGAGCTTCCAATAAACTAAAATACTAATTTATTCTTGCAGCAAGATAATCCACTGTTCTTCCCCTAACCCATTACTCATTCTCGCTGTCACTTTCACAGGCATTTGTCAAGAACTCTCTCACCAAAATGTCGCACCCTTTCTCACTAGGAACATCATCAAGGTCTAAATGGTTATAGTCCTTAGTCAATAATCCCCAGTTTCTCACATCAATGATATCTAAGATCCTAGACTTATATTTCAACTCATTATTCATATTGAATCCCCTCTTCGAGATCAACTTCTTTTCTCTCACAATATCATTCTTAATTTTGGTAAAAGCCTTATCATTGATAAAATCTTCCTTCCTAAGAACATACATCTTCACCCCTGTCTTTATCTGTTGTTCTAGTTCCTCTTCCTCATCATCATATTGTTCTGCATAATTATAGCTAAACGATAAAGGTGGAGTAGGCTCTCTTTATGGTCTAATCCTAATTGTATTGAAAAAAATTGATGTGGGTATAATTAGGGAAACTTTGGATTTATCCATTAGTTTCTCTATTATCTTCCCTGTTCCTTTCTCCTCACTAGAATTCTTCCTCTTCCACTTCTAGCCATTTCAATAGGTGCAAGTAGAAGAATAATTATGTAAAATCATTTAAAACTAAATTATTGAAAAATTATTCGGTAAAATTCAACTTATCTATCTAATAAGGAGAAATTCATTAGAAAAAGTCGTTCATAAATCAAGAGTTTGAAATTCAAATGAAATTCATCGGAAAGTGAATTTTTCAAGATTGGAATTTTAAAACTCTAGAACACTCCTCCAAGCTCCAACTTTGAATTCCCCTTGCTAAAGCTCTAGTTGGCTCTACATTTTCAAAACTTATGAGATTTTGGGTTGAATGTGTAAAGATTGAGGTGAGAATCACTTAAATACACTAAAATCTAGATTTGGAAGGTTGAATCTAGTAAAAAATTTGGGTATTAGATCAAAAAGTTGCAATAGTTTATGAGTGTGAAATAAATAAATGTGGCAATTTTGGGTTTTTATTTTTAAAAACGCATAATCATTCTCAGCAAATCAGGGTTTAAGTGGATTCGCTGGGAAATCGCTGAGAATGAGCCTCCATAGCTTAGTGATTAGTTCAGTGAATCCTAGTTATAAGAACAAATCAGTGACAAATTACTGACCTAAAATTACAATAAAATTTCTGCAAACAACTGCCAGTTTTCTCAGCGAATTCCACTACAAACTGGAATCGCTAGGAAATCGTTGGCCTATGGTAACTGTTATTTAAATTTAATTGGTTTTTTCAAATATTTCTCATATATATGTCCAATAAAAAGGTAGAATTATTAAAAATTATCAGAATTTGACTATGATTTGTACTAAACAATAACTTCATTACTATAAATAATCGACTAACATAAAAACTATTGCATAAAGATAATATAATACAAAAAGAAATTGGCTTGATCAAACCTCTTATATGAAATTATTCAGGAATCAATTTCTTAACATATCCCTATTATAAGAGTCAAAAGTTGAGAGAATATAAAAACAACTAACTAATCATAATACTAAATCTGAAAGTAAAGATAGGGTATGAGCCGCTTCCCATAGAGCACTTTTGTTTACTGTTGTTGGCTCGACTAAACCACACAGTTCTATAAAACTGATTCCATAAACAAATGTAGGATTGTCCACTCTACCGCCATTCCAGAAAGTGATTGCTCAGCCATGCACCCTAAAGGTGATTGTCTTATTTAGAGTATCCATGACAACTTATGAAGTGGCTAATAAAGGTTTTCCTAAGATTAATGGAGGATCTTCATTAATGAAGTATGACATAACCAAAAAGTCTGTGGGAATAATGTACTTGTCAATTTGAACTGGTACATTAGTAACCACTCCAATTGGTTTCACTGAATAATCGTTTGCCACAATAACTTCTTCTGAAGCAAGTACATCCAACTCCAGATGAGTTAGAAAAAAGAATTGAATTGGCATGTAGTTTGCTTTAAAAACTGTATCACAAATAGCTTTAAAATACCAAGCCTATTTGACTTTTATGTTATATATATATATATCTCTTAGATCATTGATCTTGACAATAACTAGATTCTTCTTTTTCTTCTTATTTCTCAACTTTGTTCGGTTTCTTAGCCCTCCATTCTGGAGTTATTATCTTTTGATTTGAAATATCTTCAACTCGCCCATTCTTTACCGTAACATTTTTGTCTTCCATTGTTATTGTATTAATAATGTATACTTTAACTTTTAAATTATAATTTAATTCTAAAGATTCATTATCATTAGTTTGTTTATTATTAGATTCGTCAGAATTATCATAGACATCTTCACCATTAAAATAAAAAGTGACTATTATTTTCAAATTCCATAGACATTGTTCCTTCAAAGATATCTAACCTTGTTTTAGCTCTTTTAAGAAATGGTCCTCCTAAAAAGTAAAGCAATGATAACTTGAGTGTCGGAGAAATAAGAGAAGATAAAGCTAAGGGGTCCAAAATCCACCAAGTGAGGTGCTACAGATCGGCTTCCTAGTGTCACGGTAGCGCCAGGTAGACTCATGTCTTCAGAACGTGGTAGCGCCGGCTGAACCTAGATTGTTGGACATGAGGGATATAAACGGTGCCTCGTATAAAACACATTTCATCCCGACCCAAACTCAGCGACTCGAGGTGTAGTTCTAGTAGCTAATCGACCGCCAATGCTGGGGAGTCACCTTCCTGACTCACTTAGCCCTCGGACACTCATAATAGAGTGGAAGTCCATTGATAGGCTATATCAAAAATTAAGAAAGAAAAAAAAAGATAATGAATTTTTGTAAAGATCTTTGCTGGTTTACTTACCTCAAATGACGCGAAAACTATGCTCTCGCATTTCCCACATGGCTCCACACCAATCTTTAAGACGCGACACTAGTCGACTAGGTCATTGATATCAATTTAAAGTAGTTCACGTGTGTTAGAGGTTATTAAGTTTGATTTTTTTTCGTTTTAGGTATGCTCTTGTTTGATATCATTTGAACTTAAAAAAGCTCAAAACTTAATTAAAGCAATCATAATGTGACGAACCCAATTCCTACAATAAGGGTCGCCCGACCTAAACCATCACCAAACCCCTCGAGATGACCCAGCGAGTCAGGTGATGATCTAGTAAACCTTAATGTGATGACCCCAATTTCTATAACCAGGGCCACCGACCTAAACCATCGCCAAACCTATCAAGATAACGGAGTGAGTCGGGCGATGGTCTGGTAAGCCTTAACCTGTGGAAATAATACAAGACAATCTACCAAGACTACTATGACATGAATAATGCATAAATAAAAGTCTTCTAAGTCTATTAGGTGCGGAAATGAAGTAGAAAGTCTTACAAAAACTTAACAACCAACCTATGAGTTTCATAAAGTCTACTCATGATAGAACCCATTTTTATTACATAAGTCTCAACATTTAATTAATATAAATTAAACAACCTTACAAACAAGAAAATAGCTTCTACGCTATAACCTTGCTCTTTCCTTTGTCCTGAGCAGAAGCTGAGGTACCTGGAGGAGGAAAAGTAGTGGGGATAGCAATATTTCAATGGGCTCATTAAAGCAGAAGCCTACTTTAACCTCAATAATCTAAGTAGTACCTAATGCGTAATAACTAGCATGAACAAGGTTATTCATCAATTCCTACTATAATTTTGGGCATGAAAGGATAACAAGCATACTATATAATGCAAGAAATAATGAAAAAAAACCCGAACAAGATAGTCAACAAGGTAGCAATGATAACATGAATGCCATAGAGTCAACGAAGTGGTAACCAATACAAGTGTGTGATGTGACAACCAACAGGCTTCAACAGTATCATAAATGACCCGGCTTCAACAGATTGGTGTCTAAACAACCAGTAGTCTTCAACAATATCCAATAGGACCGACCTCAACAGATTGGTGTCCAAACATAGCGGAGGGAGATGACCAGTGGTCGTCGACTCTCCAGTCCGAAATACCATTACAATAATTCATTCTAAGAACCTTAGTTCCACAAGCATTCATAAATAGGGAGCTCTAAGGACAAGACGAAATGGAAAAATAAGATATATTCAACTTGATTCCAACAAGATATCAACCATTCACTGTCATGAATTCTATCATAACTAATAGCATGGCATGATTAATGATAAAGCAAACCCCTCTTACCTCAAAGCGCTTCTATACTATCCTATCCTAACTTGGAAGTCCTATCCTATTCTCCTCATGTCTACGTTGGTATAGGTTCATTATATACTCTTTTGAATCAAAACATAGGTACAAGATTTGAATCTCGAAATCAATACGAAAATTAGCGAAGATGGGGTAGAGGTGAACTAAATAAAAAATCCAAATACAATGATTCATCTCCATCCTAAAACCCCTTAAATGATGATTCCCTTAAAACCAATTTTATGAATCAAATAAGTGGAACAATAGAGAAGATAGTTAATGATTTACGTAATCTTGGTGATAACTTGATTGTGTTCTCTCTCCTCCACCAAATCCAACAAGAAAGGTCTCTTAGGTTTCTCTCCAAAATCTCTCTCGTGGCTTATTCCAAACAAAAGAAGCTAGGAGCCTTTAAGTGCTTTATATAGCTTGTTAGAGAAACTAAGGTTTGGTTGACCAAATCCAAATCCTACATCTCATCAAGTTATGTTTAAGTGCTAGGATGATCCTAAAGCCCTTATTTAATATTTCCATTCTTTTTTTACAAAAGTACCCTTATGTATATTTACAATCTTAACCGTTATGCTTTATTAAAACCATCTAACAAGTTATTTAAGTTTGTTCTCCTTCATTTAGGCTAAGTTTCACACTTAAGTCAACTAGTATTATATAATACGCACATTAATCACTTCATTAAACAAATATCATGCATGTTTACTAAAATAACCTCGATGTCGAGACAATTTACCGAAATAGAATTTAGGGGCGTTACACTTAACCTGCAAAAATACAACAAAACAATCTACAAATAGACTACTAAGACATATAATAGGTGCAAAATAAAAGTTTTCAAAGTCTATTAGGTGCGAAAATAAAATAAAAAGTCTTACAAAATTTAGAACAACTAGGCTATGGGTTTCATAAGTCTACCCATAATAAAATCTCCTGTTTGTTACATAAAATGTTTCAAAACTGAATAAATATAAATAAAAAAACCTTGCAAAAGAGAAAAGAGCTTCTACGCTATGACCTTGCTCTTTCCTCTGTCCTGAGCAGCAGTCGAGTTACTGGGAGGGGGAAAAGTAGTGAGGTGAGCAAATATCCAATGGGCTCAGTAAAGCAAAAGCCTGCTGTACCCTTAATCATCCAAGTAATACCTAATGCGTAATAACTAGCATGAAAAAGGTAATTCACCTAACCTACTATCATTCCAGGCATGAAAGGATAATATAAATAAGCATAATATATGATTCAAGATACAACAAAGCAAAGCCTGAACAAGATAGTCAACAAGATAACAACGATAACATGTGACACGTGTCGAGTGTGTACAATAAGTTTCTTATATATCCTTATTATTTGTAGTAGTGATAAGTGGGATCGTCACCGGAGGGATTTAGCAAACTTCTTTAGGAAAAGTCTTTCAATAGTTTTTATTGTTTTTAATTTAATTTAATTAAAAAGGGAATTAAAAATCACTAATTCAAACTATAATACTATAATAATCAACTAAACTAATTAAACTAATTTAATAATCACAATTCAAATTCACTAATATTCAAATAAAGTCAATTCAATGATAAATAAATATCTAAACAAACTTCCAGAATAATGAAACATCAATTCGTTTTGCATTCAAACATATTACTCAAATCATATAGTCATGAGCATACTTTAATCTCTTAATAAAGTATTCTAAATCATTAAACTCTAATCATAAGTAAGTAAATAGCCCTTATCAATCTATTATTTCTCCTTATACTGGTGGAAAAGCCACGTTCTAGTTTTATTGAATTAACCCTTTGATTACTCAAAGAAATTATCTTTAAGCAATAAAATCGCATTACACTTTGTAAAATATTTAAACTACTAAATCAATACATTTGGAAAGCCACTTCAATATTAAACTTAGATATCAATCCACCTAGAACATCTAAACGGTAATAGGCCTTTCGAACAATCCTAGTAACTAATTTAAACTAGTTATTAAATCTAAATATTATTATACACTATCTAGACTATGCATGCTATACAAAGTTCAATGATTGAAATCCACAAATAATAATCTATTAAATCAGTGAATTAATGAATATGATTTGTTTAAAGCATTAAGCACAAAGTCATCTCATCATCACTACATCACAAAACAGATCAAGTTCATGTTGTGACTTTGTTTAGATTAATAAACTAATCACTCATCAACATAAATAACATTGCATTAAAGTAAATAAAAGACATAGATAAATACCTCTGGATTAAATACTTCGAATAAAAGTCTCTAAAAGCAATGAATAATAAAGCAATAAACTAAAATAATAAACTATGGCTCCAAGAGCAATGAAATATTGATTTAAATACTAAAGGGTAAATGATTTCATAGCCTAGGGTCATATATATAGTATTCCAGGTATTAGATATCCGAAACTAACTCAAACATCTCGTGGTTATCTAGAATTCACTAAATTGAACCCATCGATTCCTCAACGATTCGTGTGTTAAAAGGAATTGTTGGGAATATCCATAAAAAATCGACTCTATGCTCTACCAATCTGACCTGCGATTTCTACTGTAATTCTCAAATCACTGAGGATTCACCAGTAATAAATCCCATTTGATGCTTGACTCGTTGTTGATTCTTTGTGTGCCACTTCCATTCGATCAATTCCTTCACTTTCTTCCCTTTCTACTCCATTTCTTCATATATTCCAATTATTACCTGAAATAAAAAATACAAGATAAAACCCCGTGTAATATAGTTTTTTACATATAAAACTATCCTAAAATGTACTATAAAACATTGTCTAATTATTGACTTTTCAACATGAATGCCATATAGTCAATGAACTAAAAACCAGATATAAACTGTGTGATGTGACAACCAACTTGCTTTAAGGTATCAACTATGATCTTGCCTTATAGATTGGTGTCTAAGCATAATTTTGGTCCCGTCTGCTATAAATTGGCCTTCAAGATATTATTTAATAGCGTAAGGAGATGATCGGTGGCCGCCGACTCTCTAGTCCCAGGTACCATTTCCAATAATTCATTCCAAGCATATAGGTTCCACATGCATTCATAAATAGAGAGCTCAAAGGGACAAGATAAATTCAATTTGATTCCAACCAAGATATCAACCATTCACTAATGTCCTAACATAACTAATAGCAGGGCATAATTGAAGATAAAGCAAACCCCAGTAACCTCGAAGCATTGATATCCTGTCCATTCCTAACTTGAAAGTTCCTATTCGGTTCTCCTCGTGTCAACATTGGTATTGGTGTATTATGTTATTATTAGCAAGCTTAATTGAGATAAGTCATTTTATTGTATTAATTGTGAAATCAATATTAAATCCCCTTTAAAATCAATGTCACGCCATCATCGAGACAACGCCTTGGCGACAAGGTTTTTGAGGTAAGTTACCACTGCCTCGATCCTTGTCCTGGTGATGTCTCAATAAAAGTCAGTAATTTGGAAAACAACGAAATGCAATTAATTCTGGAAAAATATCCAGTGCCTTCCCAGTGTCATGGGCTTACCCACATGATGTTAGGTGAAATCACTGAACTTCGAATCGACAACTCAAAAACAAGGTCATCGATCAACCAGCGCTGTACGTTATATGCTACGGCTCTAGGGATCACTCGACCAAATCCCTAAATTCACAGATAGAACTGTGGCCAGCACCGTATCGCCTATAAGCGAGGCGCTGGGTACAAACTCAAGATTTAAGAACTAAAACCCAAATTGCAATTTCTCCAACAACTCACCCAAACCCTAAGGGCCCAAATCCGATTACAACAGTAATAAACAACTTGTTTGAAACCACAAGATCATTCTCATTCCACCTAAGAATGCATCTGAACTACAAATCCACCATTAAATCATTGCTTTTGCAAATCCATTTGAATAAACCAAAGAAGATGAGATAAAGATGACCCAAATCACAAATCAAGGCATATGGGTTCATCTTCTATCTTAACACTCTAAGAGAAACCATGATTTCATTCAAAATTAAATATATGAATCAAATAGATAAAATTAGAGAAGATAAGACAAATTATAACCTTGCTTTATGAGATATTGATGAGAGTTCCCTTTCCTCCACCCAATCTACCAAAGAAGTGTTCTAGGGTTCCTTCATCAATTTCTCTCCGCATTCAATTCAAGCAAAAGTGACTTGAAGCCCTAATTGCAGTTTAAATACTTAGTTAATGAGTTTAAGGTTTAGTTGACCAAATCGAAACCCCATATCTCATCCTAGTTTCTTTAAGCTCTAGAATAATCTTAAGGTCCATAATAAACTCATCCTTTCTTGTATTTTTACATAAATACCTTTATGTGTATTTATTTACCAATTTTGCCTTTATTATTTGTTTGATTTATTTAACGTTTCATCCGAGTCTATTTCCTTGACTTAGGCTTAATCTCACCCATAAGTCAAGTAAATAGTATATAGTACACACATTATTCATACCATTACATGCATACCATGCATGTCTACCAAAATTACCTTGATAAAGGGACAAATTTATCCAAATGGAGATTAGGGGCATTACACTTAAACTTATTACGTAAGCGCAACAACCTAAAGTAGTCTTAATACTATTGAGCAAGCTAACATAAAACAGTCACAATAGTATCGAGGAAGCTCAAAACATAAAGCTGTCACAAACGTAGCATCCGTTATCCCAAATAGGGCTATACTCAGACTGAAAATCTAATTAAGCCTCAGTACACAAGCCAGACTTAGCTAGAGCCAGAAGCCTCTCACTAATATCTAATAAAAACAATCTGTATACTTTGATAATCGAATAATTTAAAACAAAGTAAACGTCGAGAAAATTTTAATTTTTTTTTATAATAACAAACGAAAATTAGAATAAACCTCGGTAGTAAAATTGTATCCCAACCCTGTTTATTACAAATTGGTAATTCAGTAAAATATATACTTTACGAAATAGATCAATACATCAAAGAGATGACTATAAACTTCTAATCTTTTACGTTCTTGAGTTGAAGCGTTCGACGTTTACCTGAAATGTTCATTTAGGATGATCGCTCCAACTTGTTAAGAAGTGACAATTAAACTATATATCATTTGCCTACTAATAATCAATGAATTAATGCAAAAAAATATGATTCAATCTCATATCTAACATGATACTAGAATGAATATAAAAAATATATAAACATATGCAAGTTATTTAGTCAATAGCAACTGTACCCGTGACTTCAAGTTTCATTTCAATATTACGAGAGCCATCTCTCATTAATTCAGGAATACCCTTGATGAAATCACCCCATTGACCTCTATGTGTTTCATCAGTGTATTCAAGAATAACTGAGTCTCTAAACTCCCAGGATAGTGATTGATGAAAAACTAAGCCACATACTATGAAGGTAAAAGGGTAAGGCTCATTCTTAGCAACCTCTAAGCCACTCCAAATCTGGTGAATCTCATTTTGTCTCACTTCTAAGTTATAAATTACGTTTTATGCTTGTCATGATACAATGCTTATATATTCCAAACCATAAACTACATGAACTAGTTATAATACTTTGTGTAGCACAACTAATAAAATAGACAAGTCCCACTTACCTCGGTTGTAGTTTTCTAACTTTGTCTCAACCTACCTAACCATTGGAATACCTTAAAATAAATTTGAGTATAATACTATAGGTTTAGATATCTTAAAAAGTCCCAAAACCCTGTAGAAACCTATGATTAATTTCAACATTTTTGTTGTTTTCTAGGGTGGGAGCATGCTCTACCTTTTAGGCTCATCAATCTTCATGAAGGGAGTGCACTTCTCTGCAACAGTGAGTGTGCTTCCCTACAACAGGGAACACACTCCACAATCAAGCGAATGATTTCTGAACAAGGTAGCATCCCCTGTTCGATCCTTCAAAAAACCTTTCAAACTTCCCTAAATCATCAGGGAAGTTCTAAAATGAGGACTTACGTTAATTTCCAACATTAGAATTAATAATTAATGAGAATTCAAGGAAAATTCACTATCAAATTATGGATCAACTTCAATAAAGTGAAAAACTTGATAAGAACTTAACCAAGCATTAATTTAACTTTGAAGATCAGAAATCCAACTATTGTCTGATCCAGCTTCACCTCCCTTGACCACTCTGACAATCTCCAATGATTTCAAACCCTCTGTCACTCGATATTTTCTTCTCTCAATTGAACAATATATATGTTTAAAGGTTGATTTTTGATTTATAAATGGATTTTTCTCGAGACTCGCATTGCGCGATCTTGAAGCTAATAATATGGATATGGTCCTAAAGTGACACAAGGCACTAAAGTGACACATATCTTAACTCCATCTACATTTATGCTCATCTCGGGGCCATCCAATGGCTTGAACTAATTTGATCTAAATCATAGGCATTATTTAATAAATATATATATTAACATATATATACCTTTGTATTTTGGCACCTATAAACTCACCATGGGCTCCAACGAGCGTACGCGGATGTGCACACTACTTCCAAGTCCCACGCGAGTCACCCATGACCCCATATCATTTGTCGCACTAACAATTTCATTATTTATTTATTTTTCAACTATAGGCTTTGCATTAATTTTCATTAATAACCTATAGTCTCATTAATCATTTTTCATGCCAAACAAACACAATACAATCACACCATCACACCTACATGCTAATCGTGACAAATAGAGCTTAATCAAGATCCTAACTCAGGTTAATTAAGATTCGAATTGATGCTAATTACATACTTTAGGTAATGGGTCATTACCATCTCTCCAATTTAAAAAATCTCATCCTCGAATTTTAAAGTAAATTCATAAACTAGATATTACTTCAAAGATATAGAGGAGTTGTTCGTTTAATAACCCGATAAATTTCAAAATTAATTTTCCTATTAATCCAAACTCACAATGCCATTTCCATAGATGAGATATTCAAAGGTACAATAAAATTGTCTTTTGAAGTCTCCAAAAATCTATGATGCTTGTCTCCCCACCCTTCTTATTTAATTCATGTTGTAGTTATATATTACCCCGTCTGCAATATCATTTTTGTGCAGTTCTGAACCATTTCAATTCCCTGCCACAACTGTATTTCCAATCTTTGTCCAATACCTCATTGTATGATAAGACCGAGCATGCAGAGTTTTTTAAATAGTGTTATTCGGTAATCTTAGAGATTATGATCATCATTAAAGAACTCACACATAGGAGCTTATTCTTTCACGGATCATACATTTCGAAACACATGCTTAAAATATATTCTTTAGAACCATGATAGCCACTTGATTTTTTCCATCAAACCAAGGAAAATATATTGTACTGAGATTGATAGTAGTTTCCTGCTGTCCTAACTAATTCTTCCATAATCTGGAAGCGATTTTTTGGATCTCTATCCAAGGAAATGAACACTGGAATACTAGGTCATCTCACATTTCCTATACATATATCTCGCTCAATCTACTAATAGAATAAAATACCCACACTGATAAGAATTTGCAGACTTGGTCAATCATTTAACTATAACTAATAATGCATTGTGCCGACACTAATTTATAATTCCTTCCACCACATAAACCACAATTATGTGCTTCAAATCTCATTAGATATAAACAAGAAATTACATAACCCTCCAAGTTCTCAAGGTTCAATCTCCATTCACTAAATTAATCTCATATCTCTTTATGAATTTAATATCCCAATTTCTCAACCCTGACAATCCATAATCTCTTTTTATACTGTAATACGATATGGTATTGCCGATACCAAAACATATAAGGAGATCTATGTGAATATCAAAGTAATTCTCATCTATAACTCTTTCTAAACTGGAATTTCTTTTTTGAGTCTTATGGATACATCACGATTTCTCGTAGATAGTCTAACTTGGATACGAACCATTAATAGTAAGATCCTGATATATTAAGTGGTTCCAATTAAGTTTCTTATCCATATATCACCCAAATTACCACATACTTAGCTCAGCTCCAATTTGAGCACAAAAGAATAGATTCATGGTTATTGAACTAGACAACTCAGATAATGATGGGCCTAGAGGACTTTCACCAATCGTCATCACCATTCTCTCCACTCAGAGACATTACTAAGAAGTCCTCATAGTACCATTAGTTTTCTTTTCATGTTTTTTCTCTATTCAAGGTCTAGCATCCCCTATCCCGATTAGGGCGATACCTGACTTGAAACCCTATTTAAGCCTCGGTACACCAGCTTGACTTAACTAAAACCAATAGCCTTCCTTCCATATCTTATAAACATAACCTGTATATCTCACAATACTGAATAAAAGGAATAGAATACACAGCGGAATTAAAACTTTTTTGATAAATCAAAAGATAAACAAATATACAAAATCACCGAAATAAACGTCGGTTACATTATAGTATCCCAACCCTGTTATACAACACAAAATATAGTCCAAACAATATAGAGATACAAAAAGAATTCATTACAGCGAAGAGAAGAACTAAAACTCCTATATCTTTTCTTTGCCGTTTTGTGAAGAGCATTGCGATGTACTTGAGATGTTTAAAGGGGTGAGCGCTCCAACTTGCTTAGTAAGTGAAGCTCGTATACTTATAACAATCTATTAGTAGCCAATGAAATAAATGAATAACAATATGAACTAATAATAGCTATTCAATGCAATAAAAAAGTATAAACAATATATAATCGGACGCAAGTCATTTAGTGCATTACACTAGTATTATGACATTTTTTATTTCAATTAAGGTTAAAAACCAGAGTTTTTCCCTTCTCTATATAAAAATATAACCTACAGAGTCCACACATTAGCTGATGTGAAATCCCATAAAGTGTATTTAAATGTAACTGAGATTCCAACTCTAACAAGATACTAAATAAACACAGTTCTGATTATCTCTTTCATTAGAGGTTGATACTCATCCGCCTTCCTCTTTATACTCATTAGAGGTTGGTACTCATCCGCCTTTGTAATGACCTGAATAATCTAATCCTAGTTGTCACCTTGTAGGGCCATGACCTGGATACCAGTTCTACATAGTGGTCAATAATATTACTTGTGTTTGATGTCTTATATTATATCTACCTAATCATATAAGTGTGCACTATTTATATAGGTTTGATTGCAAGATTTTACAAACAAGAGAGCGACCTCGAGATGAATGCGCGCCCGAATGATAGTGAGGTAGATCAAGAATTAGGGTGAGTTCATAACTTAGGTGTTGTTTCAATTAAATTAAGTTATTAAGTTATTGCATGAGATGAATGAATTTTAGACTAACCTAAGTTTATCAAAAGTCAATTAATTTGTAAAGTAGCCTAATTAAGTAATTTGGGCTAACTAAACTAATTAATTAGTATTGAATGGTAAAAATAATTATATATTGGTTTGATGTGGTGTATTGGTCCAAGATAAATCTTTTTTACTTGGATTAATGAACAAACCTAAGTTTTGTAAGTAAACTAGTGAGCTAATGGGTTGATACACCTAAGTTACAAGTTTATTTTCATGAACCATGATCCTTATAGAGATGAACAAATTTTGGAAATCCAAAGACCATCTAGTCAAATTTTATGGTGTGTATGTGTCCATAAATATTCACCTTGGATATACATGGATATTGGCAACAATGTGAGATGAGATTCATCAAAAGGTCAAAATTTAAAATAAAGCCCTATATACGACTTAATGGTTCATAAACCTACCTCTACATGCATGTTAAAGAGAGATTAAAGAGGATGAACCTTATGTAAATGCTGAGATTTTCAGGCATTGAAGGTTTATAAGAGAAGTAGAAGTAGAATCAAGAGTACAAGCTTGAAAGATAGGAGAATCAAGCCCTTAGTATCACTTCTACCATACTTTTATGCTTAATATGATGATACTATGAGTTTTCGTTAATGCATCTGAATCTTGGAATTCAAGGGCCTTGATTTCCTCATTCTTAGGAGAGATTCTCAATCAATTTCAAGGTGTTCTTATAGTTTGCATAGATTAAGACTCCATTACTTTAGAATTTAAGTTATGTGTTGAAAATTGGGGTTTTCATGGTCTCAAATTGGGATTTTTGAAGTCATAAAAGTATGGGACTGGATTTTCATAAATTTGAAGGTTGAATACAAAGTTTTATTGGGTTTTGGGGTTCATACATAGAGAAAAATCCAAGATTTATTTGAAAAAATACCAACAGGATCGAAAATAAGTTCAATTAAACTAGATCTACAAAAGTAAAATCAAACCTTAATCTATGTTTTTCTTCTCTGATTGTTCGATCTCCAAGTCGTTTAAGCGCCCGTCCTCTATCGAAAATCTATACACGAATGGTGACCACAATTTAGAGTGCTAGCTTTAAGAGAGATATAAAACGTTATTCTTTCTCTCCTAAAACCTAGAGAACTCAAAAATAGCAAAAATGAAAATCTTATTTCGTTTTAGGGTTTCAATCTCTATTTATATGCGTAGATAAGCCCCCACTTAAAATCTTATTTGTAATACAACTATTGTATTTAGGCAATTTAAGCAAATTACACATACTCCCATATTAATAAGTTATCATATAACAAATTGTAAGGGTTTTTATTCATGAATTTTATCATATAAAATTCATTACTTTGGACCAATTGAAATTATGTCAAGCCATTCTTTATGTGTGACCCAATAGGTTCATGCGACGTTGACAGTGAACCAAAACCATTTTGGTACACAAGTCATAAGCGGTCTCTAGCTAGGCATTACGATAACCCAATTAGCATTATTATCAAAATCGATACAACCTAATGAATAACATATATCATATCCTTTTGTCGTGTGATATCCTTTGATTAAACATAAGGCATGGAAAGTCACTCTTAATGTTCAATCTTACTATTCTCGATCTTTCGGTAAATTGAAAACATCCAAGTGACATGGATCATATTAATTCACATGAACTTGGCAATTATTAGTCTATTATATCGAGGGATCAACTAATATCTCTTTCTATACGAGAATGAAAAATTCTATCTTAATTACACACCATCATACATTATTGACATGGTAACCAATCACAGTCTTTATAATCGCTTGGTTAAAGACAAAGTTTAATTACGTCAAATTACCATGCTCCTAATATTGAAGTCTATGTTAATCTCAAGTCGAAGGACTAAATGATATACCTATCATGAGTAACACTTATGACTTAATCCATGTGGTGTTCTCATAGCGGGTTGGTTCAGTACCTTATTCCCTAACAAGTACTCATGATCTTGATTTGTATCCCTATACGCATGATCATCACATGACCATCAATCAAGATTCACACTAGTCTTAATTAATTATTGTTTCCAGTATAGTGACCGACTAGGGACATTTAGGATATTTCAACAAATACCCATGGATCTTACTATAAGGTAAACATGCAATCACTTATAATAAAATAACAAATGAAAACCTCAATTTTACTAACTTAAATCATTAGAGAAAAAATGTGTATAGATTGACCTAGGATACATGCCCCAATATCTCCCACTTGCACTAGGGCCAATCATTCATGTATCTAATACCTAATGACCTAACATGACTATCATGTTTCGCTTAAGGAAGAGCCTTCATCAATTGATCTGTAGGAACTCAGCAAATCTTCACGTATCTTCTCCCAATGATTTCTAGAATGAGATGAAAAAGTCTAAGTATATATTTGGATCAGTGGTGTGATCTTGGTTCCTTGGCCTGTGCTAATGCCTCATTTTTGTCACAATACAAACAAACGGGGTTAACTATATTTGGAACCATGCCACATTCAGAGATGAAACTCTTGATCCAATTTGCTTCCTTAGCTGCATCTAGATGCTGCAATATCCTCAGCTTCTATTGTGGAATCTGCCACAGTGTCTTACTTCAAACTTTTCCAGCTCACTGCACCTCCATTCAAAGTAAACACATATCTAGACTGCAATTTGAAGTCATATATATTAGTTTGAAAACTTGAATCAGTGTAACCATATACAACAAGCTCGTCTTCCAAACTTCCATAGACCAAGAACACTTCTTTAGTCCTTATCAAGTACATAAGGATGTTCATTACTGCTATCCAGTGACTCTCATTAGATCAAGACTGATATCTGCTTGTTGCACTCAAAACATATGATACATCAGGTCGAGTACATAATGTGGCATACATAATAGATCTAATAGCTAAATCATATGGAATCTTATTCATACATTCTCGCTCATCATTAGTCTTAAGACATTGAGTGTTGCTGAGACTTATACCATAAGACATTGGTAATGACCCTATTTTAGAGTCTTGCATATGGAACCTATTCAGTACTTTATCAATATAAGCACTCTGACTTAGACCAATCAGCATTTTAGATCTATCCCTATAGATCTTAACCCCAAGGATGTAGGCTACATCTCCTAATTCCTTCATTGAGAAACACTTCCCTAACCTAGACTTGACACTCTATGAGGTTGGGATGCCATTTCCCATGAGTAATTTATCATAAACATACAGTACCAGGAAAATAATCACGCTCCCACTGACCTTCTTGTGTAAACAAGATTCATCTTCATTTTTAATGAAACCAAATTCCTTAATTGCTTCATCAAAATGAAGATTCCAACTCCGAGAAACTTGCTTTAATCGATAAATGGATATTTGAAGCTTGCACACCTTTCTAGAATTTTCAAGATGTGCAAACCCTTCAAGCTGTATCATATACATGTCCTCATGTAACTTTCCATTTAGGAAAGCTATTTTGATATCCATTTGCCATATCTCATAGTGATAATATGCGGCTATGGCAATTAGAATTCTAATGGATTTAAGCATGACTACAAGAGAAAAAGTCTAATCATAATAAACATCTTGAACATGTCTGAAACTTTTTATGCTTTATAAGTACACACATTGCCATCTATGTCAGTTTTCTTCTTGAAAAACCATTTACATCTAATGGTCCTACCACCTTCAGGTAAATCAACCAGGTTCCAATCTTGGTTATCATACATGGATTGCATCTTAGAATTCATGGCACTAAGCCATTTATCTACATTAGGGCTAGACACAACCTCATAATAAGTAGTAGGCTCATTTTGATCCATAACCAAGACCTCATCAATAATATGAAATACAAATCTCTCAGGCCTCATTACCATATTAGACCTACGCGGGCCTTGTGTTACCTGTGGAGGTTTAACTAGTTCAAAACTTTTTTGATCTCCTAATGGCTAATGAGTGTTTATTTGTGGTTCTTGAACTTATTCAAGACTTACTTTATTCCCATTGTTGTATTTTAAAATAAACTCCTTTTCCATAAAGACACCATTCCAAGCAACAAACACTTTGTTCTCAGTGGGATTATAAAAACAGTATCCTCTAGTTTCTGTAGGATAACAAACAAATACACACTTGATAGACTTGGCTAATAATATTTTTGAGATTTACCTTTATACGAAAACCTCACATCCCCAAATCTTAAGGAAAGACAAACTTGGTCTTTCCTAAACCACATCTTGTATGGTGCTTTATCAACCGCTTTAGAAGGAACACGATTCAGTGTAAATGTAGTAGTTTCTAAGGCATAACCCTAAAAAGAAATATGAAGATCTACATGACTCATCATAGAACGAACCATATCCAATAAAGTCAAATTTCGCCTCTCAGAAACACCATTCCATTATGGAGTTGCTAGAGGAGTTAAGTGTGAGACAATCCCAAAGTTTCTAAGACGATCATCAAACTTGGCTCAAATATTCACCACCTCGATCTGATCGAAGTGCTTTAATAGTTTTCCTAAGTTAATTTTGCACTTCATTATGAAATTTTTGAAACTTCTCAAAAGATTCACTTTTATGTTTCATTAGATATATGTAACCATACTTGCTAAAATCATTGGTGAAAGTAATGAAGTACTGATAACCACCTCTAGCCATTGTATTTATGAGACCGCATACATCAATATGTATTAGACCTAATAAATCACTTACCCTTTCACTATCCAGTAAAGGGAATTTTTGTCATCTTGCCTAGTAAACAAGATACACATGGTTCATATGATTCAAAATCAAATGAATCTAAAAGTCCATTTTTATGGAGTTTAGAAATGTGTTTCTTATTTATGTAGCCAAGAAGACAATGATAAAGGTTGGTTTGACTCAAATCAATTGACTTGAATCTCTTTGTATTTATGTAAAGAATAAGAGTATTTGTGGTCCTTTTCATGTTTAGAATATAAAGACCATCACACAAATCAACATTCGCATAGAAATTAACTTTACGAGAAATGAAGCATTTATTATTTGCAATAATGAAATTAAAACCATCCAAATCTAAACATGAAACTAAAATGATGTTTATGCTCAAGGTAGGGACAAAACAATAATTATTTAAAACTAAAACAAGTCCACTAAGTAAAATTAACTCATAGCATCCTACTGCCAATGCAGCAACCATTGTTCTATTTCCAACTTGTAAGATGACTTCTCATTTCTTTAGCTTTCTACTTTTGGTGAGACCCTGCACATTAATACAAATGTGAGATCTGCATCTGGTATTCAATACCCAGGAATCACTAGTAGATAAGTTAATTTTAATAACGTAAATACTTGAAGCAATAGTCACACTACTCTTATTTTTCTTTAGATATTCAAGATAAAGCTTGAAGTTTAAAAAATAATGCCCAAGTGCATGGCAGAAATGACAATTTCCTTCTTTTTCCTTTTCCTTTTAGGACTGTGAAGTAGAAGCAACCTTAGACTTGACTTGTTCCACAGGCTTTGTGACAATCACAACAGCTTTGGCAACTTTAGCCTTGCCTTTAGCCTTCTTCTTCATAGCCTTTCATTTCTGAACCATCAACACATTAGCAATGGGTTTCCTGACATTCTACTCAATAGTTTTAAGCATCAAACGCAAACCTGAGATAGAGTTCTCCATATTATTCTAGTTATAGTTCATTATAAAATTTGAATAACTATCAAGCAATGAATTCAGGATCAAATATGTAGCCAACTCTTAGCTTATAGGAAATCCAAGTCTATCTAGATGGTCAATATAACCCTTCCTTTTCAGAACATGAGGACTAAGTGACGCACCCTCAGCCATTTTGTAAGAATGAAGGTTCTTGCCTATCTGGAACCTTTCTTGCATAGCCTACTGTTGGAACATTTCCTTCAGCATCGTAGCCATGTCGTAAGCTTCCATGTGTTCCATGTCCTTCTGAAGTTCAGAACCATGGTTGCCAACATAATGCATGCAACATTAGTTGATTCGTTGACATGCTTATTATATGCATCCTTCACGGCTCTTAAAGCATTGGCTGGTGGTTCTTCAAGAATATGATTATCCAGGACATACAACTTTTGTTCATGCTTGAGAACAATTCTCAAGTTTTCTGAACCAGTCAAGAAAGTTTTTCTAAGACAACTTATCCTTCTCAAGGATGGATCGCAGTGATAAAGGATTAGTGTGATTTGAAAAGGCCATAGATCTACAATAAAGATTATGCAAAAGTTCATTTTAGTATAGAGGAATAGACTCCACTAAATTAACAACCCTCCCTAAAACACTATGTTAATTTAAGGGACTAAAATCCATGTTTCACCTAATTCCAAAAATGCTAAGGCATGACACTTTAAATTAGGTCAGTTAGGTAGGTACCAATTTCCAATTACATCATATGTAACTTTTAGTTGTTTTTATGAGATTATGACATCTTATGTCTTAACATGTTTTATCTCATCTAGTGCCTAAAGCCTAAAATCGTTTTGATAGCTTTATCAAGTCTAACCATTTCAAACGATAGAGTAACCATTACTCAACTTTCCTCACAAAAATAACACAATACACTCTACGGAGGTAGACCCATAATGATGTGATCGAAGCCTTGACAAGTGTTTGAAAATGGATGACACTTGACTTAAAATTTGAAAGAGGGTTTTATTTATTTATTTTTGTGATCATAAATTAACTAAGATAAGTATCATACATTACAATGCATGTATAATCACTAAACAATTTAAGAAATCTTACTAATATTGACTACCATACGAATTTTCTTACGCTACGAAGAGTTATCGACGATCCCGCTGGCCGGTCAGCAGGCTTTTTTTATGGTGTGCAATTTTATAGTGTACATGAGTCCATAAATATTCACCTTGGATATACATGGATATTGGCAAAAATGTGAGATGAGAGATTCATCAAATGGTCGAAATTTAAAATAAAGCCCTATATTTGACTTAGTGGTTCATAAACCAACCCTTACATGCATGTTAAATAGAGATTAGAGAGGATAAACCTTATGTAAGTGCTGAGATTTTTAGGCATTGAAGGTTTATAAGAGAAGTTGAAGTGGTATCCCTAGGCATCATTTCTACCGTACTTTTATGCTTAATATGATGACACTATGAGTTTTCGTTAATGCATCTGAGTCTTGCGATTCAAGGGTCTTCATTTCCTCATTCTTAAGAGAGACTCTCAATAATTTTCAAGGTATTTTTATAATTTACATATATTAAGACTCCATTACTTCAGAATTTAAGTTATGTGTTCAAAATTATGGTTCTCACGATTTCAAAGGGGGATTTTTGATGTCATATAAGTATGGGGTTAGACTTTCATAAATTTGAAGGTTGAACATAAGGTTATGTTGGTTTTTGGGGTTCATACGCAATGAAAAATTCACAACAATTTTGAAAAACTCCAATAGGATCGAAAATAAGTTCTATTAAACTCGATCTATAAAATAAAAATCATACCTCAATCCGTGTTTTCCTTCTCTTATTGTTCGATCTCAAAGACGTTCAAGCGCCCATCCTTTATAGAAAACATTTTTCTTTCTCTCCCAAAATCTAGAGAACTCGAAAATAGCAAAAATGAAAATCTTATTTCGTTTTAGGGTTTCAACCTCTATTTATATGTGTAGATAAGCCCTCACTTAAAATCCTATTTGTAATACAACTATTGTATTTAGGCAGTTTAAGCAAATTAAACATATGCCCCTATTAATAATTTATCATATAACAAATTGTAAAGTTTTTTAAGTCATGAGTTTTATCATATAAAATTCATTACTCTGGACCTATTGAAATTGCACAAAGCCATTCTTGGTATGCGACCCAATAGGCTCATGCGACATTGGTAGTGAACCAAAACCATTTTGGTACACAAGTCATACGTGATCTCTAACAAGGCATTATGACTACTCAAGTAGTATGAATATCAAAATCGATACAACCTAATGAATAATATATCATACCTTTTGTAATGCGATATCCTTTGATTAAACATAAGGCATGAAAAGTCACCCTTAATGTTCAATCGTACTAGTCTCAATCTTTTGGTAAACTGATAACATCCAAGTGATATTGATCATATCAATTCACATGGACTTGGCCATTATCAGTCTAACATATCGAGGGATCCACTGATATCTCTCTATACGAGAATGAAAAATTGTATCTTGAATATATACCTTTACATATTATTCAGATGGTAACCAATCATAATCTTTTTAAATGTCCGGTTAAAGACAACGTTTGATTGTGTCAAATTACCATGCTCCTAATATTGAAGTCTATGGTAATCTAAAGTCGAAGGACTAAATGATATACCTATCATGAGTAACACCTATGACTTAATCCGTGTGGTGTTCTCATAGCGGGTCGGTCCAATACCTTATTCCCTAACTAGTACTCATGATCTTAATTCATATGCTTGTACTTATGATCATCATTTGACTATCATTCAAGACTCACACTAGTCTTAATTCGTTATAAACATATACCTTTGGATCTTGCTATAAGGTAAACATGCAATCACTTATAATAAAACAACAAATGAAAACCTCAATTTTATTGACTAAAATTATATGATAAATAATGTTTGTAGATTTACCTAGGGTACATGCCCTAATAGGTTCTTACTCCCTTAATCATGGCTTTTACTTAGGTTTTATTTATTTATTTATTTATTTTTATCAAAGTTGCTATAGGTTTGGTGTTTATGTTTTTGATAAATAGTACATGTTTGATGAAATGCCAGAATTAGAGTTGAAACACTAGATAGCATAAATCCTTCATTTCTTATTAGATTTGACTGACTTTTTTATGTGTTATTTTTAGATTTTTAGAAAAACTTCTCACAAAAAATCACGTTTTTTTATGTGTGGTTTAAGAGTTATGAGTTTTCTAAAATTGTTAGTTTGAAACTCTATCAAATTGAGTTATTTTGGCATTTTTAGCTTAACTCTCTAAATCTTAATTGGATTTGAGCATACGTATAACAACCCTAAAATTCTAACTTATGCCAAGTGGCATTTTAGGACTGTGACCTGGACGTGGCATGACACGGCGTACTTGGTCAACCCTCGGGATTCGACACCGAGATATAATATTTTTCCATAACTATTATATTATCTAGCTAAACATAAAATGATATATTTAATAAATTTAAAATAATTTTCTTATTTAGATTGTTTGTTTGCGGGTGACGTTCACGTAACCATGCGTTTATGACAGGTATATGGTCAGTGATATATTAATAGAACCTAGGCTAATGTGAGTCTTCGTTGTCGATTCATAGTTTAAGTTATGAATTCCCTTTGTTTTGGCTAGTGTAAAAGGTTGGATAAACTATTTGGTTAATAGCCTAAGCTTAAAAATTTAATGAGATATCTAAGTCTAATATTAAATATTACCTAAACTTAAGCTATGTGATGCTATTTGATGCACAAAATATCCAATTTAGACTTTGATTTAATGACGCAATAAAAGTAACGTTAAACCCACTGTTCTTAATAGCCTAAGTTTATGGAATCTCATTATTTTGCTTAGCCTAGAATTAATTAAATGTCATAGTTTGAAACTAAAAGCATTTGGTATAATGATTTAAATGGGCATGAACTAAGTAAAATAAATGAGGATAATTCGAAGAAATTATTTCATTTATATAACGTAAGTATTTAGATGACCTAAAAAAACAATGACACGCTTAGAAATGGGATAAATGAGAAACTCAAGGATGATGTAGTGGAGATCTAAGATTGCATGTTGTAGATGAAGAACAAGACATGGATGGGCTTAGAGATGGTCACACATTTAGATCAAAGACTATGATAAAAAAGTTTGGACACTTGTATATATAGGACACTTAAAGTCCTTTAAGTCTTAAAAATGTTCCCGGAGCTTATTTGAAAAGAAAGTTTGAGAAATAAGAAGAAGTTGCTAGGGTTCTAAATAGGAAGCAAAAGAAAAGGGAGTAAGAGTTGATGGTGGAGCATCTAAGTCTCAAAGGTGAAGTTAACCTAGGTATGCAACTTTTAATCATCTCTTTAGTGCTTCACAATTGGGGTTTTTTGGGGTTCTATTCATTTTAATGCAAATATGAAATTTAGTGTTTTCTATATCAAATGACTTATCTAAGTTCCAAATTTCTAAGGGTTGTGAGTTTGTAATGAAGATTTTAAATCTCTTGAAAGTTATATGGGTTCTATGTGTTCATGAATACAATTTGATCTTTCTTGATGTTAAAAGTGGGTATTAATGCTACTTTAGGTCAATTGGGAATCATTGGTGTCAAATCATCCCATAATGAGAAAGAACTTCTTGGTTTGGGTCAAGATTTAGTGTTGAAGTTTATGTCCTTTTCGTGCATGTTGGGTGTTGGAGAAGATAATGAATAAAGTCTGCAACCATAAGGGGACGTCTATGCTCTACAGAGGACATGTAGCTACAAGGGATGTCTGTGGCCATATGGGACATATGTGCCCATAGAAGAGATATGTACCCACAAGGGACGTATTTTCCCACATTGGATGTTTGTGCCCATAAAGGACATTTGTACCCACAAGGAATGTTGTGCACACTGCAAGTGTTTATGCCCACAAGGGACATTTGTGCCCACAGGGGACATCACTGCCCATAGGGGACATTTGTGCCTGCAGGAGACGTTTGCACACATAGGGATGTAACAACATTGTTTGTTTTTAATATTGCAATAGAAAGGGTATCTAACATGCACGAACTACTTCAAATTGATACTAGGTAGCAAGTAGACTTGTGTTGGGTGTCGAGGATAAGTTTGGAGCTATATGGGAGTCGCGATAGCCAATTTTTGCGTAGACTGACTAAAGTAAACCAACTATAGGATCAATTCTAATTCTTATCAAATTCTTGAATTTAATTCTTGTTATTTCATCACTTGGACTCTATTTTATATTTTTGAGTGTCCAAGGCTTGAGTGTGTTAGGAAGGTACTCTTGGGTTTGGTGCTAGATGGACAAACGTGTCCTCACCCCGAGTACTGGATCGTAGGTAGTGGACGTGGCGAGTTATTTAGGGCTCCTTTAATGCCTTTACGCTACACCGAACTGAGCCTGTCGACTTGGAGAGTCGCGGTTCTCGGATGTCGAGTAGTGGCACCCGCTCTCGATGGATTTAGACCACTTATACACCTTCCCTTGACTCATAGGCACTTTTTATTTGTTGTTATTGCTTTCTAGTCTATCTATCATGCATTTTTATTTAATTTTCTATCATTTAATTTCTCGCAAAATAGTTAGACTTATTTGCTTAAATTCATGAATTGTGATTGGAACTTTACTAGCTTTTCCTTTAAGGACTATTAGAGCAGCTTCTCCTCTTACTTGTAGGTTTTTGCGCTTTTGTGTTATCGCTATATATATGTTGTTTTGATAACACTTGGGGTTTTCTTTGGGATTTGAGCGGCACTGATACATGTATATTCATGATTTCCCTATAACTGTCACCAAATATATGCAAGTTATCTATATATTGCAAGGTTCCATACCATTAGGATGTTCGAATTTATTTCTCGAATCAATTAGATTTGTTTGAGTTTTGCTTTAGCTATAAATCATTAAAACTTGTAAAGCACAATAATTCAACTTTAAATCATCAAATAACTTATAATAATGGAAGGAGAGGCTGACTAAGCCTGCGTTGACCTTGCGAAGGCTGACTCGAGGGTCCATGTAGGCTTTGGCCAGGCGAGGCCATGTTTGTGCGGATTGGGGCCATCACTGTTGGTATTAGAGTCTATTGTTTTACCTCCTAGCTCTTGACTAATCCACAAACAACATAAGACGCAGATCAATAATAGAGTCAAGACATAAATGGAACTTAGAGTGGAAACTATGATCTTGACTTAGAGTCTTAGTTGGGAAGTGAGGAGAGTTGGAGAAAAATTAAAACGATTATACATCTGATATTTGTTATATTGTATAATATTATATCGGTAGTCATATGCTAATCAGAGACCCGCTTCCTTTTGCAAATCGAGATGGCAGATCAGCCTAGGTTGGGTGATGATAGTGGGGCCGCAGGTCCTTGATTCGTGAGCATAGAGGAGCTACAAACCTTAACTCAAAGGGCCTAGGATCATCGATTAGAGGAGAATATGAGGATACTCATATCATAGATAAAGGCTGCGTCATCACCGTCTTTATCAATAGTGCCTACTGCTCAAGAGGTAAGTGCACCTACGGTACATGCTACTCCAGCTTCTACCACCATTGCAGTAGTACTAGTGATGACTACCCTTGCATCAGTACATGAAAACATAGTACCCCATACACCTCCCATTTCGCTAGAGACAATACCATCCACACCGATGGAGATGAGCACAAGAGCAACACCTGAGGCCAAACAATTTTATGAGTCTTAGTGACACCATCCGGTAGAGTTTTATGGAAGTATTGACTTAAAGACGACGGAGAGGTTCATGAAGATTCATGAGAAGATACATGGCATCATGGCTACCAAGGAGCGCATATGAGCTTCCATCTCATTTGCATTATTGTTCGGGGAGGTGGACGACTTGTGGACAAGCTTGGTAGCGACTAGAGGAGTGCTTAAGGATTGGGCGGAGTTTAAGAGGTGGTATAACCCAAAATATCTTCCTCCTACAATGCTGAGAATGAAGAGGAATGAGTTCATGACGTTGAGACAACTCTCCGACGAGTTCATCATGTAGTACATGGGACGATACTTGCAGTTATTACCGTATATCAGAGGTATGGTAGACACAGATATGGATTAGGGTTGTTACCCGAGGTAAGAGGATATGTGGTCATGAACAAGCTAGGGACACTGCATAAAGCCTATGAAAGGAGTTTGGCCAAGGAGATGTATTTGCGTACCCATCCACATGAGGCTAAAGTCGCTCGAGTGGTGGCATGTTCTAAGGACCAATTTGGGTCAGATAGGACGAGGAAAAAGCAAATACATAAGGGTATCGGGGACAGTAGGGCTTAGAGTGTTGGGTCAGTTGAATTACCACCACGACCTACTCTAATAGCATATATTTCACCCACATTAGCATCGAGCTATGCTAGCCGACAACCTCAGGTGATGCGATCAGCACCACAACCACATATGTAGTATGCTAAGAGCAAGAATAGGGGTAGAGGCACAGTGGACATGCACTGTCACATAGATCTAAGATGGCACCGCCACCTGAGGTAAGAGGCTATTTGGTTAAACGTAGACACATTGGCCTGGACAGGGACAAGGACACTGAATTCCACCAAGGCCTGGACCACACATGACATGTTTCGAGTGTGGTCAGACAATCCACTTTAATGACAAGTGTCTTCAATTAATCAGAGCATAACAGACCAGGGAGAGAGCCCACGTTATTACAGAGCCAGATCCGGGAGATTCCTGTAACTTGATTGAGGGTATGCTTTAAATTTCTTGTACATTGATGCACACTATGATTGATTCTAGTTCTACTACCTCATTCATTTTTGGATGCATGGTAGACACATTAGGGCTGAGACCCACTAGGCTTAGTAGACCCTTGATCCTTAGCAGTGCTGGTAGGGATAAGATATACCTAAATAAGATTTGTGAGGGATGCATAGTGGAGATAGAGCAACATCACCTACCAGTAGACTTATGAGTGATAGAGTTTCTTGAGTTTGATGTTTTACTTGGTATGGATTGGCTAGCTGCGTACCACGCGCATCTAGATTGTTCCAGTAAGTTGGTTATTATTCAATTTCCAAATGGGATGGAGTTTAGTGTTCAGGGTATTTCAAGTCGACTATCGATCACTAGAGGCATAATAGTTACGGGCCAAGAGATTAAGATGCTTACTAGTGTTATGAGTAAGGCAGAAAGTTAAGAGGTTAGGATTGAGGAGGTATTGGTAGTATGTGAGTTCACCGATGTGTTTCCAAAGGATCGACTAGGATTACCACCGCCTAGAAAGATCGACTTCATTATTGACTTGGTCCCGAGGACCAAACCAATATCAAAATCGTTGTATAAGATGGCTTGTAAAGAACCAAAGGAGTTGAGGACCCAACTTGATGAGTTGTTACAATTGGGATTTATTCACCCAAGCATGTCACAGTGGGGCGCGCCCGTCTTGTTTGTGAAGAAAAAAGACGGTGACTTGAGATTGTGTATCGACTACCAGAAGCTGAATCGGGTTACAGTGAAGAAAAATGACCCGCTCCTATGCATTGATGACCTATTTGACCATTTGAGAGGAGCACAATGGTTCTCCAAAATTGACTTAAGATTGGGTTATCACCAGCTCAGGATTAGGGATGAAGATAGGGAGAAGACAACGTTTATCATGAGATATTGGCATTATTATTTTACAGTCACGTCGTTTGGGTTGATGAACGCCCCATCCATGTTTATGAATCTAATGCATGAAGTATATAGGGAATACCTAGATAGATTTATGATTGTGTTGATAGATGATATTCTCATCTATTCCGAGACTCGTGAGGAGTACGAGGGATATGTTACAACAATATTACAGACTCTAAGAGAGCATAAATTATACACCAAATTTAATAAGTGTGAATTTTAGCTTATAAAGGTTAGATTTATGGGTCATGTTGTAAGAGCCAGCGTAGTGTTAGTGGACCCCCTTAAGTTTTGACTAGTGATAGATTGGCCTACGTCGTCTTTGGTTAGAGACATCCACATTTTTTTGGGATTACTAAGGTATTACCGTCGATTCATGCATGACTTCTCCAAGATTGCAACACTAATGACTAGACTGACGAATAAAGATATCAGGTTCGTGTGGGATGACAAGTGTGAAGAGGCCTTCAGTGTGCTGAAGTAGAGGTGACGACTGCACCAATGTTAGTATTACTAGAGTATGGGAAAGGTTTGGTAGTGTATACATATGCATCAAAGATTGGATTGGGCTGTGTAGTGACATAAGAGGGTAACATCATCGCTTAATCATCACGACAACTCAAGATTCATAAGAAGAACTGACCGACAAATGAATTGAAGTTGGCAGCTATTGTCTTTGCGCTAAAGATTTGGCATAATTATATCTTTGGAGAGAGTTTCACTCTGTACACTAACCGCAAGAGTTTGAAGTACCTATTCTCCCAAAAAGAATTGAATATGAGACAAAGACGTTAGTCGGAGTTCCTCAAGGATTATGATTTCTCATTATAGTACCACTCAGGGTAGGCCAACGTTGTTGCAGATGCCTTGAGCAGGAAAGGATCAGACGCAGAGGTTATGACTTGTCAAATGGCATATGAGTACGCATTACTCAAGGCAACTGATAGGATGTATTCGGAAGAGGTTCTGGTTACCATTGAGGCATTGATATGTGGATATTTGAGGACTCAGATTATCTATATCTAGACTATATGAGAGGGTCAGTAGGCATATGAACATTATTGATGGTTCAGTGACATAGCTTAGGGTTCATATCATCCAGATTAGAGTCAGTTGAAAAACTCATGCCTGAGATTTAAAAGGCAGTTGTGGATTCCATCAGTGGCTGAGATTTGTGTTGAGATACTTCAGGAGACTCATCGCTTATGTTTCACAGTTCTTTCGAGCAGGACTAAGGTGTATGCAGACATACGACGTCAATTCTTGTAGGAGAGGATGAAGACCGATGTATCATAATATATTAGAGTGTGTGAGATATGCCAGTGGGTTAAGGCTGAGCATTAGAGACCTAGAGGATTGCTACATCCACTACCCATTCCACAGTGGAAATGAGAGCATATTGCTATTGATTTTGTCAGTGAATCACCTCGATCTTTGCGTGGACATGATAACATCTGGGTGATTGTGGCTAGGTTGACTAAGTATGCGCACTTCTTACAAATTCTACTACACACAGAGCTTATAAGTTAGCTAGCCTTTACAAGCGAGAGATAATGAGAATTCATGGGGTTCCATTTTCCATTATGTCAGATCGGGGATCACAATTTACCTCGCAGTTATGGAAAAGTAAGCAGGCACAATTTGGCACTTAACTAGACATGAGCAAAGATTACCATCCACAAATAGATGGACAATCGAAGTGGTTGATGCATGTGTTTGAGGATATGCTTAACATGTGTGTACTAGAATATGTTAGATTGTGGGAAGAATATCTTCACGTATGTGAGTTTGCTTACAAATTTTTTTTTCATGCTAGCATTGGAATGACGTCGTTTGAGGCACTCTATGGTAGGCCGTGCATATCTCGATCTTGTTCAGTAGAGCCTAAGGATGTGGCAACGATTAGGCCTGAGATTATTATGTACTGCACAGAGAAGATACATCAGATTTGGCTACGCTTGAAGGGTGCGCAGGAGAGGAAGAAGAAGTAAAATGACGAATACCGGGATGGGTTAAAGAATGATGTGGGAGCTTACGTCTACTTGAAGGTTTCTCCACTGAAGGGTCATAAGAAATTTACGAATAAAGGGAAACTCGCGCCTAGACTCATTGTTCCGTTAAGAATTAAGATGAAAGTCGGTAAGGTAGCATATGAGCTTTAATTGCTACCATAGTTAGTTGGTATCCACCTAGTCTTCCACATTTCGATGCTCCAACTGGACAAGTCGCGAGAAGGAAGGCGAACGACAGTGGATTTAAGCCAGATAGGTCTGAGAGAGGACATCACTTATGAAGAGTAGTCGATTCGAATTTTGGACCGTAAAACTCAGAGCTTGAGGAATAAGGATATCCCGTTAGTTCTTATTAAGTGGCAGCATCACAGAGATGAGCAGCTGACTTGGGAACTAGAGTCCTACATGTGCGAGCACTTTCCATACTTGTTTTGATTTCGGTAAGTTCATACCTTAAGCTTATTCAATTTTGAGGATGAAATTCTAATTAGTTGGGGAGGTCGTAACGACCCTAAAACTCTAACTTGTGCCACGTGGCATTTCAAGATGGTGACCTGGACCTTGCGTGACATGGCGTACTTGGTCATCCCTCGGGAGTCGACGTCGAGGTATATTATTTTTCTTTGGTGATTGTATTATCTAGTTAAATATAAAATGCTATATTTACTAAATTTAAAACATTTATTTATTCAGATTGTCAGTTTGCAACTGAGGTTCACCTAGTTATGCGTATACGACGGGTATATTATATGGTCAGTGATACATTAATTGAACCTAGGCTAATGTGAGTCTTCATTGTCAATTCATAGTTTAAGTTATGCATTCCCTTTTATTTTTGGGTAAGTGTAGAAGATTGTATAAACTAATTGGTTAATAGCCCAAGCCTAAAAATTTAATGAGATATCTAAGTCTAATAGTACAAATTGCATAAACTTAAGCTATGGGATACTATATGATGCACAAAATATCCAATTTATACTTTGATTTAATGATGGAATAAAACTAGCATTAATCCCACTTTTCTTAATAGCTTAAGTTTGTGGAATCTCATTATTTTGCTTAGCCTAGAATTAATTATATGTCATAAAATTGAGACTAAAAGCATTTGTTATAATGATTGAAATGGGCATAACCTAAGTAAAGGAAATGAGGATAATTCCAAGAAATTATTTCATTTATATAACTTAAGTCTCCAGATGACTTAATAAAACAATGACACACCTATAGATGGGATAAATGAGAAACTCTAGGATGACGTAGTGGAGATCTAAGGTTGCATGTAGTAGATGAAGAACAAGCCATGGATGGGCTTAGAGATGGTCACACATTTAGATCAAAGACTAGGAACAAAAGTTGGACACTTCTATATATAGGACACTTAAAGTCCTTTAAGTCTAAAAATGCTCTAGGAGCTTATTTGAAGAAGAGTAAGTTGCTAGGTAACCAAATTGGAAGCAAAAGAAAATGGAGTAAGAGTTTTTGGTGGAGCATCTAAGTCTCCAAGGTGAAGTAAACCTAGGTATGCAACTTTTTATCACCTATTTGGTGGTTCACAATTAAGGCTTTTGGGTGTTCTTTGCAATTCAATGCAAATATGAAAATCTAGTGTTTTCTATAACAAATTTCTTATCTATGTTCTAAATTTCTTAGGTTGTAAGTTTGCAATGAAGATTTTAAATCTCTTGAAAAATATGGTTTCTATGTGTTCATGAATGCAATTTGATTTTTATTGATATTAAAAGTGGGTATTAATGTTTCTTAGGGTTAATAAGGAATCATCGATGTAGAATCATCCTATAATGAGCAAGAATTTCTTGGTTTGAGTAAAAATTTGGTGTTAGAGAAGATGATGAATAATGTATGTGGCTAGAGGGGGACGTCTGTGCCCCACATGAATCCACAAGGGATGTCTGTCACCACAGGGGACATTTATGCCCATATAGGACATATGTACCCACTAGGGACGTTTGTGCCCCCATGGAATGTTTGTACTCGCATGGGGTGTTTATGCCTACAACAGACGTCTGTTCCCATATAGGACATCTATGCCCATAAAGGGCATCTGTGCCAACAAGGGATGTATGTTCCCAAAGGGGAAGTCTGTGCCCACAGGGGACGTCTGTGCCTACCGAGATGTAACAACATTGTTTGTTTTCAATAATGCAATAGAAAGGGATTCTAGGAAGTTGAGAAGTGGCACTCGCTCTCGATAGATTCAAACCACTTAGACACCTTCCCTTGACTCCTAGCCATGATTTATTCGTTGTTATTGCTTTCTAGTCTACTTATCATGCCTTTTTCATTTACTTTTATGTCTTTTTCAATTCCCAAATGATATTTAGACTTATTTATTTAAATTCATGAATTGTGATTGAAACTCTATTGCCTTTACTCACTATGATAGTCTCCTTCGACGACAATTGCAGATCCATAGACGAGCAAGGGTATGGAGTCGATGATTAATGACTTCCTCTAAGGACTCTCAGAGCGGCTTTTACTCTTCCTTATTTGTAGGTTTTACGCTTTTGTTTTTTAGCTATATATATGTTTTTTTTATAACACTTTGGGTTTTCTTTGGTATTTGAGTGGCACGGATACATGTATATTCATCATTTCCCTGTAACTGTCACCATATATATCCATGTTATCTATAAATTGCATCTACACCATAAGGATATCCGATTTTATTGCTTAAATCAATAAGATTAGTTCAAGTTTTGCTTCCGCTATTAAACCATTAAATCTTGCAAATCATAATAATTCAATTTTAAATCATCAAATAACTTATAATAATGGAATAAGAGGCTGACTACGCCTGCGTCGACCTTGGGAGGGCGAACTCGGGGGTCTACGTAGGCTTAGGCTAGGGCAGGGCCTAGTTTGTAGGGACATGGGCCATCTTAGTACTTGGCCATTTGAAAAGCTAATACATAAAACAATAACTTAAGATCAGCATTTCTTAAAAAAATTGTTATCTTCTTTGTCAAACATGGGTTGAAAGGCAGTGCTTTTCCGTAGAGATATTCCTTTTGTGAGTGTTTGAATGTCGGGACCTCTTTTGGGGGTCTCCACTAGTCCAAGGATAACCAAAATCTCCAGATTAGCTTGAAATACTATAATTTAGGTTGCCCTCATGTTTCAAGTGATCCCAAAGTGTTTTGAATGGCTTTCCCAAACTGATTTTGAGTTAGGCGAAATCTACTTACTTAATGAGCTAATTTTTTTACTTATGGTGTTCTATACATTAAATAATGTTGGAATTGAAAAAAAATCTCGAGAATGTGTTATTAGATCATAATGAAGGTTTTCACTGAGTTTCATGATTATTCAGTATGTCTAACTTAGTTTTCAAGTCATTCTTCGAATAAGAGATCGATATTTACAAATAAAGACTTAAGGTTTCACGTAGAGTCTCAAATTTGGTTATTAATCATATTAATGAGTTCTTATCGATCAAAAACCTTAATTTTAGTTAATAGACTTCAAATAACCAACACCGAGAATTTTAGAAATTTTTATGATTACTTTTGCATCATTTCGAGTTGGATAAAAACCAAGTTTTTGTAAATTATTTTAAGGTCCCTAAGGGACTGTTTTGCAAACCGATGCAGCTAACCAGCTTTAAATGATTTCCAATGGAGTTTGATGATTCAATAACACTTAAAAAAAATAAGGAAAATTTCTACAACCTTGTAACACTAAGTTTAGGATTTTTAGTCAAGTGTCAAATGAGTATTTGAAATGAATAAAAGAGGACTCTCGGGGTTATTCCTTCGCACCAAGCCTTTTTATATAGTAACAATGAGCGACTAGGGACTCTGGGATTTAGTATAAACTTGTTTAGGATACATCGAAGTCTAGATTGAGTCTAAGTTATATAGAAAAACATAGAGGCAAATAGTAGATTGTTTTATAATGAATTGAGATAGTCAAACTTAAATAACCTCTAACACATACCAAATGAACTCTAATAGGTACCAGGGGACTAGAACGTCAGTGCTGTGTGATATGAGTGTAGTACGGACGCGTCGGAGTTACGTTTAGCTTAGACTTTATTGCATTTTAAGGTAAGTAAACTAGTAAGAGCGTCAACATGATTTCTTTTCAACTTCTTGCTATTAATATCCTGCAAAGCATGCCATACTTGTATACCTTCCTTGTTCAAATGGCCAAGTTCCTAGGTGATCCACCAATAGTGTCTTCTTACTGGTCAAGCATCCAGTATTACCGAGGCTTCTCGCGAGAGCTATGCAAGGGATAAAGCATCTAGTGTCACTGAGGCTTACCTTGATAGTTAAAAGGGATGTAAGGAGTGACTCGATGGATCCACAATTCCTAAAAAGTCATGTCAGGTCATTTGAAAGTGGTCTTAGGCCCGATGTTCAAATTCAAGCTTTGTTATGGTCTAATGACCCATAGTTTGGATTAGATCATTTATTCGCCTATATGATTGCTTACGTGCCACTTAATTTTCTCTTATTTTACTTGATTAGTCTATTTATCATGCACTTTGCCATTTTATTTACAGTTTTCTTTAAATATCCACATGATTCAAAGACTATTGCAATTTCTTCTTTAAAAATAGTATTGAATCTCTTCTGCCTTTACTTACTAGAATTGACTCTATTGTTGGTGAATATTGTAGGTCCCTCGAGAAGTAATGGAAATGACCCTGTACTTGGTGATTAACTATGAGCTACTGTGATGACCCGCCTAATTAAATAATAATTTAATATTTTAATTTCAGACTTGGATCCACCACAGACCCATGTGGATGTCTCATATTAGTCTAGGGCATGCCTGCCGAGGAATAATTAATTGTTATTTTTTTGTGATGCTTGTTACATTGTGTAAATATTATATTATAAATAACAATATAGGATCTAATTCACGTTTTATCTCATTTTGTGTGAGTATGAGTTTGACGGGTAGCACATCGAGATACGTGCAATGAAACGTGTCGAGAATGTATAATATGTTTCATGTATATTCTTATTATTTGTAGTAGTGGTAAGTTGATCGTCTCCACAGGGATTTCGCAAACTTCCTAAGAAAAAGGGGTTTTCCAAGGGTTTTTATTATTTTACTTTAACTTAATTAAAAGGGGAATTAAATTGTCGAATCAAACTAAAATAATTAAAGCAAATAACTAAACTAATTATATTAAAAACAATTTAAAGTTCACTAATACTATATATTTTAAATTCAAATCAAATCAAATCAATATTAAACAAACATCTAAACAAATATCTAAAACAATGAAACATAGACCGTTTTGAATTCGAACATATTAATTAAAATATAGTCATAATCATACTATCATTATCTTATGAAGTATCCTTGAATCATTAAACCAAAATCATAAGCAAGATTGATAGCCTTTATCATGCCATCAATTTTCCTTATTTCAATGGAAAAAACATATTCTAATCTTATCACCATTAGTTCTTTGAAAGATTAAAGATAACTAATAGAAACAAAACAACAATACACTCTATGAAAACTTACCACTAAGCCAATATTATCGGAATTAGTCATATCAATATCAAACTTAGAACACAATTCACCTAAGACATCTAAACAATGAAAAAAACTTTTTAAATTAATCATAGTTACTACTTTATATTAGATTTAGAACCTAAATATCGCAATACACATTCTAGATTATGCATGCAATACAACACTTCTTGATGGTAATACGCAAAAATAAATCTATTGAAAACGTGTTGACATATACGATTAAGTTTAAAGCATTAACCAAAAATTGTTCTTCATTATGCTACATTGCAAAATGGTCTAAGTTCATGTTCGGACATTGTTTAGATTGATAAACTACTCACACATATTCAAAATAAACATTGCAATAAAATAAGTAAAAGACATTAATGAAAAATACCTCTTATTGAATATTTGAAACTCTAAATAGTCTTCAAAAGCAAAAACAATAAACTAAACTAAACTCAATTGAAAATAGTTTAAAACTAATCAATGGCCTAAAAACTAATTAAAGGAGCCCTTAATTTCAAAGCCTAGGGTCATATATATAGTAGTTGGTATGCCACGTCGAAGCCACTAATAATAGTCTCGAATGCACCGACTACTATACATTTGTAGTGAGGCATGTACGAGGCCAAACCCACAGGGATTGGGATGTTCCTTTTTGAGGTTTTATGAGAAAATGGGTGGTTTTTTGAAAACAAAAACTTAATTGCACTAAGAATTAAATGCGAAAAAACAAAACTTAATTGCATAGAAAATAAAAATGAATAAATGGAAACTCTAGACCAAAGTGTGAATTGATATTCAAGGGATTGGATTAGTTTGTCGATTTTTAAAAGGTTGCTTTGGTACCAATTTTCATAGATAGGCTTCTAGCAACTCTTGTCACCTCGTTCTCCTCATAGAGGGAATGTATGACACGACCAGATACTAACAAGACCCGTAAAATCGTGAGTATTCTGTAAATTTTCAACGGCTAGCAACATTACGTTCTCTGAGAACACATATCATTAGTAGTAACTAGCATCGAATTTTTCTACCTATCATATAGAGATTACAATATGTTACTACCCTTCTTATACCTCAATGACATAAAGACACATCTATTGCCAATAGACAAGGCCCCACTTGCCACATAACGTAATACCCCCTTATCGAGCGATGATAAGATCACTGGCGATATCTTTTGACCAAAATCGGAGTGGACGTGCTCTTACATAATGAGAAACGAAAAACTTAAAGTTTAAAGTTGTAACCAAAAACCTCATAATAAGAATGCAATCAAGAATACAAAAATCATAATTAAGCAATATTAGAATTGAAAACACAAAACCTCTCTAATCCTTAAAATCACTAGAACTCAATCACCTTAGTCTAGAACATGGATCTTACGCACTCATTGACATATAATGAACACTACTCTTAATTCAAATAATAGAGAAATAATGCAAAACTTGAAAACGAAATTAAAAAATTACGAAGGATGAATAATACGTACTCCTCTCACAAAACTTAAAGAAGTCTTCTTCCAAAGGTTTTCGATCTAAAGTTAAGCATTCTAAAGTCATTCTAGGGTTTTTCTATTTTTCATAAGACTACAATAAGAGGAAACCTAATCACGAATCTTGTATAACATAAATTTGAAACTGCAAATCTTTGGATTTGTTTAGCGCCGTATGTTATAAACTCCAAGGCGTTGAGAATCGGCGAGAAGGTGCTACAATATTATGTTTTTCATTTGATTATGTCCTGACTCCAGTCCAGTGCCACGCCAGCGCCGTCGAGTACATTCACAAGCCGCTATTAAGGCACTAGGTGTATTCTTGGAATCTGAGTTTCGGCTTTCTTCTGGTTCCTCATAAGGCTTCATCCCTAACTTTTCCAATGAGTTTCCTTTAGTCTAGTAAAGTTTAAACGAATGATTCCTTGGTTATTTCTTCACACTTAAAGGCGTTGGGATTATGCTCAGCTTTTTGATTGAGTTTTTGTGGGAAATCGCTCCTTTTTGTTCAATAGTCTATATTTACTTTGAAAACACAAAAATAAAGTTTTAGAAGTATAAATGTAGGCACAAGTCTTATAATTCATAGTAATATCATACTAAAATATTGCATAATTAGCAACTCATCAATAGTATCATATAGTGCACATATCCCACTAGAACTTAAATTCATTGTTTTAATCCAATATTCTCGCGGACAACACTAGCGAATCCTGACCGAATCCTCCATCTTATCTATGTTGGGAGAATCGCTAGAAATTATGTTCCGTCGTTCATCGATTGTGTAGCGAATCCTAGTGTATTTTTTTGAATAGCCGATGTATCGCTAGACTCCTCTACTGCCGATTTATGTAGCAAATCCTAGTGTATTCCTTAAATCACTGTGGAATAGTTTTTTGTTTTCTTCAATTGACTGAATTGCTAACTTTTCTTGTCTTTTTATTCTATTTCTTCATATAACTATAATATAACTTGAAATCACAAAACAAGAGGAATCCCAGTGTAATATAGGCTTTTACATCTAAAATAACCCTAAAACATACTATAAAACACATTGTCTAAGTATTGATTTATCAAATACCTCCAACCTCAACACTTTGTTGTCGCTAGCAAAGGAATATTTTCAATTATATTCTCTTTTCATTCTTATTTTGATTTCATATTTACTTACTCTTATTCTTAAGCAGAAGTGATCATTAAATAGAAACATATTACCCTCATGTGAATAAAAAATAAGATATAATAGAAATATTTAAAGCAAAACCCCTTAAATGAAAACTTAACCCTTGTTATACAATACGTCTCAACATAAAGTTCAATCAATACCAAGGCCAGGCCATTATATAGGCTTTATCAATCTCCACTAACAAGCATCAAGTTTACGATGACTAATATATAATATCAAGATACAAAAATCACTAAATCAATCTCAATTTCAAACAATATTTAAAAATACCACCACAATCAAAGTCAATAGGAATTTTCTTAAGACACCAATAAATATTATTATCATGTTCAATAGTTGGAATGAAGGAAAAAGAGATGCTTCACTCAACTTAGCTATAAGCACTCGAGCTTAATATTTTATGTTAAGAGTTTTTTTAGAAACATTGTTCCATTTTTCTATATCTCTCTATTTTTTTTTTCAATATTTTTTTCTTTTTCATTCCTACGGTTCCCTGCTCTATTTCCTTTAGATACAGTTATTATTTCTATAGGAACTCATTTTCAAATTCTTCCCACCACTAGATTCCCTACTTCATTTTCTTTGGAACCTGTGGGTCTCTCTATTTTTTCATTTGAAAACTCTTGTTAGCACTTCTCATTTTCATTATATTAAGGAAGTATTCTTTCCAACTAAGTAAAGTTTTATTGGCTAATTTCATATTTCTTCCCTTAATTGTGACATAAATTATTTTCATTATATATATGTAAAATACTTGACCAATAATCTTTGTATAACAAGATTCTTAAAAATTTGTCTTGGTTATCTTGCACTTTTGTTTTGATCTTCCACCCATTTTAATATATAACACAAAGCAATCAATCTCTCTAAACTCTTCTACTGCATACACAATCTAAGTAAGTTAAATATGGTATAAAATTCCTTTCTATCATAAAATTTTTATTTTCATGGATAATAAAAATATCCTTTCTATTTAGATTTAAATTATATTCAATTCATATTATTTCCTAACTAAATAAAAGAAAATGAAGAAATATTACCTTTATCTTCAACAAAAATTTGAAAGTTTTAATCAACTTTAAATATTGAATAAATAGAATCTACCACTCGAATCATCCATACTTTGCTTCATTATACTTCGCTTCACTTAAATACCCCCAAACTCATTTCAAATCTTATCCTCAAGGTTTAAGAATTAAGTCTAGTTTTCAACAAAACAAATATACCTCGTGAAGCATACACGAACTATATGAAATAGAATTAATTAATGAACAAATTATCATATGAATAAAGTTTTCGTAAATAAAGAAATCATAATAAAAATAATTTACTAAATCTCATCATCAATAATAATAATATATCAACATCACATCAAACATAAAATACCTCCAAACTCATTTGAAACTTAATTTCAAACCAATTGCACATAAAAATTTTAAGTTTGGCTATATGCATCCTAGTGTTTACTTAGTGCATCCCAGCGCCCCCTTTTTACCTATATACCATATATGCCCCTGATAAAAATAACTGATTTGCTCCCAATAAGTACCCGATTCCCCTGCTTATCCCCAACTCTCTTACGATCGATTACACCCCACCCCACTCACAACCACTTCTTCGTCATTCAACTCTAGGAGCACGTCCATTTTTCAGAGCAAATGATATAATCGAGTGTTGTAAGTGTCAACTTGTTCACATTTATTGGGTTAGAATCAGCGCAGATGTCTTTGTTTGGGTTTGTAATGTTTGTTTTGGTTTCATTTTCTATGGTTTTTGCATCATAGTGATTGGAAATATGTTTAATTATTGAAATAGCCAAGGAACATAGTATGGAAGATGATACATTGCAAGGAGAGTTAATATTAACTTTTACTTTACTTTTACTCGGTGTAGAACCGTGTTTTTGGTTTTTAAAGTGGTTCGGTGGTACAGGGCCGGAGTTGGAACATTTTGTTTGTGTAAATGGTACTGAGCAAAAGTATGTACCTTCGGTCATATCCCATCAAATATAGTAGTTGTTGTTCAAATTTTGAAAAAAAATTGATTCGGAGGAATGGTACCATATATTATTCATAAGGTTCGTCTCTTATCAACCAAGCAGTATAGTTTATGCTCGACACCTCACAACCGAAGAAGAAAACTTTTTTATTATAATTCAGATAACGTTAGTTTTGGAGTGAGGTAACCAAGGCTCAACTTCAGTTTGGGGGTGAGGTAACCAGACTTGATGGTTAAGTCGGTTGTACATACCGATTTATCAGTGGGACAGTCGACTTTTACCAAATTAAGTAATGTTTTTTTTTACATATTTTTTAGATTTTTTACAAGGTTGAACTGAATGAATCTTATATTATTTTGAAGTCATTGCCATCTTTTAGTGGATATCCTGACTATTCTAGTAGTTTTGTTTTGGAAGGGCCATTTCATACGAGGGAAGAAGCGATTACTTGGCTTCAAAAAGTTTTTCTCAATCTTTAGTTTGTTTTGGTCATAAAGAAATCTGATGGTGGAGGGGGTGGTTATAGGGGAATTGTTTTTTTGGGTTGTGAGAGGGGTGGAATATATAAGGGGATTGCCTAGAAATTAGGCAAAGCGAGAGCTCAACAAGTGGAGAGAGATGCAAAGAAAAAGGAAGCAAAGTCAAAACTCATTGCCAAGATGAGGTTGGAAGAAGAAGAAAATTCAAGATACAAGACAGGGACAAAGAAATGTAATTGTCCTTTTGCCATTAATGTGAAAGAACTCCCTGATTCATTATGGCATGTGAATCTTGTATATGGCCAACATAACCATGACATTGACATCTACTTGAAATGTCAGTCATACATTGGTAGATTGAATTCAGATAAGAAAGTAGTGTTACAATAGATGACTAAGGGTAATGTGAAGCCCCATGAGATTCTAACTACTTTGAAGGAAAGAGACACTGAATTCTTCAACAATTCACACAATCTACAATGCGAGGCAAAAGCAACGATTGGAGTCGGCGAGAATATCACAAATGCAACAGTTGATGCACTTAATTAAGATACATAAGTATACATCTTGGCATAGAAAAGACATATAGAATGTTGTTAGCGACTTGTTTTGGGCTCATCTGGAATCCATGATGTTGTTGTGGTGTTTCCCTAATGTTCTGTTGATGGATTATACTTACAAGATGAACATGTATCGCATGCCTATTTTAGAAATTATTAGGTTACGTCCAAGAGTATTACATTTTCAGTTGGGTTTGTATTATTATCTGATGAGAGTAATGATAGCTACAGCTGGGCATTAGAGATTGGCAATGGATTGTTAGATTGGTGGAGGGCACCAATTGTCATTTTTACCGATAGGAAGTTGGGGCTAATCAGTGCACTTAAACAAGTCTTTTCGGATACTAGACATCTTCTATGTACTTAGTATATCAACAAAAATATTTTGACCAAAACCTAGAAGATGTGGGCAAGGGATGAGGATTTCAGTGTTTTCATTAAAAGATGAAACTAATTGATATATGCCAAATTCGAGAGGCAATTTGAATTTGCATTGCAGGAAATTCAAAATGAGTGTGGTGATAAGCATGGTTTGCTTGCTTACTTGAATGAAACATAGGTGAGGCCTCACAAGGAATGTTTTGTCTCCGTATGAACGGATGAAGTTAAGCGCCTCGGTGTCACAACTACTCAAAGGGTTGAATCTGCACACTCCGCCCTTAAATGTCATCTGAAGATCTTAACGACTAATTTTGAAACTTTATGGAAGATCATTCATGGCATGCTTAAAACCAATACACGACTATTAAGGCATCATTTAAGCAAAGCTTAAATGTTGTTCAACATGATTTCATCAATCCTTTATACTGACTTTTAAGGGGATTTGTATCGTAGAAGGCCTTACATTTAATTAAAGATGAGTTCCAAATGGCAAAGAGGGTAGGAATTGATGAGAAAATTTGTGGTTGTCACTTACTCAAGATGCATGGGCTTCCTTGTGCGTAGGAGATTGGAGTTCATTTATTGGTTGGCTCACCGATTACGCTTGAGGATGTCGTCATGTATTGCTAAAAGTTGAGCCTTATTCCTGATGATGTTGTTGGCCGTCGCATTATGAACTTCATACTGAGATTTAACGAGTTATTAAAAAGGTTTAATATTGTAATGGGGAGGATGCACGCACTAGGATCATCCAATAACTTAGGGATATTAGTGTTCCTTCATATACACTTCCTGGCGTTCCCCGAAAGAAAGTCAATACAAAGGGGAGGCATCCTGTTGTAAAAGGAAAGGGGAAAAAAGGAAGCTCAACTGGAAAAGGAACAAAGACAAGTAATGAGCCAAAAAATACTGCACTGGATGATGATACTCCCATAACAAGAGACCTTTCTAGATTTGAATATGTACTAACAGAGGAGGAGTCTGTTTCTGCTAAGAAAAAGTTATTTTGACCTTTAAGGTATCCGTCTTCATTATCAGTGAAACGGAAGAATTCTTTATCTACGACATCAGTTGAGATAGCATCATTTGAGGTTCCATCAATTGAGGTTCAAATTATTGAGATTCATCCATCAGTTGAGATGACATCCTCTAAGTTTCCATCTCTTGAGGTTCCATTAGTTGAGATTTGTCCATCAGTTCATATCCATCCATTATTTGAAATCCATCCATCAGTAGTGGGACATCCAACAAAAGTTTATATGAAATGTGGATTCTTTAAGGGCACATTTACCTCTTTTTCCAAACCATCATCTCACTATCTGGCGATATGGAAGCCCCATGTTGATAGGATATTTAATGTTGATGGAGACGGTCACTGCGGGTTTTGGGTAGTGGCAAAATATTTAGATTTGCTTGACAAAGACGAGTGGAGGAGTGTACCTGAATGAATGGTAGAGGAGTTGACGGCGAATCGAGATTTGTGGGTTAATATTTATGGGAAAGATGACTTTGCCAAGTTACTTGTTACGATCCAATGTGATAAGAATTAGGCATCAGTGGAAAATCGGATGTCACTTCCTGATATGGGACTCATTATATCCACCTCATTGAATGTGATGGTTGTTTTCATATCCAATACATTGTGTTTGACACTCCCTGCGCTCAGAAGCAAGCCACCTCCAAAATTTAGCAGTCGTGGGTTGTGTTCATCAAGTTAGGTAACTTCTTTACACCATAGAGTTAGCTAGTGTTGACAGGAGACCTAGGTAGAGAACAATATGGTGAGTTGGTATAAGCTTTATATTGCTTTTATAAGTTATATAAGTGGGGCTATGGTTGATTAAGTATCAAATACACTTAATGTTTTAAGTTAAAACAATAGCCACTTGATATTTCACGAGACAAGTAATGACCCATCTCAACACCAATTGAGTTACTTATTGGTGTCTTTTGGCATGAGTTAGTGGGACATGTGTTAATAGGTGTACCATTAGATAGAATCAAGGTACGTGTACACATTAGGATCAATGGCTATCAATCAACCATATCCAAATCATGATTATAAAGCTCATTGTCAACTCAAACAACTCAACTCTTTCATTTTCATTTGCTTAAGATAGAAGTAAAGTTGCTTGATAAGGAGGAGCTGCTAGGGAATAAGAAGATCAATAAAAACTTGATGATTTAGTGAAGGAGAAATCAAGTATAGCTAGTGTTCATCAAGTTAGGTAACTTCTCTACACCATAGAGTTAGCTTAATCCAATGAAGTCATGAATTTGATGTTGTGGGTTGTTGTTTTATGTTGTGGTTGATGTCATGGAACTCTAGTAGTGTGTATGAAGGTTCTTTAGGCATTAACACGGCCTATGTGTAGAGAAAACTCAAAATTCTAATTGCAGAATTCTAGGTTTTACTGCACTTAGCGCGCTAAGTCTATGATTGCATAAAAACTGCAATTTTCAAAAATTCCTTGAACACTATAAACGAGTCTAATACACTAAGTAAAGGTCCAAACAAACTCAAAAACCTATAATATGATATCAGGAATCTATGAAAGTACTCCGGGGATTCAAGTACGAGTTTCGAGGTGTTGGGAGGCCAGAGTAGCACAAGAAATTGCGTGGATAGTAAGTAAACTAATTGAGATATTTATTTACATTTCATTCCTATTCATATGTTCATTTCTAGTCTTTTGGACTGAATTTCCTTTGTATTCTATATGCCATGACTTCTTGTTCATTCTCATTACATGAGGTTGCTTTCATGGTATAGTTTGTTGATAAAATGATTTCATTGACTCCAATTCATGTGCAATGTCATTGTTGATTATCAATACATGTGGCAGTGAAATAGCATGCTATTAGGTAGGTGTTACATAATATTGTAATCTATTTCCTTTTTGCATTAGATATGCAATTACTTCATTGGATTCTCAAACCATGTGAACTTTTGAAATATAAAAGTGTTTTTTGTATCAAGGGTCACTATGTTATAGAGGTTCGTCGGACATACGGGGGTCACTAGTCATCCTGGGTGATCGGGATCTCTTCACTATCTTGCGCAGCACACGGGAAATGAGCCTTCGGATTGTTGGCAAACATAACTTGCGCAGCACACGGGGTATGAGACCCAGGGTTGTTGTCAAGTATATATCGTAGGTGACTGGCACCGGCAAAAGGTTATAAAGGCAAGAGCACTACTCATTCCTTCACATTGATGTAGAGCTCAGCTCCATCCTCATATAGTGGAAAGGCTGATGTGATGAAGATCACGACCGATCGGCCTTAGATCATTGCTACTTAGCCTTGTGTCAGTTTCATGTTGTTTAGCTGAAGTTGCATGTTCTCTTTACAACATAATTGCTATTATCATGCTTTTAGATACTCGTTTCATAATTGGGAATGTGAAAAAATGTCTCTCAGTATTACTTTCTACTTTCTTGTACTCACTGTCTTGTTTGTGACGGTGGGTGTAGATCCATTGAGTAGCAGACCCGGCAAAGAGAAGATCGACGATGACCTTTGAGCCAGTGGAGCACTGCTATGCCCGATTTTGTAGGTTTGAGTTTTTGATGTATTACTTTTATATGTATATGATATACTTTTGGGTTTGTATATTATGGGTTGAGTGAGTAGTACCTTGACCAGACATATGATATTGTATATCGCTGTTTCATCATATATATGCATGTGATCTTTATTCTCTGGTTTATTCCATAATTGTTAGGCCTCATGTTATAAGCTTCCGCTAGATTGTTAACACTTCCTCTGAATAAACTTTTAAGTAAACAAAAATTTAATTAACTCTAATTTATGAATTGACATAGGATAAATATAGGTTTATATTCATTTAAAAAAATAAGTAGGTAAATGATTTTTGATAGGCTGACTAGTTCTTTGTTAGGTCCTATATGGTGAGATTAGGGCTTAAATAATGGGATTAGGCTGGGCGGTGCCCTAATTTGAGAAGGGGTAGTCATAGGTGGTATCAGAGCCTAAGTTTTAGATTTTATGGAGTTGTCCAAAGATGGGATATCATAGTCGCATGTGGTATCATATTCTAAGTTTATAAAGCTTAGGAGAGCCTATGTTTATAGGGCTTAGATTGTGGAATATGGTTATTCTACAATGTGATACCAAAGCTACAATTTATAGCAAAAGGCTTAATCTTTCCAATAAATAAAAATAAAAATTTAAACAATCAAACAAAAATCTTAGTTGTGGAAAACCAGATGATCATTGCTTAGAAACTATTAGTTGGGAAGTGAAAGTGAGATGGGGATGTCTTTTATGTATACATTTTAGTTTTCTATATGTATATATGTTAGTTTTGCATATGTATATATGCCTTATCTATGTAGTAGCTGATTCGCGTTCGCTATCAACTTGCAGATACTGATGGTGGATTCACGGGATAGCGCGGATGCAGGAGCGAGTGGCAGCTAGCCTTATGTACTATCAGTAGATGATTTTCAGAGGCTATCTGATCAAGTAGCTGCTCAGGGACAACAATTGGCAGAGTTCATTGCCATGATGACTTCACTTTTCACTACACCAGCTGAGACACTAGCCCCTACTACTACTACTACTACTACTACTACTACTACTACTACTACTACTACTACTACTACTACTACTACTACTACTACTACTACTACTACTACTACTACTACTACCCACGTCAGTGCCGGTAGTACAGACTGTACTTATGATAGCAGCTCCAGCAATAAAGATGGGTTTTACACTGTGTTTTATACCTCCATTTTCTAGCTCGTCTGTCGATGTTCAGTTGGTGAAGGATTTCATTAGACTGAAGCCAATCTATTTTGATGGTCAAAGATCGAGAAGTAGGTACTATCTGAAGAGAATTTGCACCGAGTCTCGATGATTGAGGACAAACTTCGAGCTGAGATTTCATCGTACACTCTTCAGAGAGATGTCGATGTTTAGTGGCGTGCGATGATAGCTTCTGAAGGAGAGTTTGAGTCTTGGGATGCCTTCAAGAGGAAGTTTTATCAGTAGTACTTCCCACCTGCAGTGATGAAGAGGTTGAGGAAGGAATTCATGAACCTGAGACAGGGAGCTGATGACTCAATGATGAGCTATAGAGATAGATACTGCTATTTGAGGCAATTCACTATGAATTTAGTGAGAGAGGATTCAAATGATATGTACCACTTCGAGGATGGACTGAGACCAGATATTGGATTTTATGTTGTCAATTCAGGTGCCTAAAATTTGGGTGAGATTTACGAGCGTGTACTCTCTCACGAGACATTATTTGGATGGAGTTGCTGATGGGACACCGCTAGTACCATAGTTGATACCTGACCAGGTTGCGGAGTTTGAGAGGAGATGGGATAGAGGTACCCAGGGGTCAGGGACATTTACAACAGTTGTACCCTTTATACCATCTCCTACACTATTGCAGACTACTGTTGGCAGACCTCCTTTCCGACCACCATTTAGACTGCAATACCAACTACTAGTACTTTGCCAGCTTTACCAGCACCACCAGCACGTCAGCAGCAGCAGGGTGGTAGAGGCCGAGGCAGAGGTTGAGGAAGAGGTTGAGACAGTTCTCGATTGGGGCAGAGACATGCACAGGCCAAAAATCAGGTTCATGGTCAGCATAAACCTATCACATGTTATAGGTGTGGTCAGGTTGGGCACGAGATTCGAGATTGTCCATAGCTAGCAGCCGTGTTTCCACCGCAGAGTCGAGAGGGTGTACACATGATAGCACAGCCCGATACAGATGCCACATGGAGACTCATTGAGGGTATGGTTTCCATTTGTGGTAGACAATCATATGTTTTGTCTGATTCAGGTTCTAAAGTATCTTTCATTTCTGGTCGCATGATAGGTATTAAAGGGTTGATACCGATTAGAGTTAGCGTACATTTGATTTTGAGTACCGCATTGGGGATAAAGTTTACCTTAATTGTCTTGTCGAGGGATGTCCAGTAGAGATTGGTGGGGTAGAGTTACCTGCAGACTTTAGGGTACTTGAGTTCTTAGATTTTGACACGTTGTTAGGGATGATTGGCTAGCAGTGTATCACGCACATATCGAATGTTTCAGTAAGACATTGATATTTGAGATCCTAGGGCGTTTAATGTTTACGTATACTGTTAGTACACCGAGAGCCAAGGGCATTAGAGGTCGACTTACGAGTAGTGGAGATAAAAAGACTCTAGTGTCATTATACATCGTAGTCGAGAGTCAGGGACCCAGATTTGAGGAGATTCCAACTGTATGCATGTTTTCGGACGTGTTTCTAGAAGACTTACTTGGTTTACCACCACTGAGAGAGATTTTATCATTGAGTTAGTACCAGACACTAGACCTATATCTATACCAACATATCGCATGGCTCCGAGAGAGTTGGAGGAGTTGAGGAATTAGTTGCAAGATTTACAACATAAGGGATTCATCAAGCCTTCTATGTCACCATTGGGAGCACCGGTCCTGTTTGTGAAGAAGAAGGATGGTACTTTGAGATTGTGTATCGATTATAGACAGTTGAACAGGGTCACAGTCAGAAACAAGTATCCCTTACCACGAATTGATGACTTATTTGATCAGTTGAGAAGAGCTGAGTATTTCTCCAAGATAGACCTACGATCAGGGTATCATCAGCTTAGGATCAGGGATGAGGATAGGTCCAAGACGACATTCAACACGAGATATGGACAGTATCAGTTTACAGTCATGCCGTTTGGCTTGACTAATGCTCCTGCCATGTTTATGGATTTGATGCATCGTGTGATGAGGCCATTTCTTGACCGTTTTATGATAGTTTTCATTGATGATATATTGATATATTCGAAGACTCGAGAAGCTCACGAGCAATACCTCAGAGAGTCTTTGCAGACTTTGAGGGAGCACAGGCTGTAGGCCAAGTTTAGTAAGTGTGAATTTTGGTTGTCAGAAGTCAAGTTTTTGGGACATGTTGTTGGAGCAGTAGGCATTGCTGTAGATCCAGCTAAGATTCAGGCTATTATGGATTGGTCTGCGTCGACGTCAGACCCGACAAAAAGAAGATCGACGATTACCTCTAAGCCAGTGGAGAACTGTTATACCCAATTTCATAGGTTTGAATTTTTGATGTATTACTTTTATATGTATATCCATCAATTGCACTTAATCGAGCACAATGAAAAATTTTGATCCATGTAACCGACCCCAATTAATTTGGGACTGAGGCTATGTTGTTGTTGTACTTTTATATGTATATGATATACTTTTTGGGTTGTATATTATGGGTTGAGTGAGTAGTACCTTGAACTGACACATGATATTATATATTGACATTTCATCATATATAAGCATGTGACATTTATTCCCTGATTTTTTCCATAATTCTTAGGCCTCACGTTTTAAGCTTCCGCTAGATTGTTAAGACTTCCGCTGAATAAACTTTTAAGTAAACAAAATCTTAATTAACTGTGATTTATGAATTGACATAGGATAAGTATAGGTTTACATTCATTTAAAAAATAATAAGTAGGTAACTGGTTTTGGATAGGCTGACTAGTTCCTTGTTAGGTTCTATATGGTGAGATTAGGGCGTAATAATGGGATTAGGCCAGGCGGTGCCCTAATTTGAGAAGGGGTCATCACAGTTGCTATTTATACTCATTATTTAACAGGTAAGGTTGAAATCGGGTACCCTATTACCTCCAGTATTTCAATTATTAGACATATATGTAGATAAAGGTTCACGTCAGTAGGGAGAAACCTTCATCACAATCGATACCCTATCAACAAAAAATGGAGATCAATTAGGGACAACATCAGTAGTTGTCTTAGATGAATTATAGGACTTATTGAACTTTGTTTTAGCAGATGATAGTTGTTGAAAATATTTTGAAGTTTTTTGTTTGTGAATGTCACTTGGATTACATATGCTTACTTAGTTGAACAATGGTATGTGCTCGAGGTTCAAGTTTTTAGCTTTTTGAATGAAAACTTGAGCAATATATGTGTTGCAGTTGTGTCTAAAAATGTTTTTTGAATCTTGTTCGCATGGTTACTTGCTATTAATGTTCATTTCATGTTTGTTATTTTTCGCTATTTATTTGGGTTTTCTACATTTTGATATTGTAATCTATTGTGATGCACGTTCGGTACCACATGGCCGAACACCATTCCTACTCGGTGCTCTAGGGCTGATCGAATGGAATCGAACGTGATACCTCAGGGCTGAACCATTTAGTTGTAAAAATTACTTAAGAGTGTACTTATAAATATGTGGGGTGCACCTCTTGTTTGGGCGAAACTAACCGAGTCTAGATTTTGGGTGAGGGTGCACTTATAGATTTGGTGGGGGTGCACTCCCAATTCATTATTATAATACCGAAGAACATATTTTAAAAGTGAACTTCTTAGTTTAGGTGTTCGATAAGAGAATGTTTACAATTTCAATCGGTTAGTAGGCACCGAATTGGTTGTGTAACATAATGGTTTGAGGTGCACTAGGAGTTTCATTGGGGTGCAACCTTAGTTCATTCGTACGAGACCAAGCCCCAACACCTTAACTCGGTGTATGGGTACCGAGCTAGGCACTTCGCATTCGGTAACACAACACCGAATCCACGAAGCATACATTCAGAAGCAAATACCAATCCATAATCAAACTAACAATAAGCCAGAAATCAATACAGTATCAAGTAACCATCTGTACATGACAACACATAATAAAATACCATTCCATACAATAATAAAGTATCAAATACCAAACCATACAACACATTATCAAATAGTATCAAATAGCCATCATTCAAAAAAGTTTGCAACATCGAACACAATCACTTTTTCCTTTCTTGCCACTCCGAACATATTTTGAACCACGAGTATCACAAGTAATTTCATGTTGGGATGTTCTAATTGTTCCTATACTGTCGTGTTAGGGATGATCTAATTGTTCTTGTCCCCGCATATATAGTGGTTGTGGTTGTAAAGGCAGTAGTGACAGGACCTTTTCCAGACAAGTACTTCACATCATTATTTGTCATTCACTTCGCAGACTCAACAATAAGTTTTTTTTCAGACAAGTGGAGCCAGGCCATCGTGATATCTAGTGTTAATTTGATTCGCTGAAGAAAACACATTTGAACAAAAGAATTAGAACGCCATATATTTAAATGTAGTAACAAAATGTTCCAAGTAGTATATAGATTTTTCTTCCACCATATTTGTATCGACCACGTAATCACAAATAGATTTGTCACCGTGGTATATAGGGTTCTCAATGAACTAGTCAAGATAACCTACTTTGCAATCCCACTCTAACATGACCTTCTCTCTTCGACTTTTAGGTGCAAGCACATGATTATGACACCTCTCCCACATCTCAGGTTGAAAGTTGCACTTGACAATATACTTGAGGAAGAAAGGTCCTCGATTAGCTCGAATTGGCTTGTAAGGAGGGTCCGAAATCCCTTGCACGTGGCTGAATTATCGTAGGAACCTGTCTAGGTGATAAGGCTCAATCACATCCATGTACCTAATGCAACCAGTGTAGAATGCCAAGACATGAATACCATTTGACCTTAATTAGAGTAGGGCCCCCAAGTCACCCATTCGAAGTAGGCACCAAGTATATCATATCAAAATTTGTTCACAATACCAACATAACATGAGAAATTTAAAATGTAAGTCGAACCTCATTTGGTCGTAAGGCATCCAAGCTTCTGTGAATAGTATGAATATAATCATCGCCCAAACCTTGGTGTGGTTTATGGAGCAACCTACAAACACGAGGGAGATTATCGGTGTACTTTACACTTGACCACACAAGTCCCAGATTGAAATGATCATGGATCCACCCATACATTACGGTGAACAATATTGGATCAGTTAAGAATAGTGGATTGAGATACTATTCACAAAAATAAGTCCCAAATCATTTTACCTCATGCAATGTCATGTAGCCGGCAATTTGAGAGACTTCAACTCGTGACGCCGCACCAAGTTGACGATATAAGTAGGTAAGAGCAGCTGCACCCCATGTATATGACCAACATTATTCAAATTCTCGATGAATTTTAGAAGTGCAACGGGGATCTTTGATCCAATCTTGCTGGCAAACAGTGTGCACGACAACATGTAAAGTAAGTAGGCAAGGGCCGTGCATAACACTTTTGAGTAATCGATTTGCCCTGTCTTCTTTGGACACCATCGTTTGCACAACCAGCATTTCTAACGGTGAAAATTGCTAAATTATCAAGCTCCTCCTCAACATCATCCTCGGACACTCCTAGCAAACTTGTTAGAAATTTGAGGCATTCCTTGCGATCAAGGCCATCCTCCACTTTAACAAGTTTTTTAGTTACTGGAATCTTCAAAAGTATGCTCACATCCTCCAAAGTAATCAACATTTGACCAAAATGAAGGTGAAATGTGTTGGTCACAGAATGCCACCTCTCAACAAAAGCTGATATCAAGATCTTATGGCCTTTGGGGTACGAACAGTCTGTGACCGCACTTAACCCGGACTTCTGAATCATCCTCTGTAAGGCTGTAATATCAGTTTGGCAACCCTGCAAATCCTAATCCTCTAGTTAGGCACCGTGGTTTATGCACTTTAACAATGGTCGATAGTAAAAGATCATTAAGTAAATGCATTAGTAATATAATTCGATCACTATTGATGACATAAACATAATACCGAATTGGAAACAAAATTTCTCCTTCTTTCGCCAAATTGCCACAACCACATAGTCCTTCTTGCTTAGCAATAGAGATCGGTCGGATGGCCCACCTGAGAAAGGAGTTGACATGTCTTCATCCGGCGGCGCGGCCTTCTTCTTTTTCCCACGAACCTTTGAGGAACATCCTTCTTATTACTAACTATCTTGCCACTGATTATTCTTGGCACTAACTATCTTGCCACCAACTGTCTTGTACTTGGTTCCATGTTACCAAACTAAGTCATTTCCACTTGCCCAATCACTTCGGGACTTACATACCAACTTTTAAGAACACACTTTGTTGTTTACTAACTAAATGTTTTATCATATAATCAGTTACCTCAAACCAAACTATAAGTTTAAGAATTAAAAAAAATGGTTCGGTATGCTTTTACCAAACTTATAACTTTTTACTAAATGAATGAAAGACTACAAACTCGGTATCCTTACACCGAATAATATGTATTCAAATTCATCCTTCTAATTTAGTACCTAGTCAATAACAAAGTCTACCCTCGGCTCAACACCACTGAACATCGACGAACACAAAACCTAACCCGGTAACTCAGGAAAGTGCTACGAAATGACAATATAAGCAAAATACAAAAACACCACCACCATATAAACATCAATTTCATCAAATATAAAGGAAACACACTGTAATAGTCGATCCTTGCTACTCAATTCTTCTAATAGTTTTGATCCACCTAAAACAGGACCAATATACCAAATCGAATCAACCGACAATGGTGACGACGATGCCAACATCGAGAATGACGCCTTTGGACGGATCTGGATATTAGGGTGTTAAGAAATGTTGATTTCTTTCATTTTGCTTGTGGGTGCAATGGAATATGTTGGGAGGGGATGGAGGGTATTTTGGAGCTTTCAAAGGAGTGCTCTTATAAATCAAAATTCAAATTGAGGGTGCACTAAGTAAACACAGGGTTGCGTATAGTCGCACTCAAAATTTTTGAATCGATAAATATAAAAATTTCAAGAGTTTTTTGCTTTGCAAATTAAGAATCATTGTTTTCACTATTTCTATTTTATTGAAATCAATAAAATCATTTATCAATAGTAGTAAACTGAACTCCAATAAATAATTTTTGAAATCAATGTTTCATAAAAAATTTCCAAAAACTCGTGAAAACCCAAAAAACTCTCAATTTAAAAAGCTAGAGTTCTCCCTGATTACCTTTTGAGAGTGAATCCATTAAGTTATAAACTCTTGAACTCCTCTAAATATTTTTTCTAAGCTTCTACTCAAAATTCCATTGCTCAAGCCCTAGTATGGCGTTACACTTTCAAACTCGTCCTCTTTTAGGTTGAATGAAAAAAGATTGAGAAGAGAATCACTTAAATACATTAAAATCTAGCTTAAGAAAGTTGAATTTACGAAACAAAATTGATCTTCGAATCGAGTGATTGCAATGGTTGGTGTGTGGAAAATGAGTTATGTATGACAAATTAGGATTTTATTTTAAAAACTTGGATTCGATCCTAGGGAATCAAGGTTTTTAGTGAATTTACTAGTAATTCGTTATTTAAATCAATGGAAATAAGGTCATGTTCCCCACCGACTTGCTTAGCGATTTCTAGTTATAATTTCGATTCGTTGTTGAATCTCTATACTTAAATTTCTCTAAAAATATATGCTCACTGTTTTCAATTTAGCTAGCAATTTACAGTATAAACTCACATCGCTTATGATTTGTTAGATAGTAAATATAGTTTACCTAACTAAATTCATAATTATCATATATAAATATCACTTATAATAATAAATATAAAGGTATCATTCACTAAAAATCCAAAAAATTGTGTAGGATGTGCAACTAACCAATAATTTAATTACGTTATAAATTAAATAAATAGACAAGTAATATAAATTGCATAAAGGATATAATATATTAGCAAGGACATAACAACTCGATCATCCCCCCTTATTTGAAGCTACTTTAGAACTTAATTTTGAAAATATTTCCAAAATGAGAGTCAAAAGGTGAGAAATTAAAAACATATTATACTAATAAAATGGAAATAAAGATAGAATATGGGTTGCCTCCTATAAAACACTTTTGTTTACTGTCGTTGGCTAGACTGAGCCATTCCAGTATCAAACCGGATCTATAAACTTGAATTTAGGATTGTCCACTCTATTGACATTCTAAAAATTATTTGCTTGACCATTCATTCTTAAAGTAATTGTTTTATTCAGAATATCCATGATAGTTTGAGAAGTGGCTAAAAAAGGGCATTCTTAAATTAATGGAGGATCTTCATTGACAAAATGTGGCATAACCAAAAAGTTTTTTGGTAAAATATACTTGTCTACTTGAACTGGCACATCCGTAACCACCCTTATTGGCTTAATTGAATAACCATTTAGTAAAGTAACTCGTTCAGAAGCAAGTTCATTCAACTCTAATTGAGTATGTAGAAAAATGTGTATTGGCATGAGATTTGCATTAGAACACGTATCGCACTAAGCTTTAAAGTACCAAGCCCATTTGATTTTTTTATTCCAATGTATATCTCCAGGATCATTCAGTTTTACTGGACCTAAACTCAGCTTTTTCTTCTTCTTATTCTTTTTAACTTCAAAACCTTTCGGCTTATTACTACTATTCCCATTCTTCAGTTGCTTAGCTCTCCATTCCTGAGTTACTTTCTTTTCATTTAAAGTGTCTTCAACTCGTTCTTTTTTGACACATTATTTTTCAATTTACATTGTTACTACATTAATTACATATACTTCAGTGCTTAAATAATCACAATGATTTAATTATAAAGAATCATTATCGTTAATAACTTTATCAAGTAATTCAGATGAGTCATCATAATTATCCTCATCATTATATTTGAGCGTGGCAATTTTGTCTTCGAATTCCATAGACATCGTCCCTTTAAAGATATCTAACTTAATTTTAGTTGTTTTAACAAAAGGTCTACCTAATAATGATAAGAGATTATTTAAACTTATATATAGTATTAATTTAGTAGTATATTTAGTATACATATCTAAAAATGAGAACAAATTAATGGTGTTTATGTATTTTTAGGTACACAAGGCATAAAAGAAGGAAATGAATGAATTCGAGAAGAAATTGAGCTAAAACACACCATTAAAGGTTTGGTGTCGTGGCTAAGAAGTGTAGCCGACGTGGGAGAAATAGGCACAATGTGAAGGAAGAATGCTCGGCGTAAGAGAGCAAGGCATGTGAAGAAATGAGATAGGATGGACGGCGCAGTGGCGATACAATGGAGGTCAAAGGACGCGCAGAGGATAGACAGGGACAACACCGGGATCACTAAAAGGAGAATTTGCACTTCAAGAGATCGGCGCAATGGTCGCACCATGGGATTGTACACATTGCGTCGAGACAACGCCGAGAAGAGAAAAAATAGAAAGTAGAGTTCTATTTCGTGTTAAATTGTCAAGTATGATTTCTAATTATTTTAAAACATTTTTAGGAAGTAAAAATAGATAGGAGAACGTAGTAGACTTATTGATTACCATAGATTAGTAGCCATTAACCTAGTTTAGCATAGGTTTACTTTTATTCTTGAGTGTTTAAAAGATTTGTGGAGAGAAGACATTAAAGACTTATGTGTAGTAATTTGGGTATTATTTGTATTGATTTAATAAAAAATTATTTCATTATATCTCTGATTTCAATGAATACCACTATGTGCATGTTTGTTTCAATAAAGTGCGAGTTGTTTTTTAATCCTGGGGATCAATGGATCCTATGATATGAATGTTATGCTATAAACATGAATAGACTAGAATGAATAAAAAGTGCAATTGTTAGAATTTGTATTGATTCTAAGCGTAATGCTATGAACATCTTGATCACATGTTTGTTGATGTTAGGTTTTAAAAGCTATCATGGCCATTGAAGCTCTTATGCCGGATATGGATGGTACAACCGTAAAATATACAACATCGAGCGATAGTTGTTGATTAGGGAGGCACGGATATTAAACTTAATTGGTTATGAATCCAAAGATTTGGAACATTAAAGCAATTTGGAGCTTATTTCATTCACACCGATAGGTGGAGTTCTAGTTTGCTCATTAGAGTATTTTTCGTCACGACAGTTGGTTGAAATGGATTTGAATACAATTGTTCTATTCTAATTAGGTATTGCACACACATAATAAAGATGATAAAGTGAGTTGAAAAGCATAGACATAGTTAGTTTGAAAAGTTGCTAAGTTTATTTTAAGTGCTTTACTTTCAAGTTTATAAAAACAAAAAAATAAAAAAAATAAAAGGCATAAGTTTCAAGTTTTGACTTTCAGCACTTTATCTTTTGTGTTTTCTTTTTAGGGATAACTAGTGCATGTGTAGCAAAAGAGAGAAAGACTTAGTGCCTTATGACCATGAGATTGATAGAACCAACAAAGGAAAGAAAAAGAAAATAATCAAGATGGTTGAGGATCAAACATGAAACCAATAACAGGGTTGAGGGAATAACCAACTCGAAGTTGATCTGGTACTACATGAAAGAGTGCGAGGGCATAGATGCCTTTATGAGTACCTCAAGCCAGAAGTTCAAGAGACTTACGAAAGAGTGATGAGGATTCCAGCCAACACTATCAAGTTCGAACCGAGAGCGTCTCTAATCAACATGGTGCAAAATAGCATGTTCAATGGGCTAGCCAACGAAGATCCAATTGCACAAGAAGAAAATTTCTTGGAAAAGTGCGACACTGTGCATATTACCGGAGTTACAAAGTAGGTGATCAGGATGACAATTTTCCCATTCTCATTGGATAGAAAAGCCAAATTCTAGTTCTAAGAGCTAAATGCAGGGAGTATGACCTCACGGGCAGAACTCAATGAAAGATTTCCTGGCAAGCTCTTTCCCCTAGTGAAGGTTAGTGTAAGGAAATTGTAAATCAATCAATTCAAGCAGCAAGATGCCGAGTCTCTTGGCGAGGCTTGGGAAAGACTAAAGAGATGCTGAGGAGACTTCCAGGACATGAATACTTGAAATAGGCATAACTCTAGATTTTCTTACTATGAGATGAAACACATTACGAGAATACTAGTTGATGTCGCAGTAGGTGGTTCTCTACTACCTAAGAATAAAAATGAAGCATTAGATCTTCTAAATCTTATATCTCAAAATTCTACAGTTGGTACTCGTTCCACAGTGAGTAAACTAGTGGGCGTATATGAGATTGATTCGCAAGATGCAATTATGGCACAACTATCAAAGCAAAGCAATCAACTGGCTCAAATGGGACAATAAGGTTCACAAGTGCAGACAATACATCAACCCATTAATCACCAAGCCATGGAGGTTAACCAAATGGACATGTAGCAAGGAATGGATTATGAAGAAGTAAACTTCATGAACAGCCAAAGCTATAGAAACAACTTCAGGCAAAGAGGAATGGCTCCTCAAAGGTTTTATAAAGGATACAACAACAACAACAACCCGAACTTCTAGTATGAAAATCCTGCTAACATACTGAAGTTTCCTCCAGGCTTCCATCAAAAAGTCCAATAGGGAAAGCTAGGGCAGAACGAAAAGAAAACTTCATTAAAGTCAATAGAGAAACACTTACACGACATGAACATGAGCAATAGGGAACGCTATGAGAAGCACGAGAAAGAGATCGAATGAGTGAAGCAGACATATACCACATTCGTGCCCATCATATTTGTTATCCATGCGACTTATTTTTATGCTATTACCTTCTTGAATTTCCTTATTATCCTCGCGTGAAATGTAGCCGCTTTATTTGAATTCTTTATTGGAAGGTAACTGAATTGCTCTGAGATTTACACACTGAGGCTTGTCTCTTTTATGGTAAGTCTCATATTCTACAACAAGCTAGGCGAAGGCTGTGCTTGGTGACTTCATCTGATCTTGGAGAGCCACTCTAGCAAATTTCATAGGTATTTATATTTATTGCTTTACTATCTTTTGGGATTTATTAGGAGACTATCATACTAGATACATGTATACTGACTTACTCTTGAACTTTTGTCGCCCTTGATATTCTTGGTATCATATTGCCAGGTTTTCCTCTCCTAACGGTTTGTTTAATTGCAAAACTTCTTACTTTACTAAATGCATGCCAAAAATAAAGGCTTTCCCAAAGATAAACAACTTAAACGCTAATAACTCACGCGCATAAGTTGTAAAATGCTAAGACTAAGTCTATAAACCATGAAAATGTTATTATAATTAGACAGCTGACTAAGTAAGCTAAGAATTGCCTAAATAGTCTAATTTTATGTAATATCTCATTTAATACTAGAATAACTGGATAATTTAGAGCAATATGAAAGAATGGTTAAGTACATGTCACAGGCCCTCATAGACATGTGTGCAGGTGATTTGGCATGACCTAGTTATATGTTTGATGATGTTGTAGTGCCCACTTTACCTTAGAATTTGGAGTTGTCACAGCTATCCTCAGAGCCAGCTCAATTACTCTTACTTCATAGGTTCTTTTATCATTTTGTTATATATATGACTATGTATTCATAATGTTTTGAAGCTTTTGGAGTATTTTGGGATATGAGATACACTTTATGATACATGTTCATGCGTATTATACTCTTTATCACGAGTTATATGCATGATATCACACTGTTGCAAGATTTCCACATATAGGTTGTCCCAACATTTGTTTTACATATCAATAATGTTGTTTAAATTGTTCTAAATTGCTTCCGCTATTATAATTGACATTAAGGCTATCTTCATGTACTTTATAACTCTAATAAGGACACTAAAGAAAATTAATTTGATATAAGAGGCTAACTTGGCTTGCGCTGAATTGGTGAAAGTTGACCAGGGGTCCACGTAGGCATAATGTAGGGTAGGGCCCAGTTTGTGGCGAGTAGGCCATCACAAACTTCATCATGGATTTAATAGAAATAGGTACTAATCCACATATCTTGTGTTATTCACATTACAAAAACCTCTTCATTTCGTTTCCGAGATTTAGTTTGAAAACCCATAAATACAGTAAGTTAAAGTACATTTCCCCAAATGAAGTCCATAAACTACAAGACCTATTAAAAATAGATTACATCGAATAATTGGTAAATCATTAAGTCCCAATTACCTCAATTTGAGTTTCCCTAAGTTTGATCTGACTAAACTCACACTCATGGCACTAATAAGTTGGTATTTATAGGTATTTAGTACTTTATTTTAATATATTTAATGTGAAAAGTCTCTAAAATATATATTTAATTATATTTATTGGTCATTTTTCAGGTGAAACGAAATGCACAGTTGAATCTATGGTGAAAAAATACTCAAAATGGAGTATTTATTCGCATTGATCCGATGCTGGACAATTTGCCTCAAGTTACGTGATGCGCAGTGGGTAGAATAGGAGGCCGCAGACTAAGTAATGCCTACTGACGTTGCAGCAATCCATTGGCCATTCATTCAAAAAGCACGTCATTTCCAGCGTTTTCCTTCAATCCTAGCGCTCCATGTGGTGTCAACAACCAATCACAAGCAGCCACATCAATGCCACGTCAGCTCGACCAACACAGCACGTCCCACCATTTTTTTCTCCTCACCTCAGCTTCTTTAGATGCTCCTCAAGACACGCATCAGTGCGGTCTCCCAGTTTTTCGCATGTCTTATGCTATTCTTCTCCGCCTCCAACGCCTGCCACGTGGCGCGCTCTCATTCACCCGAATGTCATCAGCAGTTCTCTTAACCAACCAGAACGCGCCACATCAAAGGTTTCCATTTTCTTCACCAATCAGTTGTAAACACGTGGCGGACAGTCGTTTTGACACCAAAATAACCCCTAGATGCTCCTCGACGCACGTGTCAATAAAGATACCACCAATTTAGTTTCTCTCACCTCTCGGGACCAATTGTTAGTAGTTTTACATATTAGGAACCTTAGGTATTGTATGGGGATCATCGGCTAATATATCTTTTGCATCAAATTCTCTCTACGATTGCCTAGGTCGGAGGGGAAACAAGTCGGGATTATGGATTCATGGCATATTATGTGAGATTTTTTATTTTATTATTTAGTTTAATTTAATTCTCCTATTTCATTGTTGTTGATTTTAAGGAATATGGTTTAGATCAAGGTTGTGTATGTGGTCATTGCATGCTTTTAGGTGGACAATCTATAGTTATTTGGACTGATTGTATTCGTGTAATTGTACTTTTGGACGAATAAAGTGACAAACACACACGCGTTTGCCGTAAAACCCTTTCGGTTCTTGAGTGTGCAACAATTGAATCTAGGTTAAATCGGAAGCTTATGCGATCCGGAAACGTATGCGATCCGAGTATTTAGGATTAGTGTTCCCACAGACCCATATTACTGCTATTAGTGTGTTACACCCAATTGGCGGATGTCTAGGGTTATGCATTAATGAGGGAAGTAGTTAATGGCGGACGTCCTGACTATCGAGATTAGGGAAATAAGGAATTTCTGGCGGATGTCGATTTTCTATAGCTAATCTAGGAGAACTTAAATTAATAACTTTTTGGGAATGATTGAAGACCATGATGTGCCCTTGAATCTTGATCCTGATTTGTGGAACCATAAACCTAGATGTTACTAAGGTGTTCATTAATTGTTTTGAAAGTTATTTTCATTATTTTATTTATTTATTTTATTTTAGTTTAGTTAGTTAAATTATTTATTTAAAACCCCAAATTTTCCCTTTTCATTGTTTTTAACCTTATAAAGACCACCAATCTCTTTGGGATTGATCGTTTGCCACTATTCTATAAAATAGTTGTTTTAGAAATTTTATTTTATTGACGCGTTCAGCGCACGTCAGGCACCTCAAATCCTTCCTTGTAGATCAAGAACCAAAAATATACAAACTGACAACAATTTGAGTTTTTTACAATAGGTTTATAAGTCCTAAATCATTCCCTATAACCTCGTCAAAACTCATAAAGAATTCACCAATATTGCTGATTTTTTAATATGGAGCGCGCTCCACCTTCAGGGTTCATCCCTCCTTCATGAGGGAGTACATTTCCTGGCTACTTGGAGCGTGATCCCTCATCGAGTTATTGTTTTCTTGAATAGAGCAACAACCTTTGTTTGATTCACAAATCTATTCAAAACACTCTCAACTCTCCCAATCTCTCAATCAAACATTGACGAGTTTGAGTTGGGATTTATTTTATATAAAAAACTTCCTCGATATTTGCACCGTGTGATTTGGAAGCTGATATGACAGAGATGTTCTTAAAGTGACACACATTACAACTCCATCTCTCACTCATATGAATATCGAGGCAATTCAATGGTTCAAATTATTTAAATAAAAACTATAGGTTATTTATATATATTTATATATCAATTATATGCAAAGATATATACATATGTATTTTTAATGCCCATAAATTCACTTGGCATGCCAACGATACACTCAGACATGCACACTCATCTAACGACCCCCATGTCACACTAGGCGTACCAACAATTTATTAATTAATTAATCATTTTCCAACTATAATCTTATGTTAATTTCTATTAGTAGCCTATAATGTATTTAAATCATTATCAAACCAACCAACCAAACACAATAAAATCATGCCAATGCACTTACACACTAATTGAGTCATGTCGGGCTTAACCACGAGCCCAACTCATATTATTTAGCACTCAAATTATAGGTAATCATATACTTAGGGACCCATATCATTAAAATATCCCCAATTTACAGAAATTTCCTTCTGAAAATTAATAATAAGTTCAAAAACTATCTTTAATTTTGAAATTATAGAGGAAATTGGTTCTTTCTTAATCGAAATCTACAAAACCTGCTCATAGGTGTGATCTTCAAAAGCATAATATAGTCTTTTGAACATTCTCATAACCTATGATCTTTATTTTATAGGCATATTTTATCAAGTCTACAAAACCTTCTGTGTATGATTCTGATATATCACAATTAGATAAGTTTATTTTTAGTGTCATCAATCTTTGCAAGTCAAAAGTTACAAATTATTCTCTTAACTTTTACATCTTTCACTCAACTACTTATCTGCTTGAGGTATGCATTCTCTTACTCAACTACTTATTCGACTGATTTAGTCCTATCGTAATGATATTGAGATCTTTATCTTGAACAATGAACAAGTTAAACATGTAAACAACTTATATAGGTTAGAGATTGGAACAAATTGCAGATTTCTCTTTTGTCACTCCTATAAATTTTTACAAACTCAATTGACTTTCTCGAAATAATCCTCAAATCTCTCTTCAAAATTATCTCATTTTCCATATTAAGAGAATAAGAAATCGACACTAACAAGAATACATACTTGATCAATCTATTCACCACAATACTTATCATATCTTCTATAATTGCATCTCTAAACTCATAGTATCCAGCTCATCTCCCATCTTATCACCAAAAGAACAATTCCTTGCTACTATACTATACAACTCAGTTCAGTAATAATGTGATGATAAGCTTTATGAATCACCGTTAAACTTTTCCTTAAGAAGACATCACTGAGAATCAATTTTAGTACTAGTAGACTCCTACTCTTCTTTTTCTATCACAATTTCATTCTTGAACTATCCTTTACTAAATAGTTCAATTTCCCTAATTTAAGATTGTAAGTCACTCACAATCAATACATATATTCATGTCGACCACAATACTAAAATTATAAAAATTATAGTTCAATATTCATTATCTTGAGCACAATTAAATCGAAAATTTAATTTACCTTCCACATGGCTTTCAGTAATTTCATGATCATCCTCTACAACGAGATGAACCTGCCCTCGATCTAGTTGAACAACACTAGCCACTAACTCTGGTTGAAGCGTATGATGATATCGTTGAACATGCCTTGGTTGTCTAATTATGTAATAGGTAACCCTAGGTCTTTATGGAGCAATACTAGCCTGTGAAAATTTCCGTAAAGCAGTTAGTTGAGGACTATACTGACCTTTTCCTCTGCCACTAACATTCGAGGGTGATATGATATGTCTTGCAACTAAAACCTGTGCATCAAAAGGAATCGGTGCACTAACATAAGTAGTTGCCATCAAAATTGGTTGACTTGTAGAAGACGATTCACCTAGAAAGGTAGTCTTCATCTTCTGCTTCAAGAAATCTCAAGACCGCTTAGTTCATGAAGATTGTACTGGCTAAATATGTACAAATTCCTAAGCCTTCCTACTACTAGGAAATTGAGGAAATGGTGGTGCAACAGGCACTGCTCTTAATGGACTAGCTAACATAATTGCTTATACCTCCATTGCACTCTAAAATATAAACGTGTAACTCATATGAGGGTGAGAGAAACAATAACCTGTATTCACTCAACTCCGTGAATCGTTGCTTATTATACCTAACGGTTATTCCCTTTGAGTCGAATTGGTAGACTCAATTTTTTTCCTACTGCTAACAGACTTAGGAAAATACTATTTATAAAATAGTATTCTAAATTGAGAACATGTAGCAACTATTTTTCTTCTTGCTCCAAGGAATTCCACCACTTACAGGTTGCATAAATTAATAAAAAGGTGACAAGTTTATCCTTAAAGAGATCCTCAACCTCAACAACGACAAATCTCTACAACCATTAAACCTCATAATATCATAGTTCATAAATTCCTTCTTAGTCCTAAGAAATGTAGCCTTCTTAGGATCCATAAAAATTGTTCGTGATACAACCTGATGAACCAGAGGATCAACAATAAGTTGAATTGCAGTTGTTCCAATAGATTCAACTCTTTCCTCTAATTTCTGAACCCCGGAACTTGCTACAAGTAAAAAATTATGTTGTATTGGTGCCATTTGTGCAATTACTATAACCATCAGCTTAGCTTGAGAGTTGAGCAATTCTTTATCTGTCTAACATGAAATTCCCTCATCTCTCTCATCTGTTGCTCCATTTTATCTTTCTATTATCTATCCTCTTCCTCATTACCCTAATGTTCAGGTCTATCCGGACCCTCACCATTGCTACTCATCATATATGGGACACAAATGGGAGATAAGACCATTAGAGTAACATTCAGAGAAGACATGGAAATCTATATCTATTAGACCCCTCGTCATTAGGGCACTTGACCGGCCTAGATTATCCCAAATCTTTAATAATACTGTCAGCCTCCTAAATTTCTTGATTTATTTCTTTAAAAACATAAAATTTAAGTAATAATCGAGATATATGTTTATCGTTGAAGTTAAATTCAAAGTTTTCTTCTCCTGAATATCCATTAACGATTTTAATTATCTAAAGTACTCATTATACGTGACGATCCTCAACTCATATTATAGGTCTTAATCTCCATATGTGAAGCATTTTAGAAAATCATTCTATTAAGATTTTAATATTTTATAAGAATTTCTATAGAGTCTCCCTGAAAATGGGTTGCTTGCACTAAAATCTTGATAAAAGTCGCTTTGGGAAAAGGCAAAGAAGGACTCATATCTCTATAACAGTTCTCAATATAATATCCAAATGAGTTAAAAGATAGATTTCACATCAAAGAAACCAGTTTCAAACTTAAACTCTTTATGGTTATATCAGCTCAACAATCCACAATTATCTCAAAACGAACCACATATCGTCTCAAAATTTCCTCAAACTATTTCTGAAAGTTTGCATAATAGTTTCATAATTAAAACGCAACCTACTTTCAACCCCAAAGCCCAAAACACAATAATAATTAAATCATTATACAAAGAAAATGAAGAACATAAAGAAATCACCGAAGTCTTCTAATCTTGTTTTTTTCCTACGTTTCACTATATGCCTGACATCATGAAAAACAACTCGAGGATGCCAGATTAATAAACAATTACATTGATCCGTACTCCTACAAAAGATAATTTTGATACATGGAGAAATGTAATTGTATTTCATAAAATTCAACGATTTTAAGGAAATAAATGTCAATATGAAATCCATTCCATTTATGTTCACTAACTACAATCAGATGTTGACTTTCGAAAGTAGTATGGAATAATATTAGGAAATCATGATACCATGTGGAGTAATCCGTCGGATAAGCGTTCATCAGTACCTAGTGAGCATGAATTTCAGGATTTTTGAACCCTCCGACACCTAAGAAGTCTCAACACTCAGAACACTAACATAACAAAACTAGGATTTTTTGTAGAGGGTCTTTGCCCTATCCCATAACATTACAATTTTCAACTATTCTTGAACCGGATGCGCCTTACTCCGATGCATGCATGCATGAATAATAATATCATAAAAGAGCAATGCAGACTTACATCAATTACCAATAAAAAAATATCTCAATAAATAGGTAAAGATCACTGTAAGGTTTATTTACCACCAACCAACTTTAAGCTAGCTTTCTGGGGTTATCTGAGCATCAGATCACCTTGAAAGTGGCCCAATAGCTTCCCTCCATACCCAATTATAGTGTAGGTCAAGTTTCAAGTGAGTCTAACTAATGTAACCCCACGAAAAAAGCGATTGAAGTATGCTTAATTATTGTTTCAAAAAAAATAATTATTTACAACAACTTCCACTAGCTTTCAACTAGCTCACTTGGGGTAACTTTTTCACCTTGAAAACCTTAATATTTTCATATTGAAAAAAAAAGAACTTGTACATCTCACTTCATAATTTTCATAGACTCTAAGAACACCCAAATCGGATCACAAATGCAGAAGTGATAAATTTTCCAATATAACTTGTTGATTAGGCATACTTTATTAATTTTGAACTAACAAAACTTCTCCAAATCAATATTTTACAATTAAATCATCAACACTCAACATCCAACACCACGAACTCACTCGATATCAATTTAAAAATATTTCCATAACCCGTGGAGTCAATTTGGATAAAAATCAATAATCGATTTGTCTAAAATCCCAATATTAATCCATTTAACTATAAAAACATATTAAAAATAGTTATCAATTGAATCGCATGAATTCAATTCACCAAAACCCTAACCAATGTCGGTTGGATTTATCCCAAATTGATGCGAATCAATCCAATACCTTAATTTACAATAATTCTTTCCGATTTAAATCAAAACCCCATGAGAGAAATAAAAAAAAACTTGCAAGAATTTCAGCTGAAATGAGAAAAATCCCAAGAATTGGGAATTTACCAAATTTCGGGCCAAATCCCTCATTTCCACCAAAGAAAGTTGGCTCAAACTTACTGTCTCGCGATGCTCTACAGTGTTGCGGAAAGAAACAAGATGAAAGTTAGACATAGGGAGATCCATATGCGAAAGTGTCAGCAGAGAGGTTTAAAGATCGAAACTTGATTTCGTTCTGTTGAACAAAATCAACTTTCTTTTGTTTGATTTTTTTTCTTTTTTTATATTTAATTTTTAGCTGATTATCTGCAACTTAATATTTTTATTTATTAATTTCTAAAATCCCTATTTTGATGTGTTTTAACTTTCGATGCTTGTTTTGGATATGATTTTTTACCAAATTGAGCAAAACTTTTGGCAAATCCATCTCTATAAAACTTCCATAATACTAGTTTTGGTAACACCAAAACCTCAAAAATCTTAATTTTTTCCATGACATACCAAAACCTTATGGACCAAAAATCTTAATTTCTTCCAACGATACACAACTTGAGGCAAGGCCTCGCACCGACTTCATTCTTATTTTACACTACCGCCAATCTCGACTTGCATGCAAATCGAGGAAAAACATTCACGTGAGGCCTAACACTTGATTAACCAACTTTTGATCAACTAATAATTTTTTATTTTCACTTGTGTCCTTTAGCCATGCACTTGCATACCCAATTATGACAAAAATCGAGGATACACCTCAACACATTTTGACATCATGACAAAAAACCATATAATATGCACACTATGCATTCACTACAGAAAAATAACATTCACCTAGTGATTTCTCTTTTTCACCGATTCAAGTCCTAATGCACAACACGTGTCATGATTAAGAATGACTTATCTCGTAATTAACTCCTAATATAGGTTTATTGAAATCCGCGATGTCATAATATCTATTTAATAAATTATCTATAAACACAACTAATAACATATAATACTTTTTTTCATTTTCATTTCCCCTTTAAACAGTGATATAACCGTATATCAAACCATTGGTTATCCATAACTTGAGAAATATTCTAAAAGGTAGTAAACCTAGACTCTTACAGTAAAATATATTAGAGTTATTAAATGTAGCAAAGCCATTAAACTCACGCTCTAATACCAAAACTATATCAGAGTTATTCCTTAATTTAAAGTTAAGGAAAAATATAGAGTTAAGCCCTGATGCCAAACTATAGTGAAGCTAGTAAACTTAGGCTCTGATACCAAACTATAACATCCCCTATCTCGATTAGTGCGATACCCATCTTGAAACCCTATTTAAGTCCTGGTACACTTACTAGACTTAACTAGAGCCAACATCCTTCCTTCCTTACCTAATAAACATAACATGTATATATCGAAATACCAAAAAAAGGAATAGAATAAACAGCTGAATTAAAACTTTTTCGATAAATAAAAAGATAAAAAAATATACAAAATAATCAGAATAAGCCTTTGTTACATTACAATATCCCAACCGTATTATACTACTCAAAATATAGTTCAAGTAGCATAGAGATAGTAAAGAATTCATTACATCGAAGAAAAGAACCAAAACTCTTATATGTTATTTTTACCCTTTCGTTAGGAGCCTTGCGATGTACCTGAAATGTTTAAATGGGTGAGCTCTCGAACTTGCTAAGTAAGTGATGCTCGTATACTTATCAACTATCTACTAATAGCTAATGAAATAAATGAATAACAATATGAACCAACAATAGTCATTCAATGTAATAGAAACAATATAAACAATATATAATCAAACGCAAGTAATTTGGTGCATCAAACTAGTATTGAGACCCTTTTTATTTCAAAATGTGTTAAAACCAGAGTCTTTCCCTCTTCTATATAGAAAAACAACGTACAGAGTCCACACATTGACCGATATGAGATCCCATAAAGTGTATTTAAATATAACTGAGATTCCAAATCTAACAGGATAGTGAATAAACATGGTTCCAGTTATTTATTTTATTAGAGGTCGGTACTTATCAGCCTTCCTATTTGTGTTTATTGGAGGTTGATACTTATCCACCTTCCTCATTATATTCAACATATGTTGGTACTCATCCATCTTCCTCGTTGATTTAACAGAGATAAGAACTTATCCACCTATCTTGTTTTATTTTCAATATACAACCCTCTCAATTTTACTTTCAAGAATAAGTTTGAAAAAGCATAAATACCATAAGTCACAGTACAGTGTACTAAGCCCAGTGCATAAACTACATGAACTATTCATATTAAATTACATAGCATAATTGATTAATAAATGAGTCTTACTTACCTTAATTTGAGATTCCCTAGGTTGGATTTGACGAAACTCACACTCGGGGCACCTCAAATCCTTTCTTGTTGATTAAGATCATATAATAGACCAATTAGAATCAATTTGATTTATTGCAATAAGTTTAGAATTTTTAAATCAGTCCATAAACCCCGATCAAAACTCATAAAAGATTGAGAAACATTGCTGAGTTTTGAATGTGGAGTGCGCTCCAACTTCTAGATTCATCCCACATTTATCAGGGAGTGCACTTCCCTCTACAAGGAGTGCGCTTCATCATTAAGCGATTGTTTTCCTGAATAGGCCAACAATCCATGTTAAGTTCACAAATCTATTCAAAACACTTCCAAACTCCATTAAACTTTATGAATAGCCTCTAATGAGGTGTTTTACAAACTTCAACAATAAGAAACAACAATTAACAACAATTGAATCCAAATCATCATTAACTCACTATGAAACTCAAGAATATCAACTTTAACAAACTATTACCTTGAATAGAGGATCACAACTCTCTTAATCTATTAATTCTATTTTTAATTGAGTTGAGCTTATCTTCTTTATCACCAATTCGATCATACCAGCACCGTCTCCACTTTCTCAATCTTTCGATCAAATAGTAGATAAGTTTGAGTTGGGATTTTATTTTATAAATGGATCTTCTTTGAGATTTGCATCGCGCGATCTTGAGCCTGATTTGATGGAGATGCTCTTAAAAAGACACAAGTAAATAAAGTGACACACATCACAAATCCATCTCTCACTCATACTGTCATGACCCGATTTTCTAATTCTAGTTTAATCTCTTAATTAAGATCAAATAACCCGTGTTGTGGGACCCGGATCGAGTTACGTGTCATGACCGAGGCAAGATGGTCGAGGTTTATGTTATATTTGTAATGATGTATGTCTAGTGCTTTGTATATGTGTAGACTACTAAGTCATTCCTACTTATGAATAGGTGTCGATACGTATGTGGGAATGCGCCTCAAGTTGAGTGCTGGCATGGGATCGAGGTAGAGAGTGATATGGGAAGTTTGCATAAGTCTTATATAGCTTTTATAGTGGTTTAAATGGGCTATGGTTGATAATATATTAAGTATACCTAAATAAGTAAGTTAAAACAATAGCCACTTGATTTTCATCGTGACATGTATTGACTCATCTTAACACCAACGGAGTTACATAATGGTGTTACATAGCATGAGTTAGTGGGACATGTGTTAATAGGTGTATCAATAGATAAGCCTTGAGACACGTGTGCACAATGAGATAAATGGTTATTAATCAACCATATCCACTTACTATATAAAGCTAGTAATCATTTCATACAACCAAATCAACTCATTTCATTTGCTTAATTGAGAAGAAAACTTGCTGGAGAGAAGAAGAAGGGCTGGAGGAAGAAGAAGACTAGCAACCATAGTGGGTTTGGTGAAGGATAGATCAAGTTAAGCTAGGTGTTCATAAAACTAGGTACATATCTCCCTATTTAATTGAAACTAGTTCTGGTTTTTAGTCAAATTCAGAGGGTAGATGATTAAGATTTTGCAATTAGTTTATATATTTGGGTTCCTCATTTCAAGCTGATAGTTAAGCTATATTAAATTTCTTAATTTGGTTTTTAAATCATAAAGATATGAATTTTTGAAATTATAAGACCAAAACTAAATTTCTGCATGTTGTTTTAGGGATTAGTCTATGTAATTTGGTCATAACTTACTCATTTTAGATCCAAATCGACTCAAAATAGTGGAATTTGAAAGCTTACTCAAAGGGGAACAATTTGGTTTAACTAGAGATGTTGTAATTCAAATTTATTTATGTCTAAAAGTGCTCTACAAGTAGGTACTAGAATGCAATAGAAGATTTTTGAAACTAAAATTGTTAAAGGCATAACTCCTCACGTACTTCTTTAAATGAGCTGATCTTTTAGTATGTTGTTATTGGATATGGTTGCTGGCTTGTGACCAAAAATCACATTTTTTGAAACTATAGATTGGGATGAATAAATTTTCTAATTCTACTAGCAGGTTTAGATTTCAATTATAGTTATCTTTAGTAGAAATATGATATTTCTTTCGTTTTAAACCGGAATTGTGAAAACTAAACCTTTTTGGAAAGCTAAGATAGAGACCAACAATTTTTTTACTAGTGGAAGATTTTGATATTTGGACAATTTCATGCCTAAAATTGTGTTGCAATATAAGGCTAAATTTTAATGTTGTTTAGTCTTAAAGGGCCATTTTGGGTTAAGATTCCTAAACCCATTGGACCTGACTTAAACCCAACTTATTTGGATTAGTTTGATACCAGGAAACTAGGGAAGTGTTTCGGGGATTCAACGAGTTTCGAGGTGTTGGGAGACCATAGTAGCTTAGGAAATTGCATTGATTGTAAGTAAACTGATTGAGATATTTATTTACATTTCATTCCTATTCATATGTTCATTTCCATTCATTTGGATTGATTTACCTTTTTATTCCATATGCCATGACTTGATGTTATTTCTCATTACATGAGGTTGTTTCCATGACATAATGTGTTGATTAAATGATGTCATTGACTCCAAATCATGTGCTATGTCCTTTTGATTGTTAATACATGCGGTCTGTGAAATAGCATGTTATTAGGTTGTTATTACATAGTGTTGATAATTTATACCCTTTGTGCATTAATATGTAATGGTTTTGTTAGATTCCGTTACTGTGTTGTTCTTAAATATGAAAGTAGTTCTTGTATATAGGACCACTTTATGATAGACATTTGGCGGACATATGGGGGTTACTAGACTTTTAATGGTGATCAGGATTTCTCCACTATCTCGCGCAACACACAGGGTATTGGACTCGGGGTTATTGGCAAGCATAACTTGGGTGACTTCACGAGTTATAAGACTAACTCGGGGTTGTTGGCAAGTATGCATCCCAGATGATTGACATTTGGGATAATTATAAAGGCGTAGAGTGCAATTATGACCTTCATAAAGATGTAGAGCACAGCTCCATCCTTTTATAGTGGAATGGGCATTGGGATAGGACTCCCGGTCGACCGGCCCTAGATTAGTACTACTTAGCCTAGTGTTAGTTTCATTTTATTTTAACTAAAGTATCTCTTTGCATGATTTCCTTTCATCATAGTTGCTATTATTATGCATTTTGATACTTGTTGCATATTTGGGAATGTGAACAAATATCTCTCAGTGTTACTTTCTACTTTCCTGTACTCACCGTATTTTTTATGACGGTGGGTGCAGATCCATCAAGTAACAGGTTAGGTAAAGAGAAGATCGGTGACTACCTCTAAGCCTAGTTGGAGTGCTACTACGCCAGATTTTGTAGGTTTTGATTTTTGATGTATTACTTTTATATGCATATCATATACTTTTGTTGTTGTATATTATGGGTTGAGTGATTAGTACCTTGACCAGACACATGTTATATATCCTTGTTTTCTTATATATATGCATGTGATCTTTATTCCCTTATTTTTCCACCATTGTTAGGTATCACATTAATGCTTTCATTAATTTGTAAGACTTCCGCTGAATAAACTTGTAAGTAAGCAAAATTTTAATTCACTCTGATTTATTATATTGCATAAGACATTAAAACACATAGTGAACTAAAAATTTGTAATTAGGTAAATGGTTTTTAAACGGTTGACTAATTTCATTTTAAGTTTTTTCGAGTTAAGTTAGGGCTTAGTGAAGAAATTGAGCCAAGCGGTGCCCTAATTTGAGAAGGGATCGTCACACATACAGATCTCGAGGAAACCCAATGGTTCATATTAATTAAATTAAAACTATAGGTTATATATATTTATTTATTTATCAATTATATATAAACATATATATCCCTGTGTTTTCCTATAAATTCACCGGGCATGCTAACAAGTACATTTAGGCATGCACAATAATTTCACCTCCCCAATGTCACACTAGGCACACCAAAAATTTATTAATTATTTTTTTTTCAACTATATGCTTAATTTAATTCATATTAATAGCTCATAGTGTGTTTAATTCATTATCAAAACCAACCAACCAAACATAATAAAATCACACCGACAAACGCACACACTAATTGAAACATGCTAGGCTTAACCACGCGCCTAACTTAGGTTATTTAGCATTCAGATTATTGGTAATCCCCTACTTAAAGACACATGTCATAACATAAGGTGTTGTAAACAATAATTACCTTGCACGGGTGATCTTTCAGAGCGAATCTACATTCCTTAAATACTTTCAAATTAACTGAATAGTGAATGATTAAGGCAAATCAACAACATTAGGGATAAATGTAGAACTATTTTTAAGTTAACCTTTTCTTCACCAAATCAAGTTAGAACCTTATCTATTTCACATTCAGACTGTTAAATGAATTATTTAAGTATGTATACCATACCTCATTAACTTTTTGCTCTATATAGGCAATGAGTTTAGACACTCATAGTCTGACATTCCCACAACTTTCCACTATATAAGTAATGCCTTCAAATTTGCAAATAAATATTGTAGCTATTCGCTCATTGTGAACTAACTAGTTCTCTTCAACAAACTTGAGTCATATAAAAGCATAAATTATAATTCCGTTCTTCGTGTGCCAACACACAATTTAAATCTTAATGAGAAACATAAATAAAATTGATAGTTTCTTTTCCAATTAAGATAAATTTTGAACAATATTGTTATCAATTATATTTTAACCACTCAACACCACCTATTGAAGACATTCCTGCACTTCCTTAACCACTCAACACCACCTATTCTTGAGAAAATTAAGTAAATAACACGATGATATTATAGGAAAACTCCTGAATAATTCATTGTAATACTCAATTAATCTAAAAAATCACATATTTTTTGACACCATGATGTATGTAAGCCAATTCTGATTTGTCTAAACATGAACATAATTTATTAATATTCAGCTAACTTTCATCTTATGTTCAAGAAATCTACCCATTGGCTTAGAATAACACTTATAAACTTTAACAAAAGTTTATTTATTATCAAAATTTGTCACATCTCTTTGAGATAATATAAATATTATTTTTGATTTATAAAATAGATTATAATACTACCGATATTCACGATAATATACTATTAGGTTATGTTTTAAATTTCCTAATCGATTCATTGTTTGAATTTTGTAGGAGCATTAGTGATCTCTAAAGCATCACTATAAATCTCAAAGTAGTAAAAGCAAACGCTAAAACCATTTTTAGAATATCCTCAATTATAAAATTAAAGATAGTCAGGTCTTAAGTTAATCCTTGAACAACAATTGACTTCCTTTGGCTAAATTAATTATCATAACTGGGGTTCTTATATTCATTTATGATAGTTGCTCCGTTCAGCCAACTATAATCAAACAAATAACATATGAGTTTATTCCTTCTTTACAAAAGAATCGAAGTTCTTTTGAATATTCTTATGAACATTGTAATTAAATGGATAAATTATTTTTCATTTAATTACTCAAGCTAAGTTCTCAACTTATGCAACTCCTTAAGTGTTTAAACACTAAGGAATTGATTATTAGTTCTTTGTCAGAAATCAAGTACGCAATGAAATCATTTTCAATTGTTATGGGTTCTAAGAAACTTAATAACAATAACTTCTTAAAATCTTTCAAACCACAGTTGTTTCATCAAGTTCGCATTTCTATCAAGGCTTTATAAGTGTTATATAATAGGCCAGAACCATTAAATCTCGATTATAATTTTTCATTTAATGATTTGCGTCTCACGAAAATTATAGTTCTAAACTATAATCTTATTGAGGTTAGAGTTTTACAAACTTTTCTCTTAACCCCGACATATATAAGGTATATTATTATATAATTTATCCATTCCAAGTAATACATCTTCACGAAATTCAAACCCCAAACTTAAATGGTAGATTACTCTCCATAATTTAAACTATACAATCCTCATATACTAGGTTTATATTCTTTCTTACTCACTGTTGTGTTCAAAATCAAGCTACCATTAGCTCTAACTGGTATTTATCCTTCAATTCTTCTTCCCAAATTATAATTGAAGTGATAGAAGTCCAATAGATGATCTAGAGTTAACTAACATAACATATTTATGATAATTCTTCAACTCTAACCCTTTCATGCGAGTTTTCGCTTCTCATGTAATTTCATAATTAATAGTTTTTATAATATCCTAGCACTGAGCTACTCATCAATCTAGTAATACAATACTTCATAAGACACTTATGAAGTATACGTCACTTAGTGGTCGTCTTACCTAATCTAGGTAACATTTTTGACTACTAATACCATTCCATTTGTACCATCCCCTATATTGATTAGGGCGATTGACAAGTCAATAATTAGATACATTTTATAATTTAATTTAAGAAGATTTTTTGTATAAATGATGATATTACTCTAGGTATTCTCTTATTTTTGTGATTTCAGGTTTTAAATAGGAAAATGAAGAAATTGAAGAAAAGAGAAAGAAAAGCAAAACAGACAACTGGAAAACTACACCAACGAATAGTCAGCAATTTTGAATAACACTAGGAATCGCCATATAAATTAGCAGCAAAAGAAGCCTAGAAAATCTACAGCGAATTGGAGAATGAACTATAAATCGCCAGCTGAATCGATGGAACTCTAAGAGCTAAACTCAGTAATTTGCTTAATGATTTGTGTATACTTGAAGAATCACTGACAAATCACTGAGTTCAGTGATAATTTTTTTAGATTAATATGATGAATTTGTATTTATCTAGGAAATGTATTTCTAGGGGAACTACATATAGGACTAGAGAGCTACAAAATAACTTTGTCCAATTACTCTTTAACTATTCTTTACTTTTTTCTCTTTTATTAAGTTCTTTACGTGAAGCAACATTGGAGCATTAATTTAAAGGTATTTATTTATTTAATTATGTCTTTTAATTTTATATTAGCATTATTTAATTCCAGCATGTGTGAGTAGTTTATTAATATAAGCAAACCATAAGCATGTAATATACTTTGGATTGTTATGTAATTATAATTATAGAATCATGTACTTAATGCTTTAGATCGATTCATACACGTCAATCACAAATAAAACAAGAATTACAACTAATAATTCTTTATGTTGAGTGCATAGTGGCCATTATGTTCCTTAATATAGAGTATTCAATTCTATGTCTATAGTTATTGACAACAATTATAGAAGTAGTAACTAGGATTAATCTATAAGGCATTTCCCCAGTGAATATCTTAGGTGATTGTGTTCTAAGTTGTTTGTTATGCGGCTTCGATAATATTGACTTAGATTAGGCATGGTTCTCATTGAACTTAATATTATCATATTTTTATGGTGTTGCATTTTATCCAATGGGTAGACTTACAATAATAAGAATGTGGCATTTCTATTGAATTTAGGAAAATCAGTGGTTGGCTAAAGGTTATCAATCTATTATGAATTAGGATTTAATTATTCTAAGATTCCATATAAATAATTATAGCTATATTGTAAAGTGATGATATGTTTTGTTGTTTGAAAACAATCCGATTATATTATGATGTTTAGTGACGGTTTGTTTAGATAGTTATTAGATATTTTATTTAAGTTGATTTATCCATTATTTATTTATTAGTTCGAGTATATTAAATTAGTTTATTTAGTTTAAGTTGTTTAAAGTTTTGTTATTTTAAATAATAGTTTAGTTTAATTTTCATATTGTTTAGCGTTTATTTCCATGTTTAATTAAAGTAATTATGTTAAAACAAGTTAAATATGATAAAACTTTAGGATAGATTAAATTCATAAGATATTTGAAAAATCCCTGTCGAGACATTTTCCCATTTACCACTATTAAAATTTAATAGTAAAATACAAGAATTTATTGTGCACACTCGACAAGTGTCAATTTTTGGTGTCGTTGCCGAAGATTTTAAAAATAATCTCTTGAGAATCCTTTCTAGTTGAAAGTCATGTAAAATGGCTGAAAACGAGGAAGAATCAAATTCTAGGCAATCTAATAGGAACTTCACGGCTTATGAACCTATGTGCATAACTTTCACAACAGAATTTTCGGAATTCAATTTGAATTTTTGGAATTCAAATTGAAATCTGGATTCAAAAATTTATTAGGGAGTTCGTACATAAAGTAAGCACATTTAAACCTAAAGATATAGAAATAGATTATGTTAAATTAAAAGCTTTTCATTCTGTATTGAAAAGCCAAGCTTTAGATTAGTTATTTTACCTTCCTCCAAATTTCTTAATCAATTGGTCAGAGTTGTTACATGTCTTTCTTGACCAATATATCCTAGCAAGACAGATTAGCCTGTATAGAGAGAAAATTAGTAATGCTAAGATGAAAACTGGAAAAACTTTTGATGAATTTCAGGATTGGTATAAAATATTGATCTCACTATGTCCAATGCATTGATTTACAAATAAAACTCTAATGCAATATTTTTTTATGAAGGATTAAATAACTTAGAACAAAAATTCTTGGATAGTATTTGCGGTGGTCTTTACTTGATAAAACACCAACTCTAACAAGAGAAGCTATATATACAATGACTAAGTAATCAAAGCAATACTGTGAGAAGAGTGAACCATCCAAAGATAATCTAAGTGACATGAATAGGGCATATAAAACACAAGATGATAAGATAGAAGAGCTAAAAGCTATGGTTGAATTATTACTAAAAGATAGATTAAGCACAGTAAAATCTTGTAGTGAATTAAATCATTATAATGATGAACATCATTTGAAACAACAAACCAAAATAGAATAAGCAAGTGCTATAATGAACCATTATGATGGGTTTGTTGATCCTAATCACAACTTTAATAGTTATGCAAATTACCCATAACTAAATGTAGGTAATAATATTAATAATTAGGGTTATCAAAGATACCAAACATCGAAAAACTTCGAAAGAGAACAATATCAAATAATTCAAATATTAGAAAATGATATGACTGAAGTTAAAAACCAATTGAGTCAAATGGCAACACAGATGAGTGAACTTGTAAATTAAGGGAAAATACATCTTAACCTTATCTTACTATATATGAAAAAGCTCTAGCTATAACATTAAGAAGTGGTAATCAGATGGATGAACCTAAAATACTAGACCAATTAGTTCCTAGAAAAGAAATAGAAGCATAACTAGAAAAAGAGATTGAAGTAACAAGTAACAAAACTCCTAATGAAAATGGTAATAAACCTAATGAAAATAGACCAATTAATATAGAGCTACCATTCCTTTATTGTTTGGAAGATAAAAAATGCTAAGAAACTGCAGGAAGAAAAACAAATATCTGATACATTAAAGAAAGTAGTAGTTAATATACCTTAGTTTGAAGTCATTTGAGCTTTACCTAAGTACCAAAAATTTATAAAAGATTTATGCACTAATAAGATAAGGCTAATGAAAAGGTGAGTCTAGGAGAACACATATCAATATTAATCCAAAAAAAGTTACCTCCTGAATGTTCTGATCTTGGAATGTTTTTCGCTCCATGTACGATTGAGAAAATAGGAATTTCTAAAGCATTGTCTGATCTGGAAGCCTATATAAATGTTATTCTTTTATCTATTTATTTACAAATGACAGACGTACATTTAGAAGAAACTGGTATAGTCATACAACTGGTTGATAGATGTACTATTAAACTAGTAGGGTTACTCGAAGATGTGTTAGTCAAAGTTAATGATTTAATTTGTCCAGCAGATTCCTATGTCTTAGATATGAAAGAAGATAATTTCTCTAATACGACTTCTCTAATCTTAGAAAGAGCAATATTTGAAAACAACAAAAGCAAAAATCGATGTGTCAAATGGAACATTAATAATGCAATTATGCAAAAAAAATTTAATATATACGATGTAATGAAATACCCAATGGATGTTTCTTCCATATGCACATTGAATATTATAGATCAATTAATAGATAAATCTTTAAGAATGGATAAAATAGATAAACTAGAACCGGTAAGAAAAGATTTAGAAGAAGATGAGGATATAGATGAAGAAGCAAAAGAGATAATAAATATTCTAGAATCATAAAATAAACTACCGAAACTTATTACTTAGACTTATCTAGATCTCATTCAAAGCTTCTACCATCTATAATTAAAGCCCTTAAATTAAATCTAAAAACTTTACCAGACCATAGAAGAAAATAAGCTGATAAATGTATTGAAAGAATTTAAAGGAGCAATAGGATGGACCATAACCGATATCAAAGGAATAAGTCCAGCTACATGTATACATAGCATAAACATAGAAATGGATATCAAAGCTTCTAGACAACCTCAATGTAGGTTAAACCCACCTACGATAAACGTGGTAAAATTCAAAATATTAAAACTATTAGATGCGGGAATGATATTTTCAATAGTCGATGGCAATTGGGTAAGCCCAGTCCAAGTAGTCCTTAAAAATATAGGAATTACAGTAATAACAAATGAATATGGAGAATTAATACTAACTATAAACCAAAACGGCTATAGGGTATGTATATATTATAGAAACTTGAATGCCTTTACCAGAAAAGACCACTACTTTCTCCCATTTATGGACCAGAGTTTAAAAAAATTGGCTGAAAAAACCCATTACTATTGCCTAGATGGTTATTCAAGATTTCACCAAAGATGTATGGCTAGTATTTTCTCTGATTATGTGAAAAATTTCATTGAAGTTTTTATGGATGATTTCATAGTTTATGGTAATTTTTTGATGAATACTTAGTTAATTCAATTAAAGTACTTAGAAGATGCATAGAAATGAATTTAGTACAAAACTAAGAAAAATGTCATTTCATGGTAGACCAAGGATTAATATTAGGACATATAGTGTCACGTAAAAGAATAGAGATAGAGCCTACAAAAATACAAGTAATCAAAATGTTACCTTACCCCACTATAGTAAGAGAGATATGTTCATTTCTTGGACATGCAGGATTTTATATAAGATTTGTAAAAGATTTCTCAAAAATTACACAACCATTATGCAAACTTTTACAAATTGAAGTTCCTTTTGAATTTACTAATGAGTGCAATATAGCATTTGATAAACTAAAAGATTCTTTAATGACTACACCCGTGATTAAATCACCAAATTGGTCATTACCCTTGAAAATCATGTGTGAAGCAAGTACCTATCCAGTCGGAGCTATTTTAGGTCAAAAAGTAGGGAAAAAATTCCATGTTATATATTATGCCTCCAAGAAACTAGATATTGTCCAACAAAATTATACTACTATAGAAAAAGAAGTCTTAGTGGTAGTATTTTCCTTAGAAAAATCTAGACCATGTCTATTAGGATCAAAAGTAATAGTTCATTCAAATCATGCAGCTTTGCCATATTTAATGACAAAACAAGATGCAAAACCTAGACTTATAAGATGGATACTCTCCTACAATAACTCGACCTTACTCTAAAAGATAAGAAAGGAGCAAAAACCTAGTGGCAAACCACTTAAGTAGGTTAGAGAATAGAGAACCACCTATACCATTAAATGATAACTTTCCAGATGAATACTTATATAATATGCATACTGAAGGCCCTTGGTATGCCGATATAGTTAATAATCTTACTAGCAATAGGTTATCACCTTACTTAACGAGAGCCCAAAAGAATAACATTAAAAAGGATGTTAAACAATATTCATGGGATGAACCCTACTTATGGAAGTTTTACATCGACCGAATAATTAGGAGATGAATACCATATTCAGAAGTACAATCAATTATAGCTCATTGTCCTACTTATGCATGTGGAGGTCATTTCGGTCCACGTAGAGCTGCCCATAAAATTTTAGATTTCAAATTCTTTTGGCCCACTTTATTTCACGAATGTTTTTTTATATAAAATCTTGTCCAAATAGCTAGCAAACTGGAAACTTTGGACATAAAAATCAAATGCCTTTAACCCCTATCCTATTTTGTGAAGTGTTCGATGTATAGTTCATAGATTTCATGGGACCTTTTCCACCCTAAAATAGCTATGTTTATATCTTACTTGCTTTAGATTATGTGTCTAAGTGGGTAGAAGCAAAAGCTACTAGAACTAATGATTTGAGAATAATGATTGATTTCCTTAAATAAAAAATCTTTACAGTTTTTGGAGCACCTAAAGCACTTATAAGTGATAGAGGTTCACATTTTTGTAATTGATTAGTTGCAAAACTATTCGCTAAGTACAACATCACACATAGGACATCTACTACATATCACCTACAAACTAGTGGACAAGCCAAAACGTCAAATAGAGAAATTAAGTTAATACTAAAAAAAATAGTTAGTCCAATATGTAAGAATTGGAGTTTCAATTTGGAAGACGCATTATGGGCATATCGAACAACATTCAAGACACCCACAGGCATGACACCTTATAGGTTAGTATTTGAAAAAGCATGTCATTTATTAGCCGAACTAGAACATAAAGCTTATAAGGCAATAAAAACATGCAACATGAATTATAAATAGGCAGGTAACCAACGTAAGTTAAGTCTTCAAGAACTAGAAGAAATCAGGAATAACGTATATGAAAATGCATCAATTTATAAAGATAAAATTAAAGCATTTCAGTATAAGAAATTAATTCCTTAAAAATTTCAAGTAGGAGAAAAAGTTCTACTATTTTGTTCAAGAATTAAATTATTTCTTGGTAAACTTCGTTCGAGATAAACAAGACTTTATCTAATTCTTAATTTACAACCTCATGGAGCGGTAGAAATATAAAGCTTAGAAACAAGACAAATATTTAAAGTAAATGGTCATATGTTAAAACCTTTTAATTAAAACTTTGTTGAACAAGATATGGAAATCATTAACCTTGAGACTGACCAAAAAGGTCCACAAAGTAAAGAAATGGAGCCCAGTGTCTGCGTCCAAGCGAATGAAACCGTTAAGAATGAAATCATTATATTATGGATGTATAAGAAGCCTCATAATAAGGAAAAAAGAAGTCAAAGGAGAAACAACCTGAAGTGCACCAACAAAAAGGACAACAATCGGCAGAAGAAGAATTAACTGATAAGCAGCTAAAGATTTAAGATTTAGGACATGCGATTGAAATTTACAAAGATAATCCAAGGAAACTTAACCTCCATGTGATGATCAATGACATCAGCTTCCCTATTGTTTTAGTTAATACAGGGGCTAACATGAACATCTTATCGAAATAATGGAAAAGAAAGGCCAGGTTGAATCTTGATTTTACTCCACCTCTGGTTACCAACAAAGCACATGGTGACAAGATCTTTCAACTAGGAATGTTGATGAATGTGCCAGTGCAAAGCTGGACAATTCAAGTATTTCACCAATTTCCTGATAATACCACAAATTAAGAAAAATGATGCGATATTAATGGGATAGACTTTTCTCAAAACAGGTAGAGCTATTCTTGATGTCGAGCAACGTATAGTTACAATTAGGATGAAAAATGAGTACATGTATCTTTTGGATGATTACAAAATGGATGACTACATTAATAATGATGATTATAACGACGACTATGAAGGTGAGACATCCTTTTGTGATGAATACACTAAAGAACATTATGCAAATGCTGAGAGTGATAAGGAAGATGAAGTTATTGAGACTAATGAAGAATCAGTTGATGGTCAGTTTGACTTGATCAAACTGAACGAAGAGTAATCTTATCTATTAATTCGAGCCAATTACTATAAATAACAGTGTTTTATGGGAGGCAACCCATACGATATCTTTATTTTCAACCTTAGTAGGAGGATTAGTTAGTTGTTTTCTATTCACTCAATTTTTGACACTTATAATATGAGCATTTTCGGATTACTATTCGAAAATAATTTCACATAAGGGGGTTGATATAGCCAATGTCTTTCCATTTTCTAAAACTAGGATAGTTATTATATTTATCTTTCACTTGAATTTTATTTGTTTTTGACTATTTGAAGTAATAAAGCATTTATTTAGTTTATTATCCCTAATTAAAGTCCAAATATTATTATTACAGTACCTCTTATTGAATACATATCATTCTATCTTAATTATAACTGATATGTGTGATAATTATTCAAATAAAGAAAATATTGGAAAATAGCATAAATTGACTTAGCGATACCAATTAACATTGGAAATCGCTACGTAAATCACCTATAGTTTGCAGGTTGTTATATGAAAAATTGACTCTGCGATTTGTCAGCGATTTTTGTTTTATACTAGGGTTTGTTGAACCAATCATTGAACCATTGAAGTTATTTTCACTGATTTCACTGGTGAGTTGTTAGTGATTTCACTTAAACCCCAAATCGCTGAGTACGAATCCATGTTTTTAAAAGTAGAACCCCAAATCGCCATCACTAAAAACTTTCACACCTAAAAGCCTTGCACTCATTTCTTTGATATATTGATTTTGCCTAGATTAAACCCTTCAAAGCTTCAATTAAAGTCTCCTAAGTGCAACCCACCTAGATTAAGAGCACTTCAACCCTATAGATTTCAAACCCTAGTTCATACACCACACTTAAGACTTGGAGAGTATTTGATCAAAATTGAAGCTTAGATAGGAGATCTATAGACCTATTAAAGCATTTTACTTGAGAGATTCACTCTACAAAGGTAATGAATCAATACCCTACAATCCTTTTTATTTTAATACCTTGAACAAGAATCGATTTTCGATAAGTTTTCATACTTATGTACCTTTATGGTTTTTATCATAAATTTTTTTTGGAAATGATTTTTATGCAAAATTTGAAGACAAATATGGGTCTTCAAATTTTTTTGGGGGGTTTTTACAAATTTTTCCAATATATACCTACATATAAAAGGGATATGTTGATACAAATATTTCATACGAATCACTTTCAGCTCTTTCAAATTTTACATTAAAACCTTTAGATAAACATTTTCCTTACCTTGTTAATATGGAATTTTAACGATAGAATCTCACTTTACCTATTTCATCTTAGTTAAACTATCCTATGACGGGATGAGGTAAAGGAAAAGGTAGAGGTGCTAAACAAGACAAAGGGAAAAGGCGCAGTGCAACCCAAACAAAAGTAAAAGTATGCGGTCTATCAAAAGAATATAATACCTATCGAGATTAGCATTAGAGAACCTAGACATGGGAGGGGTGAACTTAGAGAACAATAAGGAAGAATATTTTGAGAACCCAAACCCTAGTCACTTGGTACCTTATGAACCTTCATTACTTATGCGAACTAGAGCTCAAATGAGGTATTACAGTGATAAAAAAAAAGAGTCATCATTTCTGAGAGGGTCCAACATTCAAAATTTAATCAAGTATGAGGATAAAATTGAGAGCATCATCAGAGATAGGAGATGGATTCAACTACTATGAGATTATGCAGAAGAGAAAAAAAGGGATGTTCAGAAATTGTGCGACAATTTTATGCTAATGGGCATGTTAGTAGGGAATGAGACAAAGTGGTCGCTAAAGGAAAGAGAATCAAAATTTCACCTACGAGGTTGAATAGATTTTTCGGTCTTCCACAAAATAGAAATAGAACAGAAGAGGATTACCCAAACGTCAAGTATGGTGATAAGGAATCCTACCAATTCCAAATAATCCAAGATACGTTAGAGATACCTCTAGTGAGGAGATTTGTGCTTGATAGCGAAGGCCACCCAAAATTTATTGAAACCACCTATTTTAGGGACATTACGAAGAGTTAGAGTTATATAATATGCGCGTGCTTTCACCCAACCAAGAAACACTTCAAAGTGAAGAGCCCCAGAGCCGAAAAAGGGTTGTATCGATGTTGGGAAAATTATACAGGATTTTATGAAGTTTTCCATGCAGAATACGAAGAATGAAAGATTACCATTCCTAATTTCGATTACCAAGTTGTGTAGGAAAGCCGAGGAGGATTTTGACACTGAATTTAATGTATTGTCCGATAGGGCCATAAATGATACAAGAGTGCAACGAATGAAGAAGGTAGTAGGATACAATGACTCATATGATGAAAGGGAAACGTTCAATGCAAGGGAAGCGAGGAAACGAAACACCACTGAAATAGAATGAAGATAAGAGAAGACGCACATAGAGCGAAAAGTATAATGGCTGGAGTAAACATACTGAATATTCCTTCGAGTTCAGCCCCATCTTCATCACAGCCTTATAGAAGAGGATTTTAAAAAACTATATTTTCTTTATTAATGTGTAGCCAAACGACGTTCAATCACAATGAAGAAATGATAGAGGCAAACGAGAGGACTCTACAGCGCTACCATTCCGTATTTCAGAGAAGACATGATCGTCGCTTGCAAGATTTAAAGAGGAGCATTGACACCCATCTCTATTGTTGCAATTTCCAGATGGGACTTACAATCCAGCTAATATCTATGTTTCTCAACCGTCTGTAGATATGGTTGAAGATGATGAAGCTGAAACTGAGCTCACTTCTGGACATCGTCGTGTGTAATATTCTTTCTCTTGTATGCTTTGAATGATTGAAAATACAATATATTACTCTTGGTGGAAATTTTGTTAATGATAATTTATGTCTCCTTTTTGCATTCCATTAATTTGAAATTGTTAACTTTTATATTTGCATATTTATTTACATTTTAATTGCTCATATCAAATCATTGATGCTTGTCTATTTATTATGTTGGAAACCGAACTTAATTTTTAACCTTGAGGACAAGGTTTAGAATGAGTTTGGGGGTATTTTAGGTGAATTATGACATGATGGAAATGAAAGGAACGAAAGGTAGAAGTAAAGTTAAGAATTATTTTTAAATATGATATTCAAGTAAGTTGATGAAATTTCTCAAATTTTTTTCTTAATCAAGTATGAATTTCATTTTTTTTAGTTAAGAAAAGAATGATAATGAATATAAAATAGATTTTTAATGGAAGTGATATTTAATTGCCCAAGTGAATTTTATGATAGAAGGAATCAATTTTTATACTCTTTTTGATTAACTTTACTAGTTGATATGTACACTAAATCGAACACCTTGTATTAGTCATAATAATGGGTAGAAGATCGAAACAATAGTGCAAGATGAACAAAATAGATTTCTAAGAATCTTATGATACAAAAACTATCGATTAAGTATATATATATTAAGTTATTATGCCACAATTGAAAGAAGAAATGAGTTAGAAATCAATGAATTTTTATAAGTTAAAAAGAATACCTTCTTCAACTTTGTGGATAGTGAGAAATATTAACAAGAGTTTATAAAAATAAATTTTTAGAGAGTCCTATAGATTCCAAAAGGAAATGAAGCAGGGAATCTATAGTGGGAAAAATGTAAGAATGTCCAAAAAAAATAGAGCAGGGACGCAAAATCAAAAGTAGATGAAATATGTTAAAAAAATGAATGGAGTAGAAAAAATGAGAGACAAAAAAGATGGATGTTCTTAAACTCTTTAAATAAAACGATTTTACTCGAGTACTTGAAACTAGAGTTGAATGAAGTATTTCTTAATCTAACATATTTTAAATGAAATAATTATTGGTATCTTGAGAAAATTCCTATTGATTTTGATTGTGGTACTATTATAATGTATTTTCTAATGTTAATATTAATCTAGTGGTTTTTGTGTTTTAGGATTCTATATTCGACATCATAAGCTTGATGCTTATCAATGGAGATTGGGAAAACCTTTGTTATGCACTAACCTTGGTAATGAACTTCAAGTTCTAAAGAGTGTTATATTAAGTGGTTCAGTTATCAATAAGGTATATTTTGATTTGACTAAATTATTCTATTCTATCGTCACTTTCATTTACTTATGGGTGATATATTTTTATTTGAAAATCATTTCAATTTTAAAATTTCTATTATTTAAAGATAAGATGAATCGAATTGAAATCAGTTTATAAGAATGAAATGATGATATGACTAAGAGTATTCCTTTGCTCGGGATAACAAAGTGATGAGTTTATGGGTATTTGACAAGTCAATAATTAGATACATTTTATAATGTGATTTACATTGATTTTTTGTATCAATGATGATATTACACTAGGTATTCTCTTATTTTTGTGATTTCATGGTTTAAATCAAAAAATGAAGAAATGGAAGAAAAATAAAGAAAAACAAAACAGCCAACTAGAAAACATACCAATGAATAGCCAGCGATTTGAAATAATATTAGGAATCTCCACACAAATCTGTAGTAGAAGAAGGCTAGCTAATCCATAGCAAATTGGAGAATGAACTATAAATCATTAGCTGAATCAGTGGAACTCTAAGAGCTTAACTTAGTCATTTGCTCAACGATTTTGTGTATACTTGAGGAATCGCTGACAAATCACTGAGGCCGGTGACGATTTTTTTATATTAATATTTGGAATTTGTATTTATATAGGAGATGTATTCCTAGGAGAACTATGTATAGGACCGGAGTGCTACGAAATAACTTTTTCTAATTACTCTTTAACTATTCTTGACTTTTTCTTTCCTCTTTTATTCAGTTCTTTATGTGAAGCAATATTGGAGCATTAAATTAAAGATATTAACTTATTTAATTATGTCTTCTAATTGCATATGAGCATTATTTAATTTCAGCATGTGTAAGTAGTTTATTAATCTAAACAAACCCTAAGCATGAAATGTACTTTGGATTGTTATTTAGTTATAATTATGCAATCACGTACTTAATGCTTTATATTGATTAACACATATCAACCACGGATAAAACAAGTTGTTTTTGTGTATTACAACTAGTAACTCTTTATGTTGAGTGCATAGTGGTCAATATGTTCCGTACTATAGAGTATTCAATTTTAAGTCTATAGTTATTGACAACAATTATAGAAGTAATAACTATGATTAATCTATAGGGCATTTCCAGATTGAATGTCTTAGGTGATTGTGTTTTAAGTTGTTTATTGTGCGGCTTCGGTAATATTAGCTTAGATTAGGCATGATTTTCATTGAACTTAATGTTATCGTATTTCTACAGTACTGCATTTTATCCAATGAATAGATTTACAATGATAAGAATGTGGCATTTTCATTATATTTAGAAAAATCGATGGCTGACTAAAGGTTATCAACCTATTATGAATTAGGAGTCAATGATTATAAGATTCCATGTAAATTAATTATAGCTATATTATAAAGTTATGTTATGTTTTGGTGTTTGAAAACAATCTGAGTATATTATGATTTTAAGTGGGAGTTTGTTTAGATGATTGTTAGATATTTTATTTAACTTGATTTATTAATTATTTATTTATTAGTTCGATTATATTAAGTTATTTTATTTAGTTTAAGTTGTTTAAAGTTTAGTTATTTTAATTGGTTTTTTAGTATAATTTGCATATTATTTAGTGTTTATTTTCCCGTTTAATTAAAGTAATTAAATAAAAGCAAGTTAAATCTGATAAAACTTTAGGATAGATTAAATTTATAAGAGATTTGAAAAATCCATATAGAGAAGATATTCCATTTACTACTACAACTATTATAAGTTAATAGTAAAATACAGGAATTTATTGTGCACACTCGACACATGTCAACGATACTCGGCCTGAAACCCTAATTAAGCTTTTTTACACCAGACATACTTAACTAGAGCTACCAGTCTCTCCTTCTAAACTAGATAAACTAAGCCTGTATATCATATCGAAATATAAAACAAAGTAAACGCATCGAATAATTAAAACTTTTCGTTAATACAAACGATATACAAAATCCCTAAGTTTATCAAATGAAAACTCGATTATACAAAACTTCACAATCTATGTTATATTACAACAATGCAATCCAAACATTATATATATTCATAAAGAAGGTTCATTACGTCGTAGAGAAGATTAAAAGAATCTTATGCCTTCTCTTTCCCTTTAGCCGAAGAGCTGGGCTATGAACCTAAAATGTTTAAAGGTCGCTCCAACTTGCTGAATAGGTAATACTTGTAAACATATAAGTCATACACTAATATCAATGAATAGCAATATGAATCTAAAACATATCTATTCAGGCATATAAATTGATATAAACAATACATAACTGAATGAAAGTTAGATAAGCATACGCAACAGTACTCGTGATTTGTAATTTCAACTTCAAAACATAGTTGTACTCTCACATCACTTAACAATAATACCTCATAATCCACATGTTGGGCGACATGTGATTTTGTTGGTTTATTCGAGCTTGAATGAGCTACCAACTCTAAGTACGCATTGACGAGTAAGCTAAAACTCCGGCTGGAGATGGTGAAAGAGCGGAATCCATTTTCAAGCTATCCTTTTCTATTTATTAAGATAAAGGTGGAAATCCATTTTTTGGCTAACCTTTCCATCCCTCGATTTCGATCCGCTTTATCAATCATTTTTGAGAATTTTCATATTTAAAAAATTTAAATCACAGTACGTTGTCCCACTCCCACTCCATAATGTTATACGAAATAAATATATGAATTACAAAGCATAATTGATAAAAATACGAGTTCCACTTACCTTGGTTAAGTTATCTTAAGTTTTGTTCAGAGTCTCTTAACTCTCGAGGCAATTGAACCTCTCCCAGTGTTCGAGAACCTAACAGGTACCATTCGACGTCAATATATATCTAATACTCAAGGTTTAGGACCTGTAGAACTATCCCTAAACTATCAAAGATTCTCATAAATAAATCACTACTATTGATTTTTCTAAGGTGGGAACACGGACCCTGCTTTAGTGGAGCGTGCTCCACCATCTGGGTTCATCAATTTTCATGAATGGAGTGTGCTTCCCTATTATAGAGAGTGCACTCTACCATCGAGCGCCTGAAAACCAAAATAAGGCATTAGGCTCTGTTCGATCCCAACTTCATTTATAAACCTCCCCAAGACATCTGGAGGGCCTCAAGTGAGGTCTTACACTAGTTCCAACCATCATAACCTTAATTAACAAGATTTTCATCACCAATTAATGAATCAACTTAAGAAAGTGAAAAACTTGATTTAAACTTACCAACAAACCAATCAACTATAATAATCACTTAATTCGGTTATGTTGATCACTTCCTTCGATCATTTGATCTCCAATAATCAAACCCTTAAACCTTCCCTCACTCGATTTCTTATTCTCTCAATGAAAAATTGGATAACCATCGAATGAGTTCGGTTTTTTATATATTGATTTTTCTCGAGAACCACATCACACAATCTCTAGGCCGGTCTAAGAGAAATGGCCTTAAAGAGACACCAGTCACTATTGGGACATAAATCTTGACATATCACAAACTCGTGCTCATCTCGAGATGATCCTTCAGTCCAAATTATTTAAATTAAATTATAGGCTTGTGTATGTATATATATATATACCTATGCATTTTAATACCTATAATTTCACCGATATTGCCAAAGAGTACACTCGGGCGTGCACATTCATTCCATGACCCCTACATCACAATAGGCTTACCGAGAATTTATTAATTAACTATTTATTTTCGAGCAATAGGCTTATATTAATTTGTATTAGTAGCCTATAATGTATTTAATTTATTATCAAACATCCAAACACCATAAAATCATGCCAATACACACACACACACTAATCAAGGTAAGCCAAACTTAACCACGAACCTAAATCGGGTTGATTAGAATTCGAGTTAACGCTAATCACTTACTCGAGGTAACAAGTCGTTACACCATTGATGGAATGACTTATGTAAATATATCATCTATTTTTTACTTAACTAGTGTCAATACTAGTTGCAGAGACATTTCAAAGTGAATTTTTGACTTTGAGCTCTAATCAAGTCATTCAATTCTCCATTCCATTTATTAAAGCTTGTTCTCCTTACCCGTGTCTCAATGTCCAAATCTAATAGTTCCTTCTCGACTAGCACTTAATAAACTAAATAAGTCCAGTGAGAACTAATACTATTGAAACAACACACAAGAGATTATTTAATTATATCTTATTAAGTTTTCACTATTTTTCTTCATTAGAATATCCCTAAAGTTCACATCCTCACAACCCTTACCATCAACATTCTTTGGATTCCTAAGACATAGATAATAGATAAGATCTTTAGAATAGCGTATGGGCTTGACAAGACAACTACATCTAAAAAACATAACATGTATACATTGATAATTGAATAATTAAAAATAAAGTAAAAGCAATTGAAACTTTTAACTTTTTTGATAATTGCAAGATATACAAAAACTGAAATAAACCTCGGTAATAAAACTGTATTCCAACCCTTTTTATTACAAAATAGTAATTCAATACAATACATATACTTCGAGGACTAGATCAATACATCATAGAGAAGACCATTAACTCATTATCTTCTATGTTCCTGAGTTGAAGTGTCTGACCTTTACCTGAAATGTTAATTTGGGATGAGTGCTCCAACTTGCTCAGTAGGTGACTCTCAAACTATATATCAATTGCCTACTAATAATCATTGAATCAATGCATAAAAATATGATTCAATCTCATATCTAATAGGATAGTAAAATGAATATAAACAATATATAAACATATGCAAGTTATTCAAGCAATAGCAACTATACCCGTGACTTCACTTTTCATTTCATTATTACGAGAGTCATCTCTCACTTGCTTTGGAATACTACAAATGAAATCACCCTATTGGCCTATGTGTGGTTGCATTAGTGTATTCGAGAATAGCCGAGTCTTCGAACTCCCAAGATAGCGATCGAATACAAATTTAGCCACAGATTATTAAGGTAGGAGAGTAAGGCTCATACTTAGCAACCTCTTTGCCACTCTATATCTGATTAATCTCATTCCGTCTCACTTCCGAGTTATAAATTACGTTTTATGATTGTCACCGTATAGTGCTCCTTTTCCCCATTCATAAACTACATGAACTAATTATACTACTTTACATAGCACAATGGATAAAATAGAAAGTCCTATTTATCTCGATTGTAGTTTCCTTACTTTTTCCTGACCTATCCAACCCTCGGAATACCTTAAACCTTTCCTCATTGATAAAGAACCTACAATAGACCAAAAATCATCAAATTAGAGTCTAACAACTAAGGTTTAAAACCCATAAACAGGTCCCCAAACCCCTGTAGAAACTTATTAGAAAATCTCATCATTTTTGCTATTTTTTAGGTTGGAGCGCGCTCCACCTTCTGGGTTCATCAATCCTCATGAATGGAGTGCGCTTCCCTGTAATAGGGAATGCGCTCCACCATTGAGTGACTGATTTTGAACATGGCAACATCCCCTGTTTGATCCTCCAAACGCTATTAAGCCTCCCTGAATCATCAGGAAAGGCCTCAAATGAGGACTTACCTCAATTCTAGACATCGAGAATAACAATTAATGAGAATTTAATGGAAACTCATCATCATATTCATGGATCAACTTCAATAAAGTAAAGAACTTGATAAGAACTTACCCAGACACTAATTAAACTATGAAAATCACATATCCGGCTATTGTTTGATCTTTTTCACCTCCCTAGATTACTCTAGCAATCTCTAGTGATTTTAAACCCTTTCTTACTCGATTTTTTCTTCCCTTTATCGAACACTAGATAGGTTTGAAGTTTGATTTTTGATTTATACATATAGTTTTTCCTTGAGATTCGCATCTCGTGGTTTTGAGGTTGATATGATTGAGATGGTCCTAAAGTGACAGAAGTCATTAAAGTAACACACATCTCAACTCCATCTACACTTACGCTCATTTCGAAGTTATCCAATGGCTCAAATTAATTTTATATAAATCATAGGTTTAATTATTATTTATATATTAACCTATATATACACACCTATGTATTTTTGCGCCTATAAATTCACCACACACGCTAACGGGCACACGTAGGCATGTACACTTCTTCAACGTCCCTAATGAGATACCCATGACCCCACATGTCATTTGTTGCACTAACATTATCTTTATTTATTATTTTCAACTATAGGATTTACATTTATTTTCAGTAATAACCTATAGTTTCATTAATTATTTTCCATGCCAAACATACACAATACAATCATGTCATCACACCCACACGCTAATCAAATAAGCTGGGCTCAACCACGAGCCTAACTTTGGTTAATTAAGATTCAAATTAACACTAATTACATACTTAAGGTAACAGTCATTACACGTAATATTATCGAGCAAGATAAAAAATAAAACAATCTTAATATTATCAAGCAAGCTCAAAACCTATAGCAGTTTTAAACTATTGAGCAAACACAAAAAAATATACTTGAGCACGCTCAAGACGTAAGGTGCTAGAAATTGTCCACAACTGAATTTAGTCTTGACTCCACCTCTCAATTTTTTTCCAATAATTTCACTAAATTTTAAAAAGTTATCAGTGCTGAATTAGATACATTTATATAGTACAACTAAGGTTAAACCATCACTTTCATCGTTTAAATCAAGGAGTTCAAGAATGAACTCTAGTTCCTCATGAACATCAATAAAACCTCCAAGAAATCTTGAATTTATTAATCGAATGCCAAAAAATTGGTTTAGTCTCCCATAATCAAATCACATATCCATTCAAATCAAACACTGACACAACAACATCATAAACCTCGATCTTAACCAAGATGATTCAAGCCATGCATGTCCATTTCTAAATGAGAACAAACAACACAATAACAAGTTAAATTTCAACCTAACAACTCAAAAAAAGCAAACAAAAAAGGATTAATTAAAAAATGCAGGGATTTGGAGAAAAAATACACTTAAGCTTTAATGGAATTGTCTTCCTAGCTCTAACCTAGTTTTCACGATCTCCACTAATATAGATTCATGTTCCCATGCATCGACTTCTCTTTAATCCTTAAGAACTCCAACAATTTCTCTCACCACACCACCGATCTCTACTCTATGCTTTTCACTTTTCCAATGCACTCACATTCACTCTCTTCTTTTTGTTCAAATGGGACAAAAAAATAAAAGAAGAGAGAAAATTAGGGCTTAAGTTAATACCCCCACTTGGATTCATGTGTGAGTGTTTCTAAAAACTTCTCATTGTCAAATCTTCTCTTATTATGTGGCTAGGAATGATTATAAGCTTTTGTAGTTTAAAATGAGACGACATGGTATATCGCATCGAAGGCACCAATAATAGTCTCGAATTCACCGACTACCTTAGATTTGTAGTGAGGTAAGTATAAGGTTGAACCCATAGGGATTGGGATGTTCCTTTTTGGATTAAACAAAAATACGGTTTTTTGAAAAACAAAACTTAACTACATTAGGAATTAAATGCAAAGAAATAAACTCAATTACTTAGAAAAGGGAAATCAATAACTACAAAACTCTATAACACAATGTGAATTGAAATTCAAATGATTGGATTTGTTCGTAGGTTTTAAAAGGTTGTTTTGTTACTAATTTCCATAGATATGCTTATAGTGACTCACGCCACCTCTTTCTCCTCAATTCAATGGAAGGAACCTGTGACATTACCATATACTAACTAGATCACAAAACCTTCGGATATGACGTATATTTTTAACGAACTAGAAGCATTAAACTCTATGAGAACATTTACCATGAGTAGTAACTAGCGTCAAATTCTTTCACTTGTTATGTGGATATTACAATATGATGCTGCGCTTCTCATGTCTCAATGACACAAAGTTACATCGGTTGCTGATAGACAAGGCCTCACTTGCTACCTAATGTGATCCCTTTACCAAGTGATGGTAAGATCACTAGCGAAAGCTTTTACCTAAACCGGAGTACATGTGCACTTACACCACGAGAAAGAAAAGATTTTCAAATGTAATCAAAATGGTCTAGAACATAGAACTAAGCCACTCATTGACATAGAAAATAATGCAAAAATAAATAAAAACTTACTAGCAAAACCTTATTGAAGTCATCTCCCTTCCTCTACAGCTTATTCAAAAGTGAAAGTAAAGAAAGTTCTAAAGCCATTATAGGGTTTCCTACTTATAGTATAAGTGTGATAAGAGGTAATCTAATCTCGAATCTTGCAAATCCGCGTAAAAACAAACTGCCAATCTTTGGATCTGTCCTCCACCGTACGTGTAAAACTTCAAGGCGCTGGAAATCGCTGAGAAAGCGCTATGATACTCTATTTTTCCTTTGATTTTGTCCCGACTTGTGTCCAACATCGTGCCAGTGCCTTGTACATTCGAAAGATGTTATGAAGGCGCAGGCCTTCCCCATAGAATTTGAGCTTCATTTTCTCCTAGATTTTCACAAGGCCTTATATGCAAAGTATTCAATGAGTTTCCTCTCGTCTGGTCAAGTTTGGTTGAGTGATTCTTTGGCGATTTCAGTTCATTTGAAGGTGCTAGGAAGGCGCTGAGCCTGTCTAGCATTTTTACCTAATTTTTTGTAAGAAATCACTATTTTTTGTCCAAAAGTTAGCATTTTCCTAAAAATACAAAAATAAAGGTGTAAGAGTATAAATGGAGATAAAAGTCTTGGAATTCATAGTAGTATCACACTAAAATATAGAACAATTGGCGACTTATCAAATACCTAGAAACCTAAACAATTGCTCGTCCTGAGCAATGGAGTATGAGACAATTAGCTTGCAATACATTTCAGCTTCATTAATGCCCAACTCTAACTTATATGGTTTCGTCCAATATTTCATAAGTCTGCCAAATAGAAACATGAACACTTAAGCAAATCTGATTACTTTAAGTTATATTATTTTGGCTACTTTCTCGAAGTATATTTCGTAAAACACTAGGTTTTGTCAAGACAAATCATCAATTAATCACGAGTTGCCTCGGAAATTTTAACATACCAAAAATTTGCAATCTCTAAATAGAGCATTGAATACTAAGATTCCACAAATAGAAATTATACAACCATTCCACAGACACAATCAAAATATTATTTGGAGTCAATAGGACTTTCTTTTAGGTTGTAATGGTTGGATTGGTTGACAAAAATAAGTAATTCATGGATTCAAAACATTGGAAACCTTTAAATTTAGACTTGTCAAAAGATTTTCAGAGAACATGAAATAATTTCCAATGCACTTAACTTAATTTTTCTTTTCACATTGTGCACTCTTTTTTTCCAACCATCCGGCTCTCTGCTCCATTTCCTATGGATATTGTTTCAGTTGGGACACACATTTCTTTTTAACCATACGGCTCCATGCTCCATTTTCTGTAGATACCATTTTTAGGTGGAACTCTCTAATTGTGACTTCATTAATTAGATTTTTCATCATGATCAATTTTCCCTTGTTTCGGGTAAATAAACAATATTTTACTCTTATAATAATTTTTTTCTTTTCTTCTTTTTCTTTTTCTTTTTCTTCTTCTTTTTCATGTCTCTTTTTAATGATTTAAACTCTAAGACAAGCTTTCTAACTAGGTAAAAGATTATAGACTAATGGTTTATAGGTTTCATGATAAGTGATGAAAGAGTTAAATTGTGTTGGCTCAGTTGGGTTAACTAGGGATAACTTATTGGGGGGGTTAAAGGCTAAGAGCTTTAAACAAACAAGTCTTATATCTTCTCCCAAACTAATTCTTAAGTTATTACTCAGTTTAAAATGGATTGCAAACCTACCCTGGAATCTATAGAGATTTAGTTGACTCTTGTCCTTGACTCCTCACTAGCACTTTTGGTATGGACTTAGTACGGTAGAACAATCATAAGAATAAAATTTTCACCTAAGCTCTACTTAAAGTCTTGTCCATTCATCGCAACATCGATCCACATTTCAATTGTCATATTGTCTACCATTATCCCAAGCTAGTATTGGGCATCTATTTAAGCTCAAAACAATTGATGGAAAAATAAAAAGAACAAATTCCGAAGAATTTTCGCCATAATTATCCTGTATTTCATCAAAAATTTTGATAAAAATTTTGAGAATTCACAAAATTTTTACCATAACTCCTTTACATAAGGTTCATTCATACATTCCATCAACCTGCATGCCTGCATACCCCCAAAATTATCCTGAACCTTGCCCTCAAAGTTCAAGAAGTAAGAAAGCCACTACACATTAAAAAAGATCAAGTGAAATATAATAAGAGGAGATAAGACAACAACAACAACAACATAGCCTCAGTCCCAAATTAACTGGGGTCGGCTACATGGATCAAACTTTTCCATTGTGCTCGATTAAGTGCAATTAATGGTGAGCTTTTCAAACCATTCAAATCCCTCCTAATTGATGCATCCCATGTTAACTTTGGTCTGCCCCTACCTCGTCGAATTTCTACAATCTTTATTGAGTCAAGTTTTCTAGTTGGGGCATTTGTAGGCCGTCTTTGCAGGTGACCAAACCACCCCAACCGCCCTTCCCTAATCTTTGTATCAATTGGTGCTACTCCTACTTGTCTTTGAATTTCTATATTTCTTATTCTATCATTACGAGTTTTACCACACATCCACCTAAACATCCTCATTTCTGCTACATTCATTTTATGTAATTGTTGTTGCCTTACCGCCCAACATTCACTTCCATAGAGCATAGCTGGCCTAATTGCGGTCCTATAAAATTTTCCTTTTAACTTAGTAGGAACATTTCGATCACAAATCACCCCTATTGCACTCCGCCATTTCTTCCATCCAGCTTGAATTCTATGTGTGACATCATTCTCAATGTTACCATCATTTTGTATGATTGATCCTAGGTATCTAAAGTAGTTTACCTTAGGAACTTCTACTTCCCCTAATTTTACCACTCCGTCATCTCGATGTCTAGTGTTTCTAAACTCACAGTGCATGTATTCGGTTTTCGTCCTACTAAACTTAAAGCCTTTAGATTCTAATGTATTCCTCCAGAGTTCTAATTTTCTATTCTCTCCATCTTTTGTTTCATCCACTAAGACAATATAATCTGCAAATAGGATACACCATGGTATATCCTCTTGAATATTTCTAGTTAGTTCATCCATAACTAAAGTAAATAGATATGGGCTTAAAGCCGATCCTTGATGTAGTCCAATAATGGGAGATAAGAAAATGGAATAAATATATTGTTGGGTTTTGGGGTTCATACGCAGCGGAAATTACAAAACAATTTTGACAAAAACCCCAACAGGATCCGAATCTAATTCCATTAAAAAAGTTTAAACCATGAAAACTTAATCATACCTCGGTCGCAATATACCTTTCCGAAGGTTGATCGATCTCTAAGGCGCTGCCAATGACGAACGCCCTCTACCAGCAGTCCACACACGAACGGCGGCCGAGATTCAAAGTGCTAGCTTCGAGAGAATACCAAACCTTTTTATTTCTCTCCAAAATGATCCAGAGCATACCGAAAAACCCTAGTTCATTTTAAAATGAAAATAGAGTTTCGTCCCTTAATCTTTCATCTGTGTGTTCTAACTTAAAGCGTCTATTTATATAACCCTTGTATATAGACGGTTAAGTAAATTACACATATACCCCTACTTAAAGAAGTATAAGTGTAATACACCACAAGGACGTTTTTGTCATAAATTTTATCATATAAAATCATTTTTCTGAACCATCTTAAATCTCGCAAAACCATTCTTAGTGTGCGACCTAATAGGCTCATACAACGTTGGCAGTGTACCAAAACTCATTTTGGTATACAAGTCATAAGCGGCCTCTAGCAAGACATTATGACTACCCAAGTTGTACGAATATCAAATCGATACAACCTAATCAATAATGTATATAACATCATTTTGTCACACGATATCCTTTTGATCAAACATAAGGCATGGAATTGTCATCCAACATGTATAATCGTACTAGTCTCGATCTCTAGGTAGACTGAAAACACCCAAGTGACATTGATCAATATCAATTCACTTAGACTAGGCCTTTTAACAGTCTAACACATCGAGGGATCCACTGGATATCTCTCTTTATATGAGAGGGACAAATTCTATCTCAATTACGCAACTTCATCACATTGCTCACACAGTAACCAATCACAATCTTTATAATCGTCCGGTTAAAGACAACGTTTGATAGTGTCAAATCACTGTGTTCCTAATGTTGAAGTCTCTGGTAATCTCAAGTCGAGGACCGAAAAATATACCTATCATGAGAAACAACTATGACTTAATCCATGTGATGTTCTCATAGCGGGTCGATCCAAGTACTTTGTTCCCTAACAAGTACTCGTGATCTTGATTCGTATCCCTATACGTATAATCATCATATGATCATCAATCAAGACTCACACTAGTCTTAATTCATTATAGTTCCCAAGTATAATGATCGACTAGGGACATTTAGGATATTACGTAAATACCCATGGATCTTATTATAATGTAAACATGCAAATTAATTATAATAAATAGCAAATGAAATCCTCTATTTTATTAACTAAAAGTATTCATAAAGAGTTAATGGATTGACCTAGGGCACATGCCCCAACATCTCCCACTTGCACTAGGGCCAATCATACATGCATCTAATGCCTAATGATCTAACATGACCATCATGTTTTGCTTGTGGAAGAGCTTTTGTCAATGGATCCGCAACGTTGTCTTGATAGGTAATCTGCAAATCTTTACGTCTCCCTCTCAATAATTTCTCGATGAGATGAAAACGCTTTGAGTATATGTTTGGATCTGTGGTGTGATATAGGTTCCTTGGCTGTGCTATTGCCCCGTTATTGTCACAATACAAACAAACAGGGTTAGCAATACTTGGAACCACACCTAGTTCGAAATGAACTTTTTGATCCAAAGCGCCTCCTTTCTTTGCATCGGACGACTGCAATATACTCACTTACGTTGTAGAATCTGCACGATCTCTTGCTTTGAACTTTTCCACTTTTCGCACCCCCATTCAAAGTAAACACATATATAGTCTGCGATCTAAAATCATCTATATCAGTTTGAAAACTTGCATCTGTGTAACCATTTACAACTAGATCATTTTCAAAACCTCCATAGACCAAGAACACTTCCTTAGTCCTTCTTAAGTATTTAAGAATGTTCTTTACTGCTATATAGTGACTCTCACCAGGATCTGACTGATATCTGCTTATAGTGCTCAAAGCATATGATACATCAGGTCGTGTGCATAGCATGGCATACATGATAGATCCAATAGCTGATGCATATGGAATCTTATTCATACGGTCTCGCTCATCATTTATCTCAGGACAATGAATCTTGTTGAGACTTATGCCATGAGACATTGGCAACAATCCTCTTTTAGAGTCTTGCAAACTGAACCTATTCGGCACCTTGTCTATGTAAGCACTCGACTTAGACCGATTAGCCTCTTAGATCTATCCTTATAGATCCTTATCCCTAGGATATAGGCTGCATCTCCTAAGTCTTTCATTGAGAAACACTTCCCTAACCAAGACTTGACATTCTGCAATGTTGGGATGTCGTTTCCAATGAGTAATATATCATCGACATACAGTACCAGAAAAACAACTACACTCCCACTGACCTTCTTGTATACACAAGGCTTATCTTCGTTCTTAATAAAACCAAAATCCTTGATTGCTTCATGAAAACGAAGATTCCAACTTCGAGAAGCTTGCTTTAATCCATAAATGGATCTTTGAAGCTTGCATACCTTCCTAGAATTCTCAAGATGTATAAAACCTTCAGGTTGTGTCATATACACGTCTTCAAGCAGCTTTCCATTAACAAATGTTGTTTTTACATCCATTTGCCATATCTCATAGTCATAATATGCAGCAATGGCAATTAAAATTCTTATGGATTTAAGCATGGCTACTGGCGAAAAAGTTTCATCATAATCAACGCCTTGAGTCTGCCTGAAACCTTTTGCTACAAGTCTTGCTTTAAAAGTATGCACTTTGCCATCCATGTCAGTTTTCTTCTTGAAAACCCATTTACATCCAATGGTCTTACCACCTTCAGGTAAATCAACCAAGTTCCAAACTTGGTTATCATACATGGATTGCATCTCAGAGTTCAAGGCACTTAGCCATTTATCTGAGTCTGGTCCAGACATAGCCTCCTGATAAGTGGTGGGCTCATTTTGATCCATAAGCAACACATCACGACTATCAGTAATGAGAAAACCGAATCTCTATGGCTCATGTCTTACCCTACCAGATTTACGTGGGCCTTGTGTCACTTGTGGAGGCTCAGCTGGTTCAGATAGTTGTTGTACTTCCAGTAGCGGTTCAGTGTTTATCTGTGATTCTTGAACTTCTTCAAGATTTATTTCTCTCCTACTAGTGTCTTTTGAAATAAACTGTTTTTCCATAAAGGCACCATACCGAGCAACAAACACTTTGTTCTCAGCGGGATTATAAAAGTAATATCCTTTTGTTTCCTTAGGATACCCCACAAATAAACACTTGTCAGATTTAGGTGCTAGTTTTTCTGAGACTTGTCGCTTTACGTAAGCCTCACAACCCCAAATCTTAAGGAAAGACAAACTAGGTCTCTTTCCGTACCATATCTCATATGGTGTTTTACCAACCGCTTTAGAAGGAACTCGATTTAGAGTGAAAGCTGCAGTTTGTAATGCATAACCCCAAAAGGATAATGGAAGATCTGCATGACTCATCATAAATCGAACCATATCTAATAAGGTTTGATTTCTCCTTTCAGAAACTCCATTCCATTGTGGAGTTGCTGGTGGAGTCAATTGGGAGACAATCCCACAATTTCTAAGATGATCATCAAATTCTTGGCTCAAATATTCACCACCTCGATCTGATCGAAGTGTTTTGATAGTTTTACCAAGTTGATTATGCATTTCATTTTCGTTCGAAACATCTTAAATGACTCAGCTTTATGTTTCATAAGATATACATAACCATATCTGCTAAAATCATTAGTAAATGTAATGAAGTACTAATAACCTCCTCTAGCCATTGTGTTTATAGAACCGCATACATCAGTATGTATTAGACCCAATAAATCATTTGCCCTTTCACTATGTCCAGTAAAGGGACTTTTAGTCATTTTGCCTAGTAAACAAGATACGCACGTTTCATATGTTTCTAAATCAAATGAATCTAGAAGTCCATCTTATAGAGCTTCGTTATGCGTTTCTCATTTATGTGCCCGATACGACAATGCCAAAGATAGGTTTGATTCAAATCATTTGACTAGAATCTCTTTGTATTTATGTTAAAGACCGGAGTATCAGTGGACCTTTTCATGCTTAGAATATAAAGATCATCACACAAATCAGCATTTGCATAAAAGATGCCTTTACGAGAAATGGAACATCTATTATTCGCAATAATAAAATCAAAACCATCCATATCCAAACAAGAAACATAAATTATGTTTCTACTCAAGGAAGGCACAAAATAACAATTATTTAAAGTTAAAATAAGTCCACTAGGTAAGACTAAGTAATATGATCCAACAGCCAGGGCAGCAACTCTTTCTCCATTCCCTACGCGGAGGATCATTTTTCCTTTCTTCAACTTTCTACTTCTGGTGAGTCCCTGCACATTTATAAAAATGTGAGATCCACATCCAGTATCTAATACCCAGGAATCACTAGTAGATAAATTAATTTCAATAACATAAATACCTGTAGTGGTAGTCGCACTACCCTTTTTTTTCTTTAGATCTTCCATATAGAGTTTGCAATTTCTGAACCAATGTCCAGGTGCATGGCAGAAATGACAATTTCCTTCCTTTTCTTTTGGGTGTTTTAAAGTAGGAACAGGCTGGGGCTTGACTTGTTCCATAGGCTTTGTGACAGGTGCAGCAACAGCCTTGGCAACTCTAGCCTTGCCTTTGCCTTTCTTCTTCATTCCCTTTCCCTTTTGGACCATCAACACATTACTAGAGGGTTTCTTGATATTTTGTTCAGCAGTTTTGAGCATCAAATGCAACTCTGAAATTGATTTCTCCATATTATTCATATTGTAGTTCATCACAAATTGTGAGTAACTCTCTGGTAATGAATTCAGGATCAAATTCGTAGCCAACTTTTAGCTTATGGGAAATCCGAGTCTATCAAGCTGGTCAACATAGCCCTTCATCTTCAGAACATGAGGACTAACAGTCATCTTGCAAGAATGTAGGTTCTTGATTGTCTCGAACCTTTCTTGCCTAGCTTGCTGTTGGAACATTTCCTTTAGCGTTATAGCGATGTAATAGGCTTCCATTAGTTCCATGTCCTTCTTAAGTTCAGGAACCATAGTTGCAAGCATAATACATGCAACATCAGTAGAATCGTTGACATGCTTATTATGCGCATCCTTCACCGCTTTCGCAGCATTGGCTGGGGGGTCCTCAGGGATTGGAGCATCCAGGACATACAACTTGAGAATTGTTCTTAGGGTTTAGGGTTTAGGGTTTCTGAACTAGTCAAAAAAGTTAGTCCCAGATAGCTTATCCTTCTCAAGGATGGATCGCAGTGATAGAGGATTATTGTTACTTGAAGAGTCCATTGATCTACAATAAAGATTATGCAAAGTTTATTTTAGTATAGAGGAATAAACTCCCACTAAATTAACAACCCTCATAAAACATACTGTTTATTTAGGGGACTAAAATCCATATTTCGCCTAATTCTATGACAGCTATGGCATGAAACACAGAACTAGATTATTTAGGTAGGTAACAGTTACCAATTACATCTTATGTAATTTTAAATACTTTTATGAGATATGGGACATCTTATGTCTTAGCATGTTTTTTATCTCATCATGTGCCTAAAGCTCAAAACTATTTTGATAGCTTTATTAAGTCGGACCATTTTTAAACATTTAGGTAACCCTTACCCAACTTGTCTTACCAAGATAACACAATACACCCAGCTATGGTTGAAACTATATTAGTGTGATCGAGGCCTTGACAAGTGTTTAAAATGGTTGGCTCGAGACTTAAAATTTAATAGAGGGATTTTTATTCAGTTTTAGTGATTTTATGTAAACAATGAAATATCATAAATTTTATTGATTTGTTCAAACACTAAACAATTTGGAAATTTTTATACTGTTCACTAATAAAAGAATTTCCGTGCGCTAGGATTAGTTAGACGGCGGTCCCATTGCCGAGTCAATGCGTACGTTTTTTTTTTTTTTTTTTAGAAGACGTTCAATTCCAAAAATTAAAATTCGCTATAGAAAATCGTATTTTTTGCTGATTTTATTATCCTAAATTTACCCCTTAATTTATCCAAAATTAAGTCAATTAAAACATTTTTAATTAACCCGGGCCCACATCTAACTAATCATCTTATCCTAATCCAATTAGGACTTAAGATATTTGAATCCTAGCATATCACCAATAACAAGATTCTCGATATGTATCTCCTATCCAATAGGGATAACCAAACCGATTTTGCTTATATCTCCTAATCTAATTTGTTATCTATCTCTTATCAAATAGAAACTTCATAATAGAATAGATATAAAGAGATAAATAAATAATTTCGAAAAATAATATTTGCAATTTCGGTCCTCATCCAAATAATCACAAACACGTAATTGAATCATGAAATACTATCCCAATCGAACCTAATGGTGTCATGGATCACAGAACATGAAACTCAATTCATTAAAATTATTCGAATTAACCTAACATGGTTACTAGCATGTACGAAACTGATTTCAATTAAATCATGAATATATGTATCATATACACAAAACATGATAATAAATCTCACATAAAATTTATGTATATCACATATACATCAACTATTAACATGCTTTCAATCATATATCATGTATATATCAGAAGAAAACATGCAATGAATTTAATGGAATCGAACTCGATGGCTCTGATACCACTGTTGGGTTTTAGGGTTCATACGCACCGGAAATTACAAAACAATTTTGACAAAAACCCCAACAGGATCCGAATCTAATTCCATTAAAAACGTTTAAACTATGAAAACTTAATCATACCTCGGTCGCAATATACCTTTCTGAAGGTTGATCGAACTCTAAGGCGCTGCTAATGACGAACGCCCTCTACCAGCAGTCCACACACGAACGGCGGCCGAGATTCAAAGTGCTAGCTTCGAGAGAATACCAAACCTTTTTTATTCTCTCCAAAACGATCCAGAGCATACCGGAAAACCCTAGTTCGTTTTAAAATGAAAATAGAGTTTCGGCCCTTAATCTTTCATCTGTGTGTTCTAACTTAAAACGTCTATTTATACAACCCTTGTATATAGACGGTTAAGTAAATTACACATATACCCCTACTTAAAGAAGTATAAGTGTAATACACCATAAGGACGTTTCTGTCATGAATTTTATCATATAAAATTCATTTTTCTGAACCATCTTAAATCTCGTGTGCGACCCAATAGGCTCATACAACGTTGGCAGTGTACTAAAACTCATTTTGGTATACAAGTCATAAGCGGCCTCTAGCAAGACATTATGACTACCCAAGTTGTACGAATATCAAATCGATACAACCTAATTAATAATGTATATAACATCCATTTGTCACACGATATCCTTTTGATCAAACATAAGGCATGGAATTGTCATCCAACATGTATAATCGTACTAGTCTCGATCTCTAGGTAGATTGAAAACATCCAAGTGACATTGATCAATATCAATTCACTTAGACTAGGCATTTTAACAGTCTAACACATCGAGGGATCCACTGGATATCTCTCTTTATATGAGAGGGACAAATTCTATCTCAATTACGCAACTTCATCACATTGCTCACACAGTAACCAATCACAATCTTTATAATCGTCCGGTTAAAGACAACGTTTGATAGTGTCAAATCATGTGTTACTAATGTTGAAGTCTCTGGTAATCTCAAGTCAGAGGACTGAAAAATATACCTATCATGAGAAACAACTATGACTTAATACATGTGATGTTCTCATAGCGGGTCGGTCCAGTACTTTGTTCCCTAACAAGTACTCGTGATCTTGATTCGTATCCCTATACGTATAATCATCATATGATCATCAATCAAGACTCACACTAGTCTTAATTCATTATAATTCCCAGTATAATGATCGACTAGGGACATTTAGGATATTTCTGTAAATACACATGGATCTTATTATAATGTAAACATGCAAATTAATTATAATAAACAGCAAATGAAATCCTCTATTTTATTGACTAAAAGTATTCATAAAGACAGTTAATGGATTGACCTAGGGCACATGCCCCAACATATATGTAAAGATGAAATGTATGCAAATGATGTGTTGTATAATGATATAACAAAATTACATCATTTTCATATTGTATCTTCTCTAAATAAAGTACAAAATTGAATTAGTGTCAAATTCTCAGTTTCTCTCTTAAATACATGTGTAACTGATAAAATCAACTCTCAAAATAATTGGAGTTGTCTTGATGTTGCTCACTCTGCTATGGAGTTTTTTAAGGATTTAAACTCTCAGTGAAGAATGTGAGGAAGAAGCAACTCCACACTCCTAGTTAGCTCTGAAAATTGATAGCCCGGAAGTATGATGAATGGACAATCCATAATCAGGGGAGCTGGCTCGTTTGGTTGATTATGGACTTTGCAATGCCACATCTACCAATGGTATAAAAAATGACTAATCTCCCTTTGCTTATAGAGAATCATCTCCTCATTAGACATCTCTCCCGGTACTCCTTCTAGTGGTGGCACAGAAGAAGATGGTCCTCTCCTCCTTCTTGTGGCTCTCCTAGTCTAAGTCTCCTACTGCATCCGCGTTGCAGCTCGTGCTCTCTCAAGCACTCTATCCTCCATCCCTTGAATCCTTCTCCTCTAGTTTACTAAATCCAAAGATATCATCATCATGTATGGTCAATTGGAGTAGGATATCAAACTCTAAACTAGCGAGAATGATTCTTGCTCGACGGCATATGTCAGTGATAAGGATAGGTAAGGCTAAACTCTCGTGCTTCATCATTTTCATCGTCTCTCGGATAACCTCATGAATAAATATGCCCTACATCAATGCTACTAGAACAAGCCCAAATATGGTATAGCAATGCAAATCGGAGGTATGTTTCCTTGTTATGCTAAGTGGTAGAGTAGAGAGAATCATCGAAAAATTAAGATCATTCTTTGAGAATCTTCCTAAAATATTTCTTAATGAGATGCTTATTGTACTAATTAGTGGAATAGGCCTAATCGTGATGGGGGAAACAAGTCAAAGCTGCTTAAACAGTCTAATAGGGAAATAAAAGTCGAAAAAGCATCTCGGGGGTGGGAAGTTGGTAAGTCAATAATTAGACAATACTTTATAGTATATTTTAGGGTAATTTAAAAATGTAAAAAACTAAATTATGATGGGTTTTCTCTTATTTTTTATTTTAAGTAATAATTGAAATATATGAAGAAATCGATGAAAAAGTGAAGAAAGTGAAGGAATTGATTGAATTGAAGTGGTACACAAAGAATCATCAATGAATCAAGGAAGAACTTAATCTTATTTCTGGTGAATCCTGAGCGATTTGGGATTTGTACTTGGAATCGCTGGTTAGATCGGTAGAGTACAGAATCATTTGTCCAAGTATTTTCCTAGCGATTCCACTTAAAACATGAATCGTTGAGGAATTGCTTGGTTCGATGTCAAGAATTTTTGATAACCACGAGATGTTTGAGTTAGTTTCGGATTTGTACTACCTAAAATACTATATATATATATATATATATATATATATATATATATATATATATATGTCTCGAGGGCTATGAAATTAGTTGTCTTGAGTACTTAGATCAATATTTCATTGCTCTTGGAGCCATAGTTTATTGTTTTAGTTTATTGCTTTATTGTTTATTAATTTTGAAGACGAATTGAAGATTAAAAGTCTTTATTCCAGAGGTAATTATCTATGTCTTATATTTACTTTAATGCGATTTTATTTATGATGATGAGTGATTAGTTTATTAATCTAAACAAAGTCCAAACATGAACTTCATTTGTTTTTATGATGATGAGATGATTTTGTGCTTAATGGTTTAAACCAATCGTATTATTTAATTCATTGATTTTATAAATTATTATTTGCAGATTTTAATCATGGAACTTTGTATTGCATGGATAGTCTAAAATGTGTATTTTGATATTTAGATTCGATATCTAGTTTGAAGTAGTTCAGATTTTTCAGAAAGAGTAATACGATTTTATTGCTTAAAAATAATTTCTTTGAGTATTCATAGGGTTAATTCAAAAAAATAAGAACGTGGCTTTTCCACTGATATAAGGAGAATTAATGGTTTGATAAGGGTTGTTTACTTACTTATGATTAGAGTTTAATGATTTAGAACAAATGGTTTGATAAGCGTTGTTTACTTACTTATGATTAGAGTTTAATAATTTATAATACTTTATAAAGTAGGCTTATGACTATATGAGTTAAGTGATATGTTTGTATGCAAAACGAATTATTTTTTTCATTGTTCTGGATGTTTGTTTAGATATTTATTATTAAATTAAATTTATTTGAATATTAGTGAATTGGAATTGTGATTATTTAAATTTGTTTAATTAGTTTAGTTAATTATTATAGTATTATAGTTTGAATTAGTGCTTTTCAATTCATTTTTTAATTAAATTAATTAAATTAAAGTAAAAAACATAATAAAAACTATTGAAAGAGTTTTTCTTAAAGAAGTTTGCTAAATCTCTATGGAGACTATCCCACTTATCACTACTACTAATAATAAGGATATACGGGAAACTTATTTTATACGCGCGACACTTGTCACTTTTATATAATTTCTTAGGAGTTTTAAACGTGGTATGGTCTACGAACTTCTTCATTTTATTTCCACAAGATCTTTATATACGTTTGATCCTGAGGTAAATAGGACTTTTAATCGTAATTGAAGACAACAACAACGTAGGGAACACCAAACTACCACAATGGAAGCCAATAATAACCTTGATAATATTAATAATAATAATGACAATAGGGAACTTACTTTCAAACAAGCCAATGAGAATTTCACTGCTTATGAACCAACGTGTATTGTCTATACTGAGGGATTTCCTAAATATTAACTACGACCTAGATTCATTTGTACTATACTTAACTTCTATGGTAAAGACAATGAAGACCCCAAGAAAATTTATAAGGGAATACCAAGACAAAGTCAATGGGATGAAACCTAAAGTTGGTACATTAGAGCAAGTCAGACTTAAAAGGTTTTTCTTTTGTATTGAAAGATCAAGCACAAGATCGGTTGTTTTATCTTCTTCAAGATTCAATAGCCATATGGGCTCAAATGTTACAAGCTTTCCTAGAAAAATATATGCCTGCAAAAGAATTAGTACTTATAGATGACAAATCATAGTCGTGAAAATGGAAGATGATGAAAATTTTAATGAATTTTGGGATAGATTCAAGGATTAATTTCATCTTGTCCATAACAAGGGTATACCCAAAGAGCTTTATTTAGGTACTTTTACGAGGGACTTAATCATTTTGAGCATAGACTATTAGATACCGTATTTGGTGGATCATTATTTGATGTTAAACCAACTTTAGCAAAAGAAGTTATTAATAAAATGGCTAAGCTATCTAAGTAATATGGTGAAAAAGCCGACACATCAATAAAGAAAGTTTATGAAGTTAATAATAAAAGAAGTAATACATTTAACGAAAAAGTTGATGAATTATCTAGCATGGTAAAATTAGTATTAAAAGATATATCAATCCAAGTGAAACCAAGTCGATTTTGTAATGAAATTACACATCTTACGGATGTGTCTTCTACTTTACAAGAAGATAATAATGAAGAAGTAAATGTAGTTATGAACCAATATTCTGGTCCCCCCAAAAAAATTAATATAATAACAATAATTACTACATTAGAAAATCAAATTCAAATCTTAGCTACGGTCCGCAAAATTAAAATTGTACCACTTATAGAACAAGAGCACAAACACAACCTACATCAATTCAACAACCTAAAAAAACTAGTAAATCTACGCAACCAAATTTAGAACAAATATTACTTAATTTTACGACCCAAAATCATCAAAACTTTATCCAAATTTCTCAAAATCGAATTAAAACCAATACATCTATTAATGAGTTTAAAAATCAATTAAATCAAATAAATCTATAAATTAATAAGTTAAGTAATCAAACTAAAGGATCTGCAACTCCTACAAATCCTACTAATCTTACTAATCAAGCCCAAGTTAACGTTTTATTTTGCGATAGTAAAAAAAACTCATACACAAGAAAAGACACCTAAAAGAGGTAAAAAGAAAAACAAAGTTCATAAGGCAATAGAACAAGAAAAATAAGAGATGATGGCAAATGTCCTTTCCACTAGGGAATGGATGGCTGAACGATTGAAATACACACCTTTTACCGAAAGGCTATACCCATGGTATTTAGCCAAAGTTAAAGCTTATGGAAAATCTTTACGAAATTCTGAATTAATTAACAAAGAGAAATTAGATAATAATATTTATGAATCGAATGAAGATATGCATTCTTTTTCTCCCATTCCACAACGATTAGTGAATGCTAGGAAGGAAGAAACTAAAGAAGACATTTCTGAATCATTTAACAAAAATAGAAATTAATGAAATCAAATCATGAATTTATTATAGAATTCTCGGAGTCTAAAGACAAATTTTTAGAAGAATTTAATGAAAATTAAAGAGAACAGATGTCATCCTTAATAAAGAAGAAATTTGCATTAGAAATGTTCCGACTTCAGGAATGTTTGTCATACCCATCATAATAGGAAATTCTTCTATCGAATTTTTTATGTGTGATATGGGAGCATCAATAAATGTATTATCACTTAAACTATATGAATCATTGAATATAGGATCATTAACTAATACGCCTATTAATCTTACTTTAGTAGACAATACAATTATTAGACAATATGGATTATTAGAAGACATTTTAGTAAAAGTAAACAACTTAGTATTCTCAACTGACATCTGTGTCATGGAAAAAGGAGATTTGATGTCACCCAATCCTTTATCTATACTATTAGGTATACCTTATCTTAAGACATATAGAATTAAGTTTGATATTTCAAAAGGAACAATGTTTATAGAGTTTAAAAATATTGTTATATTCAAAACTAATAAAAAACATATCTATGAAGAATATGTTGAATTAATTCATAATGAAATTAATGATAATAATTTATTTAGACTTAAACTTTTATTGATTATTTTAACGCTGAAATTTACGCAGTTAATGTAGTAACAATGGAAATTGCAAAAGAAGTTTCAACGAAAAAACAAGTTGAAGACACTTCGAAAGAAAATAAACTCAAGAATAGAGATGTAAGTAACCAGAGAATGGGAAAAATATTAAATAATCGTGAGATTTTAAATCTAAGAAGAATAAAAAAACCAGAGTTAACTCTTGTAAAGCTTAATGATCCAGGAGGTATACGTTTGCATATTAAAATCAAATGGGCTTGGTACTTTAGAGCTCAATATGATACGAGTTCTACTGCAAATCTCATGCCCATACATTTCTTTCTTCTTACTCAATTTAAGTTGGATTGACTTGCTTCTGAACAAGTTTCATTACCAGATGGTTCTTTAATTCAACCAATAGGAATGGTAGCAAGTGTACCAGTTTAAGTGGACAAGTACATCGTACCCCATACTTTTTGGTCATGGTAGATCCTCTTCTAATTTTAGGACATCATTTCTTAGCCACTACTCAAGCTATTATAGATATACTGAACAAAACAATCACTCATACGATTAATGGTCGAGCAATCACTTTTTAGAATGGCACTAGAGTGGATAATCCAAAATTCAAGTTTAGATATCAAGACTAATTGTAGAAGGGTTTAGTCGAGCCAACGACATTAGACAAAAGCGCTCTCTAGGAGGCCGCCCATATTATATGTTTATTTAATTTTATTCTGAATTTAGTTTATTTTAGTATAATATGTTTTTATTCTCTTATTTTTTGACTCATGTATTGGAAATATTTTCAAAATTTAAACTCCAAGGTAATTTCAAATAAGGGGGAATATTGAGTTGTTTCTATTTATATGGCCTTTATGCAAGTTTGCATTATTCACTTGCTTGTTTGTTATTTATTTAATTAATAAAATTACTTAGTTAGTGATATATCATAATCAAACTTTTAAAATTTTAGTCTACCTTTATATAAGTTTTTATGAATGATATATATGTTTTATTATGAAATAAATTGGAAAAACTGTTAATTTACCATAGTGAATCCCCAGTGATTTGCAATAACACTAGGATCATTGGCTAAATTGGTGATAGAAACCAAAAATTTAAGCGTAAATATAAGTCTGGCGAATCCCCAGAGATTCAGCCTTCCAACAGGAATCACTGCTCAGATCGGTGAGTCACTGGCAACTCATTTTCAAAGATTTGCATAGTGATTTCATAGCGATTCCACTAAACACACGAATCATTAAGCACGATTTTGGGTTTTTTAAAACAAAACGCTTAATCTCCATAAACACATTCACTTCCACAACTCAAACCGTTGCACCCCTTCATCCACATAATCAATTTTTTGCCTAGATTCAACAATCATAAGCTCAATCTTAGTATATTTAAGTGATTCCCACCTCAATCTAGTTTCATTCAACCCAAAGATTTTTGAATTTGGGATAGTAGAGACGAACTAGGGTTTAAAAGATTTTGGCTTAAAGCTTCGAAAAATGATCTAGAGGAGTTCAAGAGCTTGTATCTTGAGAGATTCACTCTCAAGAAGGTAATTACTCTCAAGAGCTTGTATCAAGAAGTAGAACACCAAGAGAACCTTCAAACACACCTAGATTTTAGTGATGAATCAATGGGAGAGGAATAAGTTGAGGAGAGTTTAAGAATTCCTTTTCACCGCACAATTTTATAAGTTCCAAGTTTCTCGCTAGGATACTAAGCGATATTACAAAGAATGGGAAAATAATTCAAGAGAGGGGTTTCAATGTCAAAAATGAAATTAAGTATGAGCCTAGAATTTTTAACGTAGTAAGGGAGAGGAATTGAGGATTGTTAACTAGGGATTACAATGTCAATAATGGCATGGGGTCCTTTACATATATGAGTTGTTAAATATTAGTTCGAAAATCTTATGCGAACGGGCATGGAGATGATAATAAAATAATAGCCATGGTCCGAGGAAGACCAGTGGACTATTCACCTATAAGAATAAACTGGTACTATGATTTACCAAAACTTGATAGGAGGCAAAATAATGAATACCCAAAACCTCAGTATCGATTCAGATATGGATTCCCCATGAAACCATTACGAATGGATTAGAAGCAATACCAGGGGATGGATTCATTTTTTTAAGGATATGTCCCAAAACATATTCAAACTAAAAACTTTAGGAAAACCATCAAAGCATGGAACTTTTTCATCAATACAAGCCTACAGCCAAATTTGCAATGCTACAAGGTTGTAAACTACAAGGTGGCATTATTGTACCGCATTGTCCAATGGATAAAATACATTGACATTAGCAAAATTATTTATGATTTAATTAGAAATGTTATGACAACAAATAAAAATGAAAGATTTCCTTTTCCCTTGATGATCATTGAAATTTACAAAAAAACCAAGTTCCTTATTATAAGTCTGGGGCTTGATGTTTACCCTGATAGAACCATCACTGATGAAGTCATAGTGACAAGTCAACAATTAGAAAAATTTTATAGCTCATTTTAGGATGATTATATATGTAAAGAACTATATTTCAAGGGGTTTTCTCTTATTTTTGATATTTTAGTTAATAAATGAAGAATGTGAAGAAATAAAGGAAAAATATTGGAAAATAAAGGAATTAAACGAGTGAAAGAATTGTATGAAGAATCACTACGGTGTCAAGGAGATGAACTGGGATTTGAACGTAGCGATTCACATCGATTCCTATATGTATCCAAATTGCTAGCAAAATCAGAGGACACAAGAAATGACCAATGAGTTTCAAATTTTGGATATTCCCAGCGATTCCTGACTCACACAAATCGCTAGGAATCGATGGGTGCGAATTCAAGGATTTTGGATTACAACAAGAATTTTAAGTCGGTTTAGGATATGTATCAACTAATATAGTATAAATAAAATTCTATACAATGAAATTAGAACATTTTGTTAGTTTTACAACTTTTGCTTTGGTTTGGAGGCCATTCTTTTATTACTTTACTTTTTGGAGAAGATTCAAGTTTTTTCCAAGGTAATTTTAATTATGACTTTTAGTTTTAAATTTATTTTGTTATTTATCATCATGAGTGAGTAGTTTGTTAATCTAAACAAAACTCCAAACATGAACTAGATCTATTTTGCAATGTAGTCATGATAGAATGAATATGTGCTTAATGCTTTAAACTTAATTATATTATTTGATTCACTATTTTTATATATTATCATCTACTGATGTTAATCATGGATTTAAGTGTTATGTGCATAGTGGCCAATATATTTGTGATGTTTTGATTCATTAACCAGTCGAAGTAGTCACAGGATTGTTTGAAAGGCAAACACCACTTAAATATCCTATGTGAATTTGAGATCATAGCCTGATGTTGAAGTGGCTTTTAGAAGATATTAGATTTAGTAGTTAGAAGTTTTCTTAAAACTTAATGTGGTTCGATTGTATGAAGAGAGTCTATTTATGTATTCAAATAGATTTGCTCAATAGAAGTAGAATGTGGCTTTTCCACCGGTATAAGGTGAATAAATGGCTGGCTAAAGGCTGTTTACTTACTTATGATTAGAGTTTAATGATCTAGGATACCAAATGCAATCACGACTATATGATTTGAGTTATATGTTTGAAATGCATGATGAATTAAGGTTTCATTGTTTAGGAGGATTGTTTAAATATTTATTTATATTGAGATTTATTTGATTGAATTGATTTTAGATTTAGCGACTTTGGTTTGTGTTACTTAAGTAAGTTTAGTTGCTTTAAATTCTATTTTTATTAGCTTAAAATAAATAATAAAAACAATAAAACTTCTTTTCCTAAGGAATTTGCAAAATTCTCATGTAGACGATTCTCACTTATCACAGCTATAAAATATTAAAAGTATAATATAAAAGGAAAATTATTGTACACGCTCGACAAGTGTAACTTTTGGTGTCGTTGTCGGGGATTTTAAAGTAACTTCTTAAGAATCCTTCTCATTGCATGGCATACAATATGGCACACATTGAGCAAGAACTTACTTTTAGGCAAGCCAACAAAAATATCACAGCTTATGAACCTATGTGTATTACTTTTCCCATGGATTTCCCTGATCTTAAGTTAAAATCGAAATTATCGATTCTTTAACTCACTTTCAAAGTGAAGGTGATGAAGATCCTCTACAATTTATTAGGGAATACACGCATATAATAAGTGTGATAAAGTTAGATTATGCCAAATTAAATGCTTTCCCTTCTTCTTTAATAGGTCGAGCTGAAGATTGGCTATTCTATCTCCCTCAAAATTTCATAACTATATGGTCCGAAATGTTAGAAACCTTCTTAGATCATTAAGTTCCAGCTTGCAAAATCAGTTTGTATATGAACGAATTAGCAATGCTAGGATGGAGATCGAGGAGACTTTTGCTGAGTTTTGGGATAGATACACAAGGTTAATATCCTTATGTCCACAAAATAGAATTTCAGAGAAAATTTTATTAGAAAATAAATTTGATGAATTGAAAAATATGGTTAAATTAATATTAAAATATAAGTAAGTCCAAACTAAAATTTGTGCATTTTGCAATAAGATCGGCCATTTACATGATGAATGTCCATTATTGCAACAAAATTAATTTTAAAAGGCTAACACTATGAGGAATCGTTACGATGATCCTAATCAACCTACTTACAATACTAGTAACAATGCAAGTTTCCTAAGACCAAATATAGGTAATGGTGTAGACAATCGAAACTTCCAAAAGTATTGAACACCCGCATTAACCAATAGAACAGTAACACTAGAAAATCTGAACAAATTAATAGATCAAAAGATCTAAGCCTTACAAGATGGTATAATCGAACTAAAAAATCAACTAAGTCAAATGGTAATGCAAATGAGTCCATGGGTTAACCAAGGTAAATTACCATCTCAACCTTACCCTAGTTCATACGAAATATTAATAACTTTAAGAAGCGGTAAACAAATGGAAGAACCAAATATGCCAGAATAATTAGTTTATCAAAAAGAATTAGAGGCAGAATTAGAAAAAAATAAAAAGTAAAGATAATAAAATCCAAAAAGAAAAGGAATGCGATTTTGAAAATAATAAACCAAGTATAGCAAGAACACCATTTCCCTATCATTTAGAAAACAATAAAAATATCAAGAAATTACAGGAAGAGAAAGAAATCTCCGACACTCTAAGGAAAGTGGTAGTAAACATACCTTTATTCGAATTCATAGAAAATGCCTAAATATAAAAAAATTATGAAATACTTATGCACTAATAAAATTAAACCAAATGAAAGAGTAAGCTTAGGAGAACATATGTCAACAATAATAAAAAAATCCCCCTAAATGTTTTGACCCTAGAATATTTTTCGTTCCATGCACTATAGAAAATATAGGGATATCCAAAGCACTATGTGATCTAGGTGCCTCAATCAAATTTATGTCTTTGTCAATATATTTGCAAAGGACAAACGTGCCCTTAGAAGAAACTAGAATAGCAATACAATTAACGGATAGATTTACTTTCCAACTTGTAGGAGTATTAGAGGATGTACTGGTCAAATTTAATGACTTACTTTTCCCAGACGACTTTTATGTCATAGATATGAAATAAGACCATTTCTCTTGTAAAGCTTTTCTTATCCTAAGACACCCATTCATAAAAAAGAAAAAGCCAAAAATAAATGTTTCAAACGGAACTTTAACAATGGATGTAGATAATGAAACAATAAATTTCAACATTCACAATGCTATGGAATATCCTTTAGATGTTTCATCAGTATGCACGGTAGATATGTTAGATCTTATAATAGATAAAAAATTTAGAAGCGATATGTCATAAAAACTTGTAACAACTCCTTACCAGTTATAATCTCTAATAAATTAACAAATTTAGAAGAGTTGAAATTAGTGAATGTTCTCAAAGAATTCAAGAAAGCAATAGGATAGAAAATAGCCGATTTTAAAGGAATATATCTAGCCACACGCATGCATAGAATTATTCTTGAAAAGTAGACACAAAACCCTATAGACAAGCCTAACATAGATTGAATTCACCAATGATGGAAGTAGTAAAGTAAGAAATATTAAAATTATTAGACACAAGAATGATATTCCCCAGTAGCAGTTAGTAATTAGGTCGACCCAGTACAAATAGTCCTGAAAAAGACAAGGATAAAAGTTAAAACAAATGAGCAAGGAGAACTAGTACCAACTAGAATAAAAAATGGTTGGAGAGTGTGCAACGATTTTAGGAAGCTAAACATCGCAACTAGAAAAGATCACTATCCACTTTCGTTTGAAGATCATATGTTAGAAAGACCAGCTGGACAAGTTGATTGTGAAACCGCAAGTATAACAGCTCGATTGTAGTAATAATGTGATCAACTAGAGTTAATTGCGGATATCATCCTCAGGGAAAGGTTTAGATGGACACGGTTCACTTAATTAAGTTCACTCTATTGTTAAGAAGATTTCTTTTTAGTTGGTTTTAACTAAACTACTCTATTTTAGAAAACAATGTAAAATAACTTGTTGTTCACAACTTCACCTGAGTAATGAATTACTATACTTTCATAACTTCACCTAAGTAATGAATTACTATATTAAGAAGATTTTTAGTTCACAACTTCACCTAAGTAATGAATTACTATGCTTTCATAATTCACTTCCTTCATTTTCATTATCTGTGTGTAATGCTTAATTAGAATAGACAGATTTCATTCAAATCTACTTCAACCCACTGTCGTCGTGGAAAAGATCCAAATGTGCGAACTAGAACTCCACCTATTGGTGTGAATAACGTAAGTTCCACATAACTGTAAGTTCAAAATCTTTAGTTTACTATCCATACCTCCCTAATCAATAACTATCTATCAATGTTACATATTTTACGGTTGTATTGTCCATATCAGGCTTAAAATCTTTAATGGCCATGGTAACTCCTAAAACCTTTAATCAAGAAACACATGATCAAGATGTTCATAGCATTACGTATAGAATCAATACAAATTCTAACCATTGCATTTTTAATCATTATAATCCATTCATACTTCCTTTAGCCAAGAATTCTTACAATAAGATCCATTGATCCCTAAGATAAACAAACTAGTCACTCATCATTGAAATCAACATACACATCATGGTATTCATTGCACTGAAAGATTAAATTAAATAACTTCAATTAAATCAAGGAAACAATACTTAATAACCAAAAGTGGAGTCATCAATGTCTTCTCCTTCAAAACTCTTTTTAATACCCAAGAACAATGTAAATTGTGTTATTCTATGTTGGTGTCTCATAAACTATATGTTTACAACATTCTAATACCTATTTATACTCCTAAAAATACAATTAGAAATCGTAATTAATAATTCCAACAGAACTAGAATTTTAAACTTTTTATTTTTTATGTTCCAGCGTTGTCAATAAGTCACCTACGCAATGTGTGTTAAGCCATGGCGCCGCTACAGCTTCGACCTTTTAGTGTGTAATTTCTCTTCATAGTAGGCTGGACGCCCTTGCCCTGTGTGTAATGTCTCGACGTCCTGTGTACAACCCCACGGCGTTGCCACTGTGTCGACTATACCAGGTCTATTTCTTGGTCTTCAAACCTTCTCCACGCCTTATGGTCTCTTCCCACGTCTTGTGCTTTCTTCCCATTGCTTCAAGCCTCCTAGCCACAACGTCAAATGTATGTTTGTGCTTTTTCTCCTTATTTCACATGAAATCACTCATTTGTCTCCTTCATACCTTTTATGCCTGAAAACACATAAATAACATCAATTAGAGCTCATTTCGGGATATTTATACCAAATATACTACTAAACTAGCCCTATATGTAAGTCTAATTAAACATTTATCCCCCAAACTTAGAATTTTACATGTCCAAAGCAAAAGTGTATTTTACCAAGTACTCTTACTACTACAACTTATAATACCTTATTCAATTTACATAGTTCATGAAGTATCTTTTAAATCAAATAAGTTCAAGTTAGTAATCCACTCAACAGTTTTCTTTGCAAAACGTAATATGTTCAAAAACATGCAGCCTTAACAACATATATAATTCACTTTTGAAACTCAAAAGTAGTTCACAACCAAAACCATCTCTAATCACAAGTTTATTTCACCTCAACACTCAAGTAGCAAGTGTACAGTTACATGATTTCTCATTAAGCTCAAGATTTCACAAATAAGCATAGATCATACTAGTTTTGTAGAATTTTTAGTACTTCAAGAGTTCATAGGACTTAACGTAGTTGGAAAGGAAACTTAACTTAACTAAGTTACTTGTACTCGAGCTAAATCTTTTTAGTTGAATAGTTTTAATCTAACTTTCACCTTTTTTCTATTTATATATCTCTTTTATTTTCTTTTCTCCTCATATTTTCTAGTTGTACGGCTTCTACTCTTTTTTCCTATGGATTTTCTTTTTCTTTTTTTTTCAACCATTAAGTTCCTTCCTCCTTTTCCTGTAGAACATGTGAAGCTCTCTATTTTATTTATTTTATTTGAAACTCTTGGTAGCACTTCTCATTTTCACTTTATCAAGCAAGTTTTAACTCCAACTTTTCATTAAACACCATGTCTATCTCTTCCCATTTTGGTACTAAGTCTTTATTTACTTCATACTCAAATAAGATTCATATTTGTTATAGAATTCCTTACAGATCTAACTTTTCTACAATAAGTGTTGTGGTATTCTTCTTGCTTTTGTTTCAAGTTCATATTCTTCCCTAACTCTAGGTTTCTAATCATAAAATTATACCATTGCAACATTTCTTATTTTCTTCAAATATTATAATACTCTTTGAGTTTCATATCAACAAGATACTTGTACTTTTACTCGTCCACAATTAAATGCATGAACTTTGCAAATGAAAAATATATTCATTACATATTACTATATATAACCTAATCTATACTACCTATAAACATTCAAATAATAAGTAAATGAGAAAGATACACTACCATTCTTTCCTTTTTAACTGCTTGAAAAATATAATTTTACGATCATACCAACAGTGTTTATCATTATTTCATCATTTCTTACCACTTCCCGTAGTTTAGTGTTGATGGCCCTAAACTTAAACCAAACCTTGTTTTCAAGGTGTAAAAATAATCTTGAAATATATAAAACAATAAACACACAAACATAATAATATAGCAAAACATAAAAATGCATAAACATAAATTTTAAATAGCTAATAAAATGAAAAAATATTTTGAATGTAAAAATAATTAGTATAAATGTATCACTCATCTCCCCAAGGTCTAAAGAAATCTTATGACTCAAACTCTAGGATTGTGCTTCATTATCATCATCATCATCATCTCCAGCTTAAGATGGTGTCAAAGGATGTTCCACCTTTCTGCTCTGCACCACATCAGGATCAAACATGCAGTTCAGTGCTACTGAAAAGATAATAGACCTATTTATATATCTCAGTCATCTGCTCCTTTCGTATCTAGCTATGTCCCTCTGATGATATGGAAATAACATGAAGTTTCGATGTCCATTCAGTTGGTCTTGAATCCATCTCTGCCTATCTCACTCATATCTAAAAAAGGCTTCATGATACTGAGCCATTTCCTCTTTGTATTTTCTCCTTATCTCAACAATCCACAATTTCTGTTGTCATGAAGTTAAGTTCTCAGGTGGTGGTATTGGTGCCTATGGTGGTGGAGGTGGTGGAAAAACTTTAGGACCATTCAAGTCCTGCTCTCCTATAACTAGTTCCACAAACTTGTAGCTTTTAACAAATCCATACTGGTGATCCTCCTCCTCTCCATATTTTTGTTTTACAACTTTTAGGCCAACTCCACTGCTACTACTGCTGCTGTTGCTTGATCCTCTTGTTCCTTGGCTAACAATTCAACCTCAAGTTTATCCCTCTCGATTATCTCTCTCTCATCTTTATAGTCTTTGTATCCTGTCAGTGATTTTAAAGCGAACATAAACTCATCATCTATTGTTGCTTGGACCTGAATATCAAATTCTTCATCCTGAATCAATCGCGCTCCAACCCTCAAGCACATTTTGGTAATGAGGATTGGAAACAATAGTTTGTTATCTCTATTAGTCATGATTGACTCCTTCAAATTCTTATAAATGATATCCCCAACGTTGATCTTCCATTTCCTTATAATCTCATACAAAAAAACCGCCTTGGGCTTGTTGATATTGCCGCTATGTGGTCCGGTAGAATGAAGCAACTAGAAAGTGTTGCTACATTCTGTAAATTCTCATCACACTTCCCTTCTTAATTTGCTTCAGCACATTCTTAGTTCCATTATTCATGGTTGTTGTCATCGGACAACCAATGTTTTCTCAATAGCTCTAAAAGGATATAGGTTATAAGGTCTCTCATACAAATCGTCTGGGAAGGTATGTAGTTCTCCATTCATACTCAAATATTTTAATGCATAGATATCGCTTATTAATTGCTCATTAAATGGCACCATTACTCCTCTCACCTTAATTGGGTCACCTTTCTTTGTAAACTTTGCATTTGCATAGAATTTGTTAACAAGTTCACTCGCTCCATTAACATTGTTCTCTCTATAGTCTTGAGTTCAATGTTCCCAACCCCATTGCCTAATGAAGGTATTAACTCTCTTATCATACTTAGCCTGTAGGTTTATTTCTCTTTTGCAAATGAATTCTTTATTATCATTGCCCTCATACCTCTCCTTGGCCTCTCTACTAATATAGAACTAAGACGTAAAAGGCCTACTGATATAGAACTTAGACTTAAAAGGCTTCGGTGCATCCTCATTCGGATCTCTTGAGTATGATGCATCATTTTTATTTGCCCTTACTTCATTAACTTGACTCACTTGCCTTCTTGTTCTTGGCTTTATCTCAAAAATTCATACAACACAACAATTTACAATAGATCTTCAAATCACCTATAATCACAATTTTCATTCACAAGGGTCATTCACATGCCACGTAATTCAAAAAATGTATAATATTTTACCATAAGCCACATTGATGCTCTAAATCTACAAAACTTAAAATTTCGAACCAACAAACTAATTTCCTTAATTCATCCAATTTCATCAATAATATTAAAAAATCTTAGAGCATAAGTAATGAAATTGTAAATTTACCTCAATGATGGACTACTTTTCGGTGTAAATTACTTCTCTAAGTGTCTATCAGTCAAAGCCCTCTCACTTTACTCACAAGTTAAAACCCTATTGCTCTCTTGAATTAAATCTCCAAATCAATGCCCTAGCTCACCTCTTTTGTGCAAATCCGTAATGCACCTTTTCTTATCACTTTTGATCACTAGGAACACTCTTTTCTCTTTTAAAATTTGCTCAAACCTGGGTTCTAGAGGGATTTATGCTTGGTTGGTGGTGTATGGACAAGGGTTCCACTGCATAAAATTTGGGTTGAAAGGGGTTTAAAACCACCTCCTCAACATCGATGGCATTCCTTATAAGGCACAGCGCCACCACAGCGTGGCCACAACATCAAGGCTACCATTACCACTTTTGCTTACAACTTGGCGCCATCTTGGCACCGCCTTTGTTAGCTCACGGCCACGTGTATGTATACACATGACGTCAGCCAGTCTATCTCCATAAATTGCAAATTTTTCAACAACTCCCTATTGGCGCTCTTTCGGCTCTTTGTATTACAACACAAGGTGTCATAACAGCATGAAATGCCTTGTATATATAAGATTTTCTTAAAAAACTTAGCCGTGATTGGTCAATGCACCTAATTTTAACCACTATAACTTCTTTTCTCTTTCGCGCACTTTGCTAAATTATTTGAGACTTCTCCATTCCAATTCGTCACCCAGTAAATGGTCTTTTATGACCTTAACCACTCTAACTCCTTTGCTCTTTTATGATCTTTGCTAAATTAGTTGAGACTTCTCCATTCCGATGAAATTTCACCTGAAAATGGTATTTCCTACACATTTAGAAAAAAACTTTTTAAAGTTAGGAAATTACTAAAACACTTGGATTGTTCTAACTAATAGAAATAAATAACTGAAATTTAGAAACTGAAATTAAAAACTCTTAGGCTACTTCCCAGTAGCGCTTCGTTTAACATCATTAGCCCAATGCATTTTTTGCTTGTTTAGTTTGAGTCTAAATCAAGATACTTTATTTGTAGTTCAAAAATAGCATATCCCTTCCATTCGATGTACTTCTTACCTTGCAACAAAGATAATCTTATCGCCATCATAATCCTCCTCTATACTCATTGTGATCATTTTCTTCCTCAGGTGCAAGAACGCATTGGCAGGGTTCAAGAATGGTAGCCCAGGTAATCATAGACACATCATCTATATCATGATCCATAATCTCAAAATAAGTGATAAATGTGAATCTACTCACTTTAATATGCATATTCAAGACTCTCCCAATTGTTGGTACCAAGTTATCATCAACTACTTGCAAATCTATTGTATCGCGATAATTGATCTTCAAAACTACTTGTAACATGTCCATAACATTGACTAAGGCTCTCGTGTCACTCAAGATGTTTCTAAACTGCTGCCCATCAATACTCAATGGTATGCATATATCTTCAGGATCTCTCATCTTGATTAGTTGAAGTCTCGGTATGAACTTGAATTTTGGTTTCGGCTTCTTTATAACAACCTTAATGTTATTTCCTTTGGGTGGTTCTTTAGAAGGTCCTTCGTCTTGTTGCTTAACTATCCATTTTTTCTTCCCCTTCTTGTTATTCTTTAAGGTGTTGATCCTTTGTTGCTTGAATCTTTCAAGTTCATCTTGCATCACTTTCGTTCCATTCTCAAATATAACTTCATATTTTCTCACAGCCAAAGTGTTGACTCTTTCTGGCTTATACATCACTTGCTTTTGCCTTGGCTCATCCGTTACTGTAGTGCTCATTATATGAATGGAACTAACATTCTCTTTGTGATTTGTGATAGTTTTACTCAGAAATTGCCCTTCCTTTCTTGAATTCAAAGCAATGGCTAGCTAATAAATCTGTCTCCAGGTTCAGGATAGATTATGCCCTTTCATCATCCATCCACTATAGAGTTTGCTTCACATTTTCCATCTTTTTCTCATGTTTCTCATGGCTTTCCCTTTTATTGATGTCAATGGCTTGCAAGAATTTTTCAATTGACTTTAATGAAGCCACTCTTCACTAAAGCCTAGCTTTCCTTATTGGACTCGTTGATCAAAACTCGGAGGTAACTTCAGTGCATTATCAGGATTAATTTTTGAGGAGCCATTCCTCTCGTCCTGAAGTTGTTTCTATAGTTGTGGTTGTTCATGAAGTTGACATCTTCAAACTACATTCCTTGCTGCATGTCCAGTGGATTAACCACCATTGCTTGGTGATTAACGGGTTACTATATCGCTTGCACTCGTGGACTTTGTTGTCCCATTTATAGCTTCTTACAAGTGTCGAACGTGCACAATAGTTTCTCGTATTTTACTATTATTTTGTAGTAGTGGTAAATGGGATAACATCTCCACATGGATTTTTCAAATCATAAAGGAAAGTATTTTTTTCTGTTTTTATTAATTTTGTTAATCTAATTAAATGGGAATTAAAATATTAAATAACTAAAATCTATAACTACTAACTAATTAACCAAATTAACTAACTTAATTCAAACAATTTAACTTAAACATAATCAAACAATACTCAAATTCAATATAAATATAAATATCTTAAACAAAGTTCTAAACAAACCACCACTAGACAATGTGTTGGGTTTTGAGGTTCATACGCAGTGGAAAATTCAAAACAATTTTTGAGAAACCCCAACAAGATAAAAAATAAGTTCCATTAAAATAGATCTCTAAGACATTTAAGCGTAAGTCCTCAATTGAAAATCCACACACGAACGGTGGCCACAATTTGGAGTGCTAGCCTCAAGAGAGATAGAAAATATTTTTCTTTCTCTCCAAAAAATCTAGAGAAAATGAAAATCTTCTTCGTTTTTAGGGTTTCAACCTCTGTTTATATGTGTAAATCATCATATAGGAAATCGTAAAGGCTTTTATGTCATGAATTTTATCATATAAGATTTGTTACTCTAGACCAATTGAAATTGCGCAAAGCCATTCTTTGTGTACGACCCAATAGGTTCATGCGACATTGGCAGTGAACCAAAACCAATTTGGTACACAAGTCATAAGCGGTCTCTACCAAGGCATTATGACTACACAACTAGCATGAATATCAAAATTGATACAACCTTATGGAATAACATATACCATATCTTTTTGTCATGCGATGTCCTTTGGTTAAACATAAGGCATGGAAAGTCACCCTTAATGTTCAATCGTATTATTCTTGGTCGTTAGGTACACTAAAAACATCCAAGTGACAATGATCATATCAATTCACTTTGACTTGGCCATTTTAACAATTTAACATATCGAGGGATCTACTGATATTTCTCTCTATACGAGATGGACAAATTTTATCTCGATTACACGCTTTTATACATTATTCAAATAGTAAACAATAACAATCTTTATAGTCGTTGAATTCAAAAAAACATTTGATTATGTCAAATTGACATGCTCCAAATATTGAAGTCTATGGTAGTCTCAATTTAAGGGACTAAATGATATGCGTATCATATATGACACCTATGACTTAATCTATGTGGTGTTCTCATAGCGGGTCATTCCAGTACCTTGTTCCCTAACAAGTCCTGATGATCTTGATTTGTATCCATATACGCATGATCATCACATGACATTTAATCAAGACTCACACTAGTCATAATTCATTATAGTTCCTAGTATAATGATAGACTAGGGACATTTAAGATATTTCAACAAATACCTATGGGTCTTATTATAAGGTAAATATGCAATCACTTATAATAAAATAGCAAACAAAACCCTATATTTTATTAACCAAGATTAAAAGATAAATAATGCTTGTAGATTGACCAGGGAACATGCCCCAACATCTCCTTCTTGCACTAAGGCCAATCACTCATGTATCTAATACCTAATGACCTAACATGACCATCATGTTTCGCTTGTGGAAGAGCCTTTGTCAAAGGATCTGCAACATTATCTTCCGTAGGAACTCTACAAATCTTCATGTCTCCCCTCTCAATGATTTCTCAAGATGAAAATGTCTAAGTATATGTTTTGATTGGTGGTGTGATTTTGGTTCCTAGGCCTGTGCTATCACCCCATTATAATCACAATACAAACAAACGAGGTTAGCTATACTCGGAACCATACCAAGTTTAGAGATGAAGTGTCATGGCTCAAATTTCTAATATTGCTTTTATCCGTAATCAGGATCCCCAAATCGTAACGTGGAACCTGCACCGAGATATGCACACTGATCGAGGCACATGGCCGAGGTATATATTAGTTTTGTATGGTGTTTTACCTTTGTGTAATGCATATATGTAGACTAATTAAATCAATTCTACTTGTTATGTATAGGCGTTAAGGCGAGAGCAAGGACACACCTCGAGATGCGTGTTGATGTGGAACTGGATAGTCAGGGGATTAATGGGATAACTAGTTTGTCAACTAATGAAACTAAAACACGCTAACCATGTTTTAAGGTGTCTAAGTTAATTAAGTTGATCAAATTAATGTTAGGCCTACGGTTTAATAGGTATCAAATAAATACCTAAGTTAGAAAATAAAAGCTACACCATAGATTACACCTCAAGACTTGTGCAACAACTTGATCTTAGGCATCCAAGTGACTTAATGTGTGTTAGTTTGGATAAGTTAGTGGAAGTATGAGTAGATATGAGCAATAAGATCAACCTAGAAATGTGTAAAGCACACTAGATGTGGGGCTATGGTTGACACCATCCAAAAAGTATATAAAAAGGGTTTTCTTCTCAAATAACACATGCAAACTCATGAACTACAAAAAAAAACGCAGAGCTTGGGTTGCTGAAATTTAGGGTTCTCAAAGGAGTAATTCACCATCAAATTGTTTTGCATGAGTTAGAAGCTAAGTCCAATACTCTAGGTAAGAATTACAACTTTTGTATACTCATAGTTTATGTTTTTTTGGGAATGAATGATAGGGATTCTAGTTTCAGAAGGAATTGAGTTTTTTAAGGTTGTGTGATCAAATTTGAAGTCTCATTTCAATCCTTAGGCTTGAGTTTCAAAATTGAGGGCTTTTGACAAAATTTAAGTTGAATCCCATTTCGATTTTGCTCTATTTTCAAAGGGTTAACGTTAGGGTCTTTGAAAATGGTTTACATATTCGGGTTCTTCACAAAAAACCATTAATTCTGCTATAATGAATTTTGGAATTCGGACTTGAAATGACAAAGTTATGAACAATCAAAGATATCATGGTATTTACATCATTACTTATTGTTTTTTGTGAATTCTAATATCAAAGAATTTCCAACTCTAAAATCTAACTTCATTTTTGAACTCCTTGCAAAAAATCCTTCAACCTAATTTCAAGAATTTCTAGATTTGGTTTTGATTTTATCAAGTTAAGGATTCTAAAGTTTTCAAGTATTATTGAGGTGTTTGATGAAATGCATGCTCGAATCTTGTAATTTAATATGAATGCATGATAAATTACAAAGTGTCAACCCTTTTTGTATTTAGAGGATTTTATGGATCCTTAGCGGAGGTGAACGAGAGTCCGGGGGCAAAGGAGAAGGCCATTCCCATGGTGGAAACGCAGAATTTTAGTTGTAGAAAATTTTGGGTTTTGAGGGCGCACATAGCGCACTATCCGGGCACTAGAAATTCAGAAAAAACTAAGTTTTAATAACGTGGCTTGCAAGAATCTTTTGACACGCTGATTTTATGCTTCACGGGTTTTTGACTTATTTAAAAGGAATTAAGCCGATAATAGAGTTTTCAATAAATTTTGAGTTTTAAAGTGGATTATAGTTTTAGGAGTTAATAAAAACTAAATTGACCCCAAACCAATTATATTTGAACTAATAGGATACCGAGAGTTCGAGTGCAAGTTTTGGAGCATCAGGAGGCCGGTTTAGCTAGGAAACTATTGCGTGGAGTGTAAGAAAACTTGCCAAGTTATTTTTCTGCAATTCATTCTATTATTATCAATCCTTTCAAGTCTCTCTTGACTATATTGTCTTAGAAATCAAATGTCATGGCTTGTTTGCTATTCTAATCACTTGGTGAAATTATCTATTCATGGTATTATTGTGTTTTCAATCACATAGACTCTTTTTTGTGCCTTATGTTTTTCTTATGGTTATATTTGGTGATTTGAGTCTCAATAGCATGTTATTATTAGTGTAGTTGTTACCAAATAAATGTGTGGACTTGTATTCTATTATATTGCGCTCTTAAGCAATTAGCTGAACCTTGACTTTTTAGTGTGAGTCTCCTTGGTAATAATTAAAGTAGTCATCATATCTAGGTCATTTTACTCGATTGAGATATGCGCGACTCATGGGGATAGAGCCCCTAGGGAAGTCGGTTCCTATTACTTAACATTGTGCAGCACACGGGGTTAAAGTCCTTGGGGTAGTCGACACACAGGGGTTAGAGTCCCTAGTGACACTAGGGTTAATGTCCCTAGTGATATTGTGGATTTATAGGTTAATGTGATGTAGCTCACGACCAACCAAACCTAGATCATTACTACTTAGCCTAGTTGTAATTTTAATAGTTTAAATCTAGTATTTCCTAGCATATTGTTTGATTCAGTAATTCTTTGTTATTGATATGTTTCTAAATACCATTTGCTAAATTTGGAATTGTGGATGAATAACTTCAAGTTTTCCTTAAATTACACACTATTCACACCGTCGTATTTGTGATGGTGGGTGCAGAGCCTTTGAGTAGCCGACAGAGGAAGTAGAAGATCGGCGACTATCTCTGAGCCCTTTGGCGATCTATCACTTCTGAACTTATAGGTTATTTAGGATTTTGATGTATTATACACTTTATGTCCTTCAATTATATTTTTGGATTGTATATTGGGTCGAGCGTTTAGTTCACCGACTTTTCATGATTATCAAACTGTTTATATTCACCATTCTATTATATATCCATGTGATCATTGTTTCCTAGTTTCCACACTTAGAATTTATTATATTGCTTCCACATACCTGTTAAGTCTTCCGCTAAACTTAATAAACTATAAAAAAAATTAATGAACTCTGAAATTCAATAATAAAGTGACGTGTGTATTACTTATCTTGAACGCATATAACGAGGAGTATATGATAAAAGGCTGACTAATATAAAGTTAAGTCCTACATGGTTGAGATTAAGGATTAATTATGGGATTAGATAAGGTGGTACCCTAGTTTGTGGAAATGGGCCGTCACATGAACTTTTTTATCCAAACTGCCTCCTTAGGTGCATCAGACGCTGCAATATACTCAGCTTCTATTTTAGAATCTACCATAGTTTCTTACTTATAACTTTTCCACCTCTCTACGCATCCATTCAAAGTAAACACATATCCAGACTGTGATCTGAAGTCATCTCTATTAGTTTGAAAAATTGCATCTATGTAACAATTTACAACAAGCTCGTCTTCCAAACTTTCATAGACCAAGAACACTTCTTTAGCCTTTCTCAAGTACTTTAAAATGTTCTTTACTGCTATTCAGTGACTCTTATCGAGATCATATTGATATATGCTTATTGCGATCAAAGCATATGATACATCAGGTCAGGTGCATAACATGGCATACATGATAGATCCAATAGCTGATGCATATGGAATTGTATCCATGCACTCTCGCTCATCATTAGTCTTTGGACATTGAGTCTTGTTGAGACTTATACCATGAGATATTGGCAAAGACCCTTTTATAGAGTCTTACATACTGAACCTATTTAGTACCTTGTCATCATAAATACTCCAGCTTAGACCGATAAGCCTTTTAGATCTATCTCTATACATTTAATCCCAAGGATGTAAGTCGCATCTCCTAAGTCTTTCATTGAGAAACACTTCCCTAACCAAGACTTGACACTCTGCAAGGTTAGGATGTCATTTCCAATCAATAATATATCATCAACATACAGTACCAGGAAAACGACAACGCTCCCACTGACCTTCTTGTATACACAAAGCTTATATTCATTTTTAATGAATCCAAATTCCTTAATTACTTCATCAAAATGAAGATCCCAACTCCAAGAAGCTTATTTTAATCCATAAATAGATCTTTGAAGTTTGCATACCTTCCTAGAATTCTCAGGATGAACAAACCCCTTAGGTCGTATCATATACACGTCTTCAAGTAATACTCCATTTATAAAAGTTGTTTGACATCCATTTTTCATATCTCGTAGTCATAATTTGCAGATATGGCAATTAAAATTATAATGGATTCAAGCTTGGCTACTTGAGAAAAGTCTCATCATAATCAACACCTTGAGTCTACCTGAAACCTTTTGCTACTAGTCGTGCTTTATAAGTATGAACATTGTCATCCATGTCATTTTTCTTCTTAAAAATTCATTTACGTCTAATGGTCTTACCACCTTCAGCTAAATCAACCAAGTTCCAAACTTGGTTATCATACATGGATTACATCTTGGAATTCATGGCACTAAGCCAAATTATCTGACTTAGGGCTAGACACAGCCTCTTGATAAGTAGTAGGCTCATTTTGATCCATAATCAACACCTCACTACTATCAGTAATAATAAATCCAAATCTCTTAGGCTGATGTCTTACCCTATTAGACCTATGCGGGCCTTGTGACATATGTGGAGGATCGGCTAGTTCAAAACTTTGTTGATCTCCCACTAGCGATTGAGTGTTTATTATGGTTCTTGAGTTTCTTCAAGACTTACTTTATTCCCATTGTTGTCTTTTGAAATAAACTTTTTTCATAAAGACACCATTCCAAGCAATAAACACTTTGTTCTCAGCAGGATTATAAAAGTAGTATCTCTTAATTTCTTTAGGATAACTAACAAATACACACTTAGTAGATTTGGTTGATAATGTTTCTGAGATTTGTCATCGTATGAAAACCTCACATCCCCAAATATTAAGGAAAGACAAACTTGGTCTTTTTTCCAAACCACATCTCATTTGGTGTTTTATTAACACTTTAGAAGGAACAAGATTCAATGTAAACAAAACCGTTTCTAACGTATAACCCCAAATGGAAATAGAAAAATCTATATGACTCATAATAGATTGAACCATATCTAATAAAGTTTGATTTCTCCTATCAGAAGCACCATTCCATTATGGAGTTGTTGGAGGAGTTAATTATGAGACAATCCCACAATTTCTAAGATGATCATCAAACTCTTAGTTTAAATATTCACGACATCGATCTGATCAAAGTGCTTTAATAGTTTTACCAAGTTAATTTTGCATTTCATTCTGAAATGTTCGAAACATCTAAAAAGATTTACTTTTACGTTTCACGAGATGCACGTAACCATATTTGCTTAAATCATCGGTGAAAGTAATGAAGTACTCATAACAACCTCTAGCCAATGTGTTTATAGAACCGCATACATCAGTAAGTATTAGACTTCATAAATCACTTGCCCTAACATTGTGTCCGGTAAAGGAACTCTTTGTCATCTTGCCTAGCAAACAAGATACATGTCACGGCCCAAGTCCTAATTTGAGTTTAATATCTTAATTAGGATCAAATGACTCATGAGGTGGGACCCGCATTGAGATACGTTTCGTGACCGAGGCGAGATGGCCGAGGTATATGTTTAATTTGAAATGATGTATGTCTAGTGTTTTGTATATGTATGTAGACTACTAAGTCATTCCTACTTATGAATAGGTGTCAATACGTGTGTGGGAACGCGCCTCAAGTTGAGTGCTAGCGTGGGACCGAGGTAGCAAGTGATATGGTAAGTTGGCGTAAGATTATATATAGCATTTATAGTGATTTATACATGGCTATGGTTGATTATACACTTAATGAAGCTAAGTTAGTAAGTTAAAACAATAGCCACTTGATTTTGATTGAGACACGTATTGACTCATCTCAACATCAATAGAGTTGCATATTGGTGTCACATAGCATAAGTTAGTGGGACATGTGTTAATAGGTGTATCACTAGATGAGCTTCGAGACACGTGTGCACAATGAGATTAATGGTTATTAATCAACCATATCCAATTACTATATAAAGCTAGTAATCAACTCATACAACCAAATCAACATCATTTCATTTGCTTAATTGAGAAGGAAACTTGCTAGAGAGAAGGAGAAAGACTGGAGGAAGAAGAAGACAAGCAACCAAAGTAGGTTTGGTAAAGGAGAGATCAAGTTAAGCTAGGTGTTTATCGAACTAGGTACACATCACTCTATTTAAATTTGAAATCAATTCTAGTTTTTGGCCATTTTCAGGGGTTAGATGATTAGGTATTTGAAATTGGTTGATATATTTGTATTCCCCATTTCAAGCTGATAATCTAGCTTTTTAGAAGTTCTTGATTCGATTTTGAAATAAAAAAGATATGCATTTTTGAAGTTGTAAGTCCAAAACTGAATTTTTGCATGTTGTATTATGAACTAAGCTATGTAATTTTATCATAACTTGGCCATTTTAAATCAAAGGGGAACAACTTTTTCTTACAGGAATTTTGTAGTTCAAATGTTTTCATATCCAAAAATGCAATACAAATAGGTGATAAAATGCATTACAAGATTTTTGAAACTAAACCTGTAAATGGCATAACTCTCTAACTACTCATCCAAATGAGCTCATCTTTTAGTATGATGTTATTTGGTATGTTAGATGCCTTGTGAATAAAAGCAAAAAATTTTAAACTATAGATTAGGATAAATAAATTTCCTAATTATGCTAGTTAGTTTAGGTTCCAATTTGAGCTATTTTAAGTAAAATTTCATTATCTCTTTCGTTTTAAAACAGAATTATGCAAACAAAACCTTTTCAAAAAGCTAAGTTAGAGACGAAAAACTTTGTACAAGGGAAGGTGTTAAGATTTGGACTATTTCATGCATGAAAGTGTGTTGTAATATAGGACTAAAATTTCAATATTGTTTAGCATTAAAGGGTTGTTTAGCATTAAGGGGTTGTATATATGCGTTATCTACGTAATAGCTGACTCGCGTTTGCTATCCACTTGCAGATATTGATGGTTGATTCATGCGATAGCGGGGATGCAGTTGCGAGTGGCAGCCAACCTCCAATTCCATCAGCAGATGAATTTTAGAGGCTATCCGATTGAGTAGATGCTCAGGGACAGCAGTTACGGAGTTCATTGCCATGATGACTTCACGATTTGCTCCACCAGCATAGACACCAGCCCCTACTACTACGACAACTCCCGTAGTACCGAAATTTGTACCGAATGTACAGACTATACCGGTAGTGACAGCTCCAGTCATAGAGACGTTTTACACCATCTTTTACACCTCCATCTTCTAGCTCGACGGTAGAGGTTCAGTTGGTGATGGATTTCATCAGACTGAAGCCAATCTACTTTGATGGTCAGAGAGACTTTGAGAAGATTGAGAAATGGGTATTGTCTCAGGAGAAGTTGCACCGAGTCTTGAGGATTTAGGATAGACTCCGAGCTGAGATTTCGTTGTACACTTTACAAAGATATGCAGATGTATGGTGGTGTGCGATGATAGCTTCTGAGGGAGAGTTTGAGTCATGGGATGATTTTAAGATGAAGTTTTACCAGCACTACTTCCCTCCTGAAGTGATGAAAAGGTTGAGGAAGGAATTCATGAACCTGAGACAAGGAGCTTATAAGTTAGTGATGAGCTATAGAGATAGATACGGCTATCTGAGGTAGTTCGCTGGGGATTTAGTGAGAGAGGATTCGGATGATGTGTACCACTTCGAGGATGGACTGAGACCAGATATTGGGTTTTATGTGGTCAGTTCAGGTGCTAGGACTTTGGGTGAGATTTATGAGCGTGCACTCTTACACAAGTCATTATTTGGGTAGAGTTGCCGATGGGAGACCTTTAGTACAAGCGTTGACACCTGACCAGGTTACGGAGTTTGAGAGGAGGAGACAGAGGGGCAAGGGACCGCAGAGATGGGATAGAGCCTTCCTAGGGTCAGGGACATCTACAGTAGTTGTCTCAAAATAAAGAAGGGCGGGCAGGGATTCTGAAAGAGCCTCCCCATCTTCCCGGTTAAGATAGGTGGGAAGGAGACTACCATTTGTATCATCTCCTACACCGGTGTAGACTATTGTTAGTAGATCTCCCTTGCCACCACAATTTAGACGTACATTATCAGCTCCTACTACTATTTTGCCATCTCTACCTGCACCACCAATGCGATGTCAGCAACAGGGTGGTAGAGGCCAAGGTAGAGGTAGAGGTCAAGTTAGTACCCAATAGGGGCAGAGATAGGCACAGGCCCAGGATCAGGTTCAGGGTCAGCATATACCTATCACATGTTATAGATGTGGTCAGGTTGCGCAAGGGATTAAAGATTGTTCACAGCCAGCGGTTGTGATTCCTCTCCAAAGTCGAGAGGGTGTACACTTGGTAGCACAGCGTGATGCTAGATGCCACATGGAGACTCATTGAGGGTATAATTTCCATTTATGGTAGAGATTTATATGTTTTGTTTGATTCAAGTTTTACAGTATCTTTCATTTTTGGTCGCATGATAGGCATTTTAGGGTTGACATCGGTTAAAGTTAGTGTACATTTGATTTTGAGTATCGCAGTCGTGGATAGAGTTTACCCTAATTGTCTTATTAAGATATGTCTAGTAGAGATTGGAGGGGTAGAGTTACTTACAGACTTTAGGGTTCTCGAGTTCTTAGATTTCGACATGTTGTTAGGGATGGATTGGCTAGCAGCGCATCACGCTCATATCAACTGTTTCAGTAAGACAGTGATATTTGAGATCATAGGGCGTCCGATGTTTACGTATAGTGGTAGTACACCAAGAGCTGAGGGCACTAGAGGTCGACTTGCGACTACTGGAGAGATGGAGACTATGGTGTCATTATACACCGTAGTAGAGAGTCAGGGACCTGGACTTGAGGAGATTTCGGTTGTGTGCGATTTTTTGGAAGTGTTTTCGGGGGACTTACCTGGTTTACCACCACCGAGGGAGATAGATTTTATTATTGAGTTGGTACCAGGCACTAAACCTATATCTATACCACCATATCGCATTGCTCCGAGAGATTTGGAGGAGTTGAGGAGTCAATTGCAGGATTTCGAACAGAATGGATTCATCACACCTTCTATGTCACCATGGGGAGCACCGGTCCTGTTTGTGAAGAAAAAGGACGGTACTATGAGACTGTGTGTCGATTATAAACAGTTAAACAGGGTTACGATCAGAAACAAGTATCCCATACCACAGATTGATGACTTATTTGATCAGCTGAGAGGATCACAGTATTTCTCTAAGCCAAACCAGCGATCAGGGTATCATCAGCTTAGGATCAGGGATGAAGATAGGTCCATGACGGTGTTTAGCACGAGATATGTGCACTATCAGTTCACAGTCATGCCGTTTGGTTTGACTAATGCTTCCTGCCATGTTTATGGATTTGATTCATTGAGTGATGAGGCCATTTCTTGAGTATTTTATGATAGTTTTCATCGTAGATATATTGATATACTCGAGAACTCGAAAGGATCACGAGCATCACCTTAGAGAGACGTTGCAGACCTTGAGGGAGCATCGACTCTACGCCAAGTTTAGCAAGTGTGAATTTTGGCTGTCAGAAGTCAAGTTTTTGGGACATGTTGTTGGAGCAGTAGGCATTGCTGTAGATCCAGCTAAGATTCAAGTTATTTTGGATTGGCCTACGCCGAAGTCAGTCACGGAGATCAAAAGTTTTCTTGGGTTAGCAAGATATTACCGCAGGTTCGTGAAGGATTTCTCGAATATCGCTTCATTGATGACCAGGTTGACTCAGAAATATGTCAGGTTTAATTGGTCTAAGGAATGCGATGAGGCATTTGCTCAGCTGGAGATATTGTTGACTAACGAACTAGTGTTGATATTGCCAATGGTTGGACAGGAATTCCTAATATATATAGATGTTTCTCATATGGGTCTAGGTTTTATGTTGATGCAGGATAGAGACACAGTTTCTTATGCATCCAGACAGCTGAAGATACATGAGAAGAATTATCCCACTCATGATTTAGAGTTGGCAACAATAGTGTTTGCTCTGAAGATATGGAGATATCATCTGTATGGAGAGAGGTTCACACTCTACATTGACCATAAAAGTTTGAAATACCTCTTCACATAGAAGGAACCGAATATGAGACAATGCAGATGGTTAGAGTTTTTGAAGGACTATGACTTTTCTCTAGAATATCACCGGGAAAAGCTAACGTAGTTGTTAATGTGCTGAGTTGGATACCGAGTGGACATGCCGAGATTTTTATATGCCGCATGATGCGTGAGTATGGATTACTCAAGGTAGCGGCGATGATAACTCAGTCAGATATTCCTACCGACACTCGAATGATTTGTGCACATATGAGGCTTTAGACAGACTCTGCATAGAGAATGTTGAAGGGTCAAAAAGTCGATATCATATACATGAGATTCAATAAGTTAGCCTAGAGTAGTGATTGTACTGACTAGACTGAGACGGTGGATTAGTGTCTAAGATTTAGAGGCAGATTGTGGATACCTGTAGTGGCAAAGCAGAGAGAGGAGATTTTTCAGGATTCACACCATTTCCGATTCACTGTTCATCCAGGAATGACCAAAATGTGCCATGACATGAAGAGGCATTTTCGATGACCTGGGATGAAAGGCGACGTATCGGAGTTCATCAGGAACTCTGGGATCTGCCGGTAGGTGAAGGCTGAGAATCGTAGACTCGGATGATTATTACAGCCACTTTCCATTCTACGATGGAAGTGAGAAGACATAGCCATGGATTTTATTAGAGGACTACCAAGAACTGCCAGTTGACACAATTCTATCTGGGTAATTGTGGACTGATTGACGAAATTTGCCCATTTCATACCAGTTACAGCTCATTACACATTTGACCAGTAGAGTGTATTGTTTGAGAGGGAGATTATTAGGTTGCATGGGGTACCATTGACTATTACGTCAGACAAAGATGTTATGTATATGTCCAGGATGTGGCGGAGTATGAAGGAGCAGTATGGTACGTGCCTACAGTTTAGCACAGCCTTTCACCCTCAGGCTAATGGGCTGACTAATAGGTTGATTCAGACTCTCGAGGATATGCTCAAGGCTTATGTACCTAAGTTTGGCGGATCATGGGAGGAGTACCTACCATTATGTGAGTTTGCATACAACAACAGTTATCAGGCTAACATTGAAATTGTGCCAATTGAGGCTTTATATAACAGACCGTGTCGCTCGCCATCTTGTTGGGCTAAGCCAGAGGACTAGGACATGTAGGGCCTGAAATTGTTGTTGATCACATGGAGAAGGTACGACAAATTCGCTAGAGGCTTAAAGGAGACCAGGAGAGGTAGAAGAAGTATGCAGCTACGTATCGAGTGATCTCGCGTATGATGAGGGAACCTTGGTGTATCTAAAGGTTTCTCCTAGGAAGGGTTTTCACAGATTTAGTTTGAAAAGCAAGTTAGCACCGAGATTTATCGGGCCTTTCAAGATCAAATGGCGGGTCGATAAAGTTGCTTATGAGCTTGAGTTACCTGCACAGATGTTGGAGATTCATCCAGTGTTCCATATTTCTATGCTTCGACTGGCTAAGTCAAAGGCAGGCGAGAGACCAACAGTGGACTTGAGTCAGATTGACCTAAGCAAGGATGTATCTTATTAGCAAAAACAAGTACAGATCCTAGACAAAAAGGTACAACAGTTGAGAGGCAAGTCTATACCGAAGGTGTTAGTCAAGTGATAGTTCCATGGAGACTTGGAACTCACTTTGGAATGGGAGGACTATATGATAGATAGGTTTTTGTACCTTTTCGAATCAGGTATAATTATAAGTTAAGTTTAATTTCGAGGAGGAAGTTTCCACAAGTTAGGAAGAATTGTCACAGCCCAAGCTTTTAATTTGAATTTAATATCTTAATCACGATCAAAAGACCCAGTGACATGGGACCCGCATCAAGATACATATTGTGGTCGAGGTGAGATAGGCGAGGTATATGTTATATTTGTAATGATGTATGTCTAGTGTTTTTTATATACGTAGACTACTAAGTCATTCCTACTTATAAATAGGGGTTGATATGTGTGTGGGAACGGGCCTCGAGTTAAGTGTTGGCATGGGACCGAGGTAGCAAGTAGTATTGTAAGTTAGCATAAGATTATATATAGCTTTTATAGTGATTTATACATGGATATGGTTGATTATACACTGCTAAGTTAGTAAGTTAAAACAATAGCCACTTGATTTTCATCGAGACACGTATTGACTCATCTCAACATCAATGGAACTACATATTAGTGTCACATAGCATGAGTTAGTGGGACATGTGTAAATAGGTGTATCACTAGATGAGCTTCGAGACACGTGTGCACAATGAGATCAATGGTTATTAATCAACCATATTCACTTACTATATAAAGCTAGTAATCAACTCGTACAACTAAATCAACTCCATTTCATTTGTTTAATTGAGAAGGAAACTTGCTGGAGAGAATGAGACGGGCTGGAGGAAGAAGAAAACCAGCAACCAAAGTGGGTTTGGTGAAGGAGAGATCAAGTTAAACTAGGTGTTCATCAAACTAGGTTACATCTATCTATTTAAGTTTGAGACCAATTCTGATTTTTGGCCATTTTCAAAAGGTTAGATGATTAGGTCTTTGAAATTGGTTGATATATTTGGACTCCCCAATTCAAGCTGATAATCCAACTATTAAGAAGTTCTTGATTTGGTTTTGAAATCAAAATGATATGAATTTTTGAAATTGTAAGTCCAAAACTGAGTTTCTGCACGTTATATTATGAACTAACCTATGTAATTTGGTCATAACTTGGCCATTTTAAATCGAAATGAACCAAATCTGGTGTTATTTGAAAGCTAACTCAAAAGGGAACAATTTTGTCTTACTGGAACTTTGTAGTTCAAATGTTTTCATATCCGAAAGTGCTATACAAATAGGTGATAAAATGCATTATGAGATTTTTGAAACTAAAATTGTAAATGGCATAACTACCTAACTACTCATCCAAATGAGCTGATCTTTTAGTATGTTGTTATTTGGTATGTTAGACATTATGACCAAAAAACACGAATTTATAAACTATAGATTGGGAGTAGACCTGATCATCGGGCGGGCTCGGGCCGGGCCTAAGTGGGCTTTTTTTTAAAGCCTTGTCCTGGCATGCCCAAGGCCACTTCTAAGTATTGCGGGCCCAAGCCCGACACAGACCGAACTTGGGCCGGGTCTAAATGGGCCTTTTTAAAAAAGTATTAACAATAAAAACTTTTTTGAAAATTGATTAGTGAACCAAAAAATATTATAATAAATATATACATATGTAATTAGATGACAAGAACAAAAGATTAGCACATTGGTTTAGACTCTCTGTAGCATTTGAGCAATTTAGGATCAAACCTAACTTCCTCACTTTTTAAATATATATACACATATTTCTACATTTTGAAAACAAGTTTCTACGGGCAGGTCGGGCTGGGCTTGGGTTGATAAGTGCAAACACAAGCCCAGCCCACAAAAAAGCGGGCCTTCAGGGCTTGGGCCAGGCCGGGCCCTATTGAGGTTTTTAAGGCCTAAGCCTGGCCCATGTTGACCGACCCCGGGTAGAGATGGGCTGGTACCAACCAGATGATCAGATCTAATTGGGAGAAATGAATTTTCTAAGTCTGTTGGTTATTTTAGGTTCCAATTGGAGCTATGTTTAGTAAAATTTCAATCTCTTTCGTTTAAATCGGAATTATGAAAACTAAACCTTTTCGAAAAGCTAAGTTATAGACCAAAAACTTTGTACAATGGAAGGTGTTGACATTTGGACAATTTCATGCCTAAAAGTGTGTTGTCATACAGGACTAAAATTTCAATATTGTTTAGTATTAAGGGGTTGTTTTGGGTTAGGTTCCAAAACCCATTTAACCAGGCCTAAACCTAATTTATTTAGATAAGTTTGATATCAAAAAACCTAAGAAAGAGTTTTGAGAGTTTGGATACGTGATACGAGGTGTTAGGAAGCCCGATTAGCATAAGAAATTGTGTGGATTATAAGTAAACTGATTGAGATATTAATTTACATTTCATTCCTATTTATTTGTTCTTTTCCAGCCATTTGGACCGATTATCCTTTGTACTCCATATGTCATGACTTGTTATCTTTTCTCATTTCATGAGGTTACTCATGGTATAGATTGTTGATTAAATGACTTCATTAACTCTAAATCATGTGATATGTCATTTTTGAATGTTAGTACAAGTGGTCAGTGAAATAGCATACTATTAGGTAGGTGTTACATGGTATTGTAAATTTATTTCCTTTGTGTATTTGAAATGTAATTGCTTCATTGGATTCTCAAACCATGTTATTTCTTGAAATATGAAAGTGGTTCTTGTATCTAGGGTCATTACATTATAGGTCCGTCGGACATACGGGGTCACTAATCTTTCCAGGATGATCGGGATCTCTCCACTATCTTGTGCAGCATTCGAGAAATGAGTCTCGGGGTTGTTGGCAAGCATAACTTGTGCAGCACATAGGGTATGAGACCCAGGGTTGTTGGCAAGTATATATCGCATGTGACTGGCACCAGCGAAAGGTTATAAAGGCGAGAGCACTTCCTAGACCACCACATTGATGCAAAGCTCAACTTCATCGTCATATAGTGAAAAAAGCTGATGTGATGAAGATTACGGCCGATCGGCCCTAGATCATTACTAATTAGCCGTGTGTCAGTTTCGTTTGGTTTAACTAAAGTATATATTTGCATGTTCTCTTTACAACATAGTTGTTATTATCATGCTTTTATATACTTGTTACATATTTGGGAATGTGAAAAAATGTCTCTCAATGTTACTTTTTGCTTTCCTGCACTCACCGTATGACAACCCTCATCCTAATTAAGGAATCGATCAGCCTGAAACCCTAATTAAGCCCCGATACACTAGCCAGGCTTAACTAGAGCCAGCAGCCTAATCTTTAACCTCTGATAAACACAATTGTATATCAAATATCGATAATAAAACAAATAATAATAAATGCAGTGGAATTTAAAACCTTTTCGCGATATTAAATATGATACACAAAACCAATTTAAACCGAAACAAACCTCAGTAATACAAATCCTTCCCAACCCTTGTGATAATACAAAATGATAATTCAATACAATATATAAACAAGGGAAAAATCATTACATCGAAGAGAAGATCTAGACACATCAACCTTCTCTGTCCAGTAGATGTCATGCTTATCGATATTTCCTGAAATGTAAATTGGGGTGAGCATTCCAACTTGCTTAATAAGTACGAATTCACAGAACTATCAATAATCCATATAATAGCCAAGAACATTATGCAATAACAATATGCACCAATGATAACTAACAAGAATATGAAAAACATATAAATCAATAAATAACAGATGCATAACAAATATCTTGGACTATTACAATGTGATCCTCATTTTATTTATAAAAGTAGGGTCGATTATCCACCGACACCATTAATGCGATTGCTAGACCAACACATTGCGCATATGTGCTCTCTAGCCCATCCATTAATGCCCAATGGTTCTATCATAAATCCCCTAGTAAATATGTAACGCACGCTACCTATAAAGTTAGTAGGAAGTTACATATAAGCCGGGAAGGTAACCCATCTCCTTTATAACCTGGTCTCAGTTCCATGAACTTACTCGCGTGAATCACAGTAAACACCATTTTTCATTTATCGAAAACTATCACAGTGTACATAGTCCCCCATTCCAATTCATAAACTACATGATCTACATATACTAGAATATCCGGGCAAAGTTGATAATTAAATGAATCCATACTTACCTCAGATTAAGTCTACATTTCCAATTTCCTTAACTTTTTCGAGTCACTCGACCTTTTTGGTCTTCCAAGCCTATCACAAACTGTCTGAAGTTATTAAATATTCAATTCCTCATTTTTAGAACCCTTAAATTGATTTCAAATGAATTCAGAACCAATGTACTAAATTTTAGGTCGATACGACATTTTTCACGTTTTTTTCGAGGTAAAACCCCGGTATAAAGTCTCGACCGACTTCCAAATTCTCCACTTTTTATAGAAATATCGAATTTATATTGATTTGATCGACAAATATATTTTTTCCCAATTTTTCTAGAATTTTCCCTACATTCCCAGCATTTTCTTTCATTTTCTACTATTTCTATTTTTTTATTAAGGATAGGGTTTGGCCCCTGAACCGGACCGGTTCAAGCCCGGTTCGGGGGACCAAACCCCCTTCTTCTTCTTCCTCGAATCGGTCCTCTGTTTCTCAAACCAGTCCGCTTCTCTTTTTTTTTTTTATTTGGTTCGCTGGGGTTGGGTTCGGCCCCAACCCCAAAGCAACCTTGGGAGAGAGATGAACTCACGGTCATCTCCTACCTCAAACAGCCGAACCATCTCCTCCATGACCAAACCTCCATGATCGATTCACAACAACAACCAACAACTACAACTACAACTACGAGCTTACCTGCGACTCGAGATCTCACTGTCTCTCTATCTCGATCTCGGTCTCGGTCTCACCCTCAGTCAAGCTCTCTCTCTTTCTCTCTCCCTCTCGGATGAGCACTCTTTTCCTTTCTCGATTTCGTTTCTTCTTCCTCTCTCTGTCGAAACCAAATTGACGAGGCAGAGGTTAAGTTGGGTGTTGAAGATAAGTATTCGATTACCTCCTGATTCGTGCAACGCGAATCTCGAAGCAAATCTAATGACCCTATTCCTTTCATTTTAGCCTTGATCATTCTCGAGATACGCATTGACTTGATGGTTATCCACCATCATAACCGCCTTATGGTTTAAATTAAATATTTCTCGAATTTCACGCAATGCGCATCTCGAGGCGAATCCAATTGATTTAATTACATTAAAACAAACTATAGGTTATTAATATATTTATATATATATATATCAATTATATATATAAATATATATGCCTATGTATTTTCTCATTTAAAATTCAATGCACACGCCAATGACCACCGTCGGGCGTGCACTTGTGTCACCCTCGACCCCACGTGTCACTAGATGCCTACCAGTTTATTTATTATTTCAAATATATATATTTATATATACAACATATATAAATATATATACATAGACATATGTATTTATGCATTTATAATTTTGTCGTGAGCGCAGTGGAGCACACTCATACGTGCACGTTACTCCACGACCCATGTGCGTCACCCTTAACCCACACACGGTATTAGGTGCCCCATAATTTTTCAATTATTTAATTTCCAAACTTTAGGTTTTATTTATCTATATTTATATATTTTAGCATATATAAATATATTTATGTATATATACATATACACATATATTTTATAGCTTTTCTGCTTGCCACGTACGCCAATGAGTACACCCTAATGTACACATTGCTTCTACGTTTCCCCGTGTGATCCCCTACGATTTACATATGTCATACTAGGTGTATCGTCAATTTTATTTATTTTTTCACACCAAACAAACACAATACAGACAACAATTGCACTCACACACTAATTGAGACAAGTCGGGCTTAACGACGAGTCTAACTCGAGTTAATTAGATATCGGATTAACGTAAATCACCAAGTTAAGGATACGAGTTGTTACATTCTCCCCCAACTTAAGCAATTTTGTTCTCGAAATTAAAGTTTGTCAACTAATTGTAACGTCGAAAATAAAGGAGAATTATTTCCCATTCCAATTCCTTGATCAATAAATCTTCCTTAACTTTAAAATTCTCGATTCTACATCACCCTTTCATAGCTAAGAAGTTCAAAAGAATGCATGCATCTTTTGAATCTTTCAACACACTATGATGCTTGTCTACATATTCCTTCCATTATCTGAGTTGTAATTGTATACTGACAGTCTGCTAACACTCCTCTGTGTAGTTCTAAATTACTCAGGCTTGAAGTAACTTGTACCATTCCTTCTCGTCTCACACCAATTGACGACGAAGTTAAGCATACAAATTATAAAGAGAAACACCTCAATATTTATAGCCTGATAATTTCAACACCAGAGAACTCACACTGTAAAATATTTCTTCCAGTATCTCTCATATTTCAAGTCACAAGCTCAAAAATTACATTTTCTAGAACTAAAATTTGCTGCAGATATATTGTGTTAAGATTGAGAAAGGTCCCTCCCAGCTATTACACATCTTTTCCCTACCGAAAAGTAGATGTTCGGTTCCTTATCGAAATGATAATCCTGGTTCTCCATAACTCTCAACTCTTTCTACACACATATATCTCATTCACTCTTCCATGAGAATTAAACTAAAATATTGGCAAGAAATTTTGTAGACTCTATCATTCCTACAACTACAATATCAATAACCTCCAGTTTTCATTTCAATTTAGGTTAACCCATTTTTAGTTTCTGAGCATGATTTTCATTCATATAAGGCAAGAATAATGTAACCCTCCGAGTTAGTATCATTCGGCTTCCACCTGCTGTTATATCTCATGTTTCTTTATAAAATTGACAACATCAATTTTCATTCCAAGTAACCAACAAGTCATTCTAACACAATGATTTTGGTTTTTGCCTAAATAAATATATTTAAGAAATCCATGAGATTTTTATAACACTCTTGCCTCATCTTTTTTATTCGAGTTCCAATAACTATTTTTTTTCATGCTCAATGTTGTAATTTAAGATTATCCTTATGAAATATCAATAACTAGTAGTCGACCTACTAGATAATCTCAATTAGTTTTTCCAATAATTCATCACCCAATCATAATTAGCTCAGCTCTAATCCGGGCTCCAAAGAAAAGACTTGTAATTACCAATCTAAACAACTCAGCTAGTGATGTGCCTACGCAGGAATTCCATTGTTCACCATTACACATCTCAATTAAGGGATATTACTAAGCAGCTTTTTACATCTCTGTTATTTTATATTCGACGCATTGTCATCATAATCACCTTGATGAACGATATTTCAGAGTGAATTTCTAATATTTAGAAGGTAACTATCTTACCTTCTATTTCTATCACTCTGAGAATTCCACTTTTTCAAACTTCCATTGTTTGAAACTTACTACCTTAATTTTACACTAATCCACTGGACATTACATTTACAAGCGATGCCTTTCTATATTTGGTACATTTACCAAAATGATTATCTTAAGATTAAAAATCTCTAATAGTTCTTCTCAAATATCTTGAAATATATATAAATAGAAGTATATATTACAATTTTGTTTTATTGTTTCAACACACATTCTTACCTGAGTAAGAAGTCTTAGAATCTAATTTTTTCCGCAATTCAGATATAATCAAGCAAACATTGTAGTCAAACTATACTTCAACCTTCTTTCAAGGCATCCTTGTACCTATTATTTAACTTAAACAAATCTCATACTAGAGTTAACTGAATAAATTACACAACGATATCAAGGATCTTTGGATCAATAGTTTATATTATTCAATTATTTCAAGCTTATTTTCCTCTTTTACCTTTGTGTTGAATCTATGACAACCTCATATTGTCTTAATCACCGTCAAATCCCCTAATTTGCTATTAATATTTAACACTTATATAATTAATTAATCTTTGAAACTTAGTACTGGCACTTTGCAAAATCTGACATGAACCAATTTACCGTCACGATTTATAAATTTTTACGGTAATGCCCGTGCTCCTTCTAAGTCTTCAAAGACTTCATCTTGTTATCGATAAAAAGACAACAACTCGAATTGGATAAAGCTCAAAAACTTTACATTCTTCATTAACGAACATAACATGAGTTCTAATGAGTTCTACTGATTTTCATCATCTAATTAAAGTGATTCAATTATCACCTGAAATCATCTTTATATAACCTTAACTCTAATCGTATTATAATGATAACCGAATCTCACCTAACTCTTGAGAAAAAAATTGGTTTCATTATATTATCAGAATGAGTTGTCACTCATAGGCAATGAGTATTCATTCCCATTACTATATATATTATTCTTTGAACTATTCAAATTCTCAATTTTATTGGCCACTCATTCTCTCCAACTTAGACTGCACCAGTCTAAAACATCAGATTAGGATATCTCACTAGCTCACTAGTATGTTTGACATTAAACTATCTTCAAACCATTTCAGTTTTAAGTTCTCAAACTTCATAAATTCCATTCTTCGAATACAGGTCTTTAGGTCTATATCCAGTAGATACTTCTTCAATGACTATTGTTATTTTAACAATATCAGCGAAAACAAAGACCATTGAAGAAAGTTACTTGAAGAATGAATTTAACCTTTATCTTTATAACTTTTTCGCATGTCTTTCCTTTTTCATGTTTCTTGAGGTCAAGACTCTCTTGAGCTCTTACCTTCAATGTTTTCTCATATCATTAGAATTAGATGGACTTCACTCATCTTATTACCATTCAGGAAAGATATAATACTTGTATCTATCAAGTAGACATAATACACGTAGCAATTAACATAACTCAGTCTTTTTATCATTTGGTTAACCCCGAAAAATCACGATAAAAACCATTTATTACATCTTAAGTTTTTATGTAACTCGGGACAAATCTCAGAGTTAGTAAACTTAGGTATCAAAATATATATCCGAGCCAGGAAACTCAAACTTTAATACCAAACTGTATCAAAGTTATTCCTTATTTTGAAACTCATTCGAAAGTAATAGCTTAGGCTCTGACCAAGCTCTGATACCAATTGTATCAGAGTTATTCAAGGTAACAAAGCCCTTAAAACTAGACTCTTATACCAACTATGATGACCCTCATCCTAATTAAAGAATCGTTCGGCCTAAAACCTTAATTAAGCCCCGGTACACCAGCCAGGCTTAACTAGAGCTAGCAACCTAATCTTCAACCCCTGATAAACACAAATGTATATCGAATATCGATAATAAAACAAAAAATAATTAACGCAGCAGAATTTAAAAACTTTTCACGATGTTAAATACGATATACAAAACAAATTTAAACCAAAATAAACCTCAGTAATACAAAACCTTCCCAACCCTTGTGATAATGCAAAACTATAATTCAATACAATATATAAACAAAGGAAGAATCATTACATCAAAGAGAAGATCTAGACACATCAACCTTCTATGTCCAGTAGATGTCGCGCTTATCGATATTTCCTTAAATGTAAATTGGGGTGAGCACTCCAACTTTCTCAGTAAGTACGGATTCACAGAACTATCGACAATCCATATAATAGCCAAGAACATTATGCAATAATAATATGCACTAATGATAACTAATAAGAATATGGAAAACATATAAATCAATAAATAACATATGCAAAACAAATATCATGGACTATTACACTATGATCCCATTTTATTTATAAAACTAGGGTCAATTACCCACCGACGCTATTAATGTGATTGCTAGACCAACACATTGCGCATATGTGCTCTCTAGCCCATCCATTAATGCCCAATGGTTCTATCTTAAACCCTCCAGTGAATATGTAATCCATGCAACCTATAAACTGAGTAGGAAGTTACATATAGGTCGGGAAGGTAACCCATCTCCTATATAACCTGGTCAAAGTTCCATGAACTTACTCTCGTGAATCACAGTAAACACAAATTTCCATTTATTGAAGACTATCACAGTGTATATAGTCCCCCATTCCAGTTCATAAACTACATGATATACATATACTAGAATATTCAGTCAAAGTTGATAATTAAACGAATCCATACTTACCTCGGGTTAAGTCTCCATTTCCAATTTCCTTAACTTTCCGGTCACTCGACCTTTTTGGGTGTTCCAAGCCTATCACAAACCATTTGAGGTTATTAAATATTCAATTCCTCATTTTTTGAATCCTTAAACTGATTCCAAATGAATTTGGAACCAATTTACTAAATTTTGGTCGATGTGACATTTTTTACGTTTTTTTTCGAGGTAAAACCCCGGAATAAAGTCTCGACCGACTTCCAAATTCTCCACTTTTTATAGAAATATCAAATTTATATTGATTTGGTCCACAAATATATTTTTTTCCAATTTTCTAGAATTTTTCCTAAATTCCCAGCATTTTCTTTCATTTTCTACTATTTATATTTTTTTATCAAAGATAGGGTTTTGCCCCAGAATCGGACCAGTTCAAGCTCGGTTTGGGGGGACCAAACCCCCTTCTTCTTCTTCCTCGAATCACTCCTCTGTTTCTCAAACCAGTCCGCTTCTCTTTTTTTTATTTGGTTCGCTAGGGTTGGGGTTCGGCCCCAACCCTAGAGCAACCTTGGGAGGGAGATGAACTCATGGTCATCTCTTCCCTCAAGCTGAACCATCTCCTCCCTCAAGCTGAACCATCTCCTCCATGACCAAACCTCCATTGACTTATTCACAACAACAACGACGAGCTTACCTGCGATTTGAGATCTCACTGTCTCTCTATCTTGATCTCGGTCTCTCCTTCAGTAAAGCTCTATCTTTCCCTCTCGGACGAGCTCCCTTTTCGTTTCTCGATTTCGTTTATTCTTCCTCTATTTGTCGAAACCAAATTGGCGAGGCAGAGGTTTAGTTGGGTTTTGAAGATAAGTATTTGATCTTCTCGAGATTCGTGCGACGTGAATCTCAAAGTAAATTTAATGACTTTATTCCTTCAACGTAAGCCTTGATCATTCTCGAGATACGCACTGACTTGATGATTATCCACCATGATAACAGGCTTATGGTTTTAATTAAATATTTCTGGAGTTTCGCGCTATGCGCATCTCGAGGCGAATCATTTTTATTTAATTAAATTAAAAACTATAGGTTATTTATATATTTTATATATATATATAAATATATCAATTATATATAAATATATATGCCTATGTATTTTGTCATTTAAAATTCGCTACAAACGCCAACGACCACCATCGGGCGTGCACACTATTGGATACACTATGTGTATCACCCTCGACCCCACGTGTCATTACACGCCCACCAATTTATTTATTATTTCAAATATATATTTATATATACAACATATATAAATATATATAAATATATATAAATATAGATAGACATATGTATTTATGCATTTATAATTTCGTCGTGCGCGTCAAGGTGTACACTTGGCATGCACGCTACTCCACGACCCATGTGTGTCACATTTAACCCACATACAATATTAGGTGTCCCATAATTTTTCTATTTTATTTGATTTCCAAACTTTAGGTTTTATTTATATATATTTATATATTTCAACATATATAAATATATATATATACATATACACATATATTTTACGATTTTTCTGCTTGCCACGTACGCCAATGAGTATACCCAAACGTATACATTGATTCCAAGTTTCCCCGTGTGATCCCCCATGATTTACATGTGTCATACCTGGTGTATCGTCAATTTTATTTATTTATCCACACCTAACAAACACAATATAGCACAACAATCGCACTCACACACTAATCGAGACAAACGTGGTTTAACCACGAGTCTAACTCGGGTTAATTAGATATCGAATTTACATTAATCACCAAGTTAAGGATACAAGTTGTTACACACCTCCCTTTTATGACGGTGGGTGCAAATCCATCGAGTAGTAGGCCAAGCAAAGAGAAGATCGGCGACTACCTCTGAGCCAGTGGAGTGCTGCCACATCAGACTTTGTAGGTTTTGATTTTTGATGTATTACTTTTATATGTATGTCATATACTTTTGTGATTGTATAGTATGGGTTGAGTGAGCAGTACCTTGACCAGACAAGTGATGTTATATATCGTCGTTTCATTATATATGCATGTGATCTTTATTTCCTGATTTTTCCACAATTGTTAGGTCTCATGTTACAAGCTTCCGCTAATTAGTTAAGACTTTCGTTGAATAAACTTGTAAGTAAGTAAAGTTTTAATTAACTCTGATTTATGAATTGATTTAGGATAGGTTTGGTAAGTAATAAAGTTTTGGAAAGGCTGATTAATTCCTTGTTAAGTCTTATATGGTGAGACTAGGGCTTAATAACGGGATTAGGCCGAACGCTGCCCTAATTTGAGAAGGGATAGTCACAATACACATGTTTCATTTGATTCAAAATCATATCTAAAAGTCCATCTTTATGGAGTTTGGAAATGCATTTCTCATTTATGTGGCCAAGACGACAATGCCAAAGGTAGGTTTAGTTCAAATCATTTGACTTGAAGCTCTTTGTATTTACATTAAGAATAGGAGTATTTGTGGACCTTTTTATGTTTAAAATATAAAGAGCATCACTCAAATCAGCATTCGCATAGAATACATCTTTACAAGAAATGGAGAATTTATTATTCGCAATAATGAAATTAAAACCATCCGAATCCCAACATGAAACTGAAATGATATTTCTACTCAAGGCAAGATGTAATAACAATTATTTTAAACTGAAGCAAGTCCACTAAGTAAAATTAACTCAGAGCATCCTACAGCCAACACAACAACCTTTGCTTCATTCCCAACTCGTAGGATGACTTCTCGTTACTTTAGCTTTCTACTTCTGGTGAAACCCTGCACATTAATACAAATGTGAGATCCACATCTGGTATCCAATACCTAGGAATCACTAATAGACAAGTTGACTTTAATAATGTAAATACCTGAAGGAGTAGTCGTACTACTTTCTTTTTTTACATCTTCAAGATAAAGCTAGCAATTTCTAAGCCAATGCCCAGGTGCATGGCAGAAATGACACTTTCATTTTTTCTTCTTTTCCTTCTAGGATTGTGAAGTAGAAGTAGCCTTAGGCTTGGCTTGTTCCACAGGCTTTGTGACAGTCACAACATCCTTAACAACTTTAACCTTGCATTTGCCCTTCTTCTTCAGAGTCTTTCCTTTCTAAACCATCAACACATTTGCAATGGGTTTCTTGACATTCTGCTTAACAGTTTTGAGCATCAAATTTCTAAGATAGACTTCTCCATAATATTCATGTTATAGTTCATCACAAATTGTGAATAAATATCAAGCAATGAATTTAGGATCAAATTCGTAGCCAATTTTTGGCTTATAAGAAATTCACTATGTCATGATGGTCAATATATCCCTTCATTTTTTGAACATAAGGAATAACTGATGCACCCTTAGCCATTCTACAAGAATGAAGGTTCTTGATTGTCTCGAACCTTTCTTGCTTAGCCAGCTATTATAACATTTCCTTCAACATCGTAGTCATGTCATAAGCTTTCATGTGTTCCATGTCCTTCTGAAGTTCAGGAACCATGGTTGCCAACATAATGCATGTAACATTAGTTGAGTCATTGACATGCTTAGTATGTGCATCCTTCACGACTCTTAAAGAATTAACTGGTGGTTCCTCAGGAATAGGATCATCTAGGACATATAACTCGCGTTCATGGGTAAAAACAATTCTTAAGTTTCTGAACCAATCAAAAAAGTTTGTCCCAAACAACTTATCCTTCTAAAGGATGGATTGTAGTGACAAGGGATTAGTGTGATTTGAAAAAGTCATAGATCTACAACAAAGATTACGTAAAAGTTCATTTTAGTATAGACGAATAGATTTCCTCTAAATTAACAACCCTCCTAAAAACACTATATTAATTTAAGGGACTAAAATATATGTTTCACCTAATTCCAAGAAAAATAAGGCATGAAACTTTGAATTATGTTATTTAGGTAGGTACCTATTACCAATTACATCATATTTAACTTTTAGTTGTTTTTATGAGATTACAACATCTTATGTTTTAGTATATTTTATCTCATTTTGTACTTAAAGCACAAAATTGTTTTGATAGCTTTGTCAAGTCTAACCATTTCAAAAAATAGAGTAACCATTACTCAACTTGACTTACAAAGATAACACAATACGCGCTGCGAAGGCAGACCCATATTGATGTGATCGAAGCATTGACAAGTGTTTGAGAATGGATGACACTTGACTTAAAATTTGGAAGAGGGATTTTTATTTGTTTTAGTGATCATAATTTAAACAAGATAAATATCATATATTAAAATACATGTAAAATCATTAAACAAGTTAGGAAATTTTACTAATATTGACTATTATATGATCGCGCTACGAACAGTTAGCGACGGTCCCGCTGACTAGTTAGAAGGTTGAGGGTATAGGGGACAGTGCCCCTTTTTTAAGACAATGAATTCCAGTTTTGAAAATTGAAAATCGCCTAAGTTTTTTTATTATTTTAGTTAATCTAATTGACCAAAACTACCCCTGATTTTAATTTTGAAAAATGTTAATTAAAACGTTTTTTATTAACTCGGGCTACCTCTAACTTAATAGCTTGTCATAATCCAATTAGAATTAAAGATACTTTGAGTCCTTATCCATTACGACTTTGACATATATCTCACCTATCGTATAAGATTTATAATTCTCATCCGACTACAAGTTTATCTCCTATCTAATATGAATATACTAATAGATAACCATAATAAGATATATGTTCAAAACCAATTTTGATTCTTATTCATACAAAAAAGCAGATGAATCAAGAAACAAAATATTAATTATGCATTCAACACAAGAATCATATTATATTTATCATATTGACCTAATCACCATTTCTATCACGGTGACATGTATAATTATTGAACAAAAATAAACTATGTATTCAACACCAGAATTACATTAACCTAAACATGACTTCTACTATGTGAACATACAAAATTCGCATCGTTCAATATTAAAATATATGTTAATCGAAGTTTTCTAAACATGAATTCTATCATTGAATCAAATCACGTGTATGTCTCAAATAAATGAATTAACAACATGCTTTAAAACAAATAATTGATAACAATTATCACATAACATATATGTACAACATATATACATTATCAAGATCATGTATTCACACATATATAATATATACATTGGAGAAAACATGCAAACGTTTAATAGAACCAAGCTTAAGGCTCTGATACTACTATTGCGTTTATGGGTTTTTACACAGTGGTAAATTAAAAACAATTATTGAAAAACCTTAACAGGATTAAAAAGTTTCATTAAACTAGATGTACAAAAATAAACCATACCATAATCCATGATTTCCTTCTCTGATTATTCGATCTTCAAGATGTTCAAGCGGTCATCCTGTATCGGAAATCCACACACGAACGGTGAGCATAGTTTGGAGTGCTAGACCCAAGAAAGAAAGAAAACCTTTTTCTTTCTCTCCCAAAATCTAGAGAGTTCAAAAATAGCAAAAACAAAAATCTTCTTCGTCTTTAGGGTTTCAACCTCTATTTATATGTGTAGATAAGCTCTCTTAAAAACCTATTCATAATGCAACTATTGTATTTAAGCAATTCAAGCAAATTACATAAATGCCCCTATTAATAAGTTATCATCTAACAAATCGTAAGGGCTATTCTGTCATTAATTTTATCATATAAAATTCATTATTTTTTACCATTTGAAATTGCGCAAAGCCATTCTTTGTGTGCGACATAATAGGTTCATGCGACGCTGGCAGTGAACCAAAATCATTTTGGTACACAACTCATAAGCAGTCTTTAGCAAGGCATTATGATTACCCAAGTAGCATGAATACCAAAATCGATACAACATAATTAATAACATATATCATATGTTTTTGTCGTGCGATATCCTTTGATTAAACATAAAGCATGGAAAGTCACCCTTAATGTTCAATCGTACTAGTCTCGATCTTTAGGTAGACTGAAAATATCCAACTGACATTGATCATATCAATTCATTTGGACTTGGCCATTTAACAGTTTAACATATTGAGGGATCTATTGATATCTTTCTGTACGACTTTCTATACGATAGGGACAAATTCTATTTTGATTAAACACCTTCTCACATTATTCATATGGTAACCAATCACAATTTATATAATCATTCGGTTAAAGACAATGTTTGATTATGTCAAATTACCATGCTCCTAATATTGAAGTCTATGGTAATCTCATGTCAAAGGACTGAATGATATACTTATCATGAGTAACACCTATGACTTAATCCATGTGGTGTTCTTATAGTGGGTCGGTGTAGTACCTTATTCCCTAACAAGTACTTATGATCTTGATTCATATTCTGATACACATGATCATCACATGACCATCAATCAAGATTCACACTTGTCTTATTTCATTATAGTTCCCAGTATAATGACGGACTAGGGACATTTAGGATATTTTGTAACAAATAACTATGGATCTTATTATAAGGTAAACATGCAATCACTTAATAACACAACAAATGAAAACCAATATTTTATAAACTAAAATTATAAGATAAATAATGTTTGTAATTTGACCAAGGGCACATGCCCCAATACAATTTAATATACTTGGATTACTTTCAAACACTAGAACATAACATCACTTTATACTATAGTTATAATCATAAAGCATGGAATCTTGGAATCATTAAATCCTAATACATAATAGGTTGATAGCCTTTAGCCAGCCACTGATTTTCCTAAATTTAATGTAAAAACCACATTCTTATCATTGTAAATCTATCCATTGGATAAAATGCAACACCATATAAATACGATAGCATTACACTCATTGAAAATCATGCATAATGCCAATATTAACTGAAGCCTCATAATAAACAACTTAGAAAACAATCACCTACAACATCTACTCGAGAAAAGCCTTATAGATTAATCCTAGTTACTGCTTGTATAATTGTTGTCCATAACTATAGATATAGAATCAAAATCAAAATACCACGTAAAACATTTGCAACTATGCTTGCAATATTAATCTTCTTTAGTTGTAATATGCAAAAACAACTTGTTAAATCTATGATTGACATGTACGAAAAGATTTAAAGCATTATGTTCATGATTCCTTAATATAACTATCTAGTAATCCAAAGTATATACGTGTCTAGAGTTTGTTTGGATTGATAGACTACTCACTTATACTGGAAATAAACAATGCAAATATGTAATTAAAAGACATAATGAATAAATAAATAAATATCTTAAAATAAATCAAAGCTCCAATGTAGCTTCAAACATCAACTAAAATATGTAGAATATGTTTAAGAAAAAATAATAGAAGTTAAGGAGAGAAAAGGAAAGAGTTATTTTGAAGCTCTCTGGCCTTTTTATAGTCTCCCTACGTATATATATCCTAGATAAACTCAAATTCTTCATATTAATCTAAAAAACTAGTAACCAGCCTCAGCGATTTGTCAACGATTCCTAAGTTGTACACAAATTGCTGAGTTAATCACTGATTTGAGCTCTTAGTGCTTCACTAATTTAGTTGGTGATTTCCAATGCTTTCTTCAATTCGCTATGGATTTGCTCGCACTCCCCTGCTGCCAATTTAGGTGACAATTCCTAGTGTAAATAGAAATCGCTGGCTAATCGCTGGACTTCTTTTTCAATTGACGGTTTTGCTCTTCTTCCACTTTTTTCTTCCATTTCTTTATTTTCCTTGTTTAAATCCTAAAATCACAAAACAGGAGAATACCTAGTGTAATATCATCTTTTATATCTTAAATGAACTTAAATTACACTACAAAACATGTCTAATTATTGACTTATCAAATACCCTCAAACTCAGCACTTTGTTATCCCGAGCAAAGGAATACTCTCAATCATGTTCTCTTTTCATTCTTTATAAATTGATTTCAATCTAATTCATCTTAATTTTAAGTAATATAAATTTGAAAATAGAAGTAATTTCTAAATGAAACCATATTACCCACAAAATAAATAAAAGTTATGATATAAAATAATGATTTAGACAAAATAGAACATCTTTTAATGATAACTTAACCATCCAATGTAACACTCTTAGGAACTTAAAGTTCATTACCAAGGATAGTACATAATATAGGTTTTCTCAATCTCCGCTGACAAGAATTAAACTTACGATAACTAGAATAGAATCTCAAGACACAAAAGCACTAGATTAATTTTAATTTTGAAAAATACTTTATAATAGTACCACAATCAAAATCAATAGGATTTTTACCAAGATACCAATGAATATGTCATTTAAAACATGTTAGATTAAGAAATACTTCATTCAACTCTAGCTTCAAGTACTCGAGTTAAATCTTTTCTCCGAAGAGTTTAAGAACATCCATCTTTTTTATATCTCATTTTCTTTTCTACTCCATCTTGATTATTTATTCTTATTATGTTTCTTTTACTTTTGCTTTTAAATCCTTGCTCCATTTCCTTTGGACATTCTCAGATTTTTTCCGCTATAGACTCCCTGCTCCATTTCTTTTGGAATCTATAAAACTCTATATATCTATATTTATAAACTCTTGTTAATACTTCTCACTATCTGCTAGGTTGAAGAAATTATTTTTTCTAACTTATAGAAATCCATCAGTTTCTAACCCATTTATTCTTTCAATTGTGACATAATAATTTTCTATATCTATACTTTAAAAATACTGAATCAATAGTTTTTATATCACAAAATTCTTAGAAATCCATGTTGTTTATCTTGCACTATTATTTTGATCTTCTACCCATTATCATGACTAAGACAAGGTATTCAATTTAATGTATATATCAACTAGTAAAGTTAATAAAAAAGATACAAAGAATTATTTTTTCTATCATAAAATTCACTTAGGTAATAAAAATATCACTTCCATTCAAAAATTCTTTTCTATGTTCATTATCATTTTAACTAAAAATAAAGTAGAATGAAATTCATACTTACTTCAATTCAGAAGAAATTTGTATACTTTTGTAAATTTACTTAAATATCGGATTAAAAGATTGAACTTTTTTTATCAATTCTGAACTTACCTTCTACCTTTCTTGTCTTTTCTTGCTTTTTTTCTTGTCATTGTCATAGTTCACCTAAAATACCGTAAAACGTATTCCAAACCTTGTCCTTAAGGTTTAAAAATGAAATCGAGTTTTCAAGAAAACAAACATACCACATGAAGTATAAAAATGAAATAGAGTTTTCAAGAAAACAAACATCCATGTTAAGCCCTTCCATGTTCACCAGATCCACTCTACGAAAAGTTGTAATCATCAAAAAGAAGGGTAGTCCATCGTTCTTCTTCTTGGTCATGGCACTCCTAATCGACTTATAGATCATTTCGCCAACATCCAAGTATCATAATCCCATGGCGATGTGGTAAAGTAGTGCAGCCTTGTAGTTCACTATCTCGTAATACTACAGGCTTGGTTGTAAGCTAGCATTGATGAAAAAATACCATGTTTTATAGATTTCCCTACAAAAATGTGGTGTTTATATGTTTTGGGTACCCTCCGTATTGAAAACAAATCCATTTCCATGGATTGCCTCTAAACCTCCCATGATTGTCTCGGTGGGGTAGTGGTACTTAATGGCATATTCGGGTTTAGGGTACTCATCATTTCGTTTTTGCTGAAAAATTGGTAAAATAAAATATCGATTTATTCTTATAGCAGAATAATCCAATGTTCACCCTAGAATTTGTGACTCAGTCTTACTCTAACTTCCATATGCATTGGCATAAAACTCTTTCACCGAGATGTCACAACCTCTCACTAGGAACATCTTCTAGGTCTAGGTGACTATAGTTCCTAGTTAACAATCCCCTGATCTTGGCTTCAATGATATCTATGAACCTATGCCTGTATTTCAATTCATTCTTAACGTTAAATCCCTCATCGGGATCAATTTCCTATCTTTCACTAAATCATTCTTGAATTTTTCAAAGGCCTTCTCATTGACAAAGTTTTCCTTCCTAATTACATAATTTTTCTCCTCCGTTGGTATCTCTTGTTCAACTTCATCCATTTCCTCCTCCTCCATATTGACATAATCATCTTCAGGATTAAAACTAAATGATGAGGGTGGAGTAGGTTCTCTTTATTGTCTAATCCTAGGTGTGTTAAAAGAGATTGACGTGGGTTGGATTTGAGAAACTTTGGGCTTAGTCTTGTTTTCTCTACTAACTTTTTCTTTCCTTTCTCCTCTCTTAAAACTTTTCCCTTTCAACCTCCAGCTATTTGGATAAGTATAAGTAAAAGAATGAACCTGTAAAACCATTTAAAACCAAATTTGTCTAAAAGTGTTTGTTAAAATTCAACTTATCTAATTAAAAGGAGAACTTCATCAAAAAAGTCATTTATAAATTGAGAGTTTGAAGTTTATATGAAATTTATTAATAAAACATAATTGAGAAAAACATTTGTTTGTATGCAATTCAAATAAATAGATAGAAATGCACAAAAACCTCCAAAATCAATTGAAACTTAGTGTTAAATTAGCTTGCTTATAAAATTCGATTCATCTGCTATATATGAAAAATAGTTTGAAAATTCGATAGCGACAAACAAATCATCACAGCACTCCCATACTAGTATTATAATAGAAATCATTTAATATTAAAACCATTTTAGAGTATAAATTTTTAAATTTAGCATCTAACCTAATAACAATCCAAAATCGATGAAAAACCAAAAGTTTTAATTGATAAAGGGTTAGGGTGTTCGTTGATTACCTTCTTAAAATTGATTCTTTTAAGCTTGGGATTCAAAATCATTTCTGTTGAACTCTCCTCCAAGTTCCAATTTGAACTCCTTTGCTCAAGCCCTAGGTGGTTTTGCACTCTCAAAACTCACCAAACTTTAGGTTGAATGTGTGAATATTGAGGTGGGAATCACTTAAATACACTAAAATCAAGCTTTGGAAGGTTGAATCTAGTCAAAATTTGGTCTCTTGATCGAAAGGTTGCAATGATTTGTAAGTGTGAAGTGTTTAAATCTGGCAATTTGGGGTTTCTATTTTTAGAAACTTGAATTCGTTCTCAGCGAATCAGGGTTTAATTAGACTCGCTGAGAAATTGCTGAAATGAGCCTCAATGGCTCAGCAATTTGTCCAGCAAATTCTAGTTATAAGTGTGAATAAATGAGAAATCACGAACTCTAAATTACACTAAAAACTCTGCACACTGTTGCCGATTTTCTCAATGAATCCTAGTACAAACTAGAATCGTTGGAAAATCGCAAGCCAATTTTACTCTTTTTTCAATTAAATTTATTTTCCATTTATTTATCATATATATCCAATAAAAAGGTAGAATTATTCAAAATTATTACAGTTTAACTATGATATGTTTAAATGATAACTTCATTACTATAAAGGACTAATTAACATAAAACTAATGCTTAAAAATAATATAATACAGAAAAGAAATAGGCTCAATCAACCCCTATACATGGAATTATTCCGGAATTAAATTCTTAATATATACCCATTAGAAGAGTCAAAAGTTGAGAGAATATAAAAACAACTAACTAGTCCTAATACTAAAAGTGAATTTAAAGATAAAGTATGGGCTGCCTCCCATAAAAAGCCTTTGCTTACTCTAATTGGCTTGAGTGAACTACACAGTTCTAAATTGATTCTATGAACTTAACTGTAGGATTATCCACTCTTGTGCCATTCCAAAAGATGATTGCTCGGCCATGCACCCTAAAAGTGATTATTTGTTCACGGTATCTATGACAACTTGCGAAGTGGCTAAGAAAGGTCGTCCTAAGATTAATGGAGGATCTTCGTAGATGAAGTGTGGCATGACCAAAAATTATGTGGGAATAATGTACTTATCAATTAAAACTGGTCCTTTTAATTCCATTGTTACTGCAAGTACAATAATGGAGGATTTTCGTTGATGAAGTGACTAAGAAAGGTCATCCTAAGATTAATGGTGGATCTTTGTAGAAGAAGTATTATGTAGTTCGCTCTAGAACCCATATCACAATTAGAATAGTTTAGTAGAGTAACTTTTTCATAAGCAAGTACTTTTAATTATGGTTGAGTATGAAGAAAAAAATGAATTGGTATGTAGTTCGCTCTAGAACTCGTATCATAAATAGTTTTAAATTACAAAGCTCATTTTACTTTTATGTTTATATATATGCCATGGATCATCGAGCTTTACAATTGTTGGTTTCTTCTTTTTCTCCTTCTTATTCTTTCTAGATTTAAATTCCTCCATTTTGTTATGATTCTCAACATTGTTCGGTTGCTTAACTCTCTATTTACGAGTTATTGTCTTTTGATTCAAAATGTCTTCAACTTGCATATTCTTGGCCGTAACATTTTCATCTTTTGTTGTTACTGCATTAATAGTATATAATTTAGCTTCATGATGATTTAGTTCTAAAGACTCATTATCATTAATTTGTCCATCATCAAATTCATCATAATTTCCATAGATATCTTCATCATTGAAATGGAAAGTGAAAATTTTGTTTTAAAATTTTATAGACATTGTTCCTTCAAATATATATAACTTTGTTTTAGCTGTTCTAAAAAGGGTCTTCCTAAAAGTATAGGTGGAGACTTATATGATATTGAGTCTCCTATTTCCATGACATAGAAGTCAGCTGAAAATATTAAATCATTTACTTTGACTAAGACATCTTCTAGTAAACCATCAAGTTTAATAATTGTGTTGTTTGTCAAAGTAAGATTAATAGGTGTAATAGTTAATGAACCTATTTTCAATGACTCTTATAGCTTTTAGTGACAAAACATTTCTTGATGCTTGAAGATCACACAAAACAAAATCTATTAAAGAAGTCCCTTTTGTAATAGGAATTCCAAATACTCTCGGGTCAGAACATTTTTCGGGTATTTTTTTAATTAAAGCATACACTTTTTGTCCTAAGTTTTCTTTCTATTCTTCAAAAAACTCATCCCTTGATTCAGAGAATTCTTATAATTAGAAAATTGCATAATTGATTCCATCAATGGTTTATTGATTTCTATTTTCCTAAACGTTCCATGAATTTCTTCATTGTTTTATTCCTCCCTAGCATCGGCTAATCGTTGTGGAACGATAGATTATGTATACATATTTTCATTCAAATTGTCAGAAATCGTGTCTTTTTTATCCTTAACAATTAACTCAGAATTTTGTAAAGATTTTTCATATGTTTGAACTTTGACTAAATACTATAGGTATAGCCTTCTAGGAAAAGGTGTATTGTACAACCATCCATTCTCTAGTAGGAATGACATTAGCCATCATTTTTTTTCTTTTTCTTCTTCTTCAATAGTTTTATGAACCTTTTTTTATTATTCTGTTTAAGTATCTTCCTAGTTATAAATGCGTTTTTCTTATCACTGAATAAAACATTAACTTGTGCTTGATTAGTAGGAGCAACATTAGCTTAAGTAGGTGCTTTAGCTTGATTACTTAGTTGAGTACTTAACATATTTATTTGTAAATTCATTTGACTTAACTGATTTTTTAGTTCATTAATAGTAGTATCATTCTTATTCTGATTTTGAGAAATCTGTGTAGAGTTTTGATGACTTTGACTCATAAAGTTATGCAGGATTAGCTCCAAATTTGGGTTCATAGGTTGAGTATTTTGTAGAGGTTGCTGATTGGATGCAAATTGCATTTGAGCTCTTAGTCTATGAGTATTATAATTTTGATTTTGAGGAATATAACTAAGATTTGGATCTGGTCTTTCAAGATAATAAGTATTATTATTATTATATTGATTTCTTGGTGGACTAGAAAATTGATTCATCATTGCATTAACCTTTTAAGTATTTTTCTTAATGTAGAGCAGGACATGCATCCGTAGGATGTGTAACCTCATTACAGAATCCACAAGCTTTAACTTGATTAGATCTATCATTAATTAACAGCTTAACCATCTTAGATAGTTCATCAATCTTATCATCAGACTCATTATTTCTTTTATTATCCGCTTCATAGAAGTTCTTTGTTAAGGATTCAACCTTTTCACCATATTGTTTGAAATGTTTTGCCATTTTATTAATTGCTTCATTTGCCAAAGTAGGTGTTATATCAAATAGAGATCCACCACATATTGTGTCTAATAATCTTTGTTCAAAGTGATTGTGTCCTTTATAAAAATATTCTAAACTATGATATTCTATGTTGGTGCCTCATAAACTATATGTTAACCAAGTTTTAATATATATTTGTACTCCTAAGAACTCAATTAAAAACCTTAATTAATAATTCCAACTTAACTAGAATTCTAAACTTTCTATTTTTTGTGTTTCAGCGCTATCAATAAGTGACCCACGTTGTGTGTGTTAAGCCGCAACGCTGCCACAGCTTCGACCTTTTTGTATGTAGTTTTTTTTTAACAGTAGGCTCGGCGCCCCATGTATGTTGTTCTGGCTCCGTGTGTACAACCCCACGGCGCCGCAACTGCGTTGATTGTATTGTGTCCATTTCTTGGTCTTCAAGCCTTCTCCACGCCTTGTGCTCTCTTTCGATGCCTTGTGTTTTTTTCCCACGACGTCAAGCTCCATGCTACGGTGTAAAATTTATATTTGTGCTTTTTCTCTTCATTTCATCGTGAAATCACTCTTTTGTCTCCAATATACCTAGTATGCCTGAAAACACATAAATACTATCAATTAGAGCTCATTTTGAGATATATAAACCAAATATACTACTAAACTAATCTTATATATAAGTCTAAATAAACACTTATCAAATACCCCCAAACATAGGATTTTGCATGTCCTGAGCAAAAGTGTATTCTACTAAGTACTCTTACTACTACTACTACTACTACTACTACTACTACTACTACTACTACTACTACTACTACTACTACTACTACTACTACTACTACTACTACTACTAATACTACTACTACTTATAATACCTTATTCAATTTACATAGTTCATGGAGTATCCTTTAATTCAAATAAGTCCAAGTTAATTATCCACTCAAGAGTTTTTCTATGAAAAAAATAATATTTTCAAAAACATGTAGCTTTAACAACACGTATAATTCACTTTTGAAACTCAAAATGGTTCACAGCAAAAACCATCACTACTCACAAGTTTATTTCACTTCAACACTCAAGTAGCAAGTGTACAATCTCATGATTTCTCATTAAGCTCAAGAATTCACAAATAAGCATATATCAAACTAGTTTTGTAGACTTTTTAGTACTTAAGAGTCCATAAGACTTAATATATTTGGAAAGAAAACTAAACTTAACTAAGTTACTTGTACTCGAGCTAAATCTTTTCATTTGAAGAGTTTTAATCTAACTTCTACATTTTTCTATTTATACATCTATTTTCTTTTCTTTTCTCCTCGAATTTTCTAGTTTATAACATGTGTCAAGCGTGCACAATAGTTTCCTATTTTTTCTTATTATTTGTAGTAGTAGTAAATAGGATATCGTCTCCTCAGGGATTTTTCAAACTTCTAAGGAAAGTTTTTCTATTTTGTTTTTCTTAATTTAGTTAATCTAATTAAATGGGAGTTAAAATACTAAATAACTAAAAACTATGACTACTAACTTAATTAATCAAACTAACTAAATTAATACAAACAATTCAATGCTAAGTTAATCAAACAAAATTCAAATTCAATATAATATAATATAAATATCTAAACAAACCCCCACTAAACAATGTAATATACTTGGATTGCATTTAAACACTAGAACGTAACATTAACTCATAACCTAGTTATAATTATATCACATGGAATCTTAAAATCATTAAATATTAATTCATAATAGTTGATAGCCTTTAACAAACCATCGATTTTTTTGTATTAAATGATAAATAAGCCATATCCTTATCATTGTAAATCTACATATTTGATAAAACACAATAAAATAGAAATACGATAGCATTAACATTCAATGAAAATTATACCTAATCTAAACCAAATATTAATCGGAATATGCCAATCAATAAATAAATTAGAACAAAATCACCTAGAATATACACTCGGGTAATATGGCTCTATAGGTTAAATCTAGTTACTACTTCTATAATTGTTGTCAATAATCATAGACATAGACTCAAAATCAAAATATCATAATACATATTTACAACTATGCATATAATATTAATCATCATTAGTTGTAATACGCAAAAAACAACTTATTAAAGCTGTGATTGTTGCATATAAATAGATTTAAAGCATTAAGTACGCGATTCCTTAATTATAACTATATAGAAATCCAAAGTATAAACATGTCTAGGGTTTGTTTAGATTAATAAACTGCTCACCCATACTAGAAATAAACAATGTAATAATATAATTATAAGACATAATTAAATAAATACCTCTTATCAAATAAACAAAGCTCCAATGTTGGTTCAAACATAAACTCAATAAAAACTAACATATGACTCTCATAAACTTGTTAATAGAAAAGAGGAACCTTAATTTCGAAGCCTTAGGGTCCTATTTATAGTTTCCCTAAGCATACATATCATAGATGAACTCAAACTCTTCATATTAATCTAAAAAACTCGTAATCGACCTCAACGATTTCTCAGCGATTCCTATATTATACACAAATCACTGAGCTAATCACTTGAAATTGGTCTATGTGTGTCACGGCCCAAGTTTTTAATTTGAGTTTAATATCTTAATCAGGATCAAATGACCTGTAACGTGGGACCCGCATCGAGATACGTGTCGTAACTGAGGCGAGATGGCCGAGGTATATGTTATATTTGTAATGATGTATGTCTAATGTTTTGTATATGTGTAGACTATTGAGTCATTCTAACTTATGAATATGTGTCGACATGTGTGTGGGAACGCGCCTCGACTTGCATGCCCGCATGGGATCTAGGTAGAAAGTGATATAGTAAGTTGGCATAAGTCTTATATAGCTTTTATAGTGATTTAAATAGGCTATGGTCGATAATATATTAAGTATACCTAAGTAAGTTAAAATAATAGCCATGTGGTGAAGCTCGAGATACGTGTTGACACATCTAAACACCATGTGTGTTACAAGTTGGTGTCACTCATTATAAATAAGTTGAACATGTTTTAGTATGTGGACCACAAGAGAGGTCTCGAAATATGTGTGCACATAAGGATCAATGGTTAACGTTCGACCATATCCATTTCCTGTATAAGCTAGTGATCAACTCATCGAACCAAACCTTCTCATTTCATTTCTTCACTTGGAAGTAGACTTGTTGGAGTAGAGAATTGGTTGGAGAAAAAAGACGACCGACAACTAAAGTAGGTTTGGTGAAGGAGAGATCAAGCTAAGCTAGGTGTTCATCAAACTAGGTACACATCTCTCTATTTAAGTTTGAAACCAATTTTGGTTTTTTGCAATTTTTAGAGGCTAGATGATTAGGTCTTTGAAATTGATTGATATATTTGGATTCCATATTTAAAGCTGATAATTCAGCTATTAAGAAGTTCTTGATTTGGTTTTGAAATAAAAAAGATATGATTTTTTGAAGTTGTAAGTCCAAAATAGAAATTTTGCATGTTGTATTATGAACCAACTTATGTAATTTGGTCATAACTTGCTCATTTTAAATTGAAATGAATCCAAACTTATGGCATTTGAAAGTTAGCTCAAATAGAAACAACTTTGTCTTACTGGAATTTTGTAGTTCAAATGTTTTCATGGCTAAAAATGCTCTACAAATAGGTGAATAAATGGATCATGAGGTTTTTGAAAGTAAATTTGTATATAGCATAGCTCCCTAATTATTTATCCAAATGGGCTGATCTTTTAGTATGTAGTTATTTTCTATGTTAGCTACCTTGTAACAAAATATCACATATTTTAAAACTATAGATTGGGAGAAATGAAGTTTCTAATTCTGCTGGTCAGATTAGGTTCTAATTTAAGCTGTGTTTAGTAAAATCGAGATATCTCTTTTATTGTAAATAAAAATTACGCAAACTAAACCTTTTTGAAAAGCTAAGTTAGAGAATAAAAACTTTGTACAAAGGAAGGTTTGAGATTTATACAATTTCATGCCTAAAAGTGTCTTGCAATATAGGACTAAAATTTTAATATCGTTTAGTATTAAGGGGTTGTTTTGGGTTAAGGTTCCTAAACCCATTTGACCTAAACTAAACCCAATTTATTTGAATTAGTTCGATATCAGGAACCCAAGGAAAAGTCTTAGGAGTTTGGATACATGATACGAGGTGTTTGGGGGCCCGATTAGCATAGGAAATTGCGTGGATTATAAGTAAACTGGTTGAGATATTTATTTACATTTCATTCCTATTTATTTGTTCTTTTCCAGTCATTTGGACTAATTTTCCTATGTACTCCATATGCCATGACTTGTTGTCCTTTCTCACTTCATGAGATTGCTATCATGGTATAGATTGTAGATTAAATGATTTCATTGAATTTAAATCATGTGTTATTTTATTTTTGAATGTTAGTACAAGTGTTCAGTGAAATAGCATGCTATTAGGTAGGTGTTACATAGTATTGTAAATCTATTTCCTTTGTGCATTAGAAATGCAATTATTTCATTGGATTCTCAAACCATATTATTTCTTGAAATATGAAAGTGGTTCTTGTATCTAGGGTCATTAAATTAGAGGTCCGTCGGACATACAGGGGTCACTAGACTTTCCAGGGTGATCGGGATTTCTCCACTATCTTATGCAACATACGAAAAATGAGTCCCGAGGTTTTTACCAAGCATAACTTATGCGACATACAGGGTATGGGACCCGGGGTTGTTGGCAAGTATATATCGTAGGTGACTGGCACCAGCGAAAGGGTATAAACGCAAGAGCACTGCTTAGACCTTCACATTGATGTAGAGCTCAGCTCCATCCTCATATAGAGGAAAAGGCTGATGTGATGAAGATCATGGCCGACCGACCTTTGATCATTACTATTTAGTCGTGTATCAGTTTCATTTTTTAACTAAATGTACCTTTTTGCATGTTCTCTTTTCAGCATAGTTGCTATTATCATGCTATTAGATGCTTGTTGCATATTTGGGAATGTGAACAAATGTCTCTCAGTGTTCATTTCTACTTTCCCATAATCACTGTCCTTTTTATGACGGTGGGTGCAGATCCATCGATTAGCAGGCCAGACAAGGAGAAGATCGACAGTGACTACCTCTGAGCCAATGGAGTGCTGCTACACCGAACTTTGTAGGTCTTAATTTTGATGTATTACTTTTATATATATTTGATATACTTTTGAGGTTGTATTTTATAGGTTGAGTGACTAGTACCTTAGCCATACACTTGATGATATATATATTATCATTTTTTGTTATGTATATATGCATGTGATCTTTATCTCCTTATTTTTCCATAATTGTTAGGCATCATGTTATAAGCTTCTGCTAATTAATTAAAACTTCAGATGAATAAACTTTCAGTTAGATTCATAAGTTTTAATTAACTTTGATTTATTAATTGAATTAGGATAAGTATATGTTTATATTCATTTAAAAAATAAAAATTGGTAAGTAATAAGGTTTTGGAAAGGCTAACTAATTCCTTGTTAGGTCCTATATGGTGAGATTAGGGCTTAATAATAGGATTAGGTTGGGCGGTGCCCTAATTTGAGAAGGGGTCGTCACAGGTGGTATCAGAGCCTAAATTTATAAAGCCTAGGTCATAATGCCTAAGTTTATAGAGCTTAAGATTGTGGAATATAGTTATTTTACAATATGATACCAAAGCTACAATTTGTAGCAAAAGGCCTAACTTTTACAAAAAGTAACAAATAAGAATATAAACAAGAAAATGTGAATCTTAGCTATGGAAAACCATATGATACTTGCCTAGAAACTATTAGTTGAGAAGTGAGTGAAAGTGAGATGGGGTTGTCTTATATGTATACATTTTATTTTGTATGTGTATATAAGCGTTATCTACGTAATAGCTGACTCGCGTTCACTATCAACTTGCAGATATTGATGGCTAATTCATGCAATAGAAGGGATGCAGGTGCGAGTGGCAGCCAACCTCCTGTTCCATCAACATATTACTTTCAAAGGCTATCTGATTGAGTAGCTGCTCAAGGACAGCAATTAGCGGAGTTCATTGCCATGATGACTTCACGTTTCGCTCCACCAACACAAACCCCAACTCCTACTACTACGACTACTCCCACAGTACCGACAGCAGTGCTGGTAGTACAAACTGTACCAATAGTGATAGCTCCAGTCATCGAGACACATTTTACACCGTCTTTCACACCTCCATCTTCTAACTCGACACAAGAGGTTCAGCTGGTGAAGGATTTCATCATACTGAAGCCAATCTACTTTGATGGTCAGAGAGACTTCGAAAAGATCGAGAAGTGGGTACTGTTTCAGGAGAAGTTGAACCGAGTCTTAAGGATTGAGGACAGACTCCGAGCTGAGATTTTTTCCATATACTTTATAGAGAGATGCACATGTTTGGTGGCGTGCGACGAAATTTTTTGAGGGAGAGTTTGAGTCATTGGATGCCTTCAATATGAAGTTTTACCAGCAGTATTTCCCACCTGTAGTGATGAAAAGGTTGAGGAAGAAATTCATGAACCTGAGACAGGGAGCTGATGAGTCAGTGATGAGTTATATAGACATATACAGTTAACTGTGGCAGTTTGCTGGAGATTTAGTGAGAGAGGATTCGGATGATGTGAACCACTTTGGAGATGGACTAAGGCTAGATATTGAATTTTATGTAGTTAGGTCAGGTGCCAAAACTTTGGGTAAGATTTACGAGCGTGCACTCTTTCACGAAACATATTATTTAGGCAAAGTTGCTAATGGGACACCATTAGTACCAGCATTGACACCTGATTAGGCTGCAGAGTATGAGGAGACAAAGGGGAAAGGAACCGAGGAGATGGGATAGAGATTCCCAAGGATTAGGGACATGTACAATAGTTGTACCATTTATATTATCTCCAACACCATTACAGACTATTGTTGGTAAGCATCCTTTGTCACCACTGGTCAGACCTACAGTACTAGTTCCTACTACTTTTTCAGCTTTACCAGCACCACCAGCGCCACGTCAGCAGTAGCAGGGTGGTAAAGGCCGAGGCAGAGATCGAGGTAGAGGTCGAGATAGTTCCCGATAGGGGAATAAACAAGCGTAGGCCCAAAAACAGGTTCATGGTCAGAGTACACCTATCACATGTTATAGATGTGGTCAGGTTGGGTACGGGATTAGAGATTGTCCATAGCCAACAAGTGTGATTCCACCACAGAGTCGAAAGGGTGTAAACATGGTAGCACAGTCATATATTGATGCTCCACGGAGACTCATTGAGGTTATTGCTTCCATTTTTAGTAGAGATTTATATATTTTGTTTGATTCAGGTTCTGCAATATCTTTCATTTTTTGTCGCATGATAGGCATCTTAGGGTTGACATCGGTTAGAGTTAGCGTACATTTGATTTTAAGCACTGTAGTCGGGGATAGAGTTTACCCTAATTGTCTTGTTGAGGGATGTCCAGTAGAGATTGGCGGGGTAAAGTTACCTGCAGACTTCAGGGTTCTCGAGTTCTTAAATTTTGAAGCGTTATTAGGTTTGGATTGGCTAGCAGCGTATCATGCTCATATCGACTGTTTCAGTAAGACAGTGATATTTGATATCCCAGGGCGTCCGATGTTTACGTATAGTGGTAGTACACTAAGAGTCGATGGCACTAGAGGTCAACTTGTGACTAGTGGAGAGATGGAGACTCTGGTGTCATTATACATCGTAATAGAGAGTCAGGGACCTGGACTTATGGGGATTCCATTATGTGCGAGTTTCCGGATGTGTTTTCAGATGATTAACCTGGTTTACGACCACCGAGGGAGATAGATTTTGTTATTGAGTTGGTACCAGGCACCAAACCTATATATATACCACATTACCGCATGGCTCCGAGAGAGTTGGAGAAGTTGAAGAGTTAGTTGTAGGATTTAGGACAAAAGGGATTCATCACACCTTCTATGTCACCTTGGGGAGCACCGGTCGTGTTTGTGGAAAAGAAGGATGGTACTTTGAAACTGTGTATCGATTATAGACAGCTGAACAAGGTCACAGTTAGAAATGATTTTCCCATACCACAGATTGATGACTTATTTGATCAGCTGAAAGGAGCGTAGTGTTTCTCCAAGATAGACCTACGATCAGGGTATCATCAGCTTAGGATCAGGGATGAGGATAGGTCCATGACAACATTTAGCGTGAAATATGGATACTATTAGTTCACAGTCATGTCATTTGGTTTGACTAATGCTCATGCCATATTTATGGATTTGATGAATCGAGTAATGAGGCCATTTCTTGACCGCTTCATGATAGTTTTCTTCGATGATATATTGATATACTCGAGGACTCAAGAGGCATGAGCAGCAAATTAGCGTGATGATGCAGACCTTAAGGGAGCATCGACTCTACACCAGGTTCAGCAAGTGTGAATTTTGGCTATCAGAAGTCAAGTTTTGCGATATGTTGTTGGAGTAGCAGGCATTGTTTTGGATCCAGCTAAGATTCAAGCAACTATGGATTGGCCTGCGCCGACGTCAGTTACAAAGATCATGAGTTTTTTGGTATTAGTAGGATAATACTGCAAGTTCGTAAAGGATTTCTTGAATATTACTTCACCGATGACCAGATTCACTCAGAAAGACGTCAGGTTTAATTAGTCTGACGAATGCGATGAGGCATTTGCGTAGTTGAAGAGATTGTTGACTACCACACCAGTGTTGATATTGCTAGAGGCTGGACAGGAATTCCTTGTATATACAAATGCTTCTCATACGGGTCTAGGTTGTGTGTTAATGCACGATAGAGGCACAATGGCTTATGGATCCAGACAGCTGAAGATACATGAGAAGAACTATCCCACTCATGATTTAAAGTTAGCAGTGGTAGTGTTTACTCTATAGATATGGAGACATCATCTATATGGAGAAAGGTTCACACTCTACACTGACCATAAGAGTTTGAAATACCTCTTCACACACAAAAAGAGTTGAATATGAGACAGCGCATATGGTTAGATTTTTTGAAAGACTATGAATTTTCTCTGGAGTATCACCCAGGAATAGCTAACATAGTTGCTAATGCGCTGAGTAAGATACCGATTGGAGATGTCGAGATTGTTAAATGCCACATGATGTATGAGTATGGATTACTCGAGGCAGCGGCGATGATGACTCAGTCAGATATTACTACCGACACTTGGATGATGATTTGTGCATAGATGAGACTTTAGACGGTGTCTATGTAGAGAGTGTTAGAGGGTTAAAGAGCCAATATCTTATACCCAAGATTCAGTGAGTTAGCCCAAAGTATTGATTGTACTGACTAGACTGAGATGGCAGATCAGTGTCTGAGATTTAGAGGCAGATTGTGGATACCGGTAGTGGCAAAGGTGAAAGATGAGATTCTTCAGGATTCTCACCATTCCTGGTTCATTGTTCATCCAGGAATGACCAAAATGTACCAAGACATGAAGAGACATTTTTGGTGCCCTCGGATGAAATCGGATGAATCGGAGTTCATCAGGAGCTCTGGGATATACTAGTAGGTGAAGGCTGAGCGTCGTAGATCTAGATGATTATTACAGCCACATCCCATTCCACGATGGAAGTGGCAAGACATGGCCATGGATTTTTTAGAGGACTACCGAGAACTGCCCGTCGACACGATTCTATCTAGGTGATTATGGACTGATTGATGAAATCAGCTTATTTCATACCAGTTGCAGCTCATTACACATTTGACCAGTTTAGTGTATTGTTCGATAGGGAGATTGTTAGGCTGCATAGGGTACCATTGACTATTAAGTCAGATAGAGATGTTATTTATACGTCCAGGATGTGGCAGAGTATGGTGGAGTAGTATGGTACGCGCCTACAATTTAGCATAACCTTTCACTCTCAGACTGATGGGCAGACTGAGAGGTTGATTCAAACTCTTAAGGATATGCTCAAGGCTTGTGTACTTGAGTTTGGTGGATCATGGGAAGAGTATCTACCGTTGTGTGAATTTGCATACAACAACATTTACCAGGCTAGTATTGAAATTGCGCCCTTTGATGCTTTATATGGCAGACCGTGTCGCTCACTATCTTGTTGGGCTGAGCCAGAGGACCGGGACATTGTAGGGCCTAAAATTATTGTAGATCACATGGAGAAGGTATGAAAGATTCTCTAGAGGCTTAAGGGAGCCCAAGAGAGGCAAAAGAAGTATTCATACATGTATCACAGCGATCTCGCGTATGACGAGGGAGCCTTGGTGTATCTAAAGGTTTCTCCTCGGAAGGGTTTTCACAGATTTGGTCTAAAAGGCAAGTTAGCACCGGCATTCATCAAGCCTTTCAAGATCAAACGGCGAGTCAGAAAGGTTGCTTATGAGCTTGAGTTACCTCCAATGATGTTGGGGATTCATCCAGTGTTCCATATTTCTATGTTTCGACAGGCCAAGTCGAAGGCAGGAGAGAGACCGACAATGGACTTAAGTCAGATTGACCTGAGTGATGATGTATCTTAAGAGGAACAGCCAGTACAAATCACAGACAGAAGGGTACAGCAGTTGAGAAGCAAGTCTATCCTGAAGGTGTTAGTCAAATGACAGTTTCATAGAGACTTGGAACTCACCTATGAACGGGAGGACTACATCCAAGATAGGTTGCCGTACCTCTTCCAGTCGGGTTTAATTATAAGTTAAGTTTTATTTCGAGGACGAGATTTCCATTATTTGGAAAGAATTGTCACGACACAAGTTTCTAATTTGAGTTTAATATTTTAATCAAGATCAAATGACCCATGACGTGGGACCCGCATCGAGACGTGTAATGACCGAGGCGAGATGGTTGTGGTATATGTTATATTTGTAATGATGTATGTCTAGTGTTTTGTATATGTATAGACTACTAAGTCATTCCTACACGTCTCGAGTTGCGTACCCGCGTGCTATCGAGGTAGAGAGTGGTAAGTTGGCATAAGTCTTATATAGCTTTTATAATGATTTAAATGGTCTATGGTTGATAATATATTAAATATGCCTAAGTCAGTATTTTAAGATTATAGCCATGTGGGTGAAGCTCGAGATACTTGTTGACACATCTAAACACCATGTGAGTTACAAGTTGGTGTCACTCATTATAATTCAGTGGGACATGTGTTAGTATGTGGACCACAAGAAGGGTCTTGAAATACGTGTGCACATGAGGATCAATGGCTAACATTCAACCATATCCATTTCCTATATAAGCTAGTGATCAACTCTTCAAACCAAACCTTCTCATTTCATTTCTTCACTTGGAAGCTACTTGCTGGAGTAGAGAATTGGCTGGAGGAAGAAGATGACCAGCAACCAAAGTGGGTTTGGTGAAGGATAGATCAAGCTAAGCTAGGTATTCATCAAACTAGGTACACATCTCTTTATTTAAATTTGAAACCAGTTCTGGTTTTTTGCCATTTTCAGAGAATAGATTATTAGGTCTTTGAAATTGATTGATATATTTGGATTCCTCATTTCAAGCTGATAATCCAGCTATTAAGAAGTTCTTGATTTGGTTTTGAAATCAAAAATATATGAATTTTTGAAGTTGTAAGTCCAAAATAGTAATACTGCATGTTGTACTATGAACTAACCTATGTAATTTGGTCCTCACTTGCTCATTTTAAATTGAAATGAATCCAAACTTATAGCATTTGAAAGCTAGCTCAAAGAAAAACAACTTTGTCTTACTAGAATTTCGTAGTTCAAATGTTTTCTTGCCCAAAAGTGCTCTACAAATAGGTGAATAAATGCATTACGAGATTTTTGAAACTAAACTTATATATGACATAAATCCCTAATTATTTATCCAAATGAGCTGATCTTTCATTATATGGTTATTTGTTATGTTAGTTGCCTTATAACCAAAAATCACATATTTTGAAACTATAAATTAGGAGAAATGAAATTTCTAAGTCTATTGGTCAGATTAGGTTCCAATTTGAGCCTTGTTTTGTAAATCGGAATTATGTAAACCAAACCTTTTCGAAAAGCTAAGTTAGAGACCAAAAACTTTTTACAGGGGAAGGTGTTGAGATTTAGACAATTTCATGCCTAAAAGTGTGTTGCAATACAGGACTAAAATTTTAAAATTTTTAGTATTAAGGGGTTGTTTTAGGTTAAGGTTTGTAAACCCATTTGACCTGACTTAAACCCAATTTATTTGAATTAGTTTGATATCAGGAACCTAAGGAAGAGTCTCGGGAGTTTGAACACTTGATACGAGATGTTGGGAGGCTCGATTAGCATAGGAAACTGCGTGGATTGTAAGTAAACTGATTGAGATATTTATTTACATTTCATTCTTGTTTATTTGTTCTTTTCAAGTCATTTGGACTGATTTTCCTTTATACTTTATATGCCATGACTTGTTGTCCTTTCTTATTTCATGAGGTTGCAATCATGGTATAGATTGTTGATTAAGTAATTTCATTGACTCCAAATCATGTGCTATGTCATTTTTGAATGTTTGTACAAGTGGACAATGAAATAGCATGCTATTAGTAGGTGTTACATAGTATTGTAAATCTATTTCCTTTTTGCATTAGAAATGCAATTGTTTCATTGGATTCTCAAACCATGTCATTTCTTGAAATATGAAAGTGCTTTTTGTATCTAGGGTCATTACATTAGAGGTCCGTCGGTTATACGGTCACTAAACTTTACAGGGTGATCGGGATCTCTCCATTATCCTGTGCAACATACGAGAAATGAGTCTAGTGGTTTTTTCCAAGCATATCTTATGCGACACATAGGGTATGGGACCCGGGGTTGTTGGCAAGTATATATCGCAGGTGACTGGCACCAACGAAAGGTTATAAAGGCAAGAGCACTGCTTAGACCTTCACATTAATGTAGAGCTCAGCTCTATCTTCATATAGTGGAAAAGGCTGATGTGATGAAGTTCACGGCCGATCGGCCCTAGATCATTACTATTTAGATGTGTGTCAGTTTCATTTTGTTTAACTAAAGTGTCTCTTTGCATGTTCTCTTTTCAGCATAATTGCTATTATCATGCTATTATATACTTGTTGCATATTTCGGAATGTGAACAAATGTCTCTAAGTGTTACTTTCTACTTTCCTGTACTCACCATCCTTTTTATGACGGTGGGTGCAGATCCATCTATTAGCAAGCTAGGCAAAGAGATCGGCTACTACCTTCGAACCAGTGGAGTGTTTCTACATCGGACATTATAGGTCTAGATTTTGATGTATTACTTTTATATGTATTTGATATACTTTTGGGGTTGTATTTTATGGGTTGAGTGACAAGTACCTTGGCCAGACACATGATGATATATATTATCGTCGTTTCTTATGTATGTATGCATGTGATCTTTATTCCCTAGTTTTTCCACAATTGTTAAGCGTCATGTTATAAGCTTCCGCTAATTAGTTAAGACTTCCGCTGAATAAACTTTAAGTTAGATTTATAAGCTTTAATTAACTCTAATTTATGAATCGACATAGGATGGGTATATGTTTAAATTCATTTAAAAAAAAAAACTGGTAAGTCATAAGGTTTTGGAAAGGCTGACTAATTCCTTGTTAGGTCCTATATGGTGAGATTAGGGCTTAATAATGGGATTAGGTCGGACGGTGCCCTAATTTAAGAAGGGGGTCCTCACACTATGCCTCACCGATTCATTTAGTGATTCCTCATGTATTTCTCAATTCGCTGGCTAATCGTTGGCTCTTATCTTCAGTTGACTATTTTGCTCTTTTTCCACTTATTCTTCTATTTCTTCATTTTTCCTAACTAAATCTTGAAATCGCCAAAACAATAGAATACAAAGTGTAATATCATCATTTATATCTAAAATCAACATAAATTACACTATAAAACATGTCGAAGTATTGACTTGTCATTGTACGGTCCCTGCTCCTTTTTCTATAGATTTCGTTTTCTCTCTTTCTCCAACCAATAAGTTCTTTGCTCCTTTTCTTGTAGAAATTGTGAGACTCTTTATTTTATTTTATTTAAAACTCTTGTTAGCACTTCTCGCTTTCATTTTATCAAGTAAGTTTTAACTCCAACTTTTTATTAAACACCATGCTTATTACTTCCCCTTTCGGTACTAAGTCTGTATTTACTTTATACTCAAGTAAGATTCATACTTATTAGGGGTGGGCAAACCACGACCAAACCAAGGGTGTCGCTTTGCAAACCGTGACCAAACCACGAACCATCAAAACCACAACCAAACCGCATGTGGGTTTGGTCGGTTTGGTTTATCGGTTTTCTTGCGATACATTTAAAAAAACAAAAATTAGTCATACATATTACAAATGCATGAAATTGAGATTATGAGACTAATTACAAGTGAGAAAAATCAAGAGATATGTGGACAATAATGTGATGGTTCATGTAATGCAACCAATAACGGTCACCTAATATTGAAGAAAACATTTTAAATCATCACCCATTTTTTTAAAAAATAAATCATCACCAATTGGCTTAAGATGATTCATATATGAATCATTACAATTAAAAAGAGTAGTATTTGCACTTAACCACATTCACCAACTCAAAATAGTTTTTAATTGCAAAACAGATGATTCACTTAATTAGTTAGACTAATTAAAACACATCAAAATGATTAGGGTCGTTATTACATTAAAAAAACTTCCTTTCTTTAAAGAAACTAAAACAAGAGAATATGAACAGTAGCCAAATACTATTGAATATATTTTTAAAAAATCTAAAACAAAATAATCTTGCTAGAGAAAATCTTATAGGGATTGGTGGGAGGAGTCACTCGTGGTGGCAGGCAGCGTGGGAGGTGACCACTGTTGATAGGAGGCGGCGGTGGGAGTCGCATCGGAGAGAATAGTGACTAATGCGAGGTGGAGGCGGTAGTGGAAGGCGCGGTTGTAGGAGGCGGGACTGGCGGGAGGGGAGGCTGTGGGAGGCACGAATGAAATGAGCAATGGTGGGAGACGCAGCGGTGGAGGTGTCTACTGTTTGTGTGGTGAGAGGCGGCGGCGACTGGTGGAAGGCGACAGTGATAGGCGGCGATGGAGCCAGGGGTGGGAGACGGGGTGGGAGAAAGAGTGGGAGACGGGGTGGGAGACGGTGGGAGGTTGAGAGATGGACGATTGAGACTGGAGAGTAAAAGTTTTGGTTTTCAAGTTTTAGGGTTTTGAGTTGTAAATTTAAGGAATTGACTATACTATCTTCGGTTTGGTGAACCACGATTTTTTCAAACTGAAAATCGCCACCAAACCTCGATTCCGCAGTTTTCAAGTTTTTCAAACCACCCACAAACCGCGAGTTTTAAAAACCAGACCAAACCATGCGGCTTGAGCGGTTTGGGCGATTTTGTGGAGACCACTACCTACCCCTAATACTTATTATTGATTTCCTTAGAGATCTAACTTTTTCCATAAGTGTTCTAGTATTCATCTTGCTTTTGTTTCAAGTTAATGGTCTTCCCTAACACTATGTTTCTAATCATGAAATTATACCGTTGTTCGCTTTATTTGTTATTTTCTTCAAAAATTTGATAACACTCTCTTAAGTTACATTTGAATAAGATACTTGTATTCTTACTCATCCTCAATTAAAGACATGAACTTTGCAAATGAATTATTTATTCTTTACATATTACTATATATAACCTAATCTATACTACATATACACATTCAAATAATAATAAGTAAATGAAAAAGATACACTACCACACTTTCCTCTTTAATTGCTTCAAAAATAAAATTTTACGATCATACATGCAATGTTTAAGCCCTTATCTATTTACTTTAGTTATGGATGAACTAACTAGACATATTCAAGAGGATATACCATGGTGTATGCTATTTGCAGATGATATTGTCTTAGTGGATGAAACTAAAGACGGAGTGAATAGGAAATTAGAACTGTAGAGGAATACATTAGACTCTAAAGGCTTTAAGTTGAGTAGGACGAAAACCGAATACATGCACTGTGAGTTTAGAAACACTAGACATCGAGATGACGGAGTGGTAAAATAAGGAGAAGTAAAAGTTCCTAAGGTAAACCACTTTAGATACCTAGGATCAATCATACAAAATGATGGTAACATTGAGAATGATGTCACACATAGATTCAAGTTAGATGGAAGAAATGGCGGAGTGCAACAGGGATGATTCGTGATCGAAATGTTCTTACTAAGTTAAAAGAAAAATTTTATAGGACCGCAATTAGGCCAGCTATGCTCTATGGAAGTGAATGTTGGGCGGTAAAGCAACAACAATTACATAAAATGAATGTAGCAGAAATGAGGATGCTTAGGTGGATGTGTGGTAAAACTCGTAAAGATAAAATAAGAAATATATAAATTCAAAGACAAGTAGGAGTAGCACCAATTGATACAAAGATTAGGGAAGGCGGTTGCGATGGTTTGGTCACCTGCAAAGACGGCCTACAAATGCCCCAACTAGAAAACTTGACTCAATAGAAACTGTAAAAATTCGACGAGGTAGGGGCAGACCAAAGTTAACATGGGATGCATTAATTAGGAGGGATTTGAATGGTTTGCAAAGCTCACCATCAATTGCACTTAATCGAGCACAATGGAAAAGTTTGATCCATGTAGCCGACCCCAGGTTAATTTGGCACTGAGGCTATGTTGTTGTTTTTGTTGATCATACATGCAATGTTTATTCTTATTTCTTCCTTTCTTCCCACTTCCCATAGTTTAGTGTTGATGCCCTCAAACATAAACCAAACCTCGTCCTCAAGGTTTAAAAATAAGCCTGAAACATAAAAACACTAAACTCACAAACATAATAATAACATAATAGAAACGAAAAAAATGCATAAACATAAAATTTAAATAAAGTAACAAAATATCCCTCTAACTCCTTGAGGCTCTTGTGAATACGCTGCATATGTTGAGACTTCTTCATTCCAATGAAATTTCACCCGGCAAATGGTCTTTCCAACACATTTAGCACAAAACTTTCAAAATTTAGAAAAATACTAAAACGTTTATATTGTTCTACCTAAACAAAATAAATAATTGAAATTTTAAAACTGAAATTAAAAACCCCTAGGCTGCCTCCCAGTAATGCTTCGTTTAACATCATTAGCCCGACTCCTTTTCGCTTGTTTACTCCAAGTGTAAATCGAGATACTCCTTTTGTAGGTCAGAGATAACAATATATGTTCCTTTCGGATGTACTTCTTACCTTTCAACAAAGCCAATCTTCTCACTATCATCATCCTCCTCAATACTCATTGTGATCGTTTTCTTCCTCGTATGCAAGACCGCATTGGTAGTGTTCAAGAATGGCCGCCCAAGTATTATAGACTCATCATCATCTATATCATGATCCATAATTTCAAAATTAGTGATCAATGTGAATCTACCCACTTTCACATGCAAATTTTAGACTCTCCCTATTGTTGGTACCAAGTTACCATCAACTACTTACAAATCTATTGTATCAAGACAATTGAGCTTCTAATTCGCTTGTAACATGTCCTCTATAGGCATTACATTGACTGAGGCTCCCATGTGACACAAGATGTTTCTAAACCGATGCCCATCAATGCTTAATGGTATACATATATCTCCAGGATCTCTCCTCTTGATTGGTTGAAGTCTCAGTGTGAATTTGAATTTTGGTCCCGGCTTCTTTGGAATAACCTTGATCGTTGTTTCCTTTGGGTGCTTCTTCAGAAGGTCCTTCATCTTATTGCTTAGCTCTCCATTATTTCTTCCCGTTCTTGTTATTATTCAGGGCATTAACCTTTTGTTGCTTGAAACCTTTAAGTTCATTTTGACTCACTTCCAATCCATTCTCATGTATAACTTCATATTTTCTTATAGCCAAAATGTTTACTTTTTTTGGATTTTACATTCATTGTCGCAGTGCTCATCATGTGAATGATAATAAAATTCTCTTTTGGATTGGAGACACTGTTGCTCAGAAACTGCCCTTCCTTTTTTTGAATTCAAAAAAATGGCTAGCAGAACAATCTGTCTCTTTAGGTTCTTGATGGATTGTGTTCTTTCAACATCCATCCTCTTTAGAGTCTCCTTCACATTTTCCATCTCTTTCCCATGCTTTTGATAGTGTTCCCTATTGTTGATATCAATAGCTTGTAAGAACTTCTCAATTGACTTCAATGAAGCCATCTCTTCACTTAGGCCTAGCTTCATTTATTAGACTTATTGATCAAAACCTAGAGATAACTTCATTGCATTATCACGATTTCTATATGAGAAGTTTGGGTTGTTGTATCCTTGATAAAACCTTTGAGAAGTCACTCATCTCGTCCTGAAGAGGTTTCCATAGTTCTTGTTGTTCATGAAGTTGATATCTTCAAACTCCATTCCTTGTTGCATGTCCAATTGATTAAGCACAATTGCTTGGTGATTAATAGGTTGTTGTATCACTTGCACCTGTGAACTTCGTTGTCCCATTTGTAGCTTCACCATCAAACTACTCAGGTTGGATAGTTGTGCATGATCGTTGCTTGCGAATAAATCTCGTATACGCCTGCTGGCTTTCTAACTATGGAACAAGTACCTACTGTAGAGTTCTGAGACATAAGATCTAGGAGACCTAATGCTTCATCTTCTTCCTTGGTTAGTAGAGAACCAACTACTGCGACATCCACTAATGTTCTGGTGTTGTGATTCATTCCATAGTAGAAGATTTGTAGTTATGCCCACTTCACATATCCATGTTCTAGATATCTCATCAACATTTCTTTGAATCTTTCCCAAGCTTCACCAAGAGACTCAGTATCCTCTTGCTTGAATTGGTTGATTTCCTATTTCCTTTCACTGACCTTCACTAGGGGAAAGAACTTGTCTAGAAATCTTTCATTGATTTCTGCCCATGAAGTCATACTCCCTGCATTCAGTCCTTAAAACCAGAATTTGCCTTCTCTACCCAATGAGAATGGGAAAAATCTCATCCTAATAATTACCTTTGGAACTCCAGTAATATGAATAGCGTCACACTTCGTCCATCACCCACTGTGACTAACCATTGTAAACTCGATATATTGTGATCGAGACCGTTATTGCAAAGAATAAATGATGTTGTCTCGAAAGTACAAAGCCAAGGCTTAATGTATTGTCTCGGTTGCAAGACACCGAGAATCTTGTGATGGTTCGGTCACTTGTCACCGAGTCAAAATAGGAGACCTTCAGATTACATATTGAAAGACAAGTCTTGGTTGTTCCCCACCAAGACATTATCTCATTTGCCGATTAAAGATTCCTGAGACACTGGCATGTGTCTCGGACCTACGTGTCCGAGACATATCTTTTCACAAAGCAACACTCAAGTATAAAATATATAAACTTCACCATAACAAATCATAACTCATCCACATAAAACAACCATGAAGCATACATGAAAAGAAATGTATTTAGTACCATATGAGAAGAAGAGCAACCGTTGGTGGCCATGTCTGAGATATACACGAGAAAACGACAAATGCGTGTTACAAGGTATAATGGAAAGTAAACCAAAATAAATGTAAATCCATAAAATCATTCATGTAGGTACATCCAAATGTAGCTACAGCGAGGCTAAGTCTACTACAGAAGGCGTGCCTTGTTCGAAAGCTTCAACCAGCACGAGTTCTCAATTTACGAAACCATCACACCAACCTTTAGCGCACTTCTTGGCATACCTTTCCCACGATGGATATATTGAATGAAGCAATGCATTCACTTTTAGCGTCACCTGCCAACTACAAATTAGAACAATAACTCATCAGCATGTAATTCAAAATTGATACAACAAATTTCAAATATAATCTTCAAACGTACCTTAACCCAATGGATGCTACTATCATTTATCATGCTAATGATAAGCTGACTATAAAAAATTGTGGCGAGGCATTACGTAGAGGAAGAAATGTCAAGCAAATGTCATGTAAGAGGTTCACTAGAATGACATTAAACGTCATTGATATTATAAGCCCCATGTCCATTCATCAAAAGATGCCCAACGCAATCATATGTACAATGCGTGACAGTCTTCACCTTCTCCTAACTCATTCCAAGCACTCAGATCATAAGTCATTCAACATAAGTTCAAATGATGTCTCCGACTTAGCATACAACACACCCGTCCACCTATCCATGAAACGTGGGAAGTCTTTGTTATCCCCAAACATTTTCTTAGTCTTAGTTAAGGCTACTTTGTTGATGTGCCAAGAGTAAAGAAGGTGAGACGATGTTGGAAATACTTTTTCGATTGCACTAATCAGGCCTAACTCTCAATCTATAAAAATTACATCAGGTTTAGGCCACCTGTCCAATATAGATCTCAAGTTATCAAGTGCCCAAACATAATTGGCATTAGGCTTTGATGATATGAAAGCAACTCTAACTAAGAACGTCAAATGCGTCAAAGTGATACCAACTATCTCCAACAACAGCATCCAATACTTATTAATTTTGTATGTGCAATCCATTAGAAGAACTGATGGGAAACACCATAGTAATTTTATTGAATCAGGATGTGCTCAAAATAAGTCAGTCACGACATTCGTCTCAGGATGTTTCCTATGCCACGACAACCACTTATTCTTCTCCATTATGTGCAATAGTTGTTGCATTTGAGTCCTCCCACCCACATTATCAATTCGATGTTTTCGTCGTGCATTGTATATTGTCCGCATAGTCGAAACATTATTTACATCTATTTTCTTCAACGTGTTGAGGATATCTCGGGGCTTCACATTCCCCTTACTCATCTGCACCATAACCACTTGCTCACCCGAATCCAATCTTCCTACAAATGAGTGGTCGTCCAAGTTGTTGGCGGGGTCATGATTGTGCCTCCCATATACCACATTTATGAACCACAAAGAATTCGCATTTTCCTTGATGTTAATAAGGAAAGGGCGCCCACATTTCTTGGTACCAGTTTGAGTCCTTGAATTTTCCTCCTCTTATTCAGTTCTTGGTTTCAAAGCAAGTTTTACGGCTTTGGCTTTCCATAGTCTTTGTGACATTCCCCTAAATGTACCGAACCTCTCACATGTAAGTTTCACCTTCTCCTGCACTGAACCCCTCCAGTATCAGAGTGCTTCATAACTAACACAAACTTGTTCGCATGAGTGATCATTTGAAGCCATGAAATAGCATTTTCTCTATATGGGAATGGCCTATAAGGAGTGAAAGCATACTTGTAGTTTGGAAATAATGTGGAAACCGACATTACTTGCAACAAAGACATTCAACCATAAGGACTCATCACCAAGAGTTAACAAGCAGTTTCGGTATAGCACAACTGAGACTGGTTCAAAATTCTCGGTACCCTAAGACCAAAAATTGTGTTCCAATTTCGGTCACCGTGTAGCGAGACTTAAGGATTAAGTCTCAGTCTTGTATGGCCAAAACAATCGTGCCTGTACATAAAATCGTAAAAAAATACAAAAAAACATAATAAACATCAACAAATATCTCTTCTTGTACCTCCTCCTGCACCATTCTGTTATCTTCATCCATTTGACGTTGTAAACAACTTCGGAATAGTCGGATCTACCAAACCTTATAATGAAAAACCAAATCATCAATGTCACTATTTCCACACCAAAACAATATTTTTGAACCTTAAAATGGTTGGAATCGATTGTTACCTCGCCATTGGATGATGTGAAAGCAAAAGAATCGATACACGACCGCCAACGAACAATATGGATTTCGTTGGAGATGAGAGAGGATGGAGGTGGGATGCCCCAAAATAAATTTCAAAGTGTATTGTGGGAGTGTGGAGTGTTTATATATGAAGGGGCAAATGTGTCATTTCTATCAAGGTCCAATTTAGAGTATAAAAAACCATAAAATTTGGTGCCTTTAATTAATAGGTGGGGTGCCCATAGAGTGCCTTAAAAAGCACCGAGAGTCTAAGAAGCACTAGAGTATGTTCCTATAAAAATGCACCGAGAGACAATGAACGTTTGCAATTATACTAAAAGCTATATGAGTAGGGGTGTTAATGGGGCGAAGAATCCCCACAGGGAGTGAAGAGTCCCCATCGATAGGGATGAAGATGAAGAATTTAAATGAAGATAAGGGTGGAAATAGAGAAAAAGTGATTCCTCGGGCCCGCATGGGGATGAAGATAAGGACAAGGATGTGGAAGAAAATATCCTCACAGTTATTATATAAATTTATAAGAAAATGATAAAATAACACTCTTTGGGCGCACACTTGGGGTGCACACTTTGTTTTTTAGCCATTTATGGTGTTTTGTCAAATGTGCGGCTCACGCCTTAGGAGACAAGAAAGAGCCATAAATGGCTAAAAAATAAAGTGTGCGCCCCAAATGTGCGCCCAAAGTGTATTATTTTATCATTTCCCAAATTTATAATATTTGTTAAATATACATACATACATATATACCATATGATATATTGCATATAGGTTTATATATATATATATATATATATATATATATATATATATTTCACACATTCCACCACCAAACTCCAGTGATACACATCAAGTATCAAACAATTGTGACGTATGTGTATTTGACATATAGACTTTAAAAACTAATTTTAGTACAAACCTATGATTTATAATGGATGAGTATGTATGCTTGATATAGATTTTGTTTATAAATTTATTTTAGAGTAGATTTATTTTATTGTATGACAAATCCCCCATGCATAATTAACTGGGGAAAATATTTACCCATGAAAAGTCTCCATCCCCTAGGGATTAGACAGGATGGGGATGGGGATGAAAATCCATCCTTGCATGAGGATGGAGATGGGGTGAATTCCTAAATGGGGATGGGGATGATATTCCTATCCCCATCCTCATCCCCTCCCTATTGACAACTTTGTATAAGACTCTTTACAGGGCCGCCTTGAAGGGGGCTAGTGGGGCGACAGCCTCTGGCCCCTACCCCCCTCAGGGGCCTCATATATATATATATATATAATTAATAAAATATTACTTAGCAAATTATTCATGTATTTTAAAATTAGATTTTAATTACTTGTATAAATAGCTCTTTCAACTTATTCTCTCCTTCTTAGTAACATTATCTTCTAATTTACATTTTGTATGCGTCATTACACTTTACTTTTTTTTTAAAGTATGATTGACTTTTATTTAGGGAGCGGCTAAATGGACCCCAATTTTTGCTTAAAGGACCTCATTTTTGAATTTTTACTTCACAGTATCCCATTTTATACTTAGCGTACCCCACCTTTTTAAAAAAAATTCTAAAGATATTCTTGTTGTACCTCGTTACCCTCACCCTCATCCCTTTGAAGAGGTGTCAGACACAAAGGGTCGATACCTCTTAAGAGGTGTCGAACACATAGAGCCGACACCTTTTCAGAGGTATCGGTCACACACTGAAACCTAGTTCTTTTTGCAGTTTCAGTCGGAGTCAACCGTTACCTCCTTAGAGGTGTCGGCCCTGTATGTCTGACACCTCCGAAGAGGTTTCGGATTTGTGTGACCGACTCCTGCGAGACAACAAGAACAAAAAAAAATTCAAAACTCTTAAAAAATACATGAAAATGACAAAAAATAGTGGGTTTTGCTTGAAATTGCTTAATATCTTCGATTCCATCGAAACTTTGCGCCCAAAATGCAAGATTCAACTACCAAATTGAAGCCATAAACCCAACAACAATCCCACAAAAAACACCGACTTAAAAAAGTAAAAAAACCTCTAAAAATTTTGAAGTCGACGCTAAAAGGGATGAGGAATTCACCGACTATGTCCAATCGACGTGGTTTTGCTCGAGTTTCATCGGATTCGGGTTGGTGGTGAGATGCGATTTGAGAGAAGGGTGACAGGGGTACGAGGTAAGTGGGGTGAGTGGGGTATGGTTAGTAAAAAAACCTTTTATATAGAGGGGTAGTTGGGTGATTTCACTAAGGTTCCTTTAAGCAATAACTAAGTCCTTTTAGACGCTCCTTTCATTTAATGTGGAATATTTTAAAGATGTTTTTAGAGGATTTTATCGAGCTCTTATGCATCAATTAAGCAATTTTTTATGAGATTTGTGTCTTTAATGTAGGTATAAGAATTTGTTTTTCCATACATTTATAATTGAGGGCCCCCCAAATTATAATTTCGCCTAGGGCCCCTAAATACTTTGGACCGGCCTTGACTCTTTTATCATGGTATATAGGCCTTGTTTGGCTTATTTCGTCAGACTTCTAGGGAAGTTTTCTTTCAAAGTAGTTTACTCCCTTAGAAGAAACCTTCCATGGAAGTTCTTTTTTCTTTGGTTCAACTTCAAGTTTTTTTGAAAAGTTGTATAATTTAAAATTAGTGAAGCATGCAATTGACAAAAACACCTATTAAAGTGTGAATGTATATATATATATATATATGAACCCACTCCCTATGCTCGCAAGAATTTAATTAATCTAATAATCTATTTTTATATTCTAAAAAGTATACTACTTCATTTTACTGACTTTTTTGACAAATAATTATAATTATTTAGATTTAATAGTGGGAAGACCCTTAATTAAGGGTAGAATAGTAAATTTAAGTGACAGTCGAAAGATTGATTATCCGTGCTTATTAGGTATAGCGTATATATATATCTATCTATATATTAAAAGCATGAATACCTCAATTTTCTTTCATGACCTAAAATATCACTTTTATCATTCAACTCCCTATTTTGTTGGTTACCCTTCAACTCCCTTATTCTCGTTCCTTCCTCACCTTTCTCTCTCATGCTAGCAAGATTTTCGTCACCTATTTTCGTTCCTATGGTGGCTCTCCCTCTACCTACTCTTCACTCCCTTTCTTTAATTGCCTGCTACGATCTCTCGCTCCCAATCTGCTCTCCAAAACACTTGTTTGCTGCTTCGATTGTCCAATCAGATTTTGAATCCACAACAAGAATCTTCAATCGACTCTAGGTAAAGATGAACTAACCATCCTCAACCTCCTTAATCTCATCTATTGATGGTGTTTCTTCATTTCTCTGATTTCTCTTTTCTCAATTGGTAAGCCTTTCATTTTAATTGACAAGATCGAGGTCTATTATCTTTTCGAATAGGCAATTTGTTACTCTCTTTTTAACACTATTTTATGTCTTCCCTCATATCCCTTTTCGGATTGTTTTGTTCATTTCCTTTGCATCATAATTGATGGGTTTTAGGAAATTTGATTTGTCCGGCGTAAATTTGCAGCTTCCCAATGAACGATCATACAGGATTTGCCTACGAGCCTAAATTCACTTTAAATCCCTTTTTAGTTTTGCTCTTTTTGGATGTATTAATTGTGGTTTGGTTTTTTATCATGCCATTCAAGCCATTGTTGCATCGTTTTCACTGTGAGTTTCAATGAATTCATTATTGTTGTTATCATTTTTGAATTCTTTCAAATTTTTTTAGGTTTTTCTAATATTTCATGCACCTGTTTATTTTTTATTTGGAAGGTATGCTTATTATTGTCATTTAATAATAAAAGAGAAATAAAACAATAACTTCTAATTAAACTAAAAGATTATACATTTAGGCAGAATAGTGAGAGTGATTTTATTTTTTCTCCAATATAAAGGACGACTGCATTGCTAACAGTTGCACAGAATACATAGCAAATATTTGAAGAATTTTTTGTTATGCATTTGGTTTGGAGTGTCAATTTTTTACTTTGATAAGCTGATCATGACATGGTCAAAATAATTAAGGTGATCTATTTTAGTGGAACTTGAATCTTTGAACATAGATGTATTGAGTTTTTCAAGGACTACATTCATGACTTGGGAATATTTTTTTTAGTTAATATGATCCGCTGCATTTACTATTTAAGTGTTTTATCGTTCTGTATTTTGTTGCAAATCAATGCAATTATTCATGTGCCGCCACTTGGTGTTTGTTCATCTCGTATTGACACTTTCGGTTAGTTATGCTTTTAATTTTTGCTTATGTCTTTTATGATGAGTTTTGTATCAACTCTACCTTGCAAAAGGGTGAATTGGATCTATAAATGATTATGCATTTTGAATATTATGGCTGGATTTCGAGAAAAAAATAATTGGTTCCTTACTTCTTTGATTATTTTGAAATACTTAAATTGAACTTGGTATTTCAATTTTTCTTATGTATATATTTTGATTCCATTTTTAGCGTTTCTTCATGAGGTTAAGTCGTAGAACTCAAGTTTCTTTTTAGATAGGTCATTGACACAATGATAACTCCATTCATCTTCTTTGTGTGTGATCAGCTTCCTTTCTACAGTATACACTCAATAATTGGTGCAAAAATGAAAAAGACAATTATCTGGTGATTGTCACCAAAATTAATTAAACTGATGTTAGATGAAGTTTGGGATCGAAGCTATGCTATTGTTGTTTGAATGTTAGAGGAGAATTGTGTTGTGTAGCAATTTACTTTCACAAGTTAATCTAATTAATCTAGTTTTTCTTTTTTTTGCCAAATTTCTCTTTTTAGTGTTGATGATCGATCTATTACCAACATACTACTTGCAATAATCGTTGTTTTATAACTGTTGACATAGCTCGTGATGGGCAATTAAAATTGAGCATTTGAAATGTACCTTCATTTTCATTGTGTAGCCACCAGAGGTTAAATGTTGACATGCTAAAAGTTGTTGCAGCTGTTGTATCTGCAAAGAGTACCTTTCATGTATGTTACAGTTAAGCCTCTAAGGTAATATTAAAGTCATTCAGATATTCTCGATGAACTTTTGTGAAATTAGTTGAAAAGTATATATTTTTAGTACTTGGTTTTATTGCTTTGTATTTATTGTGTACGTATAATGTAATTTGACACATTGGTTTATGGAATTTATGTATTGGTTCAGTTTATTTTACATTTTTTTTATTTTTTTAAGTTTATTGGAGTTACCAAACTTTGCAGTTATGCACGCATATATTTGACTTCCTTATTGATTGGTTGTTGTTTATATACACAAGACCGATGGTTATTTTTCATTAAAATGCAGGAATCGGTGTTCACATGGGGTAAAATATGTTCAAACTCAATTGGTGTAGTGAAAACTGAACTTGCTCAATTTCTCTTAGAAAATAAAATGCTCTAGCAATGAAAATAAAGAAAGCTAATTGAACCAACCTTATGCAATTTTTTTTATTTGGTAACGGTGGTCAAGTGTGGAATACATATTGTTACCCCAAAGAAGTGAAGTGAAGGATTGGTGGATATATGAACACGTGGATGACAACTCCGCATTTCCTTTATTATTTCGGTTTTTTCTACTTTAAATTGTACAAAAATGTCACGGCCCGAATCTCTAATCTCATTTACTATTCATAATCAGGATCACTGACCCGTGATGTGGGACCCATACCGTGATATGTGCATTAACAGAGGCGAGAGGGCCGAGGTATATGTTAGATTTGTTGTGGTGTATGCCTAGTGTATTGTATATGTGTAGACTATTAAGTCACTCCTAATCGTGTATAGGCATTGAGATGAAAGTGGAGACGTACCTCGAGTTACGTGTCGACGTGGGACCAAGGTAGAGATTTATGGGGTAAGTTTAATTTGAGCTAAATATAATTTTATAGTAGTTTTAATGTGGCTATGGTTGGTATACAATTAATGTGCCTAAGTTAGTGGATTTAATTAAATAGTCACATTATGTGCATCGAGACACGTATTGGCACATATAGAGGCAAAATGAGTTAACTATTAGTGTCACTTAAGATTAGTTAGTGGAGGTTAGTAGGACTTGTGTTTCAGCAAATGCCATTAGATAAGTCTCGAGATACATGTGTGTAAATAGATGTGTGGCTATAGTTTAACCATATCCATTATATATATATATATATATATATATATATATATATACTATGAATCAATACATGAAAACTAAGTTTTCTCATTTCATTAACTTAACAAGTAAGGAAAGCTTGCTGGAGTGATCAAGGAGGAAGAGAAGTTGGAGAAATCAGTGGGTTTAGTGAAGGTGGTGATCAAACTTAGTGTGTACATCAAATAGGTAACTTGCATACACTAGTTATTTAGTTCAACTTGATGAATTCATGAATTCAATGCTATATGGGGTTTTAGAAGTGTGTATGAAGATCCCTAAGGCTTTGGAAAGGTCTATGTGTGGTGTAAACTTAGAATACAGGTTGCATAATTCTGGGTTTTACCGCACATAGCACGCTAATATTGATTAGCGCGCTAGATAAGGCTTGGTAGCGCGTTAAGTTGGTCATTAGTGCGTTGACCACATTCATTAGCGCGTTAATGGCCATGACCGAACAAAAATCTGCAATTTTCCAAAATTTCCAAAACACTATAATTGAGTCTAAAACCTTAAATACAGGCCTAAACACATCCAAAAACATGTTATAGGTCATCAAGAACCTTGGAAAAGGTTACAAAAGTGCAAATACGAGATTTGAGATGTCGGGAGGTCGGTAAAGCTAGGACTTTACATTTCTTGATGTGAGTATACCCGTTGGTTGTTTATTTACATTTCATTTCCAATTTGAACTTGTTTATTATAGTTTATATTGACTATGTCTAGCTTTGTACTCTCATATCATGGACTTGTTTGTTATTCCTCACTTGTTGAGCTTGGTTTCTATGATATTTTGATAAATTGAATTCTTTTGAATCCATTCATGTGTTATATGTCATTTCTTGTTGTTTTACAGTAAATGAGGTATAAATAGCATGATATTAGGAATTATGGAGTTATGATTGGTTGTATGGACTTGTAATCTTTAGTGAATTTGTGTTTTATAGCATAGCCAATTCTTGGATTCCTTTATGAGTCATTTTCTTCAAATTATAAAGTAGTTATAGAATCTAGAGTCCATTACACTAGAGTTGTGCGGCACACAGGGTTAGAGTTCTGGGGATGTCGGCACTCGCCACTATAATGAGGCACACAGGTTAGAGTCCCTGATGATTTCGGGGTTAGAGTCCCTGATGCAACTGGGGTTAAAGTCCCTGGTGAGGATTAGATTGTGCGACCCCATGCACATCCTATAATGGCTAAAGGCTTTATTGACGTAGGTCACAGCCGACCGGATCTAGATCATAACTATTTAGCATGTTTCAGTTTCACTTGTTAATCGTGGTATTTCTTAGCATCAGTGTGGTACTTGTCTTTCTTTATTTAACTTATGCTTTTATATACCATTTAGTTTGATTTGGAAATGTAAACAAATTTGTCAACGAGGATTACTGTTACTTTTTGTATTTCCAGTCCTTTTTATGATGGTGGATGCAGAGCCGTCGGCGAGCAGGCCGAGCAAGGAGAGGATTGGCGACTACCTCTGAGCCAGCGGCGTACCTGTGCATCGACATTTTGTAGGTTTTGGTATTTTATGCATTATATACTTATGTTTTTAATATGTTTAGGGTTGTATATCGGGATGAGTGCTTAGTTCATTGACTTATAATGACCATCACACTATTTATATTCGCAACTTTATTATATATGCATGTGATCATGGTTCCTTGGTTTCCACATCCTTAGGATTTATAATAATTGCTTCCGCATAATATATTAAGCCTTCTGCTAAATTTTATAATTGTTAATAAGTTTTAATTAACTCTAGTTTTCAAATGTAGAATGATATTGTTTTACTTATTCTGAACATGAATTGGAGTAGATTTGGACAGAAAGAATGACTAATACGTGATTAAGTCCTATGTGGTTAGGATTTGGGCTTAATTACAGGATTAGGCCCGGCGGTGCCCTAGATTAATGAAGTGGCCATCATAGTTAGTATCAAAGAACAATGTTTTCTATAAGTAAAATATGAACTTAAATAAAACACAAACCTTAGATGTGGAAACCAGATGATCTTTGCCTAGAAACTATTAGTTGGGAATTGAGCAAATGTGATCTGGGGGTTATGTTATGAATATATTAAATTCTTTATGTATATATGTACAAGTTATGCCACGTAGTAGCTGATTCGCGTTTGTTATCTACTTTTAAACATCGATGGCAGACACACGCGACGGCGGAGATACTGGAGCTAGCAGCAGTCAGCCTCCTACTACCTCAGCTGACGATTATCAGAGGCTATCTGACCGGGTAGCAGCTTAGGGGCAACAGTTAGCTGACTTCATTGCCTTCATGAGAGAGCATATGGCGGTTGTCACACCAGCTCTTCCCGTTAATCAAACTACTACATTGACACCCCAGATTACTAGGAGTGAAGCTGCACCAGATACCACTACTTCAGGACCTCGAGCACTCGCACCATTAGTGCCATAGCCACGTATAGACCCTATAGCACCACATCCACCAGAGTTGCCGATAGCGACTGTATAGGAGATAGCTATAGCTAGGGACATATCTACTCATACGCCTACGCCTTTTGAGGCAGCATCACTATCGAGAGATGCCAAGCTGGTGAAGGAGTTCATCAAGCTTAGGCCAATTTTCTTTGTCGAATAGCGAGGTCATGAGAAGATCGAGCGATGGATTCTCTCACAGGAGAAGTTACCACTACTATTGGAAGTTGAGGACAGGTTACAGCCCATTCTCTCTTACTACACCCTAGAGAAGGGTGCAGATGTTTGGTGGAGGACCATAATGGCGAGCAGGGGCAGTTTTACATCATGGGATGATTTCAAGAAAGAGTTTTTCAAGTAGTATTTTTCGGCTTCTATGACGAAGAAAATGAAGAAGAGGTTTATGGCACTGAGAAAGGCAGAGGGTGAAACAGTGATGAGTTATAGAGATAGATATGGCTACCTCAGACCATTTGTCGGAGACTTAGTTACAGATGATGTTTTATATTTTGATGATGGTTTGAGACGAGATATCGCACGATCAGTTGTGAGCACTAGAGCCAGATCTCTTCAGGAAATGAATGAGTGAGCTCTCTCCTATGAGACATATGAGTTTGGTAGAGAGGAGGATGAACGTGCTAAGTTACCAAAGAAAGGAGATGATCATGAGCAAAGAGGATAGAGGGGTAAGAGACAGAGGAGATGAAATAGACAGTTCCTGATGGGCGAAACGCAGGTTGCGTACGTACGTCCATTGGCACATGCACCACCACCAGCCCTTGTACATGACACATATAATAGACCGCCCTTACCCCCTCTCACTAAATATGCATTACCAGCACCACCAACACCTCGAAAACAGCAGCAATAGGGTAAAGGTCGAGGTAGAGGTCGAGATTTTATACAGGGACAAAGAGAGTAGCTTAGTCAGCGTGGACCCATTACATGTTGGAGATGTGATCAGGTGGGACATATGGCCCGAGAGTGCACACAACCATCGGTAGCTTATCCACATAGCAGGGCAAACAAGGAGCCCACATGATAGCACAGCCAGATCCCAGGTCAACATGAGATCTTATTGAGAGTACGGTTTCCATTTCTGGTAGAGATGTTTATGTATTGTTTGATTATGGTTCTATTGTTTCATTCATTGTTGGTTGCATAGTAGACATCCTAGCGTTGACGCATATTAGGCTTATCATACATTTGATTTTAAGTATTGTAGCTGGTGATAGGGTTTACCCTAATAGTTTTATTGAGGGATGTCCGGTCAAGTTAAGTGGGATAAAGTTACCTGCTGACTTTAGAGTCCTCGAGTTTTTAGAGTTCGACGTAATTTTAGGGATGGACTGGTTATCAGCATATCATGCTCATATCGACTGTTTCAGTAAAACAGTAATATTTGAGACCCCAAGGGCGTCCGATCTTCATCTATAGAGGCAGTTCAGTGAGGACAGTATGTACGAGAGGTCAGCCTACGACTACTGAGGAGATGGAGGCATTGATTTCACTATACACACTATTAGAAAGTCGGGGACCTAAGCTTGAGGATATGCCGGTTGTTAGAGAGTTTCCAGATATGTTTCCAGAGGATTTTCCTGGTTTACCGCCACTGTGAGATGTTGATTTTATTATTGATTTAGTACCACGCACCAGACCAATTTCTATACTATCGTACCGCATGGCACCACGAGAGTTAGAGGAGTTAAAGACTCCGCTTCTAGATTTGGGACATAAGGGATTCATCACACCTTCATGTTGTCATGGGGAGCACCCGTCCTTTTTGTGAAGAATAAGGATGGTACTTTGAGACTTTATATCGACTACAGACAGTTGAAAAAAGTCACAATTAGGAATTAGTATCCACTGCTGAGGATTGATGATTTATTTGATCAGTTGATAGGAGCACAATTTTTCTCTAAGATAGACCTACGATTAGGGTATCATCAGTTTAGGATCAGGGATGAGGATAGGTCCAAGATAGCTTTTAGCACAAGATATGGACATTTCTTGTTCACGGTCATGCCATTTGGGCTGACTAATGCTCCCGTAGTGTTTATGGATTTGATGCATCGGGTTTTCAGACCGTTTCTTGACCGTTTCGTGATAGTCTTCATTGATGACATACTGATATATTCAAGGACCAGAGAGGATCACGAGCAGCACCTCAAAGAGACGTTGCAGACTTTAAGGGAGCATAGACTTTATGCCAAGTTCAGCAAATGTGGATTTTGGGTTTCAGATGTCAAGTTTCTAGGGCATATTATCGGAGTAGCAGGGATAACAGTGGATCCAGCCAAAATTCAGGCAATTATGGATTGGCCAGCACCGACTTTTGTGACTGAGATCAGGACTTTTCTAGGTCTAGCAGGGTATTATCGTCGGTTTGTGAAGGATTTCTCGAAGATTGCTTCACCGATTACTAGGTTAACCCAGAAAGATGTTAAATTTGAGTGGTCTTAGGAATGCAATAAGGCATTCGCTTAGTTGAAGAGGTTGATGACTACTGGGCCTGTGTTAGTGTTGTCAGAGGCTGGACAGGGATTTTCAGTATACACTGATGTTTCTCATATGGGTTTGGGATGCGTGTTGATATAGGGTAGTGGTACAGTATTTTATGCCTCTAGATAGTTGAATGTACATGAGAAGAATTATCCAACACATGATTTGGAGTTAGCAGCAGTAGTGTTTGCACTAAAGATATTGAGACATTATCTGTATGGATAGAAATTCACACTCTTTACTGATCATAAGAGTTTGAAGTATCTTTTTACACAAAAGGAGCTGAATATGAGACAACGCAGGTGGTTGGAGTTTCTGAAGGATTGCGACTTTTATGTGGAGTATCACCCAGGAAAAGCTAACATAGTCGTAGATGCGCAGAGTAGGATATCAGTTAAAGATGTTGGGATTTGCGCACATATGAGAGTGCAGAACGTGTCTACGTAGAAAGTGACAGAGGGTCAGAAGACCGACAAGTTGTACTCAAGGTTTAGTGAGTTGGCGCATAGTGCAGATTGTGTTGATTGGACGGAGATGTCTGACCAGTGTCTGAGATTCGGGGACAGACTGTGGATACCGTCATTACCAGAGCGAGAAATGAGATTCTTTAGGAGTCACACCATACCCGATTCACTGTACATCCAGGCAGGACCAAAATGTACCACGACATGAAGAGGCAGTTTTGGTGGCCTGTGATGAAGGCGAATGTGTCTAAGTTCATCAGGTTCTGTGGGATTTGTCAGCAAGTCAAGGCTGAACATTGCAGACCTGGAGGATTGCTGCAACCTCTTCTCATTCCACGATGGAAGTGGGAGGACATCTCTATGGATTTTATGAGAGGATTGCCGAAGACCGCCAAGAGACATGATTCCATTTAGGTTATCTTTGACTGACTTATGAAGTCTGCTCATTTTCTACCATTGGCGATGCATTACACGTTTGATCAGTTAAGTATACTGTTCAAGCGATAGATTATTAGGTTGCACTGAGTACCATTGACTATTACGTTTGATAGTGATGCTATGTACACGTCCAGGATGTGACGAAGTATGCAGGAGCGGTGTGGTACAAGCCTATAGTTCAGCACAGTTATTCATCCTCAAACTGACGGGCAGACTGAGAGATTAATTCAGGTTCTCAATGATATGTTGCGGGCTTGTGTTTTGGAGTTTGGCGAATCGTAGGAGGAGTACCTGCCATTGTGTGAGTTTGCTTACAACAACAGTTATCAGGCCAGTATTGAGATGGCACCTTTTGAGGCTCTATATAGCAGATCGTGTCGTTTGCCATCATGTTGGGCTGAACTAGAAGGACCGAGAGATTGTGGGGCCTGAGATTGTTGTTGACCACACGGAGAAGGTCAAACTGACCCTTTAAAGACTCAAGGGAGCCCAGGATAGACAGCGAAAGTATGCAGACAAATATCGTGGTGATCTTACATACACCGAGGGAGCTTTTGTATATTTAAAGGTTTCCCCTTGGAAGGGTCTTCAGAGGTTTGGAGTGAAAGATAAACTTGCACCGAGATTCATCGAGCCTTTCATGATTAAAAAATAGGTCAGGAAAGTTGCATACGAGCTTGAATTGCCTCCATAGATGTCAGGGATTCATCTAGTCTTTCATATTTTCATGCTTCGATTAGCTGAGTCGAGAGCAGGTGATTGACCGACTGTGGATTTGAGTCAGATAGACTTGACTGATGATATTACGTATGAGGAGAAGCCTATTGAGATCGTGGATCGAAGGGTACAGCAGTAAAGGAACAAGTATGTCCTAAAGGTTCTCGTCAAGTGGCAGTTTCATGATGATACGGAACTCATTTGGGAGCGGGAAGACTATATGATGGTGTATATTTTCATACCTCTTTGAGTCAGGTATTAACCTAACCTAAATTATAATTTCGAGGAAGAAATATTTATTAGTTGCAAGGAATTTTCATTGCCCGAATCTCTAATCTCATTTACTATTCATAATTAGGATCACCGACCCGTGACGTGGGACCCATACCGTGATATGCGAATTGACCGAGGTGAGAGGGCCGAGGTATATGTTAGATTTGTTGTGGTGTATGCCTAGTGTATTGTATATGTGTAGACTATTAAGTCACTCCTACTTGTGTATAGGCGTCGAGATGTAAATGGAGACGTACATTGAGTTGTGTGTCAACGTCGGACCGAGGTAGAGATTTATGGGGTAAGTTTAATTTGAGCTAAATATAATTTTATAGTAGCTTTAATGTGGCTATGGTTGGTATACAATTAATGTGCCTAAGTTAGTGGATTTAATTAAATAGTCATATGATGTGCATCGAGACACGTATTGGCACATATAGAGGCAAAATGAGTTAACTATTAGTGTCACTTAGGATTAGTTAGTGGAGGTTAGTGGGACTTGTGTTTCAGTAAATGTCATCAGATAAGTCTCGAGATACGTGTGTAAATAGATGTGTGGCTATGGTTTAACCATGTCCATTCACATATATATACTATGAATCAACGAATGAAAGCTAAGTTTTCTCATTTCATTAACTTAACAAGTAAGGAAAGCTTATTGGAGTGATCAAAGAGGAAGAGAAGTTGGGAAAATCAGTGGGTTTAGTGAAGGTGGTGATCAAGCTTAGTATGTACATCAAATAGGTAACTTGCATACACTAGTTATTTAGTTCAACTTGATGAATTCATGAATTCAATGTTATACATGGTTGTTTTGTGTTGTTTATGATGTCTTGGGGTTTAGGAAGTGTTTATGAAGATCCCCAAGGCTTTGGTAAGGTCTATGTGTGGTTTAAACTCAGAATTCTGGTTGCAGAGTTCTGGGTTTTACCGCACATAGCGCGCTAGGTAGGGCGGTTAGCGCTAATTTAGATAAGGCTTGGTAGCGCGCTAAGTTAGTCATTAGCGCGCTAAGTTAGTCATTAGCGCGCTAATGGCCATGACAACACGAAAATCTGCAATTTTCCAAAATTTCCAAAACATTATAATTGAGTCTAAAACCTTAAGTAAAGGCCTAAACACATCCAAAAACATGTTATAGGTCATCAGGAACCTAGGAAAAGGTTACAGAAGTGCGAATACGAGATTTAAAGTGTCGGGAGGTTGATAAAGCTAGGATTTTACATTTCTTGATGTAAGTATACGCGTCGATTGTTTATTAACATTTCATTTCCAGTTTGAACTTGTTTATTATAGTCTATATTGACTATGTCTAGCTTTGTACTCTCATATCATGGACTTAGTTTGTTATTCCTCGCTTGGTTTCCATGATATTTTGATAAATTGAATTCTTTTGAATCCATTCATGTGCTATATGTCATTTCTTGTTGTTTTACAGTAAATGAGGTATAAATAGCATTCTATTAGGAATCGTAGAGTTATGATTGGTTGTATGGACTTGTAATTTTTAGTGAATTTGTGTTTTGTAGCATAGCCAATTCTTGGATTCCTTTATGAGTCATTTTCTTGGAATTATAAAGTAGTTATAGAATGTAGAGTCCATTGCACTAAAGCTGAGCGGCACACAGGGTTAGAGTCCATATGTATGTCGGCACTCGCCACTATGATGAGGCACACGGGTTAGAGTCCTTGGGGTTGCCTATATACGGGGTTAGTGTCCCTGATGATTTCGAGGTTAGAGTCCCTAATGCCACTAGGGTTAAAGTCCTTGGTGAGGATTAGACTGTGCGACACCACACACGTCCTATAGTGGTTTAAGGCTTTACTAACGTAGGTCACTGCCGACCAGATCTGGATCATAACTATTTAGCCTGTGTTAGTTTCACTTGTTTAACTGTGGTATTTCTTAGCATCAGTGTGGTACTTATCTTTCTTTATTTAACTTATGCTTTTATATATCATTTAGTTTGATTTGGAAATGTAAACGAATTTGTCAACAGGGATTACTGTTACTTTTTGTATTCACCGTCCTTTTTATGATGGTGGGTGTAGAGCCGTCGATGAGCAGGCCGGGCAAGGAGAAGATTGGCGACTACCTCTGAGCCAGCTGCATACATGTGCATCGACATTTTTTAGATTTTGATATTTTATGTATTATATACTTATGTTTTTTATATGTTTTGTATATCGGGACGAGTGCTTAGTTCATTGACTTATGATGACCATCACACTGTTTATATTCGCCATTTTGTTATATATGCATGTGATCATGGTTTCTTGGTTTCCATACCCTTAGGATTTATAATAATTGCTTCCGCATAATATATTAAGCCTTTCGCTAAATTTTATAATTGTTAATAAGTTTTAATTAACTCTGATTTTCAAATGTAAAATGATATGTGTTTTACTTATTCTGAACATGAATTGAAGTAGATTTGGACAGAAAGGATAACTAATACGTGATTAAGTCCTATGGGGTGGATTTGGGCTTAATTAAGGGATTAGGCCGGGCGGTGCCCTAGATTAGGGAAGGGGTCGTCACAAAAAATTTGTGCACTCTCAAAATAATATTTGCTTGAATTCGTGTTAATTCATTCTATAAGTCTTTCCTTTTGTCGGCTTAATTTTGCTAGCAACTTAAGCACTATAAGCTTTGTAACATACTAATGCAATAGATAAAAATATAAGTTTAAATAATTTTTTACTTGCAATATAAATAAATTGTCATATTAATTGAATTAAATTTCCGTGAGCGGGTTCAAGCACGCTCCAGAAACTAGTATATATATAGATATATATATATTTAAAGAGGAGCGATTGGGTCATGACTCTCAACTTCCCGTGTCTTATCCCTCACCCCTCCTAAGAGAGTTATCTGGGGCAAAGTTGGGGGCCCCTTCTAAGACAGTTATCTCGGGGGTTTTTAGGTGTTAACTTCTATGTAGATTTTCCAAATTCCCCCAACCAAACAAGGTCTTATATTTCAAAAACCACATATTTGTTTATTTCTTTTAGAGCTCCACTATACGCACCCCACCTTTTACTTAGGGCACTCTAGCAAAAAAGTCAAACTTAAAAAAGGTCAATTCTACTGCAAAATGACTTTTATGCCCCTCACTGCAATCAGTGTACCCCGCCGCCTTTTTCCTTTCGTTTTGTGCACCCGACCATCATCCCTCCACACACTTTCTTGTGATTTGGAAGGCATCATCAAGTGGCTCGGCCACGCAAGTCCAAATCTCTAGTTGGAGAATCAGTGAAAGCCTGTCAAACCTTTAATTGGATAGTCGATTAGAACCCACCAAACTTTTAGGTCGGCAGTTGTCAACCAAATTCCACGAAAGAAGTTCGGTTGGACAACATCGAACCTAAAAGATAAGTCTTGGCCACATTTCACCGAACTTAAAATAGATGTGTCGACCAAGGTTTTGGAGTTGTATGCTTTGATTGGAATGAAGGGGATGCTTTGGTAAAAAAATTGAGTGCCCTGATAAATTGAAATTTAAATATTGAGTGCCCCCATAAATTGAAATTTAAATTTGAGGTGCACTCAAAACTTAAGTGCCCTTATAAAAACATGGGGTGCATAGGGCCGGCTATTTCTTTTATTAAGAGAGCACGTTGTTCCTTCCTTTACCGTGATCCATTCATGCATTGGATGATAGTGCCTTGCTTGAGAAACCTTTAACCCTAAATACTTGTTCTTTCTAGTCTAAAAAAATAAACAAGATGGGTCACAACTTCAATTTTTCATGTTAGAAGATTATTTTTCGACAAATATGTTGTCTACTGACCAAAAGGAAATTGATAAAACCATTAGAGCAACTACAATGATGGTTTCAAGGGGTGACCCCCAATGTATACCCTCCCCATACCAAATGAAAGGGGGTATACTGATATTGGGGCCTTTGCATCTGTGCAAACGCCCTAATATCCGGGTTGTGGGCCCGAATGTTGTTTTATTTTTTTATTAATTTTTTTTCTTGTTTTAACATTTGTTGATTGAATTGTGGATCCTATTTGAGTCTAAAAAAATCTAAACTATTATGAAGAAAAAATAAAGATAGGAGAGAAAAAATAGTTGGTATAATAAATTGATGATGTAACATATTATTAGCCTCTTTTTTGGTACAACCATTGCGGATGCCCTTAAAGTATATGGAACCGACATCCACAACTTTAGCAACGACGCGACTCAAATTAAAATCATCCAAAACTGCAGCAATCGTTTTTTTTTTTTTTTGTCAACAGTTGCATTGTATTAATGTTCCTAGCTCAAAAAAAAAAGACAACAATCTATTACAGCGAAAATAATAGACATCTTGTAACAGTGAAGCACGGAACTAAGATCCAATATCACGCACACATGGTGGTGCGGCAACAAACCCAGACAGACGCAACCATCTCACAAGTGGGGACAACCACCCACAATTCGAGGTGGGGCAAATAGGTGGAGAGAAGCAGGCAAAGGGAGGGGAGGAACGTAGAGCAAGGGGAGAGGTGAACAAAGAGGGGGAGGAACACAAAGGTAGGGGAGAGGAGGACAGGGGAGGCACAGAGGAAGGTGGAGAGAAGCGAATAGAGGGAGGAGAGGGGTGGAGGTTGGAATTAAGAGGTGGGATGTAGAAGATGAACATAAGAAAAGGAGAGGAAAGATCTTGGAATTAAGATGAAGGGCCGGCAGCGAACCACGGCAACCCCGGCCCCCAAACCAAATATGGTCTTTAAGGTTGTGCGGCTTGGATTTGAGGACGAGGAGACGAGCTGTGTATTTTTTATGTTACTTCAAGTCAATTGTTAGTCAGACCATAAAGTTAAATCCAGAACCGCAGCAACTGTTACTCAACCCAAAACACCACAACAAAACCAACTTGCTATACCTTACACAACGCAAACAAAATCTTCCCAATTGCTCGAATAAAGGTTTAAACCTACAATCTCCAAGTCCACACTCATACCATTGTGCTACCAGCTTGTTGGTACAGATGTGATCAGTTTGGTCTACAACAGTTTCCATTACATAATACATTCTTGCAAGTCCTAACCCATCTGGCTCATCTGCATATATTACTGTATAGGGCAAAAAATCTGTCCCATAGTTTCAGATTTTTGACACATAGAAGCAGAGCTAAACACATGACCAAAACCCACAATAAGACCTAACAGTTCATATCCACCTCGAGCTGCGAGCTTACATATAGCAAGGTACATGACACAGTTTTCAAACACAATAATAATAAAGAAAAAATCACCACTCCCAACGGCTCACTTACAGATAAAATGCAGGACTAACTACACATTGAGATGTTAAAAAAATTCAACGAGGAAAACATACATACTATACCGTATTCGAATTGTAAATCCAACATTGAACAGCAGCTCCTTGATGCAGTAAAACTAAAACAAATGTTTAGCAGAAGCAAACATAAAAAGAGAACACGACAGCAAACAGATTCCAAGCGACAGCACCCTAGAGAGCACTAGCTCAAGTCACAGCCCCCCACAATCTCAACACAAAATATGGCCGAGTCCCTCCACCCCCCATCAACTAAAAAACAAAGACTAAACAAGGTTGAAACAAAGAGAAAAAAATAGACCATCATCCCTACTGACCTGTACATTGCTTCCAGATACAGTTCCACTTCTGCCCGCTTTTCAAACACAGCACCAGAGTCCAGAGTTGCTCCACAAGAAAAAACTGTCGCAATTCTCAACGGAGTTTTTCCACATGATACAGACAAGACTACAATTTGTTTCACATTAAAAGTAAATACTAAAAGTAAAGGAGAAAAAAAAAAAAAAAAAAAAAAAAGAGTAACAAAGTAACAAAAATCACAGGAGAAATTAGAACTCCATGTTGTAGGTGCTCACACACACCTTTCAAGCAAGCACTGTCTTGCAAGTCATCACGAGCGAACAAGTGTGAGGGCAGATCAAATCATTTAGCATCTAGAGGTTCGAGGAAGATCTTCCCGTCAGATTGTGTACTTAGTAATGCAAGGTCCTTGTGCAGTTCTATCTTAACCAGGTACTGATTCAGAATTTAGATGACCACTGCCGTTGCCACCGTTACTGTTAAACCCAGTGACGGGCATTGAACGTTGAGCGAAATCCATTAACAGCTTGCGCTGCTGCTCATTGGTGTGAGGAAGGCTGGCACGGAGCAGTTCTACAGGCATTTCCTTGCTTATAGCCCTTGCTGCATCCGACCCTATAACAGCTGTATTTGGTCCAGCTTGCATGACCAATGATTGCATGATACTGTCATACTTGCTCATACAGTACTTGGTGAGGAGAGCAAAAAATGCGTCAAACGCTTCCTGCCATAGAACGCGGTTGGACATGCTGTAACTGCTTCCTGCGTGAGGGTCTACTAAGAGGTCAGTTGCCCTAACCAGAACAGACTTCAAGATAACAGAAGCCCCATCCCCAGCAGCACTTCCAACTGGCCGAAGTGGAGGCTGCTCTGAAGAACAAACTACAGCAGCAAGACAAACACTAAGGGCACTAAGATCCATGCCTCGCACACAGGCAGAAACAACTCTTGCTAGATTTGTTGTCGTCTCTGCAGCTCCTGCATCCGAAGGCAGGCCACCAAACAAGAACCTCAAGTGACGGAAAATGGCCATGCATACTATTCGAGTAAGATCACTTCCAGGGAAGAGAAGTTGAAGGTATCTTGCAAGTAGCTTACGGCCTTTTGGAAGAGAAACTAGCCTTAAGAAAACAAGGTCATCCTTGGGGGCCAATCCAACTGTATGACCCAATTTGCCAAGCGGATCAACCAGCTGCAGTGATGCAGCAAGACCTTCAAGTAAGACCTGACGTCTTCGCCTCAGCTGGGTTCCACCATCTTGAGGCTGATTGAACTGTAGGTACCTGTCAATATCATCAACATCAAGGAGAAGGCAAAGACCATCCTCAATAGCGATTCTGGCAGCAAGCATTGGTTCCTGCTCCAGTGGCTTCTCAGAAGCTTTCTGATCAATACTGCCATCACCAGCAGCTGAGGAAGGAGGATCAACTTCGAGGAGAGGACGAGGCCTGCGTATGGACGAAAATGGAACCCTTCCAAGGGCATCAACCTGGAGATATGCATGTGGTTCAGTATTTGAACGGGCACGGGAAGGTAGGTCTCTCAGATGAGTAGGGCAAAAATGGTGTTTCATTCTTGACCCAGCAGACTTTTTAGCAATACAGGCCTGGTGGTAGTAGTCATCGACATATGGGTCATTGCTGTGTGTTGCAGCATGCTGCATTCTCAGAATGCTTTCTATCTCATCAGCAGTCATGTACTTGGATCTGAACTGTGGCCACCCATTATCGCTCTTTTGGCTACCAGTATCAGACCCATGTTGAGGATGCCGCATGCTATGTCTCCCTCTCTGAGATGATTTTGATCTTTGATCTCTCAGATCACCCATCCCAAGCATTGCCTCGTATTTGTTTAGTAAATGCGCTGGCGGTGATGGATTCGCATTGAATAGTTGGGACTGCAATGCTGAAAAATGGCCCAAAGGTGATTGAGCTTGATGATGCAGCCTCTGCTGTTGCTGCTGCGACATTAGCTGATGAGGCATCAATCCATTTGGATGAGGTAATGGCTGATGCAGCAAATTGTTTAAGAGACCAGAATGGTCCCCAGAAAAGAGGTTGGCCTGGTTGACCCAATGATTTGGGGGCCTACTGTTAATAGGGAGGCCCTGTGGATTAAATTGAGGTACATTTCCACCATAATGTAATCCATGAGGTAGTCCTGGCAAATGAAGCTGTGTGCTAGAGAAAGAAGAAATGTTTGGAGGAGAGAAAGGCGCGTGCGGTCCCCCAGCTAAAGACGGAATGTTCAAGTATCGAGAATGGTGGTTTGGTGAGGACTGTTGGGAACGACCACCAGGAGGGGGGTAAGAAGTGAAAGATGATTTAGGTACTAATATAGGCTCACTGGAGAAGTGCTGCTGTGGCTGCTGAGGATATGAAGATGTTCTATACAAGGATTTTGAATCAGAGAGACGCGTAGAAGCGTGTGGCTGTGATGACCATCTTTTGCCTTCCTGGACATTTTCTGCATCAAACAATTCATGATCTAACCAACCAGGAAAGTCAGCATCTTGTGCCCATTCTGCAGCTGATGAACCTAGAAAAAAAAAAAAAAAAAAAAAAAAAAAAAGTAAGTGCACCTTGATCCAAAATGCAGGAGATGGAAGACGTAAGAAAAAGTGGACACCGTAAGTAACAAGGCCTTTGATAGAAACCATTCAAAAATTGGCATACAAATAACCGTGAAAAAGAAGTGTAAGCCAGGGGTGAATTTAGTCCACATTTCTCATAGATTACCTGCACCCCCTCACCGGATAATTGACTTTTCTATTATATATCATCCTTCAGGTGTTCTAATAAATTAGAAATCCACCACAGAAAACACATAAGAATATTTTATTTGAAGCATATAATCCAGTAGTAACCTCAGTACATGAAATGTAACAAAACCCTACGTCAGAGGCATGATAAAAGCATTGATAATACAGCCACCTACGTGGAGAGCCCTCAACATCCACCAAAGTAGAGAAAAAACCTTTAATACTTATTTCCAAACAGAAAAAAATAATGAGAACCTATGCTATCCAAACTTGGTTGGTAAGGCTGTCTAGTATGTGTCTAGAATTCATACTAAACAATTTTATGGACTTTGGCTTATGAGTAAGAGTTGGTGCAATCTCCAATTTATCCAATGAATTTACACTTATTTTCTTCCTCTCATGTGGTTTCAAGTAGTGCGTTGACCGAGAAAGGAATATGGAGAAGTTCAAGAAAATCAATTATTTTTAATCTTTTGAATTTCTAGCAATTTTGGAAGGAGTGGTATCTTGTATCCACGTCTATGATGTCTTTTGTTTATGAGAAAATGCTTGTGGTGTCTTAATGCGACCACTTATAGCAGAATCCTAAGCAACACAAATGAGCACATGACCAAGTAAACCAGATAAGCTTTGATACAACCACAAAACTCAGGAAGGTTTAAGGAGATGTAAAAGAGGGCTTTCTTGTCTCGCAGACAGAGGTGAGCTTTCTCACTCTACCGTCACCACTTTGGACGACGGACTTTCATCGATGACTTGCTCTCTGAATCAGAGACGATTAACGTCGCCTGCAATTCCCAAATATCCTCCAGCCTCATCCATGCCAGTGTGGAGACCAAAAAATCTTGGAAAGACTTCCTAATAAATTAAATTACATTGACAAAGCATTGCTAGATCTTTGTAACCTTGATTAGTATTGCGTCCCATTAGTCTTAGAATCATATTAAATATCTTAGATATATATCATCTAGGTCTCCCTACCTGTATGGTACCTTCAAAGTCAAAAGTAAAACCGAAACTGAAACAGCAAGAAAACAGAGCAAACATAACTTGCATTCAAACATATTGCTTTTGGTAACAGCTTGAATAACTTATTCATGTAACCTCATGACCAATTAACTACATTCTCGTGCTGATTAACAGAAAAGCCAATCAAAACTACTTCATAATGAACTTGTGCCCAAAAAGGAAGCAATTAAGGGGAAGTATGTGAGTATGAAACAAGTTAAAAAATTGCCGAAGCGAAACTAAGAGAAACAAGATAATGACGAGTCAGAGGAATGGTAGCCCTCAACACTCTTTTTTAAGTCCTCTTCCCTCTGCAAACATTGAAGGGCAGGGCAACCACAATAGAATGCACAGGAGGGGAGTTCTTCAAGATAATAAAGTGCCAAATAAAACAAGAAAGAATAATAAGAGAAAAACAATACTCACTTTCCCTAGAAAAAGATCCTCTATCACCAATAACTCCAGCATTTCTTGGCTCATGAACAACTTTGTTCAACTACAAAGCACAATATATATGGTTAAAGCAGAGAAAGTAGGACACAAGGATTTGTCATATTTGTTATAATAAAAAAGCATAAAACTAAAAATCAACAGGATCTACATTTAACATGAAACTTCTCAATTACAAATGGAATTAATGTAATAAAAATAAAAAGTATAAACAGGAAGGCAAAAACGTTTTGCTGATTTCCTCGAAAAGGATGTTGATTCAATCTCATTGATAACATTTGCCTTATTTGCATGCCAACAAGTGCCTAAAAACTTAATTAATGTATTTCACATGGAAAATATTCAGCTAGAAGATCAAGAAACAAATGTAACTGAAGCAGTCTTTAAACTTGGTTCTTGATTTTTCTTGAAAGGGATAAAATTGACTCAGAAACAGTTCAAACCGGACATACCTAGAACTCAATTGTGCAACTAAAAAACAAAAAAAAAAAAAAAACTAACAGTCTCCTTCTAGGGGGCCGTCTATTATGATTTAGTTTTAGCATGTTGTATTTTGGGCCAGAAACAAGCAAAAGGATTTAGAAATAGAAAACAAGGTGGACGGGTCTTGACAATTAGTGGTTTTAGGCTCTTAGCTGTGTTCTGTTTATTAGTTCATGTTTTAGGCCCAGAAAAGGACTTGCTCTTTGCTTCCCTTTTATAAGGAAAAAAAAGGAAAAGGAGTTGGTCAAACAGTCCTTTTGCTTCATATGATTCTATTTAGGTTCATTGTTACCTAATAGGTTGCATGCATTCATTTATATATTCTCAAACCTACAGTAAGTGTGACCTTGTCAATATTACACCTTCGATTGCATTGTTTTAATTGCTCTCACATATATTCGTTGATCATAATCTTTTATCATTGAACTATCTCAACTTACCCATTTCATCTCTAGCTTGGAAAGTCCATAATATAATCCATCTTTTCCTCCCTAGTTCTATCTCCATTGGATTTACATTTGACACAATTTAAAACTTTAAAACATATTCCCTTCTTAGCTGCTGAACTTAACATTTTGGTTGTGCCACCATTTATAGTAGCAAACGTCAATTAAGATGTAAAACAACAAACCAATGCATAATTGCAGCATCTCTGATCAAATGCTTATGCCCCTAAATTATCAAAATGTCAATGTCTGATAATATTTGACTAATTTAATAAAAAGAATATAAATTAGGAAAGGGGTAAAATGAAAAGAGCTTATAAGAACATTGTCACGCCAAAATAACCATCAACATCCAATTTCACCACAAGATTACATTTTTATGTTAAAAATAGCATATGCCTGCACAGTGGTTGCAAGGCGTTAAGGCGATGCCTAGGCGTTTTCTTGTCAAAGGTGAGGCGTCGCCTAGGTGGTACCAAGGCGAAGCCTAGGCGATAAAAAAAATATTAATTTAGAAGCCCCTGAAAAATTAATTATTTAGTTTTAACTCCCTGTCTGTTTACTAGAACTACTACTCATTGTCTGTTTACTACAATAATAATAATAATTAATATCGAAGCTTCGTACTTGTAAGTTACAAAAATGTTTCAATACTTCAAAAAATATAGTTAAATTAAAAAAAAATTAATTAAAGGCACTCTAGGATTTTAATATATATTAAAACAACTCAAAAAGATTTTTTTTTCTAAAGTGTCTTTAATTAATTTAGAAAAAAAATAACTAGTAAGTTATAATTAAAGTGTTTTCTACAGGATTTTAAGTGTTTCCTCAACTTGTCGAAAACACTCCAGAACCTTGTCGGAAACGCAATGGAACCTTGTCGGATGTCTCGCCGGAGATCGGAAAGTTGTTGTTGGAAGGGATGGTGGTGGAGTGGATGAGGTGGAGCAGCCGTTGAGGTGGGGTAGAGAATAAAGATTCTATTAGGGTTTAGTTTATTTATAAAATTTACAAAGACCTCCCTAAATGTGTTCAAAAACACCCACCACCCGCCTTAGTGAACGCCTAGGCGTTTTTTGCCTAAACCGACTGCCTAGGCCACGCCTTACAACCACTGTGCCTGCATAAAAATTAGTTGTCCATACAGAGTAAAGACGGGGAATGCAAAAGTTAGGCCTTGCTTGTGTTATGCCCGAAATGAGTTTTTTTTTCTTTCATCCTACCAATAAAAGCAATAGCCTTTTGTACTCAACTTTTTACCTCAACTATGAGATCAATTTTGTCATCAGTAGGCAAACTATCCTCAATCTCTATCAAAGAATCAAAGAAAAAACATATAAGTTTGTGTTCAAGTTTTGAAGTGTAGTAGAAAATTCTTTCATGTTATACCATTGTAGAACTGCTTGCTCTAGGTTTGTTTTTCTTTTTTTTCATAATTATAATTATCATCAATACCAAGTAGAAAAGCTACTACTCTTAACATGTTTTTTTTGGTAGATACTTCTATAACATAAATATTTTAATAAGAGAAGGGTAAAAATGTTTCAATCGTTATAATATGAAAATAAGTGCAAGTGCTGCAAAAATATCATAAATAATGATAAAAAATGCCGAAATTGTTATTGAAATATAGCCCATTAATTAGGGTCGGTTACATGGATCAAACTCTTCCATTGTGCTCGATTAAGTGCAATTGATGGTGAGCTTTTCAAACCATTCAAATCCCTCTTATAATGCCTCCCACGTTAACGTTGGTCTACCACTGCCTCGTCGAACTTCTTCAATTTCTATTGAGTCAAGTTTTCTAGTAGGAGCATTTGTAGGCCATCTTTGTAGGTGACCAAACCACCGCAACCGCCTTTCCCTAATCTTTGTGTCAATTGGTATCACTCCTACTTTTCTTTGAATTTCTATATTTCTTATTCTATCTTTACGAGTTTTACCATACATCCACCTAAACATCTTCATTTTTGCTATGTTCATTTTATGTAGTTGTTGTTTTACTGCCCAACATTTACTTCCATAGAGCATAGCTGGCCTAATTGCGGTCCTACAAAACTTTCCTTTTAACTTAGTAGGAACATTTCGATCACAAATAACACCTGTTGCACGCCTCCATTTCTTCCATCCAGCTTGATTTTTATGTTTGACATCATTCTCGATATTACCATCATTTTGTATGATTGATCATAGATATTTAAAGTGGCTCACCTTAAGAACTTCTACTTCCTCTAACTTAACCACTCCCTCATCTCGATGTCTAGTATATCTAAACTCACAGTACATGTATTCGGTCTTCGTCCTACTCAACTTAAAGCTTTTAGATTCTAACGTATTCCTCCAAAATTCTAATTTCCTATTCTCTCCATCTTTTGTTTTGTACACTACGAAAATATCATCTACAAATAACATACACCATGGTATATCCTCTTGAATATGCCTAGTTCGATCATCCATAACTAGAGTAAAGAGATATGGGCTTAAAGCGGATCCTTATGTAGTCCTATCGTAATGGGAAATATAGCCTACAAAGAAATAATTTAGTCTATATACGGGAGTTAGAAATACTTAATTTTTATTAAAAAGCAGAAAACTTTAAAATAAAACTATGAAACTATCCCATCAACCACAAGTTAAGCCCAAGAGTTAGGAGGAAAGACGAAAATGAGCATACCATGAACAATGCAAGTATTTGCATCACATTTAATATTAAATGACAAATATATTCTTATTACTTTACTATAAATTCAACACAAACTAATTGTTAGAGATCATCCATATGGTACAGAGGAAGCCAACCTTTGAAAAAGTACTAGCAAGATCGTCAATATCAGCAAGAGATCCAATATCTTCACCCTGCACAAGCAAATCCCCCACGATTAATAAAATTACAGTTGGCACCGTAAAGGAAGAAGTTTTGCAAGAACATAATTAAATAACATCAATCTCGCATTGGGAAATGCCAAGCGCGATACCAAGATTCTGCACGTTACATAAGCAATAAGATTCACAGAATACTCCAAAAATAAAAAGCACTTGAAAAAAAAAAAAGGAAAAAAAAAGCAGAATATATTATACAAATCACGATATCGGATATCATCGAATGCCTATAACTAATTCATGATCATTCAAAGCTCACAAAAGTAAGATTATATGTCATACAAAATAAACACATGATGCTGAAAATAGTAATAGGACCTCATGAAGAATGAATAAGACTAGAATAAATTTAATACAGAGACTACAAATTATTTTTTAACATCACATACCAATTGAATTTCAAGATTATCATTCCTAGATAACCTGTTCAGTTTACCTAAACACAGAATTCAAGCAATCTTTATTTCACAGGAACGGATAAGAACCTTTGCTCATGTAGCTAGATCAGTATACCTATAAATGAGTCATTTCATTGATCAACATATATAGAGACTACTAAATAATAGTTCCAGCATACTGAATTCAATAAAGAATTTCATCCGCCGTAATTCCTAATACTCAATTTAAACCTTCGAAGTTCAGTGATTCTTAGTTCTCTTTTTCCAAAAAGAAAAAAGAACTGTATATAATGGAAATAAAAACATGTTTCTTCTGCAGTTATTCCATTGTTGTAGAGATACAAAAGAACAAAATACAAAGCCTCAATGATGACTCGTCATTATCAAAAACCTAAAACTAACTCATCCATATCCTTTGAAAAGGATATACATGGGACATGGACAAGAAGTTCTGTTTAAACCAAAGTCCTTGATACTCCACATATATGCCTTTTAGAATCGTCCTCCCAAAGGTAAGACAACCGGAGTGAAATCGAATCACAAGTCTCCCCTTCTCTTAAACCTTGGGACTCCTAAAGTAGTGCATAAGTCCTTCATATGAAAAACTAAAAGCAAGCCTCCCATCGTGGATCTTCAATCACCTAACTCATTGACTTTGAAAAGATCAAAACACATTATTCAGCTCAACTCAATGAAATCCTTTTTCCAAATTATAGCATCAGGTCAGTTAGATTAATCAGGGTTCTCTATTCTGCTCAATCAACGATTACAATTGTACTCAAATCAATGGCTCAAATATCTTTCTTTACCATTTCAAATTTTTTTAACACGTTATTCGAGGCCTCCCCCTTCCACTAGCATTATATTCACAATTACGAGCATAGTTGTCAAATTGAACTCGAGTTTTAACATCGAGAAGATTGGATTCGATTCAAATTGTAAATCGTATAATGAATTGTAAGATTTTATATTTTTGGTTTTCTTAAATACCTTTAAAAATATCAAAAAAACAGTACATTATAGTTTAGACCTCAAAAATTAAATTATAAAATTATGCATGTCTAGCTCATAAAAATCAGTCCTAATGGCATATAACACTTCAAGGATGCTAGAACGCAATATTCATATTTACTTCCATGAAAACAAGAAATTAACATAACAGTAATTGTTTACACCTTGCCAAAATAAAAAATAATGTATGATAATTTTTGGTGCGATAAGAGGGTATTTTACTTTAAATATGCTAAACCCAAATATTTCTAATATGTTATATCTGTAAAAAAATAATGGTGATCAAAAACATGAAGCCATGAGGTTACATACTGACACATAAATAGATATACATACACAACTGTTTAAATCCACTAGATTTTGCATTCAAAATGTATGTTTGAATCCCGAAGTGTATCCAAGATTTCAATCACTTGTATGTAGCAAATACGTGTATGATAAGCATCTTCCGCCCTCTCAAATAACCCACTTTCATTGTTTATGCGAAAAGCCTTCTCGATTTCCCTCTTGTGCAATTGTTGTGACTACATTCATCATCTTTCAAGCTCTAGAGAATCAATCATGGAAACTCAAAAAATTAGAATCCCTGTTTTTGCTCTCTTCTCATTGTTGATAACCCTTCTCTTTTGCACTTTTCTATTTTTTTTTTCTTCTCTCCTTGTGGCTTCACATTCCCCTTTGTTCAGACAATCATACTAAAGTCGTCAATTTTGGACAAAAGCCGCAAAACGATAAAAAGGTGGGTTTTGAATTTGTCGAGGTGCGTTTGATACAATTCGAATATTGAATCATACAATTTCGACAACTATATTTAGGTTACTTTTCCTAATAAAAGCATACATTGCTTTTCCACATTCATATCCAAACCATCTCATTCCATTTCCTTTCAGTCCAATTGGCACAACCATCATGTACTATGTTGGTTTGTTGCGTATTTTATCTTTTTTTCATGTGTAATCACATAGCCATCTCAACACTTTCATTTCTATGACATTCATTTCACTAGTGAGTCAATTCTTCATTTCCCTTAGTTCAATTCTATAAAGAATAACTGCACTGCATCTTTTTTCTGTTATTAGATTTTTCTTTCAACTTCAATAGAAATATTTGTTAATTCGACATTACATGCATTCCACTTAAATTGCTTTCGATCATCTCCTAAATTTTCTTCCTGTTAAATGATTGAGATAACGTACCTAATGCTCAAACTGTTTAGCATTTCTGGCCTTTCTATCTCATTAATTAATCTCTATGTATATCTCGAACTTTTCACTAAAAGTACATTCAATGTACTAAATCTTAATCCTATAATCCTAATAATTTTAAAACCTCAAGAATTTGAATTCTTTCTCTAGACTTGTAATCAAGTATTAACTCCTGCTTCAGTTTTGTATAAAAGCATTGACTCACGTGATCATTATGACAACCAATATTACAGTTTTACTTCCAATATTTTGACTGGCAACGCAGCACTAACATCAAATATTCTGTATCCATTGAATGTTAAGGATTATAAAAAGAGAATGTACTCCAGTAAATCTAACCAGGAAAAACATTACAAATGTGATCACAAACAGTCATTGCAATTTTTTAAAAATAACTTCCAAGAACTTAAAAAGATTATCAGAAATTATAATTTTTTGTTCCAATAAAGTCTAATTGCTTTCATTGTCTCTCAAGCCAAAAGAGAAATTGTATGTTTAATTTTAAAATATTGAAAACTTTTACACCAAAAGGGAAGAAAGCGTGAACCCTTTTATGGGGTTATACAAAGACCACATTTACTTCTTAATTTGCACAGAATAATTTGTTAATCCACATTCTTTTCTTAAAGTTAAGATGGCCTCAAAATACCTCTTTACCAATCCAAAAATAAGATAAGTTGAAAACCTAATGTTGGTATCAACTATTATCTGTGACTTTTTCCTTGCCATATGCCTCTTGGTATCTTTTAATCCATCCATACTTTAATTCAATACATTTTGAATTCGGAAGTTTCCTTATTTTTCATAAATACTAATTTTCTCCACCTAAGTCCAAGATTCAAGCAAGATAAAGTCAAGATTTCCTCTCCGTCTCAATGACCAGATTGTTTCTCTTCCACATCTAGATCTTCCCACTCAAAACAAACCACTTTGCTCCAACCTAAAGTAGAGTTCTGTCAATTAAAATGACAAACGAATTTGGACTAACAACAACTCAAAATTGTATATACTTATTATTATATGATATGATAAAATATCACTTATCAGTAAGCATCAATAAACTAGGAACTAAATACTTCAAATTAAGGCCAATAATAAACAATAAATTGTTTAAAGTGACAATATATGTGTGTGTGATTGGTTCTGATGATGAACGAAATTGTATATACTTATTATTATATGATATGATAAAATATCACTTATCAGTAAGCATCAATAAACTAGGAACTAAATACTTCAAATTAAGGCCAATAATAAACAATAAATTGTTTAAAGTGACAATATATGTGTGTGTGATTGGTTCTGATGATGAACGAGAAGATGCACATTTAAAGTTACAAATATAAAGGATATGCCTTCCAAAACATGGTGAAACAATTTTTTTTCAGAAAACTCAAATCAAATGAACAAAACTTAAGCAGAATCACACATAAGTATCTGAACTGAACCTGGATCCAACACAAAAACAGGATTACTGAAAATGATTTTCAGAAAAGAACATTGATGCAATGAAAATGGATGTAAACAGACCTAATCACAATTTGAAGAAAAATTAATTACAGTTATTCATTCCATCAAACATGAACTTACAATACACCGAATAATGCCAACCACAAATCACCAACATACACTAATGCAACAGTTTGATATGCTAATAGAGATAGAAAAGGAAAAAAGAAAAAAGAAAAAAAATGAATACCTCTTCTCTTTCTGAAAATCGATACTCCTCATCGTCAAACCCAATAAATGGTGCATCGTCTTCATCTTCTAAGCCCCCTAACTCAACTTCTTCCATAACATTCTTACCAAAGAAGGCATATTGCGATGCATCAAAGAGGGCATTTCCTGCATGTAAATGGAATTGCTGATCAAATCGTAGTGTTCAGCACAAATTCAAAATAAAAATGAATAAACCAAGCAACGTGAAGTGGGAAAAGCGCTTCCGCCACCAAACCAAGTATAGTTTGTACAAGAAGAAACAAGAATAAAAACTCGAAAACACAAAACTTAGTCGATAAACAAAGCAGCTTCATCCAAACAAGTCGCCGACAAAAGAAATGCCCAAAAAAGGCCAAGCAATTAATAAGGTTGCCAATTTAGAGCTTCCAAGGAAAGATCAAACCACTGATTGTTCATTATCACTCATGAAGTCGAAACTCAAATCCCAACACAAAGATATATCCACAAAATGCTCCAAAACCTATCCAATTGAGCGCATCAAAGTTGAAGAACAACAAATAATAGTAACACACACACACACACACATATACATATATATATATAGAGAGAGAGAGAGAGAGAGAGAGAGAGATACAGGAATCACGACTCATAATCAATTCGAGCAAACCAAAACTCGATCAAACAGTAAGAGAAGAGACATCGAGAAGGCGCAATAAACTCCCAGATCTAGAAAAGACGTCAGAAGACAAACCAAACAAGCAAAATCTGAGAAATTGAAGACGGAAAACAAGCAGAGATCGAGCTGGAATCGAAGCTGACCTGATGAACTCCCGTCCAAATTCTTGAAACCCTTGGAATTGGAGGCTTCTTCAATACCGCCTCCTCCGCCACCACCGAAACCCTCCATATCTACACTTTAGAAATCTAAACTATAACCCTATCTACCTAACAACCGAAACAGATTATAAACCCTAGACCACGAATCGAAACAACGAAGTTTTTGGATTGCTCATCGAAGATCTGAGAAACGCGAGGGAGGTGAAGGTCATGGGTCGGTGTTAAAAATTCAACCAACGACAAATAGAATACAAAAAAAAAAAAAAAAAAAAAAAAAAATAAGAGAAAAAATAAAAGAGAGGATGGTCTCTGAGCCCTAAATCTAACACTATAGATAACGATGCATTCCGAGTTTTTAAACAAAGAAAGAAGAAAATTATTATAAAGAAGCTTTCATTTGTTACGTGGCCCCGATATTATTATTTTTTTAGCGCCGCTATGGGCACTCCACCTATTAGTGAAGGGACACCTATGTTGAGGGCACCAAGTGGTTTAGGAAGGGCACCCAAAAAATTGCACTGAAATTCCAAAATTGCCCTTAAGTGCACCCCACCACCAGTTTGATAAAATGAATGAGAACTTTGGTTTTCTTTTGGAACACTAGACTCTCTCTCGATCCTTTGCAAGGGAAAGCTCGATTTCTCTTTGTTTATCCTCTGTTTTTTGTCCTTTCAAGTTGTAGTGTTCTTCTAGTTTGAAGCTTTTTCGAGTAGTCGAAGTTTGGCTCCGTTTTAGGGCTCGGTCTTAGGGTTCCAATCTCACATGAGGCATTAATTCGACATATTATAGGTACATTCTCAATTTTGATAGATTTTGGTTTGGTATTTGTTTGTTTTATGTAGTTTGTCTTCCAGGGTTTGTAATTTGTAAACTTGTGTTTCTCGGCCATACAAGTTAGAGAATATGCTAGTATTCTCGACTAACCATAGCCGAGAGTTAGGTTTAAGTGTCATTGCAGAAAGTCTCGTTTACATACTACAGAGACTTACATTGTTGTCTCGGTGCGCACTAACCGAATGTGTTAATGAATTTGTAATCGATCATTGATCGTCTCAGTTATCCAAAATTGAGATTGTGCCTAGGTTGTAGTGTCTTAGGTACCTTGACACTCGGATTTCTCTCGGTCATTGCATTCCGAGATTACATTAGAATGTAGAATTAGGTTGGTTTCGGTGATGTCTAATCGAGACTTAACCCATTGTCTCGGTTATCAATTACCGAGACTTGGGTTACTATCTCAGTCACTAATAACCATAGTTGTAGTTATATTCCCAGACCTGCTTGACTGAGACTATAGAAATTACTTATTTTTCTCTAGTTTTTCTTGAGTTTACTGGACTTTCTGCTCAAGGTACTTATATTCAATTATTTTATCATATATGGCTCGTCCTAAGATCACAGTGAGTAAGGAGGAGGTTGGTGTTAAGCCGTCAAGAGGTAACTGCGGGCAAGGCGGCTGGAGACCCCGACTGCGTTTTATCGAAGAGAGAAACAAAATGTAGATGTGAAGGGAAAAGGAAAGGCTACTGGAAAACGTGCAAGGAATGGTGAGGTGCACGATTAGGGTTCCAATGTTGCCACACGTCGGCAAAATGATCTAGTAACTGCCCGAGGTGAAAATGAGGTTCATGCATCGAAGTCTAGTAGTTAGTCCTCAGAATGAGCAGACACCACTAGTGGGCATCGCAATGTGGGTGGGAGTACTGGTGGTGGAGGTAGGTGAAGGGGAGTTACAAGAGCAAGAGCAACAGTGTGCTCCTTTCTCCAGTGGTCTTTCAGATGAATCATTGCTGAAGAGTTTTAAAGATCATGTCGCCTTAGCGATTTGGAGCAATGAGGTATTTAATGTTTCATTGAACACAGTACTTAAAGACTTATGATTTTCATGTAACTGATGAAATGTTTTTGTTGTTGTAAGATCACCCGTTACACAAGTGTATCAATCACGATGCTAAGATCCAAGAATGGGATATGCAGTCGTGTCACCCTGACACCGAGGGCTTTCAGAGGATTATCCAGCAGTCCGGGTTGACTCCGCTGATAGACTGTTCATATTGTAAGGCAAACAAGGAGGTCATATATGCCTTTGTAGAGCGGTGGCAGTCGGAGACGAACATATTTCACTTACCATTCGGTGAAATGTCGATCTCTTTAGACGATGTGAGCATTCTCTTGAAGATACCTGTTACGGACAAAATGGTTGCAGTTGAAAACTTTGCAAGGTACACCGAGGAATCTTTCGCGGATGCGATAAAGCTAGTGTCTAAACTACTCGATGTTAGCATTGAAGATGTTGAGGAAGAAATGAACATCAGCAAGGGGCTCATCGTGCGGAAGTGTTGGTTGAAGACTCGGTGGTGCTCCAAACCTGCTTCGAAGGACACTACTTATCCGTCAGTGGAATGCACTGCCCCGGCGTACTTGTTGTACGGCTCTCTTGCACTCTTTTCGCGGATAAGAGAAGATCTCGGGTCTCTATTGCCTTGTTGAAGCTTCTTGAAGACTTAGATGATGTGGGCAAGTATGCATGGGGTGCAGCCACGTTGGCATATTTGTACCGTCACTTAGGGTCTGCCACTAAAGTACAAATATCCCTGATTGTCGGCTACCTCATATTACTTAAGGTAATAGTTCTAACTCTATGTACATTGTTATTTCATGATTTTTAATTAGTTTTTGAGTTTTTTCAACAACTTACCTTATATGTATTTGTTAAGGATGGGTGTACAAGCCCTTCAAACTCGGGCTCGCCACTTCCATTGCAAAGTACATGGATCGCGTGCAACCTCGTGCCTCGAGATGGATTCAAAAACATGAGACGGTGATGAACGTTGACAAGTTAGGGTCTATTAGGAGGATATTGGACAAGTTGCAACCAAACGAGGTGAGTTGGTTACTCAATCATATTGGTAAAAGTTCAAGTTAGCTTATGTTTACTAATTACGTTTGTTTGTGTTTGATTAGGTCACTCGGGACCCTTATGTTGATATTAAGAATAATGGAGTTGTGCATTCGATGGCGTTCTATATTGGCACATTGCAGGACGTAGACATGGTGGAGCCCTACAATCCAGAGAGGATTCTGAGTAGCTTGGCCACGTGCAGTTTATACCTGACCCTTTGTACCGCCCATTGGAAGCAATCTGAGGCCCATCTACATTCAAATACTTTGTAAAGTATGGGTTCCAACAAGACAATTAGGACCGCTGGCGTAAACATTTGTTAGCCCCCAAAGTTTGCGGCGAGAAGGCGTAGTTTAAGTTCTTGGCTACACCAGACTATTTTCATTGCTTCCTGAAGGTGTCACACCCAGTGATCGAGAACCCAAGCCTTGAAAATGAAGACCTTGTCGCCAGTACTATCACTAACAATGAGCTATTGGAGGTACGTTAACTTTTTAGGTTGTCTATTGATGTATGCAACATGAATAATGTTTTGATTGTTTTCATTTGCTCATTTCATTGGTCTTCAACAGTAGAATAGGCGTGTGTTGGATGCCGCGTTACGGTGGATGGACTTACCGGCGGAGATGTGTGCTTTGGATTATGTGAAAAAAATGGCGAATGATGTGATTAATTTCTTATCAGGGAGGAGTCTTGGTGCAACCACACCCACCACCACCATTACCATCATCGCTACCACCATTGCTACAGACACAACAGGCCATAGCGCGGCAGCCCCTAAGCACTCGTAGCACGACGGCACTTCCGCACAATCAATGTCCACCCTGGCTAATGCTCCACCGCCATCGGCCGATGCTCGCCCCCCAAAGAGAATGTTTGGCAATGAATATACTCGAAAGAATTTGAAGAAGCCAAAGCAATGAGTGAACGAGAGCATTTATTTAATGTTATTCTATTGTATTATTCTCATTCTTATATTGTTATACTTTGAAAGTTTGGTACAATTTGCACTTGTGTTGATATGATGTTGTTGTTTGAAGGACAATATTGTTGTTTGACTAATCTCACATGTTTTACATGTTTTACCTTTGATTTTTTAAAGCATTGTTGTTGTGAATGTTATTCTGTTGTATTGTTGTCAGTGTTGAACTTATATTAATTCATGTGATATTGTGAATTCGAGGTTAAAATGATGTGAAATTGGTGATCAAAACACACTTTCGATTATTCAGGTTCGAGTAATGTCACACAATCTTAGTCATTCAGGTCCGTAACCTATCACACAATCACGGATTTGTGGTATCGAAATACGTATTAAACATCATTTTAAACCAACCAGGGGATAGTTTCACTCATACAGTTCTGAGAACCTAATGATGTTCTCGGTTATCAGTGACCGAAATTGTTTATTTACTTTCAGTTACATCATACCGAGTTTTATGTTTAATGGATAGTTTCGTGATGTTTTGGTTGGACGTCTACGAAACATAACAAATGGTCTCGGTCATGGAACTTTGAAACTTTATGTTGAGTCTCGGTAACTTTCCACCGAGTTGACTATTCAATAGGGAATTTGGTTTTGTCTTAGTTGGTTGTAAATGAAACTATGCAAAACATCTTACTCATGATAATCCGAAATTATAACTAGAGTCTCGGTAACGTCCTACCGAGATTTACTATTAAATACAGTTTTAGTTTTTGTCTTGGTTAGTTGTCTATGAAACAAAATCAATGATTTCGGTCATGTCATTCTGAAAAGCATAGCTTTATTTTCGGGGACGTCCTACCGTGATGAACCTAATTTCACATCTTTGGATAACTCTCCCTATGCAGTTACCAAGACCCTGCAAATAGTCTCGGTTGTTGCATGGCGAAAGTATGGATACGATCTCGGACCTAAAGAACCAACACTCTGTTCTGGTACAGTTTGAAGAGGAAAATGTCAACCAAATAAAAACCAAAATTACCTTTTCACAAATGCTCGTAAATAATCAACAAATAACACTTGTTTGAAGGACAATAGTGTTGCAATATACTAAGTAATGACATACATCCATAATGTAAACTGAACTAAAACACTATTTTTACATTCAATGTCTTTAAGGCGAAACTAAGTCTACTACGGAAGGCGTGCCTTGTTGAGAAGTTACAGACGACGCAATTTCTCGAATTATGAATCCATCACGCCAACCTTTAGCGCACTCCTCAACATACCTTTCCCACAATGGATATAATTATGGAAGTGGTGCATTCGCATTCAACTTCATCTTTCAAATACAAAGTACAACAAGAATTCATTATCATATAATTCAAAATTGATAAAACACATGTAAAAAATAATGTACGAACTTACCATAACCCAATGGATGTTCCTATTATTAATCATGTCAATGATAAGCCGACTATCGAAAGATGGCGGTGGGACATTACGTAGAGGAAGAAATGTCGAGTAACTATCATGTGAGAGGTTATGATGAACCCTTCTCAAATTAGGGCAGTGCCTGGCCTAATCATGTCATTAAGCCCTAATCTCACCATATAGGACTTAATAAGGAATTAGTCAGCCTTTCCAAAACCTTATTACTTACCAAACCTATCCTATGTCAATTCATAAATTAGAGTTAATTAAAATTTTACTTACTTAAAAGTTTATTCAGAGGAAGTCTTAACTAATTAGCGGAAGCTTATACATGAGACGTAACAATTGTGGAAAAACCAGGAAATAAAGATCACATTCATATATAATGAAATGGCGATATATAACATCATGTGCCAGATCAAGGTACTACTCACCTAACCCATAATATATAACCCCAAAATATATGACATACATATAAAAGTAATACATCAAAAATCAAAACCTAGAAAATTTTATGTAGTAGCACTCCACTGGCTCAGAAGTAGTCACCGATCTTCTCTTTGCCTGACCTGCTACTCGATGGATTTACACCTACCGTCATAAAGGAGGGTGATTATAAGAAAGTAGAAAGTAACACTGAGAGACATTATTCACATTTCCAAATATGCAAAAAGTATCTAAAAGCATGATAATAGCAACTATGCTGTAAAGAGAACATGCAAAGAGATAATTTAGTTAAACAAAATGAATCTGACACACTGCTAAGTAGTAATGATCTACGGTCGGTCGGCCGTAATCTTCATCACATCAACCTTTTACACTATATGAGGATGAAACTAAGCTCTACATCAATGTAATGGTCTAAGTAGTGCTCTTGCCTTTATAACCTTTCACTGGTGCCAGTCACCTGCGATATATACTTGCGAACAACCCCGGGTCTCATACCTCATGTGCTGCACAAGTTATGTTTGCCAACAACCCCGAGATTCATTTCCTGTATGCTGCGCAAGATAGTGGAGAGATTATGATTACCGTGGAAAGTTTAGTGACCCCGTATGTCTGATGGACCTCTAATGTAATGACCCTAGATACAAGAACCACTTTCATATTTCAAGAAATAACATGCCTTAAGAATTCAATGAAACAATTTCATTTCTAATGCACAAAGGAAATAGATTTACAATACTTTGTAACACCTACCTAATAACATGCTATTTCACTGACCACTTGTACTAACATTCAAGAAAATGACATAACACATGATTTTGAGTCTATGAAATCATTTAATCAGCAATCTATACCCTGAAACCAACCTCATGAATGAGAAAGGACAATAAGTCATGACATAAGGAGTACAAAGGGAAATCAGTCCAAATGACTGGAAAAGAACAAATAAATAGGAATGAAATGTAAATAAATATCTAAATCAGTTTACTTACAATCCATGCAATTTCCTATGCTAATCGGGCCTCCCAACAACTTGTATCACATATCCAAACTCCCGAGACTCTTTCTTAGGTTCCTGATATCAACCTAATCCAAATAAATTGGGTTTAGGTTTGGGTTTAGGAACCTTAACCCAAAACAACCCCTTAATACTAAATGATATTGAAATTTTAGTCATATATTGCAACACACTTTTAGGCATGAAATTGTCTAAATCTCAACACCTTCCCTTGGACAAAGTTTTTGGTCTCTAACTTTTCTTTTCAAAAATTTTTGGTTTACATAATTCTGATTTAAAACGAAAGAGATATTGGAATTTTACTAAACACAACTCAAATTGGAACCTAATCTAACCAGCAGATTTAGAAAACTTATTTCTCCCAATCTATTGTTTACAAATTTATGATTTTTAGTCACAAGGCTTGTAACATAACAAATAAAAACATACTAAAAGATCAACTCATTTGGATGAGTAGTTAGGGAGTTATGCCATTTACAAATTTAGTTTCAAAAATCTCTTAATACTTTTTATCACCTATTTGTATAGCACTTTTGGATATGAAAACATTTGGACTATAAAATCCCACTAAGATATTTGCTCCCCTTTAATTTAGCTTTCAAATGACACTAAATTGGGTTCATTTCGATTTAAAATGACCAAGTTATGAGCAAATTACATAGGTTAGTTCATAATACAACATGTAGAAATTCAGTTTTCGACTTACAATTTCAAAAATTCATATATTTTTCATTTGAAAACCAAATCAAGAACTTCTTAATAGTTGGATTATCAACTTGAAATGAGGAATCCAAATATATCAACTAATTTTAAAGACCTAATCATCTAGCCTCTGAAAATGGCCAAAAACCAGAAGTGGTTTCAACTTAAATAGAGAGATGTGTACCTAGTTTGATGAACACCTAGCATAACTTGATCTCTCCTTCACCAAACCCACTTTGGTTTTTGGTCTTCTTCTTCCTCCAGCCCTTCTCCTTCTCTCTAGCAAGTTTCTTTCTCAATTAAGCAAATAAAATGAAGTTAACTTGGTTGTATGAGTTGATTACTAGCTTTCCATAGTAAGTAGATATGGTTGATTAATAACCATTGATCTCATTATGCATACATGTCTCGAGGCTATCTAGTGATACACCTATTAACATATGTCCCACTAACTCATGCTATGTGACACCAATATGTAACTACATTGGTGTTGAGATGAGACAATACGTGTTGAGATGAAAATCAAGTGGCTATTGTTTTAACTAACTAACTTAGCTTCATTAAGTGTATAATCAACCATAGCCATGTATAGATCACTATAAAAGCTATATATAATCTTACGCCAACTTACCATACTACTTGCTACCTCAGTCCTACGCCAACACTCAACTCGAGGCATGTTCCCACACACGTATCGACACCTATTAATAAGTAGGAATGATTTAGTAGTCTACACATATCCAAAACACTAGATATATATCATTAAAAATATAACATATACTGTAACGACCCGAAAATTCTAACTCATGCCACGTGTTAATTTCAAGACAGTGACATGGACCCGACTTGGCGTGGCGAGCATGGTCAATTTTCAAGAGTCGACACCAAAATATGTTATTTTATGTGTGGTGTATGTAATACCTATTTTATACTCAAGAAGTATCAAGTTTCAGTAAATTATTGGTCTGATTGTATCGAAATACGTAAAAGGACTCCTTGAGATGCGTGCGACGTGTGGGTACATGGCTATTTAGAACGAAATAACTTAGATGTAAAAATTACCAATTTATATAACAAAATATTAAGCTAAATAATTAGCAAACTTTACCAAGTTGGATAAAATGCCAATAGGCTGAATATGGACACGTCGTGCCTCGAGATGCGTGCTGAGGTGTGGGGCACCAAGTGTCAGGAGTCGAGAACTAGTATGAGATTAATACGCAATGATAAGTCATTAATATACTAACCAATTGAGTTAATGTGCCTAAGCTTATCTAAATAAAACAAAAAAATTACATAAGCCTATAGTTGGGAATGATTTATTGTGGCCTTTAACTCTTCTTGAGATGATCCTAGGAAGTGTCCTATTATGAAAGATGAGTTAAAAATGATGTCAATCAAGTGTAGGGCTGAAGTAAATAAGGGCCTTTGGACGTTATATGGATTAGGAAGTGATTGATGATGAAATTAGATAGTATAAAAGTGAGACTTAACTCATTTCAGCTCACCTGCAAATCAAGAAACAAAACAAAAAATCCAGCCCTATTGAGAAGGTGAAACTTGGTGATCCTTGCAAATCAAGGGGAGATTGTAGAGAAATCAAGAGTCCTAGCAAGAAGGAGAAGAAATCAAACCTAGGTAACCCTTATTCTTCATTTTTCATGCTAAATCGAGTGTTTTCTTTGATTTATATTGAGCTAATTTTTAGGGGTTTTACACCCCATCTATTAGTGAGAAATTAATCTAGAATATAGTGGTTTCAAGCTCTTGAAAGACTCAAGTAATGGTATTCAAAAATTATCAAGAAACTTAATGCTTTTATGTCTCAATTTAGGGTTTTTTGTGTTGAATCATGCATGGATTGAATTTGTTAGTAAATTGAGGTGTTATGCTTATGTTTTTACTTCAATATGGTATCACAAGTTGGTTTGTAGTGCTGGAAAGAATTGGATTGAATTTATGTTTCATTTTCTTGGTGTTCTTGATGATGATGATGATGATGATGATGATGATGATGATGATGATGATGATGATGATGATGATGGAATGAGTTTAAATCATTGATGGGTTGATTCCTTGTATTTTATATGTCTAATGATTGAGATTTTACTCCTATTTGGGTGTCTTAAATGGATTTGTTAATTATGGATAGAACTTATGTGAATCAAATCAATGTTAAGTTCAAGAGGTTGCATCTCAAGTGTTTGATAAAATACCAACTAAAAGAAAGGGACAATTTTAGGTAAATTTTTGGCAAAATTTTTGGACCTTTTCCGATGGTCTACACTAGAATAAAAGTCATCGAAATTTGCAAAGAACATCAACATACTACAAATCTGATTCTTTAAAATCTTCAAGCTATTTCAACAAGTTTTGAATAGTTTTCGAAAATGGTTTGAAATAGGAAAAATGCGATTTCCTAATTGAGCTGAATTTTATTTGAGAACATTCCGGGCATCAAACGATGCCAGAATTCGACCAAATTCTCATAATATGTTATTATATCATTGTGAAGGTGTCCATCAACTCTCGTGATTTTTCGATGTGTCTAACTCAGTTTTCAAGTCACATTTCAAATAAAAATCTCATACTTGCAAATAAGGACTTAAAATTTCACTTGGAGTTGCAAATTGAGTTTTTGGACTTATAAATGAGATTTTATTACTTGAAAACCATGGATTCAAGTGCTTGGACTCAAGGAACCAACCTCGAGAATTTTAGAAAATTCTATTTATTTTTAAGCCATTTTCCAAGTTGTAGGAAAACTAACTTTCAAGTAATTATTTTGAAGTCCCTAAGGGATTGTTTTGCAAACTAATGCTTTAAACTAACTTGAAATGGCTTCTAATAATCTTAAGTAATTCAATAACACCCAAAAACAATTAATAAAGTGTGTTGAACAATATTAAACAAGTTCAAACACTTTTGGCAGAGTTAAGTGCCAATGAGGACTTGAAATGAATAAAAAGTAGTCATTATACCCTTAATTGACTTGGAATTTATTGTAGGCCTCTAAATAAGATTGTTTAGCACTAATATGTCAAGTTGTATTGCTTACACAATAAGAACCCTTAATAGTATAATACCAAGTACATAAAAGTGTAAAACTACAAATGTGCAAGTTAGATTACAATTAAACTACATTAGCAACAATGATGCTAAATCCAACTTAAGGACTTTAACAAGTATATAATCAATAAAAATGGACACCAAGTACGTAGCTAACAAGATTCGAGCATCGGGGAGTTGATTGGGACACGTGTCGGAGCCGTGAGAGCACATGTTATCGTTGATCAGAGGTAGGTAAACCAGCTAGAGGATCAATTCCAATTCTTATCATATTCTTAGATTTATTTCTTAGACTCTAGTCTCTATCGTTGAGTGTCTAAGGCTTGAGTGCGTCAGGAAGGTACTCCTGGGTTTGGTGCTAAATAGATAAACATGACCTCACCTCAAGTACCGGATCGTAGGTAGTAGACGTAGGCGAGGTATTCGAGGAACCGTTGATGCCCCAAAGCTACACCGAACTGAGCCTGTCGACTTGGAGAGTCGCGACTTTAGGAAGTCGAGTAGTGGCACCCGCTCTTGATGGATTTATACCACTCAGATGCCTTCCCTTGACTCTCAGACACTCTATATTGCAATTATTACTTTCTAGTCCATTTATCATGCACTTTCATTTACTTTTATGTCTTTTAAATTCCCGCATGATACTTAGACTTATTTATTTAAATTCATGAATTGTGATTGAAATTCTACTGGCTTTACTCACTGGAATTGTCTCTTTCGGTGACAATTGCAGATCCACATACAAGCAAAGGCAATGGGATGGTGATTAGTGACTTCCTCTGAGGACTCTCAGAGTGGCTTCTCCTCTTGCTTACTTGTAGGTTTTTTTTGCGCTTTTGTGTTGTACCTATATATATGTATATGTTGTTTTGATAACACTTAGGGATCTTTTTGGGATTTGAGCAACACTAATACATGTATATTTATGATTTCCCTCTTACCGCCACCATATATATGCATGTTATCTATACACTACAGGGTTCCACACCATTAGGATGTCTGACTCTATATCTTTGAATTGTTTATATTTGTTTAGGTTTTACGTCCGCTATTAAACTATTGAACTTGCAAATTACAACGATTTAGCTTTAAATCACCAAATAACTATAATAATAGAAAAAAAGGCTGACTAGACCTGCATTGAATTTGCAAGGGCCAACTCGGTTGTCTACGTAGGCTTAGGCCGGGCGAGGCCCAGTTTGTGGGGACTAAAGCCATCACAGTTGGTATTAGAGCCAGGTTAGATAAGAGCTAAGTGTCAGCTCTTAACAAACCCACAACAAAACATAAACACAAATCAATAATAGATTTAGGGCACAAGTGGAACTTAAAGTGGAACCCTATGATCATAACTTAGAGTCTTTGTTATGAAGTAAGGAAAGTTGGGGAAAATTGAGACTTGATTCTATATGTGATATTTGTTGTATTGTACTATATTATATCGGTAGCTATATGCTGATCAGAGACACGCTTCCTTTTGCAGATCGAGATGACATATTAGCTTGGGCTAAGTGATGACAGTAGGGCTACAGGTCCTCGATTCGCGAGCATAGAGGAGCTACTGACATTGACTCAAAGGGTCACATCCCAGGATCAGAGAATTTGAGGAGATCCTAAGGATACTCTGATCATAGACCATGGCTACACCCACTGTCTTCATTGACAGTGCCTTCTGCTTGGGAGGCGAGTGCAACTACGGTACAGGCCATTCCATCAGCTACCTCCATTATAGCGGCACTAGTGATGACTGCCCTAGCACCGATACATGCAGAGATAGTACCCCACTACGCCGCCCACTCTGGAAAAGGTAGTCCTATCCACACCGACGGATATGAACAAGAGTGGGACGCTTGAGGCTGATAGTTGCGTGAGTTTCAGAGACACCATCAGGTAAAGTTTTATGGAGGTACTAACTTTGAGATGGTTGAGAGGTTCATGAAGAGTCATGAGAAGATACATGGCATCTTGGCTACCGAGGAGCACATGAGAGCTTTTTTCTCCTCTACACTACTATTTGGGGAGGCAGATGATTGGTGGACCAGCTTGGTAGCGACCAGGGGAGTGCCCAAAGATTGGGCGGAGTTTAAGAGGCATTTTAACTTGAAGCACTTTCTTCCTACTGTACTGAAAGAGAAGAGGAATGAGTTCATGACATTAAGACAGCTTCATAACGAGTCCGTCATGGAGTACAAGGGACGGTACTTGCAGTTACCGACATATGCCGGAGGTGTGGCAGACACAGATGCAGATCAGGCTTATTACTTCATGGAGGGTTTGTTACCCGTGGTAGGAGGCTATGTGGTCACGACCGAGCTAGGGACACTGCAGATAGCCTATGAGAGGAGTTTGGCCTGGGAAATGTATTTACGTACACATCCATGGGAGGCTATAGTCGCTCGAGCATAGGCACGTTCAGAGCACCGATTTGGGTTAGACAGGAAGAGGAAAAAGCATAGACATTAAGGTATCGGGGATAGTAGGGCTTAGAGTGTTGGGTCAGTTGCACTGCCACCACGACTTGCTCAGATAGCACATGTTTCACTCGCACCTGCACCGAGCTATGTTAGTCGACCACCTCAGGTGACGCAACCAACACCACAGCTACATAGGCAATACACTAAGAGTAGAGATATGGGTAGATGCAGTGGACATAGAGAGTCACATCGATTTGGTCAGGCACCGCCATCGAGATATGGCCAAGCACAGACATAGAGGTCTAGACAGGGACAAAGACACCGGGTTCCAGTAGGGTCAGGACCACACAGGGCATGTTTTAAGTGCGGTCAGATGGGCCATTTTAAAGAAAAGTGTCCACAGCTGAGCAGAGCACAACAGACCAGGGGGAGAGCCCATGTCATTGCAGAGCCAGATTTAGGAGCTTCCCGTAACTTGATTGAGGGTATGATTTCAATTTGTTGTACATTGATGCATACTATGATTGATTCTGGTTCGACTGTCTCATTCATTTATGGGCGCATGCTAGACACATTAGGGTTGAGACTAGATAGGCTTAGTAGACCCTTGAGCCTTAACACTGCTGCTTGGGACAAGATATACCCTAATATGATTTGTGAGGGATGCGTAGTAGAGATAGAGGGACACGGACTACCAGTAGACTTACAAGTGATAGAGTTCTTGGAGTTTGATGCTTTACTTGGTATGGATTGGCTAACCGTGTACCGCGCACACCTGGACTGTTTCACTAACTTGGTTACTATTCATTTTTTAGATAGGACAGAGTTCAGTTTTCAGGGCTTTTCGAGTCGACTACCGATCACTAGAGGTAGACTAGCTACGAGCTAGGAGATTGAGACACTCGCTAGTGTTATGAGTACGGCAGAGAGACCGAGGTTATGATTGAGGATGTACCGGTAGTATGTGAGTTCACCGATGTGTTTCCAGAGGAACTACCAGGATCACCACCACCTAAAGAGATAGATTTCATCATTGACTTGGTTCCGAGGACCAAATCGATATCGAGATCATCGTATAAGATGGCTCCTTAGAGGAGTTGAGAACCCGACTTGATGAGTTGTTACAGTTTGGATTCATTCACCCAAGCATGTTGCCATGGGCGCACCCGTCTTGTTTGTGAAGAAAAAGGACGGTAGCTTGAGATTGTATATCGATTACCGGCAGCTGAATCGGGTTATAGTGAAAAATAAGTACCCGCTCCCACGCATTCACAACCTATTTGACCAGTTGAAGGGATCACAATGGTTCTCTAAGACTGATATAAGATCGGGTTATCACCAGCTCGGGATTAGGGATGAAGATAGGGATAAGACTGCATTTAGCCCGAGATATGGGCATTACCAATTCACAATCATGTCATTTGGGTTGATGAACGCCCTTGCCATGTTTATGGATCTCATGCACCGAGTACTAAGTGCGTACCTAGAGATTTATGATTGTGTTTATAGATGATATTCTCATCTATTATAGGACTCGTGAGGACCACTGGGGACATCTTTGAGTAGTGTTGCAGACTTTGAGGGAGTATAGGTTGTATGCCAAATTCAGTAAATGTGAATTTTAGCTTAGAGAAGTTAGATTTTTAGGTCATGTAGCAGGAGGTAGCGGAGTGTCAGTAGACCCCGCTAAGTTTAGATCTATGATAGATTGCCCTACATTGTCTTCAGTTATAGACATACGCAGTTTTTTGGGGTTTGCAAGGTATTACCGACGATTCATGCAAGACTTCTCCAAGATTGCAACACCGATGACCAGATTAACGAAGAAGGATGTCTGGATCGAGTGGGATGACAAGTGTGAAGAGGCATTCAATGCGCTGAAATAGAGATTGATGACTGCGCCGGTATTAGTATTGCCAGAGTCTGGGAAAAGTTTAATAGTGTATACAGATGCATCAAAGGTTGGTTTATGTTGTGTGCTGATGTAGGAGGGTAAATTCATCACTTATTCATCATGCCAACTCAAGATTCATGAGAAAAACTACCCTACACATGACTTGGAATTGGCAGCGGTTGTCTTTGTGCCGAAGATTTGGAGGCATTATCTCTATAGAGAGAGGTTCAGCTTGTACACGAACCACAACAGTTTGAAGTACCTATTCTCCCAAAAGAATTGAATATGAGACAAAGACGGTTGTTGGAGTTCTTAAAGGACTCTGATTTCTCATTATAGTACCACTCGGGGAAGGCCAACGTTGTCGCGAATGCCTTGAGCAGGAGAAGATCTAACGCAAAGGTTGTGACTTATCACATGAGACATGAGTATGCATTGCTTCGAGGCGGCTGATATGATGTGTTTGGCTACCACTGAGGCATTGATATGTAGACAAATGAGGACTCAGATCGTGTCTATCCATACGATATTATAGGGTTAACAGGCAGATGAGCATTATTAATAGTTCAATGGTATGGCTCAGATTTTAGATCATCACATTTGAGTCAGTCGACAGACTCGTGCCTGAGACTTGGAGGGCGGCCATGGATTCCATCAGTAGCAGAGATTCGTATAGAGATACTTCAAGAGGCTCACCGCTCATGTTTCACTGTTCATCCAGGCAGGACCAAGATGTATGCAGACATGCGACATCTATTTTGGTGGCAGGGTATGAAGACTGATGTATCAGAGTATATTAAAGCGTGTGAGATATGCCAACAGGTCAAAGCTAAGCATCAGAGACGTGGAGGATTGCTACTACCACTACCTATTCCACGGTGGAAATGAGAGCATATTGCTATGGATTTTGTTATTGGATTACCTCGATCTCCGTATGGACATGATGGCATATGGGTGATTGTGGACAAGTTGACTAAGTCTGCGCACTTTCTACCGATCTCTACTACACATCAAGTGGATAGGTTGGAGAGTTTGTACGTGCAAGAGAATGTTCGACTTCACGAAGTTCCGTTGTCAATTGTGTCAGACAGAGGGTCGCAGTTTACATCACAGATTTGGCAGAGTATGCAGACACAATTTGGCACGCGATTGGACAGGAGCACCTTCTACGACCCACAGACAGATGGACAGTCGGAGCGACTGATCCAAGTACTCGAGGACATGTTAAGGATGTGTGTGTTAGAGTATGGTGGTTCTTGGGATGAATATCTTCATCAGTGTGAATTCTCCTACAATAACAGTTATCAGACCAATATTGGGAGAAAACACCATTTGAGGCACTCTGCGGTAGGCCGTGTAGATTTCCATCACGTAGGGCAGAACCCTTATGTGGCAGCTAGTGGGCTTGAGATTGTGGTGGATCATCAGAGAAGATTTGACAGATTAAACTACGTCTGAAGGGTGCACTAGAGAGACATAAAAAGTACTACGATAAGTACCCAGCGGGTTCGAGTATGATGAGGGGGCCTACGTTTATTTGAAGGTCTCGCCTCTAAAGGGTCATAAAAGATTTGGAATCAAAGGAAGCTTACGTCGAGGTTCATTGGTCAATTCAGAGTGAAGAATAGAATAGGAAAGGTCGCTTGTGTGTTGGAGTTACCACTTCAGTTAGCTGAGATCCACCAATTTTTCATATATCGATACTCTTGACTAGATAGGTCGAGCGGGGGTAGAGGACCGATAGTAGATTTGAGTTAGATAGAATTTAGGGAGGACAACACTTATGAGGAGCATCTTATTCAAATATTGGACCGTCAGGTGAAGAGACTGAGGAACAGGGGACATCCGGTTAGTCCTCGTCAAATGGCAGCATCACGTGGACGAAGAGCTTATATGGGAGTTAGAGTCCTACATGTACGAGCACTTCCCATACCTATTCTAGATTCCAGTAAGTCTTAACTTAAGTTTATTCAATTTCGAGGACGAAATTCTAATTAGTTGGGAAGGCTGTAACGACCCGAAAAGTCTAACTCATGCCACGTGTCAATTTCAAAACAGTGACATGGATCCGACCTGACATGGTGATTGTGGTTGATTCTCGGGATTAGACACAGAGGTATGTTATTTTATGTGTAGTATATGTAATACCTATTTTATACTTAAGAGGTATCAAGTTTCAGTAAATTATTGGTTTGATTGTGTCAAAATGCGTGAAAGGACTCCTCGAGATGCGTGCGACGTGGGTACGAGGCTATTTAGAATGAAATATCTTAGATGTAAAAATTACCAATTTATATAATGAGATACTAAGCTAAGTAATTAGCAAACTTGACCTAGTTGGATAAAATGCCAATAGGCTGAATATGGACCCGTCATGCCTCGAGATGAGTGCTGAGGCGCAGGGTACTGGGTCTTGGGTAGTCGAGAACTAGTATGAGATCAATACACAATGATAAATCATTAGTATACTATCCAATTGAGTTAATGTGCCTAAGATTATCTAAATAAAACAAAAAAAATATTACATAAGCTTATAGTTGGGAATGATTTACTGTGGCCTTTGATTCTTCTTGAGATGATCCTAAGAAATGTCATATTAGGAAATATGAGTTGAAAATGGTATCAATCAAGTGTAGGGCTGAAGTAAATACGAGCATTTGGATGTTATATGGATTAGGAAGTGATTGATAATGAAATTAGATAGTATAAAATTGGGACTTAACTCATTTGAGCTCACATGCAAATCAAGAAACAAAGAAATCCAGCCCTATTGAGAAGGTGAAACTTGGCAATCCTTTCAAATCAAGGGGAGATTGTAGAGAAATCAAGAGTCCTAGCAAGGAGGAGAAGAAATCAAACCTAGGTAACCCTTATTCTTCATTTTTTCATGCTAATTGAATGTTTTCTTTGATTTATAGTGACCTGAATTCTTAGGGGTTTTAATCCCCATATATTAGTGAGATATTAATCTAGAATATAGTGGTTTCAAGCTCTTGAAAGACTCAAGTAATGATATTAAAAAATTATTAAGAAACTTAATGCTTTTATGTCATAATTTGGGGTTATTAGTGTTGAATCATGCATGGATTGAATTTGTTAGTAAATGGAGGTGTTATGCTTACATTTTTAGTTTAATATGAGTATCAAAAGTTGGTTTGTAGTGCTGGAAAGAATTGGATTGAATTCATGTTTTATGTTCTTGGTGTTCTTGATGACGATGATGATGATGGAATGAGTTTAAATCATTGATGGGTTGATTCCTTGTATTTTATATGTCTAATGATTGAGATTTTACTCTTATTTGGGTGTCTTAAATGGATTTATTAATTATGGACAGAACTTATGTGAGTTAAATCAATGTTAAGTTCAAGAGGTTGCTTCTCAAGCATTTGATAAAATGCCTACTAAAAAAAGGGACAATTTTGGATAGATTTTTAGCAAACTTTTAGGACTTTTTTTGATGCTCTACACTAGTCTAAAAGTCACCAAAATTTGCAAAGAACATCAACATACTACGAATTTGATTCTCCAAAATTTTTAAGCTATTTCGATAAGTTTTGAATAGTTTTCAAAAATGGTTTTGAAATAGGAAAAGGTGATTTCCTAATTGAGCTGAATTTTATTTGAGCACATTCCGAGCATCAAACAATGTTGGAATTTGACCAAAATTTTTAGAATATGTTATTATATCATTATGAAGATGTTCACCAATTTTTGTGATTTTTCGGCATGTCTAACTCAGTTTTCAAGTCGCATTTCAACTAAAAATCTTGTACTCGCAAATAAGGACTTGAGATTTCACTTGGAGTTGCAAATTGAGTTTTTGGACTTATAAATGAGATTTTATTACTTGAAAACCTTGGTTTCAAGTGTTTGGACTTCACTAGAACCAACCTCGATAATTTTAGGAAATTCTATTTTTTAAGCCATTTTCCAAGTTATAGGAAAACTAACTTTCAAGTAGTTATTTTAAAGTCCATAAGGTATTGTTTTGCAAACTACTACTTTAAACTAACTTAAAATAGTTTTTAATGATCCTAAATAGTTCAATAACACCCAAAAATAATTAATAAAGTGTGTTGAACAATATTAAACAAGTCCGGATACTTTTGGCCGAGTTAAGTGCCAATAAGGACTTGAAATGAATAAAAGTAGTCATTCTTAATTGACTTGGAATTTATTGTAGGCCCCTAAATAAGATTGTTTAGCACTAATATGTCAAGTTGTATTGCTCACACAATAAGTGCCCTTAATAGAAAATACCAAGAACATAAAAGTGTAAAACTACAAATGTGCAAGTTAGATTACAATTAAACTACATTAGCAGCAATGACGCTAAATGTAATTTATGGGCTCTAACAAGTATATAACCAATCAAAATGGACACCAGGTAGTTAGTTAACTAGAGTCGAGCGTTGGGGAGTTGATTGGGACGCGTGTCGAAACTGTGAGAGCGCGTGTTAGCGTTGATCAGAGGTAGGTAAACAAGCTAGAGGATCAATTCCAATTCTTATCATATTCTTGGATTTATTTCTTGTTATGCCATTTACTTGGACTCTATTCTCTATCCCTGAGTGTCTAAGGCTTGAGTGCGTCAGGAAGGTACTCTTGGGTTTGGTGCTAGATAGATAAACGTGACCTCACCTCAACTACTGGATCGTAGGTAGTAGACGTAGGTGAGGTATTCGAGGAACCGTTGATGCCCCAACGCTACACCGAACTGAGCCTGTCGACTTGGAGAGTCGCGGCTTTAGGAAGTCGAGTAGTGATACCCGCTCTCGATGGATTTAGACCACTCATATGCCTTCCCATGATTCCCAGACACTCTATATTGTAATTATTAATTTCTAGTCCATTTATCATGCACTTTCATTTACTTTTCTGTTTTTTAAATTCCCGCATGATACTTATACTTATTTATTTAAATTCATGAATTGTGATTGAAACTCTACTGGCTTTACTCACTGGAATTGTCTCTTTCGGTGACAATTGCAGATCCACATACAAGCAAAGGCAAGGGGATGGTGATTAGTGACTTCCTCTTAGGACTCTCAAAGTGGCTTCTCCTCTTGCTTACTTGTAGGTTTTTTTTGCGCTTTGTGTTGTACCTATATATGTATATGTTGTTTTGATAACACTTAGGGGTCTTTTTGGGATTTGAGCGACACTGATACATGTATATTTATGATTTCCCTCATACTGCCACCATATATATGCATGTTATCTATACACTACAGGGTTCCACACCATAAGGATGTCCGGCTCTATATCTTTGAATTGTTTATATTTGTTTAAGTTTTGCTTCCGCTATTAAACTATTGAATTTGCAAGGTACAAAGATTCAACTTTAAATCACCAAATAACTTATAATAATATAAAAAAGGCTGACTAGGACTGCGTTGACTTGGCAAGGGCCGACTCGGGGGTCCACGTAGGCTTAGGTCGGGCGAGGCCCAGTTTGTAGGGACTGGGTCCGTCACATATACCTCGGGCATCTCACCTCGGTCACGACATGTATTTGGATGCGGATCTCACGTCACAGGTCATTTAATCCTGATTAAAATATTAAACTCAAATTAGAAGCTTGGGCCGTGACAATTCTTCCCAACTAATTGAAATTTCGTCTTCAAAATTAAACTTAACTTAAAATTATTCCTGACTCGAAGGGGTACGAAAAACTATCTTGCATATAGTCTTACCGTTCCTAGGTGAGTTCCGAGTCTCCATGGAATTGCCACTTGATTAACACCTTTTGTATAGACTTGCCTCTCAACTGCTGTACCCTCTTGTCTAGGATCTGTACTGGTTGCTCCTCATAAGATACATCCTCGCTGAGGTCAATATGACTCAAGTCCACTGTCGGTCTCTCGCCTCTTTTTGACTTGGCCAGTCGAAGCATAGAAATATGGAACACTAGATGAATCCCCAATATCTGTGGATGTAACTTAAGCTCATAAGAAACCTTACCGACTCGTCGTTTGATTTTGAAAGGCCCGATGAATCTCGATGTTAACTTTCCTTTCAGACCAAATTTGTGAAAACACTTTCGAGGAGAAACCTTTAGATACACCAAGGCTTCCTTGTCATATGCGAGATCGCTGCGATACATGTATGCATACTTTTTCTGCCTCTCTTGGGCTCCCTTAAAGCCTCTGGTGAATTTGTTGTACCTTCTCCATGTGATCAACAACAATTTCAGACCCTACAATGTCATAGTCATCTGGCTTAACCCAACAAGATGGTGAGCGACACGGTTTGCCATATAAAGTATCAAATGTAACCATTTCAATGCTAGCCTGGTAACTGTTGTATGCAAACTCACGCAATGGTAGGTACTTCTCCCATGATCCACCAAACTCAAGTACACAAGCCTTGAGCATATCTTTGAGAGTCTAAAACAACCTCTCAGTTTGCCCATCAGTTTGAGGGTGAAAGCCTGTGCTAAACTGTAGGTGCGTACCATACTGCTCCTACATACTTCGCCACATCCTGGATGTATACATAGCATCTCTATCTGACATAATAGTCAATGGTACCCCATGCAGCCTAATAATCTCCCTCTCGAACATTATACTCAATTGGTCAAATGTGTAATGAGCAGCAACTGGTATGAAATGGGCATATTTCGTTGATCTGTCCATAATCACCCAAATAGAATCGTGTCGACGGGCAATTCTCGACAGTCCTCTAACAAAATCCATGGCTATGTCTTCCCACTTCCATCGTGGAATGGGAAGTAAATGTAATAATCATTTGGGTCTACGATGCTCAACCTTCACTTGCTGTAGATCCCACAGTTCCTGATGAACTCCGATACGCCCGTTTTCATCCTATGCCACCAAAAATGTCTTTTCATGTCATGGTACATTTTGGTCCTTCTTGGATGAATAATGAATTGGGAACAGTGTGAATACTGAAGAATATCATATCTCAGCTCTACCACTGCCTGTATCCATAATCTGCCTCTAAATCTCAAACACTGATCCGCCATCTCAGTCTAATTAGTACAATCAGTACTCTAGGCTAACTCACTGAATCTTGGGTATAAGATATCGACTTTTTAACCCTCTAACACTCTCTGTCTAAACATTGTTTGAAGCTTCATATGTGCACAAATCATCATCTGAGTGTCGGTAGGAATATCTGACTGAGTCGTCATCACCGCTGCCTCGTGTAATCCATACTCATGCGTCATGTGGCATTTAATAATCTTGACATCTCCAGTCGGTATCCTACTCAGCGCATTAGCAACTACGTTAGCTTTTCTTGGGTAATATTCCAGAGAAAAGTTATAATCCTTCAAAAACTCTAACCATTTGCGATATCTGATATTCAACTTTTTCTGTGTGAAGAGGTATTTCAAACTCTTATGGTCAGTGTAGAGTGTGAGCCTATCTCCATACAGATGATGTCTCTATATCTTTAGAGCAAACACTACCGTTGCCAACTCTAAATCATGAGTGGGATAATTCTTCTCATGTATCTTCAGTTGTCTGGATGCATAAACCATTGTGCCTCTATCATGCATCAACACACAACCTAGACCTATATTAGAAGCATCTGTATATACCGAGAATTCCTATCCAGCCTCTGGTAATATCAGCACTAGTGCGGTAGTCAACAATCTCTTTAGTTGAGCAAATGCCTTATCACATTCCTCATACCAATTAAACCTGACATCTTTTTGAGTCAATCTACTCATCGATAAAGCGATATTCGAGAAATCCTTTACGAAACCGCGGTAATATCCTGTTAACCCAAGAAAACTTATGATCTCCTTAACTAACATCGGTGTAGGCCAATCCATAATAGCCTAAATCTTAGCTGGATCTACAGCAATGCCTGCTGCTCGAACAACATGTCCCAAACCTTGACTTTTGACTGCCAAAATTTACACTTGATGAACTTGGCGTAGAGTTGATACTCCCTCAAGGTCTGCAACGTCTCTCTGAGGTGCGGCTCGTGATCCTTTTGAGTCTTTGAGTATATTAATCTATCATCAATGAAAACTATCATGAAGCGGTCAAGAAATGGCCTCATCACTTGATGCATTAAATCCATAAACATGATAGGAGCATTAGTTAAACCAAACGACATGACTGTTAACTAATTGTGTCCATATCTCGTGCTAAACGCTGTCATAGACCTATCTTCATCCCTGATCCTAAGCTAATGATACCCTGATCGCAAGTCTATCTTGGAGAAATACTGTGCTCCTCTCAGCTGATCAAATAAGTCATCAATCCATGGTAAGGGATACTTATTTCTGACTGTGACCCTGTTCAACTGTCTATAACCGATATACAGTCTCAAAGTACCATTTTTTTCTTCACAAACAGGACCGATGCTCCCCATGGTGACATAGAAGGTGTAATGAATCCCTTTTGTCCCAAATCTTGCAATTGACTCCTCAACTCCTCCAACTCTCTCGGAGCCATGCGGTATTGTGGTATAGATATAGGTCTAGTGCTGGTACCAACTCAATAATAAAATTAATCTCCCATCGGTGGTGGTAATCTAGGTAAGTCCTCCGGAAACACGTCCAGAAACTCACACACAAATGGAATCTCCTCAAGTCTAGGTCCCTGACTCTCTACTACAGTGTATAATGACACCAGAGTCTCCATCTCTCCATTAGTCGCAAGTCGACCTCTATTGCCCTCGGCTCTCGGTGTACTACCACTATACATAAAAATCAGATGCCATGGGATCTCCAATATCACTGTCTTACTAAAATAATCAATATGAGAGTGATATGTTGCTAGCCAATCCATCCCTAACAACGCGTCGAAATCTAAGAACTCGAGAACCCTGAAGTTTGTAGGTAACTCTACCCCATCCAATCTATACTAGACATCTCTCTATGAGATAATTAAGGTAAACTCTCTCCCCAACTGCACTACTCAAAATTAAATGTACACTAACTCTAACCGGTGTCAACCCTAAAATGCCTATTAAAACAAAACATATAAATTTCTACCACAAATGGAAACCATACCCTCAATGAGTCTCCGTGTGGCATCTACATCAGGCTGTGCTACCTTGTGTACACCCTCTCGACTCTGTAGTGGAATCACGGTTGCTGGCTGTGGATAATCTCTAATCCCATGCCCTACCTAACCACATCTATAACATGTGATAAGTCTACGCTGACCCTGAACTTGATTTTGGGCTTGTGCCTATCTCTGCCCCTGTCAGGAACTATCTCGACCTTTACCTCTACCTCTGCCTTGGCCTCTACCACCCTGCTGGTGATGTCGCACTGGTGGGGCTGGTAGAGCTGACAAAGTAGTAGTAGGAGCTGACAATGCAGGCTTAAATGGTGGTGGCAAGGGCGTTCTACCAAGTATTGTCTGCAATGGTGTAGGAGATGATACAAAAGGTACAACTGCTATAGATGTCTTTGACCCTTAGGAACCTCAATCCCATCTCCGAGGTCCCTTGCCCCTCTGTCTCATCCTCTCAAACTCCGCAACCTGGTAAGGTGTCAACGCTGGTACTAACGGTGTCCCCATCAACAACTCTGCCCAAATAATATGTCTCGTGAGAGAGTGCACGCTCATAAAATCTCACCCAAAGTCTTGACACTTGAACTGAGCACATAAAATTCAATATCTGGTCTCAGTCCATCCTTGAAGTGGTACACATCATCCGAATCCTCTCACTAAATCCCCAGCGAACTGCTTCAGATAGCCGTATATATCTCTATAACTCATCATTGACTCATCAGCTCCCTATCTCAAGTTCATGAATTCCTTCCTCAACCTCTTCATCACTGCAGGTGGCAAGTACTGCTGGTAAAACTTCCTCTTGAAGGCATCCCATGACTCAAACTCTCCTTCTGAAGCTATCGTCGCACGCTACCATACATCAGCATCTCTCTATAGAGTGTATGACAAAATCTCAACTCGGAGTCTATCATCAATCTTCAAGACTCTGTGTAACTTATCCTAAGACAGTACCCACTTCTCAATCTTCTCAAAGTCTCGCTGACTATCAAAGTAGACTGGCTTCATTCTGATGAAATCCTTCACCAACTGAACCTCTACCGTCGAGATGGAGAATGGAGGTGTAAAAGATGATGTAAAAATTGTCTCTACGAATGGAGCTTTCACTAATGATATAGTCTGTACTACCGCACTGCTATCGGTATCGTGGGTGTAGTCGCAGTAGTAGAGGCTGTTGTCTATACTGGTGGAGCGAAACGTGAAGTCATCATGGCAATAAACTTTGCTGCTAACTGCTGTCCCTGAGCAGCTACTTGATCAGATAGCCTCTGAAAGTCATCTGCTGATAGAATAGGAGGTTAGCTGCCACTCGCACCTGCATCACCACTATCGCGTGAATCAGCCATCGGCATATGCAAGTTGATAGCGAACGCGAGTCAGCTATTACATAGATAATGCATATATACTCATACAAACTAAAATGTATACATATAAAACATCCTTATCTCACTTTCACTCACTTCCCAACTAATAGTTTTTAGGCAAGTATCATCTGGTTTTCCATAGCTAAGATTTATGTTGTCTTGTTTAAATTTTATTTGTTACTTGTTGGAAAATTTAGGCATTTAGCTATAAATTATAGCTTTGGTATCACATTGTAGAATAACCATGTTCCACAATCTAAGCCCTATAAACTTAGGCTCTCCTAAGCTTTATAAACTTAGGCTCTGATACCACCTATGACGATCCCTTCTCAAATTAGGGTAGCGCCCGGTCTGATCTCGTCATTAAGCCCTAATCTCACCATATAAGACTTAACAAGGAATTAGTCAGCCTTTCCAAAATCTTATTACTTACCATACCTATCCTATGTCAATTTATAAATCAGAGTCAATTAAAATTTTACTTACTTAAAAGTTTATTCAACGGAAGTCTTAACTAATTAGCGGAAGCTTATAACATGAGACCTAACAATTATGGAAAAACTAGGAAATAAAGATCACATGCATATATAATGAAACGACGATATAAAACATCATGTGTCTGGTCAAGGTACTACTCACCGAACCCATAATATACAACACCCTAAAGTATAAGACACACATAGAAAAGTAATATATCAAAAATCAAGATCTACAAAATCTTATATAGCAGCACTCCACTGGCTCAGAGGTAGTTGCCGATCTTCTTTTGCTTGGCTTGCTACTCGATGGATTTGCACCCATCGTCATAAAAGGACGGTGAATACAAGAAAAGAAAGTAGAAAGTAACACTAAGAGATATTTGTTCACATTCCCAAATATGCAACAAGTATCTAAAAGCATGATAATAGCAACTATGCTATAAAGAGAACATGCAAAGAGATATTTTAGTTAAAAAAAAATGAAACTGACATACGACTAAATAGTAATGATCTAAGGCCGCTCAACCGTGATCTTCATCACATCAACCTTTTCCACCATATGAGGATGGAGCTAAGCTCTACATCAATGTGATGGTCTAAACAACGCTCTTGTCTTTATAACCTCGCTGGTGCCAGTCACCTACGATATATACTTGCCAACAACCCCGGGCCCCATACCCCATGTGATGCATAAGTTATGCAAACCAACAACCCCGGGACTCATTTCCCATATGCTGCACAAGATAATATAGAGAATCTAATTACCCTGGAAAGTCTAGTGACCCTGTATGTCCAACGAACCTCTAATGTAATGACCCTAGATACAAGAACCACTTTCATATTTCAAGAAATAACATGGCTTGAGAACCCAATGAAACAATTTCATTTCTAATGCACATAGGATATAGATTTACAATACTATGTAACACCTACCTAATAGCATGCTATTTCACTGACCACTTTTACTAACATTCAAAAAATGACATAGCAAATGATTTGGAGTCAATGAAATCATTTAATCAACAATCTATACCATGAAAGCAACTTCATGAAATGAGAAAGGACAATAAACCATGTCACATGGAGTACAAAGAGAAATCAGTCCAAATGACTGGAAAAGAACAAATAAACAGGAATGAACTGTAAATAAATATCTCAATCAGTTTACTTACAATCCACGCAATTTCCTATGCTAATAAGGCCTCCCAACACCTCGTATCACGTATCTGAACTTCCAAGACTCTTTGTTAGGTTCCTGATATCAACCTAATCCAAATAAATTGGGTTTAGGTCAGGTCAAATGGGTTTAGGAACCTTAACCCAAAACAACCCCTTAATACTAAACAATATTAAAATTCTTTCCTATATTTCAACACCCTTTTATGAATGAAATTGTCTGAATCTCAACACCTTTCCTTGTACAAAGTTTTTGGTCTCTGACTTAGCTTTTTGAAAAGGTTTGGTTTGCATAATTCGATTTAAAAAAAAAAAGAGATATTGCAATTTTACTAAACACAGCTTAAATTAGAACCTAATCTGACCAACTGATTTAAAAAACTCATTTCTCCCAATCTATATTTTACAAATTTCTGATTTTTGCTCACAAGCCATCTACCATACCAAATAACAACATACTAAAATATTAGCTCATTTGTATGAGTAGTTAGGGAGTTATGCCATTTACAAATTTAGTTTCAAAAATCTCGTAATACTTTTTATCACGTATTTGTATAACACTTTTGGGTATGAAAACATTTGAACTATAAAATACTAATGAAATAAAGTTGTTCCCCTTTGATTTAGCTTTCAAATGACACTAGATTGGGTTCATTTCAATTTAAAACGACCAAGTTATGACCAATTTACATAGGTTAGTTCATAATACAACATGCAAAAATCTAGTTTTGGACTTGCAACTTCAAAAATTCACATATTTTTTATTTCAAAACCAAATCAAGAACGTCTTAATAGCAGGATTATGAGCTTGAAATGAGGAATCCAAATATATTAACCAATTTTAAAGACCTAATCATCTAACCACTTAAAATGGCTAAAAACCAGAATTGGTTTTAACTTAAATAGAGAGATGTGTACCTAGTGTGATGAACACCTAGCTTAACTTGATCTTTCCTTCACCAAACCCACTTTGGTTGTTGGTCTTGTTCTTCCTCTAGCCATTCTCCTTCTTTCCAGCAAGTTTCCTTCTCTATTAAGCAATTGAAATGAAGTTGATTTGGTTGTATGAGTTGATTAATAGCTTTATATAGTAAGTGGATATAGTTGATTAATAATCATTGATCTCATTGTGCACACGTGTCTCGAGGCTCATCTAGTGATATACCTATTAACACATGTCCCACTAACTCATGCTATATGACACCAATATGTAACTCAATTGGTTTTGAGATGAGTTATTAGGTGTCTTGATGAAAATTAAGTGGCTATTGTTTAACTTACTAACTTAGCTTCATTAAGTGTATAATCAACCATAGCCATGTATAAATCACTATAAAAGCTATATATAATCTTACGCCAACTTACCATACCACTTGCTACCTTGGTCCCACGCTAGCACTCAACTCGATGAGCGTTCCCACACACGTGTCGACACCTATTCATAAGTAGGAATGACTTAGTAGTCTACACATATACAAAACATTAGACATACATCATTACACATCTACCATATACCTCGACCATCTCACCTCAATCACGACACGTATCTCGATGTCGGTCCCACGTCACAGATCATTTGATCCTGATTAAGATATTAAACTCAAATTAGAAGCTTGGGTCAGGACAGAGGTTTACTAAAATGACATTAAAGGTCGTTGATATTAAGAGCCCCATGTCCGAAAATATCAACCATTCGTCAAAAGAGGCCCTAACCCGATCATCCGGATGATGCACGACGGTCTTCACCTTCTCGTAACTCGTTCCAAGCACTATCTGCCAAAGAGTTTCATACTTCGTTATCTCATCAAACATCCTTCTACATATTAAGCTCCAACCATCTACATCGGGGAGTCTGAGCCCAGAGGCAACACACCGATATCCACAATTACCATCACCCATCACATCAATAGTGCTCTCAACGTTTGGCAACCCATCCGGTTGTATGACCAACCTTATATACACCTTGGGTCACCCGACATGTGTGACGTAGTTTAGGCCCTACTTTATTTTGCTTCTTCATCGAACTAGATGTCTATTCTTTCGATAGTACATACTCAAACCTACTTGGCAATCTTATCGTCGAAGTATCTTCTTCATCGAGTTTCCTATTCAATCCTTTCTTCTTTCCTTTGTTCATCAAACTTCCAACTATAGACCACAGTGTCCTTCCCTTTGTCTTTATTTTTATAGGTGGGACAACTCCCGGTGTGGATGAAGGTCGAGTAATCTTTCTGAGCTGTTGAATAATCATGATGCGATCATCCTCATCAGTGCAACCACGAAACTTTTTCAACAATATTTGAATCTCATCTTTCACAGTATCTGGCTCAATCCACAACGTTCTCTGGTACCATACTCAACTTTCACCAGTATTAATGAATATCCTCAAACTGGATGGGTGAACCGATCATTTTATGGAAGTTTATCTTATGCTTATAAGGAAGACCATATGTGGTACGTATGTCACAACCATAAAGAGTAGAGTCATGTCCAACATTCTCTCCACATTCTGATTCATCTCTAATCAACTTAAGCGCCTTTTGATAGACGTATCCACGCAACCGGTGATACAAACCATCAACATATTCATGTTGCACCACATTCAAACTGAGCTCAAATGATGTCTAGATGTTGTTATGTTGGATCCTAAGAAGTCCATCTACCACACCCCATAAGTCTCAAAATTTACCTGACTATTGCCAAGATATAGCTTCAAAGTGGAATGCACATACTCAATCCTCTGCATCGTGGTTTCCCCAAAGTGCATAATTTGATATGTCCATGCGGGTACAAATTTTTCCTTGTAGTACTTCACCAATGTGTTATCCAAGTAATCAATAAGACCCTTTACAGTTCCGAACTCAGACCGTAAGTCATTCATCCTAAGTTCAAATGATGCCTCCAACTTAGCATACAACACACCCGTCTACCTATCATGAAATGCGCAAAGCCTTCATTATCCCCAAACATCTTCTTAGTCTTGGACAAAACTACTTTGTTGATGCCAAAAGCAAAGAAAGTGATACGATGTTGAAAATACTTATTCGATAGCACTAATTAGGCATAACTTTTGATCTGTAACAATCACGTAAAGTTTAGGCCACCCGTCCAATATTAATATCAAGTTCTCAAGTGCCCAAACATAATTGGCATCAGTCTCCAATGATATGAAAGCAAACCCAACTGAGAATGTCAGATGAGTCGAAGTGATTCCAACTATCTCCAATAACAATATCTGATACCTATTAGTTTTGTATGTGCAATCCATTAGAAGAATTGACGGGAAACATCATAGCAACTTGATTGAATCAGGATGTGACCAAAATAAGTCAGTCACGATATTCATCTCGGGATATTTCCTATGCCACAACATCCACTTATTCTTCTCCAATATGTGCAATAGTTGTTGCATTTGAATCCTCCCATCCACATCCTCAATTCGATATTTTTGTCGTGCATTGTATATTGTCTGCATAGTCGAAACATTAGTTACATCCCTTTGCTTCAACATGTTGAGGATATCTTGTGGCTTCACATTACCCTTAGTCATCTACACGATAACCACCTGCTCACCCATATCCAATATTCCTGCAAATGAGTGGTCGTCCAAGTTGTTGGCGGGGTCATGATTGTGCCTCCCACAAACCATATTTATGTACTACAAAGAATCTGCATTTTCCTTGATGTTACTAAGGAAAAGGCGCCCACATTTCGTGGTACCAGTTTAAGTCCTTGTATTTTCCTCCTCGACTTCGGTTCTTGGTTTCAAAGCAAGTTTTGCGGCTTTAGTTTTTCCAAGTCTTTGTGACATTCCCCTAAATGTATCGGACCTCTTACATGCAAGTTTGACCCTTCCCCTGCAATTAATCCCTCCGGCATCAGAGTGCTTCGTAACTAACACAAACTTATTTGCACGACCAATCATTTGAAGCCATGAAATAGCCACTTTTCTGGATGGGAATGGCCTACGAGGAGTGAAAGCATCCTTGTAGTATGGAAATAATGTGGAAACCAGCATTACCTGCAACATAAACATTGAACCATAAGGACTTATCACCAAGACACAGCAGATTCGCCAAAAAACACAAAAATACATATTCTTGGTAGTACAGGTATGAAACTTAAGAAGCAGTGTCGGTCCTAGCACAACCGACACTACTTGAAAAGTCTCGGTACAATATGATCGAGACTCTTCAATACGTTTCAGCTACCATATGGTCGAGACGTTTGAATTAGTTTCGGCCACCATATACCGAGTCTTTTTTCAAGTCTCGGTCATGCGTGGTCGAGACAATCGTGATCGTTCAAACACCTGTAAAAAATAAAAAAACACAATAAATAGCAACAAATACCTCTTCTTGTACCTCCTCTTACATCATTATGGTATATTTATCCATTTGACGTTGAAAATAACTTCAGAATGGCCGAATCTACCAAACTCTACAATGAAAAACTAAATCGTTAATGTCACTATTTGATACACCAAAATAGTTGATTTGAAGCTTAATATGATTGTAATCAAAAGTTACCTCGCCACCAGATGATATGAAAGCGCTAGAATTGATACACGCCCACCAACAAACCACGTGGGTTTCGGTTAGAGATGAGAGAAAGAAGGTTGGGTGCTCTAAAATCGGTTCAAAAGTATGTTGTGGGAGCGTGTAGGGTTTATATGAAGGGGTAATTTTATTATTTCAATCAAGGTACAATTTAGAGGAGAGAATAACCATAGAATTTGGGTGCATTGACTAATAGGTGGGGTGCCCAAAGCGGCGTTTTTTTTAAGTGAGTGGCTTCTTGTTGCTCATCTTGAATTATTATTATTATTATTTTATATGAAATCAAGGTCGATCCTGACATTTTCGAGGCATAAAACAAAACCTTAAAAATAGGGCCTTCAATAAAATTCCATATAGTGCCATTATACTTTAAAAATTATTTTAAGACCTTTTATATCTCCATTTTCTATGGACTTCAGATCAACAATGAAAAGTGTAATAATCTTCTTATCGCCAATAGAGTTAAAAGGGAGTTAGAGAAATGAGGGAGTACGTGAAAGGTGATAGAGGCAAGAAATTATACAAAGTCAAAACAATGTATCTCATATACGACATTGCATAAATTAAGTCAGATTTTATAAGAATGAAAAGTTATTTCACAATTTCCTAAGTAAACTACATTTTTTTATGTGAAAAGTAATTTTACTTCCAAGTGCCTCTCAAAGTTAATTTTGATTTGTCATTGAAAGTTAATTTTGATTTCTCAAATCGATGTATGTGTTGATTTCAAAAAAAAAATCCATGTATGGGTTTTTTTTTGATAATGATTCTAACATGAGATGAACGTGGGACCTCTCTTAACCTTGTATTTTAGCAAGTGATGTCACATCATCTTAAAATATGCTTTAGTTGTACGGATTAAAATTATGTAATTAAAATATATATTTTTTTTAAAACAGTCTTAAAAGCACAAAAACTAATATTTATATAAAATCATGCTCAAGAATATACACTTTTTCTTAGTTTTTTATTATGTGGTATTTAAGGACGATTATGCCATGAATTCACGCTCGGGCAATATTGGGTCCTATACAAAAGTGATTCTCACACATTAGTTTTTGGGACTTTATTTAGGGAATCGAGTCACTTGCTTGTCAGATTAACATGTTGGTGAGAAATATACTCATAACAACTAAATGGATCTCAAAGCTCAATACTTATTAATAAAATTCAGTTAATGTTTTATTTTTTTGTGAAAGTTGTTAGTAAATTAAATTTCTACTTTAGTTTTCTTTTATGTCAAGGAATTTTATCAGCCCCCTCGTCATTAAGATGACTGATCGGCCTAGATTATCTTCATCCTCTGATAATCTAGTTAGCCTAATCCATTTTTAACTTTGACCTCAAAATAATTTTTTTACTTCAATCCTTGGTTCCAAAACTAAATTTATATCCTCAATGAAACTCAATTCATGATTTGTTCAATTGGAGCAAATTAGGAAATCATATGGATTAGTTTATGTATTTTGTAAAAATTTCGGCAGCACCTCCCATAAAAGTAGTCGATCGAAAAACTTTCACCTAATAGACAACCGAATTAGGGAGAGGCCAATAAGGACTCACAACTCCCTGCAATTCACAATTTATATCAAATTTAAATTTATAAGTGAACTTAGAGTTTCTGATAGCTTAATTACAACTTTACAATCCCAAATAGAACAAAATTGAAATATAACATCTCAACTTATTTTAAGCTAACTTAGGAGACTCTCATAACCATTCGATGAAACTTCTCATCTAGTTTAAAGAGCATCCTACTCTCACCTAAACCCAAGAATATAGATTATATTCACAAAACCAATTCACATACAAAGAAAGTAAGATCTAAACGAAATTACAAAAAAACATTTCGAGCTTCTCATTTCCCTCGTTAGTGCGAGATGAACTTGAAATTGTCAATAGAAGGTAAACAATTTTAGATAAGTAAATCCTACGCTATCCAGATTACATGTATAGCCAAATGCAAGATAATAAGAGATATAAATGTATTTCAACGAGAAACAACAGGTTAATAACAATATGTGACCACATCCTTCCTGTTAACATTTCATTGATAAGTCTACGCCAAACCAATGAAACTATAACAATATTAGAAATTATTTCTAATATACTACATGAAGATAATATGCTAAACCATGTTAACTCAACACACATGAGTTGTTTCGATTTTCGGCAACTTCTTCCAGATTCCACAAGAAACATACTCGGTGAAGAGTTAGCTATCAAAGTTTTAAAACTCAGATGCCTAGCCCACACTATTGTTGATGCATGATAACGTGCTCAACAATTATACAATGCAAGATACAAGGAAATATGCATAATTGTAATACGATAAATATGATAAAATGATCACTATAAGATTTACTTACAGTACAAGCACCAAATCCTATCCAAATGCCTTAGTTGCATCTATTTTGATGATATTCGGCTGCTAAAATCACCTATCAATGGATCACAACAGATAAAGTCAATTCCAAGTCAAATTTATGTCACTACTAGTGACTTTTACGTCTAAAAACCCCGAGAAACCATCGTATGATTGTTTTTATCGAAAGTCTAACTCTAAATTTGATTTAAAACACCCAAATTCCTTTAGGACAAATTTCTTGACAACTTCTTAGGTAAATACCTTAAATTGATATGATTTTAGGTTTATTCATGCATTTTACGATGCAAAAACCCTAAGAAATCCCTTTTAAATAAATTTCCAATTGTTCAACATCAATTAAGTCTATTGGCAACCAGAGGACCAAACTCTAAAACAAGCTTATCTTCCTCTCCCCGTGCATGCATGACAATTAATGAAAGCAATTCATGCAAATGGATAAACCATATTAATGTAAGAGTGACCGTAAAGTTTACTTACAATCAAATCAACTCAAGGTTAGTTGTTGTCAAGGCTTAAATTCTAATTCTAGTTTAATCTCTTAATCATGATCAAATGACCAGTGACATGGTACTCGCATCGAGATACGTGTCGTGACCAAGGCGAGATGGCCGAGGTATATGTTATATTTGTAATGATGTATGTCTAGTGTTTTGTAGATGTGTAGACTACTACGACATTCCTATTTATAAATACGTGTCCATACATGTGTGAGAATGCACCTCGAGTTGAGTGTCAGCACTGGATTGAGGTAAAGAGTGATATGGTAAGTTGTCATAAGTCTTATATAGCTTTTATAGTGATTTAAATGGGCTATGGTTGATAATATATTAAGTATGCCTTAGTTAGTACGTTAAAACAATAGCCACTTAATTTTCATCGAGACACGTATTGACTCATCTCAATATAAATGGAGTTACATATTGGTGTCACATAGCATGAGTTAGTGGGATTGTTAATAGGTGTATCCCTAAATGAGCCTTGAGACACGTGTGCATAATGAGATCAATGGTTATTAATCAACCATATCCACTTACTATATAAAGCTAGTAATCAACTCATACAACCAAACCAACTTCATTTCATTTGCTTAATTGAGAAAGAAACTTGCTGGAGAGAAAGAGAAGGGCTGGAGAAGAAGAAGACTAGTAACCAAAGTGGGGTTTGATGAAGGAGAGATCAAGTTAAGCTAGGTGTTCATCAAACTAGGTAAATATCTCCCTATTTACTTGAAACCAGTTTTGGTGTTTGGTAAAACTTAAAAGGTAGATGATTAAGATTTTGCAATTGGTTTATATATTTGGATTCCTCATTTCAAGTTGATAATCCAACTATATTAAAGTTCTTAATTTGGTTTTGAAATTATAAAGATATGAATTTTTGAAGTTGTAAGAGCAAAACTGAATTTCTACATGTTGCATTAGGGATTAGTCTATGTAATTTGGTCATAACTTGCTCATTTTAAATCCAAATCGACTCAAATTGGTGGCATTTGAAAGCTTACTCAAAGGGGAGCAAATTTCCTTAACTAAAGATGTTGTAATGCAAATGTTTTTATGTCCAGAAGTACTCTACAAATAGGTGTTGGAATGCAGTAGAAGATTTTTGAAACTAAAATTGTTAAAAGCATAACTCTCTAACTACTTATCCAAATGAGATGATCTTTTAGTATGTTGTTATTGGGTATGGGTGTTGCCTTGTGACCAAAATCACATTTTTTGGAACTATAAATTGGGAGAAATAGATTTTCTAAGTCCGCTGGTCGGATTAGATTTTAATTAGAGCTATGTTTAGTAGAAATATTATATTTCTTTTCGTTTTAAATCGAAATTTTTAAAACTAAACCTTTTTGAAAAGCTAAGATAGAGACCAACAATCTTTGTACTAGTGGAAGATTTTGATATTTGGACAATTTCATGCCTAAAATTGCGTTGTAATAGAAGACTAAAATCTCAGTATTGTTAAGTCTTAAATGGATGTTTTGGGTTAAGGTTCCTAAACCCATTTGACCTGATTTAAACCCAACTTGTTTAGATTAGTTTGATATTAGGAAATTAGGGAAGTGTTCTGGGGATTCAAATACAAGTTTCAAGGTGTTGGGAGACCGGAGTAGCTTAGGAAATTGCGTGGATTGTAAGTAAACTGATTGAGATACTTATTTACATTTCATTCCTATTCATATGTTCATTTCCAGTCATTTGAACTGATTTGCCTTTGTACTCCAAATGTCATAACTTCTTGTTATTTCACATTACATGAGGTTGTTTCCATGACATAATATGTTGATTAAATGATATCATTGACTCCAAATCATGTGCTATGTCATTTTGATTATTAATACATGAGGTTAGTGAAATAGCATGCTGTTAGGTAGTTATTACATAGTGTTGAGAATCTATATCTTTTGTACTAGTATGCAATGGTTTTGTTGGATTCAATTATTGTGTTGTTCTTTAATATGAAAGTAGTTCTTGTATTTAAGACCACTTTATGATAGAAATTTAGCGGACATACGGTGGTCATTAGACTTTATAGGGTGATCGGGATTTCTCAACTATTTTACACAGCAAATGGGGTATAGGACTCAGGGTTGTTGGCAAGTATACATCCTATATGACTAGCATTTGGGATAATTATAAAGGCGTACAGTGCAATTACGGCCTTCACACAGATGTAGAGCACTGCTCCATTAATATATAATGCAATAAGCATTGGGATAGGACTCCCGACTAACAGGCCCTAGATCAGTACTACTTAGCCTAGTGTTAGTTTCATTTTGTTTAATTAAAGTATCTCTTTACATGATTTCCTTTCAGCATAGTTGCTATTATTATGCATTTTGATACTTTTTGCATATTTGGGAATGTGAATACATGTCTCTCAGTGTTACTTTCTACTTTCTTGTACTCACCATCCTTTTTATAACGGTGGGTGCAGATCCATCGAGTAGCAGGCCAAGCAAATAGAAGATTGACAACTACCTCTGAGCCAATGGAGTGCTACTACGCCAGATTTTATAGGTTTTGATTTTTGATGTATTACTTTTATATGCCTATCATATACTTTTGGGGTTGTATATTATGGGTTGAGTGATTAGTACCTAGACCTGACACATGATGTTATATATACCCGTTTTCTTATATATATATGTATGTGATCTTTATTCCCTAGTTTTTCCATGATTGTTAGGTATCACATTAATGCTTTCGTTAATTTGTAAGACTTCCGCTAAATAAACTTGTACGTAAGCAAAATTTTAATTTACTATGATTTATTATATTACATAAGACATTAAAACACAAATTGAACTTATAATTTGTAAGTAGGCAAATGGTTTTGAAAAGACTGACTAGTTTCGTGTTAAGTTCTACAAGTTGAAGTTAGGGCTTGATGACGGAATTAGGTTGAGCATTGCCCTAATTTGAGAAGGGGTCGTCACAGTTGGTATCAGAGCCTAAGTTCTAGAATATTATGGACAATTTATGGAATTGTCCAAAGTTGGGATACCGAACTCACATGTGGTATCATATTCTAAATTTATAAAGCTTAGGAGAGCCTAAGTTTATAGAGCTTAGGATTGTGGAAAATAGTCATTCCACAAAGTAATACCAAAGCTACAATGTGTAGCAAAATGCCTAACTTTTCCAATAAGTAACAAATAAAAATTTAAACAAGAAAACATAAGTCTTAGTTGTGGAAAAACATATGATCCTTGCCTAAAAACCATTAGTTGGGGATTAAGTGAAAGTGAGATGGGGATGTCTTATATGTATACATGTTAATTTTCTTTTTGTATATATGCGCTATCTACGTAGCTGCTAGTGTCACGAACGTTGTCAACTTGCAGAGCACGATGGTAGATCGACACAAGATCGAATATTACAGCAGCTCAAATAATGCACACTCTTCCAATAGTAGAGACATCTGAGACTCAAGCCAGCCTACTCCGATAGAGTGAAGAACTTTGAGAAGATTAAGAAGTAGGAACCATCTCAAGAGAATAATCATAGGATAATGAAGGTCAAGGCAAAAGTAAAGAAAGAGGTCGAGAGAGTTTCCCGACAGGGGCAGAGACGGGCACAGGCCCAAGATCAGGTTCAGAGACAGCGTAGACCAGTCACTTGTTTTAGGTGTGGTCATGTTAGACATGTAATTCGAGAGTGTCCACAACCAATAGCCGTGATTCCACCACAAAGTCGAGAGGGCGTACATATGGTTGCATAGCCTGATGCAGATGCCACGCGAAGACTCATTGAGGGTATGGTTTCCATTTATGGTAAAGAGTCATATGTTTTGTTTGATTCAGGTTCTACAATATCTTTCATTTCTGGTTGCATGATAGGAATCTTAGGGTTGGCACCGGTTAGAGTTAGCGTACATTTGATTTTGAGGACTGCAAGTGGGGATAATTGTCTTATAGAGGGATATCTAGTAGAGATAGGCGGGGTAGAGTTACCTGCGGACTTTAGAGTGCTCGAGTTCTTAGATTTCGAGCATCGTATCATGCTCATATCGACTGTTTCAGTAAGACAGTGATATTTGAGACCCTGGGGCATCCAATGTTCACATATAGTGGTAATATTCTGATAGCCGAAGGCACTAGAGGTCGACTTGCGACTAGTGGAGAGATAAAGACTTTAGTATCATTATATATCATAGCAAAGAGTCAGGGACCCAGACTAGAGGAGGTTTCGATTGTACGCGAGTTTCCTAACGTATTTCTGGAAGACTTACTTGGTTTACCACCACTGAGAGAAATAGATTTCATTATTGAGTTGGTACCAAGTACTAGACCTATATTTAAAACACCGTACCGCATAGGTCCGCGAGAGTTGGAGGAGTTGAGGAGTTAGTTGCACGATTTGGGAGAAGGGATTCATCACACCTTCTATGTCACCATAGGGAGCACTAGTCATATTTGAAAAGAAGAATGACGGTACTTTGAGATTGTGTATTGACTATAGACAGTTGAATAAAGTCATAGTCAATAATAAATACCCATTACTGCAAATTGATGACTTATTTGATCAGCTGAGAGGAGCGCAATTTTTCTCTAAGATAAACCTGAGGGTAAGTCCAAGATGACATTTAGAACTAGATACGGATACTATCAGTTTACAGTCATGTTGTTTGTGGATTTGATGCACCAGGTTATGAGACCATTTCTTGACCATTTCGTGATTATTTTCATTGATGATATATTGATATATTCGAGGACTCAAGAAGATCACGAGAAAGACCTCGAGAGACATTGCAGACTTTGAGGGAGCATAGACTATACGCAAAGTTCAATAAGTGTGAATTTTGGTTGTCATATGCCAAGTTTTTGGGACATGTTGTTGGAGCGGCAGGTTTTGCTATAGATCTAACTAAGATTCAGGCTGTTATGGATTAGCCAGCATCGACATCAATCATAAAGATTAGGAGCTTTCTAAGATTAGCAGGGTATTATCGCAGGTTCGTGAAGGATTTCTCGAAGATCGCTTCACTAATGACCAGATTGACCCATAAAAACGTCACTTTTGATCGGTTTGAGGAATGTGAGGAGGCATTTGCTTAGCTAAAGAGATTGTTGACTACCGCACCAGTGTTGATATTGCCAGAGACTGGATAGGCATTCCTAGTATATACAGATGCTTCTTATACAGGTCTAAGTTTGTGTGTTGATGCAGGATAGAGGCACGCTAGCTTATGCATTTAGGCAGCTGAAGATACATAAGAAAACTATCCCACTCATGACTTAGAGTTGGCGGCGGTAGTGTTTGCTTTGAAGATATGGAGACAACATCTATATGAAGAGAGGTTCACACTCTATACTAATCATAAGAGTTTGAAATACCTATTCACACAAAAAGAGCTTAACATGAGACAGCGCCGATGGTTGGAATTTCTGAAGGACTACGACTATTCTCTGGAATATCACCCAGGAAAAGCTAATGTAGTTGCTGATGCACTAAGTAGGATGCCGGTTAGAGATGTCGAGGTTGTTAGATGCCATATGACACATGAGTATGGATTACTCGAGGCAGCGACGATGATGACTCGGTTAGATATTCCTACAAATACTCGGGTGATGATTTATGCATAGATGAGGCTTTAGACAGTGTCTACTCAGAGAGTGTTACAGGGACATAAACCCGATATCTTATACCCGAGATTCAGTGAGTTGGCCCAGAGTACTAAGTGTATTGACTGGACAAAGACAACATACCATTATTTGAGATCAGAGGCAAATTGTGGGTACCGGCAATGGCAGAGCTAAGAGATGAGATTCTTCAAGATTCACACAGCTCTCTATTCACTGTTCATCAAGATATGACCAAAATGTACCATAACATGAAAAGACATTTTTGGTGGCCTGGGATAAAAGCGGACATATCAGAGTTTATCAAGAACAGTGGGATTTGCCAATAGGTGAAGGCAGAGCATAGTAGACCTGGAGGATTTTTAGAGGATTATAGAGGACTGTTCGTCGACACGATTACATCTGGATGATTGTGGACAAATTGATGAAATCTGCTCATTTCATATCAGTTGCAGCTTTGAGTATATTTTTCGAGAGAGAGATTATTAGGCTGGATGGGGTACCATTGACTATTACGTCAGACATAGATGCTATGTATACGTCCAGGATATGGCGAAGTATGCAGGAGCAGTATGGTACGCGCCTACAGTTTAGCACAACTTTTCACCCTCAGACTGATGGGCAAACTGAGAGGTTGATTCAGTTTTTCGAGGATATGCTCAGGGCTTGTGTACTTGAGTTTGGTAGATCATGGGAGGAGTAACTACCATTGTGTGAGTTTGCATAATAGTTATCAGGCTAGCATTGAGATGGCACCATTTGAGACATTATATGGCAAACCGTGTCGCTCACCATCTTGTTGGGCTGAGCCAGAGGACCGGGATGTTATAAGGCCTAAAATTGTTATTGATTACACGGAGAAGGTACAATAGATTCGCCAGAGGCTTAAGGGAGCCCAAGTGAAGCAGATGAAGTATGTAGACACGTATCGCTGTGATCTCACGTATGATGAAGGAGCTTTAATGTATCTAAAGGTTTCTCCTTTAAAGGGTCTTCACAGGTTTGGTTTGAAAGGCAAGTTAGCACCGAGATTCATCGGGCCTTTCAAGATCAAGAAATGGGTCGGAAAGGTTGCTTATGAACTAGATTTACCTCTACAGATATTAGGGATTCATCAAGTGTTTTATATTTCTATACTTTGACTAGCCAAGTCGAAGGAAGGCGGGAGACCGAAAGTTGACTTGAGCCAGATTGATCTAAGCAAGGACATATCATATGAGGAGCAGCCCGTACAGATCCTTGACCGGAGGGTACAACAGTTGAGAGGCAAGTCTATCATGAAAGTGTTAGTCAAATGGCAGTTCCATGGAGACTCGAAACTTAATTGGGAACGGGAAGACTATATGCGCGATAGGTTTCGTACCTCTTCGAGTTAGGTGTAATTATAAGCTTAGTTTAATTTCAAGGACGAGATTTCCATTAATTGGGAAGAATTGTCACTCCCCGAATTTTTAATTATAGTTTATTCTCTTAATCATGATCAAATGACCCGTGATGTGAGACCCCCATTGAGATACATGTCGTGATCGATGCGAGATGGTTGAGGTATATGTTATATTTGTAATGATTTATGTCTAGTGTTTTATATATGTGTAGACTACTAAGTCATTCATACTTATAAATAAGTGTCGATACGTGTGTGGGAATGCGCCTCGAGTTGAGTGTTGGCGTGGGATCGAGGTAGAGAGTGATATGGTAAGTTGGCATAATTCTTATATAGCTTTTATAGTGATTTAAATGGGCTATGGTTGATAATATTAAGTATGCCTTATGGAGTAAGTTAAAACAATAGCCACTTGATTTTCATCGAGACTCGTATTGACTCATCTCAACACCAATGGACTTACATATTGGTGTCACATATCATGAGTTAGTAGGATATATGTTAATAGGTGTATCACTAGATGAGCCTCGAGACACGTGTGAACATTGAGATCAATGGTTAATAATCAACCATATCCACTTACTATATAAAGCTAGTAATCAACTCATACAACCAAATCAACTTCATTTCATTTGTTTAATTGAGAAATAAACTTGCTGGAGAGAAAGAGAAGGGCCGGAGGAAGAAGAAGACTAGCAACCAAAGTGGGTTTGGCAAAGGAGAGATCAAGTTAAGCTAGGTGTTCATCAAACTAGGTACATATCTCACTATTTACTTGAAACCAATTCTGGGTTTTGGTAAAATTCAGAGGGTAGATGATTAAGATTTTGCAATTGGTTTATATATTTGGGTTCCTTATTTCAAGCTGATAATCCAGCTATATTAAAGTTCTTAATTTGGTTTTGAAATCATAAAGATGAATTTTTGAAATTGTAAGACCAAAACTGAATTTATGCATGTTGTATTATGGATTAGTCTATGTAATTTAGTCATAAATTGCTCATTTTAGATCCAAACCAACTCAAACTGGTGGCGTTTGAAAGCTTACTTAAAGTGGAACAACTTTGCTTAAGTAGAGATGTTATAATTCAAATGTTTCTATGTCCAAAAGTGCTCTACAAATAGGTGCTAGAATGCAGTAGAAGATCTTTGAAATTAAAATTGTTAAAGGCATAACTCCCTACTTACTTATCCAAATGAGCTGATCTTTTAGTATGTTGTTATTGCGTATGGTTGATGCCTTGTGACCAAAAACCACATTTTTTAGAACTATAAATTAGGAGAAATAGATTTTCTAACTCCGCTTGTCGGATTAGATTTCAATTAGAGCTACATTTAGTAGAAATATAATATTTCTTTCGTTTTAAATCAGAATTTTGAAAACTAAACCTTTTTGGAAAGCTATGATAGAGACCAACAATCTTTGTACTGGTTGAAGATTTGTAGATTTGGACAATTTCATGCCTAAAATCGCGCTGCAATATAAGACTAAAATTTTAGTGTTATTTAGTCTTAAAGGGCTATTTTGGGTTAAGGTTCCTAAACCCATTTGAATTTATTTAAACCCAACTTATTTGAGTTATTTTGATATTAGGAAACTAGGGAAGTGTTCTGGGGATTCAAATACGTGTTTTGTGGTGTTGGCAGATCGGAGTAGCTTAGGAAATTGCGTGGATTGTAAGTAAACTGATTGAGATATTTATTTACATTTCATTCCTAATCATATGCTCATTTCTAGCCTTTCGGACTTATTTTCCTTTGTACTCCATATGCCATGACTTGTTATTTCTCATTACATGAAGCTGTTTCGATGGCATAATATGTTGATTACATGATGTCATTGACTCCAAATCATGTGCTATGTCATTTTGATTGTTAATACACGAGGTTAGTGAAATAGCATGCTATTAGGTAGTTATTACATAGTATCAAGAATCTATATCCTTTGTGCATTAGTGTGCAATGGTTTTGTTGATTCCGTTACTTTGTTGTTCTTAAATATGAAAGTAGTTCTAATATATAAGATAACTTTATGATAGAAATCCGGCAGACATACGAGGGGTCACTAGTCTTTCTAGGGTGATCGAGATTTCTCCACTATCTTGCACATCACACAAGATATGGGACTCGGGGTTGTTGGCAAGCATAACTTAGGTGACTTCACGAGTTATAAACTCGGTGTTGTTGGCAAGTATACATCCTAGATGACTAGCATTTGGGATAATTATAAAGGCGTACAGTGCAATTACGACCTTCACACAGATGTGGAGCACATCTCCATCCATATATAGTGGAATAGGCATTGGGTTAGGACTCCCGGCCGACCAGCCCTAGATCAGTACTACTTAGCCTAGTGTTAGTTTCATTTTGTTTAACTAAAGTATATATTTGCATGATTTCCTTTCAGCATAGTTGCTATTATTATGCATTTTAATACTTGTTGCATATTTGGGAATGTGAACAAATGTATCTCAGTGTTACTTTCTACTTTCATGTACTCACCGTCCTTTTTATGACGGTGGATGCAGATCCATCGAGTAGCATGCCAGACAAAGAGAAGATCGGCGACTACCTCTGAGCTAGTAGAGTGCCGCTACGCAAGATTTTGTAGGTTTTGATTTTAGACGTATTATTTTTATATGCCTATCATATACTTTTGGGGTTGTATTTTATGGGTTGAGTGATTAGTACCTTGACCAGAAACTTGTTGTTATATACCGTCGTTTTCTTACATATATGCATGTGATGTTTATTCCATGATTTTTTCACGATTGTTAGGTATCACATTAATGCTTTCGCTAATTTGTAAGACTTCCGCTGAATAAACTTGTAAGTAAGCAAAATTTTGATTCACTCTAATTTATTATATTACATAAGACATTAAAACACATATTGAACTTATAATTTGTAAGTAGGTAAATGGTTTTGAAAAGGCTGACTAGTTTCGTGTTAAGTTCTACGAGGTGAGGTTAGGGCTTAAAGATGGAATTAGGCCGGTCGGTGCCTTAATTTGAGAAGGGGTCATCACAGTTGCGAAGCCTCACACAATGTTCCCCTACTTTTACATATTTCCATAAGTCCTATTAAATCATAAAATTCACATTTTAGATTTAAAACACTAGTTTAATACTTTAAAATCAATTTCAAGTTGCAATGGGATCAAAAACCCATTTTTCAAGTCATAATGGAGTTCAAACCACTTAATAACTCTAACAACTCTTTTTAGAGCTCATTTCCTTATTTTTGAACTCCCAATTAGAATCCCAATTTAACTCATAGTATCAGTAACGATGTCATTCATCTCTATTTGATCATCAATTAATACCATTCATTTCATTAACTAATTAGTTTAGTTCATTTGTTTTGGCCATTTTCATGACTATTTTCACCAACTAAAAAGTTGTACCAGGGTCCGAGCTTAGGTTCTATTCAAAATAAGATATATAGAGATTCTAAAAAGTCCAACCTTATTTAATTTGATAACAAATGCCCATTTAAATTACTACGCAAAGTTGTTAAGTCACAACTGTCACAATTTGATAGTTTTGAACCATACTAATGTCATATTCTACTACATTTTTCATTGAACAAAACAATTCCATTGGCCACAAAATGTATTGGTCATCAAAATAGATCATTCTAGGATTTTAATGTACTCATTCGCAGGTTAATTAGACCCCATTTTATGTCTCAAATCAATGCTTCAATATGCCTACTTAAAACAGTTTAAAAAATGACAGTGCAGTCCCAATTTTTGGCCTTTTTTTCGGCCTTTAAAACACTACCAAACCTTTTCCAAATCAAAATCTGATTCTCACACATTATTATTGATATGCAAGGATCAAAACCCATAAAAAATCTCACAAGCAATATCCGTTTGATTGCTCAAAATCGCACCTCAAAATAGCCAAAAAAAAGACTACACAACTAATCTTTTTACAAAAATGCAACTAATTCGACTCCAATTGACCTACGAAACTTCCACTAAACACCAATTTGGTTCTCGTGGATCAAATATGGTATGCAAGCATCAATTTTCATAAAAAATTCCAAGATAAAAACCTTCAATGAAGTGTCTTAAATCAATACCCAACATAAGCCAGAAATAGGATTGTAAAACTGTTAAAATATCAACTATTTTATGCAAAACATTGTCAAATCAAAATAGACGCTCCTAAAATGAATTTGATTCATCAAAACTAATTTGCTGTATCAAATTGTCATGGCAACATCAATCTCAGCATTAAACTCACTCAATTTGATAAAAAACTGATAAAATAATCAAACTACAAACTTACCTCAATCACTCTAATTGTTCTTAATCAAGTTCTTCTCATTCTTCTTGGTAATGCTCATTATCACCACCGTGACAGTGAACAAGTGATGAGCGAGAGAGAGAAAAGCTAGAGACATTTTTATTGAAGAAGAAGATGGCGAGTGAGTGAAGGCTGTGATGAGAGGAGAGTGGATTCGGTTGAGGGGGAACACAGTGTGTCGAAACGATGAATAAAAGGGCGGAGAGGTTCGATTGAGAGAGTTGGGGGGTTGTTTATACGTTAAAGAAGATGAATAAGGGTTTATGATCAAACCCAACTTATGTTCACACTAATTTTTTATTTGAGTTGATAAAATGACCGAAAAGCCCCTTAATACTTATCCTCATCAATATAAATCAAATGCCCGTAGTGGTCATTTTCCATTTTCTTTTTTCTTTTCATGTTTATCTCAATATTTAAATCCAATTTTGTACCCAAATCAAGCCCTGGAAAATACACCAATTTCGTCAAAAATTGGAAAAAATCCGACCGCGCTATGATACACACAGACACCATATCTCAGCCTTAACTTGAGTCTATTTCACAGTGAATAGAGTATATTACATTCACTAGGCATGCGACAAAAAAATTAATATTTTATCTTATGATCTCCGATTTATAATGCATTGGTCCCACCTCGGATACGTAAATTCCATCTTAAATATGAAAATACTTAAATCAATCGCCTAATCAAGTTTATGAAATTCTCGAATGTCACAAATTTCTACAATAGTCTCAATCATAACGGTCGGTTGAATTTGCTAAAACATCTCTGGTGAAATGGTAAAGGCATTACTCATTAAAAGGTATGGTTTGGAGAGTTGATGAGTTCGACTCCCACTTAAGTAAAAAAAAGTTTGATGGTGTTGTTTGGTCATTTCAATTGTATCAGACTCGCAAGTCGCATCCATGGGAATTGGGATGCTTTGTGTTCTACTAAATACACCCACCGTTAACATGGCGGAAAAAAGTTCTCGAGAAACTCGAGAGCTTAGGTTTTTGAAGAAGATTTGCCTAACTCCTCCACCAAGAAGTCCAAGTTTGACACAATTCATGCTATCTCGATTCCTGGACAAGATGGAATATTTCCTCAACAGACACACAAGGAAATGTTATTTTGCATGATCGGTTTCGAGTTTGTGGAATCTGATTCCCCATCTAGGGTCACTACGCATCAGACTTGCCAACTTCTTCGAAACACCACCAATGCCCTGCTTACCTTTGTCTTTCCAACCCTCATGTTTTAAATCCCCGTGCATCACAAGATACCCATGCATCTGCAAGCACTACCTTTGTTCTTAGCCCTTTAGTTCCACCAACAACAGCCTCTCTTGCTCCTTCTGCTGGAGATTTGTCCTTGTCAAGATCCAAGTTTGTGCTTATTGATGAAAAGTTCGAGAAAGATAGTGAAAACGATGTTCACGGGAAGGAGGTTGTCACGGCCCAAGTTTCTAGTTTGAATTTAACTCTTTAATTAGGATCAAGTGACCCGTGACGTGGGACCCGCAATGAGATGTGTCATAACCGAGGCTAGATGGCCGAGGTATATGTTATATTTGTTGCGTGTATGCCTAGTGTATTATATATGTGTAGACTACTAAGTTGTTTCTACTTTTGTATAGGTGTCGAGACATGAGCGGAGACGCGCCTTGATATGCCTACTGGCGTGGGTCGGAGGTAGAAGTTGATATAGGAAGTTGGCATAAGGTTATTTATAGCTTTTATAGTGGTGTATTATGGCTATAGTTGATAATACAATTAACATACCTAAGTTAGTAAGTTAAAATAATAGCCACTTGATATTCTCGAGATACGTATTGGCACATCTCAACAACAATTGAGTAAATATTGGCGTCACTTAGCATGAGTAAATGGAGAGTTAGTGGGACACGTGTGCATAATGAGATTAATGGTTATTAATCAACCATATCCAATACTATATAAAGCTAGTAATCAACTTATAGAAACAAATCAACTTTCATTTCATTTGCTTAATTGAGAAGCAAAGCTTGCTGGAGGAGGAAGAAGACTAGCAGAAATTAGTTTGATTTGGTGAAGAAGGTCAAGTAGGTGGAGTGTTCATCAAACTAGGTACATATATCTCTATTTAATTGAAACCAGTTCTGGTTTTTAGTCAAATTCATAGGGTAGATGATTAAGATTTTGCAATTGGTTTATATATTTGAATTCCTCATTTCAAGATGATAATCCAATTATATTAAATTTCTTAATTTGGTTTTGTAATCATAAAGATATGAATTTCTGAAATTGTAAGACCAAAACTGAATTTCTGTATGTTGTATTAGGGATTAGTCTATGTAATTTGGTCATAACTTACTCATTTTAGATCCAAATTGACTCAAACTAGTGGCATTTGAAAACTTACTCAAAAGGGAACAACTTTGCTTAACTGAAGATGTTGTAATTTAAATGTTTTCATGTCTAAAAGTGCTATAGAAGTAGGTGCTGGAATGCAGTAGAAGATTTTTGAAACTAAATTTGTTAAAGGCATAACTTCCTAATTACGTATCCAAATGAGCTGATCTCTTAGTATGTTGCTATTAGTATGGTGGCTGCCTTGTGACCAAAAATCACATTTTTTAGAAGTATAAATTGGGAAAAATAGATTTTTTAAGTCCGCTGGTTGGATTAAGTTTCAATTAGAGCTATGTTTAGTAGAATTATGATATCTATTTTGTTTTAAATCAGAATTTTGAAAACTAAACCTTTTTGGAAAGCTAAGATAGAGACCAACAATCTTTGTATTGGTGGAAGATTTTGATATTTGGACAATTTATGCCTAAAATCCCGCTATAATATAAGACTAAAATTTCATTGTTGTTTAGCCTTAAAGGGTTATTTTGGGTTAAGGTTCCTAAACCCATTTGACCTGATTTAAACCCAACTTATTTGGATTAGTTTGATATCGGGAAACTAGGGAAGTGTTTCAGGGATTCAAATATAATTTTCGAGGTGTTGGGGAACCAGAGTAGCTTAGGGAATTGCATGGATTGTAAGTAAATTGATTGAGATATTTATTTACATTTCATTCCTATTCATATGTTCATTTCCAGTCATTTGGACTGAATTGCCTTTGTACTCCATATGCCATGACTTGTTGATCATTCTCATTACATGAGGTTCTGTTGTCATGGTATAGTTTTTTGATAAAATGATTTCATTGACTCCAATTCATGTGATATGTCATTATTGATTGTTAATACATGTGGTTAGTGATATAGCATGCTATTAGGTAGTTATTACATAGTGTTGAAAATCTATATCCTTTGTGCATTAGTATGCAACGGTTTTATTGAATTCCATTACTATGTTGTTCTTGTATATGAAAGTAGTTCTTGTATCTAAGACCATTTTATGACAGAAATCCGGCGGACATATGGGGATCACTAGACTTTCTAGGGTGATCGGCATTTCTTCACTATATTGCACAACATACGTGGTATAGGACTCGGGTTGTTGGCAAGCATAACTTGGGTGACTTTACAAGTTATAAGACTCGGGGTCATTAGCAAGTATACATCCCAGATGACTGACATTTGGGATTATTATAAATGCGTAGAGTGCAATTATGACCTTCACAGAGATGTAGAGTACAACACCATCCATATATAGTGGAATAGGCATTAGGATAGGACTCCCAGCCGACTGGCCCTAGATCAGTACTACTTAGCCTAACATCAATTTCATTTTGTTTAGCTAAAGTATCTCTTTGCATGATTTCCTTTCAGCATAGTTGCTATTATTATGCATTTTGATACTTGTTGCATATTTGGGAATGTGAACAAATGTCTCTTAGTATTACTTCCTATTTTCCTGTACTCACCGTCCTTTTTATGATGGTGGGTGCAGATCCATCGAGTAGCAGGCCAGGCAAATAGAAGATCGATGACTACCTTTGAGCCAGTGGAGTGCTGCTACGCCAGATTTTGTAGGTTTTGATTTTTGATGTATTACTTTTATATGTCTTTCATACACTTTTGGGGCTGTATACTATGGGTGGAGTAATTAGTATCTTGACCAGACACATGTTGTTATATACCGTTGTTTTCTTACATATATGCATGTGATCTTTATTCCTTGGTCTTCCATGATTGTTAGGTATCACATTAATGCTTTCGTTAATTTGTAAGACTTCGGCTAAATAAACTTATAAGTAAGCAAAATTTTAATTCACTCTGATTTATTATATTATATAAGACATTAAAACACATATTGAACTTATAATTTGTAAGTAGGTAAATGGTTTTGAAAAGGCTGACTAGTTTTGTGTTAAGTTCTACGAGGTGAGGTTAAGGCTTAATGACGAGATTAGGCCGGGCGGTGCCCTAATTTGAGAAAGGGTCGTCGCTGTTGGTATCAAAGCCTAAGTTCTAGAATATTATGAACAGTTTATGGAATTGTCCAAAGTTGGGATACCATAGTTACATGTGGTATCATATTCTAAATTTATAAAACTTAGGAGAGCCTAAGTTTATAGAGCTTAGGATTGTGGAAAATAGTCATTCCACAAGGTGCTGCCAAAGCTCCAGAGTGTAGCAAAAGGCTTAAATTTTCCAATAAGTAACAAATAAAAAATTTAAACATGAAAACATAAATCTTAGTTATGGAAAACCAGATGATCCTCTCATAGAAATTATTAGTTGGGAAGTGAGTGGAAGTGAGATGGGGATGTCTTATATGCGTATATGTTAGTTTTATATATATATATGCGTCATTTATGTACTAGCTGATTCGCGTTCGTTATCAACTTGCAGACACTGATGGCGGATTCACGTGATAGCGGGGATGCTGGTGCGAGTGGCAGCCAATCTTCTATACCATCAGCTGGTGACTTTTAGAGGCTATCTGATCGAGTAGCTACTCAGGGTCAGCAGCTAGCAGAGTTTATCGCTATAATGACTGCACGTTTCGTTCCATCATCACATACACCATCCCCTACTACTATGACTATTTCCACATTACCAACAACAGTGCCAGTAGTGCAAACTGTACCAATGATACCAGCACCAGCTATAAAGATAGTTTTTACACCGTCTTTTAGACCTCCATCTTTTAGCTCATCGGCAGATGTTCAGTTGGTGAAGGATTTCATCAGACTGAAGCCAACCTATTTAGATGGTCATCGATATTTTGAGAAAATCGAGAAATGGGTCTTGTTTCAGGAGACGTTACATAGAGTATTGAGGATTAAGGATATACTTCCAGCTGAGATTTTGTCGTACACTCTACACAGAGATGACAATGTTTGGTGGCATGTGACGATAGCTTCTGAGGGAGAGTTTGAGTCTTGGGATGCCTTTAAGAGGAAGTTTTACCAGCAACACTTCCCACCTGCAGTGATGAAGAGGTTGAGGAATGAATTTATGAACCTGAGATAGGGAGCTGACGAGTTAGTAATGAGCTATAGAGATAGATACGATTATCTGAGGCAGTTAGCTGGAGATTTAGTAAGAGAGGATTCAGATAATGTGTACCACTTTAGGGATGGACTGAGGCCAGATATTGGATTTTATGTAGTCAATTCAGGTGTCAGGACTTTAGGGAAGATTTACGAGCATGCACTCTCTTACGAGACCTATTATTTGGGCAGAGTTGCCGATGGGACACCACTAGTACCAGCATTGACACCTGACTAGGTTGCGGAGTATGAGAGGAGGAGACAAAGGGGCAAGGGACCGAGGAGATGGGATAAAGGTTCCTAGGGATAAGGGGCATCTACAGCAGTTATACCCTTTGTATCATCTCCTACACCATTGCAGACTATTGTTAGTAAACCCCCTCTACCACCACTAATCAGACTTGCAGTACCAGTGACTACTACTAATTTGCCAACTCTACCAACACCACCAGCACCATGTCAGTAGCAATAGGGTGATAGAGGCCGAGGCAGAGGTAGAGGTAGAGGATGAGATAGTTCCCGACAGGGGCAAAGACAAGCACAGGCCCAAGATCAGGTTCAGGGACAGCGTAGACCAGTCACTTATTTTAGGTGTGGTCAGGTTGGGCACGTGATTCAAGAATGTCCACAGCTGGCAGCCGTGATTCCACCACAGATTCGAGAGGGCGTACATATGGTTGCACAGCTTGATGCAGATGCAACACGGAGACTCATTGAGGGTATGGTTTCCATTTGTGGTAGAGTGTCATATGTTTTGTTTGATTCGGGTTCTACAATATCTTTCATGTTTGGTCGCATGATAGGCATCTAAGGGTTGACACTAGTTAGAGTTAGCGTACATTTGATTTTGAGTACTACAGGCATGGATAGGGTATACCCTAATTGTCTTATAGAGGGATGTCCAGTAGAGATAGGAGGGGTAGAGTTACCTCCAGACTTCAGAGTGCTCGAGTTCTTAAATTTTGATCCATTACTAGGGATGGATTGGCTAGCATCGTATCATGTTCATATCGACTATTTTAGTAAGACAATGATATTTGAGATCCCAGGGTGTCCGTTGTTCACATATAATGATAATATTCCAAAAGCCGAGGGCACTAGAGCTCGACTTGCGACTAGTAGAGAGATGAAGACTCTGATAGCATTGTATGTTGTAATAGAGAGTCATGGACCTATATTAGAGGAGATTCCGATTATATGCAAGTTTCCTGATGTATTTCAGGAACTCTTACCTGGTTTACCACCACCAAGAGAGATAGATTTCATTATTGAGTTGGTACCAGGTACTAGACCTATATCTATACCACCGTACCACATGGCTCCGCGAGAGTAGGAGGAGTCGAGGAGTCAGTTGCAGGATTTAGGAGAGAAAGGTTCATCACACCTTCTATGTCGCCATGGGGGCGCCGGTCCTATTTGCGAAGAAGAAGGATGGTACTTTAAGACTGTATATTAACTATAGGTAGTTGAACAAGGTCACAGTCAAGAATAAGTATCCATTACCGCAAATTGATGACTTATTTGATCAGTTGAAATGAGCACAGTTTTCTCCAAGATAGACATGAGATTAGGGTATCATCAGCTTAGGATCATGGATGACGATAGGTACAAGATGTCATTCAACATGAGATATGAACACTATCAGTTTACAGTCATGTCGTTTGGTTTGACTAGTGTTCCTCCCATGTTTATGGATTTGATGCACCGGATGATGAGACTATTTCTTGACCGCTTCGTGTTTGTTTTCAATGGTGATATTTTGATATATTCGAGGACTCGAGAAGATCACGAGCAACACCTCAGAGAGACGCTACAGACTTCGAGGGAGCACAGACTATACGCTAAGTTCAGTAAGTGTGAATTTTGGTTGTCAGAAGTCAAGTTTTGGGACATGTTGTTAGAGCGGCAGGTATTGCTATAGATCCAGCTAAGATTCCGGCTATTATGGATTGGCCAACACCAACGTGAGTCAAAGAGATCAGGAGACTTCTAGGATTAGCAAGGTATTATCGCAGGTTCGTGATGGATTTCTCAAAAATCGATTCACCAATGACTGGATTGACCCAAAAATACGTCAAGTTTGATTGGTCTGAGGAATGAGATGAGGCATTTGCTCATCTAAAAAGATTGTTGACTACCGCACCAGTGTTGATATTATTAGAGGCTGGACAAGGATTCTTGGTATATACAGATGCTTCTCATGCAAGTCTAGGTTGTGTGTTTATGTAGGATAGAGGCGCGGTAGCTTGTGCATCTACATAGCTGAAGATATATGAGAAAAACTATCCCACTCATGACTTAGAGTTGGCGGCGGTAGTGTTTGCTTTGAAGTTATCGAGACATCATCTGTATGGAGAAAGGCTCACACTCTATACTGATCATAAGAGCTTGAAATACCTATTCACACAAAAAGAGCTTAACATGAGACAGCGCCGATGGTTGGAGTTTCTGAAGGACTACGACTTTTCTCTGGAATATCACTCAGGAAAAGCTAACGTAGTTGCTGATGCACTGAGTAGGATGCCGGTTGGAGATACCGAGGTTGTTAGATGTCATATGACACATGAGTATGGATTACTCGAGGCAACAACGATGATGACTCAGTCAGATATTCCTACCGATACTTGAGTGATGTTTTGTGCACAGATGAAGCTTTAGGTTAATTTTAGATATAAATTATGATATTACACTAAGTATTCTCTTATTTTTGTGATTTTAGGATTTAATTAAGAAAAATGAAGAAATGGAATAAAAAATGAAGAAGAGAAAAACAGTTAACTGAAGAACATAGCCAGCGAATCATCATCGATATAAGATTACATAGGAATTCCTGCCTAAATCGAAAGCAAATAAGAGCCAGTAATTAGCCAGCGAATTAAGATTTATAAAGGAATCTCTAGATGAATCGGTGGAGCACATAATGATATTTTTAGTGATTAACCCAGTGATTTGTGAACAACATAAGATTCGCTGACAAATCGCTGACTTGCACCTATGGAGGTCCAAACGCAAAAACGCAGAGCAAGTATAGAAGACAAGTCCTGTGCTACAAGATTTAACTTCGACTACAATTTCTTAGGCTTTATCATACGGTCCATGGATGCTTGCCCCTAAGAGACAAAAAAAGTTGCAAAGAAGAAAATGTGGGAGCGAAATTTGACTAATCGTATACCAAACCGTCAGATAACCGTTTTGATTCACTTGCAAATCTCCACATAGAAGAGAATGTTAAGGGAAAATGGCCTACCGGTCAGTGTATGATTGCAGATCGTGTGTCCCCTACATTCCCCCGTCTAGATAAAAGTGCACCATCCACCTTAGATAAAATTAGCACCCTATATGCATCAGGTTCTGAGGCAAAACAAGCCCGAAAAGCCTATCTCTGACAAGTCAATAATTAAACATGTTTTATAGTGTATTTTAAGTTGATTTTAGATATAAATAATGATATTATATTGGGTATCCTTTTATTTTTGTGATTTTAGGATTTAATAAGGAAAAATAAAAAATAGAACAAAAAAGAAGAAGAACAAAACAGTCAAATAAAGAACAAAGCTAGCGAATCATCAATGATATGAGATTACATAGGAATTCCTATCTAAATTGGAAGCAAAGAAGAGTGAACGATTAGCCAGCGAATTGGGATTTATAAAGGAATCGCTAGATGAATTGGTGGAGCACATAATGATATTTTCAGTGATTAACTCAGTGATTTGTGAACGACATATGATTTATTGACAAATCGCTGACTTGCACCTATGGAGGTCCAAACACAAAGAGCAAGTAGAGAAGAGAAGTCCTATGCCACAAAATTTAACTTCGACTATGGTTTCCGAGGCTTCATCATACGGTCCATGGATGCTTGCCCCTAAGAGAGAAAAAAAGTTGCAAAGAAGAAAACGTGGGAGCAAAACCTAGCCAATCGTATACCAAACCATTTTGATTCGCTTGCAAATCTCCACACATAAGAGAATGTTGTGGAACAAGGGCCCACCGATCAGTATACGATTGGTGATGAGTTTTTTAGATTACTACAAAGAATTTGAGTTTATCTATGACTTGTATAGCTTAGGAAACTATAAACAGGACCTTAGGGCTTCAAAATTAAGGGACCTCTTTTCTCTTAAAAAGTTTGTGAGAGCCGTAAGTTAGTTTTTATCGAGTTATGTTTGAACCAACATTAGATATTCGTTTATTTCAATAAGATGTATTTATTTAATATGTCTTTCAATTATATTATTGCATTGTTTATTTCCAGCATGAGCGATGATGTGTAAGGTCTTGCATGTAACACTGGTGACGATACTATATGATATATGCTGATGATATACTATCTTTGATATTATGCCTAGTGATGTGATTTCATGTGATACATTTGATATGATGATGTGGTGATACATTTTATGGTGATGCTATATTTGATTCATTGGTGATGGTTTATTCATATTCTTTATGCACTTTGTTTGATGAAAATTATTTATTGAGTTTATTTATACATTGATTATCCAATTTATGAATACATCAATTCGTTTATACTTCACGAAGTATATTTGTTTTTTTGAAAACCCGACTTAATTTTTTTTAACCTTGTGGACAAGGTTTGGAATGAGTTTGAGGGTGTTTTAGGTGAAGTATGACAATGATAGCAAAAAAAGTAAGAAAAGAAAAAAAGAAGAAGATAAGTTCAATAATTGACCCAAAAAGTTTAGAATTTTGATTCGATATTCAAGTGAGTTGATGAAATTTTTCAAATTTCTTCCAAATTCAAGTAAGTATGAATTTCATTTTACTTTATTTTTAGTTAGGAATATAATATAATGAATGTATAATAAATTTTTGAATGGAAGTGATATTTTTATTACTCAAGTGAATTCTATGATAGAAGTAATCAAAATATTTTTATACATTTTTTGATTAACTTTACTAGTTGATGTATGCACTGGATGAGTTTAGAGGGATTGATTGCCTTGTGTTAGTCACGAGAATAGGTAGAAGATCGAAACAATAGTGCAAGATGAACAAGACAGTTTTCAAAGAATTTTGTGATACAAAGGTTATTGATTAAGTATTTTTATACTATATATATATAAAAAAATTATTATGCGATAATTGAAAGAAGAAATGGGTTAGAAACCGATGAATTTTATAATTTAAAAAGAATACTCTCTTCAACTTTAGTGGATATTAAGAAGTTCTAACAAGAGTTTACAAATGTATAGATAGTCCTATAGATTCAATAAGAAATGAAGCAGAGAATATATATAGTGGGAAAAATGTGAGAATGGACATAGGAAACGTAACAGGGACTCAAAAGTCAAAAGAAAAGAAAATAAATAAATAAATAAAATTATAAAGAAAAAATAATTATGATGAAGTAGAAAAAAAAATGAGAGATGAAAAAGACGGATGTTCTTAAACTCTTCAAAGAAAAGATTTAGCTTGAGTGCTTGAAGTTAGGGTTAAGTGAAGTATTTCTTTGTCTAACACATTTTAAACGATATATTCATTGGTATCTTGGCAAAATTCTTATTGATTTTGATTATGGTACTACTTGTAAAGTGTTTTCTAAAATTAAGATTAATCTAGTGATTTTTTGTGTTTTGAGATTCTAAACTAGTCATCGTAAGCTTGATGTCTGTCAGTGGAGATTAAGAAAACCTATACTGTGTACTGGCCTTGGTATTGATTGAACTTTAAGTTATTGCATTGGGTGATTGAGTTATCATTAAGGGATGGTTCGTTTTTTTCTAAATCATTATATTATATCATAACTTCCATTTACTTGTTGGTAATATGTTTCTATTAAAAGATTACTTCTATTTAAAAACTTCTATTATTTAAAGGTAAGATGAATTAGATTGAAATCAATATATAAAGAATGAAAAGAGAATATAATTGAGAGTATTTCTTTGCTTGAGAAAGCAAAGTGCTGAGTTTAAGGGTATTTGACAAGTCAATAATTAGACATGTTTTACAGTGTAATTTAGGTTGATTTTAGATATAAATGATGATATTACATTTGGTATTATCTTATTTTTGTGATTTAAAAATTGAATTAGAAAAAAATAAAGAAATAGAAGAAAAAGAGGAAGAAGAGCAAAACAGTCAACTAAAGAACAGAACCAACGAATCATTAACGATATGAGATTACACAGGAATCGTTGCCTAAATCGGAAGCGGAGAAAAGCCAATGAATAGACATCAAATCGGGATCTACAAAGGAATCGCCAAATGAATCGGTGGAGCATAGAATGATATTTTCAGTGAATAACTTAGCGATTTATGAACAACATAGGATCCGCTGACAAATCGCTGAGGTTGGTGACGAGTTTTTTAGATTACTACAAAGAATTTTAGTTTATCTATAATTTGTATAGTTTAGGAAACTATAAATAGGACCGTAGGGTTTCGAAATTGAGGGCCATCTTTTCTCTTTACAAGTTGTAAGAGCCGTACTTTAGTTTTTATTGAGTTTATATTTGAAGCATCATTGAAGCATCATTTATTTCAATAAGAGGTATTTATTTAATTATGTATTTCAATTATATTAATGCGTTGTTTATTTTCAGCATGAGTGAGTAATTTATTAATCTAACAAACCTTAGTCATGAATATGCGCTGGATTGTTATATAGTTATAATTAAGGAATCATGTACTTAATACTTTAAATCAATTCGTAAACAACAATCACAATTTTAATTAGTTGTTTTTTGCGTATTACAACTAATGAGGAATAATATTGTATCCATAGTTGCAAATATATATTGTGATATTCGATTTTCTGAGTTTATGTCTATGATTATAGATAAAAGTTATAGAAGTAGTAACTAGGATTAATCTATAAGGCCAAATTACCCGGTGGATGTTCTAGGTAATTTTGTTCTAAGATAGTTATTGATCGGCATATTCTGAATAATATTTGGTTTATATTAGGCATGATTTTAATTAAGTGTTAATGCTATTGTATTTCTATTTTATTGCGTTTTATCTAATAGGTAGATTTACAATGATAAGAATATGACTATTTTCCATTGAATATAGGAAAGTCGATGGGTTGCTAAAGGCTATCAACCTATTATGAATTAGGATTTAATGATTCCAAGATTTCATGTGATATAATTATAACTAGGTTACGAGATAATGTTATGTTCTAGTGTTTGAATGCAATCTAAGTATATGACATTGTTTAGTGGGGGTTCGTTTAGATATTTATATTATATTGAATTTGAATTTCATTTAATTATGTTTGCATTGAATTGTTTGAATTAGTTTAGTTAGTTTGGTTAATTAAATTAGTACTCATAGTTTTTTAGTTATTTAGTATTTTAATTCCCGTTAAATTAGATTAACTAAATTAAGAAAAAAACAAAAAAAACATTTTCCTTTGAAGTTTGCAAAATCACTATGGAGACAATATCCCACTTACCACTACTATAAATAATAGAAAAATACGGGACACTATTGTGCACGCACGACACGTTTCAATCTCCCGTAAGAGAATAAGGGTAAAAGCACGATCGTGGAGTCTCATACCACCAAAGCCCAACCCATCCTGACTCCACCCTAGGCCCACTCTACTAGTCCAAGTAACTCGCCTCAGCCTAAGACCACCAGCCCAAGTACAACCACTATTTCATCTACCCCCCTCCCAAAAAAAAACGAAGGCCGCTATGGGCACCCCACCAATTCATGAAGGCACCAAGTTGTTGAGGGCACAAAGTCATTTACCAAGGGCACCTAAAATTGAGGCCCGAAATCCCCAAAATACCCCTCATTCAAAACAGAGGCACCCCACCACCCCACCACCGTCCTCTTGAACGAGCCATACTCTCTTGAACCCACATTTTCTCGATTATTCGAATTTGTCTTTGTTCCTCTCCGTCTCTCTCCTCTGTTGTAGGCGGAATTTCGATTGGAAGCTCTGTGTTTTGTTCGATTTCTCTCCACGTTAGGGCTCGGTTCTAGGTTTTCGTTCACACACTCAAGTCGTGAAATCGATCGTTTGAAGGTACGTTGATAGTCTAATTAAGTTGCATTTGGTAGAGTAGTTGTTATATATGTGTAGCGGTGCATTCAATGGTTTTTTGATTGCGAAGTCGTGGTTCTCGGCCACACAGGCCATAATTATTTTTTACAGTCTCGGCCAAGCATGGCCGAGACAGTGGGGAAGTTTTTGGGAACTCGTGGTTCTCGTCCAGACATGCCAGAATAGTTTATACAGTCTCGACAACGAATGGCCGAGACTAATTGTGTTATCTCGGTCACCACATCACGAGAGTAATTCGAAGTGTATAGTTTATGTCCTATCGGTGATGTACAACCGAGAATGTAGTATATCTCTCGGTTGTCCATTACCGAGACTTTTATTGTTATCTCGGTTATGCGTCACCGATATTCTTATGGTTTTCTCAAACCTGCTTGACCAAGACTATAGAAATGGAAGATTTGGTTCCTTATTTTTGAATTGTTATAGGTAGCGTAACGATGTGATTGCTCTCGGTCACCACATCACGAGAGTAATTCGAAGTGTATAGTTTTTATCCTGTCGGTGATGTACAACCGAGAATGTAGGATAGTTCCCGGTTGTCCATTACCGAGACTTATGTTATTATCTCGGTCATGCGTCACCGATATTTTGCAGGTTTTCGCAAACCTGCTTGACCGAGACTATAGAAATGAAAGATTTTATTTTTTTTAATTGTACTTTTGTTTCTGCTCCAGGCGCTTACATGTTGTAGTCTTATCAGGTATGGCTCGTTCGAAAACCCCGGTGACTAGGGAGGAGGTTGGTGTTGTGGTGTCGAGGGGTAACCGTGGGCGAGGCGTCCGGAGACCCCCGACTGCATCTTATCGGAAAGAGAAAGAGAAGGAGAATATAGATTTGAAGGGAAAGGGTAAGATTGTTGGAAATCGTGCAAATAATTTACAATTGCACGATGAGGATTCCAACATCGACATGCGGCGACGAAAAGATCTTGTAGTTGCCCGAGGCGAAGATGAGGCTCATGCATCAGAGTCTAGTAGTAGTGACTCATCAGCACCGGCGAACACCACGGAAACTGATCGTAATGTGGGTGGGAGTACTAGTGGTGGAGGTGGCCATAATGAAGGAGAGTCACAAGGGCATTTAGAAATGTGTGCTCCTTTCCCCGGTGGTCCTTTAGACGGTTCTTTGTTGAAGAGCTTTAAGGATCATGTCGCATTAGCGATTTGGAGCAATAAGGTATATAAAGTTTCATTGAATGGTGTACTTAAAAACTTAGGGTTTTCACTAATTTGTTGAGATGTTTTTGTTGTTGCAGGAGCGTCCGATACTCAAGTGTATCAATCGCGGAGCTTACATCCAAGAATGGGACTTACAGTCGTGCCACCCTGACACCGAGGGCCTTCAGAGGATTATTCAGCACTCTGGGTTGAATACGCTGATAGACTGTTCATAACGCAAGGCTAACAAGAAGGTTATATCTGCCTTTGTGGAGCGGTGGCAGCCGGAGACGAACACATTTCATTTACCATTCAGTGAAATGTCGATCTCTTTGGAGGATGTGAGCATTCTCCTGAAGATTTCTGTGTCGGGTAAAGTTGTGGCTGTAACGGCCCGAAAATTTGACTTGTGCCACGTGTCAGGTCAGGGTCGTTTGTGGGATCCACTCGTCGAAATACGTATATCCGAATCCAATTTGAGATGATAATGCTAACTATGCGAGGAATTCGGTGAGCCGAAACACAAACGAGGACGCGCCTCCAGTCGCGTGCCGACGTGGGATACGCATCGTGATGCGTGTAGCGCGAGTATCGAAAGTTTGAAAATGAGGCGGGTTGGTGCCTCGAGATGCGCACTGCTCGATTGTTGAGTTTGCCTCGAGATTCGTGTTGCACGAATCTCGATGACACTTTTGATTTGAAATCAAAAAGAAAATAAAAAAAAAAGTATATATATATATATATATAATAAAGTATATATATATATATATATATATATATATATATATATATATATATATATATATATATATATATAAAGATGGGATAAGATTTGAAAAAAAAAACAGACAGAGAGAGAAACAACGGAGAGAGAGAAAAAGAGGCGGAGAGTGAGAGAAACAGGGGAGGAGAAAGAGAGGAAGAAGGAGATCGGAGAAGAGGGAGAGAGGGACGCCGGCGCCGGAGCTCACGAGTGGCGAGTTCGCGGAGGCTGTCGGAGGACGACGCGACTCGTCGGTGGGGGACTACTCGTGAGCGACGCGGAGGCCGCGAACCAACTGTGCAGCGGTGAGGATCGGGGAGCAGCGCGGTGGCTGCAGCGCGCAAGGGAGCTCCGGCGGTGTCTCAGCAGCGGCAGGGGCGGCGATAGGCAGCGAGTTGGCGCGGCAGCAGTGCGGCGCGACTGTTGTGCGACGCGGCGGATTAGCACAGCAGCAGCGGCGTTGGCGGCGTGGCGGTCGGGAGCGGCGATCGGCAGCGGCGGGATGGCCAGCGGCGGCTCCGGCAGCGACGCCGGCGGCACAGCGACGCCGGCGGTGGCGCGACAGCGATGATGGCGGCGGCGCGCCGGCGACGGCTGCGCGACTGCGACTCGGCGAGCGACGGCGCGATGTCGACCGGTCGGATGCGCGATTTCGATGAAATCGCGACGACGCGATGGAGGTGAGGTTTATTTCACCTAATTTTGTGTGATGTGAATGAATTGAATAAATTAGGCCTAAAATGTCTAATTGGACATCAGGGACTTAGGAGTCGGTGTCGGGTGCGCAAATCGAGACGCGAGCGACGTTTTGAGGTTCGCGTTTCTCGAGGTAAGTAAACCAGTTAGGGATTTATACAGTATTTCATTTCTCTCCATTGGCTGTTGTTACTGTTATTTGATAGCTTTATTGTTGTTCATTGCTTTGTGATGATAGCTATCTGAAAAATTGTTATTGATTGAGTGGGTCCAATGGCAAGTGAGTCACGGTTACTGTTTATCTGCGATATGAACTCGTATCCGTACGCCGTCGATATCTCCCAATTGAGTGTACGTTGGGGGCTCTTATCCGGACGTAGATATCTCATAGTCGCAAAGGTTAGGTGCGAGGATCGGGGAGCATGCACATGGACGCAGCGCGCGCAAGGGAGCTCCGGGGGTGTCTCAGCAGCGCAGGGCGGCGACGGCAGCGAGTTGGCGCTATTGCGTTGTGCGACGTGGCGGATTAGCACAAGCAGAATAGCGGCGTTAGCGGCGTGGGGTCGGGAGCGGCGATCGGCGGCGGCGGATGGCTGGTGGCGGCTCCGGCAGCGACGCGGCGGTGGCGCTGACAATGATGATGGCGGCGCACGCGACGACGGCCGCGCTGGCGCGGCAACGATCGCGACTCGGCGAGCGACAGCGCGATGGCGCGATGTCGATCGGTCGGATGCGCGATTTCGACGAAATCGCGACGACGCGATGGAGGTGAGGTTTATTTCACCTAGGCATCGTCACATTCGCATGCGAGGGTCCGGAGATGATGGACATGTTCCGGTTGAACGGATTTCAACGTACAGATCGGCGTTGTGGACATCCAGGAACATATTCGTGCTATTGCCACGTCAGTCCGATTACTATCCATCGTAACCCGATAGAGGATACGAGTTGGTTGAAACTCACTCGATGAGTGAGACCGATTTACATATCTCGCGGGCATACAACGGATATACGTAGGTTAATGACAGTGGATCATGAAATAAAAATGTTCATTTGTATTCCAATATATGTTGCGAGGATGTCGCCCTGACATATATTGATGGGAAGAGACAGATGGTGTGTTCTTTGCTCGGAGGTCGCGGAGGAGCCCCCGGCTTGTCATGAGGAGCCCATTTCTACAGAGTAAGATGGGGGTATGGCCTTGGGCGAGTATGACCTTAGGCGGATATGGCCTTGAGTCTTCGTTCATAAAACACCATTGTCCTGTGAGATTTGCTTCAATTTCGAGGACGAAATTCTAATTCGTTGGGAAGACCGTAACGCCCGAAAATTTGACTTGTGCCACGTGTCAGGTCAGGGTCGTTTGTGGGATCCACTCGTCGAAATACGTATATCCGAATCCAATTTGAGATGATAATGCTAACTATGCGAGGAATTCGGTGAGCCGAAACACGAACGAGGACGCGCCTCCAGTCGCGTGCCGACGTGGGATACGCATCGTGATGCGTGTAGCGCGAGTATCGAAAGTTTGAAAACGAGGCGGGTTGGTGCCTCGAGATGCGCGCTACTCGATTGTTGAGTTTGCCTCGAGATTCGTGAATCTCGAGGACACTTTTGATTTGAAATCAAAAAGAAAATAAAAAAAAATGTATATATATACGTATATATATATATATATATATATATATATATATATATATATATATATATATATATATATATATATAAAAGATGGGATAAGATTGAAAAAAAAAAACAGACAGAGAGAAACAACGGAGATAGAGAAAAAGAGGCGGAGAGTGAGAGAAACAGGGGAGGAAAAAGAGAGGAAGAAAGAGATCGGAGAAGAGGGAGAGAGGGACGCCGGCGCCGGAGCTCACGAGTGGCAAGTTCGCGGAGGCTGTCGGAGGACGACGCGACTCGTTAGTGGGGGACTACTCGTGAGCGACGCGAAGGCCGCGAACCAACTGATGATATTTACTGGGTTTCACAATTAGGTTGCTTAACTCCCTGATCTTTTTGTTGAGTTATTTAATGTATTAGTTGTTTCCGCTAAATTTTTAAATCTTGAAAAATACTAATAACTCAATTTTATGGGAAATTACTTGTAATAATGGATTGGAAGGCTGACTAGGCCTGCGTTGACCTTGCGAGACTGGCTCGGGGGTCCACGTGGGCTTAGGCCGGGCGGGGCCCAATTTTATGGGGAATTGGGGCCGTCACAGAGGCAGTTGAGAACTTTACGAGGTGCACCGAGGAATCTCGCTCGGATGCAACTAAGCTGGTGTCCAAACTACTTGGGGTTAGCATTGAAGATGCTGAGGAGGAAGTGAACATCAGCAAGGGGCTCACAGTGCGAAAATGTTGGTTGAAGAGTCGATGGTGCCCCAAAGCTGGTTCGAGGAACACAACTTATCCTTATGTAGAATGCACAGCCCGAGCGTACTTGTTGTACCTACTATCTCCCACCCTGTTTGCGGATAAGAGTGGATCTCGGGTATCTATCGCGTTGTTGAAGCTTCTAGAAGATTTGGACGATGTGGGAAAGTACGCATGGGGTGCAACTGCATTAGCCTACTTGTACCGACACTTGGGGTCTGCCACCAGAGTACAAGTTTCTCAGATTGTCGGCTACCTCACATTACTTGAGGTTTATTATTAAATCGACTTACATTGTTTTCTGAATAATTATTATTAATTTTTGTATTTTCGGACTAACTAACGTTGTATGTATTTGCAAGGATGGGTGTACGACCATTTCAAACTTGGGCTCGCCACACCCAATGCAAAATACATGGACTACGTGCAACCTCTTGTCTGTAGATGGATTCAAAAGCACGAGACCGTGATGAATATTGACAAGGTCGGGTCCATTAGGAGAACGTTGGACAGGTTGCGCCCAAGTGAGGTGAGATATTTAGCCAATCCCGATCTTAATGTTGCATCTAGTGTATGGTTACTAATAATGGTTGTCTATGTTTGATTAGGTCACTTGGGACCCATATGTTAATTACAGGGTTAATGGAGTTGTGCACGCGATGGCCTTCTACAGTGGCACACTGAAGTACATGGATCTAGTGGAGCCCTACCATCCAGAGAGGATTCTGAGACAGTTTGGCCTCGTGCAATCTATACCAGATCCTCCGTACCGCCCATTGGAAGCACATCGAGGCCCATCTGCACTCAAATACTCGGTCAAGTATGGGTTCCAACAAGACAATTGAGAACGTTGGCGGAACCATTTGTTGGCCCCCAAAGTTCGTGGTGACAAGGCAGAGTTCGAGTTTTTGGCTACACCAGACTACCTACCTTAGTTCCTGAAAGTGTCTCACCCACTGATCACCAACCCAAGCTATGAGGATGAAGACATGGTCGCCACAACCATCGCTGACAATGAGCTATTGGAGGTATTAAATGTGTTATACGTATTATGTAGAAGTACATGTCAATTCTTGAAAACCCGATATGTATTACATTAATGGTTTTTTTTACGTTTCATCAGCGTAATAGGCGTGCGTTGGACGCGACATTAAGATGGATGAACCTCCCGCCGGAGTTGTGTACGCTAGAGTCTGCGAGGAAAATGGCGAGTGACATCGTCAATTTCCTTTCGGGGAGGAGTTTTGGTCCCACCACCACCACTACCACTCCCACTCCGACCACCGCAACCGGCACAACCGACACATCCGCCCCTACCGAAGCAGGCCCTAGGCAGTCCCAGCACGATAGCACTTCTACACACTCCACCCCGACTAATGCTCCACCCGCAAGGGTCGATGCTCGCCCCCCAAAGAGAATGCATGACAAAGAATACCAAAGAAAGAATTTGAAGAAGCAAAAGCAATGACTAGGGGATTATGAAACACTTCTCTGAGATTGTTGTATTGAGGAAGTTAACGTTGTATGAAACTTGTTTTTTTTCTTGGATTGAGGAACTTGTCGAACTTGTGGAATGTTGGTTAATTTGTTGGATGATGAAACTTGATGTTTTTCATATAAAATTTGACTGTTTCGAAAGTTTTGGTGCTATTGTTGATGTTGCGTTATGTTTTCATTTATTATGGTTTACATTTATTCTGGTTTTGGTGTACATGTATGTTTTCATTTATTCTGGTTTACATACGTAGCCATTTTTTCGATCAGGAAAGTGTCTCGGTTATTCAGAGCCGAGACTTTGAGAACATTCTCGGAACCACACAACCGACACTTAACAAGCACTCTCGGATATGTCCCGTTGAGAACTTCCAATGAGCATCGTCGCCTTTTAACCGAGAGTAATGTAGACCCCGAAATTAGGTAATGTGTCGGTCATTCATGAACGAAACTAAATGTATAATTTCGGTTAAGAACAACGAGTCAACGAGTTGTTGCTGAAAAGTAGTAGATTACATAGTGAAACATCACTCTCGGTATTGTCGTGCCGAGAAGTTACGTTAGTTTTCGGTAGGTAAATGCCGAAACTTATGCGTGGGTGACGGCCGGGCTATGCCGAGAGGTAAATTTTTCACAATGAGAAACCATAACATATCAATAAAACCACTTTATATTGTTTACATCTAAGAACATTTACAACAATTACCTTAGATACATGTTTCATACTACGGAGAATCTAAATCTACCACGGAAAGCGTGCCTTCTTCAGAAGTTACAACTGGCACGATATCTCGAATTACAATTCCATCTCGCCAACCTTTTGCGCACTCCTCAACATACATTTCCCACGATGGATATAATGATGGCAGCGGTGCATTCACAATCAACTTCACCTGTCAAATTCAGAGTAGAACAAAAAATCTATTATCATATGATCGGAAGGTGAAAAAACAATTAACTAAAATTGTACAAACTTACCCTAACCCAATGAATATTCCTTTCATTAATCATGGCAATGATGAGTCGACTATGTAACGATGACGGTGGAACACTCCGTAGAGGAAGGAATGTCGAGCAACTACCAAGCGAGAGGTTTACTAGTATGACATTAAAGGCCGTTGACATTAACAATCCCATGTCTGGAAGTGTCAACCATTCGTCAAAAGAGGCACCAACATGATTATCTCGCATATACACAACAGTCTTGACCTTCTCGTAACTCGTTCCAAGCACTTCCCGCCAAAGGTTTTCATACCCGATTATCTCATCAAACATCCTTCTATGTACTATCTTCCAACCATCGACATCGGGAAGTCCTAGCCCGGAGGCAACACACCGATATCCACAATTACCATCGCCTAGCACATCAATAGTGCTCTCAACATATGACAACCAATCCGGTTCTATGCAATGAGAATAACTAATCTTAGGTGCACTGGTCTGTCGACATGAACGACGTATTTTAGGCCCCACTTTCATTTTCTTTTTTCTCGAACTAGAAGCCTCTTCTGTCGATAGTACGTACTCAAATCCGCTAGGCATTCTTGTTGTCGAAGTAGCGTCTTCACCGTGTCTCCTCTTTGTCCCTATCTTCTTTCCTCTATTCAACAAACACCCATTGAAGACCCCGATGTCCTTCCCTTTGTTTTTATTTTTGTAAGTGGCACCACTCCCGGTGTAGATGAAGGTCGACTAATCTCCCTAAGCTGCTGAATAATCATGATGCGATCGTCCTCATCAGTGCAAGCATAAAACTTTTGCACACTCTTTCAATCTCATCGTTCACATTGTACCCAGACCGATGCACATGATTCTCTGGTATCATACTCAACTTTCGCCAGTACACATGAATGTCCTCGAGAGGGATGGGTGAACCAGAAAATTTATGAAAGTTTAGCTCGTAGGCGCAAGGAAGACCATGCGTGGTACGTATCTCACAACCACAGCGAGTAGAGTCGTGTCCAACATCCTTTCCACGTTCCAATTCATCTCTAATTAACTTAAGCGCCCTTTGAGAGACATAACCAAACAATCGGCGATAAAACCCATCAAAATATTCATGTTGCACCACATTCATACTGAGCTCAAATGATGCCTTAATGTTGTTATGTTGGATCCTAAGAAGACCATCAACCACTCTCCACAAAGTCTCAAAATTTGTCTGACCGTTGCCAATGTGTAGTTTCAAAGTGGAATGCGCATACTCAACCCTCTGTGTCATTGTTTCCCCAAAGTGCATAATTTGATTTGTCCATGCCGGTACAAATTTCTCATTGTAGATCTTCACACATGTGTTATCCAAGTAATCAGTAAGACCCTTCACATGACCGAACTCACAACGCAAGTCATTCATCCTAAGTTCTAATAAGGCCTCCGACTTAGCATACAACACACTCGTCCACCTATCCATGACACGAGCGAATCCTTCGTTATCCTCAAACATCTTCTTAGTCTTGGCCAATACTACTTTGTTGATGTGCCAAGAGCAAAAAAGGTGAGACGATGATGGAAATACTTATTCGATAGCACTAATAAAGCCTAACTCCCGATCTGTAACAAACACGTCAGGTTTAGTCCACCCATCCAATATGGATCTCAAGTTCTCAAGTGCCCAAACATAATTTAAATGAGTCTCCGATGATATGAAAGCAAACCTAACGGAGAACGTCAAATGCGTAGAAGTGATGCCAACAATTTCCAATAACGGCATTCGATACCTATTTGTTTTGTAAGTGCAATCCATCAAAATTACCGATGAGAAACACCTTAGCAACTTGATTGAATCAGGATGTGACCAAAATAAATCAGCGACGACATTCGTATCGGGATGCTTCCCATGCCACGACATCCACTTATTCTTCTCCAATATGTGCAATAGTTGTTACATTTGAGTCCTCCCACCCGCATCCTCAATTCGAAATTTTTGTCATGCATTATATATTGTCCGCATTGTCGATACGTTTTTAACATCTATTTGCTTCAACGTATTGAGGATATCTCTTGGCTTCACATTACCCTTAGTCATCTGCACCACAACCACATGCTCACCCTTATCCAATTTTCCTGCAAATGAGTGGTCGTCCAAGTTTTTGGCGGGGTCGTGATTGTGTCTCCCACATATGACAGTGACATACCACAAATAATCAACATTTTCCTTGATGTTAATAAGGAAATGGCATCCACATTTCTTTGTACCTGTTTGAGTCCACCCCGTTTCCTCTTCTTCTTCAGTTCTTGGTTTCAAAGCAATTTTTACCGCTTTACCTTTCCCTACTCTTTGTGACATTCCCCTATATGTACCGGACCTCTCACAAGCAAGTCTGACCCTTCCCCGCGCTTAATCCCTCCGGCATCAGAGTGCTTCGTTACTAACACGAACTTGTTCTCACGACCAATCATTTGAAGCCATGAAATAGCCGATTCTCTAGATGGGAATGGCCTACAAGGAGTAAATGCATCCTTGTAGTCTGGAAATAAAGTTGAAATCGGCATTACCTGCAATGCATACATTTTAACATTACGACTCAACCAAAATGCACAACAAATTCACCAAAAAACCAAAAAAACCAAATTTTCGGTAGTACAGGTCCGCGAGTCTAAACCAATTCTCGTTCAATGGCAACCGAGGTTTACAAAATAGTCTCGGTAGTTTTAAACCGAGACTATAGCATTAGTTTCGGTCACAGCATGACCGTGACTTACGCATAAGTCTCGGTGGCTTTTGACCGAGACTTATGTATAAGTCTCGGTCCTGCGAGGCCGAAACAATCGCGCCCGTGCAACTTCGACTGAAAACATGAAAAACCAGCAAAAAAAAACACAATAAATTTCAATAAATACGTCTTCTTGTACCTCATCTTGCACCATTGCAGTACATTCGTCCATTTTATAGTGGAAACAAGTTCGGATTGGTCGAATTTACCAAACCCTACATTGACAAACCGAATCATCAATTTCACTGTGTAGATAAAAAAAAACAGTTCGTTCGAAGCTTCATATAGTTGTAAAACAGTGTTATCTCGCTATCGGATGATGTGAAGACGCAAGAATCGATACACGTCCGGCAAACAAAATTGTGGCTTTAGGTTTCACTTGGGATCCAATGTAGTGGGGTGCCCCAAAATTGCTTTGAAAATGGGTTGTGAAATTGGAGAGAGTATATATGAAGGGGCAATAGAGTCATTTACATCAAAGAGTAATTTAGAGGGGAGAATGACAAAAAAAACTGGGTGCCTTCATGAATTGGTGGGGTGCCCATAGCGGCCCTAAAAAAAACTACTTCTAGAACCTTGTCTACTCCGGTTATTACTAAATACCTTGCAACCTACGGTTATCGAGGAAGATTCCGAAAACCAACTCGCCTCAACCCCCGGATCCTTGAGACCCCCTCCCTCGTCTCGTCCTTCTAGGCCTCAACCTCTTCATTAGTGCCAGTTTGGTTGAGCCAGACCCTTTTGAAGATTCGACCATGATCTTGCATCAATCTAAGGATTCTCCTAGGGCCCCTTCCTCCATGCAAGGTCAGTAGTTGATGCTTCTCGACCCTACCTTGGTGGATTAAATCTTGATCTAAAAACCACAATTGATTATATACAATGTATATTTTCTCTTGGAAATTATAGAGGTGCTGTAAATCGCAACTTCTTTAGACATTTAAAGGACCTTGTTATGCAGTGGCAATCCATGATCATTTGCCTGTTAGAAACTCGCTGCTCACAGTCGACCATCTCGTTTTTGGTCTCTATAGGTATGTATGACCGTTTGGATCTTCCTTCTGTTGGTCTTAGTGGTGACATTTCTGTGTTTTAGAATAATAAGCTGGTACATATTACCTCCTCGTTTATTGGGGATTTAAATGTGTTTTGGAAATCTCCTAACCTTATGCTTCTTTTTGGCTTCTTTAATCTATCTATGCCAATGCTACTTGGTATATTCGCTGAGAAGAATGGGCTCATTTTATCTCCTTCGCTGATTCTCGAATGCTCCCTTGGTGCATTATCGACAATTTTAATGACATTACATCATTCGAGGGAAAAAAGGGGGATCTTTTCCAAGACAACACAGTTGGCTCTTCAACCAAACCCTGCAAGAGTGCGTCCTCCTTGAATTTGGCTTCTTTAGCCCTAAATTTTTCTGGACCAACAACCGAACCGACATTGCAAACATTAGGGAACGTCTTGATCAGGCTCTTTGTACTGATTATTGGCTTTATATTTTCCTAATGCAGTGCTCCGCCATCTCCCGCGAACTCATTCAGACTATAACCCGCTCCTACTTAATCTTCAGGGATTCACTCCTTGCAATCATGACCGCAAACCCTTAGGATCTAAAACTATATGGATGGTACATGATCAGTTTCAGTCAGTTGTGTCAACTAAGTGGATCTCTTCAACTGATCTATATACTACCTCTAATGTTTTCATGGCAGCAGCTCAAGAGTGGAATAAAGCCTCCTTTGGAAATATTTTTGCTAAAAAAACATGAAAGCTCGGTTGGAAGGTGTCCAAAGGCATCTCCACTTTAATTCATTTTTGCACCTCTTGACTCGAAATTACAAAAGTACAGTAGAAAATAGTTTAAATGAGCAAAATAAGTGTGATTTTTTTTTATTCTAAAAATAGGCTATATGTCTTTTGAAAATGCGTTATTCGTGTTATTTGGATTCCACGTGGATGTCCACGTGGATTGGTTGGAGCCGATTTACACGAATAGCGCACGCACTATTCGTGTAAATAGTATTGGGTGCCCATGTGGAAAAGACAAACAAGAATAGCGCCTTTTCAAAAGGCGATATTCTTGTTTCCCAGTACACGTGGATATACACGTGGGATGTCCAAGTGGGAAAGACAAAAGTTTAAAGGATGAGTCGCATGGTTACTATGGGTTGCACGGGTTGTCCGCCTCGCAATACGTGCGTGGCGTTTGCATGGGGTGCATGGTCTGTAGTGGATATGCATGAGTTGTCCTCTCTCAACCTCGAGACACGTGTTTGGCGTTTGCATTAGTTATCCACCTCGAGTTACGTGCATGACGTTTGGATGGTTTGCATGGACTACAGCAAGTTGCATGAGTTGTCTACCTCGAAATATGTGCTTCACATTTGCATGGTTTGCATGGATTGCACGAGGTTGCATGAGTTGTCCACACCTCGAGATATGTGTGTGACGTTTGAATGGTTTGCACGAAGATGCATGGCTCGCCCACCTCAACATACGTGCTTGGCGTTTCCATGTGTTGTCAACCACAAGATACGTGTATGACGTTTGCATTGACTTTACCACCTCGAGACACGTGCGAGTCGTTTGCATGATTTACTTGATTTTACGAGGTTACATGGGGTATCCAACTCGAAATACGTGCGTGACCTTTGCATGGTTTGCATGGATTAGACGAGGTTGTATGAGTTGTCCACCTCGAGATACGTGCGTGAGGTTTGCATGGATTGCAACAGGTTGCACGAGTTGCACGAGGTTGCATGGGTCGCCCACCTGGACAGACGTGCCTGACATTTGCATGAATTCTCCACCTCAACATACATGCGTGACGTTTGCATGGGTTGTCCACGTTGATATGCGTGCGTGTCGTTTACATGGGTTGTCTACCTCGAGATACGCGAGTGACGCGGGTTGTCCATCTCGATATGCACATGTCGTTCATAGAGTTTATAATTTTGTATAGATAGCTCATTTTCAAAAGGAGCTATCCATACAAGTGTCTTTCACCTCACCAACTATGCTTGCCTCCTCATCATTAATAGCTTATTTTCAAAAGAAGTTATACATTAGTTTTAGAATTTAAAAGTAAACCCCACTATTTGGTGAATTAAAAACTAAAGCCACCTTATTTTTTGAAAAACACCCTGGAATCGGCTCTTCTTCAGGATTTGAATGTGGCTCTCAAACATGAGGAAACTATGTGGTAGCAGAAATCTCATATCTGATCGCTCTAGGATAGGGACAATAATAATACACGTTTCTTTCATGCTAGCACGACGCAAAGTTGATCAAAAAATTGTATTATTGGTCTCTCTATCAATGACTCTTGGTGCACTGATAAGGACTCCCTTGAAACGCGTGCTATCAACTTCTTCAAAAATCTCTACACCAGCCCAAGTTCTACCTTGATTGCATTGCCTAATGTTAATCCATCACCCTGGGTCTCGGCACTTGACCAATTTGGACTTGATTGTTTCCCATCTTCCTTGCAAATACATAATGCACTTTGTTCTATGAAGGCCTTTAAAGCTCTAGGTCTTGATGGTGATCCCGCCGGCTTCCACCAAAAATATTGGGACTCTGTCTCTGATTCTATTTGCAGTATGATCTTCAGGACTTGGGAAGAGGAACGATTTGATGCTAGATTGAACGAGACTTTTATCAACCTCATCCATAATTGTAGCAATGTTGAATCCATCACGCAACTGTGGCCAATTGGCTTATGTAACACAAATTACAAGATCTTGTGCTAATTGTTGCTTGCATGCGACCATTGATGAAACGCCTTGTCGGGGAGTTCCAGCACAGCTTCCTTCCTAGTCGGAGCACAGTAGATTGTGATATCATCGCCCAGGAAGTCGTCCACACCATGAAAAGGAAAAGGGCAAATAGGGGCTTATGGCACTCAAAATTTGATCTTGAGAAGGCTTATGATAAACTCACCTGGGACTTCTTGAAGGACAGTCTTATACATTTAAACTTCACTTTTAAGTTTATCTCTATTATTATGCGCCGCATTACCACTGTTTCTTACTCTATTATTTGGAATGGGGCTATTACGAATTTCTTTAATGCAGGAAGGGTTCGCCAAAGCGATCCTTTATCCCCGTATCTCTTTATTCTTTGTATGGAGAGGCTCTCGCATCTTATTTTGCATATCTCCAGCTCTAACCATTTTAATGGAATTAAGATTGCTCGGAATGCCGCATGGATTACCTATTTCTTCAATGTGGTTTATCTTATATTTTTTGCAGGTGCAACAAAAAAAATCTGCTTGAACTATCTTGGCTACTCTTAATAGCTTTTGTGCTGCATCCGACGAGAGTATCAGTCTGGTCAAATCCAAGATCTATGTTTCTCCAAATACCAGCTGTATCAATGCCAACACAAGTAGCTCCCTTTGTGGAATGGGACTCACTACCTCTCTTTGAAAATATTTGGGCTCTCCCCTTGTCCATAAAAATGTTTCTTGTAATGGCCCAAATTAATTAAACTAGGATTAGTGTTAATCTCAGGGATTAACTGTGACGACCCCAAATTACAAGGCAAATCGGGTACCGCCACGTCACCGGACACGTCACCAAGTCATGCCACACACTTGCACACCTGTCCATGACGACCCGTGAACTATTCATCTTATAATCCGACTTAGTCAATTTTGTTGTTTCAAGGATTATTTTGTCGAAATATACTAAGTTAAGATGTTTTACAACTTACTTTGTTTATTTTGATTCATTTAGGTTATTTTTAATAGCGGATGTCTTACTAATACGTAAATAAATAATATAAACTGGTTTTGCATTAATTAATAACCTATGGGGTGGAAAAATGGCAAAAGGATACCATGTATATCGATAAAGGCGACAAAATGTATAACAAATGTCAATATACATGTATCAGGTAATAAGTCTCCCAAAATGATCCTAAAAACAATATATATAAATATAAACACCTACGAGTAAGCTAGTGGAGGTGCTCTGGATCAGAGGTAGTCGCCAAGCATCGCCTTCCCCGGCTCGTCGTAGGATCTGCAACTTGCCACAAGAATAATGACAAGTTGGAGTGAGTAAATTCCAGAGAAATTCAGGTAGTATTCACATAAATTCAAGAAAACAGCTATAATTCATGCATATAAAGTAAATGAACGGGAATGTAAAGCATGAATGTACGTCGTTGAGATAATCAAGAATGTGGAACGCGAGTGTGGTGTATAGCTGTCGAGCCTTGTGACACAAATACTAAACCGAGAAGGCTGTGGAGGCGAGGAAATCCACGTCCCCTTTTCACGATTGAAATGAGAAACTCTGTTGGTCGGAAGGTAGACTTTCGCCCAACGCCTCAAATGAGAGGAACTCTATGATGAAGGCGAGTCTCATGTCAACTCACTCTTGAGATCATCGATTCGTGGAGAGGAATCTCACGCGTAGTGTAAGGTTTGACCGACACCATAGCAACAATCGATTGTCATATACGAGATAGCCGGAAAGGGGTCATACCATCCCTTCAACCATACACAGTCACACGCGGGAATAAAGTAAACATGCAAGCCGAACTAGCAAAAAGTAATTGAGAAATAAATGAATTTCAAGATAAATAAGTAAATTCTAAGCTGATTTTCTCGTGGGTTTACTTACCTCAAGCAATTGCAAATATCCCTTTAAAATGTTATGCTCATGCCTCGAGATGTGCACTCGATACCCGACTATGGTATCCTAAGTTCTTGGTGTCTAATTATACCACTTTAATTATTTTAGAGTCACATTAAGTGAATTTATAATGTGTGACCAAAACTTTGAAATTTTATTTCAAAATTTTTTGTTGTAACACATTTTTTGAGTTATGCTGGGGTGCCAAGGGCTCGAAAAATCCTCGAAAACAACTTCTCTATCTTTTTCTCAATTTTTTATATTTTTTCTAATTTTTTGGATTTTTTTTCGAAATTTTCTAGTTATTTTTCATATTTAATTGAAATTTATTTTATTTAAAATTGTATTTTATTTAATTTTTAATTATTTTTAATTTATTTAATTTAGGGGTAGGTTGGGCCTAAACCAGGCTCAGTTTGGCCCAACCGCACCCAGGTGGGCTGGCTCAGCTTGACCCGCCCGGACTTGCCCCGGACTTGGCTGCCTGGCCCATTTGGGCCTGGGCAACAGGCCCTGCCTTGCTGGAGGGGGAGGGGGTAGCTAGGAACAACCCACCTAGCTACCCCCCCCCTTTCGACCTCCAAATCGTCTCTGGAGAGACGAAATTTCGTCTCTTTAAAGATGTTACTTTTTCTTCTTTCTCAAGCAACAACACCAACATCATCCTCAACCCCAACAATACGCCATCACCATTAAAATCTTAGTTTCTCTACAAAAAAAAAATCAACACACTCGCCTCAATTCGAAGATCGTCGCGAGCGCCACCGAGAAGAGAGAACACCGCGAGAGATGTGAGATCGAGTTGAGAGAGTGATGGAGAGCTTGGTGATGGAGAGTTGGAAGAGATGAAGGAACAATGAGAGGAGAGAGCTCGGGGTAGAGAGCAAGAAGTAGATATTTTTTTTGCTCTCGTTTTTTTTTATTTAATTGAGAGAGGAGAGAGAAAGTGAGGTATGGGTATGAATAGGTGATTTGATGGGCGATGTGATGTGATGTGTGATATGACAACTAACCCTTGACTACCCCATACACGTGCGTTACGCAGACACCGTGATGTCGTACACTATCGTCTCTACACGCGCACAACGCGACCAATTATAATTATTAATTAGCGTGGCGCGAGTTATTAAATAATAATAAAATAAATAAACATGCACCACACAATAACAAATTTTACCTCGTTAGGCGTGCCCTAGACTTTTCCGTGACATCCACGTGGGTCTAAGCTTAGGGCCCTAATATGAAATTTACCAGTTAATCGGGATTAATTAAAGCGGCCCGTTACAATCTTTCCAACTAAAAAGAATTTTGTCCCAACATTCAAATTTAAATTAAATCTTTACCTTAGAACAAGTGGGGGTATTGTTCTCGTACGATAGCCTCTCTCTCCCATGTGAGGCCTTCGTTTTTATAATACTTTCATCGAATGAGTATAAGTGGTATTTCCTTCCTCCTAAGAACTTGTACCTTCCGATCCACTATCTTAATGGGGTGTTCCTCGTATGTCACATCCGGTCTGATCTCGATCCTAGTATATCAACCATCGGTCTCGGTCCTGATCTGGTCAGCCTCAGCATAAAAATGTGAAAAAACATCATGAACCCCCACTAACTGGCTCGGCAATTTCAACTATTAAGCAACCTCCCTAACTCATTGGACTATCTAAAAAGGCTCGATAAATCTCGGTGCAAGCTTCCCCTTAATCCAAAATCTCTGGTGACCCTTCAATGGAGAAATTTTCAAGTAGACCCAATCATCCACCTTATAACTCAGCCCATAGCGGTACTTATTCGCGTATTTCTTCTGTCTATTTTGAGCCGCCTGTAACCTCTGAAGAATCAACCTGAGTTTCTCTGTGTGATCTATAACAATCTCAGGCCTAACGACAACTACGTCCTCAGGCTCTACCCAATAAGCTGGTGATCTGCGGGGTCTCCCGTAAAGCACCTCAAATGGTGGCATCCCAATACAGGCCTGATAGTTGTTATTATAGGCAAACTCACAGTGGAAAAAACTCCTCCCATGACCTCGAAACTGAAACACACAAGATCCGAGCATGTACTCAACTATCTGAATAAGTCTCTCTGACTACCCGTCGGTCTGCAGATGAAAAGTCGTGCTAAACTATAATCCAGTACCATACTGCTCTTGCATGGCCTACCAAAGCTGCGAAGTGATTGAATGTATTTATCTAATACTATAGATATTGGCACTCCGTGTAGTCTGATAATTTCTCGCTCGAAGAGCGTGCTCAGCTGTGGAAAGCTATATTTCATGGAAATTGGAATAAAGTGCACTGATTTCGTCAGTCGATCCACGACTACCCAAATATCATAGTGTTTGCGCAAGGTCATCGGCAACCCACTAATGAAGTCCATAGTGATGTATTCTCATTTCCATTGTGGGATAGGTAGTGGCTGCGATAGTCCTCCAGACCTCTTGTGCTCAGCATTAACCTGCTGACACACCTCGCAACTCCTCACGTATTGGCTGACATCTCGCTTCATCCCTGACCACCAAAAAAATCGTCGTATATCATGGTATATTTTGGTTCTGGCGGGATGCACTGTATACCTGGATGTATGTGCCTACGGAAGAATACCATTGCGTAACTCTGCCACTACCGGAATCCACAATCTACCTCGGTGTCTTAAACACTAATCAACGAACTGGCGCCAATCTGGGAAATTCGGACTCTGTGCCATGTCCCTGAACCTTTGATTCATCACATCAAATATTTTACATTCCAAAACGTGCGAGATAGATGCTGTTGGTACTCCCATCTGTTCATAAATATGTGCTTATGCAGTATCTGGAATCTCTGACAAACTCATAGTTGATGCCGCATCGAGTAAACCAAACTCGTGGGTCATGTGGCAAACTACTGTCTCACTGTCTGGTCATCTCCTATTAAGGGCATCTGCAACGACACTCGCCTTCCCAGGCTGATACTCGATGGCGAAGTCGTAGTCCTTCAGCAACTCCAACAGCCGTCGATGTCTCATATTCAGATTCTTTTGAGTGAAGAGATACTTCAAACTCTTATGATCTGTATATAGTGTGAACCTCTCACCATAAAGGTAGTGTCTCCACACCTTTAGTGCAAATACGACCGCTGCAAGCTCAAAGTCGTGCACTGGATAGTTCCTCTCATGGGTCCTCAGCTGATGTGACAAGTAGGCTATCACTATGTCTCCCTGCATCAATACGCATCCCAATCCGGTGCCACAAGCATCTTTATGAACAGTCAACTCTTTGCCCAGCTTTGGCAACACTGACAACGGCGCATAAGTCAACTTCTTCTTCAACTTTATGAAAGTTGCCTCGCACTCTCTGAACCAATTGAAAACCACATCCTTCTTGGTCAATCTAGTCATCGGTGTTGCGATCTTGGAAAAATGCTATACAAACCGTCGATAATATCCTGCCAATCCCAATAAGCTCTTAATGTCTGTCACACACTCTGGTGTAGGCTAGTCGATGATAGCTTGAATCTTACTTGGGTCTACTGATATCCTTCTATCACTGATCACGTGTCCTTAGAACTTTACCTCGAAAAGCCAAAACTCACATTTACTAAACTTGGCGTACAATCTGTGCTATCTCAGAGTCATCAATGTCTCTTTAAGATGCCTCTAGTAGTCCTCACGAGTCCTTGAGTAAATCAAGATGTCATCGATGAAGTCTATCACGAATCGATCCAAAAAGGGCCTCAGAACTCGATGCATCAAATCCATAAATACAGTTTGTCAGCCCAATGACATGACAATGAACTCAAATAACCGTAACACATGTTGAACGTCGTTTTGGGTATATAGTCATCTCTGATCCGCAACTGATGATATCCTGATCTCATATCAATGTTGGAAAAGAATTGTGTTCTGGCTAACTGGTCGAATAGGTCATCGATCCTTGGAAAGGGATACCTATTCCTGACTGTCACCTTATTCAACTATCGATAGTCTATGCACATCCTCATGCTATCGTCCTTCTTCCTCAAAAATAAGACTTGTGCTCCCTAGGGTGACATACTCGGGTATATGAAACCCTTCTCCGATAGATCCTCTATCTGAACCCTCAACTCCTCGTGCTCTGGCCGTGACATACGGTAAGGTATGCTTGTTATAAGCTGTGTGTCTGGCACAAACTCAATCATAGACTCTATTTTTCTAGGCTGGGGTAATCCAAGTAAATTATCCGGTAAAACATATGGGAACTCATATACTACTGGGACATCCTCAAGTTTGGCCACTGGCCTCTCATCGGACTTTATTATCCCTGCGAGGGATTCCATCTCCTGGGTGGTCACTAACCTACCTCTAATGATAGGAAGTGGTGTCGCGACTTCGGTAAAAGTGAACTCAAGAATCCCTAGTATCCGAAAAGTGAGTCTTCCTAAAATAGTCCAACTAATTGTGGTATCCTACCAACTAATTTATACCTAAGAGTATATCGAACTCTAGGTACTCTAATACTTGAAGATCTATGGGTAACTAATGACTACCAACCTTGACTAGACGATCTCTACAAATTCGATTAAGGTATATCTTATCCCCAACGACTGTGTTGAGGATAAGGTGGGTGCTAATACACTCAGGAATCAAACCCAACTCTCATTCCATCCGTCCCAAAATAAATGATAATGTACTACCAGAATCTATCAATGTATGCATAGGATGACCAAAAATAACCAACGTACCCTCGATGAGCTGCCGAGACATGTCACAATCTGGTGCGACAACTGCGTGCACCCACTCCCTCGCCTGCACTGGCTGAGCTGCTTGTGGTGGCACTGGCTCTCTGGTACACTCACTCTTGTAGTGCCCCTTCTATCTACATTTGAAACATGTAACATTCTGCCTATGTCCAGAGCCCTAACCCTGCTATTGTAACGACCCGAAAACTTGACTTGTGCCACGTGTCAGGTCAGGGTCGTTTGTGGGATCCACTCGTCGAAATGCGTATGTCCGAATCTCGGGTGGAGACTCTGAGGTAATGTGTAATATTTAATTTGAGATTATAATGCTAATTGTTGAGAAAAGTATATGCGTGGAATGCGGTGAGTCGAAACACGAACGGGGACGCACCTCGAGTCGCGTGCCGACGTGGGACCGAGATAGTGACTTAATGTGGCTATGATGATTTTAATTCGGTCACATCAAAAAGGAAATAAATATATATATATATATATATATATATATATATATGTATAATAAGAAAAAAAAATATATATATATATATACATATAAGGATCGGATAAGAAAGAAAAAAAAAAAGGAAGAGAAAGAGAGCAACTGGTAGAGAGAGAAAGAGATGGCGAAGAAAAAGGAGAGCAGGAGATGGCAGAGAGAGAGGGGAGAGAGACGACGGCGACGATGGCGGCCGTGGTGGCTGTCGGCCACAGCTCGCGACAACGAAGCAGCAGCGGCGGCTCGGTTGCAACAACGAAGGGCCGGCATCGGCGATCGCGCATGGTAGCACCAGCGGCGGCTCGAGGACGCGACAATGACGATGGCTTCGGCACGACCAGCAGCAGTGTGGCAGCGACGTGGCGGCGGAGACGACAGGCAGCGGTGCTGCACTGCAGCTGCGAGGCAACGGCGATCTTGCGGGGCGGCAGTGGCGATCGCGCAGGGCAGCGGTGCGGCACGGCGGGGCGAGCGGCGCAACGACTTAGGCGGATGTGGCGTGGACGACCAGGCAGAGGCGGCGGCTTCGCGGAAGCCGCGGCGGACGACGTGATCTGCCGTAGAGGCGGCGGCGCGGCTCCGGCAGCGACGCCGGTGAGCGACAGCGGCGGCGCCGGCGAGGGACAGGCGGCGCCGACGAGTGGCAGCGGTGAACGACGCGATGGCGTTGTCGGACCGATCGGAGGCGTGACTTCGACGAATTTCGACGACGCGATGGAGGTGAGGTGTACTTCACCTAATTTTAGTGCGAGCTGCAAGATTTAAGTAATTTAATTGGTATAAATGGACACCAGGGACGTGAGTCGGGTGTCGGGTGCGCATATCGAGGCGTGAGCGAGACGTCTTGATGATCGCGGAAAACGTAAGTAAACCAGTGAGGACTTGTACAGTATTTCATTTCACTCCATTGGCTATTGTTGTTCACTGCTTGGTGATAGCTTCCTTTCACTTTATTAATTATTGTTGTTCATTGCTTTGTGATGATAGCTATCTTTGGAATTGTTATTGATTGAGTGGGTCCATTGGCAAGCGAGTCATGGTTACTGTTATCTGCGATATGAGAGTGTTAGGGCTGGGAGGCAGGGGTCTCGTCCTAAACACGAGGTTTGTGGATGTTTCATAGTCGTACGGCCTAGGGCTGGGAGGCAGGTGTCTCGTCCTAGATCCGGTCTGTGGATATCTCATAGTCGCAATGGTTAGGGCTGGGAGGCAGGGGTCTCGTCCTAAACATGAGTTTGCTGGGATTTTGCAACGACTCAACGACCTTTTGGTCGGGACTCCTTGCTATTTGGCCTCACTCATCGATTGATTTGTTTACAGTCTTTTATATTCATGCGTTATATGTTCATTTCTTTCTATTTGCATGAATTCGACTGTTCTAGTTGTATTTTGAAATGTTGTATATGTCCTACTGGCTTTACTTACCTGGGCTCGTCAATCTCGTGTTTGACTGAGTGCAGAGTCGCAGACGAGTAGCAAAAGGAAAGCTCCATAGCTAGGTGAATTTTTGTATATCTTGTATTCCTCTCCTCTGATGATAACATATTTATTGGGTTCCACAATTAGGTTGCCTAACTCTTTTCAAATACCGTTGAGTTATTTAATTTGTTGCTTCCGCTAATTTGTAAAACTTGCAAACTATTAATAACTCAACTTAAAATTGTGAATTTACGTATAATGATGGATTAGAAGGCTGACTAGGTCTGCGTTGATCTTGCGAGACTAGCTCGGGGGTCCACGTGGGCTTAGGCCAGGCGGGGCCTAGTTTGTGGAAAATTGGGCCGTCATAGTTGGTATCAGAGCCGAAGTTTTAAATACTCGACTCTTGATTTAAATCACAAGCCATGGAGACGCAAACCAGCGGAAGTTAGGAATGGTTGAACTTATAGTGGAACCCTATGATCCTGACTTAAGTCTTCGTTGGGAAGTGAGGAGAGTTGGAGAAATTAAAAATTCGAACTATATGGGATAGTTGATGTGTTGTATTATACTACTATCGATAGATATACAATATAACTCTTTTGTAGCCGTATTTACTCTTGTGTATCACGTGAGACACGATGAGTAAATTGAAAAAGATTGACGATAAATTTATCGGATTCAAACAAATTGAGGCATAAGTTCCTAGAAGAAAATCTGAATGGGAGTAAATATGAAAGTAAAGTTTGAAAAAAATGAAAAATGAAGGAAAAAGGACGAATAGCAGACTCTAAGGGAGCAGAGTGTTGAGATGACTTGAGAGCTAATGATTACATCATGTACGGACTCCTTAGCTTTGACGAAAGCTTTGGAGTAGTAGTGTTGGATCAGAAGCCCAAGTAACTCCACTTTAGTGACACTAGGCATTTATCGTCTCAGGGTTGGTGAAGTTGACCACCACCTTTAGGGACTTGTAAATGAATTAAGTGTTACGAGTTGAGGTAGAGTCTGCAAATCGTTCTAAAAGTTAGGGGCCACCTAAGTATAAATCCTACGAGATTGTACAGTTCAGGCAGGACCTGCAGTGTCCGAGGTGACACATGTTCAGGCCGAGATAGTACTTCCTATACCTGAGACACCGGCTGAGGAGATGCTGAGCGCGCCGACTGATACGGGAGGTAGAGTAACGGCTAAGGCGAGGCAGTCTCGCGAGTTTCAGCGACATCACCCGGAAAAGTTTCACGGTGGTACGGATCGCGGAGCAGCAAAGATTCATGATGTCTTGGCCACACCAGATCATACGAGGTCAAGCATCTTATCAGCTTCGTGGTTCGGCGAGGCCGATGTCTGGTTGCGCACTACGGTGGCGTTGATGTGGACGCTCAAGGATTTGGGCTGAGTTCAAGGATGGGGAAGTACATTCCTCCTACAGTTTGTAACCTGAAGAGAACTGATTCTCAAACCATTCGACAGGGGATCGGAGAGTCAGTTATGCACGATCTACTGGACTCGATTGGTTCTGGGGTAGTGACGACGGATCGAGCACATTATAGGAGGCCTATAACACACGCATCGGAGTACTGGTCGCATCATCGGTATCGTCACATTCAGTGCGAGGGTCTGGAGATGATCAGAGAAAAACGAGGGATAGACGGTCGTGGCAAATAAATCAACCTCAAAGCGTATTGTGTTTCCACCATATGCGGCGTATATGGCGCTAGTGTTAGATGGTCCAGCGCAGAGTTACGCTAGTACATTACAGCAGCCAGCACCGTCAGATCCTTAGCAGTGGCTAGAGACAGGGTCAGAGATCCAGTCGAGTGCACTGACAAGGACAACGATCTAGTCATGCACAGGGACAAGGACATGGACATGTTCCATTTGGATCGGGATTTCAACGTATCTGTATGGGCGTATGGACAACCAGGTACAGCAGAGCTGGAAACAGATTCATGCTATTGCCTACGAGTTGGGTTGAGACTCACTCGATAAGAGAGACTAACGGATAGTCAGAGAAACTGATTTACATTCTCGGGGACATACATCGGATATACGTATGTTAGTAACAGTGGATCATGAGATTAAAATGTTCATTTGTATTCCAATATATGTTGCGAGGATGTTGCCCTGACATATATCGATGGGAGGAGACAGATGGTGTGTTCTTTGCTTGGAGGTCTCGGAGGAGCCCAGCCCGTCACGGAGGAGCCCAGCTTGTCGCGGAGGAACCCAGCCCTACAGAATAAGATGGGGTATGGCCTTAGGCGAGTATGGCCTTGGGCGGGTATGACCTTGGGTTTTCATTCATAAAACATCATTGTCCTTTGAGACTTGCTTCAATTTCGAGGACGAAATTCTAATTCGTTGGGAAGACTGTAACGGCCCGAAAATTTGACTTGTGACACGTGTCAGGTCGGGGTCGTTTGTGGGATCCACTCGTCGAAACGCGTATGTCCGAATCTCGGGTGGAGACTCCAAGGTAATGTGTAATATCCAATTTGAGATTATAATTCTAATTGTTGAGAAAAGTATATGCGGGGAATGCGGTGAGCCGAAACACGAACGGGGACGCGCCTCGAGTCGCGTGCCGACGTGGGACCGAGATAGTGACTTAATGTGACTATGATGATTTTAATGCGGTCACATCAAAAAGGAAATAAAAATCAATATATATATATATGTATAATAAGAAATAAAATATATATATACATATAAGGATCGGATAAGAAAGAAAAAAAAAGGAAGAGATTAAGCAACTGGTAGAGAGAGAAAGAGATGGCGAAGAAGAGGGAGAGCAGGAGATGGCAGAGAGAGAGGGGAGAGAGACGACGACGATGATGGCGGCGTGGTGGTGTCGGCCACGGCTCGCGACAGCAGCAAGCAAGCGGCGGTTCGGTTGCAACAACGAAGGCGGCAGCGATCGGCGATCGCGCATGGTAGCACCACCGGCGGCTCGCGGACGACGCGACAATGACGATGGCTCCCGCGCGACAGCAGCAGTGTGTGGCGGCGACGCGCGGCGGAGACGACGAGCGGGCGGCGCTGCGACTGCGACTGCGAGGCAACGCGATCTCGCGGGCGGCGGTGGCGATCGCGCAGGCGCGGTGCGGCACGGCGGGGGCGGCGGACACGGCGACTCGGTCGGATGTGGCGTGGACGATCAGCAATGGCAGCGGCGGCGGCTACGCTGAAGCCGCGGCGAACAGCGTGATCAGCCGCAGAGGCGCGCAGTGCGGATTCCGCAGAGCAGCAGACGGCCGGCAGCGGCAGGCGGCGCGAGCAGACGAGCGAAGCGAAACAGTGGCAGCGACGGTGAAGCGGTGGAACGACGCGATGGCGTTGTTGGACCGATCGGAGGCGTGACTTCGACGAATTTCAACGACGCGATGGAGGTGAGGTGTACTTCACCTAATTTTAGTGCGATCTGCATGATTTAAGTAATTTAATTGGTATAAATGGACACCAGGGACGTGAGTCGGGTGTCGGGTGCGCATATCGAGGCGTGAGCGAGACGTCTTGATGATCCCGAAAAACGTAAGTAAACCAGTGAGGACTTGTACAATATTTCATTTCACTCCATTGGCTATTGTTGTTCACTGCTTGGCGATAGCTTCCTTTCACTTTATTAATTATTGTTGTTCACTGCTTTGTGATGATAGCTATCTTTGGAATTGTTATTGATTGAGTGGGTCCATTGGCAAGCGAGTCATGGTTACTGTTATCTGTGATATGAGAGTGTTAGGGCTGGGAGGCAGGGGTCTCGTCCTAAACACGAGGTTTGTGGATGTTTCATAGTCGTCGTACGGCTAAGGCCGGGAGCGGTGTCTCGTCCTAGATCCGGGTTTGTGGATATCTCATAGTCGCAAGGGTTAGGGCTGGGAGGCAGGGGTCTCGTCCTAAACCCGAGTTTGCTGGGATTTTGCCGTGACTCAACGACCTTTAGGTCGGGACTCCTTGCTATTTGGCCTCACTCATCGATTGATTTGTTTACAATCTTTTATATTCATGCGTTATATGTTCCTTTCTTTCTATTTGCATGAATTCGACTGTTCAAGTTGTATTTTGAAATGTTGTATATGTCCTACTGGCTTTACTTACCTGGGCTCGTCAATCTCGTGTTTGACTGAGTGCAGAGTCGCAGACGAGTAGCAAAGGGAAAGCTCCATAGCTAGGTGAATTTTTGTATATCTTGTATTCTTTTCCTCTGATGATAACATATTTACTGGGTTCCACAATTAGGTTGCCTAACTCTTTTCAAATATTGTTGAGTTATTTAATTTGTTGCTTCCGCTAATTTGTAAAACTTGCAAACTATTAATAACTCAACTTAAAATTGTGAATTTACGTATAATGATGGATTGGAAGGCTGACTAGGTCTGCGTTGATCTTGCGAGACTGGCTCGGGGGTCCACGTGGGCTTAGGCCGGGCGGGGCCCAGTTTGTGGAAAATTGGGGCCGTCACAGCTATCCACTGGCCCTATGGCCCTGTCCCTCCTACTGCTGACTCCCGTCTCTGGCCCTTTGGCCCTAACCCTAAGTCTGTCTCTACGGCTGTTGGACTGATATAATCTGTTATGGTTGTGCAGGTACAATTTCATGAGCTCTGATCTTCTGACCATCTTCATGTATATGCCTCTGTCCTCTCTGATCTCTCTGATCATGGTTCCTCTTGCCTTTTTTGTCTGACCTCCTTTGGCCCTTGTGGCTGTCCCTATGCACTGGAGTGGAGGTAGCGTCGCTCTAAATAAAAAATGACTCATGGGCCAACACCCTCTCAGAAACGTTATGTATTGTTCTCGCCCTTATTGGACAATCGCAACTCTAATCTCTGATCGGAGTCCTCGAATAAAGTAGTGGACCTAAATTCGCTCTGTCCTAGCTACGTCTATCGCAAACTGAAGTAGTATTTGAATTCCTCTATATACTACATCACCGTTGGCTACCTTGCTTCGGTGTCAAGAACTCATTTCTCAGTCTCAGCTGAACCTCGATCGGGATATACTGATCATAGAAAACCTTCTTGAACTCTGCCCAAGTACTCGGCTCTCCGTGGGCAGTCCACAATACTGCAGCATCTCCCATGAGCATTAACCTTGAAATCATAGCTCGTATGTTGTCGTGATTCCTCAAAAGTTCGTGAAGTCTCTCGTGTGAAAGGACCCACTTCCTAGCCACCTCTGGGTATCCACCTCCATAATAGTAGCCTGGCTGAAACCAAACTGATTCTTTAATCAGCTTCACTTTAGCTGATAAGGAGGTCTTAAATGATATCTCCTGGGGCAGAATCGGTTTCAATGCCACGATCAGTGTAATTAGTGGTGTAGTAACTGCTTGCAGTATCTTAGTAGTAGTAGTCATGAGCGGGGTCGCCTTAACAGTCGAGGAGACAACTGGCTGCTATGTAGTAGTGGCGACAGCGAGTGTGGCAAGGGTCGGTGTGGCTGCTGCCTGGGCTCGAAGCAATCAAAGGATCTCCTCGAGCTGCAAGCTGCGAAGTGTGATCGTGTCGCGCAAGATTTGATCCGAGTCGGCGAGTGTCGAGTCGCTCGTCTGGCCCCCCTCATCCGTATGATGAACTGGATGTCCATCCTTGTCAAATCTGCAAATCACGAACGTGTTGCAAGTCAGCATCATAATACGCGTATATAAATATTACAATTAATACATACATGTATAAATCCTAGCACTACCCGCTCACTTTGCTTCCCAATTAAATTTCTAATTCAGGATCTTTAGGTTTCCACATCTAATGTTTATTGTTAAGTTTTATTTGATTGTATTCAAATTTTATTTTCCCTAGGTTCGCATGAACCTAGGCTCTGATACCAACAGTGACGGCCCCAAATTCCAAGGCAAACTAGGTACCGCCACATCACCAGACATGTCACTAAGCCATGTCATGTCACTTGCACTGTCCATGACGGCCGTGAATTATCCATCTTATAATCCGACTTAGTCAATTTTGATGTTTCAAGGATTATTTTGTAAAAATATACTAAGCTAAGAAGTTTTAAAACTTAATTTGTTTATTTTGATTCTTTTAGGTTATTCTTAATAGCAGAAGTCTTAATAATACGCGAATAAATAATATAAACCAATTTTTCATTAATTAACAACCTATGGGGTGGAAACTCGACAAAAGGATACCACATATATCTATAAAGGCGATAAAAAGGTATAACAAGTGTCAATATACATGTATCAGGTAATAAGACTCCCAAAATGATCCTAAAAACTATATATATATAAATACAAACACCTATAAGTAAGCTAGTGGAGGTGTTTTGGATCAGAGGTAGTCGCTAAGCATCGCTTTCCCCCGGCTCATCGTAGGATCTGCAACTTGCCAGAAAAATAATGACAAGTTCAAGTGAGTAAATCCCAGATAAATTCAGCTATTATTCGCAGAAATCCAAGAAAACGACTACAATTCATGCATATAAAGTAAATGAACGGGAATGTAAAGCATTAATATGAGTCACTGAGATAGTAAACAATATGGAACGCGAGTGTGGTGTATAGCCGCAGGCCCTGGGACGCAAATACTAAACTGAGAAAGCCCTAGAGGCGAGGAAATTCACGCCTCCTCTTCATGGTCGAAATGAGGAACTTTATTGGTCGGAAGGTAGACTTTCGCCTAACGCCTCAAATAAGAGGAACTCTGTGATGGAGGCGAGCCTCATGTCAACCCACTCTCGAGATCATCAATTCGCGGAAAGGAATCTCATGCATAGTCTAAGGTATGACCGACACCGTAACAACAATCAGATCGTCATCTATGAGAGAGCCGGAAAGGGGTCATACAATCCCTTCGACCATACACAGTCACACGCGAGAATAGAGTTAACATGCAACCCGAACTGGCGAAAAATAATTAAGAAGTAAATGAATTTCAAGAGAAATAAGTAAATTCTAAGCTGATTTTCTTGTGGGTTTACTTACCTCAAGCAATCACAAATATCCCTTTAAAATGTCCCGCTCATGCCTCGAGATGGGCACCCAACACCCGATTATGGTCTCCTAAGTCCCTGGTGTCCAATTATACCACTTTAATTATTTTAGAGTCACATTAAGTAAATTTATAATGTGTGACCAAAAAATTAAAATTTTATTCCAAAAAGTTTTGTTTTAGCACATTTTTCGAGTTATACCGAGGTGCCAAGCGCCCGAAAAATCCTCGAAAACTACTTTTCTATCTTTTTTCATTTTTTTATATTTTCCTAATTTTTCTAGATTTTTTCCAAAATCTTCTAGCTATTTTCCTATTTTTCTGAAATTTATTTTATTTAAAACTATATTTTTATTTAATTCTTATTTATCTTTAATTAATTTAATATTAATTTATTTAATTTAGGAGTGGGTTGGGCCTGAATCGGGCCCAGTTATGTTCGATTGGGCCCGGGTTCGAGCCGGCTCGGCCCCACTCGCCCTGGGGTTGGCTGCCTGATCTGTTTGGGCCTAGGCAGCAGGCCCTGCCTTGTTAAGGGAAGGGGGTAGTCAGGCCCAGCCCACCTGGCTACCCCCTTCCTCATTCCAAATTGTCTTTGGGAGACGAAATTTCGCCTCTCCAGAGACGTTACTTTTTTTTCTTTCTCAAGCAACAACACCAATATCATCTTCAGCACCAACAATACACCATCACCATTAAAATTAATTTCTCCACTAAAAATTTTAAAAAATCAACACACTCACCTCGATTCGAAAATAGTCGCGAGCGCAACTGAAATGAGAGAGCACCGGGAGAGATGTGAGACCGAGTTGAGAGAGTGATGGAGAGCTTGGTGATGGAGAGTAGGAATAGATGAAGGAGCAATGTGAGGGGTGAAGAGAAAGCTTGGGTAGAGAGGAAGAAGTAGATATTTTTTTCTCTATCTTTTTTTTATTTAATTGAGAGAGGAGAGAGAAAGTGAGGTATGAGTGTGAATAGGTGATTTGATGGGTGATGTGATGTGATGTGATGTGTGATGTGACAACTAACCCTTGCTACACATACATCCGCGTTACACGCACACTGCGACGTCGTAAACTCTCGTCACTACACGCTAACAATGCAACCAATTGTAATTCTTAACTAGCGCGACATGAATTATTAAATAATAATAAAATAAATAAACACACGCCACACAAAATAATAAATTTTACCTCGTTAGACGTGCCCTAGACTTTTCTACGATGTCCATATAGGTCTGAGCTTAGTGCCATAATCTAAAATTTTCCAGTTAATTAGGATTAATTAAAGCGGGCCCTTATAATAACGATCGTAATTCAGGCCTTACGTGGAAAACTCGGTTGACTAAGACTTGAGAATCAATGGAATATGTTATTAATGGATGATGGCTGTTTATAATGCGATGCTTAATATCATTATTTATTGTATGGAATTGCTTGTGTGTACGTTGCTTTCGGGTGAGTTGGTGTGACGGGTAGTTACATTGGGAAACATGTCGATGCAGGTATCGGGTAGGAGTTACCGGGGATGCTAGACTAGGCTAACTATAGTACATAGTGGACAATTAAACCATAGCCTAAGTTAGTTAATTAAATAAAGTAAAACATGGCGCACCTCGAGATGCATGTTGGTGTGACGACGCCTCCCTTAATCTAGTGCACCGCCTGGCCTAATCCCATCATTTAAGTCATAATCTCAACCACGTAGTACTTAACAACGTATTAGTTAGCCTTTTGTCTCATTCAACTCATTATACGTGCTCAAGATAATATTCTTCATTTCTCGTTAGTTGTGATTTTTGGAGTTAATTAAAACTTTTACAACATTTTAATATTATCAGCGGAAGACTTAACAAAAACACTTTCTGTGGAAACCGGGAAACAGCGACCACATATATATAAACAATGGAACGATGATGACAGTGCAATAAACATGTGTATGGTCGGTGAACTATCGCTCAACTTAAATATATACAACTCAACAGCACTTAAAAAACATAAAGTAATTCATATAGGAAAATATCAAAAACTTACAAATTCTGAAGTAGCAGTACATAAACAGCTCAAAGGTAGTCACCTATTTTCTCCTTGCTCGTCCTGCTACTCGATGGATCTACACCACTGTCATAAAAAGGGCGGTGAGTACAATAATATAGAAAGTAACACTGAGAGACATTTATTCACATTTTCAAACACAAGAGGAATACATCCAACAACACATACATTCACTACCCAACAATAAATAAAACATGACATAGTACACAACATCATAGCTAAATCAAGTGATATTAATACAAATATTATTAAAGAACTAAATCTAGTTAATTGTATATCCAACACATTGGCCTAGATATTACCTTTTTGATCACATAGACCTCAGGTAATAACTTATTTAGCAGTGCATGTATTTACTATTCTTAGTGGTTATGAAATACGACATATCGAGCTCATGTAATATGTCAGCATATATCGCACTTCATTATTCCTAATTGCTCACCGCTTAATCATTTCACCAACCCCATATAGAAGGTTTGTGTCACATACTAGTTAGAATACCGACATCCTGAGTTCCATACCCCGTATGTCGCGTACACCCCAAAACAAATCATAAATTTAAACACATGTTGTAATTTAACTATAATCATACAATAACATAATGCACACAATATAACAATATAAACACTGTTAACATGAAGCAATAACAAGAAATGAAATGGAGAGAAATATCTCAATCAATTTACTTACAAGTCATGCAAATCTCCTAGCTTAACCGACCTCGCGACACCCCAAAATGCATCCCTAAACTCTCGAAACTCCCTCTAAGTTCCTAAGGTTAATTATGGTGCTTTAGGACTTGTACAAGCTATTAGAATCGGTTTAAGTGATTGTAAATCCAAATTTTTAAAATCAGCCCCATTAATAATTTATTTATGTCTAAATCTACTTTATTAAAATAGACACAGTTTTGGTGCAACAACTTGAGAGTTGATTTCCATTACCAAAATATTAGAATTAAATAGCTATGTTTTAGCTTTCCATAACTATAAGTTTTGCACAATTTCGATAAAAATCGAAGGAGACATGGGAATTTTACCACGACTCAAAATAGTTTTATACTCCGACCAGCAACTTTGTAAAATTCATTTCTCTTAAATCATAGCTTCAAAACTCATGATTTCTTTACTGATGCCTAAAAAACATATCCTAGAGTATCACACTAAAAGATGAGCTCAATCCAATAAGAAATGAGGGAGTTATGCTCAAAACAACAAGACATTAGCAAAACTGTAAACCCAAGCATTCCAAATTCATCATCAAAGTTGGAGAGGATTTTTAGACATGAAAACATTCGAATTCCAAAATAGACAAAAGTTGTTCCTTTTTTAGTTAGCTTTCAAATGCCACCAAAATGGGTCCAGTTCGATTTAAAATGAGGAAGTCATAACTAAATTATCGAGGCTGGTTCGTAACAACAATATGCAGAATTTCCAATTTAGTCTTACAGCTTCAAAAATTTATAAATTTATGAAAACAAATCCAAATCTAGAACTTCTTTGTAGTAGAATTAATGGAATTTCACAAGGAATCCAAATATGGAATTACATCTTGAAAACAAAGTCATTTGCCAGTGTAATTGCTGAAAAACCAAAACCTACAATTTTTTTTTTAAATTGCACAAATTAAAGGTGTAGACTAGCTTACCTAGTTGTAAATCCTCATAATCCTTGATCTCCATCTTCAAATCCACCAGAATTTCCTCACCACCTAATGATCTCCCTCTCCAAATCTTTCTCTCCTCTTTTGGTTTCAAATGTAAATGATTTGCAAGCAATCTCATTCATTCCTTTATATATATAAATAAGGTGAAATTTAAACCATTGATCTCTATGTATACATCCATATCTAGATAATTCTTATAGCTTAAAATGTATTCGACAACTCACTATCTATCCACTAAGTCACCTCTACTAACACACAATTCAACTCAATTTGCCTTGTAATTTGTTCATACGCATCTCGAGATACATTAATTACTATTGTTTAATTTTACTAACTTAGGTTACATAAATTTCAATTGAACTATAGACACATTAATTTAACTATTCTAATCTCATTTAACTAAATTAAGACTTACCATATCACTCTCTACCTCGGTCCTACATCGACACGCATTTCGAGGCATATTTTCACTCATATCTTACAAGTCAATCATTAGACACATTTTATAGTGTAATTTAGGTTAATTTTAGGCATAAACAATGATATTATACTAGGTAGTCTCTTGTTTTTATGATTTACGGTTTTAAATAGGAAAATAAAGAAATTGAAAAAAAAAGCAAAATAGTTAACTCAAAAAATCACCAGTGAATCCATAGCAATTTATAATAACACTAGGAATCGTCATATGAATCGGCAGTAGAAGAAAGCCAACGAATCAATAGTGAATTGGAGAATGAACTATAAATCACCAGCTGAATCGGTGGAGCACTAAGAGCTAAACTTAGTAATTTGCTTAGCGATTTGTGTGTAAGTTAAGAATCGATGAGAAATCAGTGAGGTCAGTTATAGGTTTTTTAGATTATTATGAAGAATCTGAGTTTATCTATGATATGTATACGCAGGGAGACTATAAAAAGAGCAGAGAGCTTCGAAATAACTCTCTCTTCTTCTTTCCTTTTGTTTTTAACTTTTGCTTTAGGTTAGTTTTATTGTCTATGTTTGAAGATACTTTGAAACTTTGATTTACATATATTAAGGTATTTTTTCATTTATTATGTCTTTTAATTATATTATGCATTGTTTATTTCCAACATGAGTGAGTAGTCTATCAATCTAAACAAACCCTAGACAATGTACTATATTTTTTATTGCTAGATAGTTATAATTAAGGAATCATGTACTTAAAACTTTAAATCTATTAATACACGTCAATCATGGAATTAACTTTTTTTGCATATTACAACTAAAGGAGATTAGTATTGCATGCATAGTTGCAAATGTGTTATGTGGTATTATGATTCTGAATCTATGTATATAGTTATCGACAATAAATATAGAAGTAGTAACTTGGATTAATTTATAGGGCATTTCCCGAGTGGTTGTTCAAGGTGATTGTGTTCTATGTTGTTAATTATGCGGCTTCGGTAATATTGGCTTAAATTAGGCATTTTGTTCATTGAACATAATGCTATCGTACTTCTATGGTGTTGTATTTTATCCAATGGGTAGATTTACAATGATAAGAACGTGACATTTCCATTGAATTAAAGAAAATCGGTGGCTGGCTAAAGGCTATCAACCTATTATGAAGTAAGGTTTAATGATTTCAAGATTCCATGTTTTATTATTATAACTATAGAGTGGAGTAATATTATGTTCTAATGTTTGAAAGTAATATAAATATATTATAATGTTTAGTGGGAGTTTGTTTAAATATTTGTTTATTTATATTGAATTACATTTGAATATTGTTTAATTTAGTTTGAGTTTGATTTGTTTAGATTAATTTAGTTGGTTTAGTTATTTATGTTAGTAATCATAATTATTAGTTATTTAGTATTTTAATTCCCGTTTAACTAGATTAATTAAATTATTAAAAACAAGAAAATGTTACTTTCCTTTGAGATTTTGAAAATCCATGTGGAGACAATATCTCATTTACCACTACTACAAGCTAGTAGTAAAATACGAGAAATTATTGCTCACGCTCGACACGTGTCAATTTTTGGGGCCATTGACGAGGATTTTTATATAATTTTTAAAGGATTATAGACATTGTATGGTCTACACACTTCGTCGTGTTAATTCAATTGGATCTTTATATCTGTTTGATCGTGAAATTGATAGAACTTTTAATCGGAGTTTAAGAAAACAACAACAACTTAGGGAAAATTTAGTTAATATGACGGAAAACATCAATAATGATATTAATGACAATATAATTAATAATGAAAATGACAATAGAGTTACCAATAATAATAGAGAACTCACTTTTTGACAAGCAAATCAAAATGTTACAGCATATGAGCCTATGTGTATAGCATACCCTGATGGATTTCTTGAATTTGAACTTAGATATGGATTTATTAGTGCCTTATTGAACTTCTACGGTAATGACAATGAAGACCCACATAAATTCATAAGGGAATATCAACATAAAGTTACTAGGATGAAACCGAAAGAAAGAGCTTTAGAAAAAGTTAAACTTAAGGCTTTTCCTTTTGCATTGAAAGATCAAGCGCAAGATTGGTTGTTCTATCTCTAACAAGATTCAATAACTACATGGACTCAAATGTTAGAAGGTTTCCTAGATGAGTATATGCCTGCTAGAAAAATCAGTTCCTATAGAAAGTAAATAACATTTGCTAAGATGAAAGATGATGAAAATTTAATGAATTTTGGGATAGATTTTAAAGACTAATTTCTTCTTGCCCATAATATGGATATACTCAAAGAACATTATTAGAATAATTTTGTGAATGACTCAATCACTTTGAATAAAGACTACTAGATACAGTGTGTAGTGGATCTTTATTTGAAACAACACCTGCTTTAGTGAAAGAAACAAGTACTAAAATGGCAAAACAATCTAAACAAATGGTGAAATGGTTGAATTCTCAAGAAAGAAACTTTATGAAGTGAATAGTAAGAAAAATAATGCAACATAAGATAAAATTGATGAATTATCTAAGATGGTTAAGCTATTAGTTAATGATAAATCTAATCAAGTTAAGGCTTGCGGATTCGGTAATGAGGTTTCACATACTACGGATGTGTGTCCTACTCTACAGGAAGAAAACACTGAAGAGGTTAATGCAATGATGAACCATTTTTTAGTCCCCCAAGAAAGCAATATAATAATAATTATTATTATCCTGGAAGACCGAATCCAAACCTTAGTTATGGTCCTCAAAATAAGAATTATAACACTTATAGACCAAAAACTCAGATGCAACATGAACCTAATCTGCAACCTCAATAAAATATTCAATCTATGAATCCAAATTTAGAGCAAATACAACATAACTTTATGAGTAAAAGTCATCAAAATTTTACACTGATTTCTCAAAATCAGATTAAAACCGATACTACCATTAATGAACTAAAAAATTAGTTAAGTCAAATGAATATGCAAATAAATAGGTCAACGGAGTAATCAAGGTAAAGCACGTACTCAGACCGATGTTGCTCCTAATAATCAAGCACAAGTTAATGTTATATTCAGTGATATGGAAGACATAGCTATAATTGGTAAGACAATTAAACAAAGTAATAAAAAGAAGGTTCAAAAGACTATTGAAAAAAAAAAAAAAAAAAAAAGAAGAAGAAGAAATGATGGCTAATGTCATTCCCACTTGAGAATGGATGGCTGAGCAATTGAAATGTACACCTTTTCCCGGAAGGTTGTAGTCATTGTCTTTAGCCAAAGCTGAAGCATATGAAAATTTTTTACAAAAGTCTGAATTAATTGATAAGGATAAAAATGATAAGATTTTTGACAATTTGAATGAATATACGTATTCATATTCTACCGTTCCATAACGATTACCTGATGCTAGGTAGGAAGTAATCAATAAAGACATTTTTGCATCATTCAAGAAAATAGAAATCAAATAACCATTAATGAAATCAATTATAAAATTTTCTAATTAGGATGAAGTTTTGAAAGAATTCCCTGAATAAAAAAAAACAAATTTTTAGAAGAATCTAAGGAAAACTTAGGACAAAAAGTGTCTGCTTTAATTAAAAAGAAAATACTTGAGAAATGTTCCGACCTAGGGATGTTTGGAATTCCTATCACAATAAGAGCTTCTTTAATAGATTTTGCTATATGTGATCTTCGAGCTTCAATAAACATTATGTCACTCAAGTTATATGAGTCAATGAAAATAGGTTCATTAACCAATACATCTATTAACCTTACTTTGGATGACAATATCATTATTAAACCATATGGCTTACCATAAGATGTTTTGGTCAAAGTTAATGACTTAGTATTTCCTGCTGACTTCTATTTCATGGAAATGGGAGACTCAATATTAGCTAAGTCCTCATCTATACTTTTAGGAATACCATTCCTAAAAATAGCTAAAACAAAACTAGATATCTTTGAAGGAACAATGTCTATGGAGTTTGAAAATAAAATTGTCACTTTTTGTTTTAATGATGAAGAAGATATCTACGGAAATTCTGATGAATTTGATAATGAACGAACTAAGGATAATGAATCTTTAGAATTAAATCTTCATGAAGCTGAAATATATGTTGTTAATGCAGTAACAATGGAAGATGGTAATTCTAAGACCACGAACAATCAATGCAAAGATACTGCTAATCAATAGATAATAACCCAAGAATGGAGGGTTAAGAAATCAAATAATGTTGAGAATAACAACACGGATGAATTAAAACCTTCGAAAAATAAGAAGAAAAAGAAGAATCCAGCAATTGTCAAGCTCGACGATCCAGGAGATATAAACATAAACATAAAGGTAAAATGAGCTTAATACTTTAAATCTACATGTGACATGAGTTCTAGAGCAAACTACATGTCGATTCATTTTTTTCTTCACACTCAATTAGAATTTGATGTACTTGCTTCAGAAAAGTTGCCCTACCAAACATGTATTCAGTAAAAACCAATAGGTGTGGTTACTAATGTACTAGTTCAAATTGACAAGTATATTATTCCCAAAGATTTTTTGAATATGCCACACTTCATCAATGAATATCCTCCATTAATTTTAGGACGATATTTCCTAGCCACTTCGCAAGCTGTCATTGATACTCTAAATAAGATAATTACTTTTCGAATGCATGGCCGAGCAATCACTTTTTGGAATGGCACAAGAGTGGATAATCCTAAACTTAAATTCATAGAAACAGCCTAGAACTACGTGGTTCGGTCGAGCCAACGGCAGTAAACAAAAGCGCTATATGGGAGGCAGCCCATACTCTATCTTTATTTTCCGTTTTAGTATTAGGATTAGTTAGTTATTTTTATATTCTCTCAAATTTTGACTCTTATAATGGGGATATTTTAGGAATTCAATTTTGGAATAGTTTCATGTAAGGGGAGTTGATCGAGCCAATTTATGTATTATATTGTTTTATGCATTAGGTTTATGTTAATTAGTTATTTATGGCAATAACATAAATTATTTAATACATATATTGGTTAAATTATGGAATTTCAAATATTTCTACCTTTATTGATTGTATATGTGATAATTAAAAGGGAAAATCTATTTAATTGAAAAAATAGTAAAAATAGGCTGGCGATTTCTAAGCGATTATAGTTTACACTGGAAATCACTAAGAAAATTGATAATAGTATGCAGAGTTTTCAGTGTAAATTCAAGTCAGCCATTTCTCACCGAATCAAGTTTACAACTAGAAATCGCTTAGTCATTGAGGCTCATTTCTAGTGATTTCATCAGCGCTAGCGAATCCACTTAAACCCTGATTTGCAGGGAACGAATTCGAGTTCTTAAAAACAGAAACCCCAACCCACTACATTTAAACCATTCCCACTCATAAACCATTGTACCATTTCAATTAAAAGACTAATTTTCGACTAGATTTAACCTTCCAAAGCTTAATTTTAGTGTATTTAAGTTATTCCCACCTCAATCTTCACACATTCAACCCAAAAACGTGGTGAGTTTTGAGAGTATAGAGCCACCTAGGGCTTGAGTGAAGGACTTCGAATATGAGGTTGCAAGAGTTCTAGAGAAACAATATTGAGTTCAATACTTGAAGGAACCACTTTCAAGAAGGTAATCAACTAAAACCCTAACCTCTTATAGATTAAGTTTTTGGTTTTTCGTTGGTTTAGGATTGATTATTAGGATATGAACTAAATTTCAAAAATTCTTATTTAATATTGTTTTGATATTGAACGATTTCTATTATAATACTAGTACGAGAGTGATGTGATGATTTGTTTATCACTATCGAGTTTTCGAACTATTTTTCATACATGGCGAGTAGATTGAATTTTTTACGCAAAATAATTTGAGATTAAGTTTCAAATGAGTTTGGGGGTTTTTTGTGCATATTTATCGATTGATTTGAATTACTTACAAAGCTTGTTTTTTCGAATGCTATTTTATCAACAACTTTCATATAAATTTTAATTTCTCAATTTCAAAATGTTTTTCCCGATGATTTCTTATTCTCGATAGATAAATTGAACTTTATCGTATACTTTTCCGACAAATTTGGTTCCAAATGATTTTATAGGTTGATTTTTTTTACTTACACTATTCCAAATGGTTGGATGAGGAAATGGTAGAGGTTCACGAGAAGAGAAGGGGAAGGGAAAGTTAGTAGAAAAATCAAAAATAAAATCCAAAGTTTCCCAAATCCAATCTACGTCCATATTGTTCAACACACCTAAGATTAAACCGCAAAGAGAACCTAATCCATATTCTTCATTTAGTTATAATACTGAGGATGATTATGTGGATGAGGAAGAAGAAGAAGGAGTTGAACAAGAGATATCGATGGAGGAGAAAACTATGAATTGAGGAAACAAACTTTTTTCAATGAAAAGGCGTACGAAAAATTTATGAATGATGTAATTAAGGATAGGAAATTGATCTCGGGAAGGGGGTTTAATGTGAAGAATGAATTGAAGTATAGGCCTAGGATCCTAGATATCATAGAGATAAGAAACTAGGGTTTACTGACTACAGATCACAACCACCTAGACCTAGAGGATATCCCTAGTGAACGGGGTTGTGAAGCTTTAGTGAGATAATTTTACGTCAATACATATGGAAGTGAAAGTAAGATCGAGTCTCGAGTTAGAGAGAGGATAATAAGCTATTCCATTGCAACAATAAACCAATATTTTGGATTACCATATTTTCATCAAAAACAAAATGACGAGTACCATAAACCCGAGCATGGAATTAAGTACCATTTCTACACTAGAGACAATAAGGGGAGGTTTAGAGGCAATCCATAAAGATGGATTTGTTTTTGATATGGAAGGGTATCCCAAGCACATAACCACAAAATTTTTTAGGAAGACCACTAAAGCTTGATGTTATTTCATCAACGCCAGCTTACAGTCGAGCATGCAATACTATGAAATAGTGAATTAAAAGGTTGTGCTACTTTACCACATTGTCATGGGGTTAGGATACTTGGATGTTGGCAAAATCATTCATGAGTCTATTAGGATTTCCATCACCACTACGAAGAACGATGGACTACCTTTTCCCTTAATGATTACGACCTTTTGTAGGATGGACCGAGTAAAAATGGCAGGCCTCAACATGGATGTTTTACCGGAGAAGACCATCATTGATGAGGTTATAGAGAGATATGGCGGAGTGAATTGTTAGGAAGACACATAGGATGATAGAGAAATAGCTGAGATAGCAAGAAGAGAAATAGAGCAGAGAAGGAAAATCAGAGACGACACGAGGAGAATCTTGGAAGAGATGTCGGAAGCTCAAAATGATCCGAATGTGGAGCAACCTGCTAGGGACTACGACGAATTATATATGGATAAGTCGGAGTTGGCTTTCATGGGTGCAATTTTGCACAATTAGATGACCACTCTCTGCAATCAAGAACTGGTATTCGAGAACCAGATAGCCTTAGCAAGGAGCATCCTCATAATGAAGCGTAAAATGTACAGGGGAAACATATGTTAAGGAGGCACATCAATTCCTATACCGTCTACACATATGAGATTACCACTTAGTAGTAATCTTGATGTTCCGATGTTGCTAGGTGAGGAATACCACCTCAACGACCCCACTATGAGCTACTAGTACTAGAGGATTAATACAATGGAAAATGATGATAATGCAACTTTCGGACGCCGACATTGATTTCCTTCTTCAATTTATTTTCTGACTCTGAGTGATGTTGTGAGATTCCTCTATGTAATTCCAATAGTGGTGACATACTTTGTGTATTATGGTTATATACTTCGTGTTTATGATGATATACTTTGTGATATATTTTTATTTAATGTGTGGGTATGATATTTATTTCACTTGTTATTTAATGGTGATGCTTATTCATTAAACTTTTATGCACTCTATCTTATTAAAATTAACTTAATTTCTTGATTGTCATATTTATTTTTATTTTATCAATTCTTTTGTACTTCGTGTGGTATGTTTGTTATGATTGAAAATCAAACTTCATTTTTAAACCTTGAGGACAAGATTTAGAATGAGTTTGGGGGCATTTTAGGTGAAGTATGAAATTGACGCTAATGAAAGGAAAGAGAGGTAGAAGAAAAGTTCAGAATTACTTTTAATTCGATATTTAAGTAAGTTGACGAAAATTTTCGAATTTCTTCTGAAATCAAGTAAATATGAATATTGTTTCTTTATTTTTAGTTAGGAAAATAATGAAAATGAATATATATATATATATATATATATATATATATATATATATATATATATACGTAAAATAGATTTTGAATGGAAGCGATGTTTTTATCACCCAAATGAAATTTATGATGGAAGGAATCAAAATGTTTTTAAACCCTTTTGATTAAATTTACTACTTGATGTGAACACTAAATTGAATGTCTTGTGTTAGTTATGATAATGGGTAGAAGATCGAAATAATAGTGCAAGATGAACAAGATAGATTTCTATAAATCTTATGATACAAAAGCTATTGTTTAAGTATTTTTACAATATATATATATAAAGCTATTAGGCGACAATTGAAAAAAGAAATGGGTTAGAAACTGATGAATTTATAGAAGTTAGAAAGAATACTTTCTTCAATTTTAGTGGACAGTGAGAAGTGTTAACAATAGTTTATAAAAAAAATATTAGAGAGTCCTATATATTCCAAAGGAAATGAAGTAGGAAATTCTTTGTGGGAAAAATGTGAGAATGTCCAGAGGAAATGGAGCAGGGACTCAGAAGCAAAAAGTAAATGAAATACATAAAAAAGAAATAATTAGAATGGAGTAGAAAAAAATAATGAGAGATGAAGAAAAAGATGGATGTTCTTTGATGCGTGCCGAACGCGTCAATAAAATAAAATTTCTAAACCAACTATTTTGTAGAATAGTGGCAAATTGTCGATCTCACAGAGATTGATAGTCTTTCTATGGTTAAAAACAACAAAAGGAAATTGAGGGTTTTAAAATAAATTAATTTAACTAACTAAGCTAAAATAAACTAAATAAATAAAATAATGAAAATAACTTTCTAAACAATTAATGGATACCTAGGTCTACGGTTCCATAAATCAGGATCAAGATTCAATGGTACATCATAGTCTTCAATCCTTCCCTAAAAGTTATTAATTTAAGTTCTCCTAGATTAGCTATAGAAAATCGACATCCACCAGAAAATCCCTAATTCCCCTAATCTCGATAGCTAGGACGTCCGCCAATAACTACTTCCCTAATTAATGCATAACCTTAGACATCCGACAATCGAGTTTAACACACTAACCGCAATAATAAGAATCCATGAAAATATTAATCCTAGATAACATAATCGCGTCCGCTCCCGATTTAACGTAGATTCAATTGTTGCACACTTAAGAATCGAAAGGGTTTTACGGCAAACGGGTGAGTGTTTGTCACTTTATTAGTCCAAAAGTACAATTACGGATACAATTGGTCCAAATAACTATAGATTGTCCATCTAAAAGCATGCACTGACCATATACATACCCTAGATCTAAATCACCTTCCTTAAAATCAACAACAATGAAATAGGAGAAATTAAATCAAGTTAAATAATAAAATTAAAGAAACACAAGTTATGCCATGAATCAAGAATCCCGACATGTTTACCCTCCGACCTAGTTAAGGATTTAATTAGCCGGACTACGTCGTCTAAAAAATATAAAAGTCAATGTTCAATAATAATGCATAAGTTCCTAATATAAAACCACTAAAAATTGGTCTTGAGATGTGAGAGAAACTAATTTTGGGGGTTTAGTAGGGTGATACGTGCACCGAGGAGCATCTATGGCCCTTTTTTGCTTAAAAATGGTTTATGTACACGTGTCCACACCTGATTGGTACGCCTGCTTTTAGTCGCTGACGTGGTGCATTCATATTGGTAGAAAACCCATGGAATACGTGGTGGACTGACGTGTTGGTGACGCGTGGCAGCATGGAGAGTTGGTTGAGAAATCGCACTGCTCGACCGAAAATATGGGAGAGCGCAAGAAACGCATCTCGAGGTGTATGGTTGGCTACTGAAACGAGGAAATTGTTGAGGGCCGCTAAGGGCACCCCACCATTTAATGAGGGCACCCAGTTAATGTGGGCACAAACTGTTTTACCTAGGGCACCCAAAAATTAACCCCGAACTACCGAAAATACCCCTCCTGCACAAACACGAAAAAAACCCGCTGCACCCCACCACCCCCTCCACCACCCCCTCCACCACCTTCACCGATCTTGACTCCAAGAAACCATTTGGTTTGAACCGACCAGTGAGAGGAATCTCCGAAATCGTGTCTCACCTTGTGTTTCTCCTTCGGTTTACGCTTTTTGCAGTTCGTAGGGTCGTGGTGTGAGCCGATTTCGTCTCCAAGTTAGGGTTCGTTGAAGTTCGTCGGACACACCTTATTTAGTGTAATTAAGTTACATTTGGTAGAATAGTTGTGATTTACAAGTGGTGGTTTGTTCAATAGTTAAAAAATGGGAATTCGCGGTTCTCGCCACACAGCCGAGATCGTGCTAACTGTCTCGCCAAGCATGGCCGAGAGGGAAGCTACATTTTTGGGAAGTCGCAGTCTCGGCCACAAAGGCCGGAAAGTCTCACAGTGTCTCGGTTACGCATGGCCGATAGTACTCTAGTTCTCTCGGCCGAGACTTGACGAGAGCTACAATTAGTGATAGGTAATGTGGCGTCGGTGGTGTACAACCGAGAATTTTCTCCTACTCTCGGTTGTACACTGGCGAGAGGGTTAGAGTAGGCTCGGTCCTCTATGACCGAGACATTTCAATATATCTCGGTCCTGCGAGGCCGAAACAATCGCGCACATCGACAGAAACTTCGGATAACCTCATAAAAAACACAATAAATTCGCAAAATTACCTCAAGTTCAACCTCCTCTTGCACCGTAGCAGTACAATCCTCCATTATATAGTGGAAACAAGTTTGGATTTGAGAAAATTACCAAACCCTACGTTGACAAACAAATCATCATTTTCACAGTTTTACCCAACTAAACAGTTCTAAGAAACCATCATATGGTTGTCAAACATTGTTACATCGCTGTCGGGTGATGTCAATCCGCAAGAATCGATAAACGCTTGCCAAACGCAATGTGGCTTTGTGGTTCAAGCTTGGTGGTGGGGTGCCCTTTTTCTTTGTCAAAATGATTTGTGGGTTTTGAATCATTATATATACAGGGGCAAAATGGTCTTTTCCAGTTTTGCTGGAATTTTTACAAATAATTTGGGTGCCTTCATGAAAAGGTGGGGTGCCCTTAGTGGCCCTCAAATTGTTTACTGTGAACGAGCTGTGTGATGCTGACGTGGCGAGCTCCTATTGGAGAGAAGACAGCAGTGTGACGTGTTTGCCGAACAAGAGGTTGCCACGTTTCCCAGGCTAATGCGTGAGAAGAGAAAATCGCATGAGTTGTGCGTCAAACTGAGAGTCCTCACTGCACGCATCCCGAGGATAAATCAATGGCTTTTAAAATCGAGTAACTCACATGTGTAACTTTCTGCGTTACTTGGCATGCTGTCACCTACTCCAATTACGCAATACGTAACTCGAGGCAAATCTTCCGACATCTGATCACTACGTGTGAATACTCCATTTTGAGTATTTTTCCACCCTGGATTCACCCTCACACTCCGTTTCACCTAAAAATGACCAATAAATATAATTAAATATATATTTTAGAGTCTTTCTATATTAAATACATTAAAATAAACTACTAAAAACATATAAATACAAACTTATCGTTCTTAAACTCTTCAAATGAAAAGATTTAACTCAAGTACTTGAAACTAGAGTTGAATGAAGTATTTCTTAATCTAACATGTTCTAAATGACATATAAATTGGTATTTTGGCAAAATTCTTGTTGATTTTGATTATGATACTATTACAAAGTATTTTAGTAGTTTTTGTGTTTAGAGATTCCATATTAGTTATCATAAGCTTGATGCTTGTCAGTGGAGATTGAGAAAACCAATGTTGTGCACTAGACTTGGCAATGAACTTTAAATTCTAAAGAAGTGCTACATTAGGTGGTTGAGTTATCATTAAGGGATGTATTATTTTGACTAAATCATTCTATTCTATCATAACTTTCATTTAATTCTGGGTAATATAGTTTCATTTGAAAATCAATTTTACTTTGAAATTTATATCATCGGAAGTTAAGATAAATTAGATTGAAATCAGTTTATAAAGAATGAAAAGAGAATATGTTTGAGAGTATTTCTTTACTCGGGATAACAAAGTACTGAGTTTGGGGGTATTTGACAAGTCAATAATTAGACACATTATAGTGTAATTTAGGTTGATTTTAGGCATAAATGATGATATTACATTAGATATTCTTTTGTTTTTATAATTTCAGGTTTTAAAAAAGAAAATAAATAAATGGAAGAAAAGATAAAAAAAAGCAAAACAATCAACTGAAAAATACACCAGCGAATCCATAGTGATTTGAATAACACTAGGAATTGCCATATAAATCGGCAACAAAAAAAGGCCAGCGAATCCACAACGAATTGGAGAATGAACTATAAATTAAGGTATTTATTCATTTATTGTGTCTTTTAATTACATTTATGCATTGTTTATTTCCAACATGAGTGATTAGTCTATCAATCTAAACAAACCCTAGACAATGTAGTATATTTTGAATTGCTAAATAGTTATAATTAAAGAATCATGTACTTAATGCTTTAAATCTATTCATACACGTCAATCACATAATTAACAAGTTTTTTTTTTTGCGTATTACAATTAAAGGAGATTAATATTGCATGCATAGTTGCAAATGTGTTATGTGGTATTATGATTATGAATCTATGTCTATAGTTATCGACAACAATTATAAAAGTAGTAACTAGGATTAATCTATCACCAAGCCATGGTGGTTATTCAAATGGACATGAAACAAGGAATGGAATATGATGACATAAACTTCATGAACAACCAAGGCTACAGAAACAACTTTAGGCTGAGAGGAATGAGTCCTCAAAGTTTTATCAAGGATATAACAACAACCCGAACTTCTCGTATGGAAATCGTGATAATGCACTGAAGTTACCTCCATGCTTTGATCAACAAGTCCAATATAGGAAGCTAGGATAAAGTGAAGAGATGAATTTATTGAAGTCAATTGAGAAACTCTTGCACGCCATGGACATGAGCAATAGGAAATGCCATGCGAAACACGAAAAAGAGATGGAAGTAGTGAAACAAGACATAAAGAGGATGGATAATGAGAGATCCGAATCCATCAAGAACTTAAAGAGACAGATTAGTCATTTAGCTATAGGCTTGAACTCAAAGAAAGAAGGACAATTTCTAAGTAACACATGCATTAATCCTATAGAAAATGCATATGCAGTCTAATTAAGAAGTGGAATAACAACTATGAATCCAGTGTAACTAAAATATATAGTAAACAACACAAGGAAACAAATTGATGAGCAACACCAAAAGGCTGCAGAACACTTAAAGAGTGACATAGGTACCCTATTAGAATTTGCACCAGCAGAAGAATCAGAATCGACTTTAAAGAAAGTAGGGGGAGATATGTAGAAAAAAGACGTGGTATTAAGGAGAGTTACATTTCCTGATAATCCGCCATTAATAAATCCACCTCTATCATGTCCTCAACAACTCAAGAAACAGAAAGAAGTTTGTGGAGATGTTTAAGAAGTAACACACAAACATCCCATTTGTAGATGCTTTGGAATAGGATTCGAATTACATAAAGTTCTTGAAGGACATAATTGCAAGAAAAGTGTGACTGGAAGATTATGAAACAATAAACTTGACAGAAGAATGTAGTGCTATTCTACAAAAGGCCCGTGAAGTTTTTCCATTCCATGCACTATAGGAGTACAATTGTTTGTTAAGGTATTATGTGATTTGGGAGTAAGCATAAATTTGATGCCCTTATCATTATTCAAGAAATTAGGTTTAGGAGAAGTAAAGTCAACCAATATGATGTTGCAATTAGCAGATCAATCAGTGACCTATCCAATAGGGTAGTTGAAGATTTGTTGGCAAAAGTGGATAAGTTCATTTTCCCTTTTGACTTTGTATTGCCGGATATGGAAGAAGATTCAGAAGTACCACTAATCTTATGGAGACCTTTCCTAGCAACTGCATGAGCATTAATAGGCGTTCAAGAAGGATAATTAAGGTTACGAGTAAATAAAGAGGAAGTCATGTTCAACATCTATAAGACCTTGAAATTTTCAAGTGAGGGAAAGCACTGTAAAAGTATCGAAGTTAGATATGTAGTTTCCAATTGTGTTTCTTAGATAGCCAAAGAGTATATGCCAGAAGACCCGTTGGAGCAGTGCCTAGTTCAAAGCATAATAAGAAGTTTTGCAGTTAAGGGTGATCTTCAGGAGGCAGTAAATGCTTTATCACCAATAGGACCCCCAAAGTTCCATAAATGTTTCAAGAAACTAGAAACGAAAGTAGAAAGTGCAGTTATTGAATTAATAATGAAATTAAAGCCTTTACCAGAGCATTTGAGATACACATATTTAAGAGAAAATTCAACATATCCAGTGACCATTTCAGCAACATTGATAGAGTTAGAAGAAGAAAAATTGCTTTGAGTTTTCAAAGAGCATAAGTCAACGTTGGGATGGAAGATTAAGACATAAAAGGAATTAGTCCAACGGTATCCATGCGTAAGATCTTAATGGAAAAAAATTGCAAATAATCAATTAAAGCTCATATGAGGTTGAATCCAGTGATGAAAGAAGTGGTAAAGAATGAGATCTTAAAATAGTTGAACGTTGGAATCATTTATACTATTTTAGACAGTTCGTGGGTTTCACCAATACATGTGGTACCAAAGAAAAGAGGAATGACCATTTTTGAAACTGAAAATGGAGAAACCTTATCTACAAGAATAGTAATTGGTTGGCAAGTTTGCTTTGATTATCGAAAGTTAAACAAGGCTACACTAAAGGATCACTTCCCTTTACCATTCATTGATCAGATGTTGGATAGATTGGAAGGATATGAATACTACAACTTTCTAAATGGGTACTCGGGGTACAATCAAATTGCTATAGCACTAGAAGATCAAGAGAAAATGACATTTACTTGTCCTTATGGAACATTTGCATTCATACGGATGCCATTTGGACTATCTAATGCACCAGCAACATTTCAAAGATGTATGATGGCTATTTTCTTTGATATGGTCGAAGATATCATGGAAGTATTTATGGATGAGTTTTCTGTATTTGGAGCATCTTTTGACCTATGTTTGCAAAATTCGGCCTTAATATTGAAAAGATGTCAAGACACAAACTTTGTACTTAATTAGAAAAAGTGTCATTTCATTGTTAAAGAAGGAATCGTTTTGAGAAATAGAGTGTCTGCTTATGGATTATAGGTAGATAGAGCAAAATAGCTCCAATTGAAAAACTTCTTATACCAAGAAACATTAGAGATGTAAGGAGTTTTTTAGGACTTGCAGGCTTCTATAAAAGGTTGATTAAGGATTTTTCAAAATCACTAAAACATTGTATATATTTTTGGCACCAATAGTGGTAGTACCAGATTGAGAATCTGAATTTGAAATAATGTGTAATGCAAGTGACTATACGGTAGGAGCAGTGTTAGGCCAATGAAGAGATGGAATGTCTAGAGCTATATACTATGCAAGCAAAACTTTGGATCCAGCACAACACAATTATACGACTATGAAAATGAGCTTTTAGCAGTGGTGTTCGCATATGATAAGTTTAGAGCTTACATAGTGGGATCAAAAGTCACTGTATATACTGACCATGCATAAATCCGTTACTTATTTGCAAAAAAGGATGTCGAACCAAGGCTAATTAAATGGGTGTTATTATTGCGAGAGTTTGACTTGGAAATCAAAGATAAGAAAAGAAGTGGAATTTTGGTTGCAAATCATCTATCTAGGTTACCTCATAAAGAAGGTGATGCATGTAAGCTGGTAACCGAAGTATTTGTAGACGGGTAACTATTTGAAACGTCAAAAGTATTGGAGTATCTCGATTTAGACTTAGACTAAATGAGTGAAAAGGCATTGGGCTAATGATGTTAAACTAAGAGCTACTGTGAGGCAGCCCAGAGGTTTTTAAATTCCAAGATTTCAATTTTAGTTAGTTAGTCAGTCATTTAGTCTAGTTAAGGTCAATTGACAAGTAATAGTTTCTAATTTTTGACAATTTATGCTATAATGTGTAGGAGAAGTCTAAATAGATGCGAAAGATTCATAAAGTATCAAGGAGTTATATGGATATTATATCTTGTGTTATTATATATGTTAGTATGTTTTAATGTTTTTGTGATTTCATGCATATTTTTAAACCTTGAGAACAAGTTTTGGCTTAAGTTTTGGAGCATCAACAATACACTACACTATAGGAAGTAGTAAGAAAGGTGGAAATAAGGATAAACACTGCAGTTATGATCCTTAAAATTTTATTTTTAAAGCAGTTAAAGAGGAAAGCATGGTAGTGTATTGTTTGTATTTACTTACTATTTGAATGTTTAGGTAATATATATTAGGTTATACATAGTAATATGAAATGAATAAGTAATTCATTTGCATTTTCATGCCTTTAATTAAGGATGAGTAAAGTACAAGTGTCTTGTTGATATGAAACTTAAGAGAGTATTTTTAAGATTTTAAAGAAAATATGAAATGTAACATCAACGGTATAATTTCATGACTAGAAACCTAAAGTTAGGGAAGACCATGAATTGGAAACAAAAACAAGGAGAATACTAAAACACTTCTTATGGAAAAAGTTAGATCTCTAAGGAATTCTATAATAAGCGTGAATCTTACTTGAAAATAAAAGTAAATAAAGACTTAGTGCAAATAGGGAAAGAAATAGGCATTTTGAATGAAAAGTTAGAGTTAACTTGTTGGATAAAGTAAAAGTGAGAAGTGCTAACAAAAGTTTTAGAAAAGAATAATAGAGAGTCTCACAAGTTCTACAGGAAATGGAGCAGAGAATTTGATGGTTGGAAAAAGTGAGGCAAAACGAAGTCCATAGGAAAAGGAGCAGGGACCGTGAAAAATAAAAAAATAAAAAGGAGCGGAAGAAAAAAAAAGATAAAAAAAAGAAAAGATAGTGGAAGTTAAATTAAAAATCTTCAAACAAGAGATTTAGCTTGAGTGCTAGTAACTTTATTTGGTTAAGTTTTCTTTCCAACTATATTATGTCCTATTGGCTATTGAAGTGCTAAACTCTACCACCATTAGTTTGATCTATGCATATTTGGGAATTCCTGAACTTAATGAGAAATCATGAGATTGTACACTTGCTATTTGAGTGTCGATGTGAAACAAACTTGTGAGTAGTGATGGTTTTGGTTGTGATCTACTTTGGTATTTCGAAAGGGAGTTGTATGTGTTGTTAAAGCTACATATCTTGAGAATACAAGTTTTTGAAAATAAAAACTCTTGAGTGGATTATTAACGTGAAACTTAGTGAATTAAAGGATGATCCATGAAACAATGTAAAATGAATGAGAACTAGAGTAATGGGAGTAGTTAGGAGATATAGTAAAATACAGTTTTGCTAGAGACGTGCAAAATCTAAAGTTTGGGATATTTGATAAGTGATTATTTAAACTTATATTAGGGTTAATTTAGTAGTATATTTAGTCTAAATATCCACAAATAAGCTCAAATTGATGGTGTTTATGCATTTTCTGGTATATAAGGCATAAAGGAAGGAAACAAGTGAATTCAAGAAGAAACGAAGCAAAAACATGCTTAAGGAGGTTTGGCGTCGTGTCTAAGTAATGTTGACGTTGTGGGACATTAAGGCACAGTGTGGGACATCAATGCTTGGTGTGGGAAAGCAAGGAAATGTAGAAAAGTGATCAGGAAACTCGGTGCAGTTGCGGCACCGTGGAGGTCGAGGGACGGTGCCGAGTCGTCTAAGGGACAGCGCCAGGACCACTGAAGAGGGGAAATGCACACAGGATGCTTGACGCAGTAGGGGCGTTGTGGGAATGAACATACAGCGCTCGGACTTGAGTGACAACGTCAAGAAAGAAAAAAATAGAAAATAGAGTTCTATTTTGTGTAAAATTGTTAAGTAGGGTTTCTAATTATTTGGAAACGTGATTAGAGAGTATAAATAGATAGGAGAACGTTGTAAACATAGAGGATACAAGATATTAGCCACCATTAGTAATAGTTAGCATATCTTTACTTTATTCTTGAGTATTAAGACAATTTGTGGTGAGAAGACATTGAAGACTCACGTGTGGTGATTTGGGTATTGTGTTTATTGTTTGAATTGAAGTTATTTCATTATATCTCTAATTGCAATGAATACCACTATGTGCATGTTTTTTCAATGAAGTGTTAGTAGTCTATTAATCTTAGGGATCAATGGATCCTATGGAATGAATGCTATACTATAAACATGAGTAGAGAAAAAATATAAAAAGTGTAATTGTTAGAATTTGTATTGATTCAGAGCGTAATGCTACGGGCATCTTGATTACTTTTTTTTATTTTAGGTTTTAGAAGTTATCATGGTCATTGAAGCTTTTAAGCCGAATATGGATGGTACAACCGTAAAACACGCAACATCGAGCGATAGTTGTTGATTAGGGAGGCACGGATAGTAAACTTAATTGGTAATGAATATAACCACGGTAAAGTAAACACTATAAGGAGACTCGAATCATCCTTATCCTCTTTACACGTGTATGCATGTACAACAAATAATGCAATATCAAGGATCAACAATTTATACGAAATTATAATTATATAATGTAAATGTTACTATGAGATTTACTTAACCTTACAAACGCGATACCGTCACTCCTTTGCACTCCGAGTCAGTAAACTTGTCCACACGAGGTTCCAATTACGGTCCTACAATTCATTTACAAGTTCGGTAAGATTTCACAATCATTCCACACTTTTTTTTCAATTTATTATATTTTATTTAGGCATGTCTCAACTCAAAAACCCCCAGAATTCCTCCAAATCAACTCCATGGATGTCCAGATCCCAATTTTTATTGTGAATTGTGGTTCAGAATTAAGAATTAACCTAGACTAGACTTTAAAACAATTCTCACAATTTTGAGCATTTTCGATGTTGTAGCACGCATTATGAGGCAAAGCCCCGGTATAAATAATCGAGAAAATTTCAAAATCCCCATTTTAATAAAAATCCCTAGTTTCCATTAATTTGTCCAAAACTTCCCTTTTTCTGATTTTCCCTTATTTCCAGGGATATTTATTTTTTTTCAAATTTTTTAAACATATATATATTATATTTTTTATTTAAATTAGTTGAGCCGAACCCGGTTCGGGGTTCATCCCCAACCTCCCCTCTCAAGGAGATCGAAACAGAGAGTTTCTCTGTTTCAATCTCTCTCTTCTTCTTTTTTTTAACTCATTGGGGGTTAGGATCTCACCCCCTCCCCTAATCACCCCCAGTCATCTCCCTCAACCACCTTCTTCTTCTTCTTCTTCTTCTTCTTCGTCAACGCCACTGTCTTTTTCTCACTGTTTTTCGTTTTTTCATTTTTTAAGATGATCATGGCCTCAACATCCCGCCTCTGTCCATTAATCCGAATCACAATCAACAACAACTTTTCTTTGATTTCAAACTATTACACAGTCCCTTATACACCAACAATCCTTCAAATTGAAAATCGATTGGAAACTTACCTGTAAAACGCCACTACAACAGTCACGCCTCCTCCTCTTGATTTCATTCAAATAGTGATTAGAGAGATGGTTATACCAGAGACGAGGTGAAAGAGGGAGATTTAAATGAGAGAGACGAGATAGAGTCGAAAGAAACCAGAGAGAGGTGAAAACGAGAGACAGAGAGACGAAGTAGAAGGTAATTGAAAACGATAAAGAACCCACTGGTTTTGTTTTGTTTTTGTTTTTGTTTTTTTTTTTTTTCATTTTTGTTTTAATAGAAAACAGTAGCCTAATTACCTTAACCCTCAAATGTTATCCTTTACAATACAAAACCAAATGCCCTTTTGGTCTTTTGCCATTTTTAAAATTAATTTCATGTTTATATCTTCAATTTTTGTCCAAATAAAACTACGAAAAATATCCAAATTTCGCCAAAAATTGGAGAATTTTCCATTGCATTCCAAAACTCTCGAACAACTCGTCTCGCACGAAATTTGAGGTGTGGGACCTACGTCAGCTCGTTAAATCCATTTAAAGTTCAAAATTCAAAATTTTAAACTTAAATACAATTATATTTTGCGAAAATGGAAACGATAGTTCTGTTTAACATTTTAACTCTAGGGGGACTCATTTTAACACGTATCTCGAGACAAAATCCTGTAAATTTCAAATTTACTCAGTCAACTTGAATTTTGCAAAATAAAATAATATATAATACACAACACTAGACACACGTCACACAAAAATAAAATTACTTAAAAATCTCAATTTCACCGGTCTTTAGCTCCCAACTTGCGGCCTAAACCATAATTAGGACTCGTTAATCCCAGACTAATAGTAATTATGAATTTAAAGATTTTGGGATTTGACAATCTTCCCAACTAATAAAATTTTGTCCTTGAAAATAAAATTGAAACCGAATTTACCTAGACTAAAAAAGATTCGGTAAATGCTCTCTCATATACACCTGTCGTTCCCATGTTAGCTCTAAGTAACCGTCAAATTGCCACTTAACTAAAACAAGCAGAATTTCTTTTGGACTTTCCTATCCTATATCAATATAGGTTGCTCTTCATATGAGACATTACCTTCTAAATTGAACTGATTCCATTCTACTATGTGATGTGAATCAAGTTCCTTCCGCCTGAGCATAGACAAGTGAAATACATCATGAACTCCGTAACTGAGGTGGTAATGCAAGTCTATACGTAACCTTCCCAATCTGTTTCACAATCTCAAAAGGTCTTATAAATTTGAAAGAGAACTTTCCATTCAGTTCAAACCAACAATGACCTTTGCGAGGGGAGACTTTTAAATACACCTAATCTTTTTGTTATATTCCACAACCCACTGATATAGATCATAATAACTTTTGTTCCTTTCCCGAGCCCCTTTCAATCTTAAACGAATTTGCTGGACAAACTCAGTGTGATCTTGAACCATTTGTGACCCCAACTTGGCCAAATCCTTCGGTCCAGCTCAATTGACAAGGGAACGACAAGGTCTCTCATACCATGCCTCAAACGGAGTCATTTTAATACTCGATTAACAACTATTATAGTAAGAGAACTCACACAAAGGTATATATTTTCCTTTGAACCTCCAAATCCCAATACAGAAGCCCTGAGCATGTCATCCAACACATGGACCAACTTTTCAGTCTGACCATCCACCCATGGATGAAATGAAATACTAAAATGAAACTGAGTGTCGAACAGTTCATGTATGCTTTGCAAAAACCCCGATTTGTACCGTGCATCACAATCAGAAACTATCGTTAATGACACTCCAAACAATCAAACCACCTCTCGCTCACACAATAAGTTCAGTTGTGTAAAGGTATTCGAAACGGACATAGAAAGAAAATGAGCAGACTTCGCCAGTCCATCAATAATAACCCAGACTGCGTCACTTTTCGTCTGAGAAGTAGGCATATGAGTAACAAAATTAATCGCAATATGTTCCTATTTCCACTGCGGTATGGGAAGTGGCTGCAATATACCTTTAGGTTTCCACTATTAGACTTAAAACTGCTGGCAAATTTCACGTCTTTTCACATAATCACCCACATCAGCTTTTATCCTTCGCCACCAATACAATCGCTTCATATCATGATACATTTTGGTCATGCCAAGATGAATGCTATATCTGGACCGATGTGATTCTCTCAATTACCAATGGAATCCAAAGTTTGCCTCTAAGCCTCAAACTTTGATCCACAGACTCAGCCCAATTTGAATTATTACTATCAACAACTAACCCTTTGAACTTTACATAATCCACATAACTTTGTTGACATTCTATCACTTTTTGAATATAGACGGTTTGTACTCTAAGTCGAGCACATATTGGTTCATCATCAGCCTCAGGAATCTCCAACAAATTCACAACGATGACTTTTTTGAACAAGTCATACTCGTAAGTCAATCGACTAGCTGCCCGCAATGTTTCAATACTTTTCCTACTCAGTGCATCAACAAAAATATTTGCTTTTCCTGGATGGTATTCAAGACTAAAATCAAAGTCTTTCGAGAGTTCAAATCATCTTCTTTGCCTCATATTCTGCTCTTTTTGAGAGAATAAATACGTCAGACTTTTATAGTCTAAAAATATCGTGAAGCTTTCCCCATAAAAATAGTGTCTCCACAGCTTCAAAGTAAACACAACAACCGCTAGTTCAAAATCATGAAAAAGATAATTTCTCTCGTGATTTTTTTTTATTTTCGAGAAGCATAATGTAAAATTCGATTTCATAAACATGATTAGCAGTTTAATTAAGTATTTTTGAATTTTAATTCGAATACGTTTCCGAGGTGGGACCCACGTGTTACGAACCATATATCATAAGTTAAAATATTATTTTTGTGTGTCATGTGCTTAGTGAATGTAATATAATTTATTCGACGCGAAATATGATCAAGTAAAGGTTTAGACGTGGTGTCCGCATGTTTCTGAGTGCGATGAGATTTTTGTCAATTTATGGCGAAATTGAGGTATTAATCGGGGTTTAATTTGGTTTAAAATATAATGGATAAACATGAAAAATTAATAGAAAAATGCAAAAGACACAAAAGGGTATTTGATTTATATTGATGAAGATAAGTATTGAGGGGTGATTTGGTCATTTTTTATCTAAAAAAAAAACAAACAAAATAGGGAAAGGGAAGGTTCGATCAAACCCTTCATCCCCTTCCCCTTGCTTATCGTCTTCTCCTCTTCGATACTCTCTCTATCCCTCTCGATTTCATGAGCTCTCTCTGTGCTCACTCTCTCAACATCTTTCTCTCTCTCTGTTTTTCGTTCTCTCTCGACCCTCCACTCTTGTCTCTCTCAAGGTTTCGTCTCTCCCTCACGGTCGTGCCCTCACTCTTTACCTCCCTTGGTCTCGGCTCTCCACTCTCACCTCTCTGGACAGCCTTTCGATTGTGGACTTGAAGAAGAGAAGAAGTGAATCACTTATTAACGTGAGTTTTGAGCAATCCGAATTCGATTCATAGTTATTTCATTGGATTTTATGGTGGTTGGATTGTTGTTAGTGTTGTTATTCAAATGTTGATTATGGTTTTGGGGGGGGGGGGGGGTGTTAGGAAATAGTAGATGACGATGGGGAAAAGGGGAATCGGTGCTGGTGATATTGATCTTGATATATTGTATCTTTTCAAAGTGATTTGATCAATTTGAGTTGAGTTAAGATCAGTTTACAATCCATTCGAATGAGTTTTGATGAATTAAATCAATGAAATTTAATGTTTGAACTGTGTCGAGGTAGGAAAAGTCGGTCATGGTTACTTTCTTCAATTCTTGGTATTTGGTGATGATCTTTGGTGGATTGGTACTCCATATAACCTATTTTTATTTGGGATTTTCGATTTTAAGGTGAGGTGAATGTGCTTGGAGTTTTGGAAATTCGAATTAGGGGGTAGATTTCACACTGCTCAAAAGTCCAAAATTTTGGCTAAGTATAAAAAATTGCTTGCGAGCAAGCAAGTTGGGTCGATAAGTTGAAGTATCAAAAGATATCCAAATTACGTGGGGTTGAGCTTATTTTAACCCTTGTTTATCATATTTTATAGAATGGAAAGGTACAAACTTAGAATCATTTGTTTTGGTAATGAAAAAGTGGTGCAAAGGTAGCCTGCGAGCCACTGTCAAAATTGTAAACAATTTGGACAGATGCGAGTAGTCATGTTTGACAAATGATTCAAAGACCTTATAGATGTCCAAAATGCTTGGGAATAGGTTTGTTTGAACCTTGGTATATCCTATTTCAATGGTCAATCAGGCTTGTGGTGAGATTTATTGATTTAGAGGTTGAAATTTAGCGTCAAACATAGGGGCTCGCTAATGAAAAATCTGCACTACCTATAATTTGACTAAGTATTGATGGCTTCTTTATGGGTAGTTTTAACTTGAAATATGAATGAGAGACTCATATAAACCTTGCATTACAATGTTTAGGTGTTTTGGCTAAGGAAAAGGTTCCAAAAGTCGATAAAATGAGTAAATTGCAAGTTGTTATTTGTGTTGGAACCCAACAAAGGGTTTAGAACCTAATTATAGGTTAAACATATAAAAAAGAAGTGAAACTGTATTTTCGGAAATGTCAAGTAGTCAATAAAAGTTATTAGAGGATTTTAAACTCATTGTAAGTTGAATTATGACTTTGAAGTACTAAAATAGAGTTATAATCTCAGTTTGGAATGCATAGGAAACTTGTAAGTTATTTTCATGCTAAATGAGTGTTATAGAAACCTAATGGAATATACAAACAAAGGAAAAGGATTAAGAAAAATAGTTTGGAACTTTAAAAGGAAGTATCAGAGCTTTAGTAGTTTGAACTTCGTTGTGAAATTTAAAGTGGTTTAGAACCAAAAGTGAAGTATATAAATGAGTTTGAAAGTGGTTTCATTTCATTGTGACTTGAAATATAGATTTAAGTATTCGAATCGAGTGGTAACTCTATAATGTGAAATTTGTAATTGAATAGGACTCGTTGAAGTACGTGAAGGCCGAAGAAACGTGTGAGGCTTTGTGGCCAACTTTGAGTTGGTTGGGCTGTAAGTAAACCCTACTATGTTCTTTACTATTTACGGAATTATCTTTGTACCTGCATTTGTGTTTAGTCTGCATTGCATTTCGCATCATTCTTGGTCATGCATACATGGCATCCAGATAGAGTTGCCCATGCTATGGGTCGTAAGAGTGAGGTGCTCCACTCCAGACTAGACGTACTGTAGGCGTCTAAGGCGGGTAATGTCGACTCCGGGGTAGTATGCATTGGACTTTCATTACTGTTTTAGGTTCATTCTTAGGTTGGCCAACCTGTTTGTGAACCTTAAATAGTAATGAAAGGGTTTCACGTTATATAAATTTCTTGTTAATTTGGAAATGTAATTACATGTCGTCATGTATCCAGACTAACATTTGCAAGAGTACAGAGCAGTGTAGGAATTTACTTACCTGACATCTTCGATTCGTTTTTGATGATGATGTCAGATACTCAATGAAGAACAAACAAGACTCGAAGATTTGGTGATTGTTTTACTTTCTTAAAGTCTAATTTTCTTGTTGTAATCTTTTTATATATACTATTTTGGGTTCCGGGGTGAGCGTAGGACGTGACATACACTCAAATAGGTTGAGTCTCCTAATTTGATATATATTGTGAACTGCGGGGAGCTGTGAGTCCTTATAGGCATCTCCTCAATCTGCTGTCTATTAGGTGATTTTCTCTGCAGTCCACTTTTAAGGGAGGTGCTGTCGAAATTCTTACAAAAATACAGAGAATAGTCCGTATTATTTCATAATTTACTCCAATTAAACGAATAATGAATTTGGTTGTAATAAGGATAACAATTTATATTTGGAGTTGTTTAAGGATTGAATTACGAGTCATTTCGAGGTTTGAAGTTAATTGTATGGGTTAGGAACCTAATTAGGATAATTAGGTTAGGTCAGGGCATAGTGAGACGGGCCCTGACACAAAGAATTACCCTGCCATTCTGCATAAACACTTAACCCAAACCAACTTTCGATGCATCAGTATAAACTGTAAGCCCTTTCCCCGGTTTGGGCAATATAAAAATTGGCGTTGTAGTTAAACACTTTTTCAATTCCCAATGTATCATCATATTCTTTTGACCAAATAAATGGAATATTTTTTTGAGTTAATTTAGTAGTTTATGCAGCTACCTTAGAAAAATCAGTCACAAATCTATGATATAGCCAGCCGAACCCAGATAACTCCATATCTTCGTCAGTGTGGTAAGTTTCAGCCAACCAATGATAGCCTTAACTCTAGCTGGATCCACCGAAATTCCTTCCGTACTAGCCACATGACCCAAAAACTTCACCTTAAACAACTAAAACTCACATTTGCTAAATCTGGCACACAGTCTATGATTTCTTAAAGTTTGGAGAATAACTCTGAGATGTTGTTCATGATCCTCGCGAGTCTTAGAATATATCAAAATATCATCAATGAAAACTATCACAATGTGATCCAGATACAGCCTCTGTTGGGTTGTTGGGGTTCACACGCAACGAAAAATTCAAAACAATTTTTGAAAAGCCTTAACAAGATCGAAAATAAGTTATATTAAACTAGATATACAAAAGTAAACCATACCTTAATCTGTGATTTCTTAATCCGATTGTTTAATTTTCAAGACGTTCAAGTGTGCGTTCTCTATCAGAAATCCACACACAAAAGGTGACAACAATTTGTAGTGCTAGCTCCAAAAGAAATAGAAAACGTTTTTTGTTTCTCTCTAAAAATCCAGAGAACTTAAAAATAGCAAAAGCAACAATCTTATTAGTTTTTATGGTTTCAACCTCTATTTATATGTATAGATAAGCCCTTACTTAAAATCGTATTCGTAATATAACTATTGTATTTATGCAGTTTAAGCAAATTACACATACTTTCATATTAATAAGTTATCATATAACAAATCGCAAGGGCCTTTATGTCATGAATTTTATCATATAAAATTCATTTCTCTGGATCAATTGAAATTGTGCAAAGCCATTCTTTGTGTGCGAACCAATAGGTTCATGCGACATTGACAGTGAACCAAAACCAATTTGGTACACAAGTCATAAGCGGTCTTTAGCAAGGCATAATTACTACCCAAGTAGCATGAATATCAAAATTAATACAACCTAATGAATAACATATATCATATCATTTAGTCGTGTGATATTCTTTGATTAAACATCAGGCATGGAAAATCATCTTTAATGTTCAACCGTACTAGTCTCGATCTTTAGGAAGACTGAAAACATCCAAATGACATCGATCATATCAATTCACTTGGACTTGGCCATTTAACAGTCTAACATATCGAGGGATTCGCTAATATCTCTATTTATACGAGAGGACAAATTCTATCTTGATTACACACCTTCACATATTATTCACATGGTAACCAATCAAAATCTTTATAATCGTTCGTATAAAGGCAAGGTTCAATTTTGTTAGATTACCATGCTTTTAATATTGAAGTATATGACAATCTCAAGTCGAATGACTAAATGATTTACCTATCATAAGTAAAACATATGATTTAATCTATGTGGTGTTCTCAGAGTGGGTTGGTCTAATACCTTATTCCCTAACAAATACTCATGATCTTGATTTGTATCTCTATACTCATGATTATGACATGACCATCAATCAAGATTCACACTAGTTTTAATTCTATATAGTTCACAGTATAATGACAGACTATGAACATTTATAATATTTTAAGAAATACCCATGGATCTTACTATAAGGTAAACATCCAGCCACTTATAATAAAACAACAAATGAAAACCTTAATTTTATTAACTAAAATTATAAGATAAACAATGTTTATTGATTGACCTAGGGCACACGCCCCAACATCTCCCACTTGCACTAGGGCCAATCATTCATGTATCTAATACTGAATGTTCCCAAATGACCTTCATGTTTCGCTTGTGGAAGAGCTTTCATCAAAGGATCTGTAACATTGTCTTCTGTAAGAACTCTACAAATCTTCACGTCTCACCTCTCAATGATTTCTCGAATGAGATGAAAACGTATAAGTATATGTTTGAATCAGTGGTGTGATCTTGATTCCTTGGCATATGCTATCGCCCCGTTGTCGTCACAATATAAGCAAACGAGGTTAGCTATACTCAAAACCACACCAAGTTCAAAGATGAACTTTTTGATCCAAACTACCTCCTTAGCTGCATCGGACACTACAATATACTCAGCTTCTATTGTAAAATCTATCATAGTGTCTTGTTTTGAACTTTTCCAGCTCACTGCACTTCCATTCAAATTAAACACATATCTAGACTGCGATCTAAAGTCATATATATCAGTTTGAAAACTTACATATATGTAACAATTTATAACAAACTTGTCTTCCAAAATTTCATAGACCAAGAACACTTCTTTAGTCCTTCTTAAGTACTTAAAAATGTTCTTTACTGCTATCCAATGACTCTCACCGGGATTAGACTGATATCTGCTTGTTGTGCTCAAAGCATCTGATACATCAGGTCGAGGGAATAACATTGCGTACATAATAGATCTAATAGTTAATGCATATGAAATCGTATTCATGCGTTTTCACTCATCATTAGTCTTGGTACATTGAGTCTTACTGAGACTTATACCATTGCCATCGACCCTGTTTTAGAATCTTGCATACTGAACCTATTCAGTATCTTGTTAATATACGTACCTTATTAATATATGCACTCTACAAGGTTGAGATGTCATTTTCAATGAGTAATATATCATCAACATACAGTACCAAGAAAACAACTACGCTCACACTGACCTTCTTGTATATATAAGGCTCATCTTCATTTTTAATAAAACCAAATTCATTAATTGCTTCATCAAAACAAAGATTCCAACTCCGAGAAGCTTGCTTTAATCAATGAATAGATCTTTGAAGCTTGCACACTTTCCTAAAATTCTTAATATGAACAAACCCTTCAAGCTGCATCATATACATATCCTCAAGTAACTTTCCATTTAGAAAAGCTGTTTTGACATCCATTTGCCATATCTCAGTCATAATATGCGGCTACGAAAATTATAATTCTGGATTTAAACATGGCTATAGGAGAAAAAATCTTATCATAATCAACACTTTGAGTCTGTCAAATATTTACTACCTTGATCTGATCGAAGTGCTTTAATAGTTTTACTAAGTTGATTTTGTACTTAATTCTGAAATGTTCGAAACATCTCAAAAGATTCACCTTTATGTTTCATGAGATACACGTAAACATATCTACTGAAATCATCGGTGAAAGTAATGAAGTACTGATAACCGCCTCTAACCATTGTGTTTATAGGACCGTATACATCAGTATGTATTAGACCATATAAATCACTTGCCCTTTCACTATGTCTAGTAAATGGACTCTTTGTCATCTCGCCTAGTAAACAAATACACATGCTTCATATGATTCAAAATTAAATGAATATAAAAGTCCATCTTTATAGAGTTTGAAGATGGGTTTCTCATTTATGTGGCCAAGATGACAATGCTAAAGGTAAGTTTGACTCAAATCATTTGACTTGAACCTATTTGTATTCATGTTAAGAAAAGGAGTATTCGTAGACCTTTTTCATGATTAAAATATGAAGAACATTATATAAATCAACATTTACATAGAAAATGTCTTTATGAGAAATGAAGCATTTATTATTCGCAATAATAAAATTAAAACCATTCAAATCTAAACATGAAACTGAAATGATGTTTCTGCTCAAAGTAAGGGCATAATAACAATTATTTAAAACTAAAACAAGTCTAATATGTAAAATTAACTCATATCATCTTACAACCAATGCAACAACCTTTGCTCAATTTCGTAGGATGACTTCTCCTTTTTTTAGTTTTCTACTTTTGGTAAGACCTTGCACATTATACAAATGTGAGATCTACATTCGGTATTCAATACTCAGGAATCACTTGTAGACAAGTTAACGTTAATAATGTAAATACTTTAAGCAGTAGTCGCACTACTCTTCTTTTTCTTTAGAACTTCAAGATAAAGCTTGCGATTTCCGAACAAATGCCTAGGTGCATGGAAAAAATGGCGATTTTATTCCTGTTCATTTTCCTTTTCCTTTTCCTTATGGGACTGTGAAATATAAGCTGCTTTAGGCTTGACTTATTCCACAGGCTTTGTGACAGTCACAACAGCCTTGACAACTTTAGCCTTGTCTTTGCCCTTTTTCTTTAGAGCCTTTCCTTTCTAAACCATCAACATATCATCAATGGTTTCTTAATATTATGTTCAGCAGTTTCAATCATCAAATGCAACTTTGAAATAGACTTCTCCATGTTATTCATGTTATAGTTCATCATAAATTGTGAATAATTATTAAGCAATGAATTCAGGATCAAATCTGTAGTCAACTTTTGGCTTATGGGAAATCCAAGTCTGTCAAGAAGATCAATATAACCCTTCATTTTCAGAACATGAGGACAAACTGACGCACCCTCATCCATTTTGCAAGAATGAAGGTTCTTGAATGTCTCGAACCTTTTTTGCCTAGCCTGTTGTAGGAACATTTCCTTCAAAATCGTAGCCATGTCGTAAGCTTAAGCTTCCTAGTGTTCCATGTCTTTCTGAAGTTCATGAACCATGATTGCCAACATAATGCATGCAACACTAGTTAAGTCATTGACATGCTTAGTATGTGCATCTTTCACGGCTCTTAAAGTATTGGCTGGTGGTTCCTCAGGAATAGGATCATCCAGGACATACAACTTGCATTCATGCTTAAAAACAATTCTCAAGTTTCTGAACCAGTCAAGAAAGTTTATCCCAGACAAATTATCTTTCTCAAGGATGGATCGCAGTGACAAAGGATTAGTGTGATTTAAAGAGGCCATAGATCTACAACAATGATTATGCAAAAGTTCATTTTAGTATTGAGGAATAGACTCCCATTAAATTAACAACCCTCCTAAAACCACTATGTTAATTTAAAGGACTAAAATTCATGTTTCACCTTATTTCAAGATATCTAAATCATTACACTATGAATTAGGTTATTTAGGAGGTACTAATTACTAATTACCTCATATGTAATTTTTAGTTGTTCTTATGAGATTATGACATCTTATGTCTTAGCATATTTTATCTTATGTAGTGCCTAAAGCCCTAAACCGTTTTGATAGCTTTATCAAGTCTAACCATTTCAAATAATAGAGTAACTGTTACTTAACTTGCCTCACCATGACAGCACAATACACTCTACGTAAGCAGAGCCATATCGATGTGATCGAAGCCTTGACAAGTGTTTAAAAGTAAATGACACTTGACTTAAAATTTTGGAAGAGGGGTTTTTTTATTTATTTTATTGATCATAATTTAAACGAGGTGAATATCATATATTATAATGCATGTACAATCACTAAAAAAGTTAGAAAATTTTACTAATATTGACTATTATACGAACTTCCTTGCGCTACAAACAGTTAGCACCGGTCCTATTGGTCGGTCAGCGGGTCGGTCATTGCATGAGGATACAGGGGGCAGTGCCCCCATTTTTTATTCAACGAGTTCCAGTTTCAAAAATTAAAAATCCTTTAAAATTTCTCCTTATTTTAGTCAATCCAATTGACCAAAATTGCCACTTATTTTAATTCTGAAAATATTAATTAAAACATTTTTAATTAACTTGGGCCTACCTCTAACTTAATATCTTATCATAATCCAATTAAAATTTAAGATACTTTAAATCCTTATTTAATACGAATTTGTTATATATCTTATATATCTTATAGGATTTGTAATTCTTATCCGATTACAAGTTTATCTCCTATCTAATATGAATATACTAACAAATAACCATAATGAGATATATGATCGAAACCAATTTTGATTCTTATTCATACAAAATAAGTAATTGAATCATGAAACATAATATTAATCACGCATTTAACACTAGAATCATATTAAACTAATTATATTAACCTAATCATGATTTATATCATGGAAACATACATAGTTATTAAATAAAAACGAAATATATATTCAACACCAAAATCACATTAACCTAAACATGACTTCTACCATGTGAACATCCAAAATTCACATTGTTTAATATTAAAACATATGTTAATCGACATATGCTAAACATGAATTCTATTAATGAATTGGTTTTAAAGCATGTTATTAATTCATAAGTCGTCTCTAGCAAGGCATTGTGACTACCCAAGTAGCATGAATATCAAAATCGATACAACCTAATGAATAACATATATCATATCCCTTTGTCGTGCGACATCCTTTGATTAAACATAAGGCATGGAAAGTTACCCTTAATGTTCAATCATACTAGTCTCGATCTTTTGGAAGATTGAAAAGATCCAAATGACATTGATCATATCAATTCACTTGTACTTGGCTGTTTAACAATCTAACATATCAAGAGTGTGACGGCCCCAATTTTCCACAAATTGGGCCCCGCCCGGCCTAAGCCCACGTGGACCCCCGAGCCAGTCTCGCAAGGTTAACGAGAGCCTAGTCAGCTTTCTACTCCATCATTTATCAGTAAATTCAAAATTTTACAGTTGAGTTATTTATGTTTTGCAAGTTTTACAAATTAAGCGGAAGCAATTACTACATGAAATAACTCAACACTAATATCAAGGAATTAGGCAACCTAATTGTGGAACCCAGTAAATATCATCAGAGGAGAGTAAATACAAAATATACAAAAAGTCACCTAGCTATGAAGTCTTCCTCTGCTACTCGTCCGCGGCTCTGCACTCAGTCAAACATAAGAATGACGAGCCGGGTAAGTAAATCCAAAGAGGACATATACACAACATTTCACAATATCCAAAGCAGTCAAATTCATGCAAATTGAACGAAAGGAATAATGAACGCATGAATATACAAGACTGTAAACAACCATCAATGAGTGAGGCCAAATAACAAGGAGTCCCGACCAAAAGGTCGTTGAGTCGCAGAAAAATCCCAGCAGACTCGGGTTAGGGCGAGCCCCATGCCTCCCAACCCTAACCCTTGCGACTATGAGATATCTACGAACCGGATTAGAGCCCCCAACGTACACTCAATTGGGAGATATCGACGGCGTCCGGGATAAGAGCTCATATCGCAGATAAACAGTAACCGTGACTCACTTGCCATTGGACTCACTCGATCGACAACAATTTCAACGATAGCTATCATCACAAAGTAGTGAACAACAATAAAGCTATCACATAACAGTAATAACAACAGCCAATGGAGATAAATGAAATACTGTATAAATCCCTAACTGGTTTACTTACCTCGAGAAATCGCGAACCTCAAAACATCTCGCTCGCGTCTCGATTTGCGCACCCAACACCCGACTCCTAAGTCCCTGGTGTCCATTTAGACATTTTAGGCCTATTTTACTTAACTCGTTCAAATCACAACTCAATCAGGTGAAATAAACCTCACCTCCATCGCGTCGTCGCGATTTCATCGAAATCGCGCATCCGACCGATCGACAACGCGCCACCGCGCCATTCATCGCGTCACAGCCACGCTGTCGCTCGTCGGTCGCCGGCGCCGCCGCCGCTGGTGAGTTCCTCCGCGTTGCGTCGCGTCGCCGCTGGTTCGTCGCTGCCGATCCGACCCGTTGCCGCGCCGTCGCTGCCGGCACTCGCTGCGTCGCCGGCGCAGATGCTCGACGGCGCCGCTGTTCTCCTCGCCGCCGCTGCATCTCCTCACTTCGCAGCCGAACCGCTGCCACCGTAAGCATGCCGCGGCTGATGTCGTTCCCCTGTCCGCGCAGCTGCTGCGACGCCACTGGCGGCGTCGCTGCAACCACCGCGCTAGCCGTCTCCGCATCGCGCCAGCTCCTGACGTGGGGACCGCGCCGTCGCCGGCGTCGCTGCACTGCTGGTCCATCGGTGCACTGCATGTCCAATCTCGCCACCAGCCACGCTCACGGCCTGCGTTGTCGCTGCCGCGGCTACTCGTCGCTGCACCGGGAACCTTCGTCGACGCTGGTCGTCCCTCCGTGAGCTCCTCGCCGGCGTCCCTCTCTCCCTCTTCTCCGATCTCCTTCTCTCTTCTCACCTCACGATCTCTCTCTTTTGATCTTATCCTTTTTTTTTCTCTTATCACATATTATATATATATATATATATATATATATATATATATACTTTTCATTTTATTTTCTTTTTTATTCTAAATCAAACGTATCCTCGGAAATCAAGCAGCGCACATCTCGAGGCACCAACCCGCCTCCTTTCCAAATCTCGATACTCGCGCTACACATATCACGAGGCGTATCTAATGTCCACCTTAAAACCACATAAATCCACTATAGCCACATTTCGGTCCCACGTCGGCACGCGACTCGAGGCGCGTCCCCTTTCGTGTTTCGGTTCTCCGAATTCTTCGCGTATACGTTTCTCAACAATTAGCATCTTCACTCGAGATTCGGACATACGCATTTCGACGAATGGATCCCACATACGACCCTGACCTGACACGTGGCACAAGTCAAATTTTCGGGTCGTTACAAAGAGATCCAATGATATCTCTCTCCATAAGAGAGATAAATTCTATCTTAATTACACACCAATCACAATCTTTATAATCGTCCGATTAAAGACAACGCTTGATAGTGTCAAATTACCATGCTCCTAATATTAAAGTCTATGGTGATCTTAAGCCGAAACACTAAATGATATACATATCATGAGTAACACCTATGACTTAATCCATGTGGTGTTCTCATAGTGGATCGATCCAGTACCTTGTTCCCTAACAAGTATTCATGATCTTGATTCGTATCCCTATATGCATGATCATCACATGAACATCAATAAAGGTTCAAACTAGTTCTAATTCATTATAATTCTCGGTATAATGACCGACTAGGAACATTTTGGATATTTCAACAAATACCTATGGATCTCACTATAAGGTAAACATGCAATCACTTTAATAAAACATCAAAGGAAAACCTCAATTTTATAACTAAAATTATAAGAATGATGTTTGTAGATTTACCTAAGGCACATGCCCCAATAGCCTCAACATTCTCTTCAATAGATTCATCCATTTATGTATCCAAACGACATAACAACAAATTCAAAATGATCACATATGTTACTAAACGCAGTTTTCTACACATCATCTCCCTGAACTCTCAGCTGATGCTAACCAAAATAAAGATCAACCTTAGAAAAGAATTTGACACCGTTCAGTTGATTAAAAAATCATCAATTCGAGTTGGTGGATATTTATTTTGAACAGTGACCTTGTTCAACTGTCTATAATCAATGCAGAGCCTCAATATATCATCTTTCTTTTTTCACAAAAAGACTAGTGTGCCTTATGAAGACATGCTTTAGTGAATAAACCCTTTATTAAGCAATTGCTCCAACTATTTTTGCATCTCTTGCAACTCTTTCGAAGCCATTCTATAAAGAGGAATATATATTAGTTTAGTTTCAGGAACTAAATCAATAAGAAAATCAATCTTTCTCGGAGGTGGAATTCCAGGTTAATCATCAAGAAACACATTAGGGAATTAACAAACCACATGAGTTTCCTTCAGTTTTATTTCAAGTATTGCCTCCGAACTAATAGTTTCGACAAGAGATTCTATTTATTCCCTAGTAGTTTGCTTTCCTTTGGTCACACATAACTTAGACAATGTTCTGGTGTATGTAAAAATCAACGAACCAGGAATATAAAAGAACACAGTCTTATGGAAACAATCCAAATGTGCATGATAAGCCACTAGCATATTCATTCTTAACAACACATCAAACTCCCGAAACTCTAACACACATAGATCAATAACTATCTCATGTTCGGAGATCTCAATAACACACTTCTTACATATAAAGTGAGGATACACCTTATCCCCAATTATTGTGTTGAGTACAAGATGAATGGGACTCGCACCGGAGTTAACCCTAACTCAATCACCACACACAAACTAAAATCGTACCTTTGATAAGATAACAATTTGCATCTGAATCTTGTTCACTCACCACCTAAACACGTTCCCTGATATGTCGTTGAGGTTGTCACACACAAGAGGACGCTCTTAAGAGTCGTGGCCAAGCAATCTTGTAATGTTTTTTCATTCCATACACCCAAAACACGTAACTGCACTCTAATCTTGAGGACAATCTCGGCTAATGTGGCCCTACTTACCACACCCAAAACATGTAAATGTAGGTTTAGTACCTACATATGATTCCTACTTAGTTATCGATCGATGACTCGAGGCCTATCCCTGAGATCCTCGACCCGTACCTTCACTATTCTATGACTAAGGTGTAACTTTTCGACTCGAAGGTTGAAATGAATGTGATCATGTCTATCCTGACACAGTCTGCGTAAACTTTGAGGGTCTAATGGTTGTAATCGGATGAAAAAAAACCACCATGCATATATGATGGGACGACACGTGTCATAGGTGAGAATGATGGTCCTTCATTGATTGGAAGAATTAAGCTCGTATGAATCTGCATCGAGTTTCCCGGCCATATTATATTAGAGACCCTATAACTTATACCCATTCAGAACCATAGAAGATGCAATAGTTGTCCGCACTAGTTGTCCTACGACAACAAGGATGGCTCATGAGAGCTGAAAATGTGCTGAAGAACATTAAGAAGGGGAATATTAGAAAGTTTTACAAAATGTGACAACATTTTTTTCTTGCATCGCTATACCCCACTTCTCAGCAGGGTGAGATCAATAAGCCAAAAACGACTTGTCTTTATGAGATTACTAAGTTCAGGGAGATCAACATCGGGGAGATCATACACACCAGTATGAAAGAGTCCATCATGTTAGAAAGGGACGAAAAACTGATTTTCCCTATTTTGATTACTCAGATGTACTTAAGGGCTGGAGTGAGAATGAGAGATAATGAAGAATTTGATATAAATGCCCAACAAACCATGCATGAAGCTTGCATGCTCACATTGAAATCATCACCTGGTTACCAAGACTCCAAAGAGGAGAGAGGAAATTTGAGGGAGCTAGACGTGAGGCCGAGTTGTTGGCTAAGAGGCAAGAGGATCAGACATCACCAGAAGCAGCAGCAGTAGAGCTAGCCAAGGAGCTAGAAGATGAAGAGAATAACATCAGCAAGGATTTGTTGAGGGCTACGAGTTTGTAGACCCATAGATAGGAGAACAGGACTTGGACGGTCTTGAAGTGTTTCCATCACCTCCTCCACCATAAGCACCTATACCACCACTAGAGGATTTGACTCCATGACAGCAGAGGTTGTGGATAGTAGAGATGAGGAGATAATACCAGGAGGATAGGGTCCAATACCAGGCGGCCATGCTAAGATATTAGCAGGATATGGTGATGAGAGAGCAGCACCGATGGAACGAGCAACATAATTTCATGTTGTTTATCGATCATCACAGAGCCATAGCTAGATATGAGAGGTGCAGACGGTTGAGACCTACTGATAGGTCATTAGGCTTTCCAGCAACACCAACATACATGTTTAATTCGGATTTAGTGCAGAGCAGGATGGTGGAGCGTCCATTGACACCATCACAGGCTGAAGTTGATGATGCAGATGATGATGATGACTTGTAGTCTTGAATTAGTGTTCTAGGATTCCTTTAGACGTGGGGAGTTGAGAGTGACTTTGGTACCATTCAATTTTTAACATTTGGGATATTTTGTTAATTATTTACTTGTTTTAATTCTATGATTAGTTTAGTTTATTATAACTAGTGTTATTATGTATGTTTGTGTGTTTTAGTGTCTTCATTTTTTAAGCTTACTTTTAAATCTTGAGGAAAAGGTTTGGTTTAAGTTTGGGAGCATCGACGCAACACTACACTATGGGAAATTGGTGAGATAGGCTGAGAAATAAGAATAAACACCGCAGGTATGATCGTTTAAATTTTAATTTGAAACAGTTAAGAAGGAAATTATGGTAGTGTATAAGTTTTTCATTTTATTCACTATATGAATGTTTAAGTAGAATGGATTAGGTTATATATAGTAATATGTAATGAATAAGTAGTTCATTTGCATGTTCATGCCTTTAATTGTAGATGAGTATAATACAAGTATCTTGTTCATATGAAACTCAAATGAGTATTTTAAATTTTGAAGAAAAGAAGAAATGAAATGTAGCAAACAATGGTATGATTTCACGATCAGAAACCTAAAGTTAGAGAAGACCTTGAATTTGAAACAAAAATAATAAACTATAACACTATTTGTGGAAAAAGTTAAATCTTTAAGAATTCTATAATAAATGTGAATCTTACTTGCAAATACAAAGCAAATAAAGACTTAGTACAAAAAAGATAAGAAATATGCATTGTATAGTTAAAGTTGGAGTTAAGTTAGTTAATTTAGTGAAAGTGAGAAGTGCTAACAAGAGTTTTAGAATAAAAAGAAAAATGAGAGAATCCCACAAGTTCTACAAGACAATGACTAGAGAACTTGATGATTGGAAAAAGTAAGGAAGAATAAAGTCATAGAAAATGGAGCAGAGACTGAAAAATAAATAAAAAATGAGGAGAAGAAGAAAAGAAATGAGAGGAGAAAATAAAAAGAATAAGGTAGAAGTATAATAAAACTCTTCAAATAAAAGATTTAGCTCGAGTGCGAGTAGCTAGTTAAGTCAAGTTTTCATTCCAACCATTTAAAAGTCCTATAGACTCTTGAAGTGCTAAAGTCTACCAAAAATGAGTTTGATCTATGGTTATTTTTGAATTTTTGAGCTTAATAAGAAATCATGAGATTGTATACTTGCTACTTGAATGTTGAAACAAAATAAACTGGTGAGTAGTGATAATATTTTGTTAAAATCTACTTTAGTGTTTTGAATGTGAAGTTATATGAGTTGTTAAAACTACATGTCTTAAAAATATAGGTTTTTGCAAAGAAAATACTCTTGAGTGGATTGTTAACTTGAAACTTAGTAAGTTAAAGGATACTACATGAACAATGTAAATTGAATGACAACTAGTTATTAAGAGACTTAATAGAATACACCTTTGCTCGGGATGCACAAAACCATATGTTTGAGGGTATTTGATAAGTGATTATTTATGCATATATATAGGGTTAGTTTAGTAGTATATTTAGTATGAATATCCTCAAATGAGTGCTAATTCATGGTATTATTGCATTTTCAGAGAATTAAGGTGTATTGGAAGGAATCAAGGAAAAACAAGAAGAAACAAAGCAAAAATCCACAAAATCAAAGTCGGCACCGAGGAGAATGTATTGATGCTGGTGGGAGACAAGGCATGGCTTAGGGATGAAAGGCACGACATGGGAGAGAATAAAAATGAAGAAAATCAACCCTGGTGGTCCGGCGCTAGGAGACAAAGGGGACGACACTGAGAGTCAAGAAATTAAAAACACATCTTGAATCATTGCCGTAGTCACGACGCCGTGACTTTACACACACAACACCAGGGGAGTAAGTGGCAGCGTCAACCTAGCAGAAATTAGAAAATGAAGCTTTAATTCAGGTTAAATTATAATTTAGGGTTTTTAATTGTTATTAAGGAGTATAAATAGGTATTATGACATGGTAAACTAGGAGGACACCAGTGATGACCCTCGCCTGACCTAGGGCCGAGTCGCCCGACCCAGATCGCCACCTAAGCCCAATACGCGAATCGGGCATGAGTGAATGGTCTGGTCTAAAACAACCTGCGAAATAATGCAACAAGTTTATATGGACCAAAAATGCAGAATAAAGTAAACAAGATTCCATATAACTAACCATGAAACTATATGTGGGTCTTCAATTCATAAATTGTCTTAAAGTCATTCATTCACTAAAAAGAAATTCATATTAGAGGAGAGTGAGGTTCAATTTACCCGAAATACCCATTTTACTATAACCAAAGTACAAAAGTTTCAAGAACAAATAATATAATATAGCAATACAAGGCTCATATCAAAGGAGAAGGTTCCAGCCTATCGCCTCTCTCTTGCCTCAATCAAATGCTGATATGGAAGGTCCTGAGATGTAAGTGGGGAGCTTACTCAATTATCAAATATTACATGATATTAGTTACGTTAGGACTTATGTTTTTAATTAGAGACTTGGGAAATGGGTTACAACATGCTATTGGCTTGGACCTACGTATCTATGGAATGTGAATGCATTTGTTTTCCCCTCTTATGATAGTCATTATCCTAGGATGTTTATGGAGTCCCCACCGAGGGCATTATTAGCAAGTAATATCTAATGCCCCATGATGTTTGTGGTGCCACTAGGGGCTTTACTATTTATTGCCGCAAAATGTTTGTAGAGTTTGCCACCGAGGTTTTTACTTGTCTAATTGAATTCTTAAGTGTATCAATTAGGGACATGAGTTGGAGTTGCCTTTTCTTGTACTTTTGTGATAGAGGGAAGTGCATCGGTGACGGCTTTGGATGAACCTACTATTGGTTTAATCGAACTAACGAGAATGCGCATAAGCTTGTGTGCCATCTAGTGATTGCCATCACCTCGAGGGTAGATGAATCGATCATTGGATTCTTGCCAATAACTAGTGTGTATTGAATGAGACCGTGACTTTATATTATCATTAATTTCTATGGTACCTCTTTTTTGTGAACACTATGCATGATGTTGAGTTTTGAATTTAATATGCTTTATCAAGCTTGTTGACGTGGTTTATTATTGCTTTATAAATTCATATGATGTCTTGTTTTAAATGTTTTTTTATTCAAATTCAATTCATGCTAGCCTTGCATGCTTGATTAAGTGTTACATACGTATTTGATAGTTGAACGATTTTTACGCATGACTTAGGTCTATTGCCCTATTAGCTTACCCTACTTACATCTTAGGACCTTCCACAGTGCTAGATCGAGGCAAGGGAGAAGCGATAGGCTGGAACCTTCTCTTTTAATGTGAGCCTCGTATTGTCATATTATATTATTTGATCTTAAAATATTTTACTTGGGTTGTAGTAAATTGGGTCTTTCGGGTACATTAAACCTCACTCTCCTCTAGTTTGAATTTCTTGTTAATGAATGAATGACTTTAAGACCATTTATGAATTGATGACTCACATATAGTTTCATGGTAATTCATATAGAATTTTGTTTACTTTATTCGACAACTTTTGGTCCATATGAACTTGTTTCATTATTCCGCAGGTTGTTTTAGGCGTGCCTGACTGTTCGCTCGGACTTGATTTGGGAATTGGGCCTGGGTGCCAGACTGGGCTGGGTGACCCGACCCTATGTCAGGTGAGGGTCGTCACAGTTGGTATCAGAGTATAGGTATTAGAACTTAGGGAAATTGGTAAGGTTGGTGGAACCTAAGTTGTAAAGCCTTTAAGTTTAAAGTTCAATTTTAAGTCAGACAAATAAATGGTATGGGACGTTGGCTCAAAGTCGACTTAATATATACAATGATAAATCCTAGGAAGGATGAGAAATTTTTTTTTTCGAGAAAAGATTTGTTATGATGATTATTTGCTACTTTGTATATATAATATATCGTTAGATATGTGCTGAATTATCTCCCTTACTAGTTTGATTATCTCTGACGAATTCTGTGAGCGAATGAGAAACTTGGGGTCTACAAGACTATAGGGGGATGCCAATAAATTACGCAAGGAAACCGAGGCGAACTCTTTGGGAGATTCCAAATGCGCTTCAAGAATGTTTGCAATGACTATTATGAGGATGAATAAGCTTCGATTGGAAACTACATGGTGTGATGCCCCTATAGTTAATGGTACTATAGGAAATAAAAAGTTTAAACAAGAATCATAAAACTCGAAAGGGCAATGAGTCGCCACCTTATACGTAAATGGAAGTAGCGACGTGGTCACACTTCGAGAAGTAACTCTGACTTTGAAATTCTAATAAAACGGTTAAAATTCGGGGTACCTTAGTTCAAAAGAATTTATTGATTCTAGCAAGGATGCCAATGAATCTTGGTTTTAAACCATCAAGTTAAGTTAGTTTAGCTAGGAAGCTAAACTTGAAAACTTAATTCGAGATAGGAAGGGCACTTGTACACTTAAATGTCTAAGTCTTGGTTAAAGATGTGAATAAATGGTTTATCATTTGACCATATCGAAGGTCATTACTATGTTTTGACTTTTATTGTTACATGTGATCTATTTTCTCGAAAAATGAGTTTTTCGACTATGTTGGACCATGATTTTTGGGGTGTTTTGAATTGATGTTTATCGATTTTCAAGGAAGAACTCTACTTGTTTTATAAGATTTGAAAACATAATCAAGTGTAAAAGGAAACGACTTATTTTTTCTTGGTGTTTTTTTAAAAAAATAGACTTTTGTATATTTCAAAGATTTGTAGTCGTAACTTCACTTTGATTTCTACAAAATGAGTTTTAATTTGATTCGACAAACATGGTTGATATTTCTTGAATGTTCGATTTCATGAAAGTTTAGACCCAAATTGGATTGTACAAAAGAGTTTTAATGAATTTGAAGGTTTTTTACTTAATAAAAATGCAAAGTATAGGTTTGGATCTAAGTTATTATCTCATGGTGGAAATAAAAATATTCGTGTGGTTAAGATGTAATTTTAAGACGCATCGAGCAAATTGATTTGAAAAGACATTTGCAGTCACTCGAAAACTCGAGGATGAATTTAGATTTTTCCTATGAAAATGAGTTTAACTCGATTTTTGAAATAGGGTTTTGGATGAAAATACGAGATTTTGAAAAAGTTCCGATGCAAAATTTACTTCTTGATAATAAAATCACATTTCCTCGATTTGTGATCGATCTTGTGTAAAAGAAAGTTAAATCTAAACCAATATTCAATGGGTTGAATATTGAAACTGAGGAATCCTAAAATGAGGGTTAATGCGAAAAATAAGTACACGATATACTAATCTGTAAATGAGAAGTTAAAGAGTACCTCAAAATAACTCAATGAGAAAATCCAGTGAATACAAAATGTTAAACTACTACACTCGAAGATAGGCAAGTTATTAAAATTGGGGATCCCAAGTCAAGGACTATTTTTGGTGAAAATTGCCATGTGTGAATATTACGTTGCCAAGTAAAATATTTAGATGCTATAAGGACTCCGGATCTGAGATTAAGATGATACAAATTGAAGGCAACCAACATAAGGATAAATTTTTTTTAATTTAACTAGAAGTGAGTTGACCCATAAAATTAAGGATACCAAACTTTGATAAATAGTTTTCGAAATGAATGTTAGGTACCCAATGGTCGTACCATAATTGAGAATTAAAGAATACCTCAAAATTGAATGCTTTATATGAGTCAAAATGCCTACAACTTAAAAGGTGTACACCATTGTTAATTATATCATAATAAACCTATGGATAGGTGAACCATTAAAAATTGGGGGTCTTAAGATAGGATCGACTTGTGAAAAAAGAAGAAAAGTAAGTTTGTGGTATAAAGAATTGTGATCCCAATAGGGAAGACACAAACTACAATAGCTTTTCGTAGCCGTAAGACTTCCAAATGGGAGTACCATGTCCTAAAACTTAAAAATTCTTAATCGAAATGGTGATGTCACGTGAAATCATGAAAATCACTTATGGAAAGTAACTCGAAGTTTCTCGAAAAGAGTGAACCTTACCTTAGGAACCTGGACTATCAGATTAGACGATTTTGGAAGCATAAAATAAACCAATGATAGGTTGACGATTAAACTTGGGATCCTAGGCTAGGATCGACTCCTAATAAAGTTCATACCCTGTGACACGAACAATACGATTACTATGAAAGATGAGAAGATAACTTGAGCTAGTTATGAAACATGTATCTCTAGGTGGAGATGAGATATTCTAAATTTGATACTATTAGAAACTGTTAAACAAAGTGTAGCTAGAATTGGGAGCCTAAAGGATTAGTGTAAATTTCAAAGTGAAAACCCTAATTGAATGTTGTGAGAGAAACTTTAAAAGCCACCTATATGAGTAAGTGATAAGTTTGCAAGGATAACCAAAATGTTGAGGGCATCAACAAGTGGTGAGATGCACAAACAATTAAGGTTGATGCCTTAACAAGTAGACAAAAAATAAAATAAAATAAAATAAAAATTTCTTTATGATAAAAGTAAAGTTTGTGAGCGTACATCATCTTGAAGTTGGGGTAACCTTAAATCAAAGTTTTAAATGGCATGACGTGCAAGTTACGCTCTTCTAAGTACTGAGTACACAACCATGTACATTACTTTTGGAGTACCCGAAGAAAAAATAAAAAGTGCGACAGTAGTAACGAGACGAGTAATAAATTCAAACGCTGAGGGTGAATTATGAACTTAAAATAATTGGATCATAGGGAGTTATGAGTCCTTAATGAATAAACTCGAGCTATGGGCTATATATATTCTCAAGTAACAACGTAAAAACTAACCCACCATTGATTTCTCAGTGAGAGAAGTTCTAAATAAAACATAAGAGCTAAGAGTTAGCTCGAGAGGATGATAAGAGATGATTGTGCAATAAATGTGAACTTTGACTATGCCAAAAGAATTTAAAATGACCATCTAAGATCATGAGAGTTGATTGGTACGAGGACGTAATGTGAAAAATCTCCAAAAACTCGAGTGATTACTATATGAGACTTTGTTACAAAACAAAAATTATGATGTATAAAATGCACACAAATGAGTACTAAAAGCCGCTTAAGGATAACAGTGACGATGATTATTCCACAGCTTATCAAGAATGGAAGCTTGCTTTGTAAGTAAACGATTAAATGTGTCAGAGAAGTTAGAAGGTGGACCGCCAGTTAAGTGTTGACTTGAATTATGAACCTACAAGAATGAATATCGGTAAACGTGTAATAACGATGATGTTAAGGTATAATTCCAAAAAGGAATATTATGACTGCTTATTTGTAGCTTCCACAGATAAGTCGCAAGGACATGACGTGTCGTTGATCGATATGTGTAACCGAGGTGGTGACAGAGATGGTGTGCAAGTGTTCATATTATAGCAAGTAGCTATCCTTGTTTCCTACTACTAGTTAGTAATATGGATTTGTTGCCAGAGAGGCTGAGATACTTTTCGAAACAGATAGGCACAAGGTCGAATCTCTATTGGTTTTCTTTAATTGCTAGTAGGGTGACTTAAGTGCATGTTGCGACTTTTGCAGAGATTACAAATGACCACAAATGCGTGATAATACAAGGACTTGGTAGGTAGCTAAGGTATAATGACTCTATTAATGACCTTTACGAAATGAGCCTTATAAGCTTTAGTCTGTGAGATGAAAATAAAAATAATGAGATGTTAGATTCAATAGTAAGAATTTTATTACACATGGGATACAAGCAGAATACGAGGGCAAGATTGCTACAACTAAACATTGGGTCATAAAAGAAATCATTACGAATAGACACCATACTATGGGTGTACCTTACTTTTACTTTCGAGGACGAAAGTTCCTAAAATTGGAGATATTGTAACGACCCGAATTCTAGATGACTCGACTTGAGGGTATTTTTGGTAATTTAATATTTAATTTGTGTATGATGTGCTAATATGTGTACAATATGTTATCGCGACTTAGCATAACTTAGTTAAATTGAATTTGCACGACGATAAGACCTTATACTGTGAATTTACTTAAAATTGGTTAAGTAAAAGGTTTAAACAAAGGTTGAGTGTGCTAAACATGTTAATTGTAGAGTTCTTGTCTGGGATCTCTGGGGAAAAGGATCAAGTTGGCCCTTGCGAACAACTTCATGCACTATCTCCCTTCAACCCTTTGAGCGAAATGCTACAAAAGGAAAGAAAATCCATGGACTGACCTCATCGTCTCCACCCCGTAGGAATTACGAGATCTCCCCAAGGACGTAAAGTGATTGGAAGGGTTGTAGACCCATATATCTATTGTTAAGTGTGTTGTATTGACCATAAATCGTTTGTGTTGTTTTAATTGAGAAGGATTGATGGATGAAGTTAATCCTCACATAAAAAGAAAAAAAAGAGTTCAAATATTAAAAAGTTTAAAACCCTATTTCCATCTCAACATAACGCACAACACCAAAATGCAAAGGAAGGAGAGAGGCAGCCATAGACGGATATGCAGACGACCACTAAGCATGATGCAGACGGACCGACGAGGAACCCACGACTCCGAAAAGAAACTTGTGGACAACAAGGAAATGTAGGCGCAGACAGATGACGATGTGGCAGTGCTGTCCAGTGGTCAGCGTAGCGGACCAGTAGGCGGCGGCACGGACCAATGAGTCGCGGTATTGCAGTGAGGCGTGACGCGGAGGACAGACCAGCAGCAACACGACGAATGGCGTGACGTGGTGACATGGCAACGTTGCTTGCGAGGAGGAGAAAAAAAGAAGGAAAAAGAGAGATTCAATGCTAGGCTTGTGATCTTAAAGGGGAATTGGAGTTGATGAATCCATTGAAGGCATGGTGAGGTCCTAAACCAAATTCAATTCAAATTTAAGTTAAGTCTATAAGTTTATATTAGTTGTTAATGGTTTTGGTGTGAATTAATTAGAAGGTTTGATTCATGTTTTCATTGGAAATGATTTTATGAACAACTCCAAGTGATTTTGCTAACTTGAGACTAATGTAGTTTGAATTAAGGGAAAGTCTTGCTATTGTACACCAAGTGTTTATTGAAATGCACAAAAGAGACCCTACACATTCCAAACAAAGTCTTGAAATAAGGACTTATGATTTTAGTAGTAAACTTGGATTTCTAATTGACTTCCATGGATCATTCGGCTAAGAAAAGAGTTGTAGGACTCAAATTGAGTTTTATGAACTCAAGTTTTGTTTAAAACTCATGGTTGGTCAATTTAGTTTTAAAAAGAATGCTTTACATGTTTTAAATGAGCCTTTTTTGCTATTTCGCTCTATCTTTATCCTAACAAACAAATAGGATGGAACCTCATGTATTTCAACTCGTTTTTAAGGTTTTTGAGTTAAACTTATTCGTGGTGAGATACACTATTTTAAATGAGCATTACTTGACTTTTAAATTTGAAACCATGTTATAAATATTGACTCTTTAAAAATCGGTTTTGATCCTTTGAAATGTGCTTTAGTCGTAATTATCGAGAGTGGTTATGATTCATTATTTTGGATGAGATTCGAAGCTAAGTTTAGACGTGAAAGAGACTTTGATTTAATTCTTGAAATACAAACTTACTTCGATTAAGTCATGGATTCTTAACTAAATGTTATGATTTGTGAATTCTAAGTCAAACTTGACTTTTATGAGATGAGTTATAATCTTTTGGTTGTGATTAATTGATCGCATTTGATTTATGTTGGAAAACCAAGTTTTATGGAATTGTTAGGCTATAGGAACTCATCCTATTTCATAACTTAATTCAATTAAGTCGTTCATGACTTTAAAATCAACACTTCAATTCGAAATCGATGATTCGAGTGAACAAGCATGCGGTGAAGCAAAACAATGAAAATCCCATAAAATATGGTTTTCCAACATAAATCAAATGACACCGACTAATCGCTACCAAAAGATTATAAATCATCTCATAAAAGTCAAGTTCGACTTAGAATTCACAAATCATAACATTTAGTCAAAAAATCCATGACTTAATCGAAGTAAGTTTGTTTTTCAAGAATTAAATTAAAGTCTCTTTCACGTCTCAACTTAGCTTCGAATCTCATCCAAAATGATGAATCACAAAAACTTTCAATAATTGCGACTAAAACACATTTCAAAGGATCAAAACTGATCTTTAAAGAGTCGATATTTAAAACATGGTTTCAAATTTAAAAGTCAAGTAAAGCTCATTTAAAATAGTGTATCTCACCACGAATAAGTTTAACTCAAAAACCTTAAAAACGAGTTGAAATACATGAGGTTCCATCCTATCTGTTTGTTAGGATAAAGATGTAGCGAAATAGCCAAAATGGCTCATTTAAAACATGTAAAACATTGCTCATTTAAAACATTTAAAACATTCTTTTTAAAACTAAATTGACCAACCATGAGTTTTAAGTTCATAAAACTCTATTCGAGTCCTACAACTCTTTTTTTTAGCCGAAGAATCCATGGAAGTCAATTAGAAATCCAAGTTTACTACTAAAATCACAAGTCCACATTTCAAAACTTTATTTGGGATATGTAGGGTTTCTTTAGTGCATTTCAACAAACACTTGGTGTGCAATACCAAGAGTTTCCCTTAATTCAAACTACATTAGTTTCGAGTTAGCAAAATCACTTGGATTTGTTCATAAAATCATTTTCAATGAAGACTTGAATCGAACCTTCTAATTGCTTCACACCAAAACCATCAACAACTACTATAAATTTATATATTTAACTAGTATTTGAATTGAATTTGGTTTAGGACCTCACCATGCCTTGTATGGAGTCATCAACTCCAATTCCCCTTTGATATCACAAGCCTAGCAATGAATCTCTCTATTTCCTTCTTTTTTTTTCTCTTCCTTGCAAGCAACGCCGCCGAGTCGTCGCGCCACGCCATTCATTGTGCTGTTGCTGGTTTATCCTCCACGTCACTCTACGCTGCCGTCGCACGACTCGTTGGTCCGTGTCACCGCCCGCTGATCCATGCCGCTGTCGGTTGGACTGCTCCGCCGCGTCATCGTTTATCCGCACCTTCACTTCCTCTTTGTCTACGAGTTGCTAGCTGGAGTTGTGGGTTCCTTGTCGATCCGCCCGCTCTAGGCTTCCTGGCTGTCCGCGTCTCCGTCCATGACTGCTTCTTTCCTTCTTGTGAGTTTTGGTGTTGTGCGTTGTTTTGAAATGGAAATAGGGTTTTAACCCTTTTTTAGAGGCCCGCTAAGGGCACCCCACCATTTAATGAGGGCACCCAGTTAATGTGGGCACAAATCGATTTACGTAGGGCACCCAAAAATTAAACCCAAAATACCGAAAATGCCCCTCGTGCAAAAACCCTCTCACCCACCCTCGTGCAAACCCCCTGGGCACCCCACCACCCCCACCACCACCACCACCCTCGTTCACCGAATTCCTGGGAATAATTCATTTGTTTTGAACCGACCGGTGAGAGGAATCCCCGAAATCGTGTTCTCGTCCCTCGCCGTGTGTTTCTCCTTCGTTGTTCTAGGTTTTCGCATTTTGTAGGGTCCGGTGTGTGAGCCGATTTCGTCTCCAAATTAGGGCTCGGTTGAAGATCGACGAATTAAGTTACATTTGGTAGAGTAGATGTAATGTGTGTGTGGCGGTTTTTTAAAATGTAAAAAAATTGGGAAATCGTGGTTCTCGGCCACACAGCCGAGGCTGTCTCAACCGTCTCGGCCTTGGCGAGACATAAGCTAATATTTTTGGGAAGTCGCAGTCTCGGCCACGAAGCCGGAAGAGTTAAGCTGCGTATCGGTTGTCCACTTCCGATAGGGTCTCGATAGGCTCGGTCGTCATAGGACGAGAGTCGCGAATTGAAATGGTCAATCCATCTCGGTGGTGTACAACCGAGAAATTTAAATAGGACTCGGTTATACAAGAACGATATATTGGAATACTTGTCGGTCATTGGTGACCGAAAATATGGGTTGTTTCATGAACTCGCTTGACCGCGATATCGGGAATGGATGAATTTGAACATTACGGTTTCAAAAAAATCTCCGTAGTCGTCAAACTAACAATGCAAGATTGAAAATCCAAAGCACGACAATTTGCACATAGAACCTTAATTAATTATAAATCTCCGTAACATTCAAACCGACTCTAAAAAGGGTCCATCCATAAGTAAACAACAATTAAAACACAACACAACATTTGCATATACATAGAACATTCGGACGAATTGGCAAAATTTCTACAACGGTATGGTGGCTTCATGATCAGCGGTTGCAATGGGCGCGATGTCTCGAAAAACGAATCCATCTCGCCAACCTTTGGCGCGATCCTCAACGTACCGATCCGACGATGGATATAAGGATGGCGGCGGTGCATTCACATGCAACCGCACTGTCAAAGTGAACAGTAGAACATAGAAGATATTGTCACAAACCCGATTAAGGGGGAAACAAACCAATTCACAAAAAAATCATAGAACTTACCATAACCCAATGGATATTCCTTTCATTCGCCATTGCAATGATAAGTCTGTTGTGCAATGACGACGTTGGAGTACTACGTAGAGGTAGGAATGTGGAGGCACTCCCATGCGAGAGGTTGACGAGAATGACATTGAATGCGGTGGATACTAACAATCCCATGTCCTGGAAGTGTCAACCATTCTTTGAAAGATGCCCTCTTGCTTCTCGGGCAATGCACCGCATTCTTGACAGCTCGAAACTCGAGCCAAGCACTTCCCGCCATAGGTATTCATACCCGATAATCTCATCGTACATCCGTCTACGCACAATCCTCCACCCGTCTACGTCGGCAAGTCCAAGCCCGAGGCTATACACCTATATCCATAATTCCCATCGGAAACCACATCGATAATGGCATCAACATGTGGCAACCAATCCGGTTCTAAGCAATGACTATAAGCCATGTTAGATCCACTTTGCGTGCGTGCGTCGGCGGCACGACGCATTTGTGGAACCTTGCATTTCTTACGCCTAGAAGCTTTTGTGGAGTGGGAGGACTCAAATCCGATTGGAGATTGGGGTGCCTCCGACATCTGGGGTGCCTCCGGTTGGAGACCCCGGTGTCCTCACACCCGCATCCTCAACTTCCGCTCGCACTCCACAAAAGACGAAGGTGGACTAATCTCCCCTGATTTGCTCACTTTCGTCCCTCCCCCGCATCCTCAACTTCCTCCTCCCCCTTATCAATCTTCTGCGGTGTCGTGATTGTGCCTCCCACAAATCACGGTGACATACCATAAGGAGTCAAGCATTCTCCTTGACGTTAATTTGGAAAGGGCATCCACATTTCTTCGTACTAGTGTGAGTCCTCGCCTTTTCATCATTCCTTGATTTCTTTAAAATTTTTGCCGCTTTCCCCTTCCCAACTCTCTCGAGCCGAGTCCCCTATATGTCCCGGACACTGTCACGAGGCAATTTTCACCCTTCCCCTGCGCTTAATGCCCCGCATCCGAGCGCTTCGTTACTAACACAAACTTGTTCTCGCCACCAATCGTTGAAGCCATGAAATTGCCGCTTCTCGAGAGGGGAATGGCTTAGAAGGTGTAAAAGTGTCCTTGTAGTACGGAAAATTACAAGATAACGGCATTACTCGCAATACAAACAAGTGTAACATTATAATCAACCAAAATGTACAAAGCACAATCACAAAAAAACCCAAAAAAATAGGTTCTCGGTTGTACGGATTACGAAACTTTCTTCATAGTCTCGTTTACGTGAGGCCGAGAGTTACCATTACCCTCGGTCGTTTCATACCGTGACCTACGTGAAACCTCTCGTCCTCTCGCGACCGAGACATTACCATACATCTCGGTCCTGCGAGGCCGAAACAATCGCGCACCCAGACAGATACTTCGGATAACGCAAAAAAAAACACAAAAACATTTGCAACATTACCTCTAGTACGACCTCCTCTTGCACCGAAGCAGTACAATCCTCCATTATATAGTGGAAACAAGTTCGGATTTGAAGAAATTACCAAACCCTACGTTGACAAACAAATCATCATTTTCACTGTTATACGCAACTAAACAGTTCAAAAAAACCCGAAAATGGTTGTCAAACATTGTTACCTCGCTGTCGGACGAGCAAGAATCGATCAGCTCTTCGCCAAACGCAATGTGGCTGTGGCTTTGTGGTTGACGCACGGTGGGGTGCCCTAACTCCTTGTCGAAATGGTTTGTGGGGTTTGAACCATTATATATATACTGGGGCAAAATGGTCTTTTCCATTTTCTTTGGAATTTTTACAAATAAGTGGGTGCCCTCATTAAATGGTGGGGTGCCCTTAGCGGCCCTCCTTTTTTATTATTTGAACTCTTTTTTTATTCCCTAAGGGCACCCCACCATTTCATGAAGGCACCCTCTTATTGAGGGCACAAATCAAATTATCAAGGGCACCCAAAAATTAGGCTCGAAGTACCGAAAATACCCCTCGTGCAAAACTGAGGCACCCCACCACCCCAACCACCCCCACCACCGAACTCTTGAGCAATCACGAAATCGTTGATACCCGGCCATTGCGAGGAAACCCGAAAATCATTTTCGTTCGTTCGTCTCCGTGTTTCGGTTCCGTTGGAGGAGGTTTTTCCAGTTTGAAGGATCGGGGTTTTGGGCGGATTTAGTCTCCAAATTAGGGCTCGGTTGAAGTTCGTCTTACACACACTCAAGGCGCGTTTTCGATCGTTTGAAGGTACGTTGATAGTCTAATTAAGTTACATTTGGTAGAGTAGTTGTAATGTTTGTGTGGCGGTGTATTGAATGGTTCCATCATTGGAAATTCGTGGTTCTCGGCCACACAGGCCAGAGAGTGTTTTTACTATCTCGGCCGAGCATGGCCGAGACAGATGGTAAATATTTGGGAACTCGTCGTTCTCGGCCAGGCAGGCCGAAAGAGTTCAAACAGTCTCGGTGACGAATGGCCGAGCTTAATTGTCATATCTCGGTCGAGACATCACGAGAGTAACATTTAGTGTTAGTTAATGTTGTGTCGGTGGTGTACAACCGAGAATGTACTCTATCTCTCGGTTGTACATTGCCGAGACGGTTAGAGTCGACGCGGTATGCACATGACGAGAGTAAGGTGAATTGAATAGGTTATGCCATGTCGGTGGTGTACAACCGAGAACGTTGCATTTCTCTCGGTTGTACATTGCCGAGAGTGTGTTTCCACTTTCGGTAAGGAGTGAACGAAATTATGTCGAATGTTTCGAACCTGCTTGACCGAGACAACAGAAATGGATGATTTTGAACTTTTTTTCTAGAAATGTACTTTTGGTTGTTCGTCTGTGTGCTTAAATGTTGTAGTGTTTTCAGGTATGGCTCGTTCGAAAGCACCGGTGACAAGGGAGGAGGTTGGTGTTGAGGTGTCGAGGGCTAACCGGGGGCGAGGCGGCCGGAGACCCCCGACGACATCTTATCGGAAAGAGAAAGAGCAAGAGAAGGCGGATTTGAAGGGAAAGGGTAAGATTGGTGGAGGACGTGCGAAGAAATTAGAATTGCACGATGAGGGGTCCAACATTGACGCGCAGCGACACTCAGATCTTGTCGTTGCCCTAGGCGAAGACGAGGCGCATGCCTCTGAGTCATCTGACTCTAGCAGTAGTGACTCATCAGCATCGGCGGACACCCATTGTAGTGATCGTAATGTGGGTGAGAGTACTAGTGGTGGAGGTGCCCAGAATGAGGGAGAGTCACATGGGCAGGGGGAATTGTGTGCTCCTTTCCCTGGTGGTCCAGAAGATGGATCGCTGTTGAAGAGCTATAAAGATCATGTCGCCTTAGCGATATGGAGCAATGAGGTACATAAATTTAAGCCGTTTATGGTCATTAGTGTAGTTTAAAATTTTTGCAGTTCAATTAGTTGACGAAATGTTTTTTGTCGTTGCAGGATCGGCCGACACTCAAGTGTATCAATCATGGTGCTCAGATCCAAGAATAGGACTTACAGTCCTGCCACCCTGACACCGCGGGCCTTCAGAGGATTATTCAGCGGTCAGGGTTGAATACGCTGATAGACTGCTCATACCGCAAGGCCAACAAAGAGGTTATCTCTGCGTTTGTGGAGTGGTGGCAGCCGGAGACGAACACATTTCATTTACCATTCGGTGAAATGTCGATCTCCTTGGAGGATGTGAGCATGCCGCTGAAGATTCCTGTCACGGGCAAGGTGGTGGCAGTTGAGACCTTTGCGAGGTACACCGACGAATCTCGCTCGGATGCAATTAAGCTGGTGTCGAAGCTCCTTGGTGTTAGCATTGAAGATGCTGAGGAGGAAGTGAACATCAGGAAGAGGCTCACCGTCCGAAAATGTTGGTTGAAGAGTCGATGGTGCCCCAAAGCATGTGCGAGGAACACCACTTACCCTCCTGTAGAGTGCACAGCCCGAGCTTACTTGTTGTACCTACTATCTTGCACCCTATTTGCGGATAAGAGTGGATCTTGGGCGTCTATTGCCTTGTTAAAGCTCCTCGAAGATCTGGACGATGTGGGAAATTATGCATGGGGTGCATCTGCATTAGCATACTTATACCGACACTTGGGCTCGGCCATCAGAGTACAAGTTTCTCAAATTGCCGGATACCTCACATTACTTGAGGTATTATACTAAATCGACCTGAATTATTGCCTTTGTGATTACTATTCAATTCCTCTCTAACTAGCGTTGTATCTATTCGCAGGGATGGGTGTACGAGCATTTCAAGCTTGGGCTCGCCACACCAAATGCAAAATACATGGACTACGTGCAACCTCGTGTCTGCAGATGGGTTCAAAGGCACGAGACCGTGATGAGTCAAGACAAGGTTGGGTCCATTAGGCGAACATTGGACGGGTTGCGCCCAAGTGAGGTGAGACTCTACTCCATTGTTGAAACTGAATCAGTTGAGAACTTACGTTAAGGGTTTTTAATTATGTTTGTATACGTTTCATTAGGTTACTTGGGACCCATATGTTAATCACCGGGAGAATGGCGTTGTGCACGCGATGGCCTTCTACAGTGGCACACTGAAGTACATGGATGTGGTGGAGCCCTACCATCCGGAGAGGATTACGAGGCGGTTTGGGCACGTGCGGTCTATACCGATCCTCCGTACCGACCATTGGAAGCACATAGAGGGCCTTCAGCACTAAAATACTCGGTGAAGTATGGTTTCCAAGCAGACAATTGGGAACGTTGGCGCAACCATTTGTTGGCCCCCGAAGCGCGCGGTGAGAAGGCGGAGTTCGAGTTTCTGGCTACACCGGACTATCTGCTTTGGTTCCTGAAAGTCTCTCACCTATTGCTCACCAACCCGAGGTACTTCGATGACGACGCGGTTGCGACGACTATCGCGGACAATGAGATACTTGAGGTATTGACTGTGGTATAAGTATTAGGTAGATGTGTTAGAAAAACCTTCATTTCAATTGCCGATATGTGTTCTATTAACGGATTTAAATTTCTTTTGATCAGCGTAATAAGAGGGCGTTGGACGCGGCGTTAAATTGCCGCCGGAGTTGTGTACGTTGGAGTCTGCAAGGCAAATGGCAAGTGACGTCGTCAATTTCCTTTCGGGGAGGAGTTTCGGTCCAACGACCTCCACTACGACACCCACCACCGCTACCGGCGCCACCGACACATCAGTTCCTAGCGAAGCAGGCCGTAAACAGTCCCAGCACGATAACACTTCTACGCACTCCACCCCGGCTAATGTACCGCACGGGTCGGTCGCCGCTCGTCCCCCAAAGAGGTTGCATGACAAGGAATACCAACGAAGGAATGTCAAGAAGCCAAAGGAATGAAGCCACATGGACATCGACATTGCTATTGTTGGCTCCGTTTTTCCTTCTATTGATGAACAATTAATTCATTGTTTTGTTGAATGGGTCTTGAACCGTTGCTATATGTGGCATGAAACTTGAGAGAATGATGGAATATTTGGCTTTGTTTCTTGTTTTCTTTGTTGTTGTCAAACTGTAATTGTTATGTTTGCCAGTTTCACTGTTTATGCTGGAATATATTGCAGTTTCCTTGTTTTCACTGTTTTGGCAGTTTCAAAGTTTTCAAGGTTGTTGCACTTGCTTCATTAGTTTTCATCACTTTTCATTGTCATAGTGTAAACTATGTTTGTAATGTTTGTGCATGTGAAATCTGTATTGTTGAGGTACTAAACTATGTTTGTAATGTTCGTGCATGTGAAATCTGCCAAATTGTGCCATAAAATTGGTGTCGGACGTTCAGGACCGAAACCAAGATACTGGTCTCGGAATGTTGGGGCCGAGACTCCTTCACACGTCTCGGCCATGTCCCGCCGAGAGTTTAAGTTTAATAATTTAGTCCCCGAAACCGAGACTAATTTCGGCTTTAACTAAAGAGGAGTTTACATGGTTTTCGGTAGGAGAAAACCGAGATTTCTCGTTTTATTTCGGTTGGAACATGCCGAGAGTGCTGTCGACCCAAAAATATAGTACATTCGGCTTTGTCACACCGCTATGTTTAAATAATTCTCGGTATTGGTGTACCGAGAATGGTAGTTTTATTTCGGTTAATGTCAGCCGAGAATTATGCTTAGCTGACGGACGGGCATGGCCGAGATGGGTAATTTGGGAGCAATAACCAACCAAAACCCAATTACAATATCAGTTTACAAACGAAAACACCGTAACAACATCACCACCGACTACCATGACATTGTATACACCCACTCTACAAACCATAACATAGTACCAACATCATTATACACATCATAAGATATTAACAACAATGCACGGAAATGAACTCACTTTATATTATAGACAACACCACTTTACATCACTATTCATTGTCAGAGTTAATAATATTTACAAAAATGCGGTGGTTCGGTAAACATGAATGTCATACTATGGAGAATCTAAATCTACTACTGATAGAGCTCCTTCTTCGGAAGGTACGACCGCCACGATTTCACGAATGACAATTCCATCACGCCATCCTTTAGCGCACTCCTCAACATATCGTTCCCACGTGGGATATAAGGATGGCAGCGGTGCATTAACGGTCATCTTCACCTGTCAAAGTTAGAAGTACAAAAGATCACAGACTGTCACATACATGCGGCGATAAGGATGAAACCAATTCACAAAAAAATCTACACACTTACCCTAACCCAATGGATATTCCTTTCATTAACCATGGCAATGATAAGTCTGCTTTGTATCGACGCCGGTGGAGCACTACATAGAGGAAGAAACGTCGAGGCACTGCCATGCGAGAGGTTGACTAGAATGACATTAAAGGCCGTTGATATTAGCAATCCCATGTCTGGAAGTGTCAACCATTCTTCGAATGAGGCACTAACATGATTATCTGGACAATGCACGACAGTCTTGACATTTTCGTAACTCGTTCCAAGCAGTTCACGTCAAAGGCTTTCGTACCTGATTAACTCATCAAACATTCTTGTACGAACATTCCTCCAACCGTATACATCGGGAAGACCTAGCCCGGAGGCAACACACCGATAGCCACAATTTCCATCGCCTATCACATCGATAGTGCTGTCAAATAATGGCAACCAAGACGGTTCTATGCAATGAGAGTAAGCCACGTTAGATGCACTTTGGGTGCGTCGACTTGTACGACGCATTTTAGGACCAACTTTACTTTTTTTCTTCCTCGTTCTAGAAGCCTCTTCCGCAGATAGAACGTACTCGAATCCGTTAGGCAATCTTGTCGTGGAAAAATCGGCTTCATCGTGTTATCTCTTTGCAGTCCCCGGTGTCCTTCCCTTTGTCTTTATCTTCGTAGGTGGCACCACTCCGGTGTGGATGAAGGTCGACTAATCTCCCGAGTTGCGCTGAATAATCCTGATGCGATCGTCCTCTTCAGTGCAAGCATGGAACTTTTGCAGGACTCTTTCAATCTCATCGTGCACATTGTACCAAGACGGGTCCACAGGATTCTCAGGTATCATACTCAACTTTCGCCAGTAGACATGAATATCCTCGAGAGGGATGGGTGTCCCAACAAATTTATGGATATTTAACTCGTGGGCACAAGGAAGGCCGTGTGTGGTACGTATCTCGCAACTATAACGAGTTGAGTCGTGTCCAACGTCCTCCCCACGTTTCAATTCTTCTCGAATTAACTTAAGCCCCCGTTGGGAGACATAACCACGCAATCGGCGATATAACTCATTAATACAATCATGTTGGACCACATTCAGACTGAGCTCAAATGAAGCCTTGATGTTGTTGTGTTGAATCCTAAGGATGCCATCTACCACATTCCACAAAGTCTCAAAGTTTGCCTGACTGTTGCCAAGATGTAGCTACAGAGTGGAATGCGCAGACTCCACCCTATGTGTTGTTGTTTCCCCAAAATGCATGATTCGATTTGTCCAAGCCGGTAAAAATTTCTCCTTGTATGTCTTTACCCATGTGTTCTCCAAGTAATCAAGAAGACCCTTCACATTCCCGAACTCAGAACGCAAGTCATTCATCCTAACTTCAAATAAGGCCTCGGACTTAGCATACATGACACTCGTCCACCTATCCATGAAACGAGCGAAGCCTTCGTTTTCTCCAAACATCTTCTTAGTCTTGGCCAATACTACTTTGTTGATGTGCCAAGAATAAAGAATGTGAGACGATGATGGGAATACTACATTGATGGCACTAATAAGGCCTAAGTCCCGATCCGTCACAAACACGTCGGGTTTAGGCCACCCATCCAGTATGGATCTGAAGTTCTCAAGTGCCCAAACAAAATTTGCATGACTCTCTGATGATATGAAAGCAAACCCAACGGAGAACGTCAAATGCGTAGAAGTGATGCCAACAATCTCCAATAACGACATTCGATACCTATTTGTTTTGTACGTGCAATCCATCAAATTACCGAAGGAAAACACCTTAGCAACTTGATTGAATTAGGATGTGCCCAAAACAAATCAGTTACGACATTCGTATAGGGATGCTTCCTGTGACACGACATCCACTTATTCTTCTCCAATATGTGCAACAGTTGTTGCATTTGAGTCCTCCCACCCGCATCCTCAATTCGGACTTTCTGTCTTGCATTATATATTGTCCGCATTGTCGATACGTTTGTAACATCTCTTTGCTTCAACGTATTGAGGATGTCTCGCTTCACATTACCCTTTGTCATCTGCACAACAACCACCTACTCCCCCTTATCCAATCTTCCAGCGTATGAGTGGCCGTCCAAGTTTTTCGCGGGCTCGTGATTGTGCCTCCCACATATGACAGTAACGTACCACAAAGAGTCGACATTTTCCTTGATGTTAATAAGGAAAGGACATCCACATTTCTTCGTACCAGTTTGAGTCCTCCCTTTTTCCTCTTCTTCTTCATTTCTTGGTTTCGAAGAAATTTTGGCCGCTTTCCCCTTCCCAACTCTTTGAGACATTCCCCTATAAGTTCCAGACCTCTCGCACGCAAGTTTCACCCTTCCTCTGCGCTTAATGCCCCCGGCATCAGAGTGCTTCATCACTAAAACAAACATGTTCTCCCGGCCTATCATTTGAAGCCATGAAATTGCCGCTTCTCTAGAGGGGAATGGCCTATAAGGTGTAAACGTCTCCTTGTAGTCTTGAAATAAAGTAGAGACCGGCATTACCTGCAATACAAACATTGTAACATTATGATCAACCGAAATGCACAGTTAATTCACCAAAAGACCTCAAAAACCACGTTTTCGGTTGTTCAGATCCGCAAATATATGCGTAGTGTCGGTTATGTCCAACCGAGACCTACATCATTTTCTCGGTCAATCCATACCGAGATTATGCCTTCGTTAGGTTCACAGCATGACGCGAACTACGACGAAGTCTCGATTGATGTGGACCGAGACGTTTCTATAACTCTCGGTCCTGCGTGGCCGAGACATTCGCGCCCGTGCAAAAATCGACTTAAAATTTGAGAAACCGCATATATAACACATTAAATTTCAAAAATTACCTCTTGTTCTACCTCCTTTTGCACCAATGCAGTACAATCTTCCATTTTATAGTGCAAACAAACTCGGATTCCTCGAATTTACCAAGCCCTACGTTGACAAATCAAACCATCAATTTTTCTAGTTTTTGACCGAAATTACAGTTCCTACAAAGCATCATTAGGTTGGCAAACTTTGTTACCTCGCTGTTGGATGATGTCAAGCCGCAACAATCGATACGCTCGGCAAACGCAATGTGGCTTTATGGTTCACTTGTGAAGAAAATAGTGGTGGTGGGGTGCCCCAGTTTCAATTTCGAAATGGTTTGTGGGGTTTGAGTCAATATATATTAAGGGGCAAAATGGTCATTTCCATTTTAGCTGGGAAATTAACAAAATCCTTGGGTGCCTTCATGAAATGGTGGGGTGCCCTTAGCGGCCCTCCGGAAGAGGATTAACTTCATCCCTCCATCCTTCCTCGATTAAAACAACGCAAACGATCTATGGTCAATACAATACACTTAACAATAAATATAAGGGTCTACAACCCTTCCCGTCACTTTATGACTCTACAATTAACATGTTTAGCACAATCAACCTTTGTTTAGACCTTTTACTTAGCTAATTTTAAGTAAATTCATAGTATAAGATCTTGTCGTTGCGCAAATTCAATTTAATTAAGTTATGGTAAGTCGTGATAACGTATTGTATACACATTAGCAAATCATACATAAGTAAAATATTAAATTATCAAAAATACTCTCAAGTCAGGTCATGTAGAATTCGGGTCATTACAACACCACCACATAAAAGGAGATTAGCCTCAATTAGAGTAATTTAGCATTGAGTTTGAGTATTAAGGATTTTTTGTTGGAGAAACATTGAAAACTCCACGCTAGCAATCATTGTTTGGTTTCATTGATTAATTCAAGGTAATATTTATATTCATCTTTGATTTGCAATGATTTTCATATTGAATTGTGATATGTGTGTTTCAATGATGTGTGAGTAGTCTATTTATCTTAGGGACCAATAAATCCTATAGTATGAATGCTATGCTTTCAATAGGAACAAAAAGTGAAAATAAAAAGTGCAATGATTAGAATTTTTATTTATTATGAGTGTACTGCTATAGACATCTCGATCACATGTTTAATGAACTTAGGTTTTAGGAGTTATCATGGCCATTGAAGCTTCCAATCCGGACATAAACGGTACAACCGTAAAATACACAACATTGAGAGATAGTTATTGATTAAGGAGGCGCGGATAGTAAACTTAGTTGTTTATCAATCCAATGATTTGAGACTTAAAGCAATGTGCAACTTACGTTATTCACACCGATAGGTGTACTTTTAGTTTGCACATTATAATCTTCTCCGTCAAGACAGTGAGTTGAAGTGGATTTGAAGGAAATCTGTCTATTCTAATTAGGCATTGCACAAAACATATTGAGACGTAAACATTAATACAAACCATAGTGTTAAATTACCTAGGTGAAGCTGTAAACTAAAATATCCTTAATAGAAGAAGTCAATTAAAGTTTAAAGTTATTTGTTAGAATAGTTTAGTTTAGTATAAAAGCCAATTAAATGTGAATCCCTTAGCAATAATTCAAGTTAAGTAGGTAATATACAACTAGTGCAGAAACCTTTCATTGAGGACGATATCCATGATCAACGTAAGTTGGTTGCACTCTTACTATAAGCAAGCTATTATACTTGTGGCATGCACATCAGTATATACTTGTCAACTACCCCGTGTCCTATTACCTCGTGTGCTCCACAAGATAGTGGTGAGTCAATGAATACCACTCAACACCAATAATGCCATGATAACGAAATTCCTATAATGAGATAATGCTCAATAATTTTGACATCAAGAGTACAACACGTATAATAGTCTAAAAGACTGTAAATATGAAGTATAACAGGAAATGAAATGGAGAGAAATATCTCCCTTAGTTTACTTACAAGTCACACAAATTCCCTAGCTTAATCGGCCTCTCGACACCCCAAAACACATACCTGAACTCCCGAGACTCTCATATAAGATCTTGAGGCGAATTAGTATGTTTTAGGACTTGTTCGAGCTGTTAAAGTTGGGCTAAGTTGATTATAAAAATATCATAATCTTATTTAGAAATTTTATTATTTTTTAGGGTTTGGCGCTGTGGTGGCGCCGTGTGTACAAGGTCACAGTGCCATCACGACGCTACCTTTTTACTAGGGCAAGGGGCATGGTGCTGTGGTGGCGCTGTGTGTTCAGATGCACGATCCCATGATGGCGCCGTGTCATCTGTCCCTTTTTTCCCTCTTAACCTTATGTCGTGCATGCAAGGCCATGGCGCCACCATAGTGTCAAGCTTAGGCTACAACCCATTGGCCCTGTTTTGTTGCCGTGTCTCGGCCTATCACCCCAAACCCTCGTTTCCCCTTTGCCAAGGGTCCAATTTACACTCCTTAAATACAAACCATGCACTTTAATATATTGATCAAACCATCCACAATTTGCATGAATTCAATAAACATACCTAAAAAACACAATGAACTCTTGAAATCACAACTTAATAAAATTCAAAACCAAATATGAAACCCAATACATCTGGTCAAACGAAAATCTCACAAAGAATTCAAAAAAGAACTTAGATTTTAAAAACAAATACTTCTACACCACAAAACTTGAGAAATCTGTTTCACAAGAAAAACCCCCATTTTGGCCAAAAATTAGAAATTCTGAAAATTGGTTTTAAAGCTTGAAATACAGCTTCCATTTGGTTAGAATTTACAATTAAAAGACTTTAAGCTCATCTATATGCACAAGACCTATGATTCATGATTCAAAACTCACGAATTGACATTAAAAGGGTTATGAAATTGATACCTAGGATTATGGATTGAATTCCTAGCTCTATAAATTCATTTGATTAATGAATTGTTCCCTCTTTGATATGAGATTCTAGCAAATCAAGGGTGCAGCCATTCCGAATTTTTTGCTGTGTTTTCATGCAAAATGAAGAAAATGTCCTAAGTGTTGGTTTTTATACCCTATCCTTCATCAAGTGTGCATTTTCACATTACTAGACCAATCTAATGTTTCTTATCCACTCCTACATCCTAGTAACTCATTCCAAGTAACACAACATATTAACACAAGTCTCCTAGTGATTGGTGGTAATGCGTATCTCGAGGCGCATTAATGTGCATAACATTTTATTTACAACTATATGAATTGTAATTAATTTCAAGTTGAACCATAGACACATTAGATTATTTAATTAATCCCATTTAAGTATATTAGGACTCACCATATCACTCTCTACTCGACTCCACGCCTCGCATGCATCTCGAGGCACATCCCCACTTGTGTCTCGATGCCAATGAACAAAAAGTAGAGATGACTTAGTATTGTATACATTTAAAATACACTAGGAATACACCACAACAAAACTAAAACTTACCTTGAGCACATGCCTCGGTCATTGTGCGTATTTTGATGCGGTTCCCACGTCACGGATTGGTGACCCTTATTATGGAATAAACTAGGATTAGGAATTTGTGCTATGACAAATCTTCCAAACTAATTAAAACTTCATTCTTGAAACTAAAATTCAACTTAGGGTTATACCTGACTCGAAAAGGCACGAGAATTTATCTTGCTTATAGTCTTTCCACTCCCAAGTGAGTTCCGAGTCACCATGGAACTGCCACTTGATGAGTACCTTCGGGAGAGACTTTGTAATGGCCTGAATTTAATTCACCGTTATTAATAATGTGGTTGCAGACGTGGCTGACAGCTCAGACGCTCGTGGAACCCGCAGCTAGGCTAGTGTGCGTTATGAGCTAGGTAAATAGCTATTTAGTGTGTTGATTTGTTTAATTTGTAATTTTTATATTGAAATAGAGTAAATGACCTCGAAATGTGTATGATTATATTACATTTGACGTGCGAGATTGTGTGTTAAGTATTCACCTCGATATGCGTGTCGATGCGGGTACCGAGTTGTCTAAAAGACTAAATACTAGGTCAGGGAAAATAATACACACATAAAATGTATAAAATAGGTTAAATAATTAATATGTAATGTATATTTGGTGGTTAGGGACATGGTAGTACGCATATGTCGCGGTTCGGGACGTGAAACCGAGCGTCGAAACACCTGGAACACCACTTTTTGGGTTAGAGACAAGGGCGAGTGTGCCATTGGTGTCATTTTAAAGTCATTAAAGGTTGGAAATGGAGCAAATGGAAGTCCTTGGATTGCCTTGAGATGCACATGTGAGGAAAGATCACATTTCAACTATAAAAAGTCAATATGACTTTCATTTCACATCCTTTTCTCTCTCCTTATCTTCACATCCGAGAATTGAAGAGAATAAACAAGGGTTTGGAGATCCAAACTTGGTGATTTGAGGGGCTTGGAGTGAGGGAAATCATCAAAACAAGGTGAGAATCACAAATACCTCAACTTTCTTTATCTTTTAATCTCAATTTTTGAGGTGTTGGTGTAAATCCAATAGGGATTGTTTAGTGGTTGTTGAGTTATTGTTTTGATAGGTTTTAAGTGCTATGAAGTTCAGTGGTTGGTGTTGTGGTTGTTGTTGATGTTGGTGGGGTTGCTGGAAACCCATAATTTTCAGCAAGTCTGCTGTCCAGAACGCGATTAACGTGCTAATGACGTCATCTAGCGTGCTAGATGATGATTAGCGCGCTAGGAAAAAAGATAGTGCGCTAATGTTCTTCCTGACGAAGAACGTATAACTGCCTGGGAATCTAGCGCGCTAATTCCCAGATCTAGCGCGCTAATTCTCAGACCCAGCGCGCTAGATATTGCAGTTTTGACATTATTTTTGCTAAGTGACATAAAACACATCCAATTGACCAAAAATCAATTATAAATGGAAATAGGTCATTTCGGGCAATTATTTGGAAATCTGGGACTAGAAAATGCTGGACCGGGGGTTATTTACGGGACACGGAGTGCGTTTTGAGGTGTATAGTATCCCAACTGAAATTTCTTGAGCAGTATTTTATTTTGCTTTTGAATTCATATTCTTTTTTTAATACTCTATTCTTGGAGCGATTTAATGGACGGACGTTGAGGCTCTCCCTCCGTGCCATTTCTGTGTGTATGTCCACTAGGCCATAGCACGTGTGCTAGGGATCTCGGTGAATAGGTCGACCCGAGAGTCATGTCAGGGCACGTGTGGGTGCGTCATTTGTTCCACGCTGACCACCTAGCGGATCCAGATATTGGCCTTGCTTGAGTACTACTCGCCGGCAGTAGTCTATTGGGAGTCCGAAGTATGGCTCTAGTCTGACCCTGGCTCTAGGAACACACTTTAAGCTTTCACTATTACTTATGTATGCGATGAGCACAGTTGACTGTATTTATTTTCGCATGTTTATTTAATAGTTTTGTTTAAATTCTAGTATTTACTTTTTGTATTGCTCACTTAATTTCCTTGGGAATACTCACTCTGGACTCGTCATCTGCTTTTTTGTGATGGCTTGAGTGCAGATCCTAGTACGAGCCGTGGCAAGGGCAAGCTACCGGAATACTTGTGATTCATAGACATTGAGCCAGACGTATACGTTTATATTATACATATTTTGTTTTATTTTGGTATTTGGGATTGTGAGACACATCTACTACAAAAAAATGGTAATTTAGAAATGGAATTAGAAACGAAATCTAATTCCGTTGCTAACTATAAATGGTTTGAGATGGAATTGAGACAAAATCATTCAGAGACGGAATAGAGAGAGATTAGAGACAGAAATAAAGACAGAATAGAGAAGAAATTAAATTTTGTCTAAAAAAAATGGAGCCAATTTTCCCACCAAAAGTTTAGTAGTTTATAATCGTCCATTACGTCTCGAGATTCGTGCGTGATTCGATGAAGACGATTGAAAAATGGGAGCGGAAGATTAAAATCAGAATTCTCTCTCCTCCTCGAACTCTCTCTCTCTCTCCACCAACCCTCGATCCCTTCCCTCCCAAACCCTAAAATTTCGAATCACCATCAACTCTCTCTCTCATCTGATCTCTGCACCGTCGACTCTCTCTCCTAAACCCTAAAATCTCTGCTTAATGTTGTCCGTCGTCAACTCCTCTCTTCACGGTCTCATCTGATCTCTGCACTGTCGAGGCCAGTCACGACTTTGTTGGTTGGGGTTTGGGTTGCTGTATGCCTTTGCGATTGGGTTGAAGAGTTTTTGTGGTGTCTGCCGGAGCTCGTGCCGTCTGCCGTCGCTGCCTCTGAAGCCCTCACCGTCATACATTGGACACCCAAGTGAGATAATCCCTCCATTGAAATACCCTTTTTGAATTTTCCCTTGTTTCTCACTAGTTTGTAAGATTTTGATGACTTTCTGTGGTTCAGTTGGTGAAAATTTGTGTATGTTTTAATGGGTATTCTGGTATTCTTGTTTTTGGAGATTTCATTGGATGCCTAGGTTAGATAATCCCTCCATTGATATATTTTTTTTTGATTTTTTCTTGTCTCTCACTAGTTTGTGAGATTTCGATGAGTTTGTGTGGTTCAGTTGGTTATAATCTGTTGTTGCTTAAATAGGTATTCTGGGTTCTAGTGAACATTTTTTATCGGTTTAATATACATCAAGGCTTATGTTAACAAGCATGTTCGATCCCCGCAATTATAAGAATGTCGTATGAGGATTTTTTTGGAGGTAGTTTGATGTATATTCTAAGAGCTCCAAGTGGTTTATGCATCTATTCACGCAATGAGTTCGATTAGGAACAACGGAGAAATGTAGCCTCGAAACCAGAGAAAACATGGCTACTTTGAATAGTGCTGCGAAGTTAGGGTTCTCTTTAATTGGAACTTGGAGGGAAAAAAAAGTTAGGGAAAAGGTTTGGTTTATAAATTTATATGACTATGAATTTGTAACTATACTTTAAAATTTTAAAGTGGAACTTGTAAGTCTCTTTGACCTGATATTACTTTACGTCGTTGCTTTTTTTTGGCTGTCTTTGCACAATTATCTTATCTTATCCAATATATGCTTGAAATTATATAAGTCCTCTTATTTGAGAATTCTCTCTCACTCTTTTACATTTTGTATATTAATGTTTGTAGTTCATCTAGTGGATGCTTTTTTACTCCATTAAGAGATCTCATTCGATTAGTTTTGTTTCTTTAATTTGTTGGTTTTGAGAAGCAGCAATATATTGCAAATTTATGGCTTTAGTAGTATGACCGTTGAAACCTTTGATATTGTGGATGTGAGCATGGCTGATAAATCATCAATACAATATGTTCTTGCATCTGCGTCTTTTGAATAGTAGTATGCCTGTGCATCTCATCAACTAATTAATATAAATTTGACTGAAAATAAATTGAGCAAAGTGGTTAAGCCTCTTTTAGTTTCAGATAAGGAGTTTTCATTTTTGCGAATTCCATTAGTGGCAACTGAAATGCAGACTAATGCCTTTAGGAGAAAACTATAACATTCATAACATAAAAGCGATCAAGCCAACCAAGTGGAGCTGAATGATTTGGTTTGTGGTCACCTATATATGAGGTTGAGGGTTTGAGTCTTTCAGTGTGCAAGTTTGAGGGGTATTAAGTTAATTAGTTTCTTATTAAAGAAATACATAGTAGAGATCAAACAACATTTTTATTGGAAATCAAATAGTATGCTAGAATGGATAAGCAGAAAATTAATGGTTGTTCTGCATCTTTAATAAATACGAGGACTCAAATGTGATGTTTTTACTAAAATTTTACCTTTTAAATTTGGACCTTGTAAACCAACTTTAAGAATGCATTTTTTGGTATAGTTTGAAATACTTTCCTTGTTGATGCCAAAAAGAATTTATCTAAGGTATACTAGAATAACAAGCAAGTAAAAGAGGATTGAAGAGTCAAGATCATGACTCAAGACCGAACGAGGGGACATGTTTTTGTGCTCTTCAACCTCTTCTTCTTTCTTGCCTCTTGAACTCCTGCCCTAAATTTTAGAATTTTTTCAGAGCAATGAGTATCGTGTAAAACCCATTCTACATGTGGTGCATTAGAAGCCAAATATTATATTAGGCCAGAAGTGACTAGTTACTTGAAATTCAGAACTTATTTTAGGAAGTCTAATTCGATGTGGAATCTATTAAAAAATTGAAATGGTAGAAAATTAAAATTATATGTGTAACTACATTTAAGTGTTATGGGAATGCATCTTTTGTCATGGTACCGTATGATAAAGACCCATATTGTGTCAAGTTAATAAGGAAGCATGTTTATGATCTTCAAACATATTCATATAGCGTGGTGGTCTAAAAATAATATTTATAATCCATACAATGATTGACTTACATGTGAGCAACAAGCCACCTAAAATTTTATTCTTAGCATGATTACATATATGTTGGATATATCTGAATGATTATAATTTTAGTATTACAAGTCCTTTTTGTCTTCATGTTTGATTTTATGTCATTTTAATTAAAAATATATAGTAGTAATGGTTTTTTTGACACTTTATTTCTACTTTTATAGTTTTACTTTTTTCCTTTTTCCTTGTGTATGAGATTGGTTTTTTTTTTCTTATAGCATTGTCATATTTATTTAGATTGGTAGCTCATTTTTTCACATATTTGATTTTCAGGGTTCAAGTTTGATTGTGCAGAAGCTGTCAGTGATCGAATTGCACTACTGGGAACTTCTTCACTTCAATGTACTTGTTCGATAAATATAGTTTCTTAGAATTATATATAAGATTGTATAACAAGTTTCTTGTCTATATGGTTGTTGTGAATCATTTGTACTGTTTGTATTGCAAGCCTCTCTAAGGGCCGCGCGGGCATTCCTTAAATCTTTATTTCTTTTTCTTTGTTCATTTATGATTTTTTTTGCAAGTAATTGCTTATACCTTTGATATTTCTATGCAGGAAAACGTATATCGAAAGTAGAGTTCTTGAAATCATGTAAAGGAGTAGTAAAGCTTAAGGTACCCCTAAAATCTTGCACAAATAATGGGTCAGGTTGCATTACCTTTAATCAATGGTCTTGAATTTGACCTTTAATAGTGGGTTAATCAAGTTATTGTATATGCATCCACACTAATTAACTTTCTTAGCATTGAAAAAATACAAGTGCATTGATTTACCTGATATCAGGCTAGTGAAACTCATTCTGACTTTTGAGGAAGTGATTTTGCAAGTTCCAATATGCACTCAGCCTCTTTTGAGATAGAATGAAGCTATGCATTTACAAAACCTTTTCACTTGTTTAAACACCCTTGCAATTCTCTCAATTACACTCTTATATTGTTGCATTAAACATGCATTGCCCTGAAAATATCCCATTGTTTTCAAAAGAGCCTATATATAATTGTCTCATAGTTTTCTAAGTAATTGACAATGGTGAGTTTTTTTTATATCTTGTCAATCTTTGGAAATTTAATTTTAGTGTTACCAGCACTGAACGTTTTACCATGTGATGGATGTTGCTAGGATCAACCTATTTGCGTAATCTTGCTTTTCTATTTGGAGATATGGCTATCTTTATAAGTAGTTTCTTTTAAAAGGAATGATATATGGAAAATGTGATGCTTATTTGTAACTATAGCCATGGGAGAGGGAGTTCAATTCTTCTTGTTTTAATGCTAAAAGCTCTATGTTATTCTCATTGCACCTATTAGAATCCCCAGAATGTTGTTAATGCTTTGATCTTAATTGTCAAAGGACTAAAGCAAAGTCAATAATGTGTGTGTTGTTTCTGCATTGTTTAAGTGTTTGTTAGGACTTGTTGTCTTTGTTGTCTTTGTTTGAATTGAATGAAAATTGGGTCTCCCTAAGGAACTTCATGTATTGACTATGGTGTTGTATTTAATGTTTAATATGAGTTGAGTTTCTTTCTTGCTCCTTATTAGCTCTAATACTCTCTACCTATATATGTATTTAATTGGCAAAAGGACCAAAGCAAAGTCAATAGTAAAGAAATTAAAAAATAGGTTCCTAGCCTCCTCAATTTCCAAAGAAGATTCTAGAAGTAAAAGCTTTAGAGAGAGTTATTACTTTCTATGTATGGTTATTATTACTTTCTATGTTTCTTCAAATCCACCATTTCTCTCATTCGCTTCCAATCTACTATCAAGTTCAATAATCTCTCATTCGCCTGTTTTTTTTAGGTGCATTTTGGAGTCCCCCCGAGAAGGCTACTCGATTCCTCATTCTCTTTCAGTTTCGGTTGATTGGGCTAGACGCTCTCCAACATTCCATCCATTCTCTCTTTTTTAAGGTACTTCTTTCATCCATCCATTCATTCATTCGAACCTGGAAGATCTCAGTTTGAGGACTTTGATTTGGCAGACTTCGATTAGAGAATTGGCGAGTTCTTGATTTGACTATAATGGCTAATTTTGATGAGACCAGTTCCATTTCACTTGGATTTAGGAGGTTTGGTAGGACGTTGAGTTGTTTTGGTTTTGGTTTTGGTTTTGATGCAGAGGAGCGTTAGGGAAGTGGCTGAGCTATATGGATGCGATAAATCCTTGCCCGTAGTCGAAGCGCATCGTCCTTTGTTTGGATTGCATTCTATTGCTCTAAGTGCTTTGGAGAGGTAAGGTTTTGTGCTATATTTTCTTTGTGATTTACATTCTTTGATCTCTTCATGCCACATTTTTTCATGTATTTGCTACTATATTTGGTTCAATTTTGTTTCATTGTTCACAATTAATGAGCTTATCAGCTCTGTTTTGCAAGGTTTTTCAATTATTTCTCACAGTTTAGACGACTTTGTGAGTTATCTTCTTTGATCATTCTTCGCAGTTGTTTTTTGTGATTTTAAAGCTATTTTGGAGTGATATTTTGGGGGGTTTTGTTGTTGGGAAGTTAGGGATATGGAGTTGAAGAAATTAGGGGGAGATTTGCTCCAATCCCAATTAAATAAGAACTGACAACCTACCTCATCAGCCATGAAAACACTAACTAATAGGCACATAGTACCGTAATTAATTTTCCCACTAAGTGAATTAATCCCATATGAAGCAGTGCACGTAGTACTACAATGATGATGAGGAATATTGTTAGCAGTAGTACTTGAAAATGTGAACCTTTACTTGTGTGTATATGCGTGTGTATAGATAAAACAACCAAAAGAGTAGGTATAGATGAATAATACCTTCAATTATATATTTTCTACTACAAGCTAGGGTTCTAAAAACTAGGATTACTCTTTGAGTTGATCTGGCTATTTCACTTAAAACGTCAAGAGATTTGAACCTCTAACCTTAAGGAGGTACGAATGAACAACTAATGGGTCCCAACGTAATGTTTGTTTTGATTATTCCACTTAAAACGTCCTAAGATTTGAGTGTCTAAGTCTCTAACCTTAGGGAGGTAAGAGTGAACAACTAATGGGTCCCAATTAACAAAACATACACCAAAGCAATGTTTGTTATATTGTTAGTTTTTTTTTGTTAAATTTTTTTTGTACAATATTATGTTAAGTGTTAGTTTGTTACAAAAATACTATCCTTAATGCTTTGGTATATGTATTTACCTATTGGCCGTCATTGGTATATGTATTTGTTGAAAATGAAATACTAGGAGCTTTGATCCTATGTGGTATTTGTATGCCGCTTATAACTTATGAGTTATGATTTCTTAAACTCCTTGTTGCTATTATTTTTACGACCAAGTATCCTACTCTGTTTGGTATCATTCCTAAGAAGAGCTACGTCTTAGGAAAGTAGAAATCAAAAAATGGAATTGAAGCCACAAACACACATGAAGTTAGACACATTTTTTCGGAGATTAGGAGTATTAAATTCAATCCACAAACAGACATGAAGTTAGAACTCAACAAATGTAAAGTTTTTTTTTTGTTTTATGTTACTTGTATCAAACCACCTTTATTCAATGCATACAAACAAAGCTTTTTGTTCATGTAGTTAGTGAGGTTCTCAGATTTCCCATTCTACTAAATTATGTAAGTTGGACACACAAGTAGACATATACCGTCAAAAATTATTAAACTAGTTGACTAATTTAATTGCACAATTACAATAGGTATGTCGTCTACAAGTCTAGACTGGATGTACAACTGTCTCGACAACGGCTTCGTTCGAATTGAATTCGCGGCGAGGGTTAAAGAATTCATATCATTTGCTAAGCAACATTGTCCTACCTACCAAAGTGAAAGGAATATTAGATGTCCGTGTAATTATAAGAAATGTCGACTTGTACTGTACGTAGACGTCGAAACGGTTGAATACCATATATGTAGGTACGGATTCGTTCGGGATATCACTGTTGGTACGAACACGGTGAGAATAGAGGTCAAGAGCCGCCAAACTTCTACTAATTTGATAACCATATTGATGATGCTGATGAGGGAGGTTTTGATATGAAAACTTACCACGAGATGCTACACAACGTGGCAAGTCCAAGATTTAATTGGAATCACGTGGAAGAATCACCAAACCCCCAAGCATGCCAATTACATGACATGATTGAGGCTAGTAGCAAACAATTGTGGCCGGGGTGCAAAACCATGACAAAGTTGTCCGCAATGGCAAGATTACTTGCGATCAATTCAGAACACCATATCTCTGAACGAGGGTATAATGAAATCATAAAATTCATGAAGGATTGTTTGCCAACTGACAATTCATTGGTTGAAAACTTTTATGCCACTAAAAGAATAATGCGAGGTCTAGGTCTTCCAGTTGAGAAAATAGATTGTTGTGAGGACCAATGTATGATTTATTGGGGAGTGGACTCTGAATTGACATCATGTAAATTTTGTGGAAATCACGCTACATTGCACAGTGACGAGGTCGTGGAAGGAACACCAAAAAACACCCTTGCAAAAAAATGTACTACTTTCCTTTAGGCCCTCGATTGCAACGATTGTATGCGTCTGAGTCAACGACAAAACATATGCGGTGGCATGGAGAGCATTCCTTGCCATAAGATGTTATGCAACACTGTTCTGATTCGATTGCTTGGAGGCATTTTAATGATGTCAACAGAGACTTCACCGCCGAGGTTTGGAATGTTCGTTTAGGGTTGTGCACTTATGACTTTCAAGTTTTTGGGATTTCAGGAAAATTGTACTCTTCATGGCCCGTAATTTTGACACCGTACAATCTTCCACCATTGATGTGCATGAAATCTGAGTTTATGTTCTTAACGGTTATCGTTCCTGGACCGACCAACCCAAAACAAAAATCGACGTGTTCCTTTAGCCACTTATGAAAGAGTTGCAAGATTTATGGAATAACGGGGTGATTACTTACGACGTTTCGACAAAGACGAATTTTCATATGCGAGTGACTATGGATTGTAAGTGATTTCCCTACGTATAGCATGTTGTTCAGTTCGAGCACACACGGTAAGATGGCTTGTCCATATTGTATGGAGGATACAAATGCCTTTCAATTACGAAGTGGTGGAAAGACATTGTGGTTCGACTGTCACCGTCGTTTCTTGTCGAAGAACTCACCATTCAGGAAAGACGAAATTTTTTTTCTTAGAGGCAAAATGGTACTAAACGACAAACCGCCCGCTTTGCTATCTGGTGAAGAAATTTTGGCAGAAATTGAATCGTTAGGCTTGATGAAGGTGACAGAAATCGGAGCTGATTCTGTGAATGGGAGGATATCTAAGACTTCGGGATGGAGAAAAAGAAGCATTTTTTGGGACGTGCCGTATTGGAAGACAAACTTGATCCGACACAACTTAGACGTTATGCACATCGAGAAAAAAGTTTTTGACAACATATTCAACACTATTATGAGCGTACATGGCAAAAGTAAGGACAATGCAAAAGCGAGACAAGATATTCATGAATATTGTCACCGACCTTCTCTACGCATTGATTCAGCGACAAATACTTACATCCTTGGATGCTATGCTCTCGATACATCAAAAGAGCAAAAATTGTGCGAGTGGGTTAAAAAGTTGAGTTTTCTTAATGGTTATGCTTCAAATCTTGGTCGATGTGTGGATCCAAAGAAGTTGCGACTGTTCGGCATGAAATGTCATGATTGTCATATTTTCATGCAACGCTTGATACCAATTGCATTCAGAGAACTCCTCCCAAACCCGGTTTGGGTTGCAATTAGCGAGCTGAGCCTTTTTTTTCGATCCCTGACTGCGAAAAGTGTCAGTATCAAAGATATGAAGGTTTTAGAGTCTGAAATACCTAAAATAATTTGCAAGTTGGAGAAAATATTCCCTCCAAGCTTCTTCGACTCAATGGAACACCTACCAATCCACTTGGCTTACGAGGCCCGTCTGGCCGGTCCAGTTCAATTTCGGTGGATGTATCCATTTGAAAGGTAATATCTTGAGTTCCTGAAATTGTTTTTCCATTTAATAAAGTTTTAAATTAACATTAACTAAACTTCGATAGGTACCTTAAAAATTTGAAAAACAATGTTTGGAACAAAGCGAAGGTTGAGGGCTCGATGTATAATGCTTATTTGGTCGAAGAAGTCACATCGTTTTATTCTTACTACTTCATAGATCACGTCTTTACGTTGCACGACAAAGTGCAACGAAACGACGATGGTGGTATCGGGCCCACACCGTATTTTGTGGGCAATTTCTAAATTTTTACTTATCCTGGTCGACCCTTGGGCAAGTCAAAGGAGCAGTACTTAACAGAGCATGAGTATAATGCCGCTCATTCGTACATACTGCTCAATTGTCTAGAGATCGCTCCTTACATCCAGTATGTCCGTCACTTTCATTCAATAATGCAGTACATTCATTATTCATCTTTTACCAATACATGATATTTACATGTTCGTTTCTTATATGATCTTTATCGATGAAATCACTTAAGCAAAGGGGGAGTCGGAAGTCGATACTAGTCTAGAGCGCAACTTCCCCATTTGGTTTCAAACATATATAATGTTATTACGATTGTAAGTTATCGTTTCGTTTATTTGTTTCATAAATAATGTGTCTTAAATTTCTAAATTTTCATGAATAGGCTCGGAATTCCATCATAGATGAGACGCTTGTTGATCTTTCGGTTGGTCCTAGTTGATCTTGTAATGTGTGCCCTGGTAACCTAGTGAATGGGTATAAGTTCCACTCTGAAACATATGACATTAATAGATCGACGCAGAACAAAGGTGTTTTGGTGAAGGTTTCTAACTATGCCGATGTTTCCCACGACTACTATGGAGTACTAAAAGAGGTTGTAGAGATTGAATATACTGGCCTCAAGCGTGTGGTGTTGTTTAAGTGTGAATGGTATGACCCTACACCGAATCATGGTGTGAGGACTCACCCAACACTTAAATTGGTAGAGGTTCATCGAAGTCGATGATATAACAACAACGAGCCATTTGTCCTTGCAATGCAAGCCACTCAAGTGTACTACCTTTCATACATTTCTTTGAGGAACGAGCGATAAGAATGGCTAGCGGTTTGTTGCTGTCAACCAAAATTCACCGGCGAGGAAACGAGCAAAGACGATAATGACCAAGGCTCAGCAGAGATTGCATTCAAAGATGGTGAACCCACCACGTGCGTAGTTGACGATGCAATTCAGGATTTCAACAACCTAGATGATCCAAATGGGACCCGCGTCATTGTTGAAACGGGTCCAAGTCAAGAAGACAATGACTTCATTGTCGATAGTGGAGATGATTCAGAAGTATAATCATCAACTTCTATTCATGAGAGTGAATTTGAAATGGATGACAACGAGTAATGTATGTCTATATTATGTCAATGTTTGTTCAATGTTACGTGAGCTTTCTAAACCTTTTTTCACAATTTTTTAAGATTGGTGTTTTTTTAGGTTTTATGGCTTGCAGTGATCAGCCCCTTTTTCGAGGTCGCACATTGCCTCAAGGCGGTCGATGGATACCTTTAGGGGGTCCTCGTCCAGTCGGAAGAGGTGCAGCACAGACCCTAAGAACCGATATACCGACTGGACCTCAAGGACCGGCCACAAGAGGGGGTCGAGGAGGTCGTGGTGGTCGAGGTCGTGGGTCGGTTCCTGTCCTATCGATTTCGACTTCTCGTTCACTCGATCATGAGTTACAGTCACCGTTACCTTCACCTTCCATACCGTCCACGTCGCCTGTACCATCGACATCGTCATCTAGAACCATACCAAATTGCCCATTACAGTCATCATTGACGACATCGAGACATGACATTCCTCTACCGACTATGCTTGCGCCTCCAGCCACCGTATCACCAGCATCATCCTCTTCCTATGAGGACAGAGCAGGCTTGCAGGTTACAGGCGCTCTGCGAGCACCTCTAGAGGATAGAGGCTGACCCCCCTCGCGTGCACAGGATCCCGATCACACTGATTGCAAATAATACATAAGTTTGTATTTGATTAATTAAAATATTTCTAATTATCCATGTAAACTATTAAATAAGTTTTTAAGATGTTATGCATATTTAATGAAACACAGGGAATTGCACCCTTCTCATTCTTGTGCACGAAGGATGACAAAAGTTTTCAAGAGATGGATGATTCCAAAAGGGTATTCTTGGAAGTCGGTACCGAATCATCATAAGGACCACTACTGGCACCAATGGCAGGTACGCAGGACTAATAAATGTCTTAGGATTTATACAAGTTTTCCAATGTCTCGTAACAATTGCACTCTCCATTTTATAGGTATATTTTAGATGGGACGACACAATTCACGAGGATCTCATTCGTGCGGCGTACGACACGCATGCAGGCACCAGGTACACCACATTGATGCATAAGTTAAAGAAGAATCGTGTCCAGCCAAACTTTATTACAGATGAGGCGTGGAGGAGATACTTGGAGTACTGGGAGAGCGAGGACTTTCTTGCCTGGTCTAGGCAGACATCTATGAATAGGAACACTGAGGTTGAAGGACCTGTGACTGGACCCTTGAAGCACGATGGTGGCTCGGTGTCTTTTGTGACTACCAATGAAAGATTGGTAAGTGTTTTTATACTCTTGTTTATTTTTTTCATTTCTACACTTGTTCAATATGCTTGTGTTTGCTTTTAAACTTTTTTTTTTATTTTCTTACACATTGATGCTAGTTTAACTCATTTGCATTGTACATATTTCATTCACTTCAGTTCATTTCACTTCTATGCAATTGATTTGTGCTTGGCGAATATAAGTGCGCCAACCTACTAGTAATTGACATATTTAACATTTTTATAACTTTTGTATGTAGACTAATACATCCGAGACGCCACCTACCGTGAATGAATTATATTTGCATCTTCACACCGTAAATCACGATGGGGTAACTTTCATCGATACTAGATCAGAGCGGTTCTATGTAAGTATAGAAAAATGAGCTAAGTAGTAGTAAGTTTACTTAAAAGCATATCATTTAAGTTGTTTATTGTTGATCCATGCAGGCTAAGCTCCAGAGGAGACGTCAGGAGCTGACCTAGGCTACACCGGACCAGCCGGTGGATGATGAGGCGGTGTACTACAATGTGGCGGGTGAGTGTCCCAGAGGACGTGTCTACGGTCTCGGGTCGTTAGGGAGAAAGAAGAGAAGATATGCAGATCCTGGTGCTAGCACATCCCAGATGCCGGGGATGGTGCCACGCTCAGAGTTCGATAGTGTTGTCGAGCAATTACGACAGGTTGTGGCGTTTATGCAGAGGAAATTCGGGATGACAATGGACGGAGCAGGCTTATCTCAGCCACAACCACCACCACCACCACCACCACCACCACCACCACCACCACCACCACCACCACCACCACCACCTCATGAGCAGCAGCAGGCGCAAACAGATCCCGCTGATCCACCACAGCAACATGACAATGTTGATCGGGAGATGCAAGATTGGCTTACGAGAGATGAGCAGCTTGGGGATACTTAGGTATTTTTTTTATGGTAGTTTGCGTAACTTTTGAGATTGTAATATTGCTTTTGTGGATGTTTAGAGGACTGGGGTGCAAGGGATAAACAATTTAATGATACTTAGATATCTTTTATAGTTGTTTATATAAATTTTAGATTGATAGTTCTTTTTGTGCATATTTAGAGGATTAGTGGTTTTTTGTGGTTGTTGTAGAACAATAGGATTGGTGGTTTTTGTGGAAACTTAGGTATTTGAAACATTTATTATACTTGACAAGCTTTCGTGGATATATAAATCTTTTTTAATGTCGAATTGTACATTTTTTTTGTCATTTGAATCTTTGTTGTTGATATATATTGTTGATGTATGTATGTCAAATTCTATTTTTTTGGGGGATGTTAGCACCCCCAAGGAGTTGTTGGAGGGGGTGCAAGCGATGGAGCATGTCATGTTGTTGTATTTTCAGGTTTAGAGGATTTGGAGAACCAATTGGATTCTTCTTAGTAGTGAAAAAAATAGGCGTACAATCAGAATTGAGACGGATTAGCAACGGAATTCATAGATTCCGTTGCTATTCCGTCTCTAATTGGTGAGGAAATAACTGCGACAAACTGGGTAATACTAAATTTAGACACGGAATAAAGACGAATCAGACACGGAATGCATGAATTCCATTTCTGATCCGTTGCTAATTAGCAACGGATCAGACACAAAATTCATAATTTATGTTTCTCATCCGTTGCTAATCAGCAACATAATACATGCATTCCGTTTCTGATCCGTTGCTGATTTGCAACGAATCTGAAACGAAAATTATGAATTTCGTGTCTGATCCATTGCTGATTAGCAACGAATCAGACATGAAAATTATGAATTCGTGTCTGATCAGTTGCTAATTAGCAACGAATCAGACACGACATTCATGCATTCCATTTATGATCCGTTGCTGATTAGACACGGATCAGAAATGAAAATTATGAATTTTGTGTTTGATCCGTTGCTAATTAGCAACAAATCAGAAATGGAATACAACTAGAACCATTCAGTTTGGGAGAAAGTCCATTTCTGTTTCGTCTTTGTTTCGTTTCTAAATGCATCTCTAATCCGTCTCTAATCAGCAACGGAACACATTTCCGTTGGTGACTAAATTATTGTCGACAGTTTTAGAGACGGAATCGATTCCGTCTCTGTTCAGTTGCAAAATATAATTAGAGACTGAATTTATGCTAATCAGCAATGGAAATCTCTGTTTCTGATTAGCTATTTTTTGTAGTGGAGAGGACTCTATATACTGATATTTCGAGCTCTTTGAGGTTTATATATGATATATGATGTCATATGGGTTTTCCACACTAGGTATCAAAGTTAAATACATGACTATAATATTTAATATTTTGATTGTCATGATAAAAGACTTCCGCTATGATTTATTATGATTTAAAATGATATGATATGCAGATGATTTGAGTTGATTAACAATTTAAACAGTAAATCGTTGTTTATTGAGGTTAATAATGCTTACATGCATGTGGGACACAGCTGGCGCTAGTAGGCCAGGTTGTGGGCCCGCATTGGCCCTCGTGGCGGTCCATTTGGCTGTTACAGACTTGCCCCTCAACTGCTTTACCTTTTGGTCTAGGATATGTACAAGTGCTATTTATATGAAATAACCTCACTCCAATCAATCAAACTAAAGTCAACTGTAGGTCGTACACTTGCCATCGACTTATCTAGTTGAAGAATAGAAATATGAAAGAACGAATGAATCCTTCACATCTATGGAGGTAACTATCGGAGCATAGGTTTGGCTCAATTGAAGAAAAATTTGGTTCGGAATCAAAGGGTGATTGAGCGCGATTAGTTGGGAAGTGACTGTAAGTTGAGATATTTAGTTATTGTGTTATGCTTGTTTTGTATGTATATATAATCGATAGCTATATGATAAGAAATTCATTCTCATTGTTTGTATGTATATATAATCGATAGCTATACGAGTGAGTTTACGAATAGACAAATAAAAAAAGAATAGACTTGTGAAACGATAACTGGGCGTGATGAGATGCAAAATAGACTCAAGAAGTCTAAATTCAGGAAAGTGTTATGAGTAGTTTGGTATTAATATAACTGGTGAAAGTTATCAGTTATTAAATCATTGAGAATCGGTTTAGAAAGAAATCTAAGTTATTCAGGAACATAAGTGTTGAATAATGATTTATTTGAAATTTAATGTACCAAACTATTACAATTTTTAAACGCTCAGGAAAATGTTAGAACAGACTTAATTTAAATCTTAAACGACTCAAAATCGTTGGGTAAATTCGAAATAAACATAAAGACTTATGGGAATCAAATTACTTGAATATCTTGGATTTTGAATGAGGTTGGCACCAGTTACAGTAGTAACTAAGGAAGACCTATTGTACGAAGTATTGGTGTAATTTGTAACCAATTGAAAGTTGTTTTTGAAAATAGTCTCAATGAATGAAAAAAGAGACATGAGTTTTTGGAAATAGATATTGATTAGACGAATTAAACATTGATCGGACAGTTTAATCTTGATTTGGAAATCACAATGGGATTATGATAAGTCCAATCAAGTTGTTTAACTCGATTTCTATTCAAATAAAATACTTTGAAGCAAAGTATTGTCTCCTTTCCAAAACAAATTGAAATGTGGAACAAAACCATGATTCAAAAATATCAAATGACTTCTATAAAGAAGTACTGAGTGTATTTAATTGTTTATTACTCAAGTTACTTAATTTTAAGTGACGTTGAGTACAATGGTTCTATAAATCAAACAAAATACTGATGAAATAAATGAAAATACATGAGTTAGAAGTAATTTTTACTAACACTGGATTAGGTGTTGTTACGAAACAAAGATTGGTAAAATTTCTGACTTAAAAAATGATATGTAGTGGTAAGATCAACATGTATGAAGTTAAGGTATTTGGGAAGTGGTTTAATAATAGCTTGGATTAGCTATCAAATAAAACACAAGTAGTTATGTTCTGAAATTTAAAGTACCCAATAGTTATTTCTAATCAAATTAAGTTACGATGCCTATCACTACAATCAAGTATAACCAATGAATAAATAGATGTACTGATGGAGAATGAGTAAGTGATGTGTATGGAAGTCGGTATGAAATTCCATATATTGAGAATTTCCATTGATATAACTTAAAGGATTGAAATAACATTCTTTAAGAGTTTGATCAGTCGTTAGGTTAATCAAAAGAGTTTGGAGATTTCAGGTTGACGAGTTCCAATAAGACTTAGGATTTCAAACTATGAGTTAGATAAAAGTTAATATATCTTCATAAGGATCTAACTAGGAGTTAAAATTCAAAAGTCGGAAGTGTTGAACCAAAGTAGTATACAACATATATTATTGAATATGTTATATATTGGTTCAGATGTAGTGCTATACCACTTGATCAGTCAGTGCTGAAGTTTAAAGCATTAGGTTATTTTAAATTAACGTTGATGTAAGATACCTAAATTTCGGTGAAGATACTAATGAAATGAATGCACAACTTACAACTTAGTTAGTAATTACAATATCTTTGGTTGGAAATATTGAATAGAGGATAGTATATCTAACTTGATATGTTGGAAGAATTAAGTATTCTTCCATTGTAATTAAGGAAAGTAAGATATGTATTGAGTAATGGCAAAGAGAGAAAACATATTTATAACTTGTATGGGATACAAGTAAAAGTAATACAATGAAAGTATAATTAAGAAATATGTTGATCTCTATTTAGAAATGTATATCTACTTAAGTTAAGGATAATTGTTTCTATTCTAGCAATACGAGAAGTTAGTAAACAGTAAGTGATTGTGATGATGAGAAATCTAAAAAATTTGAGTTGTGGAAACTGAAGAAGAGATCAAGGCAATCTAAAAGAAATTGTCAGTTAAGTGAAAGTAATGAGGTTCATTGTGAACTTATGAATAGATAATGGTTTGACGAAGTTAGAAAATTCATTAATTTCCTAACCAGTCAAAGGAAAAGTTAAGCGAGTTACTGACGAGTTAGAATTAATAATTGCTTTCTAGTTCACAACTTAAATGATATTGTGAGTATACATTTAGAGAATGAGTGAGAGTTGCATGATGTGTCGTGTTTCATTTTTTGATCGGATTGTAATTTGAGATCTCTTCTCATGGGATGATGGATGTAATTTGAGATCTATAGTCATTGGATGACTTATGTAATTCCAGGTTTTGATTGATATGTTTTGACTTCCGATGCTCGTTTTCGATCCAATTTTTCACCAAGTTGAGCCTACCTCATGATAAAACAGTCCAAACCTATAGAAAATCCATAACACTAGTTTTGGCTACATCAAAACACGAAAAATATTAATTTTGTCCATGGCATACTGAACCATTATGACCAATTCTCTTGTCATACTAAATCAAACTTACACATATTTGGACCTTATCTCAATCTCGACCACTGCCAACTGACATAAAGCTCGAGGTAAGGTCTTGCACCAACTTCGTTCTCATTTGCAATACCACTGATCCCGACTTACACACAAATCGAGGCAAAATCTTTTTGTAAGGATTAACACTTGCTTAATTATTTTTCGAGCAACTAATAATTTATTTTCACTCGGGCCCTTTAGACATGCACTTGCAACCTCGAGTATGACAAACTGAGGATACACCTTAACACACCCCGACTTCACGACAAAAATACCATATAATACACACATTAAACACATAACACAAAAATTAAAATATACCTTATGATCTTTGATCAATAATGCGTGGGTCCCATTTTGGATACCAAAAATCTAATTAAAATCTAAAATCACTTAATTAGTCACCTAATCAAGATTATGAAATTCTCAGATTTCACAATTCTTCCCAACTAATTAAGAATTTTGTCCTCGAAATTACCGGTTATTGAACCAAAAGAGAGTGGATAATATTGTCATTCGTATACAACTCTTTTATTCCAAACTTGTAAAACCATTTCCAAAGTGAAACCGTTAAGTTGATCCAATCACTTTCGTTGTAATCAACAACTCGGTGGTAGAAATCATAAACATTTCAAATTTTTATGTCAAAATCCTTGGTTTAACAAAAAATGATATACATTTCTTTGTCAATCTTGACAATTTGTGAATTTCTAACAGAGTATCAGAGCCTAGGTTTGGCTCAATTGAAGAAAACTTTGGTTGAGAATCAAAGGGTGATTGAGCCTGATTAGTTGGGAAGTTACTGTGAGTTGTGATATTTAGTTATTGTGTTATGCTTGTTTTGTATGTATATATATATTATCGTTAGCTATATGATAAGAATTTTATTCTCATTATCTATTCTATACTTAACTCGTGAGATATGACGAGTGAGTTTAGAAACAGACAAACGAAAAGAAAATAGACTTGTGAAACGATAACTGGGCGTGATGAGACGTGGAATAGACTCGGGAAGTCTAATTTCGCAAAAGTGTTGTGAGTAGTTTGGTTTTAATGTAACTGATGAAAGTTATCAGTTATAAACTAATGAGAAATTAATTAAGAAAGAAGTTTAAGTGATTTAGGAACATAAGTATTGAACATTGGTTTCTTTGATGTTTAATGTACCGAACTATTACATTTTTAAACGCTCAGGAAAATGTTAGAACATTCTTAATTTAAGTCTTAAATGATTGAAAATCGTTTGGTGATTTTGAAATAAAAATTGAGACTTGTGAAAAGCAAATGATAAGTATATCTTGGATTTCTGAATGAGGTTGGCACCAGTTATAGTAGTAACTAGGGAAGACCTATTCTATAAAGTATTGGTGTAATTCGTAACCAATTAAGAGTTGCTTCAGAAAATAGTCTCAATGAATGAAAAAACAGATATGAGTTTTTGGAAATAGGTATTGATTAGACGAATTAAACCACGATTGGACAATTTAATCTTGATTTGGAAATCACAATGGGATTGTGATAAGTCCACTCAAGTTGTTTAATTCGATTTCTATTAAAATAAAATACTTTGAAGCAAAGTATTGTCTCATTTCCGAAACAAATTGAAATGTGGAACATAACCATGATTCAAAACAATCAAATAAATTCTATAAAAAAGACCTGAGTGTCTTTGCTTGTTTATTACTAAATTTACTTAATTTTAATTGACGTAGAGTAGAATGGTTTTATGAATCGATCAAAGTACTGATAAAATGAATGGAAATACACGAGTTAGAAGTAATCTTTGTTAGCACCGGATTAGGTGTTGTTACATAACAAAGACAAGAAAGTTTTCTAACTTAAAAATGAAATATTTACTGATAAGATCAACATGTTAGAATTTAAGGTATTTGGAGAGTGGTTTAATAATAGCTTGGATTAGCTATTAAATAAAATACAAGTAGTTGTGTTCTAAAATTTAAAATACCCAATAGTCAGTTCTAACCAAATTAAGTTACGATGCCTATCACTACAACCTAAATATAATAATGAAGAGATAGATGTATTAATGGAGAATGGGTAAGTAATGTGTATGGAAGTAAGTATGAAATTCCAAATATCGAAAATTGCCATTGATAGAACTTAAAGGATTGAAATAGCATTCTGTAAGAGTTTGATTAGTCGTTAAGTTAATCAAAAGAGTTTGAAAATTTCAGGTTGATGAGTTCCAATAAGACTTAGGATGCCAAAGTATGAGTTTCATAGAAGTTAATATATCTTCACAAAGATCTTACCAAGAGTCAAACTCCAAAAGTAGTAAGTGTTGAACGAAAGTTGTATACAACAAATATTAGTGAATATGTTGTATATTGGTTTAGATGTAGTGCTATATCACTTGATTAGTCAGTTGTGAAGTTTGAAGCACTATGTTATTTTAAATTAGAGTTGATGTAAGTACCTAAATGATGGTGAGGATACAAATAAAATGAATCCACAACTTACAGCTTAGTTAGTCAGTACAATCTTTTTGGTTGGAAATATTGAATGGAGGACACTATATCTAACTTGATATGTTGGAAGAATTAAGTATTCATATATTGTGATTAAGGAAAGTCAGATATGTATTAAGTAATGGCAAAATAGAGATAGCATATTTATAACTTGCATGAGATACAAGTAAAAGTACTACTATGAAAGTTTAATCAAGAAATACCAGAAGTTAGTGAACAGTAAGTGATAGAGATGATAAGAAATATCAGAAATTTGAGAAATATTGGAAACTGAAGAAGAGATCAAGACAATCTGAAAGAAATTGTCAATTAAGTGAAAGTAATGTGGTTTATTATGAACTCCTGAATAGATAATGGTTTGACGAAGTTAGAAAAGTTATTAATTTTCTAATCAGTCAAAGGAAAAATTAAGTGAATTGACTGACTAGTTAGAATTGATAATTGCTTTCTAGTCCACAACTTAAATGATATTGTGAGTATACATTTAGAGAATGAGTGAGAGTTGTATGATGTGTTGTGTTTCATTTTCTGATCGGATTGCAATTTAAGATCTCTTGTTATAGGATGACAGATGTAATTTGTGATCTATAGTTATAGGATGACATATGTAAATCTAGGTTTCTGTTGAGAAATGTTAGAAGGGTAATGGATTAGATAGACAAGCAACTCAAATTTGTATCTAATGTTGTGCTCAAATATTATTTGCATCACTATGTAATTTTAGATTGACGATAGTCTAAGAATTAATCAGCCAACAATTCAAATAATAAGATGATCAGTGATGAGAAAACAAACTAGTATATGTGTACTAGACTTTGGTGGATAAGGAAAGAATTATCGATGGTTTGTGGAATTGCTATTCAGTTAAGAATGAAAATTGTTTTTTGAAAAGAAAGATAGGCTAGATCTTGGCAGGTAATGAATCTTGAATGGAATTCAAGTTATGAGATGAGAAATGAAGTAAGGCTACCAGATATTCCACGAAGTCAATCAATTAACTCGTCAGAAATTCACAAATTGTTAGGATTGACAAAGAAACATATATCACTATTCATTAAACTAGGGATTTGGACATGAAAAGTTGAAATGTTTATGATCTTTATCATCGAGCTGTTGATTACAACAAAAGTGATTGGGTCCGCTTAACAGTTTCACCTTGGAAATGATTTTACAAGTTCATATTAAAAGAATTGTATATGAAAGACTATATTCTCATATATCTTTTGGTTCAGTAACCTATAATTTTGAGGACGAAATTTTTAAATTGTTGGGAAGAGTTGTGAAATTCGAGAATTTCATAAACTTGATTAGACGATTAATTAAGTGATTTCTAATTTTAATTGGAATTTTAGGTATCCTAAGTGGGACCCATGCATTATGGATCAAAGATCAAAAAGTATATTTTATTTTTTTTGTGTTGTGTGCTTAGTGTGTGTATTATATAGTATTTTGTTGCGATGTTGGGGTGTGTTGAGGTGTATCCTCAGTTTGTCATACTCGGGGTTGCAAGTGCATGTATGAAGGGCACAAGTAAAAATAAATTATTAGTTGCTCGAAAACTAATTAACAAAGTGTTAATCCTCACGTGAAGATTTTTCCTTGGTTTCATGCATGTTGCGATCAGTGGTATTATAAATGAAAACGAAGTTGGTGGAAGAACTTACCTTGAGCTTTATGTCAGTTGGCAATGGTCGAGGTTGAGATTGGGTCCAAATTGGTGTAAGTTTGGTTTAGTATGGCAACCGAACTGGTCCATAAAGGTTCAGTATGTTGTGGAAAAAGTTAAGATTTTGGGGTTTAAAAGTGACCAAAACCAGTGTTATGGATGTTTTATGGAGTCGGACTATTTTTTCGAGAGTTGCCTTAATACGGTGAAAAATTTGATCCAAAACGAGCATCGAAAGTCAAAACACATCAAAATAGAGATTTCAAAAATTAATAAATAAAAAGAAATTAAGTTGCTGACTAGTAGCTGAGGGTTTAGATATATATAATCAAATCAAAATGATTGTTTTGATTTCAACAAAACGAACAGTTCGTTCGTTCCCTCAATCTGTCAACTTGATTTCTCACTTCGCGATCTCCCTAAGTCTGATTTTCGCCCGATTTCTTTTTGCAAAATGGTATAGCATCGCAAGACGGTTAATTCAAGCTAATTTTTTGTGGTGGAGACGTGGTTTTCGGCTCGAAATTTGGTAAAGTGTCAATTCAGGGCATTTTTCCTCAATTCAATTTGAATTCTCGTCATTTTTCGATTTTCTTCGCAGGGTTTTGATAGGAATTATTAGGGATTTTTGAGAATTAATGTATTAGGTTGAAGTGAGCCAATTTGGAATAAATCCCATCAACATAGGTTAGTATTTCGGTGAAGTGAATTGATGCAATTCAATTGATAATTGTTTTGAAGATGTTTTTGTAGTTAAAATTGATTTACATCAGGATTTTTTGGACAAATTTGATTATGGGTTTTTGTCCAAATCAACTCCACGAGCTATGGAATTATTTTGATGTTTGTATTGAGTTATTTCATGGTGTTTGTTGTTGAGTTTCAAGGATTTAATTGCGAAAAAATTGATTTGGAGATGCTTTTTCTGTTCAAATGAAATAAAGTCTGCCTAGTTGACAGGCCATATAGGAAAATTCATAACTTCTCCATGGGTGATCTAATTTGAGTGTTCTTGGAGTCTATAGAAAGTAGGGCATGAGTACTAGAAGTTCCTTTTAGGTCATCATGACAAATATTGAGGTTTTCAAGGTTAAAAGTTACCCAATTAGCTAGTTGAAAGCCAGTTGAAACAATTATATAAATTAATATTTTTGGAAACTGTTCTCGAGCATACTTTGGTTGGAGTTTTCAATAGGTTTCATATTTGGTTTCACTTGAAGCTTGGCCCATAATATAATTTTGTATGCAAGGAAGCTATTGGAGCCATTTTAAAAGTGATTCGACACTCTAGGAATCCCAAAAATTAAGCTTAAAGTTGGTTGGTTGAAAGTAAACCCTATAGTGGTCTTTATTATTTATGGAATTTATCTTTGTACATGCATTTGTGCTTAGTCTGCATTGCATTTCACATCATTCTTGGTTATGCATTTATGTCATTCTGGACAATGGCTTATTAGTGCTATGGCCCACAAGCGAGACTTGGGGCTAGGTTTCCTGACATGATAGACTGAAACACAAAAGACCCAAGCCACATAAGTTTTTCTTTGAGCATGCATTGATGGAAAAGTATGTGGTTGGAGTGTGGTCGGCTACTTCCCTAAGGTAGTCGTAGTTGTACTTAGCATCTATTACCATAAGTTCAGTAGTAGATGCGGATGACTGAGCTAACTTGTCTGGCCCGAAAATCTACTCCGATACATTGCCTTTGCATTCCATGAAATCCTAGTACCACTTCTATGCTATATTTGGAAGTCGACGTCCGAGTATAGTTAAGAAATAGAAAGATAGGGATTCACATTGTTATATAAATTTCGTGTTATTTTGAAATGCAATTACATGATGTATTCAGACTAACATTTTTATGAGTACAGAGCAATGTATGAGTTTATTTACCTGAGATCTTTGAGTCGTTTTTGATGATGTCAGATTTATAGTGCAGATAAGGAAGAACGGATAAGAGTCGAGGATTGTGTTGATTGTTTCTCAAATTAAAAGGTTAATTCTTGTTGTAAATTGATTATATATATCTTGTTTTGGGTTTTACGGTGAGTGTAGGACATGAAATACTCTCAAACATGTTATGAAAGTTTGCTAAGTTAGTTTATAAAAAGCTTAGAGGTTTAAGATTTAGATTTTTGTCTAATTTGGGATTGTAAAGTAGTAAATAAGGTAACATAGACGTTAAGTTAGTTTAAATGATTTAAATTGATAAATATTGTGAACTGCAGGGAGTTGTGAGTGCTTCAGGCTTCTTCCCATTCTACTGTCTATTAAGTGAAAGTTTTATGGCATACCATTTTTAGGGGAGGTGCTGCCGAAACTTTTATAAAAATATGGAGGACATTCTGTATGATTTTCTAATTTGCTATAATTACATAAAACAAGTATTTAGTTTCGTTTAGGCTATAAATTTCGTTTTGGAGCATTATTAAGGATTGAAATAAAAATCTTTTTTAGGTTAAAGATAATGGAATGGAATAGGTTCCTAATTAGGATAATTAGGGATAAGTCAGTGATTACTGAGACGGGCCCTGATAGTAACTCAAGCTCATACGCCACTTTCCTAACCCATCTCTTGATCTTGAAAGGCCCGATGAATCTAGGTGATAACTTGCCTTTCAACCAAAATCTATGAATCTAGGTGAGGAGAAACATTCAAATAAACTAAGGCTCTCTCAGTGTATGTGAGATCGTTGCGTTACTTGTCTGGATATTTCTACTTCTCATGGGCACCTCTAAGCCTCTGACAAATCTACCGTACCTTCTCTGTGTGATCAATAACAATCTCAGGCTCTAGTAACTCCCGGTCCTCTTGGTCATCCGAACACGATGGAAAGCGACATGGTCTACTATATAAAGCTTCAAAAGGCGCTATCGCAATGTTGGCATGATAATTGTTGTTGTATACAAACTCACATAAAGATGGGTACTCCTTCCATAATCCAAAAAAATTCTAATACACAAGTGTGGTGTATATCATCAAGAACATGAATTAACCTTTTAGTCTGCTCATCAGTCCGAAGGTGAAAAGATGTGTTGAACTGTAGGCGCGTACCATAATGCTCCTGCATACTCCGCTACATCTTGGATGTATACATAACATCTATGTCTGATGTAATAGTCCACAATACCCCAATGCAGCCTGATAATGTCTCTCTCGAACAATAAGCTCAACTGGTCAAATCTGTAGCGAGCTATGACTGGTAAGAAATGAGCATATTTTTTCAATCGGTCCACAATCACCCTAATAGAATCATATCATATGGCAGTCCCCTGACAAAGTCCATGGCTATTTCTTCCCACTTCTATCGTAGAATGGGTAGCGACCGTAATAATCCTCTAGGTCTACGATGCACAACCTTCACCTACATGTAAATACTATAGTTCTTGACAAACTCAGACACGTTCGCCTTCATTCCAGGGCACCAAAAATATCTCATCAAGTTATGATACATTTTCATTCTGCCTTAATGAATGGTGAAGTAGGAATGATGTGAATCATGAAGAATCTCGTCTCTCAGCTTTGCCTTGATGGTATCCATAATCTGTCTCTATATCTTAAACATTGATCCATTGTCTCTGTCTAATCAGAACAATCAGCACTATAGGCTAACTCACTGAACCTCGTGTATAAAATGTCGGCCCTCTAACCCTCTAAAACTCTTTTTGCAGACACTGTTTGAATTCTTATTTGTGCACATATCAAGACCCAAATGTCGATAGGAATTGTCTAGTTTTGGGGTTCATACGCAGCGGAAATTACAAAGCAATTTTGACAAAAACCCCAACAGGATCCGAATCTAATTCCATTAAAAACATTTAAACCATGAAAACTTAATCATACCTTGGTCGCAATATACCTTTCTGAAGGTTGATCGATCTCTAAGGTGCTGCCAACGACGAACACCCTCTACCAGCAGTCCGCACACGAACGGCGGCCGAGATTCGAAGTGCTAGTTTCGAGTGAATACCAAACCTTTTTTTTTTCTCTCCAAAACGATCCAGAGCGTACCAGAAGACCTTAATTCGTTTATGAAACAAAATTAGAGTTTCGGCCCTTAATCTGTTATATCTGTGTTCTAACTTAAAGCGTCTATTTATACAACCCTTGTATATAGACGGTTAAGTAAATTACACATATACCCCTACTTAAAGAAGTATAAGTGTAATACACCACAAAGACGTTTCTGTCATGAATTTTATCATATAAAATTCATTTTTCTAAATCATCTTAAAATCTCGCAAAACCATTCTTAGTGTGCGACCCAATAGGCTCATACAACGTTGGCAGTGTACCAAAACACATTTTGGTATACAAGTCATAAGCGGCCTCTAGCAAGACATTATGACTACCCAAGTTGTACGAATATCAAATCGATACAACCTAATCAAAGTGTATATAACATCCTTTTGTCACACGATATCCTTTTGATCAAACATAAGGTATGGAATTGTCATCCAACATATTCAATCGTACTAGTCTCGATCTCTAGGTAGACTGAAAACATCCAAGTGACATTGATCAATATCAATTCACTTAGACTAGTCTTTTTAACAGTCTAACACATCGAGGGATCCACTGGATATCTCTTTTTATATGAGAGGGACAAATCCTATCTCGATTACACAACTTCATCACATTGCTCACATAGTAACCATTCACAACCTTTATAATCGTCTGGTTAAAGACAACGGTTCATTGTGTCAAATCACTGTGTTCCTAATGTTGAAGTCTCTGGTAATCTCAAGTCAGAGGACTGAAAAATATACCTATCATGAGAAACAACTATGACTTAATCTATGTGATGTTCTCATAGCGGGTCGGTCCAATACTTTGTTCCCTAACAAGTACTCGTGATCTTGATTTGTATCCCTATACGTATAATCATCATATGATCATCAATCAAGACTCACACTAGTCTTAATTCATTATAGTTCCCAGTATAATGATCGACTAGGGACATTTAAGATATTTCTGTAAATACCCATGGATCTTATTATAATGTAAACATGCAAATTAATTATAATAAACATAAAATGAAATCCTCTATTTTATTAACTAAAAGTATTCATAAAGACAGTTAATGGATTGACCTAGGGCACATGCCCCAACATCTCCCACTTGCACTAGGGCCAATCATACATGCATCTAATGCCTAATGATCCAACATGACCATCATGTTTTTCTTATGGAATAGCTTTTGTCAATGGATCCGCAACGTTGTCTTCAGTAGGTACTCTACAAATCTTCACGTCTCCCCTCTCAATAATTTCTCTGATGAGATGAAAACGCCTGAGTATATGTTTGGATCTGTGGTGTGATCTAGGTTCCTTGGCCCGTGCTATTGCCCCGTTATTGTCACAATACAAACAAACAGGGTTAGCAATACCTGGAACCACACCTAGTTCAGAAAGGAGCTTTTTGATCCAAACCGCCCCCTTTGCTGCATCGGACGCTGCAATATACTCAGCTTCTATTGTAGAAATCGCGCATGATCTCTTGCTTCAAAGTTTTCCAGCTTACTGCACCCCCATTCAAAATAAACACATATCCAGACTGTGATCTAAAATCATCTATATCAGTTCGAAAACTTGCATCTGTGTAACCATTTACAACTAGATCATTTTCAAAACCTCCATAGACCAATAACACTTCCTTAGTCCTTCTTAAGTATTTAAGAATGTTCTTTACTGCTATCCAGTGACTCTCACCAGGATCTGACTGATATCTTCTTGTAGTGCTCAAAGCATATGATACATCAGGTCGAGTGCATAACATGACATACATGATAGATCCAATAGCTGATGCATATGGAATCTTATTCATACGGTCTCGTTCATCATTTGTCTTAGGACATTGAATCTTGCTGAGACTTATGCCACGAGACATTGACAACAATCCTCTTTTAGAGTCTTGCAAACTGAACCTATTCAGCACCTTATCTATGTAAGCACTCTGACTTAGACCGATTAACCTCTTAGATCTATCCCTGTATATCTTTATCCCTAGGATACAGGCTGCATCTCCTAAGTCTTTCATTGAGAAACACTTCCCTAACCAAGACTTGACATTCTGCAATGTTGGGATGTCATTTCCAATGAGTAATATATCATTAACATACAGTACCAAAAAAACAACTACACTCCCGCTGACCTTCTTGTATACACAAGGCTCATCTTCGTTCTTAATAAAACCAAAATCCTTGATTGCTTCATCAAAACGAAGATTCCAACTCTGAAAAGCTTGCTTTAATCCATAAATGGATCTTTGAAGCTTGCATACCTTCCTAGAATTCTCAGGATGTACAAAACCTTCAGGTTGTGTCATATACACGTCCTCAAGCAGCTTTCCATTAAGAAATGTTGTTTTTACATCCATTTTCCATATCTCATAGTCATAATATGCAGCAATAGCAATTAAAATTCTTATGGATTTAAGCATGGCTACTTGCAAAAAAGTTTCATCATAATCAACACCTTGAGTCTGCTGAAACCTTTTGCTACAAGTCTTGCTTTAAAAGTATGCACTTTGCCATCCATGTCAGTTTTCTTCTTGAAAACCCATTTACATCTAATGGTCTTACCACCTTCAGGTAAATAAACCAAGTTCCAAACTTGGCTATCATACATTGATTGCTTCTCAGAGTTCATGGCACTTAGCCATTTATCTGAGTTTGGTCTAGACATAGCCTCTTGATAAGTGGTGGGATCATTTTGATCCATAAGCAACACATCACGACTATCAGTAATGAGAAATCCGAATTTCTCTGGCTCATGTCTTATCCTACCAGATCTACGTGGGCCTTGTGTCACTTTTGGAGGTTCAACTGGTTCAGAATGTTGTTGAACTTCCAGTAGCGGTTCAGTGTTTATCTGTGATTCTTGAACTTCTTCAAGATTTATTTCTCTCCCACTAGTGTCCTTTGAAATAAACTACTTTTCCATAAAGGCACCATACCGAGCAACAAACACTTTGTTCTCAGCGGGATTATAAAAGTAATATCTTTTTGTTTCCTTAGGATACCCCACAAATAAACACTTATTAGATTTAGGTGCTAATTTTTCTGAGACTTGTCGCTTTACGTAAGCCTCACAACCCCAAATCTTAAGGAAAGACAAACTAGGTCTCTTCCCGTATCATATCTCATATGGTGTTTTATCAATCGCTTTAGAAGGAACTCGATTTAGAGTGAAAGCTGCAGTTTGTAATGCATAACCCCAAAAGGATAATGGAAGATCTGCATGACTCATCATAGATCGAACCATATCTAATAAGGTTCGCTTTCTCCTTTCATAAGCTCCATTCCATTGTGGAGTTGCTGGTGGAGTCAATTGGGAGACAATCCCACAATTTCTAAGATGATCATCAAATTCTTGGCTCAAATATTCACCACCTCGATCCGACCGAAGTGTTTTGATAGTTTTACCAATTTGATTCTGCACTTCATTTTGAACGTTCGAAACATCTCAAATGATTTAGTTTTATGTTTTATAAGATATACATAACCATATCTGCTGAAATCATCAGTAAATGTAATGAAGTACTGATAACCTCCTCTAGCCATTGTGTTTATAGGACCGCATACATCAGTATGTATTAGACCCAATAAATCACTTGCCCTTTCACTGTGTCCAGTAAAGGGACTTTTATTCATCTTGCCTAGTAAACAAGATACGTACGTTTCAGATGTTTCTAAATCAAATGAATCTAGAAGTCCATCTATATGGAGCTTCGTTATGCATTTCTCATTTATGTGCCCGAAACGACAATGCCAAAGATAGGTTTGATTCAAATCATTTGACTTGAATCTCTTTGTATATATGTTAAAGACTGGAGTATCAGTGGACCTTTTCATGCTTAGAATATAAAGACCATCACACAAATCAATATTTGCATAAAATATGCCTTTTCGAGAAATGGAACATCTATTATTCGCAATAATAAAATCAAAACGATCCATATTTAAACATGAAATATAAATGATGTTTCTGCTCAAGGCAGACACAAAATAACAATTATTTAAAGTTAAAATAAGTCAACTAGGTAAGACTAAGTCATATGATCCAAACCAGGCGGCAAAGAACTCTTGCTCCATTCCTACGCGGAGGACGACTTCTCCTTTCTTCAACTTTCTACTTACACGGTGAGTCCCCTGCACATTTATACAAATGTGAGATCCACATCCAGTATCTAATACCCGGGAATCACTAGTAGATAAATTAATTTCAATAACATAAATACCTGCAGTGGTAGTCGCACTACCACTTTTCTTCTTTAGATCTTCCAGATAAAGTTTGCAATTTCTGAACCAATGTTCAGGTGCATGGCAGAAATGACAATTCCTTCCTTTTCTTTTGGGTGTTTTGAAGCTGGAACAGGCTGGGGCTTGACTTGTTCTACAGGCTTTGCGACAGGTGCAGCAGCAACCTTGGTAACTTTAGCCTTGCCTTTGCCTTTTTTCTTCATTCCCTTTCCCTTTTGGACCATCAACACATTACTAGAGGGTTTCTTGATATTTTGTTCAACAGTTTTGAGCATCAAATGCAACTCTGAAATTGATTTCTCCATATTATTCATATTGTAATTCATCACAAATTATGAGTAACTCTCCAGTAATGAATTCAAGATCAAATCCGTAGCCAACTCTTGACTTATGGGATATTCGAGTCTATCAAGCTGGTCAACATAGCCCTTCATCTTTAGAACATGAGGACTAACTGACGCACCCTCACTCATCTTGCAAGAATGTAGGTTCTTGACTGTCTCGAACCTTTCTTCCCTAGCTTGCTGTTGGAACATTTCCTTCAGCGTTACAGCCATGTCGTAGGCTTCCATTAGTTCCATGTCCTTCTGAAGTTCAGGAACCATAGTTGCCAGCATAATACATGCAACATCAGTAGAATCGTTGACATGCTTATTATGCGCATCCTTCACAACATTCGTAGCATTGGCTGGTGGGTCCTCAGGGATTGGAGCATCCAGGACATACAACTTGTGTTCATGCTTTAGAACGATTCTCAAGTTTCTGAACCAGTCAAGAAAGTTAGTCCCAGATAGCTTATCCTTCTCAAGGATGGATCGCAGTGACAGGGGATTATTGTTACTTGAAGAGGCCATTGATCTACAATAAAGATTATGCAAAGTTTATTTTAGTATAGAGGAATAGACTCCCACTAAATTAACAACCCTCCTAAAACATACTGTTTATTTAGGGGACTAAAATCCATATTTCACCTAATTCTATGACAGCTATGACATGAAACACATAACTAGATTATTTAGGTAGGTAACAGTTACCAATTACATCTTATATAATTTTAGATACTTTTATGAGATACGGGACATCTTATGTCTTAGCATGTTTTTTATCTCGTCATGTGCCTAAAACTCAAAACTATTTTGATAGCTTTATTAAGTCGGATAATTTTAAACATTTAGGTAACTCTTACCCAACTTGTCTCACCAAGATAACACAATACACCCAGCTATGGCTGAAACTATATTAGTGTGATCGAGGCCTTGACAAGTGTTTAAAATGGACGACACGAGACTTAAAATTTAATAGAGGGATTTTATTCAGTTTTAGTGATTTTACGTAAACAATGAAATATCATATATTTTATTGATTTGTTCAATCACTAAACAATTTGGAAATTTTTGTACTGTTCACTAATAAAAGAATTTCCGTGCGCTAGGATTAGTTAGACGGCGGTCCCGTTTTAAGTGAGTGGGCGGATGGTTCTCATTGACGATCACGGACAGGGAACAAGGCGCGCCCGTTTTTTTTTTTTTTTTGATACGAATTTCAATTCCGAAAATTAAAATTCGCTATAGAAAATCATATTTTTTGCTGATTTTATTATCCTAAATTAACCCCTTAATTTATCCGAAATTAAGTCAATTAAAATATTTTAATTAACCCGGGCCCACATCTAACTAATCATCTTATCCTAATCCAATTAGGACTTAAGATATTTGAATCCTAGCATATCACCAATAACAAAATTCTCGATATTTATCTCCTATCCAATAGGGATAATGAAACCAATTTTGCTAATATCTCCTAATCTAATTTGTTACTATATCTTATCAAATAGAAATTTCAAAACAGAATAGATATAACGAGATAAATAAATAATTTTGAAAAATAATTATTTGCAATTTCGGTCCTCATCCAAATAATCACAAACATGTAATTGAATTATGAACTACTATCCCAATCGAACCTAATCATATTAGTTTCGAATTAATATTAAGACTTATACAATTTAAGAAACTTAAAATAGTGTAACCTAAATATGCATACTGAATTACATATATTTCATCCATGCATCAATACACAAAAAATTAAGATTATACCTAATGGTGTCATGGATCACAGAACACGAAATTCAATTCATTAAAATTATTCGAATTAACCTAACATGGTTACTAGCATGTACGAAACTGATTTCTATTAAATCACGAATATATGTATCATATACACAAAACATGATAATAAATCTCGCAGAAAACTTATGTATATCACATATACATCAACTATTAACATGCTTTCAATCATATATCATGTATATATCAGAAGAAAACATGCAATGAATTTAATGGAATCGAACCTGGCTCTGATACCACTGTTGAGTTTTGGGGTTCATACGCAGAGGAAATTACAAAACAATTTTGACAAAAACCCCAACTGGATCCGAATCTAATTCCATTAAAAGTGTTTAAACCATGAAAACTTAATCATACCTCGGTCGCAATATACTTTTCTGAAGGTTGATAGATCTCTAAGGCGCTGCCAACGACGAACGCCCTCTACCAGCAGTCCACACATGAACGGCAGCCGAGATTCGAAGTTCTAGTTTCGAGAGAATACCAAACCTTTTTGTTTCTCTCCAAAATGATCCAGAGCGTACCAGAAGACCTTAATTCGTTTCTGAAACAAAATTAGAGTTTCGACGCTTAATCTTTTATATCTGTGTTCTAACTTAAAGCATCTATTTATACAACCCTTGTATATAGACGGTTAAGTAAATTACACATATACCCCTACTTAAAGAAGTATAAGTGTAATACACCACAAAGACGTTTTTGTCATGAATTTTATCATATAAAATTCATTTTTCTAAATCATCTTAAAATCTCGCAAAACCATTCTTAGTGTGCGACCCAATAGGCTCATACAACGTTGGCAGTGTACCAAAACACATTTTGGTATACAAGTCATAAGCGGCCTCTAGCAAGACATTATGACTACCCAAGTTGTACGAATATCAAATCGATACAACCTAATCAAAGTGTATATAACATACTTTTGTCAAACGATATCATTTTGATCAAACATAAGGCATGGAATTGTCATCCAACATGTTCAATCGTACTAGTCTCGATCTCTAGGTAGACTGAAAACATCCAAGTGACATTGATCAATATCAATTCACTTAGACTAGGCCTTTTAACGGTCTAACACATCGAGGGATCCACTGGATATCTCTCTTTATATGAGAGGGACAAATCCTATCTCGATTACACAACTTCATCACATTGCTCACACAGTAACCAATCACAACCTTTATAATCGTCCGGTTAAAGACAACGTTTGATTGTGTCAAATCACTGTGTTCCTAATGTTGAAGTCTCTGGTAATCTCAAGTCAGATGACTGAAAAATATACCTATCATGGGAAACAACTATGACTTAATCTATGTGATGTTCTCAGAGCGGGTCGATCCAGTACTTTGTTCCCTAACAAGTACTCGTGATCTTGATTCGTATCCCTATACGTATAATCATCATATGATCATCAATCAAGACTCACACTAGTCTTAACTCATTATAGTTCCCAGTATAATGATCGACTATGGACATTTATGATATTTCTATAAATACCCATGGATCTTATTATAATGTAAACATGCAAATTAATTATAATAAACAGCAAATGAAATCCTCTATTTTATTAACTAAAAGTATTCATAAAGACAGTTAATGGATTGACCTAGGGCACATGCCCCAACAGGAATATCTGACTTACTCACCATCATTGCTGCCTCGAGTAACCCATACTCATGCATCATATGACATTAGACAATCTCGACATCTCTGGTCAGTACCATCTTGGCGTGTCTGCAACTACGTTAGCTTTTCCTGAGTTGGTACTCCAGAGAAAAGTCATAGTCATTAAGAAACTCTAACCATATGTGTCGTCTCACATTCAACTCTTTCTTTGTGAAGAGATATTTCACACTTGTGATCAGCGAAGAGTGTGAATCTCTCTTCATAAAGATGATGTCTCCATATCTTCTAAGCAAAAACCACCATTGCCAACTCTAAATCATGTGTGGTATAATTCTACTCATGTATCTTCAGCTGTCTAGAAGTATAAGCTATTATACCTCTGTGGTGCATTAATACACAGCCTAGACCCGTTTGAGAAACATTTATGTATACCAAGAGTCCCTGTCCAACCTCTAGCAATACTAACACTAGCTCTGTAGTCAACGATCTCTTCAACTGAACAAATGCCTACTCGCACTACTTAAACCAATCAACCACGACGTCATTTAGTGTCAATCTGGTAATTGGTCAAACGACTTTCGATATATCCTTCACAAACCTTCGGTAATACCCTGCCAAGCCTAGAAAGCTCCTGATGTATGTGACTGACGTCAGTGCCGGTTAATCCATGATAGCCTTAATTTTGGCCGAATCCATTGTAATCCTAGATGCCCCAATAACGTGACCTAAAATCTGACCTTTGAAAGATAAAATTCGCAGTTATTGAACTTGGCGTAGAGTATATGCTCCTTCAAAGTCTATAATGTCTCCTTGATGTGTTGCTCATTATCATCTCTAATCCTCCAATATATCAATATAACATCAATGAAAACTATAACAAAGCGGTCAAGGAACCGTCTCATAACAAGGTGCATCAAGTCAATAAACATTGTGGGGGCATTGGTCAGCCTAAATGGCATGACCGTGAACTGATAGTATCCATATCTGATTTTGAAAGCTATCTTGGACTTATCCTCATCCCTGATCCTAAGTTGATGATATTTTAGAGAAAAACTATACTCCTCTTAATTGATTAAACAAATCATCTATGCGCGATAGTAGGTACTTGTTTCTGATTGTGACCTTGTTCAATTGTCTATACTCGATACACAATCTCAAAGTATTTTCTTTCTTCTTACTAAAAATGACGTGCACTCCCTATGACGACATATAATGGGTGATGAATCCCTTATGTCCTAAATCTAGAAGGTGACTCCTCCAACTCTCTAGGAGCCATGTCGTACGGCAATATCGATATAGGTATGGTGCCTAGTACTAACTCAATGATGAAGTATATCTCTCTCAGTAGAGGTATTCTAGCTAAGTCCTAGGGAAACACATGTGGATACTAACAAACTATCGGTATGTCCTCAAGTCTTCATCCTTGATTCTTAGCTACTGTATACACTGCTATTAAAGTCTCCATATCTCCACTAGTCGCAAATCGAGCTTTCTTGTCGTCAGCTCTTGGGGTACTACCTCTATAAGTGAAAATCAGATGGCTTGGGATCTCTAATATTATTGTCTTACTGAAATAATCGATATGAGCTAAATACGCTGCTAGCCAATCTATTCTTAACAATGCATTGAAGTCTAAAAACTCGAGAACCCTAAAATTTGTAGGCGACTCTACCCCATCTATTTCTACTAGACATCCTTCAACAAGATTATTAGGGTAAACCATGTCCCCGGTAGCGGTACTCAGTATTAAATGCACTATACCTAATTGGTGTCAATCCTAGGATGCCTAACATGTGACCAGAAATAAACAATACAATAGAACCTGAATAAAACAATACGTATAAATCTTTACCACAAATAGGAATCATACCCTCAATGAATCCTCGTATGGCGTCTACATCTGATTAATCTATCATGTGAACTCCCTCTCGGCCCTGCTGTAGGTAGATTGATGCTAGCTGCGAGCAATCCCTCACCATATGCCTAACTTGTCCATACCTGAAACAAGTAATTGGCCTGTGTAGACCCTGTGCCTAAACTTGTACATGGCCCTGTGGATAACTTTGTCCCTCTTGGGGACCATCTCGGCCTCTGCCTCGGCCTTTGCCACCAAGCTGCTTCTGTCGTGGCGCTAGTGGTGCTGTAAGAGCTAGTATAGTCAGGGTTGGTAATGCTGGCCTGACCGGAGGTGGAAAGGGAGGTCTGCTTACTATACTCTGTGCTGGAGTAGGATAAGATGCGTAGGGTACAACCAATGTGTAAGATGTGGCTGCCCCAAATCCTTGAGAACTTCAGTCCCATCTCCTCTATCCCTTACCCCTTTGTCTCCTCCTCTTATACTCTGCAGCCTTAATTGTCGATAATGTTGGACCTAAAGATGTCCCATCAATAATTCAACTCAAATGTAAGTCTCATAGGAAAATGCATGCTTTTATATCTCAATAAGTATCTTGGTGCTTGTATTTAACACATGATACCAAATGTTTGGCCTCAGTCCATCTTTGAAATGATATACATCCTTTGAGTCATCTATCACTAGATCGCCAGCAAACTGCCTTAAGTAGTTGTATCTGTCTCTATAGCTCATCACCGACTCATCATCTCCCTGTCTCAAATTCACGAACTCCTTCCACAACCTCTTCATCATTACAGGTGGGAAGTACACCTGATAAAACTTCTTCTTGAATTCATCCCAAGTCTCAAAATCTCCATCAGTCTTTATCGTCGTACACTGCCAAACATTGATGTCTCTCTTCAACGTGTATGATGAGATCCCAGCCCGAATCTATCCTCAATCTTTCGTATCTTATGAATCTTCTTCTAAGACAACACCCACTTCTCTATCTTTTTGAAATTTCTCTGCCTATCAAAATAATATGGCTTAAATTAGACGAAATCTTTCACTAAATGAACCTCGACTGATGTGTTGGAAGATGTAGGAGTGGGGGACAATATTGTCTTAACTATCTCAGCCATTAATACTATCACAACATAAAGAATATGTGCTGACGGGCCTGCTGGTGTTGTAATGTGAGTCTTTGGCGCCAATAGGGTAGGCATAGTAGTAGTAGTTTGGGCCAGTGGAGCAAAATGGGTTGTCATCATGGTAATGAAATTGGTCAACTTTTGTCCCTGAGTCGATACTCGATCAGACAGCATTTATAGATCGTCCACAAAGTAGGAGGTTGACCTGCACTGGTGCTTGCGTCACCGCTCTCCATGGATCAGCTAATGGTGTTTGCAAGTTGAAAGCGAATGCGAATCTACTACTATGTAGATAGGGTATATATACATATAGAAATTAACTTGTACATATAAGAACTCCCAGCTCACTTTCGCTCACTTCCAAACTAATGGTTTCTAGGCAAGGATCATCTGGTTTCCACATTTAAAGTTTGTGTTTTATTTAAGTTTGTGTGTTGCTTATTAAGAAAGTTGTGCTATAATACCAATTATAATGGCCCCTCCCTTGATCTAGGGCACCGCCCAGCCTAATCTCGTCACTAAGACCTAAACTCAGCCACTTAGGACCTAACGATGTATTAGTTAGCCTTTTGGCTTATTAACCTTGTTATTCATGTTTAGGATAAGTATTACTAAATTTTTCGTTATTCGTGATTTTAGAGTTAATTAAAACTTTTGCAACTTATATATTATTTAGCAGAAGTCTTAACAGTTTAGCGGAACAAAAGTAAATTAAATCCTAAGTGTGGAAACCAAGAAACAACGATCACATGTATAAAGACAACATAATGATGATAATAGTGTAACAACATGTGTCTAGTCAGGAAATTATCGCTCAACCCAAATATATACATCCCAAGAGTATTAAAAAAACATAAAGAAAGTCGTACAATAAAATATCAAAACCTACGAAATCTAAAATAGAAGTACGCTCAAGCTTAGAGGTAGTTGCTAATCTTTTCCTTGTCCGACCTGCTACTCGATGGTTTTGCACCGAGCGTCATAAAATAAACGGTGACTACAATAATGTAGAAAGTAAAACTGAGAGACATTTATCCTTATTTCCAAATATAATAGAAAGCATATAGAAGCATAATAATAGTGAAAGAATGCCAAAACAGGAATATGTTATAAAATAGTTCAGTTAAACAAAGAGTGATTAACTCTAGGCTAAGCAGTAATGATCTAGTTCCGGTCGGCCATGAGTTACATCACATCGGCATTATTCCAATTTCTAGGGGTGTGAGCTCTTTCATAAGTGCCCAATATGTATACACTTGTAAACTACCTTGGGTCCCATTACCCCGTGTACTGCACAAGTTAGTGGTGAGTACCGTCATCCCCGAAGTCCAGTCACCCCGTGTGCCACTCATCTCTATCATAGAAGGATCATAGATGCAAGAACTACTTTCATTTGTTAAGAAAAGACTAGGTCTCAGGATTTCAAGTCTTGATTAATAGCTTAAGTAAAGCACAAAGGAATAAGGTTATAATAACACAATTCTTCTAGCCTAATAGCATGCCATTTTACCATTTTTATTATCCACAACAACAAAAAATGACATAGCATAAGAGTATGAGTCAATGAATACCATTCAACACCAATAACGCCATGATAACGAAACTCTATAATGAGATAATGCTCCAAAGTCATTGCATCAAGAGTAGAACAGGTGTAACGGTCTAATAGATTGTAAATAAGAAGTATAACAACAAAGAAATGGAGAGAAATATATCAATCAGTTTAATTACAAGTCACGCAAATTTGCTAGCTTAACTAGCCTCCCAACATCTTAAAATGCATACCCGAACTCTCGAGATTCTTCTCTCAGCTCCTCAGGTTAATTTGGGTGTTTTAGGACTTGCCCAATCTATTAAATATGGGTTAAATCTATTAGAAAAGTCCCGTAATTTTATTTAGAAATTTATAATTTTTAGGGTTTGGCATTATGATGGCGCCATGTGTACAAGGTAATAATGCCACCACCACGCCACCTTTTTACTGGAGCAGGGGCACGACGCTGTGTTGGCATCGTGCGTTCAGAAGCAATGCGCCATGACGACGCCGTGTCATCGCTCCTTTTTTTCCTAGTTAACCTGATGTCATGCATGGCGCCATGCATGCAAGGCCACGATGCCACTATGGTGTCAAGCTCAAGCAATACCAAAGTGGCTCTACTTTGTTGCCTTGCCTATCGCCTTAGACCCTCGTTTCCCTTTCGCCAAGGGTCCGATACACACTCCTTAAACACAAAACACCATGCAGTTCAATATATTGATCAAACCATCCACAATTTGTCTGCATTTTATAAAATACCTCAAAAACACTATGAACTCTTGAAATCACAACTTAATAAAATTCAAAACCCAAAACGAAACCCAATACATTTGGTCATGCAAAATCTCACAATGAATTCAAAAATGATCTTAGATTTTAGAAATCAGTTTCATACGAAAAACCCCCGTTTTGGCCAAAAAATCAAAATTTTGAAAATTAGCTTTAAAGCTTCAAATAGAGCTTCCATTTGGTTAGAATTTAAAATTAAAAGACTTTAAACTCATTTATATGCACAAGCCTTATGATCCATTCTTCAAAACTCATGAATTGACTCTGAAAGGTTATGAAATTGATATCTAGGATTATGGATTGAGTTCCTAGCTCTTAAATTTCATTTTATTAATGAATTGTTCCCTCTTTGATCTCAAATTCCAGCAAATCAAGAGTCATACCACTCTGAATTTTTTATGTTGTCTTTTCATGCAAAATGAAGAAAATGTCCAAAGTGTTGGTTTTTATACCATAACCTTAATCAACTGTGCATTTTCACAACACAAGACTAATATAATGGTTCTTATCCACTCCTACATCCCACTAACTCATTCTAAGTAAGACAACAAATTCACACAAGTCTTTTAGTGATGTCTATCTCAAGGCGCATCAATTTAGCATAACATTTTTGTTACAGCTAAAGGCTTGGTAATTAACTTCAAGTTCAACCATAGACACATTAGATTAGTTAATTAATCCCATTTAAGTAAATTAGGACTCACCATATCACTTTCTACCCGACTCCATACCTTGTACGCATATCAAGGCACATCCTCGCTCATATCTCGACGCCTATGAACGAAAAGTAGAAATGACTTAGTAGTTTACACATTTATAATACACTAGGAATACACCACAATAAAACTAAAATATACCTCGGCCATATCCCTTGGTCAGTGCACTTATCTTGATGCAGGTCCCACGTCACGAGTCGGTGATCCTAATTATGGAATAAAATAAGATTTAGAAATTCAGGTTGTGATAGTAATCCCTTAAAAAGTGTTCCCAGTCTATTTCCCGTACGATGTGCTCGACTTTATCTTCATATTTGTTCACATTTTGGATTGGAAATCCTCTTTCGGATATGATAACTATTTTCATATATCGAATGTATCTATTGTGTGCTTAAGGACTAACAAGTCTCATGGGCTCATAGGGGACTTGCATGTTAAGGTCTTGGTAGTCAGAATAATCATCGGAGCTAAGTGGAGTATGTGTTCTCAAATCAGCCCTTTCGCGTCCATATTCTCTAATAATAACACCCATAGGTAGAATGTACATTTGTCGACTTGAATGGTCTTTCTTAGATCTTTCTACCATAACCTATTTTCCTTTCTCTTGTACACTACTCTTACCCCTTCCAATAACTCGTCTAACCATAGTGATCAAATTACTACTGTGAATCGGTTAACCAAAATCCTGTATTTGATACAAAAATGGACTTAAGGCGGGAAAGTTATTGAGGATCAAATTGCTATAGAGAAATTCGAAAAGATTATGAATGAAGAGTAGATTTTTGACAAAACTTATTGAAAAATTTTGGGAGTATAAAATATGAGGATAAATCCAACGAATGCTCTTTCAAATGCTCATGAATTACACCTTTTTGTTTTATGGAAAATTCAATCTCAAATATTTTTCAAATACTCCTCCAAAATTCGTTCTCTATTTTTTTCAAAATCATGAAATTTGTAAACTAACACTCATACTATTGCACTACCTACTCCAAGACAATTTGTTCGTTGTATCGAAATGGAGTTCTTCAAAAAAAACTTGAAATTAAAAAAAAAATTCACAAATCCAACAAAATCAAAGTTTCACCAAAATAAAATACTAAGGGTGTGATGTTTACCTTCTTGTGAGTGAATCTCTTAAGATATACACTCTCGAACTCCTTTCACCCGATATTCCAAACTCCGAACTCGAACTCTGAAACCCTAGCTTAGCTCTACCTTTACAAATTTGATGCTTTTACTGTTGAATGAGGCTATATAGAGGTGGAAATCATTTAAATAGACTAAGATTGAGCTTAGGTAGGTTGAATCTTGCCTAGAGATTGGAATTTCTTGAAGGGGTGCAATGGTTTGGTGATGTAAATGAGGTGTTGTGGGTGGCGATTTGGGGTTTGGTTTTAAAAATTAAAAATCATGCCCCGCGATTCTTGTGTAAGTGGAATCGCTGGGATTCACTACTTGAATCGAAAATAGTTAAGCTATGGAAGAATTTGATGACTTACTGATTTTACCAGTGATTCTTATGTTAGTGGAATTGTTGGGAATTAACATAATCCAATTTTTACATTGATTGTCCTTTGTTCTGCTATGGATTTTGCCAGCAATTTCTAGTGTTATTCCGAATTGCTTGGAATCGTTAGGCCTATTTTTTATTGTTTTTACAATTTTATTTCATGAGTAACTTATACATCCTTCCTAAGGGTAAACGTACAGGTAAAATTTACTGAGAAAATTTCGTAAATTTGATTGGGACATGTATCTAACTAATAATTCTATTTATTAATGAAATAGATAAATAAACAAATAAGCAAGTTTATAATGCGAGCTTGCATAAAGGCTATCATAATAAAAATAACTTGATCATCCCCCCTCTAAATGAAGCTACTCAGGAGCGTGACTTTTGAAAGTAAATCGAAAAGAGAGTCAAAAGGAGAGAGAATAAAAACTAACTATATTAAAGCTAAGTATCTTTACTAATAATTTAAATAACTTAAAGAAATAACGAGTATGGGCTGCCTCCCATAGAGTACTACTTTTTATAGTCGTTTGCTCGACTAAGAGAAAAAATAATCTTCGTTGAGTGTAATCTAATCTATCTTCGCTTCCAGTGGTAACTCTTCGAGAAACTCTTCACTAGGATATGAGAAACGTCCATCGTCGCTGATCTCATCACCTTCATTAAATTGCTCGTCTTCCATTTCGTCGTCAAGCTCTATCCTATTTTTGAATGAAACAACTTCATAATTCGTCCTTAGTGTAACTTTACACTCACATACGTAGATGATAGCTCCAACATCTGATAAGATTGGTCTACCTAATAATATCTGATCATCTAGGTGGTTGAAAACATGATTTGGAAATATGTGATGATGGTGACCCTACCCACTTGTACGTGAACATTATTTGATATTCCTAAACTGACTGTACATGTGCCATTTGGCTTTGACACTGTAACAAAAGGTTCGCAATGAATCTTCAATTTTGATAGAAGAAACCAATGTTCAGACATAAAATTCATATTGGCTCTCGTATTGAGTTAAACTCCATAAATGGAAAACTCATTGATTTGTATGTTGAGGTAGGTTTGCCCTGGGTCCTTGATGTGTGTGCCGCAAGTGTAACGACTTGCTTGTAGTAATAGTATAATAAACTTACATTGACTACTGATATTGTCATCAGAGAAATGTTTTTGCACTAGTTAGTTACCTATTTAACTTTGAATTATTACTAAGGGAATCCCTTTTTAAATGGTTTTTTACAAAACTACTCTATCTAACAAAATAATATAAACTTTACTTTAACTCTTATATTAAGGATATCTTAGTTCATAACTTCACCTAGGTAATTTAATATTATGCTTTTCAACTACTTTTACATCTCAATATGTTGTGTGCAATGCCTAATTAGAATAGACATATTTCCTTTAACTCCACTTTAACCCACTGTCGTGACTAGAAAAGATTCCAATGTGCAAACTAAAACACCACCTATCGGTGTGAATAACGTAAGCTCCACATTGTTTTAATGTCCCAAATATTTTTATTCAAAACCAATTAAGTTCACTATCCGTGTCTCTCTAATCAACAACTATTGCATGATGTTGTGTATTTTACGGTTGTACCATTCAAGTTTGAATTAAAAGCTTCAATGGCCACCATAACTTCTAAAACCTAATATCATTAAGCATGTGATCAAGATGTCTAAAGCATTATGCTCAAAATCAATACAAATTCTAACTATTGCACTTTTTATAATCACTTTTTAATCATATTCAAAGCATAGCATTCATACCATAGGATCCATTGATCCTTAAGATAAATAAACTACTCTGTACTTAAAAAAAGCATACTCTCACTTCATTGAAACACACATATCACAATTCATAATTGAAATCATTTTCAAATAAGAGATGAATATAAATATTACCTTCAATTAAAATAATTAAACCAAACTTGATTTGGAAACGTGGAGTCTTCAATGTTTTCTCCACACAAAGCTCTTTAATGCTAAAAATAAAAGTAAACCTATGCTAAATTACTCTAATGGTGACTAATAGTTTATATGTGGTGAGTCTACCATGTCCTAATACTTATTAATACCTCCTAATAACAATTAGAAACCCTACTTTATAATTTAACTCAAAATAAAACTCCAACTTTCTATTTTCTTCGAGTTTGGCGTCGTCACTAATGCCCTAGTGCCATGCCCTATAAGCCACGACGGCGCCACTGCGTTCCCTCGGCATGCACTTCTTTTGAGCTCCTATCCATTTGGCGCTTTCCCTACTGTCTCGATGTCGTCCCTTATACGTCCACTGCGCGCCAATGCTCTAGACATCCAGACTCATTTTCTACATTTTCTTTGCCCTTTCACTCTGTGCCTTTCCTTCCCATGTTGTACCTTAATATTCCACAACACCAACATATGTAGCCGCATCATTAACCATGCTTTTGGGTTGTTATCTCAATTTCTTCTCATTTTTGCTCATTTCCTTCCTTTAGTTTTTTTACATGAAAATGCAATAACACCATTAATTACATATCATTTAGGGATATTTATACTAAATATACTACTAAACAAACCCTATATATAAGTCTAAATAATCACTTATCAAATACCCCCAAATTTAAAATTTTGCGCACCCCTAGCAAAAGTGTATTCTACTAAGTCTTTTAATAACTAATTCTCATTCAATTTACATTGTTCATGGAGTATCATTTAATTCACTAAGTTTCAAGTTAATAATCTACTCAAGAGTTTTTATTTGCAAAAACTTGTTATTAGAAGACACGTAGCTTTAGCAACACATATAACTTCACCTTCGAAACACCACTCACAAGTTTGTTTCATCTCAACACTGAAGTAGAAAGTATGCAATATCTAGATTTCTCATTAAGCTCAAAAATTCACAAATAAGCATAGATCATACTCATCTTTGATAGACTTTAGTACTTCAAGAGTTTGTAGGACTTCATATAGTTGGAAACAAAATTTAACTCCATTAGCTAGTCGTACTCGAGCTAAACCTTTTATTTTAAGAGTTTTATTTTACTTCCACCTTCTTTTCTTTATTTAATTTCTCTCATTCTTCTACTTTTCATTTCTATTTTATAGTCCTTGCTCCTTTCCCTATGGGCTCCATTTTTCCCACCTTTTTCGACCATCAAGTTCTCTGCTCCATTTCATGTAGAACTTGTGCGATTCTCTCATTTTTTCTTTTATTTCAAAAACTCATGTTAGCACTTCTCACTTTCACTTAATCAAGTAAGTTAACTCCAACTTTTCATTTACAATGCCTATTTCTTCCTCTCTTTGCACTAAGTCTTTATTTACTTTGTATTATCAAGTAAGATTCACACTTATTATAGAATCGTTATAGATCTAACTTTTTCTATAAGAAGTGTTCTAATTTCTTACTTTTGTTTTAAGTTCAAGGTCTTTCCTAACTCTAGGTTTCTAATCATGAAATCACACTGTTGTATGCTACATTTCATTATTTTCTTTTTCAAAATTTAAAAACACTCTCTTGAGTTTCATATCAATAAGATACTTGTAATCTACTCAACCACAATTAAAGGCATGAACATGCAAATGAACTACTTATTCATTACATATTACTATATATAACTGAATCTATAGTACTTAAACTCTCAAATAGTATGTAAAATGAAAAATTAATACACTACCATGCTTCCTTCTTGGACTGCTTCAAAATAAAACTTAAACGATTGTACCTGCAGTGTTTATCCTTATTCATCACCCTCTCTTACCATTTCCCATAGCGTAGTTTAGAGTGGATGTCCCCAAACACAAACCAAACATTCTCCTCAAGGTTTAAAATTAAGCCTGAAACATGAAAACCCTAGAACAGACAAACATATGTAATAACACAAGTTCTTTTATCATAAACTAAACTAAACATTGAATTCGAATAACTAAATATTTATCAAAATATCCCAAATGTTAAAAAATGAAATGGTATCAATGTCACTCTCATCTCCGTAGGTCTAAAGGACTCCTAATATATGAACATCAGGATTGCCCATCATCATCATCATCAGCATCACCAGCTCCAGCATAGGATGGTGTCAAAGGACATTCCACCCTCCTGCTCTACACCAAATCTAAGTCAAACACATAAGTTGGTGTTGCTGGAAAACCAAATGACCAACCACTAGGTCTCAATCGTACGCTTCTCTCATACCTAGTTATGTCCTTCTAATGATAAACAAACAAAATGAAATTACGCTGCCTGTTCCGTCGGTATTGCTCTTTCCTCTCCATATCCTGCTCATATCTGAACACGACTGCCAAATACCGCACCATGTCCTCTTAGTACTTTCTCCTTATCTTGGCTATCCATAGCCTCTGCTGTTGTGGAGGGAAGCCTACTAGTGGTTGTACCGGTGCATGTGGTGAAAAGACCTCAAGACCATCCAAGTCTTGCCCTCCAATCTATGGGTCTACAAACTCATAGCAATTAGCAAATTCCTACTGCTATTGCTCCTCCTTTTCTCCATATCCTTCATCTTAAAATTCTTGGGTTAATTCTATTGCTGCTGCCTGATCATCTTGCCATTTAGCCAACAACTCAGCCTCAAGTCTAGTTCCCTCGACTCTCTTTCTTTCTTTCTTTCTCTTTATCTCTCTCTTTTTCCTCCTTGAAGTCTTGGTAACCAGGTGGTGATTTCAATGTAAGCATGAAGCTTCATCAATGGTTAATTAGGCCTCATATATCAAATTCTGTCATTTCTTACTCTTGCTCGAGCCTTCAAGCCCATTTAAGTAATCAAGATAGGAAACGACAATTTGTTGTCTATTTCTAACATGATTGACTCCCTCAGATTATTGTAAATGATCTCACTGATGTTGATCTCCCCATTCTTTGTAATCTCATAAAGACAAGGTGCTTTTGGCTTATTGATCTTGCCCTGTTGAGAAGTGGGGTATAGCGATGCGATAAGGAAATGTTGCCACATTCTGTAAAATTTTTTAACACTCCCCTTCTTTATGTACTTCGGCACATTCTCAGCTCTCATAACCCAAACTTGTTGTCTTGGGACAACTAATGCGCTCTCTATAGGTCTAAAAGGGTATATGTTATAGGGTGTCTCATATAAATTCTTCGAGAAAGTTGGTTTGGGTCCATATAAACTTAAGTGCTCCAATCCATTGATGGTATTTATCTTAGGTATATTAAAGGGAACAAAAATCCCTCTCACCTTCACTTGCTCATCCTTATTAGTGAACTTCGCATTAGCATAAAATTCATAAACAACCTCACTCACTCCTTTAACTTCATTCTTGCTATAGTCTTTAGTGAGTAGCTCCCAATTTTGTTGCCTAATGAAGTTATTCACTCTATTATCATACTTGGACGACAAATTAACTTCTTGGTCATAAATGAACTCCTTATATTAGATATTCTCATATCGGTCCTTAGCCTCTGCACTAATGAAAAATCTAGATTTAAATGGCCTAGGCTCCTCTATGGAATCTCTTGAAGTAGATGCCTAAAAATCATTTGCTTTACTTTGGCTAACTTGTTTCCTTGTTCTTGCCATTTCTTCAAATTCAAACAACACAACAACAATGCAACTAGCAATAAGGGTTTTCAAATCACCTGAAAATTAAAATTTATATCACACGTATCATACATATACCAAATCAGGCAAATACATCAACTAAGTATATATGGGTGACATTAATGCACAACATTCAAACAATCGTGCAAAACCAATCCTACAACCTCAAATCCATAAATGAAATAATTTCATCAAAATTTTTAAAATTCAAAGCATAACTAGATGAAATTATAAATTTACCTCAATGTCGAATTAATTTTCAGTGTGGAACACTCCAAGTCTTTATCAATCCAAGCCATCTAACTTTTCTCACCAACTAGAACCTTATCTCTCTTTGAACTCAAAATCCATACTCCAAGCCCTAGCTCTCCAACTTGTGCAAATCCACAATGCACTTGCCTTTTTCACACTCGATTAGAAACTCTCTTATCTCACTTAGAAATGATCAAACTTTGGCTCTAGAGGGTTGTATGCTTGGTGGTTGTGGTGTGGTTTTAGTGCAAGCATGAAGAATGGAGTGGAAATGGGGTTTAAACCCCTTATATCGACCCCAGCACCATGCCTTATAAGCACGTGGGGTGTTTTCTCTCATTTTCGCCTGCTGCCATCTCGGCGCTGTTGCCATTCCCCACGGTGCCGTAGCTAATACCCACAACGTTGAGTTGTCTCCCAACATCCTCGTGTGTAATGTTTTCTTATTAATTCCTCTCCGGTGCTCCTCCGGCTTTGTGTATCACTCATACAAGGTGTCGTGACCACATGAAATCCATGAAAAATATAAAAATTAATAAATATCAATAAATTTTACCTTTGATTTGCCCATGCATCTTACCTTCACCACTTTGAACTCCTTCACTCTTTTACGCTCTTTAATGAGTTAGCAAGACATTTCCATTTTGATGAATCATCACTCGACAAATGATCTTTCCTGCACATTTGATAAAAATTTTCGAAAGTTAGAACGAAAAACTTGTTAATTGTAATTATTAAACTAAATAGCTAACTACTAATTAAAATTTTAAAAACTTTATATTTTTAAAAGAACCTTGGGCTGCCTCCCAGTAGAGCTTAGTTTAACATTATTAGCCTGACTTATGCATCACGACTCTCAAATGATCATCGTGATGAACCAAGGTTACTTTAATGATGTATCCTCGTGAAATTCCTCATATCCTATAATATTTTTGTGGCATGCTTTCTTATCCTTCATAAACTTTGTGTAATTTTGTACGCCTTGATATTCTTCGAAAAAAGGGATTGTCTTTGTAATTTTGTCAATTATCATCACATAAACCCTAATGGTTTCACTAATCCATTACTCTTGCAATTCTTGCTAAAAGAGTGATGGTGATACAACAAAATTTATAGTACTTTTGCACAAACTCCGTATTATGTGATCTTAAGTTTTAACTGCTTTCATTACTCATTGTTTCAAACTATTCTAGATTAACTCCACTATCATGTTGCTTAATATCCTTGATATGATTATCCTCTTTAACATGGTCAAATGAGTCATCTGGCCCTGAAATATCAACAATGTTGCAATCCTCCTGATTAGGCTTCTCTACTTCTTCACATGCTTCATGACATGTTTCTTCGTTTCGTAGGTTCTCCTAAAATTAGTTCTCCTTAGATTGAACCACAACCTTTTGTCTTGAATTTATGAATGTTGCAATCTTTTCTAAATATTTTCCAAATTCAAGAATGCTCGATCATCTTCTTCATCCTTTATATTAAATGATTGCGCAGAATTATCTAATCTTTCCTTATGTTTCTTGAGATCAAGTTTATATTGCTCAACCATTTTTCTTAATTATTGCTCTAAAGACGTAAGAGAAAATTGTTCATCCATCTCTTGATCTCATCATGATTACCAGTTGTCGTGAGAAATCCATGATGGTTGATAGACATTTTGAATGTGAGGGTTGTCAAAGCTCTTAAAATTATGCCATGATTCCTTTCTTTGTATGTAGTTGCAATGCCCTTGACTTCCCAAAAATCTTATGAATCTATACGAGTTATAATATGGTTAATGATATCCCGTCCATGCCAAACCACTCACGATTGGCTATGCTTTACGTGTTATTATCTCGGAAAGCTTCACTTTGATAGACCAACCTAGAGATTCGATCAATGATTTAACGATTTGATTCTTAACATGATAACTATACATTTTTACATCCCTATAGCAACAAAGACAAAAAAAAGTAGATCAAGTGCAGTAGGGTCATTCCACTTACAACTTTTTTCAATTATCTTGAAAGTAAAGTACTTCAAATAAAACATAGCAACTCTTTTTTATTAACTTAGTAATACTAAATGGCTACTTATCCTCGACAACGTTGCCAAAAACTTAATGCGTGTGCCGCAAGAATAATGGCTCGCTTGTAGTAATAGTGTAATCAACTTACGTTGACTACATATATTATCCTTTGGGAAAAGTTTTAGCACTAGTTAGTTACCTATTTAACTTTGAATTATTTCTAAAGAAATCCCTTTTTAAATGGTTTTATACTAAACTACTATATCTAACAAAACAATATAAAATTTACTTTAACTCTTATATTAAGGATATCTTAGTTGACAACTTCATCTAAGTAATTTAATACTATGCTTTTCAACCACTTTTACATCTCAATATGTTGTGTGCAATGCCTAATCAAAATATATAGATTTCCTTCAACTCCACTTTAACCTACTGTCATAACAAAAAAAATTCTAATTTGCAAACTAGAACTCTACATATCGGTGTGAATAACGTAAGCTCCACATTGCTTTAATGTCCCAAATATTTGGATTCATAACCATCTAAGTTTACTATTCCTGCCTCCCTAATCAACAACAATCGCTCGATATTGTGTATTTTATGGTTGTACCTTTCATGTTCGTATTAAAAGCTTTAATGGCCATGATAACTTCTAAAACCTAATACCATTAAACACATGATTAAGATGTCTAAAGCATTACGCTTAGAATCAATAAAAATTCTAACCATTGCACTTTTTATAATCACTTTTTAATCATATTCAAAGCATAACATTCATACCATATAATCCATTGATCCCTAAGATAAATAGACTACTCACATTTTATTGAAACACACATATCGCAATTCATAAGTGAAATCATTGCAAATCAGATATGAATATAAATATTACCTCCAATTAAACCAATGAAACTAAACTTGAATTGCAAACGTAGAGTCTTCAATATTTTCTCCACACAAAACTCCTTAATACTAAATTCCAAAGTAAATCTATGCTAAATTACTCTAACGGTAGCTAATAGTTTATATGTGGTCAGTTTACCACATCCTAATACCTATTTATACTTTTTAAAAATAATTAAAAACTCTACTTTACAATTTAACTCGAAATAAAACTTCAACTTTCTATTTTCCTCGAGTCTGGTGCTGTCAATAATGCCCCGAGGCCATTCCTTATAAGTCACGGTTGCGCCATCGCATGCACGTTTTTCGAGCACATGTCCACTTGGCGCTGTCCCTGCTGTGGCGTTATCTCTTGTATGTCCACAACGTCATCACTGTGTCGGACCTCCATACTCATTTCTCTACTTTCTTTGCTCTCTCATGTCGTGCTTTTCCTTCCTATGCTCTACTTTAATACTCCATAGCGCCAACATGTGTAGCCGCGACACCAACCATGCTTTTTGTGGGTTTTGACCTTAAAATGTTAGTATTCAATTTATTGTCATGAAGTGCCTTAGTATTGTTTTTTTAAATAAAAGTACTCCCATATGCGTCATTTCTTAATTCTTCTAACTCTTGGATACTAAGTTTACATTGCTTTCCTGCATTATCATAATCCATATTACATGTCTTAAATGCCCAGTATGCCTTGTGTACTATTTCGACTAGTAAATGGCGTGCTTTACTAAAAATTAGACTAGAAGATGTTATACCTTCGGGTGTTTTAAATGCAATCCTATATGCCCATAATGCATCCTCTAAACAAAGACTCCAATCTTTATGTGTTGGACATACTGTCTTTTCTAATATTAATTTAATTTCTCTATTTGAGGTTGATATATCGTCTTTTGTGTTATATTTTAAGGTGATTTTACCACTAATTACATTACTTTTATCATCATTTATATTGTTAAATCGTTATTTTTCTATTTTTAGTTCAAAAATAGACATTTGTACAACAAGGAGTGATTTTCACTTAAATTCAGTCATAAAGTTGATAATTGGATTAGGGCCTTGGCAGAGATATCAACATAAAGCTAAATGACCAAGGAATTGCTAGACCAAACGTGATTGAACTAAAGGAAGCTCACTAGAAAAATTGCAGGAAAAGCCTCGTGATGACCCAGGAGAAAGACGAAAGCTCGCATCTCGAGAAAGAAGAAAACTCGCAATTTGGGTATGTACATAGAGTGCAGGCATATCGTTGGGCTCTATTCGGGATAAAACTAGATAGAAATAGAGCAACGCAGCGATGTCTTAGAGATTTTCTAGCTATTTAGAATTTTGTACATACGGCTTTGGGAAGATCTGAATATTATTGGTTTTAATTCGGTTGTTTCTCTAATATTTCAGTTTATATATGGTTCTATCCGACTCCTACAATATATGAGACCTTAAAACAAAATAAAACACAGAGGCCGAGAGTTCTAGATTTAGAATTTCATAGAGAGTTCCAGAGATGAGGTTTTGGTTCTAGGTTTTTCTTTTTAATTTTTGTGAGGAGAATCTTTGTAATTTTTTTTAATAAATTTCATATTTGTATTTACAATTATAAGTGGCTAAATTTCACCATTTAGGCCAAGGTATTTGTGTTCTAGGGATTCATAAATTTGAGAGGTTTATGTACTTTGATTCTTAACTTGTTTATTACCGATTTTTGTATTCTTATTTGGATTGTTATTCCTAGGTTTTTTTATTATGATTTAAAACTTAATTTACTTCATTTTTGTTGTTTAAGTGCACATGCATGACAATCATGGTTAGAAACTATTGACAGTGATCATACGCGCCACTCAGTAAGGGGGATTACATTAGGTGGCGAGTTGAGCCATGTATGTTTGAAACCGGTCTATCCATGTATATTTAGGATATGAGATGGGTAGCAGTGTATTGTAACTTCCACTCGTGACTGGTGGACAATACGACACTAGCTACCACCTACGATAGATGTTCTCATAGAGCGCTAATGATGCTAGTTTGTTGAAAGCCTACGACATATCCGGTGGATTTGCAAATTTAGTTAGTATGTGGTTGTGTCACACGTACCCTCCACTGAAATGAGGAGAATGAGGTGAGGAAAGTCACTATAAGCCTATCTATGAGAATGAGTAATATGACAAACATTTGATAAATCAACAATTGAATTTGTTCCCTAGAATATCAAATCCTGCTTTGGTCTAGAGTCTTTATTTATTGATTTCGGTTTTAAGTGTTTTAATTTGTATGTATTTGATTTACTAGTTTACTTTTGTTTTCAAAACACCTCATTTTCCCTAAACAAAATAAAAATCACCCCAATCCTTGTGGGATCGACCACGTACTTGCCTCAGTACAAATTAATCATAGTCAGTGAAAAATGATACTATTTTTTGTGCTAAACAACGCGACATCAAATTTTGGTGTCGTTTTCAGGGATTGGTGCAAATTGTGTTCATTTAGGTTTTTTGTTTTTGTTATATTGTTGCAGGTCACAAAGGTTCACTTTTTGCAGATTCATTGGTTCCTTACGATCTAAAGATTGATCGATCCTACCAAACACGGAACATAACTAATAGAAGAAGAAGACAATTAAGAGTGACTATGAATGTCAATATGATACATCAAAGTCCTCCAGTTAAGGCATGCTGATGGGCAAAACAACTAGAAGAATGCAATGTAAGAACTGAGGAAGGAAAGAGAGCTCACTTTTAGGAAGCAAACCAACACCAAGGAGGCTCGTTACCAATATGTATTGAGTATCCAGATGCTACCAATCAATTCAAGTTGATGTTAGAGTTCATACATAAGTTGCTTGACTTTCATGGTAAAGAGAATGAGGATCCTCAGAAGTTCCTCATAGAGTTTGTAATGATTGTAGTACGCATGAAACCTGTAAAAATTATGAAGATCTAGTGAAACTAAAGGCGTTTCCTTTTTGTCTCAAGGACGCTACACAAGACCAGTTATTCCACTTAATAGTAGGTTCCATCAATTACTAGAATGAGCTAAATCAGAAGTTCCAGGATGACTATATGCCAGCCATGAGAATTAATCAGCACAGGATAAAGATATCCCACATTATTATGAAGGATGATGAGTCGTTGTCACAGTATTGGAAAAAATTCAAAAGATTGTGCAGGGCATGTCCTCAGCATGGTCTCATTTTGAAATCTATTATGGAAAGCTTGTACGAAGGGCTCACATACAATAAGAAGAGGCTTCTCGATATAGTGTGCAATGTTAGTCAATCTGATATCACACCGACTGTGGCTAGGGGATACAAAGAAAAGGTAGCCAACCAAGCTAAGCAGTATGGACCGACTAGTAAGAGATGAGGAGCTATGTTATCTTTAGGGCCGAGTAGACTTGAGGATGAGTTGTCAGAACTCAAGTATATGGTTAAACAGATGATGGTATAGAAGGGCAAAATGAAAGCTTGCGAGATTTACTCCGAGCCGAGTTACTTTATTAGAAAAATGTCCTTAAATCTACATGGATACTATAAAGGTGAAGCCAGTAGGGCAGTTTTCAAGACCACCAGCAGGGCAATTTAGGCAACAAAGTAACTTCCATGTAGTGATGGAAAAAAATCTGAACTTAAATTATACTGTCAAGAACTAGAACTACCATAATTTATTGCCTAGAGTACAACCATTGTCGGTAACACCACATAACCAACCACCTAACCAACAGGGACCCACCCTAGAGGGGTTGATGAAGCAATTGATTCTATCACAAAAGCAGTACAAGGCTAGGACTTATGCTTCGATTAAAGAGTTGCAGGCTAGGTTATCTGACATGTCACCTCAGGTTGGCGAAGCAAGTAACCAGGGGAAGTTACAATCCTAGCCAGTCTTGAATCCTAACACCCATGTGAATGTCATTTCACATGTCAACACATCATCTGTGACAAAAGAAGCTGAGAGGAGTACCAAGCAAAGAGGATGGAGCAATACCATCTAGCACAAGGCACATTTTCTCAGAGATTGTATCGAGAGAGGTATATGTTCCTTATCAAGGATCAACCGGAGGAATATGTAGTAGCCAAGTCAGAATTGAAGGAAAAGAAAGAGATCCAACCATAAGTAGAAGAATCTTGCAAACCATTTTGCATCGCATGACTTTTTGAACAAGAATAGGAAAGTATCCTAGCAGGTAACAAAGATACACCACATAAATGTGGTGACCCAGGTAAATTTTATATTACTTGCATAATAGGAGTTTTGCATATAGAGAAGGTGATGTTTGACTAAGGTGCTTCTATAAACATCATGTCATCATATGTTTTCTTATCCATGCAAAAACATGATTTAAGGAGTTCCAACATAATTATCCATTTAGCGGATGGATCTTCAATATGTTGGAAAAAGTGACTATTCACATCAAAGACCTAGACTTTCTTGTTGATTTCCATGTCATTGACATTGTAGACACTTTCGTGTCCTAACTTACTTCGGTTGTTTTAGGAATGCCTTTTATGAAATTGGCCAAAGCTAAATTGATGTATTTAGTGGTAATATTACACTTGAGCATGATGATATAGTAGTTCATTTTAATGTTCCAGACTATTTGGACTTATCAACTAATGTTTCCACTATGTATGCAATTTTATCCTCTACTGATGATGATTCGCAGGATAGCATGGAATTTTTCATAGATCATTTGAAGAAGATGGGTAAATGAGAGCGGGAGAAAAAGAGAAAGAGGTAGGAAAAAAATGATAGAGTACTTGAAGGTTGGGCGTTAACATAAAATTACAAATCAAAGGAGATCTACAGCATGAGGCAGAAGTCACAACTACCAGCATCCATTCATATCTCATGTATTATTGGAGAGGTGGACCTAATGGTGCACTTAGCAATCATTGACACGGGAGCATTCGAGAACATTATTTCCATGAAACTCATACAAACGAATTAGTTTGAAATCAATGAGCGAACCCCAAACAAGGCTACGTTTCTAGCAAATGGACACCCACCAAGATCCATGGGGTTGCGAGAAAGGTGCCATTAAGATTTGGAGACTTGGAGTTTCTAGTAGACTTCTCAGTTATTGATGAAGGACTTCGTGATATCAACACTGTGTTGTTAGGGATGCTATTCCTCTACACAACCAAAGCTAACATTGATGTCTGTAATGAAAATGCTACATTAAAAATTGGAGATAGAATAGTGCTCTACAACAATGTCAGGTTATGCATGAAGGAAGAACAGGGAATCATCAAACGTCTGAAGGTGTCTACACTACCAACCAAGGAAAAAAAACCACCAATTGATGTGATCGACGTTGACTCTGATTAGTCCAAGAATATGGTAACGTCGTGCCATCGACGTTAAACACCAGCACTTAACGTGAGGTAGCCCACATTTAGTTATTTGAACTTGGTTTAATTAGTTTGAATAGGAATAAACTATGGATTTCAATAAGTCAATTTGTGTTACTTGATTAGAAGAATTAAAGTTGGTTTTGATTCGAATAAGTTTATATGTATCTAATACCTCTAAATTTTGCAAAGGCCTATTGATTTTTTGACAATTTGTACAATGTTTTGCACGCACGAAAGTCTGAACGACTTTTGGAGAAGTAATTTAGGGCATGTACATTTTCATTTAAAGCATCATTTGCATACATAAAGAAAGGTGCACACACTGGTAATTTTTGTGAGATTTAATTTATTATTTGAGATCAATGATCTCACAGCGCCATGAAGGTTATACATAAATCATTGTGGTGGACCTGTACACTATCCCAAATTTGATTTATTTAATTTTTACTGCCTATGATTTGCAGCAATTTCAGTGTGAACATAAATTGCTGGCAAGGCGGTACGAATTATTTTGGGACGAATTTGAAATCCCGAACGATTTGCCAGCAATTCGGTAGTGCTGTCACATTTGAACGTACAATGCTGTGTTTGAAATCAAGTTCTTAAAAAGTGGCAAAACCCCATTGTCATATTCCTCACTTAAACCCTGGCGATTTATCACCGCCCTAACGCTTGAAAACCAACTTCTCACCACCAAATTCACCAATTTCAAGCCCCAATCTCACTCATTTTCTTTTCTCCATCGAGTGGAGATCATTTTGAGCTACAAAACTGTGAGTTTTGTGAGAGCCGCGATGAAGCCGCGAGCTAGGAGTTTGACTTTTCGATCTCTAAAGGTGTCTACTAGGCCGAGATAGCTACAGTGAGTTTATGGAAACTCATTCCCAAGTAGGTAACGCCCAGATTACACTTTAATTTATTAATTTCTTGTTTAGTGTTCTTCGACCAATTTGGGAAAAAATGTGTTTTAGGAGTTAAATTGGCCCCTAGAACTATAGGGCTTTTGTTTATGGGGTGATTTGGAGTGATTTAGTCGGATTAATTGTGATTTTTGATCGATTTTGAAAATTTTGATTTTTTCAAAGGAAAGCCTATGGTTTTCGGGAAATTTGGATTTTGGATCCAATTTTTGAATTTAATTGTTTTAATGGGCATTGAATCAATCAATATCACATGGATTAAGTTTGGGGGAAATTGCAGGGATTTTTACCAAAAATTGAATTTTCAAAGTTTCGTTTTCTTGAAAATTTGTCGACACTGTTGACACTTTGGGTTCATTCAATCTTTAGGTTTTTTTGTTATCACATGTACATTACATTCATGGACTGATTGGCATGCTAGTTGCACATACCTCTGTTGATTTATGCTTTTGTGTGATTTTGAGACTCCGAAAATGGTTTTTTACCAAAATTTCTCAAAATTATATTCACCTTGGACTTCGAATGCCTGAAGACATTTTAAGCAAACTTTTGTATTTTGATCTCCATGTTCTTTGGTTTACCGAGTGTTATGGACTGATTTGCTCGTAATATCATGATTGGACTTCTTGTAGGGTTGTTTGTTCATTGTGTTGTTTATTTTTTGTTCTATAGAAAAATAGGAGTGTAGTGAATCTGTGGGACCTAGGACTTGGAAATGTAGTCGATTAACACCACTTATACCTAGAGCCCACCTACTTAAAGCTCCCCAGCCTTTCGATTAGTTTACCTTTGTGAGCCAAGTAGCTGTAAAGAGGTACGAGAGTGACCTCAACATTAAGAATTGGAAACCCTTAACTGATAGGGGATTTGGGATAGCGACTCCCAAATATGAGAGGGGATGGGAGTTCTTTACCAGGGATTACCAGGCACTGAGCAGACCACCCTATGACCATGACTTGATATATCGATGTTCTTTACTAGGGATTAACTGGCATTGACTAGACCACCCCATTACCCTGACTTAATACATGGACGAGAGGAGTTACTTCGCGAATTCTACCCAAACGGACACGCTACCCATCATTGCTTAAGTTTCTGAGTCCGAGGAGTCTAGGTTGATTATAGTGCTCAGGCCATTAATGCATATTACGGCCTACCTACCTTTGATGATTTAGGGAGTTATAATATCCTTCACCTACGCTATACTCATAACTCTTATTACCCTTTCGTGGAAGTTAAGGCAGCTCTAACATGTCTTCCACACCTTGACTGAACCTATGCCACTTTTTCCTAGCAGCTTAAATATTTGGTTAAGGCGTACTTTAGGAAAGCTCTTAAGGCGTGATCATTTTTTGTCGATGCATCTCTCTACCCCACCACACAGTAGAGTGGCGTGACATGTCCGTGATGTGCGATGCTTTACCATACATGAGCACATGTTGGTCGCATCGATGTGGGGAGATTCATGTTTAAGGTTATCCGAGAGAGGATGGAGACGAAAAAGAATAAAAGCATTGCATTTCCTTTACTCATCATCGACCTATGCCGACGAGTTGGAGTTCCTCTCGACGGTCTCCAATTTGACAACCCTCCACAGCCGGCTATTTATGATAAGGATATCTTTGGATATGATAGCTAGATGAGATGGATTCTAAGGATAAGCAGGACCGGGTACGTGAGAGAGTGTGAGTAGTAGCATGACTAAAGCAACTGCAGCAAGAGAACTAGGGTAGGGGAGTCATGGGGAGGAGGAGAGGAACACGAGCCTCAACAGCGGTAGCTTCCTCATCAGCACCACCACCACCAGAAGGAGTACCGGGACAAATGTCCTAAGAGGAGATCATTATCCATAACTAGAGGGAGATCAGCAGTTTCTTGTATCATGATTACACGTGGCATCAACATGTACATGTTCACCTATGCAGCCAGCTCCACTGACACCAGATAGTCCATTCATTTTTCATGTTGGACTACCAGGTTTATCGCGCACATAATGAGTATGGAGCACCCTCACCTTCCTATTCTTTACAGAGTATGCAAACACCCTTCCAACCCACAGCCTAGTACGCAAAAGCATGACAGCTCGAGCGAGTCTGAGAGTTTAGTTTTTTGTCTTTGTATAGAGAAAAACTGAGAAACATTGTATTTTTGTAATATATTCAAAAGCTTCAGTATGTTGATGTTGTATTTTGTATTATCACCACACACATCATTTGCATGCATTTTTAACTTATACATGTACTTTATTTTATTCCATTCCATTTCTTATCTTCCATTATTCGATTTCACTTGTTTTTGGAATGTGTATTGGTTGTCCAACTTTCTTGAACCTTGACGAAAATGTTCAGGATAACTTTGGGGGTATGCAGGTATGCAGTTAGATGGAATGCATTGATGAACTATAAAGATTTTCGATAAATTTTCATGATTTTTAGAATTTTTTCAAAATTTTTGGTGAAATATAAGTAATATGATTTCATTTATTTCATGAATTGATGGATTGGTAGGTTGAACACATTTTCATAACTTGTGAATTCTTTCTTCTTTTTATTTTTCCATTTGCTTTGAGCCTAAGTGAATGCCCAGTTCTAGCTTAGAATAATGGTCGACAATTTTTGAAATCATATGTGGAATGATGTTGCTAATGATGGGTAAGACCTTAAGTAGAGCATAGGTGAAACATAATTTTCTTGTGATTGTTCTACTCAATGAGTCTACACCAATGAGTGCTAGTGTGGAGTCAAGGCTTTATGCTAGATATGAAAGCAGGTAGAAGGTTACAATAGGACAAAAGTCAACTTAATCGCTACAGATTCCAGAATAGGTTTGCAACCATTTGAAATTGAGTATAACTCTAAGATTAAGCTAGGGGGAAGACATAGGCATTGTTTGACTAACCCTTTGCCTTAGCCCACCTATAATTTATCCCTAGTTAGCCAAGTTGAGCCAACCCAATATGATTTCTTCATCATCTATCATGAAACCCATAACCCGAAAGTGTTATAATCCTTTTATCTACATTGAGAGATTAACTTAATTATATCAAAAGTGAGAAGTACTAACATGAGTTTTTAAATAAAAAATAGTAAATTTACCCGCAGGTTCCATAGGAAAATTAGCAGGGAATCCAGTGGTGGGAAAAAAGTGAGAAAAAGCAGAATCCACTAGAAGTAGAGTAGGGACCACACTAAAAAAATATATATGGAGAAAAAATAGATAATATATATAAGTGAAATGATAAAAGGCGAAAGTCAATACAAACTCCTCAAATAAAAAAAGATTTAGCTTGAGAGCTTGTAGCTAGATTAAGTAAGTCTTTCTAATGCTTTGGATCATTTAATATCCATTTCCTTGTTACCCTAGCCCAGCCGTAATAACCAAAAAGAAAGTCTTATTGACCCCAAATGATGTCTTAAATATGTCAGTGGAATGGTTGTATAAGTTTCTATTTATGGAATTTTGGTATTCAATGCCCTATTTAAAGATTGTTTGCTTTTGTCTTCTTATAAGTTTTGAGGTAACTCGTGATTAATATATGGCTTTAGTTATGATGAAGCCTAGTGTATGGCGAAGTATTCCAAAAGAAAGTGAGTGAAATATCTAGATTCAAAGTTACCGGTTTTGCTTGAGTGTTCTTGTTTCCATTTGGCAGTTTTTATGAAAAATTGGACGAAACCATTAAAGTTAGAGCTGGGCATTGGAAAAGTTGAAATGTGTGTTGCGTATGAAAGTTGATTATTTTATGCTCCTTTGCTCGGGACGAGCAATTGTTTATGCTTGGGGGTATTTGATAAGTCGTCATTTGTGCTATATTTTAAGGTAATTTTACCACTGATTTCATTACTTTTATCATCATTTATACTGTTTAATCATTATTTTTTGTTTTCAAGTAAAAAATAGGCTTTTGTACAAAAAGGAGTGATTTCCACTTCAATTCAATCAAAAAGCTGAAAATTGGCTTAGTGCCTTGGCAAAGATGTTAGCATAAAGCTAAATTGCTAAGGAATTGCTGGACAAAATGTGAATGGACTGAAGGAAGCTTACTAGAAATACTGCAGGAAAATCCTCATGATGACCCAGGAGAAAGATGAAGCTCGCATCACGAGAAAAACTCTAGCACCTTCATAGCAATTTGGGTATGTACATAGGGCACAAGCACATCGCTGGGCTCTATTTGGGACGAAACTGGACATAAACATAGCAACGTAGCGATGTCGTAGAGATTTCCCAGCTATTTAGAATTTTGTACATACGACGCTATGAAGATTTGAATATTGTTGGCTTTAATTCGATTGTTTCTCAAAGATTTAGGTAGAGATAGGTTCTATCCTACTACTACTATATATATATATATACATTAGACCTCATAATGAAGAAAACACATAAAGACAGAGAGTTCTAGACTTAGAATTTCATAAAGAGTTCCAAAGAAGAGGTTTTGGTTCTAGGTTTTTTCTTAAAGTTTTGTGCGGAGACTCTTTGTAAATTCTTAATAAATTTAATATTTGTATTTACAATTAGGAGTGTCTAAATTCCACCATCATGGCCAAGTTTTTTGAGTTCCAGGGATTTATAGATTTGTGAGGTTTATATGCTTCGATTCTTAACTTGTTTGTTACCGATTTTTGTACTCTTATTTGCATTCTTATTTTGAGGTTTTTTATTATGGTTTTAAACCTTAAGTTACTTCTTTTTTTATGAAAGTGCACGTGCATGGAATCATGGTTAGAAACTATCGCTTGTGGTCTTACTATTATTCATTAAGGAGAATTACATCACGTGGCGAGTGGGGCCTTGTCAATTGGCAACCGGTGTATCCCTGTGTATTTAGGACATGAGATGGTTAGCGGTGTATTGTAATCTCCATTCGTGATAGGTGGACAATATGACGCCAGTTACCAATTATGATAGGTGTTTTTATAGAGCGCTAATGCTGCTAGTTTGCTTAAAGCCTATGATGTATCAGGTAGCTTTGCAAATCTAGTTAGTATGTGGTCTTGTCGCACATTCTCTCCACTGACATGAGGAGAACTAGGTGATGAAAGTCATTATAAGCCTATCTATGAGAATCAGTAATAGGACAAAAACTTGATAAACCGATGATCGAATAAGTTCCCTAAAATGTCAAATCCAACCTTGGTCTAAAGTCTTTATTTATTGATTTCGGTTTTTAGTGTTTTAATTTGTATAAATTCGATTTACTAGTTTACTTTTATTTTCAAAACTCCCCGTTTTCCTTAAACCTAAAAAAATCACCCCAATCCCAGAAGGATCGTTCATACTTGCCTCACTACAAATCAATTGTTGTCAATAAAAATGAGACTATTTTAAGTGCTGAGCGAAGCAACATCAGAAGTTTCAGCTTGTCCACTATTTAGTTGGTGGTATGCGGTAGATGTTATGTGTGTAACATGGTATTCATGATGTAAAGAAGCTATGATTCTAATGCGAAAGTGTGAACCTTTTTTGCTAATCAATGTTCTAGGTGCTCCAAAAATAGTAAATATCTTTATTTTTAAGAAATGAACTACTATTTTAGAATTATTATATTTGGTGACTATAGCTTCTACCCACTTAGACACATAGTCTACGACTATATTTCCATTAGATAATAGAAAAGGTCCCATAAAATCTACACCCTAGACATAAAATACTTTGCAAAACAGAATAGGACAGAAGGGCATTTGGTTCCTATGTCATAAGTTTCTGGTTCCTTGACAATTTGAACTTGCTTTCTTGTAAACATAACAATCGTGAAATAAAGTAGGCCAAAAGAATCCTAAGTCTAACATTTTACAAGTCGTACGACGTGGAATAAAATATCCTCCACAAGCATAAGTATGTCAATGAGCCATGATGGATTATATTTCCATTTGTGGAATACATCTTCAAGTTGGTCGACACAGAATTTGCATAAGTAATGGTCATCCCATAAATAATGTTTAGAATCGTGTTTAATTTTACTCTTTTGGGCCCTTGTTAAATAAGGTGATAGTCTATTAATAATGTGGTAATTAACTATATCGGCATACCATGGGCTAGTAATAGCTATCTTATATAAATGTTCATTTGGAAATTCATCTTTTAATAGTATTGGGGGTTCACAATTTTCTAGTCGACTTAGATGGTCTGCTTTCTAAGTTTTTGGCACCTTTCTTGTCTTTTATACTGAGATCGCATTCTTGTAACAATAAGATCCATATTATTAATCTTGGTTTGGCATCTTTGCCATCAAATATCTTAGTGCAACATGGTCTGAGTATACTATTACTTTAGTACCTAAAAAATATGGTCTAAACTTTTCTAATGCGAACACAATTGTTAGGAGTTCTTTTTCTATAGTGGCATTTTTTAGTTGTGCATGGTCCAAATTTCTTGATGCATATGACATGAGAATCATTTCCTAACTTTTGACCAAAAACAGCTCTTATAGAGTAGTTGCTTGCATCGCATATTATGACCAATTTGGTGACTTCGTCATCGGCGTAGTTATCAAGGCATATTTCAGTTTATTAAAAGTTATCTTACATTCATGTGTCAACTTGAATGTGACATTTTTTTGCAAAATTTTGCATAAGGGTTGTGTTATTTTGGAAAATTCTTTCACAAAACGTCTGTAGAATCTAGTGAGGCCAAGAAAAGATCTTACCTCCCTCACAGTAGTCAGGTAAGGTAATGTTTTTACAACTTGAATTTTAGCGAGGTCTACCTTTATTCCTTTTGCTAACACTATGTGTCCCAATATAAGTCCCTGATTTGATATGAAATGAAATTTTTCATAGCTTAATACTATGTTTTTCTCTATACATATTTTAAGTATTTTAGTTAAGTGAAGTAAGCATTCATCGAAAGAATTACCATATACAATAAAGTCATCCATGGAAACTTCAATGAAATATTCAACGTAGTGTAAGAAAATACTAATCATACATCTTTGAAATGTAGCGGGTATGTTATGTAAGCCAAAAGGCCTACGCTTGTAAGTGAATGTACCGAAAGGGCAAGTAAAAGTAGTATTTTCTTGATTTTCTGGAGTTAGAGGAATTTGGTGGAATCCTTAGTATCCATCTAAACAACATTATTGGTTTTTCCAGCTAGTCTTTCTAACATTTGATCTATAAACATCAATGGATATTGGTCTTTTTTAGTTGCGACTTTTAGCTTCCTATAATATATACACAATCTCAAACCATTTTGGATCCTAGTTGATACTAGTTCTTCATGTTTATTTGTTATAACCGTGATCCCTTTCTTTTTTAGGACTACTTATATCGGGCTAACACATTTACTATCTACTATTGTGAATATCATTCATGCATCAAGTAATTTTAATATTTTTCTATTTACTACTTCCATCATTGGTGGGTTCAATCTACGCTGCGCTTGTCTAGAGGGTTTTATGTGTGCTTTAAGAGTGATTCTATGCATGTCTGTTGCTATACTTATTCCTTTAATATCGACTATTGCCCATCCTATTGCTTTCTTGAATTCTTTGAAAACATTCACAAATTTTTTCTCTTTTAAATTTGTTAATTTATTAGAAATTATAACTGGTAAGATGTTGTTACTTTCTATGTACCCGCATTTTAAATGATTTGGTAGAACATTTAGATCTAAGTCGAGAAGCTTTTAATATAAAGGGTACAAGTTTCGAATGATTTATTGGTAAATCCATATAGTAAGAGAATTCAAGGTGTGCATTACAAGATTCTAAGGCAACTCTCCAGTCTTTTCATCTATATCATTATTGTCTTTTAAATCCTTTAAGACTTTTTCAAGTTTGTCTGATTTATCAATTCTAAAAGTTTTATCTATTATAGGATCTAATATATATACGGTGCATACTGATGAAACATCTAAAGAATATTTCATAGCATCGTGAATGTACAAGTTTATTGTTTCATTATCTACTTCCATTGTTAGGGTTCCATTTGAAACATTTATTTTGGTTTTCGCAGTTTTGAAAATGGACGTCCTAGGATAAAAGAAGTTTTACTAGAGAAGTGGTTTTCTTTCATGTTTATGACATAAAAACTGGTTAGGAAAAGTAAATCACTAACCCTAACCAATACATTCGCTAATACTCCTACAGGTTGGACGATAAATCTATCTGCTAATTGTACTACCATACCAATTTCTTTTAGGGATACATTTGTCATTTGCAAATATATTGCAGAGGCATAACGTTGATTGAGGCACCTAGATCACATAATGCTTTGGATATCCTATGTTTTCTATTGTGTACGGAACGAAAAACCTTCCAAGGTCATAACATTTAGGGGCAATTTCTTTTGGATTATTGTTGACGCATGTTCTTCTAAGCTTACTCTTTAATTAGGTTAAATTTTTATTAGTGCATAAATCTTTTATGAATTTCTTATATTTAGGTACATTTTGTATGACTTTGAATAAAGGTACGTTTACTACCACTTTCCTTAAAGTGTTAGAGATTTCTTTCTCTTCTTGTAATTTATTGACATTCTTATTATTTTCTAAACGATGGGGAAATGGTGATCTTACTATAATTTGTTTATTCTTTTCAAATTCATTTTCCTTTTGAATTTTAATATCTTAAATTTCTAATTTTTTTCTAATTTAGCCTATAATTCTTGTCGAGGAACTAGTTATTATGGCATATTTGGTCTTTCCATTTGTTTAATGTTTCTCGAAGTTATCGCTTAAATGTATCAACTAGGGTAAGGTTGAGATAGCAATTTACCTTTGTTAACCCATGGGCTCATTTGCAATTACCATTTGACTTAGTTGATTTTTAGTTCGACTATATCATTTTGTAAGGCTTCAATTTTTTGATCTTTTCCTTTATTTGAATTTTCTAGTGCAATTGTTCTATTGGTTAATGTAGGTGTTTTATATCTTTAAAATTTTTTATTATCTACACCCTTACCTATAGTTGGTCTTAGGTAATTAGCATTGTTACTAGTACTATAAGTATGTTGATTAAGATTATTGTAATGACTCATTGTAGTGTTAGCCTCTTGAAATTAATTTTGTTGCAACAATGGACATTCATCATGTAGATAATTAACCTCATTACAAGAAGCACAAAGTTTAGTTTGGACTGGCCTATCTTTTAATATTAATTCAACCATGCTTTTCAATTCATCAAATTTATCAACCAGTGTCTTGACTATATTGCTATTGATTTCATAAGAATGGTTTTGCACAAATTTGTTTTTCTCACAATACTGTTTTCGTTGTTTTGCCATTTCAACAATAGTGTCTCTTGTTAATGTTGCCATTATGTCGAATACACATCCTCTACATACCGTGTCTAGGAATCTTTGTTCTAAATGGTTTAGTCCTTTGTAAAAGTATTCTAATAAATTCTTCTCTGTAAATACATGTTATGTACATAATGATATTAACCTTTGGTATCCATCCCATAACTCACCAAATGTGTCCTCGGTCTCCATCCTAGCATTGCTAATTTGTTTCCTATACAAACTAATTTTACGTGCTGGAACGTATTGATCTAAAAATGTTTCTAACATTTTCTGATCATGTGGTTATAGGATTTTGAAGGAGATAGAATATCCAATCTTTAGCTTGACCTTTCAAAGAATAAGGGAAAGCCTTTAGTTTGACATACTAACTCTATATTTTTGGATTTTATCACACTTATTATATGCATGTATTTCTTAATAAATTGTTGAGGATCTTTATCACCTTAAACTTGAAAGCAAGGTAAAGAATTGATGAATCTCGATTTTAACTCCAAATCAGGGAATTCCATTTGAAAAGCAATACACATAGATTCATAAGATGTGATATTTTTATTGGCATGCCTAAAAGTAAGTTCTTTCTCGATGTGTGCCATATTGTAAGACATTCAACGTGAAAGATTCTTAAGAAATTATTTTAAAATCTCCGGTAATGGCACCGAAAATTGACACGTGTCGTGCATGTATAACAATTTTCCCATTATATTATGCTATACCGATTTTGCAACTTCCTTAAGAAAAGAAGTTTTATTATTCTTAGTTTTTTATTTTTAAATTATTAAAAACATAATTTAAACTAACAAAACTTAAATAACACAAATCATAGTCACTAAATTAAAAATCAATTCAATTAAATAAAACTCAATATAAATAAACATCTAAACAATCCTCTAAACAATGAAACATAGATCCATTTTGCATTCCAAACATCTATTTCAAATTACATAGTCATGAATACACTTTTTAAATTATCCTAAATCATTAAACCTCAATCATAAGTAAGTAAACCGTCTTTAGCCAGCCATTTGTTCTCCTTATACCTGTGGAAAAGCCACGTTCTAATTTTATTGAGCTAACCCCTTTGAATACACAACGAAATTAACTTCACGCAATAAAACTGCTTTACGTTTTATGAAAACTTTGAACGACTAAATCTAATATCTTTAGAAAGCCACTTCTATAGTAGATTTTAATCTCAAATTCACCTAGGGCATTTAAAACAATGCTTGCCTTTCAAACAATCCTAGTTACTACTCTAATTAGTTAATAAATCAAAACATCACATACATATTGGCCACTATGCACATAATACCTTTATCCATGATTCTAATCCATAAATAACAATCTATAAAAATAGTGAATCAAATAATAGAACTAGGTTTAAAGCATTAAGCACATATTCATCTTATCATGAATACATTGCAAAATAGATCTAGTTTATATTTGGAGTTTTATTTAGATTAAAAAACTACTCACTCATGAAGATAAATAACAAAATAAATTCGAAATTAAAAGATATAATTTAAATTACCTTGATAGAAACTTAAGTTTTCTCCAAAAAACAAAGCAATAAAAAATGACCTCCAAAACTACAATGAAAATTGTAAAACAAACAAAAGGCTCTAATTTCATTATCTAGGGTTTTTATTTATAATATATTAGGTAATAAAAATCGTTAACTAACTCAAAACCTTTGTTCTAATATAAGATCTTGAAATACGTACCCAGTGATTCTTAAGGATTCAGTTTGTTAGTGGAATCCCTGTTAAAATCTAGAATTTGAAGCTCACTGGTCATTTATTTCGTCCACTGATTTAGCCCGTGATTCAGGTGTCTCCAGGAATTGTTGTGATTTGTTGGTTCAAAAGTCTAGTTCTTCTCCTTGATTCCTTTGTAATTCTTCATACAATCTTTTCACTCGGTTAATCCCTTCATTTTCTTTCCTTTTTCCATAATTTCTTCATATTCTCCATTTATTACCTAAAATATATAAAACCAAAAAAAACCCATCTAAAATCATACTAAAATGAACTAGAAAACATATCTAAATATTGACTTATCACCAACCCAATCCTAAGAGTACATCAAGCTCTAAGAACTCTAAAACCCAAAGTTTGCAACCATCTCATGTTCTGCAAGATCCATTATACACCTATCGCATATAAAATGCGGATATACTTTATCCCTAGCGGCAGTATTGAAAACTAAATTTATGTTGATTCTCACTGGAGTCAATTGCAACTCGTTAACAATTCGGCTCGAAATAAATGAAATAGTATAACCATAATCAATAAAGACTTTCTTAAGACAATCACAAATAGAAATATTACCTTATATTCAATTTTTGTTAGCATCCACGTTTGGCTCAGCAATGACCCGAAAAATTTCCCTGGCCTGAGTTCTAGACTGAAATAAGGATGATGAAGTATGTTCCCGTTTCAACTTCGGATAATCATTCTTAAATTGCCTTAACTAGTCATGTGGCCATTGACAAACCATGTGTATTGGTAGGCCTCGGTGGATTACCTTGACTAACTCAACTTTTGTATCTGTCACCCAGTCGTCTCGACTGTGATTGTGATTGAGATGACATCTGTTTACGCTGAAAGGTCGATGGAACTATTTGATATCATGACTAAGATTGTGACTATACTTACGGAGTAGAGGTTATGGTTGAAGGATGAGAAGATGTCTTAACAAACCTTGAAACTGGTGGCCGGTGGAAGAAAAGTAGTAGCTTACGTAGGACCTCGGGTAGTGATAAGCCAATTGGGTTTTATTTTAGTATGATATTACTATGAACTCCAAGAATTTTATTTCCATTTATACTATAAAACCTTTGTTTTTGTATTTTCATGTTAAATACAGGCTATTAGACAAAAAAAATAGTTTCCTACAAAAATCCAGTCATAAGCTAGAGATAGGTTCAGCGCCTTCCCAGCATGTCTAGATGACCTCAAATCACTGCGAAATCGTTGGCCTTAACTTGATCAGATCAAAGGAAACTCATTAGGGACGTTGCATATGAAGCGTTGTGAATACCTAGGAGAAGAACAAAGCTCGAATTTCAAGGGGAAGGCCACTGCCTTTACAACGCCATTGGGATGTACACTGCAAGGCACTGGACTAGATCGTGACATAATCGAAGGAAGAAATAGATTACCATAGTGCCTTCGCAGCGATTTGCAACGCCTTGGGGTTTTACATGTACGATGCCGGACAGATACGAGGATTGTCAGTTTCGTATTTTTTGGATTAGCAAGATTCACGAATATATTACCTTTTATCACACTTCTGCTATAAAGAAGAAACCCTAGAATGACTTTGGGGGCTCTCTCTTCTTACATTTCGCTACATTTTGTATTAGATCTAAAGAGTTACGATAATTTTTGGTTCGCATTTAATTTATTATTTACAATATTTTCATTGCTTTGATTTATCTGTATGAGTAATAATCACTAAGTCATCTTTGAATTAAGGACTCTTCATACATGCAGACGTGATTTATAAGGTTTTTTGTTGAATAGGTATCTTATTTATTAGATTCTTCTAACTTTGATTGCGTTATTTATAATAGATTACATTAATCACATTCGTCATATGTAATGGCCAATGCATGTGTGAGTGTATTAGATATTTGTCAGTGATTTTAGCATCGCTCGGTAAGGGGGATTACAATAGATGAGAATTACAACCTTGTCTATTGGCAATCAATGTTGTAACAACCTCATTGTAATTTGTCGTTATTTAATGACGTGGTTACAGATGTGGCTGACAGCTCAAACGCACGTGGGACCCACAGTTAGGATAATGCGCACCTGAACTAGGTAAATAGTTATTTTTGTGTGTTGATTTGTTTAATTTACGGTGTTACATTGAAATAGAGTAACGACATCGTAATGTGTGTATTTATATTTCATTTGACAGGTGAGACAGTGTGAGAAGTATTCGCCTCGATATGCATGTCGACGCGGGTACTTGATAGCCTAAAAGACTAAATACTAGGTCGGGGAAAATAATACACACATTTAATGAATAAAATTAGTTAAGTATTAAAATATAATGTATAATTGGTGGTTAGGGTTTAATTTGGTGCAAGTTTGGTTAAGTATGGCACGAGGATTGGTCCATAAGGGTTTTGTATGTCATGGACAAAGTTAAGATTTTTGGAGTTTTAGCATGACCAAAACCAGTGTTTTGGACATTTTATGAAAATGGACTATTTTGTCAAGAGTTTGGTTCAATTTGGTGAGAAATCGGATCGAAAACGAGTTCGGGAAGCCAAAACACGTCAAAATAGGACTTTCGGGAATTAATAACTAAAAAGAAATTAAGTTGCTAACAAGCAGCTGAGGGATTATATATAAATATATATACAAAAAACAAATGAATCCACTTTCATTTCAACAGAATGTTGAAATTGTTTTGTTTTTCTAAACCCTCGATTTGGGTTTTCACTCGTAGAGCTCCCGACATCCGATTTTCGCCCGGTTTCTTTCTGCAAAATCGTAGAGCATCGCGAGACGATCAATTCGAGCTAAAGTTCCACTGTGGAAATGAGGTATTCAGCCCACAATTTGGTAAATTCTCAATGCAGGGTATTTTCATCAATTCAATTTCACTACCTAAAAATAGTAAATTAGAAACGGAATAGCAACAAAAAAGACACGGATTAGCAACGGAATAGCAACGGAAAGACAGTTAGAGACATATTAGCAACGAAATTAATTTCATTTCTAAAATAGTCGTTGCTAAATATTTAGCAATGAAAATTATGTTATGTCTCTAAATAGAGACATATTAGAGAGGAAAATATCACTGAAAAATAGTTTTAAATTTGCATTCCATTGCTAATCCGTTGCTAATTAGCAATGAAATAGCAATGAAATTCAAGGTTTTCGTTGCTATTCCGTTGCTAATTAGCAACGAAATAGCAACGGTCTTCAAAAGTTCCGTTGCTATTATGTTGCTAATTAGCAATGGAATAGCAACTGAACTCAAGGTTTCCATTACTAATTAGCAACAAAATAGCAATGGTATTCAAGAGTTCCGTTGCTATTCCATTGCTAATTAGCAACGGAATAGCAATGGTCTTTAAGGGTTTCATTGCTATTCCGTTGCTAATTAGCAACGGAATAATCAAGTGTTCCGTTGTTATTCCATTGCTAATTAGCAACGGAATAGCAACGAAACGCAAGTCATAAACCCAGAACATATGTTTGATGTCCGTTGCTATTCCGTTGCCATTCCATTTGTATGCGCAAAATTCTTTTTTCATTGCATTTTGTTACAGCACGGTTCTTCTAAACAACAAAACCTGCAAATGGCCTTCTCCAACGCCCTGCACCCCGTTCAACGACTCCTTGGGGGTGCTATAACATCCTTCATAATCAAATTTCATACCATTCATTCACACAAAATATCAAATATTATATACTAAATTAAACCCAAAAAGACAATTCTATCTCAATAAGCATTAAAAATTGTTTGAATTTTATTTACAAATCCAAAAATGTTTTTACCAACTAAAATATCTAACTTTCGTCACCAAGGTGCTCCTCATCCAGCCAACCATGGTTGTCCTCATCATCGTCGTGCTGCTGCTGTGGTGAATGAGCTGGATCCATCCCAACTTGCTAATGATGCTCCTGAAGTGGTAGCGGCGGTGGTGGCGGTGGTGGTGCCTGAAAGGTGCTTGCTCTAAAGTCCATGCGCATTCCCAACTGGCTCTGCACGAAAGCCGCGAACTGTGCAAGCCTTTGAACAACCTCATCAAGCTCTAAACGCTGCACCATCGGCTCCCGAGACGTACTGGCATCAGGATCTTCATATCTCCTCTTCCTTTTGGCAAGTGACCCGAGCCCATAAACACGCCCCTTTGAGCACTCTCCTGCCGCATCATAGTAGAGTTGCTTCTCATCAATCGGTCGGTCCGATGTAGCATGGGTGTGCTCTTCATGCCTCCTCACGAGCTCTGCCTGCACGAAAGCAAAGTCGTCAAAGAAAAAAAATGAAAATAAATCATTGAGAAAATGAAAAAAAACTAAATTGCCTAAAATCATTTATAATGCTTAAACAAAAGTCAATGTAAGAAAAGAAGCAAGTAATTAATAGATAATTAAAAAGCAAGTAATTACTGGATATTTTTCCTTCAATCATGTGCACACTAAGATATTTGAAATTGAGAATGCCAAAAAGGACTTACAAGGGTTATTTTTCTCTAACTAGGGTGGACAATGAGAATGCAAATGGAAGAACGTTTGGAGTTTTTCTTAGCATTTGAAGATCATCATGAAGTGAAGAGCTTTGAAAGCATTTTAATACGCAAGAGGGTGTGATATGGAAAAATGTAGTAGATAGCTTCATTTAATACATCGAGTATATGAGGGTCCTATAATGAGATTTATATATGCATGTTAATTATTCAATTGTCATAACTTTTAATGAGAATCATTTGCAAAGAGATGAGCTTCTCATAAGTAGTACTCTAAGCTAATGTAGCACCTACAAATATGATATAAGTGGAAGAGATAGAACACAAGCCTCTATAGAAGAAAGGATTTGCATGAAAAAGCATTAAATTAAGCTCAAGTTGGTCGTGTTTTTTTACTACAATGAAAAAATAAAGATTATGTGTCTTATGCGACAAATATATCCGTTTGTTTACTATAATCTAATGTTTACAAATCCGTTGTTTTAATCCTATGCGACAAAAGCATACAATCAAACACACATATTTAGCTATGAATGGGATTTTCTTGATCCCCACTTAATGTTGATGATTTTGTTAAAGTTTGCTTCACTTCACTCTAATCCTAGGAAACAAAAGCACTATGTCAAGATACCTTAAATATCTTTCAAAAAATCACCAAAAACATGCATGGTCCATAAAGCTGTGATAGGAACATCAGACAAGAACATGGTTCATAACAAAATTCATGTAAAAAAAGAAACAAGTAATTAATAGCTAATTAAGAAGAAAGTATAATCATATCATTTATTTATAAGCAATTATAAATTTTATATTAACATGACAGTTACATGAAACCGTGCTGATCTGTTATCAATGAATGTCACTCCATCATGATCTTTCGTATGAACATGAAGGAAGACATCATTAGGAGTAACCTCATCATCTTCATCCCTATCCAGAGCCTACACATACACACAAAAGATCAAAATTTACAACATATTAGTCGCGACAAACTTATAAGTTTTAAGGAAACGTCAAATAACAATGACACTTACTAATACATCTTCATAAGTCCGAAAAGACCGTGTGCCACCAGTGTGCTTTGAAGGGCCTGTACCAAGGCCACCCTTTTCGCTTTTTCTATTTTGTGAAGCCTTCTTAGACCTAGCTTTGAAATCTGCGGACGCCCAATACTCACTATATCTATTCCATGCCTCATTAGTGACAAAGTTCGGCGTCACGCCACAGGCGCGGAGCTCGTGCATCAACGCGCCAAACCTAACACACGCTTTGAATCACAGGCAGCTGTCACGATTGCCTCATCAATCGATGCATCCCATCAGAAGTTGAAATGCTTCGGTATCATCCATACAGTATGGACAAGCCATTTTTCCATGTGTGCTCCAACATGACAACATGTTATATGCGGGAAAGTCGCTTACTGTCCACGATAGAGCTACTCGCATTTGGAAATTTGATTTTGTCGAAACATCGCACGTTATTAAACCATTGTGCCATAAATCTTGTAGCTCTCTCACGAGCGGTTGCAAGAATACATCTTTTTTATGGCTAGGGTTGGTCAGTCCGGGAACAATAATTGTCTAGAACATAAATTATTCTTTCATGCACATTGATAGTGGAAGGTTGTATGGAGTCAAAATCACGGGCCACAAAGAGTAAGGCCTCCTATTTAACACAAATGGTTGAAAACCATCCGTGTAGAGCCCCAAACGAAGATTTAGAATCTCAGCGCTGAACTCTTTATTCACTTCATTAAAATGATGCCATGCCATCGAATCTGAACAGTGTCGCATAACATTGCTTGGGGATACGTGTTCCCCGTGCCAACGCATATGTCTAGCTGTTAATTCGTAAGCAAACAAACGTTGCAATCGAGGGCCTAAGAGAAAGTAATAAATTTGTTAGGCCTTGTTTTTGTCTTCCTACCGCGACTACGTCGTTGTGTCATGTACTGAGAATGCCCACAATTTTTGCACGATGTTAACTCAGAGTCATCTCCCCAATAAATCATACACTGATTTTCACAACAATCTATCTTCTCGATAAGTAGACCCAATCCTCGAATAAGTCATTTTGTTGAGTAAATATTGTCGACTAATGTGTTGTTGTTAGGCAACGCTTCCTTGATGAATTGCATGAACTCATCGTAACACCGTTCAGAGACGTGGTGCGCCTATTTCAGAGAAAGCTATCTAGCCATGGCAGGCAATTTCGTCATGTTCGCACAACCCGACCACAATTGCTCGTTACTAACATCAATCATGTCGTATAATTGTTGTGCTTGGGGGTTAGGCTCCTCTTCCATGTGATTCCACTTAAAACTAGGCCGCGCCGCGTTATTTATCATCTATTGGTAAGTCGACGACGTTTGACAATAATCGATGTCAATTTTGTCTTCGTAATTATTTTCGAAATCATAGAAAGTGGATGTCGTATCCTGACCTTCTTTCTCACCATTATTTTCGTAATTATGTTCGTACCAACAATAGTATCCAGGAACGAACCCATACCTATATATGTAGTACTCAACAGTCTGAACGTCTAAGTAGGGTAGAAGTCGACATTTAATGCGATTACTTGGGCACCTAATCCTACCCTCATTGTGATAAGTGGTACAATTTGCCTTCGTGAATTCTATGAATTCTTTTACCCTTACAACAAACTTTCTTCTAATAAACCCGTTATCAAGGCGATTGTACATCCACTCTCTATTCACTGTCGACATTCCCTACAAAATACGATGACTTAATTTAAATGCAAATGTCGACAATTCAATTTTTGTAATTGTAGGACTAATCAATGCCTTAAAATACATTTATAAAATGTTTGTGTAAGGTTTATTGCAATGCCTTTAGCTAGACCATGAATATATGTTACTTCTACAAAAAATTTGACAGAGTTTCCCTTATGACATAGAAACCAAAAAAATCAGAACCTAATAAACATCATTAGGATAATGCCTAAAGGTCTCACATCTCCCCAACATTTCACAATATCATGTAAACGTGAATTAAAAGGCTTAGGAGTGCACATTATAATTATACGAGAAACCACAAACAAAAAATGGCGCAACCAATTGACTTAAGAGTGACACTAAATTTGTAGGAACTAAATTCTAATTGCAATAATAAAATAAATATATAGCTAAACATTTATCCTTACGATAACATAATTAATTCGAACTTTTATTGATTAAATCGTACTTGTTAGGAAACATGAACATCATAGTAATATTAGTAAAGATATAAAAAATAAGAACAAATAACCACATAGCCCAACTAAGTTTTTCTATAGGAACACATATATAGCCAAACTAATTAAATTTATGTATATATCTCTTAAAGATTCTATGTAATTAATCCAATTAATTTGACACTCACTTCAATCTAATTGAAAGACTAACTAGTAGTATTAAAGTAATCCCTAGTTGAAATAAACTAAACAATCATAATCTTTGTGATTTAAAAGGTCTAGTTACTGATTAACCATGATAAGTCGGTATTTATAGTTATTTAGTATTTTATTTTAGTATATTTAATTATTCAAAGTCTCCAAAATACATATTTAATTATATTTCTTGGTCATTTTCAGGTGAAACAAAGTGCTCGGTTGAATTCGTGGCGAAAAAATACTCAAAATGGAGTATTTACTTGCAGTGATCAGATGCCGGATAGTTTGCCTCGAGTTACGCGTCGCGTGGTGGGTAGAATAGAGGATCAGCAGACCAATTGACACGTGGCAGCGTGCCATTGGCTTTCATGGGACATGTGGCAGCCCTCCACTGGCGGTCAGCATCTTGACAATGACACACACCAATTCTTCTCTCTTGCTGCCACGTGGCGCGTTCTTACCCTCTCCAAGCACGTCATGCAAGCAATCTCGACAAATCTCGTGTAGCCACGTGGCGTCTCACCATCACCACATCACAAACCATTTCTTCTCCTCGCTCAGCAGCTCTTCTATTTCCTCGGGATGCTTGTCAGCACAAGCTCCCAAAATTTTGTCAATTCTGCGCGACTTTCACTTCGCCTCTTGCCCGCCACGTAGCGCGCTCTCACCTAACCCACGACCTCATTACAGACGATCCAGCCAATCAGACGATGTCACGTCAGCGCTCGACATACAAAATAGCCAATCGCGCTGCGATAAGTGGATATAGTGATTTCAAGCCCAAAAATAGCCCTACGATGCTCTTTGGCGCACGAGTCACCTCCCCAACCCCCAAAATTAGTTTCTCTCACCTCCCGAGACCAATTCTTAGTAGTTTTATATATTAGGAACTTAGTTTTTATTATTTTTAACACCGACTATTATTGTTTTCTTATCGACTTTCTTCGACGACGATGTTCGGCTAGACCAATCTTCGCCTAGGTCGAAGGGGAAACAAGTGGGATTCATGATTCATGGCAAATACTATATAAGATCTATGATTTTTATTTAATTTGATTTAATTTTTCCTATTTCATTGTTATTGATTTTAATGAATATGGTTTAGATCTAGGGTATATATGTGATCAGTGTATGCTTTTAGGTGGACAACCTATAGTTATTTGGACCATTAGTATCAGTGTAATTGTGCTTTTGGACCAATAAAGTGACAAACACTCACCCGTTTGTCGTAAAACCCTTTCGATTCTTAAGTGTGCAACAATTAAATCTAGGTTAAATCGGGAGCAAATGCGACACGGTTATTTAGGATTAGTGTTCCCACAGACCCATATTACTGCGGTTGGTGTGCTAAACCCGATTGGCGAATGTCTAGGGTTATATATTAATTAGGGAAGTAGTTAGTGATGGACGTCCTGGCTATCGAGATTAGGGGAACGAGGAATTTTTGGCGGATGTCGATTTTCTATAGCTAATTTAGGAGAATATAAATTAATGACTTTTTGGGAAAGATTGAAGACTATGATTGCCATTGAATCTTGATCTTGATTTGTGGAGCTGTAGACCTAGTTGTTACTTAGGTATTAATTAATTTTTTTCAAAATTAGTTTAGTTATTTTATTTATTTAGTTTAGTTAGATTGGTTAGTTAAATTAATATTTATTTTAAAACCCCCGATTTTCCTTTTTTGTTGTTTTTAACCTAAGAAAGACTACCAATCTTTGTGGGATCGACCATTTGCCACTATTCTACAAAATAGTTGGTTTAGGAAACTTTACTTTATTGACGCGTTCGGTCCGCGTCAATTTTTGGCGCCGTTGCCGGGGATTGGTATTTTTCTTTCTTTTTGTTTTTGTTTTTTTTATTTTTTATTTTTTAATTTTATTTGGCCTATCTAGTCCCTTGCTCTTAATATGTATGCAGGCAACCCCGCGATGGACTCCTCCTACCCCCATAATTATGATTGATTCGAAGACTCACATTATTATAATGTGAATGGGGTAGGTATGTCACATATTGGATATCAATTTTCTAACATGCATTCTTTTGTGCAACAGGTCGAGGTTTGCAAAATTTGTGGAGATTATTCTCATTCCGTACATAATTGTCCATATTATCCACAGTATGAGAACTACCACTATTCTAGCTATGCATCACCACAACCCGACTTCTTTGCGCTCATGTTAAATCCACAGATTCCTCAGCAAGAAGGAAATCAACAGTTTCATCAAAGCACCTCCTTGGAAGATATGATGAAACAATTGATAGATAATCAACAAAAGGTTAATCGAATTCTTGAAGAGATTCGACAAATTGATTTTGAGATTCCAGGCTTGAAGGACTTGGAAACTCAATTTATTCAATATAATGTCAGGCTTCGAATATGACTTTTGAGGAAGAATTGTGTAGTACACAACCAATTTTTAACCCAGAGGAGGATGTGAGTGTTGATACGTTGAAAATTTTGAGGTGAATGAGGTTACACAGATAAAAGACTATTTGAGAGAAACATCGGAAGAACGTGAAGTCTTTCCAATTGAGCCAGAGATTTTCATTGCACTAAAAGAGGGGGAAATGAGATGAAAATTGATGTCATTTCAGACAAGCCAGAGAAGCCGCAGATAGAGAGTGAGGAAGACCAACCTCTAGTGTTGGTGCAACCACCCACCTTCCCATGCACATTTGGTACACCTTATAAGAGGGTGAAAGTAAGGGAGCGTTCGCAGATCTTCTACACTACCAACCCCTTTGTGTTGGACGATCTTGATGCGACAAATTCTTTCATGTTGGAATTCCCGAATGAGCTCCTAAATATGAAAGAGGGCGTGCATGCTTCATTGCCCAAATATGTAGATGCGCCATTTGTTGTTGACATCTCTATATAAGAGGGCATCACGTAATCTATCACGCCAAGTCTAGCCAAAGACTTAAAAGAAAGGTGGCTCGTTGGGAGGCAGCCCAACTTCATTTTTATTATTTTATTGATTTCTTGCATTTATTTCAGTTTTAGTTTAGTTTTAGTTTTTTTTTTATGTTTAATAACAGTCTAATTTGGTCTTTTAATTTTTACAAGTGATATGATACGTTTGACGTTCATTGGAGGATTGGAGCACCGAGTTTTGTAGGTTTGACTTTCGATTACATTTTTAGCATAATTTGAGCATTTTCTTTTTGGAATTAACATGTTTATAGGATTTAGGTATTTTGAGACTTGGTTGAGACATACCCAACTTAAGTCGCCGCATTAGTGGCGGGTCTTTGAATAGATCCAAAACCCTAGACTTCATTTCATCATCTTGTTGATTTCTAGTTGACAGACTTTGGGCTCGCAAGACTTGATTGGAATCTTTTGAGTTAACTCTTATGTTTACTAGTTCTTGCTCTTGTTATGACTGTTCTTTTATAGTTTCCTTAATCACCTACACATGAGAGATTTTGTGCGTTCACTAGTTTTTAGAGACTTTTTGTCATGCATGCATTTTTATTGTCTTCTTATCCATGTTCTTCTTCACCACTGTCTTTTTCCTTTTATTATATGGTTTCCTTGACTTGTTTTGAACCTTGAGGACAAGGTTTGAAATAAGTTTAGGGGTATTTTAGGGATTGTGGTTGGACTTTGGATGAATTCTTTGCGAAAGACCGCATGTGAGATCGTTTATTGTTTTAGTTTTATGTGGTTATATGCGGTTGTGGATGGTAATGGTGGTTTTTTATATCATTTCTTCCATTTCTTTCATTTCTTGTCCCTTCATATTTCTTTCTCATTCCATTAGTAGTTGATACACTTTCATGCATGTATTTAATATAGCTTTTTATTTATTCTTTTTTTATTATTGTATATAGAGTCACCCAAAGCTTTGTTTCATGCCTTTGGTTGTGGATGAGTACATTACAGTTGCCTTTTTAACTTGAAACTTAGGGAAAATTAGGAGAAACACTCAATCAAGTCCTACTGGCATTTTTATGATTTCATAATTAGGGACTTAGATGATGGTTAATTTTTGTGCTAGATAACTAAAATGAGTAGACAGTCAAATTTGTGCAAATGGTATTATTTTAACCCACATTGAGGGATTTGCTTGATTATAGTAAAAGTGAGAAGTACTAACATGAGTTTTCTTTGTGTAGAGTGTCCCAAAGGTTTCTACAGGAAATGGAGTAGGGAAACATGTGGTGGGAAAAAGTGAGAAAAGCGGTCCACAGGAAATGGAGCAGGGATCGTATTAATTGAAAAAAGATTTGGAGAAAAAAATAATAAAAATAATGAATAAAGGAGGAAGTTGTTAAACTCCTCAAATAAAAGATTTAGTTCGAGTGCTTTCCCTATATTAAGTGAGAATTCAATTTGCGTGCTTTAATGTATAGACCAAGAAAAACTTATGAGTAGTTGATGGCCTTTGTGACGGCCCCAATTTCCCATAAAATTGGGCCCCGCCCGGCCTAAGCCCACGTGAACCCCGAGCCAGTCTCGCAAGGTCAACGCAGGCCTAGTCAGCCTTCGAATCCATTATTACAAGTAATTTCAATATTTTAAGTTGAGTTATTAGTATTTTTCAAGATTTAAAAATTTAGCGGAAGCAACTAATACATTAAATAACTCAACAAAAAGATCAGGGAGTTAGACAATCTAATTGTGGAACCCAGTAAATATCATCAGAGGAGAGTAAAATACAAAATATACAAAAAGTCACCTAGCTATGAAGCCTTCCTCTCGCTACTCGTCATGCGGCTCGCACTCGATCAAACATAAGAATGACGAGCCCAGGTAAGTAAATCCAAGAGGACATATACACAACATTTCACAATATCCAAAGCAGTCAAATTCATGCAAATAGAACGAAAGGAATAAAGAACGCATGAATATACAAGACTGTAAACAATCCATCAATGAGTGAGGCAAAATAACAAGGAGTCCCGACCAAAAGGTCGTTGAGTCGCAGAAAAATCACAGCAGACTCGGGTTAGGGCGAGCCCCATGCCTCCCAACCCTAACCCTTGCGACTATGAGATATCTACGAACCCGGATTAGAGCCCCCAACGTACACTCAATTGGGAGATATCGACGGCGTCCGGATAAGAGCTCATATCGCAGATAAACAGTAACCATGACTCGCTTGCCAGTGGACCCACTCGATCGACAACAAATTTCAACGATAGCTATCATCACAAAGCAGTGAACAACAATAAAGCTATCAAATAACAGTAACAACAACAGCCAATGGAGAGAAATGAAATAATGTATAATTCCCTAGCTGGTTTACTTACCTCGAGAAATCGCGAACTTCAAAACGTCGCTCGCGTCTCGATTTGCGCACCCGACACCCGACTCATAAGTCTCTGGTGTCCATTTCGACACTTTAGGCCTATTTTACGTAAAATCATTGCAAACACAACTCAGTTTGGTGAAATACTATCACCTCCATCGCATCGTCGCGGTTTCGTCGAAACCGCGCATCCGACCGGTCGACATCGCGCCATCGCGCCGCCGTTCGTCGGTCGTCGTCCCTCGCTGGAGTCGCGTCGCATCGCCGCCGGAGCCGCGTCGCATCGCCGCCGGAGCCGTTCGCGCGTCTGCTGCGCCCAGCCGCTGCCGAGCGCCGCCTGCATCGCTCGTCCGTCCGCACTGCTCACCGGCCGCGTCGCTGCTTGCTCGCCTGCACTGCTGGCCGGCCGCCGCCGCCGCCAGATCTGAACCCGCCACTGCTCGCTCGCGCCGCTGGCCACCGTCCGCCGTCTGCGTCGTGCTGGCAGCGCTCTCCGCCCCGTGCCGCGACCCTGCTGCTGCCTCGCCGGCCGCGTCGACCACCACCGCGACCCTGCGCGATCGCCGCCATTGCTCACCTCCCGCGGCCTCCGCGTCGCCGCTGCACCGACGAGCCGGCCGAGCTGCCGCCGGATCTCCTTCTTCCCCGGTGACTTCGCTCTGTCTCTCTCTCTAGCTTTCTCTCTCTTTTTTTACTCTTTCTCACCTCCCGATTCTTATCTCAATCTTTTTTTTTTCCTTTTATATATATATATATATATATATATATATATATATATATATATATATATATATATACATATACATATATATATATATATACATTTTTTTTTATTTCCTTTTTTATTTTAAATCAAAAGTATCATTGACATTCGTGCAACACGAATCTCGAGTCAACTCAACAACCGAGCAGCGCGCATCTCGAGGCACCAACCCGCCTCCTTTCAAAATCTCGATACTCACGCTACACATATCACGAGGCGTATTCAATGTCCACCTTAAAACCACATAAATCCACTATAGCCACATTAAGCCACTATCTCGGTCCCACGTCGGCACGCGACTCGAGGCGCGTCCTTGTTGGTGTTTCGGCTCCCCGAATTCTCCGCGTATACGTTTTTCACCAATTATCATCTCCACTCGAGATTCGGACATACGCATTTTCAACGAGTGGATCCCACAAACGACCCTGACCTGACACGTGGCACAAGTCAAATTTTCGGGTCGTTACAGTCTTCCCAACGAATTAGAATTTCGTCCTCGAAATTGAAGCAAGTCTCTAAGGACAATGGTGTTTTATGAACGAAGACCCAAGGCCATACCCACCCAAGGCCATACTTGCCCAAGGCCATACCCCCATCTTACTCTGTAGAGCTGGGCTCCTACGCGACGGGCTGGGCTCCTCCGAGACCTCCAAGCAAAGAACACACCATCTGTCTACTCCCATCAATATATGTCAGGGCAACATCCTCGCAACATATATTGAAATACAAATGAATACAAATGAACATTTTCATTTTGTGATCCACCGTCACTAACATACGTATATTTGTTGTATGCTCGCGAGAATGTAAATCAGTCTCTCTGACTGTCTGCTAGTCTCTCTGATCGAGTGAGTCTCAACCCAACTCGTCGTACCCTCTATCAGGTTACGGTGGATAGTAGTCGGACCTGACGTGGCAATAGCATGAATATGTTTCTGGCTCTGCTGTACCTGGTTGTCCATACGCCCATACAGGTACGTTGAAATCCCAATCCAAATGGAACATGTCCATGTCCTTGTCCCTGTGCATGACTAGATCGTCGTCTCCTCGTCTCGTGCACTCGATCGGATCTCGACCCGTCTCTCGGCCACTACCTTTGCCATCAACCCTTCGATGGTACATATGGTATGGATCGACAAGGTCTTGTCGTCTTTGTAATGCACTAGCGTAACTCGTTACTGGACCATCTAACACTGGCGCCATATACACCGCATACGGTGGAAACGTAATACGCTATGAGGTTGCTCTCTTTGCCACGACCGTCTAACCCTCGCTTTCCTCTCGATCATCTCAGGCACTCGCACCGACTATAACGATGCCGATAATGCGACCGGTACTCGGTGCGTATGCTCCCAAAGCTCTCGCCGCCAGCCCCCGCTTAAGCCTCTTGTACTGTGCTCGGAGCCGTCGTCACCCAACAAAACCAATAAAATCCAGGAAACCGTGTATGACGTAGTAAGCTTGGTCAACCCCAGCATACTTCATCACACGTATATATCGATCCATACACTGCAACCGACTCCCCGGTCCTCTATCGAATGGTTTAAGAATCAGTTCTCTTCAGGTTATGAACTGGTAGGATGAATGTACTTCCCCATCCTTGCACTCACCCAATCCTTGAGCGTCCCCATCGACGCCACCGTAGTGCGCAACCAGACATCGGCCTCGCCGAACAACGAAGCTGATGAAATGCTCGACCCCATATGATCTGGTGTGGCCAAAACGTCATGAATTTTTGCTGCTCCGCGATCCGTACCACAGTGAAATGTTTCCGGATGATGCCTCCGAAACATACGAGCATGCCTCGCCTCAGCTGTAGCCCTAACACCCGTATCAATCGGCGTGCTCGGCGTATCCTCAGCCGGTGTCTCAGGTATAGGAGATACCATCTCGGCCCGAACATGTGTCACCTCGGTCACTGCAGGTCCTGCTTGAACTGAAAGTTTTTCAGGTGGGTTGTGAACTGTAAAAACATGCCCAGCCTGAATTACTAGCGTTGGTGACGTAGACGACGACGGTGTAACCTGTGCCCTTAACAATCGAAAAATCTCCTGCAGTTGTTGGTAGTGCGATGTATGCAGCTCATCAGTACTCGCAAACCGCGAACCTGCAGCCTCACGATCATTCCTAAACCCGGTCCGAAACATCGTCGCATTTTCCATAGCCACGAATCCTCGATATCGTATATATATTATAACACAACAAATATACCATATCGGATACATTTTTACAACATGCACTACTTGCACGTAAATTCCCTTTCAGTACGTTTACTAACGCATCTAAACAAATTTTAGCATTTGAGAGTTCTTGAGATATACGATCTCAAAGGATTTATATTTAGGTAGCCCCTAACTTTTAGAACGAATTTGCAGACTCTACATCAACTCGTAACACTTAATTCATTTACCAGTCCCTAAAGGTGGTGGTCGACTTCACCAACCCCGAGACGATAAATGCATAGTGTCATTAAGTGGAGTTACTTGGGCTTCTGATCCAACACTACTACTCCAAAGCTTTCGTCAAAGCTAAAGAGTCCGTACATGATGTAATCGTTAGCTCTCAAGTCATCTCAACACTCTACTTCCTTAGAGTATGCTCTTCGTCCTTTTTCCTTCTTTTTTTTTCTAACTTTACTTTCCTATGAACTCCTATTCAGATTTTCTTCTAGGGACGTATGCATAGGCAAAGTAATCAATTTCTCTGAATCCGATAACCTTATCGTCAATCCTTTTCAATTTACTCATCGTGTCTCACGTGATACACAAGAGTAAATACGGCTACCAAAGTAGTTCTATCGTAAGTGTATAATACAACACATCAAGTACTCTCCTCACTTCCCAACGAAGACTTAAGTCAGGATCATAGGGTTCCACTCTAATTTCAACCATTCCTAACTTCCGCTGGTTTGCGTCTTAATTTCAAGAGTCGAGTATTTACAACTTCGTCTCTGATACCAACTATGACGGCCCCAATTTCCCATAAAATTGGGCCCCGCCCGCCTAAGCCCACGTGGACCCCGAGCCAGTCTCGCAAGGTCAACGCAGGCCTAGTCAGCTTTCTAATCCATTATTACAAGTAATTTCAATATTTTAAGTTGAGTTATTAGTATTTTTCAAGATTTAAAAATTTAGCGAAAGCAACTAATACATTAAATAACTCAACAAAAAGATCAGGGAGTTAGACAATCTAATTGTGGAACCCAGTAAATATCATCAGAGGAGAGTAAAATACAAAATATACAAAAAGTCACCTAGCTATGAAGCCTTCCTCTGCTACTCGTCCGCGGCTCTGCACTCAGTCAAACATAAGAATGACGAGCCCAGGTAAGTAAATCCAGTAGGACATATACACAACATTTCACAATATCCAAAGCAGTCAAATTCATGCAAATAGAACGAAAGGAATAAAGAACGCATGAATATACAAGACTGTAAACAATCCATCAATGAGTGAGGCCAAATAACAAGGAGTCCCGACCAAAAGGTCGTTGAGTCGCAGAAAAATCACAGCAGACACGGGTTAGGGCGAGCCCCATGCCTCCCAACCCTAACCCTTGCGACTATGAGATATCTACGAACCCGGATTAGAGCCCCCAACGTACACTCAATTGGGAGATATCGACGGCGTCCGGATAAGAGCTCATATCGCAGATAAACAGTAACCATGACTCGCTTGCCAGTGGGCCCACTCGATCGACAACAAATTTCAACGATAGCTATCATCACAAAGCAGTGAACAACAATAAAGCTATCAAATAACAGTAACAACAGCCAATGGAGAGAAATGAAATAATGTATAATTCCCTAGCTGGATTACTTACCTCGAGAAATCGCGAACTTCAAAACGTCGCTCGAGTATCGATTTGCGCACCCGACACCCGACTCCTAAGTATCTGGTGTCCATTTCGACATTTTAGGCCTATTTTACGTAAAATCATTGCAAACACAACTCAGTTTGGTGAAATACTATCACCTCCATCGCATCGTCGCGATTTCGTCGAAACGATCGCATCCGACCGCCATCGCGTCATCGCATCATCGCCGTCGCGTCGCCGCTCGTCGGTCGCTCGTCCCTCGCTGGAGTCGCGTCGCATCGCCGCCGGAGCCGTTCGCGCGTCTGCTGGCCGTCCAGCCGCTGCCGAGCGCCGCCTGCATCGCTCGTCCGTCCGCACTGCTCACCGGCCGCGTCGCTGCTTGCTCGCCTGCACTGCTGGTCGGCCGCCGCCGCCGCCAGATCTGAACCCGCCACTGCTCGCTCGCGCCGCTGGCCACCGTCCGCCGTCTGCGCCGTGCTGGCAACGCTCTCCGCGCCGTGCCGCGACCCTGCTGCTGCCTCGCCGGCCGCGTCGACCACCACCGCGACCCTGCGCGATCGTCGCCACTGCTCACCTCCCGCGGCCTCCGCATGGCCGCTGCACAGACGAGTCGACCGAGCCGCCGCCGGATCTCCTTCTTCCCCGGCGACTTCTCTCTCTCTCTCTAGCTTTCTCTCTCTTTCTCTCCTCTATCTCACCTCCCGATTCTTATCTCAATCTATTTTTTTTTATTATATATATATATATATATATATACATTTCTTTTTTTTTATTTCCTTTTTTATTTTAAATCAAAAGTATCATTGACATTAGTGCAACACGAATCTCGAGACAACTCAACAATCGAGCAGCGCACATCTCGAGGCACCAACCCGCCTCCTTTCAAAATCTCGATACTCACGCTACACATATCACGAGGTGTATTCAATGTCCACCTTAAAACCACATAAATCCACTATAGCCACATTAAGCCACTATCTCGGTCCCATGTCGGCACGCGACTCGAGGCGCGTCCTTGTTCGTGTTTCGGCTCCCCGAATTCTCCGCGTATACGTTTTTCACCAATTATCATCTCCACTCGAGATTCGGACATACGCATTTTCAACGAGTGGATCCCACAAACGACCCTGACCTGACACGTGGCACAAGTCAAATTTTCGGGTCGTTACAGCCTTTGTTTTAACCGAATCTATGTCTTGAAAGTGGGATCTTAATTGTGTTTGGGTTGCGAGTCTTGAAATATCATAACTCCAAAATTTCTTGATTTTCTTGTTAACTTTATGGCTATGTAAATTAGAAGTACTCCATGAATTTGGGTCGGGTATAGGATTAGTCGAGTCAGTGCATATTTATGTTAGGAGCCTAGTTTAGTTTGTGTTGTCATTTACACCTTTGCTCAGGACGTGCAAAGTCTTAAGTTTGGGGATATTTGATAAGTCAGTATTTATAGTTATTTAGTATTTTATTTTAGTATATTTAATTATTCAAAGTCTCTAAAATATATATTTAATTATATTTTTTAGTCGTTTTCAGGTGAAACGGAGTGCGCGGTTGAATTCACGACGAAAAAATACTCAAAATGGAGTATTTACTTGCAGTGATCGGATGCCGAACAGTTTGCCTCGAGTTACGCATTGCATGGTGGGTAGAATAGAGGATCAGCAGACTAATTGACACGTGGCAGACCTCCACTGGCGGTCAGCATCTTGACAACAACACACCAATTTTTCTCTCTTGCTGCCACGTGGCGCGTTCTTACCCTTTCCAAGCACGTCATGCAAGCAATCTCGACAAATCCCATGTAGCCATGTGGCGACTCACCATCACCACGTCACAAACCGGTTCTTCTCCTCGCTCAGCAGCTCTTCAATTTCCTTGGGATGCGCGTTAGCACAGGCTCCCAAAATTTCGCCGATTCTGCGCGACTTTCACTCCGCCTCTTGCCAGCCACATGGCACGCTCTCACCAAAACCAGAGCGTCATCACAGCCGGTCCATCCAATCAGACGACGCCACGTCAGCGCTCGATAGACAAAACAGCCAATCGCGCTGCGACACATGGATATAAGTGATTTCAAGCCTAAAAACAGTCGTACGATGCTCCTCGGCGCACGAGTCACCTTCCCAACCCCTAAAATTAGTTTCTCTAAACTCCTACGACCAATTTTTAGTAGTTATATATATTAGGAACTTAGGTTTTATTGTTTTCAACACCGACTATTATTGTTTTGTTATCGACTTTCTTCGACAACGATGTTCGGCTAATCAACTCATTGCCTAGGTCAGAGGGGAAACAAGTCGGGATTATGGACTCATGGCATATTATGTGAGATTTTTTATCTTATTATTTAATTTAGTTTAAATTCTCCTATTTCATTGTTGTTGATTTTAAGGAATATGGTTTAGATCTAGGGTATGTATGTGATCAGTGCATGCTTTTAGGTGGACAACCTATAGTTATTTGGACCATTAGTATCTGTATAATTGTGCTTTTGGACCAATAAAGTGACAAACACTCACCCGTTTGCCATAAAACCCTTTCGGTTCTTGAGTGTGCAACAATTGAATCTAGGTTAAATTGGAAGCGGATGCGACCCGATTATTTAGGATTAGTGTTCCCACAGACTCATATTATTGCGGTTAGTGTGTTAAACCTGATCGTGGATGTCTAGGGTTATACATTAATTAGGGAAGTAGTTTGTGGCGGACGTCCTAGCTATCAAGATTAGGGGAACGAGGAATTTCTGGCGGATGTCGATTTTCTATAGCTAATCTAGGAGAATATAAATTAATGACTTTTTGCGAAAGATTGAAGACCATGATTGCCATTGAATCTTGATATTGATTTGTGGAACTATAGACCTAGGTGTTATTTTGGTATTAATTAATTGTTTTCAAAATTAGTTTAGTTATTTTATTTATTTAGTTTAGTTAGATTAGTTAGTTAAATTAATATTTATTTTAAAACCCACGATTTTCCTTTTTTGTTGTTTTTAACCTAAAAAAGACTACCAGTCTTTGTGGGATCGACCCTTTGCCACTATTCTACAAAATAATTGGTTTAGGAAACTTTACTTTATTGACGCGTTCGGCCCGCGTCAAACCATCCTATTTATTGTTCGCTAAACTATGATCATCTATCCTCATTTAACAAGGAATCATTTCAATTAATTTTGGGAAATACCTAATTAAAATAATATCAAACTGCTAATCAAAACAGAGTAAGAGAGGTTTGGGAATCCTTCATATAAGCCTAAAAGTTTGTAATGCAAGCTAACTTACCCCCATTAAGTGCACTAAATCGATCGTAATTGCCCCCATTAAGTGCACTAAGTTTGTAATGCAAGCTAACTTGCCCCCATATAAACCATTTATGTTCTTGTTCAACTTCTTCTTTGTCCCAATAACGTCATACCACTAGTTTTTTATATTCTACAAAAATTTCGGCAGAGTTTCCCCTATAACATAGACTACCATAAAATTTCATAACCTAATAAACAATAGTGGGAGAATGCCTAGAAGGTCTCACATCTCCCCAACATTTCACAATATCATGTAAACATGAATTGAAAAGCTAAATCCAATACATTAACATTTCAAGAAAATCATAAAATGGTTGAAATCACAATTTCTAATCGAAATGAATGCATTGAACAATTACAAAACTTACCTGAATTTCCCTTACTATAAGGAATTTAGGAGAGAAGGAGCAGGGTATAAGTCCAACTAAGATGTTGAATATGGCACTCCCAATTACGAACGATTTCGAATAGTCGGGATGATCACTTTCACTACCTAGAAAATAGCAAAACCAAGTTTAAGAATCAAATGAAAACAAACCATAGAAACATGCAAATGAAAAGAGAATTCTACGGATGATTGTAAGATAGTGGTGCTAGCTTGTACATAGTTAGCAACTTGGGATGAAACATCTCTAAACTTCTTTGAACTCTCTAAAGTCTTTTAACTTCTCAAACTATAAAATAAGTTATATGTAAATCAATTTTTATAAGTTCATTAAATTTAAAAAAAAATGAAAAGATTATAAAGTTTCATAAACTTTCCTTTGTGTTCTACTTCAAATACTAAGTTATTAGGAAACAAAAATAACATGTTGTTAGTTTTTGCGAGAAGACATTTATTGGACATTGGTTTGTTAATCAGTATAAAGATGAGCCTCTTAATTGGAAGGATTTAATTGGTTCTGTTAGCCCGTGAAGGCTAATTAAGCCTCTAAAATCAACACGAACCCCCCATTTGATGGCGATTATTTGAGGGGTGTCATTGCAAAATCACAATTTGCACTAGGTAGGGATGGCAATGGTATCACTATGATCACACAATCAATTTTGGTGCAAACACTATAATGACTAGGTGGCTTTAACATTTTTTTATCAAATAGGTATCTTTATTTAACATCATGATAGTGATTTAGAAGCATACACATGCAGTTGTATAATTAGACTAGTCTTTTGGATACACTTAATTTGTTATTTGTGAACACATCTCTTAAATACACATGCAATTTTATAATAGGTGACTTTATTTAACATTTCAAATACTAATTGAATAATTCATCTTATGTATATATTATTCTTTCTTTATTGTTGTACCAAGTTGACAAACATAGATTGCACCATCATACATATATTATTAATTAGCACCAATTAAATTAGAGGATTACAAATGGGACTCAGCATGTGCACTATATATATATATATCACAAACATATATACGTATGTAGTCTTAGAGGCAGACTAACTTAGGAAGCCATCAAACTGGGGATTTAATTGGAATCAATATCATGAAATTCTCTTAAAGAATACCAAGAATTAAGAGGTTGATAAGTTATAGAGAAGAACACCAAATGACCAACACAACAACAACAACAACACAAACTCAGAAATTCAAACAATTATAAAAAAATCAATACATTCAATCATTCATTCTCAAAAGATTGACAAAACTCAGATCAACAATCAAATGGCGTTCCAATGAATAGATCCAAATCACAAGAACTTGACATTCTAACAAAATCAAACAAGAAAACTCACCTCATCTTCTCTTCACCACTCAAATCAATGGAAAAAGAAAATTGAGACTCAAACGACGGCGACGTCAGGACGGACACGGCGGACGGCAGAGATCTCATCGAGGTGAGTGCGGACGGTGGCAAGGTGAGTGCAAACGGTGGTGATGTCATCGTAGGCTGAGATCAGGGTGATCTAAGGCAGCATCGGCGGATCCGGTAGAGAAGGCGGAGGGGAATGCGGTGGCGGCGGGGCGAAAAGCGAAAAAGGGGAGGCGTCAGTGCAGAGACAGAGGAGGACGGAGAAGATAGTGCACCTGATAACAAAAACGGACGATGAAGATCTCTAATCGGCATTGGAGGCTAGGGCAACGAGGAGGGAGTCGAAACCGGCAGAGTAGGGGAAGCGGTCGGTGCAGAGGAGAGGGATGAGGATGGGAGCAGAGAGAGGAGGGGAGGTGGTCGGTGCAGAGAGAGGAAGATGGAGAAAATCCCAAGTCAGCGCTGGCGGCGAGGACGGAGTCAGAACCAGCGGAGGAGGGGAGGCGGTCGGTGCAGAGGCGGTGCATGGCGTGTGGAGGCGCTCGGTGCAGAGAGGAGGTATATGTGTTTTGTGTGTGTATGAGTTCGTGTGTATTGATTAATTTGCAATACATGCCTTTTTTATCTCACTTTTCAATTTAGAAATGGAATACCAATGGATCTCATTTAGCAACGGATTAGCAATGCAATCCGTTGCAAATCCATTGGTAATCCGTTGCGATTTATATTTTGCAACGGTTTAGCAACGGATTAGGCAAATCCCGTTGCTAATCCGTTGGTAATTTAGAATCCATTGCTAATCCGTTGCTAAGACTAAATTGCAACATATTAGAAAGGGTATTTTAGGCGAGAGATTTTTGCGGATTTTTTTTACCAACGGAATTTATTTCCGTTGCTAAATCGGTCGTAATCTGTTTCTAATTGGTAAAACATTTTCCCTTCCATATTCGGTTGCTATTCCATTGCTAATTAGCAACGAACACTTATTCCGTTGCTAATTTCGTTTCTAATTTGTTGTTTTTTGTAGTGTTTGGATTATCGCAATTTTTTTATTTCTTTTGCAGGATTGCGATAGAAATTGGTAGGAATTGTTGTTAATCGATATATTGGATTGACTTGCGTCAATTTGGGATAAATTCCACTGACGTGGGCTAGGGTTTTGATGAGTTAGATTAATGCAATTCAGATGATAATTATTTTAGAGATGTTTTATACTTGATATTGATTTATATTGGGTTTTCGGATGAATTGATTATTAATGTTAATACAATTTGACTCCATGAGCTTTGAAAATATTTTGGTGTTGGTATCAAGTGGTTTCGTGGCATTTATTATTGAGTTTTGAGGATTTAACTGCGAAAAATATTGATTTGGAGACATTTTCTAATTGAAAATAAATAAAGTTTGTCAAGTTGACATTCCATATTACAAAATTCGTAACTTCTCCGTTTGTGATCCGATTTGAGTATTCTTGGAGTCTATGGAAAGGACGTCATGAGTACTACAAGTTCCTTTTTTATTGTCATGACAAATTATGAGGTTTTCAGCGTTAAAACTCATACAATTGATTATAAATCACTAGTAAATGGTTATAGGTCATTTCAAACGATAAATTTGGATATCGGGGATTTTGAGGAGTCAGACTGGGGATTGGTTAGCGGGGCATAAAGAGCGGATTGAGGTGTGTAGTATCCTAACTGAAATTACTTGAGCAGTATTTATTTTTTCTTTTGAATTCATATTATGTCTTTCAATACTCTATTCTTGGTGTGGTTTAAATGGACGGAAATTGAGGCTTTCCCTTCGTGCCATTTCTGTGTGCATGTCCACTAGGCCATAACACGTGAGCCGCAGAATCTCGGTGACTCGCGTTAGGGCACATGTGGGTACATGGTTGGTTCCATAACGACCACCTAGCGGATCCAAAAACTAGCCTTGCTTGAGTGCTACTCACCGGCAGTAGTCTGTGGAAGAGTCCGAAGTATGGCGCTAGTCTGTCCCTAGGCTCTAGGAACAAACACATTTGAGCTTGCACTATTATTTATGCATGTGATGCTCACAGTTGCCTGTATTTATTTCCGCATGTTTATTTAATAGCTTTATTTCAATTCCAATATTTAATTTTCATTATCGCTCACTTAGTTTCCTTGGAAATACTCACTCTGGACTCGTCATCTATTTTTATGTGATAGCTTAAGTGCAGATCCTAGTACGAGCCGAGGCAAGGGCAAGCTATCGGAATACCTGTGATACAGAGATTTGAGCCAGGCTTGTACGTTTGTATTATATATATTTTTTGTTTTCATTTTGGGATATGGGATTGTGAAACTCTTTAAGAACCTATATGATGATAATTTGAGACTTTGAGGTGTATACTTGATGTATATATTGATATATGGGTTTTCCATATGAGGTTTCAGATATCAAAGTTAAATGCATGGCAAGTACTGTTGTATCATATTTGGTATGTCATGCTAAAGGTCTTCCGCTGTGTTTATTTATGGTTATAACCGATTTAAGAAATGATTTGAGTCCTTTAGTAATTTAAACCATAAGGTGTGGTTTATTGAGGTTAAAAACGATTTAAAAGTGTATGGAAACTACATATGGGAACACAGCTGGCGCTAGTAGGCCAGGTTGTGGGCCGGCATTGGCCCCCGTAACGGCCACTTGGAAAGTGGGCCGTTACAATTTTGGTATCAGAGTAAGGTTGGTGAATCTCAGGGAATTTGAAAGTTAACTCTGATACGGTTACATTTGTGGAGTAATTTGAGGATAAACCTGATGAATAAACTTTAGATGTGGAAATCCAAAGGAATTGCCTAGAGTCCTAGTTGGGAAGTTATGTGAGATGGGTAGAAATCAGGTATATATATATTATGTTCTTGGCTGTAAATTATATACGATGTATGTATATTTGTATTGAGGCTGACGATATGCTCATTCTTCGATGCGGATACGATGGATGGACAACATTCAGATACTACTCGACTTGAGGTCGGAGATACTAGTGATCCGACGAGACTGACTTGACGCTTAAGTTATTAGCACAGACGATGGATGATAGGTTCACGATGTTGATAGAGATGATGAGAGCGCGGGATACTCGAGAGACTACGACAGCTCCGTCTACAGTTTTGGCTGCACTAATGACGACTATTCAGGCAGTTGTAGCCCCTAATTCAGCCGAGGTTCAGGTGCAGGCAGTAGTATCCGACACATTGCCTGAGAGGGCTACTTTAGTAGCAGAACTAGTGGATATTGCAGTGGTTCTTACACCTACTACTACTGAGCAGATAGCAGAGGCATGTATTTCGGGGAACTTGATGACAGTTTAGGCTAAGAAGATGAGGGATTTCATTAAGTTCTCTCTAGGGTACTTCTATGGCACTGGAGATCCAGAGGTAGCCAGAAGATGGCTATTATCACATGAGCGGCTACATGATTTGCTGCGAGTTGAGTCGACCGTGATTATCAAGCTTTTGCTTGAGGACTGATGCAGCGATATGATTGACCACTTACATCGCGACGCATCCAGTTGTGACTACTTAGGCGGAGTTTCGAGTACTCTTCATGGACGAGTATATACCCATGGAGGTCAGGGTCCGATTGAGGGAGGAGTTTCTCTCATTGGTTTAGGGGGACATGTCCTTCACTGTGTACATGGAGAGGTATCAATATTTGTTTTCGTACACCATGAACATAGCAGGTACCGATCAATTACATATATACTATTTTGTTCAAGGTTTGGACGAGAGGATTGCGAGCACGGTGGTATCTAGTGGAGCTCTTACATTGATGGAGATTTACGATCGGTCCCTCACAAACGAGACATACCTAGTTCAGAGGGCCAGTCGAGTAGCAATTTAGGCCGCGCTACAGAGTCGGCAGAGTCAACCAACTTTGAGTTCACGGTTTGATTAGAGATAGAAGAAACAGATGAGAGATCAGGGTCGACAAGGACAGGGCTAGAGAGCTCATCGAGGAGATTGGCAATCTAATCATGGTCGTAGAGGCGACAGAGATCGTCGTAAGTATCGAGATCGACGAGATGATCATCAGTTGGCATATTCTACGGCTTCTACACCCGTTGATCAGCCTATACAGCCGTATAGGCAGGATAGAGGTCAGAGAGGCCAGGGTCGAGGTCAAGGTTAGGCACAGAGTCAGAGGTGTTCTGGCAGGCCAGAGACCCGTACTTGTAATCAATGTGGTTAGGTTAGCTATATTGTGGCAGATTGTACCAGACATGCACCACTACCACCATAGACTGAGCAGCCAGATATAAGGCCCAGACTGCAGCTTTTGGGGTTGCACAGCCGGACAAGGAGGCGACCTAACAGCTTAATAAGGGTACGTTATTTGTTTGTGATATTCTTATGCATGTTATGATGGATTCTGGTAGCACATTGTCTTTTATTTCTGGATGCATGGTAGGAGAGTTAGGGTTACCAGCACAGACCTTAAATACACATCTGCTTCTCAGCACGGCAGCTGGGGATAAGATTTACCCTAACCGGATATGTCGGAATTGTGTTGCGGAGATTGAGGGACATCAGCTACCAGCTGATTTGAAAATATTAGAATACCTGGAATTCGATGCAATGTTCGGTATGGATTGGATATCATTCTATCATGCACATACCGACTGTTTCAACAAGACTGTGACGTTTAACATTGAGGAAATTCCAAGGTTTACTTTCAACGGAGTTGCGTCGGCATTACCCATCACCCGAGGCAGATTACCTAGGTCGCAAGAGATGGAGGCGTGTGCGACTATGGTTGAGCCAGAGCTTAGGACAGTGATTAAAGTTGAGATGTCCCTATTATTTATGAATTTTCAGACGTGTTTCCTGAAGATTTACCCGAAATACCACCACCGAGAGCTGTTGAATTTATCATTGAGCTGATTCTGGGGACTTAAGCAATTTATAGCAAACCTTCTGAGATGTCAGCATCGGAGCACGAGGAGTTGAGAACCCAGTTAGAAGATTTATTGGAAAAGGGTTTCATTCACCCTAGGATGTCGCCTTGGGAAGCTCCAGTTCTTTTTGTAAAGAATAAGGACGGCTTTATGCAGATGCGTGTAGACTACCGGAAGTTGAATCAGTTGACAATTCAAAATCGTTACCCACTTCCGAGGATTGAAGACTTATTCGATCAGTTGGCTGGGGCCAAGTTCTTCTCGAAGATCGACTTGCGTTCAGGATACCATCAGTTGAGGATTCGAGAAGAGGATGTGGAGAAAATCGCCTTTAGAACGCGTTATGGACTGTTCGAGTTTACGGTCATGCCTTTAGGACTGACTAACTCACCGACGATTTTCATGGATTTGATGCATAGGGTGCTGAGGCCATTTTTGGATCGATACATTATAGTTTTCATCAACGACATCCTGATCTATAGTAAGACTCGTGTGGAGCACGAGAGACATCTCATCGATGTGTTGACGAAGCTGAGAGAGCACCGATTGTATGTCAAGTTCAGCAAATGTGTGTTCTACCTGAGTGAGGTGAAGTTTTTGGGACATGTCATCACTGATCAGGGTATATCAATTGATGGTGACAAGATTCGGGTGATTATTAACTGGAGAACACTCGAGTCTGTTTCTGACATCTGGAGTTTCTTCGGTTTGGCAGGATATTACAGGCACTTTGTGCAAGATTTTTCAATGATTGCAGCGCCGATGACGAGATTGACCAAGAAGGATGTTAGATGTGATTAGTCACAGGAATGTGAGGATGCGTTTTGGGATCTGAAAAGGAAGTTGACTTGAGTGCCAGTTTTGGCATTACCTATATTAGGTAAAGGTTTTTTCGTTTATAATGATGTAACATGCACTGGGTTGGGTTGTGTGTTGATGCAAGATGGACAACCAGTGGCATATTTATCTCGACAGTTAAGACCTCATGATGTAAATTATGTAGTGCACGACTTGGAGCTTGCAGCGATCGTGTTTGCATTGAAGGCCTTGAGGCATTACTTGTATAGTGAGAAATTTGTGCTATTCACAAACCACCAGAGTTTGAGGTACTTGTTCACTCAGAGGGAGTTGAACATGCGACAACGGCGATGGCTCGAGTTACTGAAGGACTATGACTTCGCCATTGAGTATCATTTGGGAAAGGCGAATGTCGTAGCTGATGCGCTGAGCAGGAGTGGGATTAAGAGCCAAACGGTGCTGCGGCATATGACACATGAGCACGGGTTGTTTCCGGCAGCGTCGGTGTTGTATGTGACGGAGGCCATTGCTGAGCTACAGATTTGTTGTGAAATGCGAGTTCCCACAATGTCTCTTGAGAGGTTTACTGAGTTGCAGAGAATTGATGACTGATATTTGGGGATCAGTGGCCTGACTTAGGATCCGGGGTGCACATAATGGTCTAAGGGTTGAGACAGGCGCTTTAGACATAGGGATCGATTGTGGATACCAGGGGTATCGGAGCTCGGGGACAACATTCTGGAGGATGCACACCGATCGCGATATACAGTTCATCCTGGTCGAACCAAAATGTATCACGATCTGCAGAGAATGTTTTGGTGGTCAAGAATGAAGGTAGACGTGGGTAGATACGTCCGGGGTTGTCATATTTGCCAGCAAGTGAAGGTTGAGCACCGGATACCAGTTGGGTTACTACAGCCGTTGCTTATTCCTAAGTGGAAGTGGGAACACGTGACCATGGATTTTGTTAGTAGCCTACCACAAACTACGGGGCGACATGTTGCGATTTGGATAGTTATCGATAGGTTGACGAAGTCGACACATTTTATACTGATCGCCATGAGATATTCAGTTACACAGCTAAGTATTATCTTCGAGAAAGAGATTGTTAGATTGCATGGTGTACCGGTCTCCATTGTTTCTGATAGAGAACCGAGATTTACTTCGAGGCTTTGGGAGAGTATGTAGGAGCAGTTTGGTACTCCTTTACACTTCAGCACTGCGTACTATCCTCAAACTAACGGTCAGTCAGAGAGTTAATTCAGATTCTCGAGGATATGCTCAGGGCGTGTGTACTACAGTTTGGTGGAACATGGGAGGTATACTTACCTTTATGTGAATTTGCTTAAAACAACAGCTATCAGGCGAGTATCAGGATGCCACCCTTTGAGGCACTATGGTAGGCCCTGCAGGTCACCAGCATGTTGGGCGGCACTAGAGGATACAACGGTTATAGGACCTGAGGTTGTTGTTGATCATACTGAGAAGGTAAGACAAATTAGACAGAGACTTCAGGCGGCACAAGATAGGCAGAAGAAATATGCGGATAAGTATCATGAGACTCTGAGCTATGAAGTTGGTGACTTGGTGTATTTGAAAGTTTCGCCCTGGAAATGTCATCAGAGGTTTGGTATTAAGGGGAAACTGGCACCAAGATTCATTGGACTTTTCAGAGTTGAGGAACAGATCGGCAGAGTGGCATACCGTCTGGAATTGTCACCGCAGTTAGCAAGGGTACATCTTGTATTTCATATTTCCATGTTGAGGCTAGCTAGGTCGGGACTGAGACTTTTGATTAATATACATCAGATTGAGGTGCGACCTAATGTGTCATACGAGGAGTAGCCTGTGGAGATCATGGAAAGAAAGACTCAGATTTTGAGAAATAAAGAGATCCTGAAGGTTTTAGTATGATGGCAGCATCACGGAACCGAAGGACTCACTTGGGAGCTTGAATCTACTATGCGACGACGATATCCCCACTTATTTGCTAGTAAGTATTTAAGTTTAATTTAAATTTCAGGACGAAATTTCACCTAGTTGGGAAGAACTGTAACGACCTCATTGTAACTTGTCATTATTTAATGACGTGGTTACATACATGGCTAACAGCTCATATGCTCGTGGGACCCACTGTCAGGATAATGCGCGCTTGGAACTAGGTAAATAGTTATTTTTCTTTACTTATTTGTTTAATTTACGGTGTTACGTTGAAATAAAGTAACGACATTGTAATGCGTGTATTTATATTTCATTTAACTGGTGAGACAGTGTGAAAAGTATTCACCTCGATATGCGTGTCGACGCGGGTACCGGGTAGCCTAAAAGATTAAATACTAGGCCGCGGAAAATAATACACACAATAAATGAATAAAATGAGTTAAATATTAAAATATAATGTATAATTGGTGGTTAGGGTTTAAGTTGGTGCAAGTTTGGTTAAGTTTGGCAAGAGGATTAGTCCATAAGGGTTTTGTATGTCATGGACAAAGTTAAGATTTTTAGGGTTTTGGAATGACCAAAACCAATGTTTTGGACATTTTATGAAAATGGACTATTTTGTCAAGAGTTTGGTTCAATTTGGTGATAAATCGGATCGAAAACGAGTTCTGGAAGCCAAAATACGTCAAAATAGGACTTTTGGGAATTAATAAATAAAAAGAAATTAAGCTGCTGACAAGCAGCTGAAGGTTTATATATAAATATATGTATATATATATAAAACAAATGAATCAACTTTCATTTCAACCAGAACGTTGAAAATGTTTTGTTTCTGTAAACCCTCGATTTGGGTTTTCGCTCGCGAGCTCCTGACATTTGATTTTTGCCCGGTTTCTTTCCCGAAATCGTAGAGCATCGCGAGACGATCAATTCGAGCTAAAGTTCCACGGTGGAAATGAGGTATTCAGCCCGCAACTTGGTAAATTCTCAATGCAGGGCATTTTCCTGAATTCAATTTGAATTATCGCAATTTTTCGATTTCTTTCGCAGGATTACGATAGAAAATGGTAGGAATTGTTATTAATGGGTATATTGGATTGATTTGTGTCAATTTACGATAAATTCCACCGACGTGGGCTAGGGTTTAGATGAGTTGGATTAATGCAATTCAGTTGATAATTATTTTGGAGATGTTGTTATACTTGATATTGATTTATATTGGGTTTTCGGATGAATTTATTATTGATGTTGATACAATTTGACTCCACGAGCCGTGAAAATATTTTGGTATTGGTATCGAGTGGTTTCGTGGCATTTATTATTGAGTTTCGAGGATTTAACTGCGAAAAATATTGATTTGGAGACATTTTCTAGTTGAAAATAAATAAAGTTTGTCAAGTTGACATGCCATATTAGAAAATTGTAACTTCTCCGTTTGTGATCCGATTTGAGTATTCTTAGAGTATATGGAAAGTACGTCATGAGTACTACAAGTCCCTTTTTGATTGTCATGACAAATTATGAGGTTTTAAGAGTTAAAACCCATATAATTGATTATAAATCACTGGTAAATGGTTATAGGTCATTTCGGACGATAAATCTGATATCGGGGATTTTGAAGAGTCGGACTGGGGATTGGTTAGCGGGACACGGAGTGCGGATTGAGGTGTGTAGTATCCTAACTGAAATTACTTGAGCAGTATTTATTTTTGCTTTTGAATTCATATTCTGTGTTTCAATACCCTATTCCTGGTGTGGTTTAAATGGAGGGAAGTTGAGGCTCTCCCTCCGTGCCATTTTTGTGTGCATGTCCACTAGGCCATAGCACGTGAACCGCAAAATCTAGGTGATTCATGTTGGGGAACGTGTGGGTGCGTCGTTGGTTCCACGCCGACCACCTAGCGGATCCAGATACTAGCCTTGCTTGAGGGCTACTCGTCAGGAGTAGTCTGTGGAAGAGTCCAAAGTATGGCGCTAGTCTGACCCTAGGCTCTAGGAACACACATATTTGAGCTTGCACTATTATTTATGCATGTAATGATCACAGTTGGTTGTATTTATTTTCGTATGTTTATTTAATAGCTTTATTTCAATTCCAGTATTTACTTTTCATTATCGCTCACTTAATTTCCTTGGGAATACTCACTTTTGACTCGTCATATGTCTTTTTGTGATGGCTTGAGTGCAGATCCTAGTACGAGCTGAGGCAAGGGCAAGCTACCAGAATACCTGTGGTACAGATATTTGAGCCAGGCTTGTACGTTTGTGTTATATATATTTTTTTTTTGTTTTCATTTTGGGATATGAGATTTTGAAACTCTTTAGGAACCTATGATGATAATTTAAGACTTTGAGGTGTATACTTGATGTATATATTGATATATGGGTTTTCCACATGAGGTTTCAGATATCCGAGTTAAATGCATAGCATGTACTGTTGTATCATATTTGGTTTGTCATGCTAAAGGTCTTCCGCTGTTTTTATTTATGGTTATAAACGATTTAACAGATGATTAGAGTCCTTTAGCAACTTAAACCGTAAGTTGTGGTTTATTCAGGTTAAAAGTGATTTAAAAGTGTATGGAAACTGCATGTGGGAACACAGCTGGTGCTGGTAGGCCAGGTTGTGGGCCCGCATTGGCCCTCGTGGCGACCACTTGGAAAGTGGGCCGTTACAAATGTACTCTTGTGCTGTAAGAGTATGAGGAAGGTATCAGTTCATGCTAGTTACCACCTAGGGCAAATGTTTTCATAGAGTTTAGTGTCGTTAGTTCGTTGAAAATCTATGGCATATCCGACAAGTTTTGTGGTTTAGTTATTGTGTGGTTGTGTCATACGTCCTACTACTGACCTTGAAATACTAAGTGATTTTCACTTTAGCTTGTCTATCATAATTCAATAGTGAAAAATATATTTTTAGTGATCGATGATTAATTCAAATGTTTGCAAGATGTGAAATTATTCTCAATCCAGGCTTTCTTGACATTGTTCAAGTTATTATTTGTATTTCGAATGCTTGTTTAATTATCTTTGAATAATTTGTTAGTTATATTTCTTTTTAAGTAATGTTCTTCAATAAATCCCCTATTTCCCTTCAGTTTATAGCATATGTATTCTTCACTGTCTCCGTAGGTTCGACCTCGTACTTTCCTCACTACAAATTTATAGTAGTCAGTGAATTTGAGACTATTATTGGTGCCTTCAACACAATATCTATTTTGGGCATCGTTGCTGTGACGGCCCCCTCTCATAATCAAGGGCACCGTCCGGTCTAATCCCGTAATTAAGCCCTAATCTTATCCACGCAGTACTCAACTACGTATTAGTCAGCCTTTACAACCTAAACGCCTCTTTTCTCGTATTCAGGATAAGTAATACACTAGTCCTACTAATTTATAAAATTTAGTGTTAATTAAAACTTTTTTATTAAATTAATTATTTAACGGAAGTCTTATTGATTATGCATAAGCAATTAGTAACTTATGCAAAAGCCATTTATAAAATCCTAAGTGTGGAAAACCAAGAAATGATATCACATATATAAAGTCCTCAAAATGCAGTGAAACAGTAAAATAGTCTAAGTCGAGTCGGGGAACTAACGCTCAACCCAATATACAACCCCAAATAGTATCTGAAAGACATATAACATATACCATCAAAATACCAAAAGAAGACCTACAATCGATGCAGTGACGCGCCGCGCGCTCTGGGATGATCGCCGATCTTCTCCTTGCACGGCCTGCAGGTAGGCGGCTCTACACCCACCGTCATAAAAAGGACGATGAGTACAAGAATAAAACTAGTAATCCCCGATGAAAGTTTAATTTGCATTTCCAAATATTCAAATGGTATTTAAAAGCATATAAATGGGAAAACTGGAAAATAAACCAAATGCGAGTAAATACCAGAGTTAAACAAGTGATACTGACACTAGGCTAAGTACTGGTGATTTAGGTCCGGTCGGCAGTGAAACATGTCACTCCGACTCAATAATCATATAGCACAAGGGACTCTAACCCAAGTGTTACCAGGGACTCCAACCCCGGTGTGTAGACCACCTCAGGGACTCTAACCCCGAGTGTCATAAAGTATGAGGTAACATGTGTCGAATCTCCACGGACTCTAACCCCGTGAGTCACGCACACCTCGATCGAGTACGAGACCTAAATGCGAAAACTACTTTTTAAATTTCAAGAAATACCAAGTAGGGATTGTCAAGGCATAGGCACACCTACACACCTAAACAAATAAGGAATACAAGTCCTCTTAAACATTTATAAGATATTCACTAGCCTAATAGCATGTTATTTATCATTCGATTCACATTTAAAACAACAAGAATAGACATAGCATGGGATATAATCAATGAATCAAATCAAATGAATGGATATCATGCAAACTAGACTAATCAAGTGAGCATAGACACAAAGAACACATGATATAAGAATACAAAGGTAAAATAGTCAAAAGGACTATGCAAGGACAACAATTAATAGAAATGAAATGCCAAGTAAAGTTGTCATTGGGTATACTCACAACAACAAAGTAAAGCCCTAGCTTTTCTGGCCTCCCGATACTCCAAATCTTGAATTCGCTCTCCCGTGCCCTTTTCCTAGGTTCCTGAGTTTGATGTCTCATTAGTTCAAATATATCGGGTTTAAACTCGATTTAGTGGTGTTTATTGTGTATTCAAATTGGTTCAATAGACTTTAAATCAATCTTTCTAAATCAGCCCCTAAAGACTAAATTAAATTTCAATTTCAGTCCTACATTTTAATGTTTTTTCAGGCATGAAATGGTCCAAATATCGAAATCCTCTAGCAGTAAAATTATTGTTGGTCTCTCTCTTAGCTTTCCGAAAAGGTTTAGTTTTCAAAACTCTGATTTAAAATGAAATAGATGTCATGATTTAACTAAACATAGGTCTAATTGGGATTTAATCCGACCAGCGGACTTAGAAAATCTATTTCTCCCAATTTATAGTTCCTAAAATTTGATTTTTGGTCACAAGGCAGAAAATATATCCAAATACAACATACTAAATGATCAGCTTATTTGGATACGTAGTTAGGGAGTTATGCCCTTAACAACTTAAGTTTCAATATTTTCTTAGTAATTCCAGTACCTATTTGTAGAGCTTGTTTGGATATAAAAACATTTGAATCAGAATACCTTCAGTTAAGCAAAGTTATTCCCCTGTAAATAAGCTTTCAAATTCCACTAGTTTGGATCAATTTGGATCTAAAATGGACAGATTATGACCAAATTACCCAGGTTGATTCCTAATACAACATGCAGAATTCTAGTTTTGGTGTTCCAACTTCACCAATTCATATCTTTATGATTTCAAAACCAAATTAAGAACTTCAATATAGCTGGATTATCAGTTTGAAATGAGGAACCCAAATATATAAATCAATTGCAAATACTCAATCATCTACCATATGAAATTATTATAAAACCATAACTTGTTCTAATTTCAACTAAAAAGATGTTTACCTAGTTGATGTAGCACCCTAGCTTGAGAATTTCTCACCAACTCCCATGGATTCCTTCAACACCTTGATGATTCACTCTTCTCCAGCAATTTCTTCTTCTTCTCCAGCAAAAATGAATGAGTGATTTGGTTTGCATGTTGTTTGATCACTAATGTTATATATTAAGGTAATGTTCCTTCCTAGCCCTTCATCTCTATGGGTTTATGTATCCCGAGGAATATCTAATGGTCCACCTCTTGCCATATATCCCACTAACTCCCACTAACTCAACCTCAAGGGACATCATTTTATTACTCACCTAGTTCTTAGATGTGCCAATGCGTATCTCTAGACCAATCCTATGTTTTCCATTTAATTTACTCAACTATAGGCCTTTAATTTGATTTACATTAACAAACACAACCATAGGCTTATAAGTAATTCCTTATTTAATAATATATTAGTATTAAATAAGACTTACCAAAATGTTAACTACCCGGTTCCCCGGCTCGCACGCTACTCGAGGCGTGTCCCCGCGCTTGTCTAGACGCCTACAACTGAACAAACAGACTTAGTAAGTCTACACAATACATAACACTAGGCATACATCAATACAAAAACATAATATACCTCGGCCACGTGCCTCGGTCGGTGCACGTATCACAGTGTAGGTCTCACGTCAAGCGTCGGTGATCCTGATTAAGGAATTAAAACGGGGTCAAAAATTCGGGTCGTGACAAATATTCCCAACAAAATGAAAATTTTGTCCTCGAAATTAATTTTAAGTAACAGTTCTACCTAACTCAAACATTTACGGAATCTATCTCGTATGTAGTCCTCCCGCTCCTAAGTTACTTCCGTGTCATCGTGGAACTGCCACTTGACGAGTACCTTCGGGATGGACTAGCTCCTATATTGTTGTACCTTCCGATCTAGGATCTGATTGGGCTGCTCCTCGTAAGAGATGTCCTCGCTCAGGTCGATTTAACTCAAGTCAAATGTCGGTCGCACGCCTGCCTTCGACTCGGCTAGTCGAAGCATCGAAATGTGGAACACTGGATAGGCCCCTAACATCTGTGGAGGCAATTCAAGCTCGTATGCCACTTTCCCGACCCATTTCTTAATCATGAAAGGCCCGATGTACCTCGGTGCAAGCGTGCCTTTAACCCCAAATCTCTGAAGACCCTTCCGAGGGGAAACCTTTAAATGGACAAAGGCTCCCTCGGAATACGCGAGATCACCGCGATACTTATCTGCATATCTCTTCTGTCTCTCATGTGCTCCTCTGAGTCTCTGACGGATCAGTTTGACCTTTTCCGTATGATTAACAAAAATTTCAGGCCCATTATCTCCGATCCTCTGGCTCATCCCAACACAATAGTGAGCGACACGGTCTGCCATACAAAGCCTCAAATGGCGCTATCTCAATGCTAGCCTGATAACTGTTATTATAAGCGAACTCACACAACGGTAGGTACTCCGCCCAAGATCCTCCAAACTCCAACACGTATGCCCGCAACATGTCCTCGAGGACCTGAATCAATCTCTCAGTTTGCCCGTCGGTCTGAGGGTGGAAAGCCGTACTAAACTGTAGGCGCGTACCGTACTGCTCTTGCATACTCCGCCACATCCTGGACGTATACCTAGCATCTCGGTTTGTCGTGATTGTCAATGGTACCTCGTGCAGCCTGATAATCTCTCTCTCGAACAGTACGCTCAGTTGATCGAATGTGTATTGCGATGCCACTAGCAGGAAATGAACAGACTTCGTTAGTCTCTCAACTATCACCCAGATTGAGTCATGTCTCCTCGCGGTCCTCGGCAATCCTCTGACAAAATCCATAGAGATGTTTTCCCACTTCCATTGAGGAATGGGAAGAGGCTGTAGTAATCCCCCAGGTCTACGATGCTCGGACTTCACTTGCTGACAGATACTATAGTTCTTGATGAATCTAGACACGTCTGCCTTCATCCCAGGCCACCAAAAATGTCTCCTCATGTCGTGGTACATCTTAGTCCTGCATGGATGTACGGTAAATCTGGAACGGTGCGACTCCTGAAGGATCTCATCTCTCAGCTCTAGTACCTCTGGTATCCACAACCTCCCCGTATCTCAGACACTGATCTGTCTTCTCTGCCCAATCTGTACATTTTGCACTCTACGCTAACTATCTGAATCTTGAGTACAATCGGTCAGTTCTTTAACCCTCTGACACTCGCTGTGTAGACACGGTCTGTAGTCTCATCTGTGCACAAATCATCACCTGAGTATCGGTAGGAACCTCTGTCTGACATACTATCGCCGCTGGCTCAAGTAATCCATACTCATGCATCATGTCACATCAGACCACCTCAGCATCTCTACTCGGTCTCCTACTCAGCGCATCTGCGACTATGTTCACTTTTCTTGGGTGATGCTCTAAGGAAAAGTCGTAGTCCTTCAAGAACTCCAACCATATGCGCTGTCTCATGTTCAGTTCTTTCTGTGTGAAGAGATATTTCAGACTCTTGTGATCAGTGAAGAGTGTAAATCTTTCTCCATACAGAAGGTGTCTCGAAGTCTTCAGCGCAAATACAACCGCTGCCAACTCTAGATCGTGCGTGGGGTAGTTCTTCTCATATATTTTTAATTGTCTCGATGCGTATGCCACGACACCGCTGACCTGCATCAACACACAACCTAGACCCGTCTGAGAAGCATTTATGTACACTAAAAATTCTTGTCCAGCCTCTGGCAGTACTAACACTGGCGCGGTAGTTAATGACCTCTTCAACTGAGTAAATGCAGCCTCGCACTTCTCAGTCCACTCATAAGCAACATCCTTCTGTGTCAGCCTCGTCATCGGTGAAGCGATCTTCGAGAAATTCTTCACGAATCTACGGTAGTATCCTGCTAACCCAGAAAGCTCCTGATCTCTGATACTGATGTTGGTGCCGGTCAATCCGTGATCGTCTGAGTCTTGGCCGGATGTACTGCAATCCCTGCTGCTCCAACAACGTAACTTGACCTCTGCAAACATGAATTCACACTTGCTCAGCTTAGCGAAAAGTCAGTGTTTCTCAATGTCTGCAACGTCTCTCTGAGGTGTTGCTCGTGATCCTTACGTGTCCACGATTATATCAAGATGTTGTTGATGAAGACTATCACGAAGCGGTCGAGATATTGTCTAAGTACTCGGTGCATCAAATCCATGAATACGGCGGGGCGTTGGTCAGCCCAAATGGCATGACCGTGAAGTAGTGTCCATATCTGGTGCTTAATGTTGTCTTGGACTTATCCTCATCCCTGATCCTAAGCTGATGATACCCGAATCTCAGGTTTATCTTTAAGAAAAATTGTGCTCCTCCCAGCTGATCAAATAAATCGTCTATCCGCAGAAGTAGGTACTTGTTTCTGACAGTCACTCTGTTCAACTGCCTGTAGTCGATGCATAGTCTCAGACTGCCATCATTCTTCTTCACAAATAGAACTGGCGCTCCCCACGGTGACATCGAAGGTGTATGAACCCCTTCTCCCCCAAATCCTTAAGCTAATTCCTCAACTCCTCTAACTCCCTCGGAGCCATGGGGTATGGCGGTATCGCGATCAGCCTGGTACCCGGTACTAGGTCGATGATGAAGTCTAGCTCTCGCGGTGGCGGTAATCCAGGTAAATCCTCTAGGAAAACATCTGGGAAGTCTTTACAACCGGTATCTCCTCTATTATGGGTCCCTGACTCTCGCTATTGCGTACAACGCTACCTAGAGTCTCCATCTCTCTAGTAGATGCAAGTCGAACTCTCGTAGTACTGAGTCTCGTGGTCGGGAGTGCTGTAGTAGTAGCTGTGGTGACGGGGGCGATCGAAACCAGTGCAGTCATCTGCGCCGACATGTAAGTGATGAAATCAACAAGTTGTCGCTCCTGGGCGGTCGTCTGGTCAGACATCCTCTAAAAATTGTCAACTGATACAGTGGGAGGCTAATTGCAACTAGCTTTGGTGTCTCCAGCCTCGTGCGAATCCCCCATTGGTGTCTTCAAGTGGATAGCGAACGCGAATCAGCTACTAAGTGGCATAACGCATATATATACAAATAGAAACTAACACGTACATATAAGAAATCCCCATCTCACCTTCACTCAATTCCCAACAAAATAATTCCTAGGCAAGGATCATCTGGTTTCCACTTCTAATGTTTGTGTTTTATACGAGTTCATGTTTTTCTTATTTATCCCTGAGGTTCTAATACCTATGCTCTGATACCAACTGTGATGGCCCCCTCTCTTAATCTAGAGCACCGCCCGACCTAATCTCGTAATTAAGCCATAATCATATCCACGCAGGACTCAACTACATTTTAGTCAGCCTTTACAACCTAAACGTCTCTTTTCTCGTATTTAGGATAAGTAATACACTAGTTCTAGTAGTATATAAAATTTAGAGTTAATTAAAACTATTTTATTAAAGTAATTATTTAACGAAGTCTTATTGATTATGCGGAAGCAATTAGTAACTTATGCGGAAGCCATTTATAAAATCCTACGTGTGGAAAACCAGGAAATGACATCACATATATAAAGTCCTCAAAATGCAGTGAACAGTAAAATAGTCCAAGTAAAGTCGGGGAACTAACGCTCAACCCAATATACAACCCCAAATAGTATCTGAAATACATATAACATAAGCCATTAAAATACCAAAAGAAGACCTACAATCGATGCAGTGACGCGTCGCGGGCTCTTTGATGATCGTCGATCTTCTCCTTGCCAGGCCTGCTGGTAAGCGGCTATACACCCACAGTCATAAAAAGGACGGTGAGTACAAGAATAAAATAGTAATCCCCGATGACAAGTTTAATTTGCATTTCCAAATATTCAAATGGTATTTAAAAGCATATAAATGGGAAAACTGGAAAATAAACCGTATGCGAGTAAATACCAGAGTTAAACAAGTGATACTGACACTAGGCTAAGTGGTGGTGATTTAGGTCTGGTCGGCACTGAAACATGTCACTCCAACTCAATAATCATATAGCACAAGGGACTCTAACCCAAGTGTTACCAGGGACTCTAACCTCGGTGTGTAGACCACCTCAGGGACTCTAACCCCGAGTGTCATACAGTGTCAGGTAACATCTGCCGACATCTCCAGGGACTCTAACCTCGTGAGTCGTGCACACCTCGATCGAGTACGAGACCTAAATGCGAAAACTATTTTTTAAATTTCAAGAAATACCAAGTAGGGATTGTCAAGGCATAGGCACATCTACACACCTAAACAAATAAGGAATACAAGTCCTCTTAAACATTTATAAGATATTCACTAGCCTAATAGCATGCTATTTATCATTCAATTCATATTTAAAACAACAAGAATAGACATAGCATGGGATAGAATCAATGAATCAAATCAAATGAATGGATATCATGCAAACTAGACTCATCAAGTGAGCATAGACACAAAGAACACATGATATAAGAATACAAAGGTAAAATAGTCAAAAGGACTATGCAAGGACAACAATTGATAGAAATGAAATGCCAAGTAAATTTTCCATTGGGTATACTTACAACAACAAAGTAAAGCCCTAGCTTTACTGGCCTCCCGATGCTCCAAATCTTGAATTCGCTCTCCCGTGCCCTTTTCCAAGGTTCCTGAGTTTGGTGTCTCATTAGTTCAAATATAGTGGGTTTAAACTCAATTTAGTGGTGTTTATTATGTATTCAAATTGGTTCAATAGACTTTAAATCAATCTTCCTAAATCAACCCCTAAAGACTAAATTAAGTTTTAATTTAAGTCCTACATTTTAATGTACTTTTAGGCATGAAATGTTCTAAATATAGAAATCCTCCATCTGTACAATTATTGTTGGTCTCTCTCTTAGCTTTCAGAAAAGGTTTAGTTTGCAAAATTCTGAATTAAAATAAAATAGATGTCATGATTTTACTAAACATAGGTCTAATTGGGATTTAATCCGACCAGCGGACTTAGAAAATCTATTTCTCCCAATCTATAGTTCCTAAAATTTGATTTTTGGTCACAAGGCAGAAAATATATCCAAATACAACATACTAAAAGATCAGCTTATTTGGATACGTAGTTAGGGAGTTATGCCCTTAACAACTTAAGTTTCAAAACTTTCCTTAGTAATTCCAGTACCTATTTGTAGAGCTTGTTTGGATATAAAAACATTTGAATCAGAATACCTTCATTTAAGCAAAGTTATTCCCCTTTAAATAAGCTTTCAAATTCCACTAGTTTGGATCAATTTGGATCTAAAATGGACAGATTATGACCAAATTACCCAGGTTGATTCCTAATACAACATGCAGAATTCTAGTTATGGTGTTGCAACTTCAAAAATTCATATCTTTATGATTTCAAAACCAAATTAAGAACTTCAATATAGCTGGGTTATCAGTTTGAAATGAGGAATCCAAATATATAAATCAATTGCAAATACTCAATCATCTACCATCTGAAATTATTCTAAAAGCATAACTTGTTCTAATTTCAACTAAAAAGATGTTTACCTAGTTGATGTAGCACCCTAGCTTGAGAATTTCTCACCAACTCCCATGGATTCCTTCAACACCTTGATGATTCACTCCTCTCCAGCAATTTCTTCTTCTTCTCCAGCAAAAATGAATGAGTGATTTGGTTTGCATGTTGTTTGATCACTAATGTTATATATTAAGGTAATGTTCCTTCCTAGCCCTTGATCTCTATGGGTTTATGTATCCCGAGGAATATCTAATGGTCCACCTCTTGCCATATATCCCACTAACTCCCACTAACTCAACCTCATGGGACACCATTTTATTACTCACCTAGTTCCTAGATGTGCCAATGCGTATCTTTAGACCAATCTTATGCTTTCCATTTAATTTACTCAATTATAGGCCTTTAATTTGATTTACATTGATAAACACAACCACAAGCTTATAAGTAATTCCTTATTTAATACTATATTAGTATTAAATAAGACTTACCAAAATGCTAACTACTCGGTTCCCCGGCTCGCACGCTACTCGAGGCGTGTCCCCGCTCTAGTCTCGACGCCTATAACTGTACAAATAAACTTAGTAAGTCTACACAATACATAACACTAGGCATAAATCAATAGAAAAATACAATATACCTCGGCCACGTGCCTCGGTCGGTGTACGTATCACAGTGTAGGTCCCACGTCAAGGGTCGGTGATCCTGATTAAGGAATTAAAATGGGGGTTAGAGATTTGGGCCGTGACAGTTGCAGTGGACTATGTCAAAAGATTTCCTAGGTAAATCTAACTTAAAAAAAAAATGAGTCAAGAAGATAAAGTACTTACTTTAAGGGAAGCCAACCAACCCCCCATATGGTTTTCAACCCCTCCGCATAGAACTCCCTACCCAAGCCGGAGAGTTCATGTAAAAACTTGGACTTATATAAAAACTTCCAATATTTTTTGTAAAAGATGATGAGGATCCACAGAGATTTCTATCGGAATTCGAATGGGTTGTGGTAGGTTTGAAACCTATTACTACCAAAACTGATCTGGTTAAGTTGAAGGCTTTTCCATTATGTCTAAGAGGCAATACTCAGGATAGGTTGTTCCATTTGGCGCCTAGACCCACCCACTCTTGGAATGATCTACACCTCAAATTTCAAGAACATTGTATGCATGCGGGCAAGTTTGCGTTCAATAAAAAGCGAATCTCCAAGCAAGAAAAATCTTTCTTTAAGTATTAGGAGAGGTTCAAAAGATTCTGTCAAGCTCGCCCACAACACAGTTTTTCAGAAAAATCATTATTAGAGAACTTCTATGAAGGACTAACTAATGATGATAAACAATGGGTTGACATAGTATGCAATGGAAGTATTTTCGAATTTACACCATCTGAAGCAAAAAGAACCATTGAAAAAAAATGGCAAACCAATCTAGGCAATACAGTATAACAAACTACGTTCATCGAAGTCGAGCAGGTCTCTACTCGTAAGATGATAAGTGGGCAAATGAAATGACAGAATGAAAACTAATGATGAAGTAACTTTTACAAGGATTATGGAAATTTAAATATTGTGGATGATGTTTAAAGTACACACACAATATAAATGAATGTCCATTACGTTTAAGGGGGATATATAAAGTCAATGTAGCGGAACAATTTCCAGTACCACTTCAGGACAAATATTTGAATCCATCAAATCGCTCCATGAATCATGAGAGAAGTTATGAGGATAAGAGCTATGGTTTCCACTATTGGAACCACCAATTAGCCTTAATGAAAGAACAACAACCCTCCCTAACGAGAGAATTCCGCTACTTTAGAAGAAATTCAAAAGTTGTTTGAGTCTTATATATAATAGTGTGATATGAGGTTTAATGAGATGGCAAGGTAGATCGAGCAAGTTAGATCCGAGAATCAAGCAAATAGGGAAGGAAGGCAACTTACACAACATTTAGTTGATGTTGGCAAGATCACCTTTATGAGCAGAGATGAACTTGAAGGACCCAAGCAACCGGAACAACTAAGTAATTCAAAGGAGGTAAGAGTAATGGCTAATATAATAGTTTAAAAGTAAATTACATTTTTTTGTTAGAATAGAATAGTTGAGTTGAAAAATCAATTTAAAAGGAATTTCCTTAGCAATAGTGTAACAACCTGTTACCTTAAGCTGGTGATTACTGTTAATCAAAATTTTAATTAACTCGAGTTAGGCTCGTGGTTAAGTTTGCGTACCTCGATTAGCGTATGCATGGTTTTGTGTGATGATTGGTGTTTATTTGGAATGCTTGATGAATTTTTTAGGTTGTGGGATTAATAGGAAATTAATACAAGCCTATAATTGAAAAATACATAAATAAATAATAAATTTTTGGCACACTAAATGCAATGTGAGGGTCGTGAAATGAATGTGCACACCAAAGAACACTCATAGGCATGCCCGGTGAATTTATTAGCGACAAAACACACGGAGTATATATATATATATATATGATATATAAATATATAAAAAAACTATAAGTTTGTTTGAATTATAAGGATCATTTGATTAGCCTCGAGATGAGCGTAAGTGTTGATGATGTTAAAATTTGTGTCACTTTAAGGAGTGTTTATATTAATACATTAACCACTTGATCAGCTTTGAGATAGCGCGATGCCTATCTCGAAGAAAATCCATATATATAACTCCAAAATCATCAAACTTATCCTCAATTCATTTAATCAATTAAAAGGGTGAGGAGAACCAAGCAGCTAAGGGTTTCATTTAGACTGTATCAATCAAATAGATGATTTCCCACTGAATTGAGGAGCTTAAATAACTGGTAATCAGAGATCATCACTATTGGTAAGTTAATATTTGAGTTTTAAGTTAAATTCAATGGTTGGTTCTGATTTCTTGGTGAATAATTGTTGTTATTGACTGAAAGTGATTTATACCTCACTAGAGGTCCTCCTTAATGATTAGGGAGAATGTTTAAGGTTGTGGTGATGATTTGGTGATGGAACAGTGGTTGCTGCCCTGTTTACTATCGAGGTAGTGCTGGGTAGAGCCCGCTCCACCTAGCAGAAAACAACAACTATGTTGTAATTTACTAAGAATCTCCTATAGTTTTAGGGACTGACTTAGGGGTTCTAAACATAAAGAATTAGGTCTATATTAATCACAAATGGTTTGTGATAGATTATGGAACACCAAGAAAGCGTGAGATACTCGGAAACTTAAGATGTTTGGAAACGAAAACCTAAGCTGAGGTAAGTATAAATTCGCTTATTTATTAATATTACCTGGCTATTATAGTATATGTAGTTCATATAGTTTATGGACTGAATAGGGAACTATGTACACTCGATATTTTTACTAAATGGAAAACAATGTTTAATATGACCCACGAGAGTAACTCTTGGTTTTGAGAATAGGTTTATAGGATGCGAAGTTGATCTCCGACCTCTATATAACTCTTGCTCAATTCAATAGGTTGCGTAGATTACATATTTACTCCAGGGTTACGGGTAGAAACATTATGCATTAATAAATTGACTAGATAGCACATTGGTCAATGTGATAGTCTAGCAATAGCATTAATAGTGTCAGTGGATAATAGACCCTAGTTTTACAAAGAAAAGGGAATCAAAATGTAATAGTCATTGATAGCCGAACTTGCATCTATTACTTATTGAAAAATATGCTTTCCGTAATCTTGTTAGTTAATATTGTTGCATATTTTTGTTGCATAATGTTCTTTATTATTATATGGAATATTGATGGCTTTGTGAATCCCTTACTTACTGAGCAAGTCGGAGCGCTATGACTACGGGATAGAGTAGATTTAAGAGTCTTGATCTTCTCTTCGATGTAATGAATTTTCTCTTATATTAAATATTTGTATTGAATTACATTTTTGTAATATCATAAAGGATGGGATGTTTTGTGTAAACAAGGTTTGGGGTTTTGATAAACTATGTATTTCTGTATATTATTAATAATTTAAAAAGTTTAAATTTTTCACTGCATACATTTTGTATTGTTTATTCGATTTCAATATATAAGTTGCGTTTATTAGGTACAGACGGAGAGGCAGCTGGCGCTAGTTAAGTCTGGTTGGGTTACCGGGACTTAATTAGGGTTTCAGGCCGATTATTGCCTTAATCGGGATAGGGGATGGAACAAATAGAGTAAATCTGACTAAGTATACTAAATGCAATACATCTTTCCCAGATGACGATATCTCTAATCAACATAAGTTGATCACACTATTACTACAATCAAGTCGTCATACTTGCGGCCACGATCAAGTTTTTGGCGCCGTTGCCGGGGATAGGTAGCAACATTAACTTAGTTTACAAAATTGTTTAGATTTAGCTTAAGTAATTTACTTTTTAGTTCATATAAAAAACAAAAAAGAGTTTCAAGTTTCAAGTTTGACAATCTGCACTTGATCTTTCATGTTTTCTTTTCAAGGAGAATTAGTGCATATGTAGTAAAATAGAGAAGGACTTAGCGCCTTACGGACCTAAGGTAGACAAAACAAATAAAGGAAAGATAAATAGGAGGAATCAAGATGGCGGAGGATAAAACACGAAACCAACAACAGGGCCGGGGGAATAACCAACATGTTCACGTGTCGTTAGTGCCAAATATAACCCATACTCGAGTTACTAATCCCACTTGAGTGTAGTAGTGGTAAATACGGGGTCAAATCCAAATGAATTATGTTTTATTCTACGTTAAATAAAAAAGGAAATTCATGCTTTTTTAGAGATTTTAAGGAAAAAAATTAATCAAAACTACTTAGAAATTTAAACTTGCAAGAATGAATTCAATAAGAGAAATTGCCTAGGTTTACGGTTCCACAAATCCAGATCAAGATTCGATTGCATATCATGGCCTTTTATCTTTCCAAAAGATTATTAATTCAATTCCTTCTAGATTAGCTATAGGAAATCGACTCCGCCAGAAATCCTTAATTTCCCTAATCTCGATAGTTAGCCTTAATTTCCCTAATCTCGATAGTTAGCACGTCTGCCACTAACTACTTCTCTAATCAACACATAACCTTAGACATCCGCCAATAAGGTTTAATGTATTAATCACATAAAGGTCTATGGGAATACTAATCTTAAGTAACCGAATCGCGTCCGCTTCCAATTTAACTTCGAACACTCAAGAACCAAAAGGTTTTGACGGCAAGTGAGTGAGTGATGGTCACTTGTGTTTATCCAATCATACAGTTACAACCCCAATTAACTATAGGTCTTCCACCTAAAAGCATGCATTGGCCACATACATACCTTAAGTTTGCACCATAATCATGAAAACAACGATAAGAAAAATAGAAAGAATTAAAATAAATTAAATTATAAATAAAAGATCTCACATATCATGCTATTAATAAAGAATTTGGACTTGCTTCACCTCCGACCTAGGAAAAGAGTGCTTAGCCGGACATCGTCTTGCATAACTCCATTAAATTATATTGGAATTAACTAGAAAACAAAAGAGAAAATAGAGAGTTTTTGTATGTGTAGTGTCTAATTAAAACCTTAAAGTCTATTTTTATGAAATCTTTCAAATTATTTTCTGAAAAATAAAGAGAGATAAAGATAGAAGATGGAATTCATGGGTTATTTATTTATTTATTCGTGCACCTCGGTTGATTCAGCTATTTTGGAGCTGGAGTCTGGACATGTGGGAGCTAGTGATTGGCTGAAGGATAGAACGCCTGTTGAAATGGCTTGCTCAGATTTGTTGAAGTGTGGTTATGGGACATGGAAGGCGAATGGGGAGACGACGCATGGCAGCTAGCGGATGGGAAAGAGGCGAACTCAAGGCTCGTGTGAACATCTGGGAGTCTACGCGAACACGCACTCAAGGTAAGGTGCATAACTTTTTTGCTTCTCATCTTATCTGATCTACCGTGCTAATCTCTAGGCGTAATGAACGGCTCTAAATGCACTATGAAACAAATGTGTCCCTTTGCTTGGTTACTCCTCTCTTATGATCCATCATGCAGCGCATGTCTCGAGGTGGATCAGAGGGTAGTTGGACACACTACAAGAATGACTTATACTTAGTCATTTTTGAAGACTTTCCTCAGCTAATGCGCCACAAAAGTTCTTCTAAAACACCATATCATCAATATGGAATAATGTGTGTCCCACCATGCTATTTTGAAAAGCGTGCAAGCTCACTTTTCAATGCCAAACACCAAGAACACTTCAAAAGACCATGATTTATTTCCTTTTCATCAAATTGCCTTGGAACTACTGAAAATATACATAAAAGAGAACTAATAAATAATAATAAGCATTGAGATCTTAAAACACATAAAATAACACCTAAAATATATTATTATTACCGACTTATCAAATACCCCCAAACTTAGGACTTAGCGTAAATGTGTAAATGACGAAACAAAAATAAACTACACTTCTTATATAATTATGAACCTAACTAATCTAATCATATACCCGATTCCAAACTCATTGAGTTCCTTTGGTTTAAATAGTCGCCAAATCAACAAGCCACTCAAGAAATTTTAGAGTTATGGTATATCTAGAACCGCAATCCAAACATAATTAATATCACACTTTAAAAACCTAGACCGGCTTAAGAAAAAGGTATCAACTACTCAAGAGTTTTCTTAGTCTATACACTCAAGCACACAAGTTTACAATTTGTGTATGATAGCGCATCAATGCTCAGAGGGTACCATAGGCAAGAAATGCAACCACACTCTTCACTATTGTAGACTTAGCACCAATGGAGATCTATAGGTCTATAAGTAGGTTGTAACATGGATAGGATAGGATACCAAAAAAATGTTATAACGGTAATGCGAAGCATTAGAAAACTATCACGACCCAAATTTTTAATCCTAGTTTATTCCAAAATTAAGATCACCGACCCGTGATGTGGATCCGCATCGAGATATGTGCACTGACATAGGCACCTGGCAAAGGTACATTTTTACATTTGGGGTGATGCATTCCTAGTGTTGTGTATGTGTATAGATTACTAAATCACCTTTATTTAGTATATATAGGCGTCTAGACGAAAGTCTGGATGCGCCTCGAGATGCGTGCGAGCGCGGAATGCAAATAGTAGATGTTGTGATTAGTACCTAAATAGATTTGAATTTGCATCTAATAAAATTCCATACCTTGTTTAGTAGTTATATTTAGACTAAATGAATATTTTCTAACTTAAATAAAATATGCATATGGTTTGATCGTAAATATAGTGAAATTCAAGGCAACTTTTATGTTTGTGGAATTAGACATGCATGTAATTAATTTAAAATGGAATGGACAAAATAGGAAATGTCTTATGACATGTGTAAATGGACCAATAGAAAATAAGGTGCATGTTAGGTGTCATGCAAAAATGGACAAGTGGTAGTTTGATTTTGACTTAGTGGAATGTAATGGTTTAAATGTGAGTATTTGATTCACCTAAAGACTTGTGAATGGGGAGAGATTTAAAGTTAATGAATGTGTAAAGACTTCAGATCAATGTTTAAGATACATGGGCAAATTGTGGATACCCGAGGTACCAGAGCAGAGAGATGAGATTCCTCAAAAGTCACACGTTCCAAATTCACTATTCATCTAAGCAAGACCAAGATGTACCACGACATGCAGAGAAATTTTTGGTGGCTAGGAATGAAGGTGGATGTATCTGAGTTTGTTATGAACTATGCGATTTGTCAACAGGTGAAGGCTGGGCATTGCAAACGTGGAGGATGTTACAGCCTTTTCCTATTCGACGATGGAAATGGGAAAATATCTCTATGGATTTTGTCATAAGACTGCCAAGGATCGCCAGGAGACATGATTCGATATGGGTGATTGTTGATAGACTAACAAAGTCTGCTCATTTCCTGCCAGTAGCGGCGCATTATACTTTTGATTAACTGAGTGTATTGTTTGAGAGAGAGATCATCAGACTGCATGGAGTACCATTGACTATCACATCAGATAGAGATGCTAGATATACATCTTAAACATGGAGGAGTATGCATGATCAGTATGGTACGCGCCTACAGTTCAGTGCGGCGTTTCATCCTCAGACTGACGGGCAGACTGAGAAATTGATTCAGGTCCTCGAGGACATGTTACGGGCATGTATGTTCGAGTTTGACATATTTTGGAAGGAGTACCTATCGTTATGTTAGTTTACTTACAAGAATGATTATCAGGCATGTATTGAAATGGCGTCATTTGAGGCTTTATATGGCAAACCGTGTCGCTCGCCGTCATGTTGGGCTAAGCTAGAGGACTGAGAGATTGTGGGACCTGAGATTGTTTCTGACCACAAAGAGTAGGTCAAGCTGATCCGTCAGAGACTCAAGGGTGCCCAAGAAAGACAGAAGAAGTATGCAAACGAGTACTGCAGTGATCTCACGTACACCAAGGGACTCTTTGTCTATTTAAAGGTTTCCCCTCAAAAGGTTCTTAAGAGATTTTGGTGAAAGGAAAGCTTGTACCAAGATTCATCAGGCCTTTAAGGATTAGGAAACGGTTCAGGAAAGTTGCATACTAGCTTGAACTGCCTCCATAGATGTCAGGGATTCATCTGGTTTTTCATATATTGATGCTACGACTAGCTAAGTCGAGGGAAGAAGTATGATATAATTGACTTGAGTCAAATTGACTTGAGCAAAAATACTTCATATGAAGAGTAGCCAGTACAGATCCTAGATTGAAAGGTACAACAATTAAGGAACAAGTCTATCCAGAAGGTACTCATCAAGTAGCAGTTCTATGATGACTCGAAACTTGCTTGAGAGCAGGAAGAATACATGCGAGATAGATTCCCATACCTTTTCGAGTCAGGTATAACCCTAACCTGAATTTTAATTTCGATGACAAAATTTCCATAAGTTGGGAAGAATTGTCACGACCTAAATTTTTAATCCTAGTTTATTCCAAAATTAGGATCATCGACCCGTCACGTGAGACCCGCATTTAGATATACGCACTGACCTAGGTACGTGGCCAAGGTACATTTTACATTTTTGGTGATGTATTCCTAGTATTGTGTATGTGTATTGATTAATAAATCACCTTTATTTAGTATATATAGGCGTCGAGACGAGAGCGTGGACACACTTCGAGATGCTTGCTAGCGCGGGATGCAGATAGTAGAATTTTTTATTAGTACTTAAATATATTTGAATTTGCATATAATAAAAGTCCATGCCCTGGTTAGTAGTTATATTTAGACTAAATGATTATTTTCTAACTTAAATAAAATATGCATATAGTTTGATTGTAAATATAGTGAAATTCAAGGGCAACTTTGAAGTTTGTGGAATCAGACTTGCATGTAATTAATTTAAAAGGGCATAAACAAAATGGGAAATGTCTTATTACATTTGTAGGTGGAACAATAGAAAATAAAGTGCATGTTAGGTTTCATGCAAAAAGGTTCAAATGGTAGTTTGATTTTGTCTTAATGGAATGTAATGGCTTAAATGTGAGTCTTTGATTCACCTAAAGATTTTTGAGTGGGGTGAATTATAAAGTCAATGAATATATAAGTTTCGTGGTCTCTTATTCAACATGCAAAATAAACTCCAACACCATTAGAGAGCTTGTGAAAAAATTAGGTGATCAACGAAGTTGTAGAAAATCTTGCATTTGTTGTTGGAATTTTTTAAGATCCAAAAAGGATGATGCTAGAAAGTATGGATCTAACTTAGTGGAGCTCATAGAGTGAAAGGAGATAACTCCATTAGAGCTCTTGGTACGTTTTCTTCACCAAATCTTTACAAAAAATTATGTTCCAAGTTGTTATTGATGAGTGTTGCTACATGTGGGTTCATAAGAGTAGATCGACCCTTTATTAGTGAAAATCCCTTGTTTGGATCGTTGTGGAAATCTTTATGATTGTTGAGTTGTGTTATGTGAAGAAGATGAATAGTAACTATAATTAATGGTTATTGGATATTTATTGCATGGAATTTGAGTATAAATGATTGTACGATGATGTTAGAACTCAATGGAGTTTTTTAAAGCTAAATGGACCAAGCTTGAGGTAATTTGAGTATTCTCAGACTCAAGAATCAAAAGCTTTAGAGTTGCATAAAATTGATTATGTGCAGTTTGAGCAAACTCATAAGAGGATAAATTTTTAATGTGCTCGATGATATTTAAGACTGTTATAAGTTTTGAGCTTGCTCAGTATAAATAAGACTATTATGGATTTTCAAGCTTGCTTATTTGCATTAAGACTATTTGACTTAGTTTGAGTTTTCTCAAAGTTCAAATGTTAGGGTTTTAGAGCATACTAAATGATATAATTCAGCAGACTCAAAAATATATTGAAGCAACCTCAATAAAAGCATACGTTGAGTGTAGCGAATGCGGCATGAGTTGTGAGACGATCGGTTTAAGATAAAAGATTTTTTGTTTTGAATATGAGTAATCTCGTTGAGGTTTTTATTTACATTTCATTCCATTTATCCTTGTTTTGTAGTCTATCTTGATTATATTTGCCATTGTACTCTAATATCATGATTTTGTTTAGTATTCCTCACTTGTTGAGTTTGAATGTCATGATATTATGACGATTTAATACTCGTTGAATCTATTCATGTGCCATATGTTTTACCTTGTTGTTTTAATGGAATTTAATTTATAAATAGTGTACTATTAGGATTAGATGGATCATGAATGGATTAAGGGACTTTGAACTCTTGATTAGCGTGCTTGGCATAGCACTTAAGCTTAATTCAGAATGTCAATATCTAGGTTATCTCCTTGAACTTATAAAGTAGTTTTAGCGTTTAAGCCCATTGCACTATAAAATATGCACAACACACGGGGTTAGATATTAGGGGATGTCTGCATTTGCCACTATGGCACGACACACGGGGTTGGATACATGTAGATGCCAGCCCATTGGGGTTAGCGTGATATTTTGAGTTAGGTTGACTATCAGACTGTGTGATAACATGAACGTCTTTTAAATAAAGGTGGCTTTAATGGCTGAGGTGACGTAATGCACGACCGACCGAACCTAGACTACCATCGATTAGCTTGAGTTAGTCTTTTTTATTTAACTATGGTATTTTCTAGCATATTTCCATTTCAACACTTCTTCGCCATATTTATGCTTTTCAATACCATTCAATTATGTTTGGAAATATACATAAGAATATCTAGGAATTACTTTATTGCATATTGTACTCACCTTCCCTTTTATGACGATGGGTGCATATCCGTCAAGCAGCAAGCCGGGCAAGGAGAAGATCGACGACTATCTTTGAGCGTTTGACGATTTCCTACTTCCTATCTTGTAGGTTTCAACTTTTGATGTATTATCTACTTTATGTTTTTACTGTACTTTTTGGGGTGTATATCTGTGGTTGAGCGTATAGTTTCCCGACTTGAGACTTGACTATCACACTGTTACTCATTTTTTGATGTTTATATGCATGTGATGTTATTTCATGGTTTCCACACTTAGGATTCATTTGAATTACTTCCATATTAACTATTAAAACTTCCGCTAATCAGTTTGAAAATTGTAAAAAATAATTATTAACTCTGAAATTTTGAATAATGATGAATTAAGAAATATTTATCCTGAACACGAATAATGAGGCTAATAAGACAAAAAGCTAACTAATACGTCGTTAGGTCCTACATGGCTGAGATTTGGGCTTAATGGCGAGATTAGGTCGGGCGGTGCCCAAGATTAGGGAAGGGGTCGTCACAAAAACTAAAACTTAAACATTCAAAAGATTTTCAAAAAACATGAAAGTAGCTTATACCGCACTTAACTTCATTTTCTATTAATATGTTAAGTCCTCACCTTTTTCTTACCACCTGACTCCCTGTTCCATTTCCTACGGATACCATTTTAGGTGGCACTCTCTAATCATGACTTGGTTTTTTTATCATAACTAATTTTCCCTTATTTTAGGTATATAAACAATTTTTCCTTTAATTATTTTTTCTCCTTCTTTTCATGTCTCTTTTTAAAGATTTCAAGTCTAAGACTAGCTTCCAACTAGGTAAATAATTATATCAGACAATAGTTATGGGTTAAACATTAAATTAGAAAGAATTAAAGGTTAGGTTGGCTCAAAATGGGTAGGGAAATTATTTAAAAAATGGCCTAAATTATTTCCCCAAAAGTTGTTTAGTCATAGGAATTTCGCCTCGAATAGGTTACACCCTCGTTTTAGCACCCTAGAAATATGACTTTTTCCACTAGCACATTTTTGACCGTCTGCCCATTTTGGTATCTAGCACAAAGCTTAACCTTCATACTAAGTCTGTAATATGAAATCATAAAAATGCCGAGCTACGAGCCAGAGTGAGTGTTTCTCCTAATTTTCTTAAGTTTCAAGTCAAAAAGGCAACCATAGGTTACTCTTCTACATCCAAAGGCACGAAGCAAAGTTTCGAGTGACTTTAAATAATAATAATAATAATAAAAACTATACTAAATACATCCATGAAAATGTATCATATCCTGGTGAAATGGAAAATAGAAGTATGAATGGAAAGGAAAGTGAAATGGAAATACAAGAAAATGAGATAGATAACACTGCCATACCATCCTTCAACCGCATAATTAAAAAAAATTAACTATCATACCTGCGGTTTTTAGCAAAAAGATTCATCCAATACTATCCACAATTTTTAAAACATCCCCAAACTTATTCCAAACCTTGTACCCAAGGTTCAAAACAAGTCAAGAGGTGCGCACATAAAAATAACAAGATGGTGAAAAAAAATGCTAGATATAGAAATAATGAAATGATATGAGTTCATGCATAATAATAAGAGTACTAAAACAAATAAACAAAATGAGAGAAACTAGAATTTAGGCGTCCTCCTTATAGTGCCTTTGTTTATAGTTTTTGGCTCGACTCAGAAATGCGCATCCTAAGTGATGTTATCCCACTCGATTAGGTCACGAGTGGTTCTCATCCGCACAACTCCATGGAGAGAATAAGCAACCCCTAAATTCATAATCGTGGGTGAAAGAATCTCATTAACTTTTGGCACTTGATGATTGTCCTGCTTCTCGAACCTAATCTTATCCTATAATAAAAAGTTAGATACATGCATCGCACATAAGCAAGATATATTAGTAGGAAGTTTCATGGTGTTAAAAATATTAAATTTAACAATCTCACCATCAAAGATGTCGACTTTGGTTCGAGCAGTCCAAAGAAAAGATCAACCTAACAAAATGGGAGGTAAGAAATAAAAAGTTTCATCCCCCATGTTTATCACATAAAAGTATGCAGGAAATACCAATTCCTGAACTTTTATCAAGACATCCTCTAAGACCCGTATAAGGCATACAATCGACCTATCAGCAAGGTGGATAACAACCTGTGTGTCCAAAAGTAGACCTTCATGCAATGATTTATATAAGGAGATAAACATGACATTAATAAATGCACCTAAATCACACATGGCACTCTTAACGACAGTATTACCTATTTTGCATGGAATAGCAAACATACCAGGGTCTTAACACTTAGGAGAATCTTCTTTCGAGTCGTAGCTGAGACATACTCCCCCAAACTTACTTTTTTGGTGCCTACAAACTTGCCCTTATTTGTGCAGAACTCTTTCAGCAGTTTAGCAAAATGAGGTACATGTTTAATAGCATCTAGTAACAAAATGTTGATGTCCACCTTTCAAAAAATTTCAAAGATCTCATTCTCGTCCCCTAACTTTTCTACCTTCACCAACCGTCGTGGAAATGAAGGTGGAAGTATTAACTCTTAAAGTCGATTATTCCTCATCTCCTCAGGCTTTAAAACTTCTGATGAGACTTCAAATTTCTTCTCTTGCTTCTACCCTTGAGTCTTGAGTTCTTAAGCTAGGTTGGTCTTGAGGAGTATCCACCACCTTCTCAAGTCATTCCGATTGCTTGTACTTCTCTGGATAGAGCCTTTTTAGGAAAATATGCCTAATTTTTATCTCATGTTTCCATCCTTTTGATAAGGTATCATACTCTTTGTAGGCCTTGGACTCTTTCACCACAATCCCGCTCCTCAATGATATAGCATTCGCATGAGCCCTTAGATTTAAGATTGATTATGATGGCAACTTCCCTTGATCTTCAAGTCTCCCTAATCTTAAGGTGATTTGACTCATCTGAACCTCAAGATTACAAACTATCACATTGGTATCATTAGTGGATTTATCAATGTTAGCCTTGGATTGAGCAATATCTCTTTAAAATCGGCTCTGCAAAGCCATAAGAGCTTTCATAATATCCTTAAGTAAGGAGGAGTTATATGGGTTCAAGCAATGGTTGACCTCTGGATGTATTTCTAATTTTGAGGCTCGTAATTGAAGTTCGAGTTGTTCCTCATCGTTAAATGATTATAGGTATTCCTAAATAGGACTCAACGAGGTCTTTGGAATTGATTACCCATGGCATTGGCTTGTTGATTGTCTTAAAGAGAGTAGGACATTCATTAGTTGAGTGAGTTGTGGCTGCACATAAGCCACAAGCTAAAACTTGCAATTTTTTGGAGGTAAGGAAATGCTCCATCATGAAGGTTAGTTAGTCAATTTTTCAATCAATAAAATTTGAAACTGCTCCTGCAGTAAGACTTCAGTACGCAGTATCATCAAGATCTCCATAAAGTCGTGATTGATGTGCGATGTCCTTATATAACTGACTCATCTGAGCTGGTGTCTTATCTCGAATGTGACCTCCACACACGTTGTCAATCATGCATCTCTCTATGGGAATCATGCCAACATAGAAGAAACGAACAATGGTTTTTTCAGTTTAGCCATGATGTGAGCAACTAGCAATCAATCACTTAAAGTGATCCAAATATGCACCAAATGATTCTCTCGCTTTCATTTAGATGTAGCATATGTTCTTGATGAGTTGAGAAACTCTATCCTCGGGAGAATACTCTTTTAGAAACTTAGTTGTCAGCTCATTCTAAGAGTTAATGCAGCCAGGTGGAAGATAGAATAGCCATTCCTCGACTGTCTTTAAGGCGAAACAGGAAGGCCCTAAGATTAATCGTGTCCTCATCCACTATAGAGGGTTTCATGGACTTGCAGTTAGTCTGATACTCTTTTGGAATAGTAATTGGGTCCTCATTCTTGCTACCATGAAAGGAAGGAAGGACATGAATAAACCCAGATCTCAACTTAAATTCTTTGACATTCTCCGGATAATTAATGCTAAATGGCTACTATTTCAAAAGAGCTTGAAGGTCTTGATTGGCACGCCCCATAGTGACTTGGCGATTTTCAGCTTGCGCCATATCTGTAGGATTTTGGCCTTGTTGTTGCCTAAGCATGGGTTCTCTATTCAATATTTGGAATGTTCTCTCGGGTTCAGAATCGAAAAGCAACAATGAACCAATCAATTGTGACTGAGTGAGTCTAGGGATCATAAAACTAAGAAAAAGAAAAAGAAACCAAATTGTAATTAGAATAAAGGACTAAGTCCCCGGCAACGACGACAAAAAATTTTCACATGCCGTTCGTGTCAAATATAACCTGCACTCGAGTTACCAATCTCACTTGGGTGTAGTAGTGGTAAATATGGGGTGGACTTAGGTTTTACTCTTAGTTAACTAAAAAAAGGAATTCAGAGGTTTTTTAGACATTTTAAGAAAACAATTAATTAAAACTACTAAGAAATTAAAACTTGCAAGAATGAATTCAATAAAAAATACATAGGTCCACGGTTTTAGAGATCCAAACCCAAATTCAGTAGCATATCATGGTCTTCAATCTTTGAAACAGATTATTCATTTAATTCCTTCTAGATTAGCTATAGGAAATCAACATCCACCAGAAATCCCTAATTCCTCTATTCTCGATAGTTAGGACGTCCACCACTAACTACTTCTCTAATCAACACATAGACATCCGCCAACAAGGTTTAATGTATTAAACACATAAAGGTCAGTGGGAATACTAATCCTAAATATCTGGATCACGTCTGCTTCCGTTTATCCTAGATTTATTTGTCGCACACTCAAGAACCGAAAAGGTTTTGACGAAAAACGGGTGAGTAATTATAACTTGTATTTATCCAATCGTATAGTTACGAATACGATCATCCCAATTAACTATAGATCTTCCACCTAAAAGCATGCATTAGCCACATACGTATCCTAAGTTTGCACCATAATCATGAAAAAACATCAATTAAAGTAGAAAGAATTGAAATAAATTAAATTAAAAATAAAAGATCTTACATTTTATGCTATTAACCAAGAATCATGACTTTTTTGGCCTCCAACCTAGGAAAAGAGTGCTCAGTCGAACATTATCTTGAATAACTTTATTAAATTATAAAGGAATTAATTAGAAAACAAATGAGAAAAAAGAGAGTTTTTTTGTGTGTGTAGTGTGTCTAATTAAAATCCTAAAGTTTATTTATATGAAATCCTTCAATTTGGTTTCTGGAAGAGAGAAAATGGAATTCATGGGTTATTTGTATACTCGTGCGCCTAGGTTGATGCAACGGCTATTATGGCTTTGGAGCTAGAGTCTGGACACGCGGTATTTGGTGATTAGCTGAAAGAGAGAACGCCTACTAATGTGGCGTGCTCTAATTAGTTGAAACAATGTTATGGGACGTGGCAGGTGAATGAGGAGACGACTTGTGGCAGCTGGCAGATGGGAAAGAGGCGGACTCAAGACTTGTGCGTGCATCAGTGAGGAAGTATGGTGAAGACCTTTATTTGCTTCTCATCTGATCCGATTTGGCATGCTGATCTCGAGGCGTAAGGATTGGCTCAGAAGGCACTGTGACATAAATGTGTCCCTCTGTTGCGTCACTCAGTTACTCCTATCTCTTGATCCATTATGTAGTGCATGTCTCAAGGTAGATCAAAGGGTAGTTGAACACACTGCAGCAATGACTTATACTTGGTCATTTTTGAAGACTTTCCTATACTAATGCGTCACCAAACTACTTCTAAACCACCATATCATCAACATGGACCAATGTAGGTCTTACCAAGTTATCTCAAAGTTCGTGCAAGCTCACTTTTTAATACCAAATACTAAGAACACTTCAAAAGACCCCGATTTATTTTCTTTTCATCAAGTTGCCTTTAAACCACTTAAAATATAAATAAAATAGAACTAATAAATAATAATAAGTATTGAGATCTAAAAACACATAAAATAACACCTAAAATGTATTTTTTTACCGATTTATCACAACCCGAAGGTGATCTGGTAGTGTAGGACAAGTGCGGGGATATAGATGTCTTCATGACTACTTCAAGCCAGAAGTTCAAGAGACTTACAACGGAGTGATGAGGTTTCCAGACTACACCACCGAGTTTGATTTAAGACCGTCTCTAATCAACATGGTGCAAAATAGCTTGTTCAATGGGCTAGCGATTGAAGATTATGTTGCACATGTAGAGAATTTCTTGCAGAAGTGCGATGTCATGCATATTATCGGAGTTACAAAAGACGTGATTAGGATGATAATTTTCCCATTCTCATTGGGTGGAAAAGCCAAATCATCCAAGGACTTAAGTATGACCTTATGGGTAGAAATCGATGAAAGATTTCTAGACAAGTTCTTTCCCCAGTGAAGGTCAGTGAAAGGAAAACGAAAATAAATCAATTCAAGCAGGAAGATGTCGTGTTTCTTGGCAAGGCTTGGGAAAGATTCAAGAAGATGTTGAGGAGATGTACAAGACATGGATACATGAAATGGGTATAACTATAGATTTTCTACTATGGGACAAATCACAGCACTAGAACCACTAATAGATGTCACAGTAGGTGTTCCTTTACTAACTAAGGATGAGGATGGAGCATTAGATCTCTTAGATCGTATGTCTCAGAACTCTATAAGTGGTACTCATTCCACAATGCGAAAATCATCAAGCATATATGACATTGATTCGCAAGCTATGATTATGGAATAACTATCCAACCTAATCAATCAAATGGCAAAGCTTCAAATAGGACAACAATGTCCACAAGTGCAAGCTATACAACAACCTATCAATCACCAAGCCATGGTGGTTACTCAAATGGACATGCAGTAAGGAATGGAGCTTAAGGAGATCAACTTCAAGAACAACCAAAGCTATAGAAACAACTTTAGGCTGAGAGGAATGGTTCCTTAAAGGTTTTATCAAGGTTACAATAAAACCCCAACTTCTCATATGAAAATCCTAATAATAGACTGAAGTTACCTTCAGGCTTCGATCAACATGTCCAATAAGGGAAGCTAGGGCTGAGTAAAGAGATAATTTTATTGAAGTCAATTGAGAATTTTTTGCACACCATCAACATGACCAACAGGGAACACCATGAGAAGCATGAGAAATAGATGGTAAATGTGAAGCAAGTTATGAAGAGAATGGACGATGAGAGATCACAATCCATCAAGAACTTGGAGAGACAGATTGCTTAGTTAGCCATTGCTTTGAATTTAAGGAAGAAAGGACAGCTTTCTAGTAACACTATCAAAAATCCTAAGGAGAATGTTATTGCTATTCACATGATGAACATTATAGCAACGAATGAGCCAAGACAAGAGTAAGTGATGTACAAGCCAAAAAAAGTCAACACTTTGGCTAGGAGGAAGTATGAAGAGATGCATGAGTATGGAACGGAAGTGAGGTAAGATGAACTTGAAGGATTCAAGCAATAGCGAATCAATGCCTTGAAAAATCATAAGAAGGGGAAGAAACAATGGAGAGTTAAACAACAAGATGAATGACCTTTAAAGAAGCACATGTGACAACCTGAATTAATCAAATCGAGGTTATATTTTAAGTAGGGATTAACGACCTATAATTCTAGTTGACGTGTTAAACTCGATCGACACCTCGTGCTCAAAATTTACGTCAAGTTGTTATTTTTATGTGATGTGTGTTATTTTGTTGTATTATTTATGTATAAATCGTGTTGCATTAGTTAGTTTTCATTATCGAGTTATGTGTGTGTGTGTGTTGAGAGCGTGGGATACCTTGGTTTGCGCATAGCCCAAGTATGGGAAGGTTAGGACTTAGGCAAATAAAAGCTAGATTGAACTAGTAAAGCTACTACTATTTTTCCCTAAGCTAAGGTTTATATGACTTATCAAAATAAGGCCTAAGTTACTAAATTAAACAAGATAATAATTTAATAAAATCTTGAGGTATGCCTCAAAATGTGCATTGATGTGAGGCGCTAGAGAGTCGAGAAGTCGGTAGCTTGGTCGACAATGGAGATAAATAAATATGATGTCTACAAACTAAGCTATTTATTTTGATATGCCTAAATTTATAAGAACTTAGGCTAAGTGAAATAATAAACAATGTCTAAGTTGAACTTTTTTTTGGGCTTTGATTCACCTCGAGATACACATTCCAAAGGAATCCTAAGACATTAGTGGGCTTCTAAGGTGCATAGATGGATTCAATCTAAGCCATAGATAGATCTTGTGATCTAAAACAAAAACTTGATGAGGGGTGTAGATTTAATCTCTACAACTATAAAAATGTTTCTTCATGCAAAAATAAAGAAAAATCTGGAGAAATTCTTCTCAAAAAGGCATAAGTAGCTAAAATTCATGGAGAATTGAAAGGGCTTGATGGTGATTCAAAGGAGATTTGGTGAAGAACTTGAAGAATTCAAGCTATTATGACTAGGTAAACCATTAATCCTAGTTTTCCTTCGTTTCATCTTCATGATTTTGAACTTGGAGTTTATGCAACATTGAGATTTTTGTTTTTAAATGAAATCTATCTCTAGAATTTAAGGCCTTTTATTTGTTTGGGACTGAAATTCATGAATAAAAAACTTAATTTTTGAAATCTTGTTGTTGATTTCAATTTGATGAGTTTTGTTTTCAAGAAGGAAAACTTGTTGAAAATGATGAATATATGAATTATATATTAAATAGTTGTTGTTGATGATTTAGTTGTTATTGTTCTTGATTTGTTCTTGTTGTTTGTTAAAAAAAAGAAACAAAAAAGGTGGTTTGGTGATTTGTCTCTCTAAAAGACGGAATCGCCTTTGTCAAACAAACATAATTTCATCTCTTCAGTAAGGGGAAGGGCCACTTCGCACCCATGCGTGCATGCGTGCGTGCGAAGTCCTGGGTTGAGCCGGCCCAAGCCCGGCCTAGTTGGGGTTGAACCAGATGCAATGAAACGGGCCGGATTCAAGTGGGGCCCACCCCTATTTATTATTAAATATAGTTTTAAATTAAATAAATTATAAAAAAATAGATAAGAATAGATAAGAATTATGGAAAAAAAATCAAAAAAATCAAAAAAATGTAGAAATAGGAAAAGTAGGAAATTGAATTTTGAGGAAATTTTGGGGGTTTCGCACCAGGTGTATAACTCTTAAAGCACACCGCCTCTAAATATTTGGACTAAAAATATTTATTTTTGGTCACAAACTATAAACTCAATTAATTTGACAGTATAATATTTGAAATAGTATATTTGGACACTAGGGACTTATGAGACTACAGTTGGGTGCGCACTTCGAGGCATGAGCGGGACATTTTAGAGGGTTATTTGCGATAGCTCGAGGTTTGTAAAACCATTAGAATTTCAGCATTCATTCATTTATATCACTGTTTATTTCCACACTATATTTATGCTATTATTTCTATCCATGTTGTATTCTCTTCCCGTGAGTGTTGTGTTACTTGTCGATGGGGTCGAGCATGGCATATCCTTCCACTCGGGGGTGCTACCCTAGGATTTGCTTGAGTAGTGTGCATATGTTGGCAATCGCGGTCGAGGTTACTCCCGCAAATGCCTTGTACGATTCGGAAAGATTGGCGGCGAGTTTACTCCCATCATCGACCCCTTCCCGATAGGGATTGGATAGTGACCGTGTGGAGCTGGTGTAAGTCACTTTCTAGTAGGGCCCACTCGGTGTAGTGACTTCGACCACTGATTCGACGCTATGTGACCCCACACTCATGTTCTTTTACTTAAGTTTGCGATTTATCTTCATGCGATTTACTTATTTCATGTCCTTTAAATTACTAGCATGAATTGTAGTCGCTTTATTAAATATCTTGAATATTGAATGAACTTCTCTGGATTTTACTTACTAGAATTTCCCTCATTGTTTTTGCTATGTGGCAACGACAATGATTGCAAATTCCATATCTCCAATCATGTCGAGGAAAGAGGTACTAGGTGACTAACTCTGAGGCAGCAGGACCCCCTCAGATTTTATGAAGGTGGTTGTATATATTTATTTAATTTTTGTTTTATGGGTTTTGGGGAGGACTTATGTACCCGATACATGGATATTAACTTCTTTTGTATATTTTGTCGCTACTTATATGATATGCATGGTATCTTTGTTGGGTTTCTACACTGTAGGTTTTTTGTTGATGCATAAATCTTCTAAAGTTATTATATGCATATTCTAAGACTTTCGTGTAAATTAATCAACTAATATTAACTTATCAAGTTGTAGTAAATATTTAACTTGTAAATTTTGAACTAAATGACTTAATAACTAGAAAATCACTGAGTTAGGCACAATAAAGTTTCGGATACAAGAGAAGCTCACGGGCCATCATCTGTAAGCATCTTAGTAACGTGGCATCTTAGTGACATGTCTAGCGATGTGGTGGTGCTCGATTTACATTGGAATTTGGGGACGTTACAGCACTTAAAGGAAATAGTATTAAGGTTGTTCTAAAAAGTCATAACCAAAATTTAAGTTCATACTGAGACTTCAACCAATAAATAAAAGAGATCCTGGAGACATATGTATACCATCGAACATTGATGGGCATTGGTTTAGAAACATCTTGTGTGATACAGGAGCCTCGGACAATGTCATGCCAATAAAGGACATGTTACAAGCCGATTTGAAGATCAATTGTCTCGATACAACAAATGTGGAAGTAGTTGATGATAACTTAGTACTAACAATCGAGAGAGTCTTGAATATGCATGTGAAAGAGTGTAGATTCACATTCAACACTGATTTTGAGATTATGGATCATGATATAGATGATGATGTGTTTATGATACTTAGGAGGTCATTCTTGAACACTGCCAATACGGTCTTACATACGAGGAAGAAAATGATCACAATGAGTATCGATGAGGATGATGATGCCAAGAAGATTGTCTTTGTTGAAGAGCAAGAAGTACATCTAAATTTGAGAGATATCATTATCTCCAACCTACAAATGGAGTATCTCGATTTAGACTCAACTAAACAAGCAAAAAGGCATCGGGCTAATGAAGTTAAACTTAGCGCTATTTGGAGGCAGCTTGAGAGTTTTCAATTTCAAGTTTTTAAATTTCAGTCAATTAGTTAGTTATTTAGTTTAGTTAGTATAATCCAAATGATTTAGTTTTCTAACTTTTGAAATTTTATGCTAAATGTGCAGGAGAGACCATTTACTGGGTGACATTTCATCAGATTGGAAAAGTCTTAACTAACTTAGTGAAAAGCATAAAAGAGCGAAGGAGTTAAAGTGATAAAGGTTAGGTACATGGGTAAATCACGAGCAAGTTTTATGAAATTATTATATTTACATGGTATTTCATGCTGTCACGATGCCTTGTGCAGTTATACACAAAGCGGGAGAGTGCCAATAGGGACTTAATAAGATATATGCAATATTATGGAGACAGATTGGTCAACGTCATGTGTATACACATGGCACCGTAGGCACAAAGAGACAGCACCCTCAAGGTGTTAAGTTGTGATTAAAAATTGCTTATAGCAGTCTCGACGTGGTGGCCATACGTAGCGAGGCCATGCCCTATAAGGGACGGCGCCAGCATCGAGATAAGGGGTTTTAAACCCATTTCAACCCATATTTTTCACACTTGAAACCTATTCCACACACAATCAACCTCGCATACACCCCTCTAAAACCCAAGATAATGCAATTTTAAGAGAGAAAGAGTGTTCCTAGTGATCTAGAGTAAAAAGAGAGGGTGTATTATGGATTTGCACAAGGAGGAGAGATATGACATTGATTTGAAGAAAAAATTCAAGTGAGCACTACTGTTTTAGTTTGTGAGCAAAGTGAGAGAGCTTTTGATCGATGAGGCTTGGAGAAACAATCTACAATGGAGAGTAGTCTGACATTAAGGTAAATTTACAATTTCAGTAGTTATGCTTTAAAAATTTTAGAAAATATTGTAGAAATTGCATGAATTGTGGATATGAGGTTGTTAGATTGGAATTTTAAGTTGTATGGATTTTGAGCATCAATGCGGCTTATGGTAGACTAGTCTATGACTTTTGCATTATTTGGCAAGTGAATGTCCCTTGTGGATAAAATCTTAATTTTAGGTGATTTGAAGACCCATGTTGTGAGTTGTGTTTTATGAATTTTTAAGAAAATGCTAAGAACAAGGAGGCAAACAAGTCAAATTAAGGAAGTTAGAGCAAATGATTACGAGGTATCATCCTCAAGAGATTTGAATAAGGACGAACTGAGACCTTTTAAGTCTAAGTACTACCTTAGTAGAAAGGCTAAAGAGAGATATGAGGTCATTGAGCATAAAGAGTTTATTTGCGAAAGAGGAATAAACCTATCAGCTAAGTATGAAAAGAGAGTGAATAATTTCATTAGGCAACAAGGTCGAAAGCAATTCACTTAAGACTATAGAGAGAACAATGTTAGATGAGTGAGTGAAATTGTTTATGAATTTTATACCAATGCAAAGTTTACCATGAAAGGTGACCCAGTGAAGGTGAGAGGAGTATTGGTCCCCTTTAGTGAGCATTATATTAATAACATCTATGGGTTATAGCATATGAGTATGATTGAAGTTGCATAAAGTTTCTCGAATGATTTACATGAGAAACCCTATAACATATACCCTTTTAAAGCTATAGAGAGAGTATTGGTTGTCCAAGGACAACAAGGATGGGTAATGGGAGCTGAGAATGTATCAAAGTACATTAAGAAGGGGAACATAAGAAAAATTAATAAAATGTGGCAACACTTTCTAGTTGCTTCATTGTGCCTAACCACTCAACAGGGCGAGATCGACAAGCTAATGGCTGCTTGTTTGTATGAGATTACAAATTATGGGAATATCAACGTGAGGGAGATTGCTTACAAAAACTTAAGGGAGTCTACCAAGTCAAAGAGAGACAATAAATTATTGTTTCCAATTTTGATCACCCATATGTGCTTGAAGGCTAGAGTGTACTTGATTCGAGAAAAAGAGTACGATATTGAGGCCCAAGCAACCATAGATGAGGAGTTTATGCTTACATTGAAATCAACTATCGGTTACCAAGACTATGAGGATGAGAGAGAAATAGAGAGTCGAGAGGGACAGACTTGAGGTCGAGTTCTTGGCCAAAGAGCAAGAGCAAGAGGATCACACAACGGCAACAACAGAAGAGTTAGCCCAAGAGTAAGAGAACGAAGGATATTGAGAGGAGGAGGATCATCAGTAGGGATTTTCTTAAGGCTACGAGTTTGTAGACCTATTGATAGGAAAGAAAGACTTGGATGGTCCTGAGGTTTTTCCACCACCGCAGGCACCAATACCACCACCAGAGGACTTGACTCTATGACAGCAGAGGCAGTGGATTGTTGAGATAAGGAGACATTATAGAGATGACACGACTCAGTATCTGGAAGCCTTATTGAGATATGAGTAGGATAGACATAGGAGAATTTAAGACCGACTGAATGGATACTGAAACTTCATGTTATTTGCATATCATTATAGAGACATAGCTAGATATGAAAGGAGCAGACGGATGAGACCTACTGATAGGTCAACTGACTTTCTAGCAACATTGAACTACATATTTTATCCAAACGTGGTACAGAGTAGAACGATGGAGCGTCCTTTGATACCATCTTTTACCGGAGTTGATAATGCTAATGATGATGATGATGCGCAATCTTAGAGTCAGTGTCTTAGGATATCTTTAGACCTTGAGAATATGAGAGATACATTTTTACTGATTATTTTTACATTTGGGATATTTCGTAACTTTATTAGTTTCTTAAATTTATGTTTATCCATTATTATATCTTATGTTATTATTATATGTTTATGTTTAGTGCTTTTATGTTTCAGACATATTTTTAAACCTTGAGGACAAGGTTTGGTTTAAGTTTGGGGGCATTAACACTACACTATGGGAAGTGGTAAGAAATTATAAAATAAGGATAAAAAATGTGGGTATGATCATAAAATTTATTTTTTTAGCAGTTAAAGAGGAAAGCATGGTAGTGTGCTCTTTTTCATTTATTTACTATTTGAATGTGTTTAGCTAGCTTAGAGTAGGTTATATATAGTAATAAGTAATGAATATGTAATTCATTTGCAAAGTTCATGCATTTAATTGAGGATGAGTAAGAACAAAGTGTCTTAATTATATGAAACTCAAGAGAGTGTTATTAAATTTTGGAAGAGAATGAGAAATGTAGAAAACAACAGTATGATTTCATGATTAGAAACCTAGAGTTAGAGAAGACCATAAATTTGGAACAAAAGCAAGGAGAATAGTAGAACACTTCTTGTGGAAAAATTTAGATCTCTAAGGAATTCTATAATAAGTATGAATCTTACTTGAGTAAAAAAAGTAAATAAACACTTAGTAGTAAGAGGGGAAGAGATAGGTGCCATGTTCAATGAAAAAGTTGGTGTTAAAACTTGCTTAATAAAGTGAAAGTGAGAAGTGCTAACAAGAGTTTTAAATAAAAAATAGAGAGTCCCTCAAGTTCTATAAGAAAAGTAGCAGAGAACTTGATGGTTGAAAAAAGTAAGAAAAATGAAATCCATAAGAAAAAGAGCAAGGACTGTGCAATTAGAAAATATGAGGAGAAAAGAAAAGAAAGAAATATATAAAAATATAGAAAAGAAAGGTGGAAATTAGTTTAAAATTCCTCAAATAAAAGATTTACCTAAAGTATAAGTAACTTAATTAAGTTTTCTTTCCAACTATTTTAAGTCCTATAAACTCTTGAATTGTTAAAGTTTACAAAACTAGTATGATCTATGCTTATTTTTGAATTCTTGAGATTAATAAGAAATCATGAGATTGCACACTTACTACTTGAGTGTCAAGGTGAAATAAACTTATGAGTAGTGACGGTTTTGGTTGTGAACTACTTTAGTGTTTCAAAAGTGAATTGTATATATTGTTAAAGCTACATGTTTTTAAAAATATAAGTTTTTGAAAAAGAAAATCTCTTGAGTGAATTATTAACTTGAACTTATTTGAATTAAAGGATACTCTATGAACAATGTGAAATGATTATGAACTTAAGTAGTAGTAGTAGTAGTAGTAGTAGTAGTAGTAGTAGTAGTAGTAGTAGTAGTAGTAGTAGTAGTAGTAGTAGTAAAAACACTTAGTAAAATACAATTTTGCTCAGGACATGCAAAATCCTAAGTTTGGGGGTATTTGATAATTGGGTAATTAAACTTATATATAGCACTAGTTTAGTAGTATATTTAGTATAAATATCCCGGAATGAGCTATAATTGATGATATTTATGTATTTTCAGGTTTACAAAGTATAATTGAGATAATGATGTGATTTCATGAAGAACCGATGATAAAATGCACAAAAGTAAGGTTAACGTCGTGGCACATACGCTTGACATCATGCGAGATGGCTGGACAGCATGGGCAAGGCGTGGAGGACCAAGAAAAGAATAAAAATGGACAGCAGTGCCGGTGCAGTGGCATCACCATTGAATACAAGGAACGGCAGCGGGGTTGTCTGCATAGGGCGTCGAGTCTACTGAGAAGGGAAAATACATACAAAGTGTCCAAAATTGTGGCGACGACATGGCATTACACTCACAGCTACGCCTCACTTATAGACAACGTCGAGTTGTGAAAAAATAGAAAGTTAGAGTTCTATTTCGTGTGGAATTGTCTATTAAGATTTCTAATTGTTTTCTAAAGTTTCTTAGGAGTATAAATAGGTATTAGAATGTGGTAACTATATACACCACCATAGATTGCAACCAAATATCATAGTTTAACTTAGTTTTACTTTGTTCTTGAGTAATAAGAAGATATGTGAATGAGAAGACATTGAAGACTCATGTGTGGTTGTTCGGTATTATTTTTTTTATTTAATTGAAGTTATTTCATTTAGTTTTTAATTTCAATGAATATTATGCATGTTTATTTCGATGAGGTGTGAGTAGTTCATTAATCTTAGGGATCAATATATCATATGGTATGAATGCTATGCTAAAGTAGTTTGAATGGATTTCAAAGTTAAAAAGTGCAATGGTTAGAATTTATATTGATTCTAGGCGTAATGCTATGAACATCTTGATCATGCGTTAGTTGATTATAGTTTTTAGGAGTTATCATCGTCATTGGAGCTTTTAAGCTGGATTTGTACGATACAACCACAAAATACATAACATCGATAGATAGTTATTGATTAGGGTGGCATGAATAGTAACTTAATTGGTTATAAATCTAAGGATTTGAAAATTAATGCAATGTGGAACTTACGTTATTCACATCGATAGGTGGAGTTCTAGTTTGCACATTAGAATCTTTTTCATCGCGACAGTGGGTTAAAGTGGACTTGAAGGAAATATATCTATTCTAATTAAGCATTGCACACACATAATGAAGATGAAATAAATGAGTTGAAAAGCATAGTTATTCATTACCTAGGTTAAGTTGTGAACTGATATCTTCTTAATATAAGAGTTTAAAAATAATTTACATTGTTTTGTTATAATAGAATAGTTTAGCTTGAAAATCAAAATTAAAAAGGAATTTTGTTAGCAATATAGTAAATATGACTAAGTATACTAAGTGCAATACACATTTTCCTGAGGACGATATCTATAATCTACATAATTTTATCACACTATTACTACAATCAAGTAGTCATACTTGCAGCCACGATCATTACACAACAAATAAGGATGGATACAGGATTTGGTCAGGAATCACAAGAGTCGGTTTCGAGAATTTTGGATTAAAATAAAGAATTTCAGTTTGATTAGGTTATGTACTACTTAGAATACTACATATATGAACCTTAAGCTTCAAATTTAAAAGCCTATGAAGTCAATAAATTAGTTTTAGCCCTTTTAATTAGTTTTTTATCATTATTTATTGTTCTTGCTTTTGGAGGCGCTTTGGAGATCCAAGTATTCAACAAGAAGTATTTATTAATGCCTTTTATTATTTTATTGCAATGTCTAGTAAGAGTGTATGTGATTAGTTTATTAATCTAAAAAAAGTACGAACGTGAACTTAATCTGTCTTGCAATGTAGTCATAATAAAGAAGAATTTGTACTTAATGCTTTAAACTTAATCGTATTCATAAATTTGTGATTTTAATATATTTGTTTTTGCATATTACAATCAAGAAACTTTTTGTTGAGTGCATAGTGGTCAATGTGTATTGTGATATTTAGGTTTTACATATAATCCAAAGTAGTAACTAAGATTAATCAAAAAGGTCTTTTACAGTTTAAATGTCTTAGGTGAATTGTGTTCTAAGCTTGATATTGACACGGCTACTTCCGATAATATTGGCTTAGTAGTAAGAAGTTTTTGTAGAACTTAAGGTTGTTTTATTTCTATTATTTATCTTTGAGCTTTCGAAGGATGAATGGTAATAAAATTAGAATGGGCTTTTCCATTGATATAAGGAAAATTGGTGGCTTGATAAAGCTTATCAATCTTACTTATGATTTAAGGATACTTTATATTATGATGAAAGTATGATTATAATTATAACTATACTTTGATTAATATGTTTGGATTCAAAATGAGTTTATCTTTCATTATTCTAGATATTTGTTTAGATGTTTGCTTTATATTTATTTGATTTGATTTGACTTGAATTTAGTATTAACGAATTTTAATTGTGTTAGTTTAAATTATTATAATTAGTTTAATTGATTTTCATAGTTTAATTAGATAATTTTAATTTCCATTTTAATTAAATTATTTAAATTAAAGTAAAATAATAAAAAAAACCCTTTGAAATCCTTTTTCTCAAGAATTTTGCAAAATTCATGTAGAGACGATCCCACTTATCACTACTACAAATAATAAGGATATACGGGAAACTTATTGTATACGCGCAACACGTGTCACTCACGTAACAAATTTCATCCATATATGATAGAAATATGTTACGTTTCTCATAGTATCCCGAGAGTACTATTACTGCTTTTGTTCAAGTTATTAACGATCATCCGTCGGTACACTCCTATCAGATTTCTTCTCAAACATGTTATAACCAGACCTAACTCTATTCGTTCACTCATCATGTCCCACAGGATTTTCATGAGAGGAGTTGGCCTCAGAAGCAGAAATCAAATATATTTGGCTATACCATATAGTACATACAATATACGACACACATATAGTTCCTAGTATTGTCGGCCTCACTTTCGCTTCCCAACTGAAATTCTAAGTTCAGGTCTTTGGATTTTGACACTAAGTTCATTTGTGTCCTACTCTAAGTTTGCATTTAAGTCGAGTTGTGGACTTATCATGAGTTAAGTTAAAAACATATGCTCTGATACCAACTATGATGGCCCTAAACCAAACAAATTGGGCCCACCCGGCCTTGCCCTACTTGGACCCTTGATCAACCTCATTTTCTATGAAATCCTATTTTTATAAAAAAAATGTCATGTTTGGGTGCATTAAGAACAAGAAAATTGAGTTGGGAAAAGGATTTTGTTATCTAGGGATTACTTTGCTTGTATCTTGATCTTTCCAAGCTTGAATCACCACATTTTGAGTTTCAATCTCCCCAATTTCACCAAGATTTTGACCCTCCCAAGCCATTCTCTTCTTAAACTAAAAAAGCACCTGATTTATTTTCCTTGCATGAACTAAGAATACCATTATATGTATAGATTGTTCCACCGATTAGATCTACACCCCTTATCTTGACTTGATGTTATTTATAAGAATCAACTTAAATGTCCTAACGAATAATATAATTAAATCTACAACACCTAGCTTATGAAAGTTTCATACAATTTCATTTAAATTAAAATAAGCTAGTATTATGTCTTAGTTAAATCTTCATATATAATTTTTTTAGAATAGTTAAATCTCCATAACTTAGTTTAAGATTAGGTTATAAATCTCAATTATCCTAAGTTAGAAATTTGTTTATGTAGCTTCTTTCCACACCTTAGGAAGATGTTTTTCAACTCACAAGTTCAACTAAGCTATTTGAGTGGTTTTCCCCAACAACCAACATACCCATTTAGGTTGACTTAGCTTAGGCACATCCATATAAAATTGATTCATTATCTCATTGAGGCCTAGCTAAAAAAAATCATTTTCATAGCTTGGAGAATATATATTTCACCAACTAGGCTAGCATAGGCATTAAATGAATAGACAGGTCAATTTATTTATTTAGCTTAAGGAATTTTCTATTAATTATATTCCATAGCTTAGTCTATTCATCTTAAATAAAATTTTGTGCTTATCCTAGGGACTTAATTAAAAATCTATTTGATTCACATTCCACATGCTTGTCTAATATTGATTGCATTTCACTTAGCTTATGAGTTAATTTAATTTAATAAATTAACTCTAGTTTAGGGATATCCACATTTCACATTAAAATTAGCTAAGTTACTTAGTATTCTTAACCATCAACTACCCAGTATCATCATCTCGAACACGCACCTCGAGGTATCTTAAGCTTGTCATACTATCATCAATTTTGCAACATGAATCTGAAGCAGTATCGCGCAATACATATATTAGATTTTTACTCACAATATACATGCATTACGCTAATATAACAAGTTTATCTTGGCTTTCGAGCCCGAAGTGTCGATCGAGTTTACCCCATCAGCCTAAATTATGAGTCGCTAATCTATAATTAGGGTGTAAATCTACATTTAATTAAATTAACGCGCATAATAGCCTACCTAACATTATATTATTATTACTTACTAATAAGTGAAGAATTAGACAATTTTTTATATTATATTTTATGGTAATTTTAGATGTAAAATGCTCTATTACACTAGGTTTTCTCTTGTTTTGTGATTTCAAGTTATATTTAGATTATGTACAAAAATGAAAGAAAAATGGAAGAAAATGAAGAATTTAGTCAAGTGGAGAAAGTGCAGAGCAAATCAAGAATGAACTAGAAATCACTATTAGCGAATCAAAAGTGAATCAACATTTAAAGAGGAATCCCCAGACAAATCAGTGATGGATAGAGGCTCATTTCCACCAATTTGTTCAGCAAGTCAAGATTTAAGTGGAATCGGTCAAGAATCGTTGGGGGCGATTTCGAGAATATTGGATAACAACTAGAGATTTTGATTTTGATTGGATATGTACTACCTACAATACTATATATATATATTAATATTGGGCTTCGAGATCAATTGCCTTTGAGTACCCTAGATCATATTTAATTTCTCTTGGAGCCATATTATTCTATTTTTATTGTTTCTATATTTAAGTTTAGATTAGATTTATTGTTCATTCCTTTTAGAGACGATTTGAACATTCAAAGTATTCAATAAGAGGTATTTATTTATGTCTTTTATTTATTTTATTATGATGTTTTATTATGAATATGAGTGAGTAGTTTATTAATTTAAATAAAGTCCAAATATGAACTAGATATGTTTTGTGATGTAGTCATAATGAAGATGGATTTGTACTTAATGATTTAAACTAATCATGTTCTTCAATTCACTGATCTTATAGATTATTATTTGCGGATTATTTAAAGAGGTCTTTTTACTGTTTAGATGTCCTAGGTGAATTGAGAACTAAGTGTAATATCAAAGTGGCTTTCCAAAGGTATTAGGCTTAGTAGTTCGAAGTTTTCACTAAAGTAAATGTTGCTTTATTGTCTAATTAATTTCTTTGAGCTTTTGAATGATTAATTCAATAAAATTAGGATGTGGTTTTTCCTTTGATATATAGAGAACAGGTGGTTTGATAAAGACTATCTACTTACTCATGATTTAAGTTTAATTATTTAAAAATACTTTATAAAAAGATTAAGTATGATTATGATTATGATTTAAGTAATATATTTAGACACAAAGCGGATTAATGTTTCATTGTTTTGGATGTTTGTTTAGTTGTTTTGTTTTCTATTGAATTGAATTGATTTGAATTTAATTTTAATGAACTTGATTTATGTTAGTTAAGTTAGTTTAATTAGTTTAATTAAGTGTTATAGTTTGATTAAGTAATTTTAATTCCCATTTTAATTAAATTAAAGTAAAAATAATAAAACCCTTGGAAAACCTTTTCCTAAAAAGAATTTGCTAAATCCTTGTGGAAGCAATCCATTTATCACTACTACAAATAATAAGGATATACGGGAAACTTATTGTACACGTTCGATACGTGTCAATTTTCAGCGTCATTGCCAGAGACTTTGACATAATTTCTCAAGAGTTTTAAATGTTGTATGGTCTACACACTTCGTCTTTCTAGTTTTACAGGATCTTTACATCCATTTGATCCTGAAGTAGATAGGACTTTCAATCGTAATTTAAGACAATAACATAGGGTACACAAAGCTACCACAATGGAAGCCAATAATAATATTATTAATATTAATAATAATAATAATGACAATAGAGAACTTACTTTTAGTCAAGCCAATCAAAATATTACAGCTTACGAACCAATGCATATTGCCTATCTTGAGGGATTTTTTGAATTTGAACTAACATCTGCAGTCATTAGTGCTCTACCTAACTTCTATGGTAAAGATAATGAAGACCACTAAAAATTTATAAGGGAATAATAACACAAAGTCAATGGGATGAAACCTAAAGACGGTACGCTAGAATAAGTCAACTTAAAACTTTTATTTTCCCATTGAAAGATCAAGCACAAGATTGGTTGTTTTATCTTCCTCAAGTATCAATAACTAAATGAGCTTAAATGTTAGAAGTTTTCCTAGATTAATATACGCATGCAAGAAAGACTAGTTCTTAAAGAAGACATATCACAGTCGTAAAAATTAAAGATTATGAAAATTTAAATGAATTTCGGGATAGATTTAAAAGATTAATTTCACCTTGCCCACAACATGGATATACACAAAGAGCCTTACTAGAATACTTCTATGAAGGACTAAATCCTTTTGAAATCATACTTGGTGGATCACTATTCGATGTAACACCAACTTTAACAAAATAATATATTAATAAAATTGCTAAATAATGTAAGCAATATGGCAAAAAGATCAAGACATTAAGTTAGAAACTTTACGAAGTTAATTATAAAGAAGTAATACATTTGATGAAAAAGTTGATGAATTATATAGCATTGTCAAATTACTATTAAAATATAGATCAAACTATGTGAATTTCGTAATGAAGTTACACATCCTACGGATGTGTGACCTACTTTACATGAAGATAGTATTGAAGAAGTTACTGCGGTTATGAACCAATTTTATGGTCCTCCCAGGAATCAATATAATAACAATAGTTACTACACTAGGAAGCTAAATTCAAATCTTATATATGGTCACAAAATCAAAATTGTACCACTTATAAACCAAGAGCACCAATACAATCTACACCAATTCAACAATCTCAACAAATGGTTTAACCTATGCAATCAAATTTAAAGAAGATTTTACATAATTTTATGACCCAAAGTCATCAAAACTTTACACAAACCACTCAAAATTAAGTTAAAACGGATACGTCTAATAACGAGTTAAAAAATAAATTAAATTGGATGAACCTACAAATTAATAAGTTAAGTAATTAAACTAAATGATTTACTCAAACTACCAATCAAGCATAAGTCAACGCTTTATTTTGTGATAATGAAAGAGAAACACATATGCCAAAAAAGATACCTTATAGGGGTAAAAAGAAAAAGAAAGAACAGAAAACAATAGAAATAGAAGAAGAGATTATGGCCAATGTCATTCGCACTAGAGAATGGATGGCTAGACAATTAAAATATACACATTTTTATGAAAGATTGTACCCATGGTATTTATCCAGAGTTGAAGTTTATATAAAATAGTTACAAACTTCTGAAATAGTTAATAAAGAAAAAGATGATAAGATTTCTTATGATTTAAATAAAGATATACATTTTATTTCTCCCATTCCACAACGATTAGCAGATGTTACAAAGAAAGAAATTCATGAAGACATTCTTGAAATATTTAGGAAAATAAAATTCAATTAACCTTTAATGGGATCAATTATGCAATTATCAAATTATAATGAAGTTTTGAAAGAATTTTCTAAATCTAAAGACAAATTTGTAGAAGAATCTAAAGAAAAATTAGGGCCAAAGGTGACATCTTTGATAAAAACAAATAAATTACCTGAGAAATGTTCCAACCCAGTAATGTTTACAATACCTATCACAATAAGAACATCTTCTATTGAATTTTCTATGTATGATCTCGATGCATCAATTAATAATGTCACTTAAACTATATGAATCATTGAAAATAGTATCGTTGACTAATACACCTACTGACCTTACTTTAGCCGATAATAAAACTATTAAACCAAATGGATTATTGAAGACATTTTAGTAAAAATAAATGATTCTGTATTTCCAACTGACTTTTATGTCATGAAATGAGAGATTCAATATCACCTAATTCTTAACATATATTATTAGGTATACCTTTTCTTAAAACATCTAAAACTAAGTTAGATATTTTTACGGGATGTTGTCTATGGAATTTGAAGACAAAATTATCACGTTCAAAATTAACAATGAATATAATTATGATGAATATGATGAATTACTTGATAATGATTTTCTAGATTTAAACTATTATGACGATCTAAATGCTGAGATTTATAAAATTAATGCAATAACAATAGAAACTGAAAAATGAAGTTTCAAAGAAAGAAAAAGTTGAAGACACTTCAAATGAAAAGAAAGTAACTCAAGAATGGAGAGTTAAGCAACCGAAGAACGCGAACAATATTAACAAACCGAGAGATTTTAAAGTTTAAAAGAATAAGGAAAAGAAAAAACCATGTTTATGCCCTGTGAGGCTTAAAGATCCTGGAGGTATACATTTGAGCAAAAAATCAAATAGGCTTTGTACATTAGAGCTCAAAATGATATGAGTTCTAATGCAAATCTCATGCCTATACATTTCTTTCTACATATTCAATTAGAGTTGGATGCATTTGCTTCTGAACGAGTTTGTCTACCAGATGGTAGTTCAATTCAACCAATAGAGTTGGTTTTGAATGAACCTGTTCAAGTGGACAAGAACGTTTTACCTACAAATTTTGTGTTCATGCCACACTTAATTAATAAATATCCTCCTTTAATTTTAGGATGACCTTTCTTAGCCAATTCTCAAGCTGTTAAGGATACTCCTAACAAAATAATCACTTTAATGATTAATGGTCAAGCAATTACTTTCTAGAATAGCACTAGAGTGGACAATACTATATTCAAGTTTAGAGATCCGGTCTAATTCTAGAATTGGTTCTGTCGAGCCAATGACTGTAACAAAAGTCCTATATGGGAGGTAGCCCACTTTATTTATTTTAGTTGGAGTTTAGTATTAGCTTAGTATTTTTTTATTCTCACTTTTTGACTATTGTATTGGAAATATTTTCAGAATTTAAACTTCTGAGTACTTTCAAATAAAGGGTGATCGATTTATTTTAAGTCTATGGCCTTTATGTTGGGGCATGTGCCCTAGGTCAACCTACAAACATTGTTTATCTTATAATTTTAGTTAATAAAATCGAGGTTTTCATTTGATGTTTTATTATAAGTGATTGCATGTTTATCTTATAACATGATCTATGGGTATTTGTTAAAATATCATAAATGTCCCTAGTTGGTCATTATACTGGGAACTATAATGAATTGAGACTAGTATGAATCTTGATTGATGGTCATGTGATGATCATGCGTATAGGGATACGAATCGAGATCATGAGTACTTGTTATGGAATAAGTTACTGGACCGACCCGCTATGAGAGCACCACATGGATTAAGTCATAGGTGTTACACTACATGGATTAAGTCATATGTGTTACTTATGATAGCTATATCATTTAGTCCTTCGACTTGAGATTACCATAGACTTCAATATTATGAGCATAGTAATTTGACACAGTCAAACGCTGTCTTTAACCAGATGATTATAAAGATTATGATTGGTTACTATGTGAATAATGTGAAGGTGTGTAATCAAGATAGAGTTTGTCCCTCTCGTATAAAGAGAGTTATCAGTGGATCACTCGATATGTTAGACTGTTAAATGGCCAAGTCCAAGTGAATCAATATGATCAATATCATTTACGTGTTTTCAGTCTACCTAATGATTGAGACTAGTATGATTAAACATTAAGGGTGACTTTCCATGCCTTATAATTAATCAAAGGATATCGCATAACAAAAGGATATGATATATGTTATTCATTAGGTTCCATCGATTTTGATATTCATGCTACTTGGGTAGTCATAATGCTTTGCTAGAGATGACTTGTGTACCAAAACGATTTTGGTTCACTGCCAATGTCACATGAACCTATTAGGTCGCACGCAAAGAATGGCTTTGCGCAATGTCAATTGGTCCAGACTAATGAATTTTTTATGAAAAAATTCATGACATAAAATCCCTTACAATTTATTATATGATAACTTATTAATAGGGCGTATGTGTAATTAACTTAAACTGCCTAAATACGATAGTTATATTACGAATAGGATATTAAGCGAGAGCTTATTTACACATATAAATAGAAGTTAAAACCCTAAAACGAAATAAAATTTTTATTTTTTACTATTTTCGAGTTCCCTGGATTTTTGGAAGAGAGAAAAATCATTTTCAATCTCTCTTGGGGGCTAGCACTCTAAATGTGGTCATCGTTTGTGTGTGAATTTCTGAAAGAGAACATGCATTTGAACGTCTTGGAAATCAAACAATCAGAGATGGAAACCACGAATCAAGGTATGGTTTACTTTTGTAGATCTAGTTTAGCGGAACTTATTTTCGATCCTATTAGGATTTTTCAAAATTGTTTTGAATTTTTCACTGCATATGAACCCGAAAAACCCAACACTTTATGCAAGTTTATGTTATTCACTTGTTTGTTTATTTATTTAAATAAAGTAATAAAATTAATAGTTAGTTCGATATCCTAATCAAACTTTCAAATTTCTAGCCAGTTCTCTTTTATATTGATTTATATGAATGATATACATGATAATTATTAAATTATTTTGATAAATAGTAAATTAAGTCTAGCTAAGCCTGAGCAATTTGGGTTAACACTAGGAATCCCTGGGCAAAATTGATGATAGTAACCAAGAATTTGTAAGTGAAAACTCATGTCTAGAAAATCAGCAATGATTCAGCCCTATAACACAAATCGCTTGCCAAATCAGTGAGGCACAAAGCTTAAATTCCACTGATCTCAGTAGCGATTCAGTAGCAAATACACTTAGAATACTGATTCACTGGGACCGAATTTGAGTTTTTGAAACAAAACCCCAAATTCTCCACACAAATAATTTCACACACACCTACTATTACACCCATTTAATCTGCACATCAAATTCTTGCCTAGATTCAACTATCTTAAGCTAGATTTTAGTGTATTTAAGTGATTACCACCTCAATCTAGTTTTGTTCAACCCAAAATAGTATGAATTTGAGAGAGTAAAACCAAACTAGGGTTTAAAGGAATTTCGAATATGAGCTTGGAAGATCAAGAGGAGTTCAAAAGCATATATCTAGAGGGATTCACTCTCAAGAAGGTAATCACGATAAAACCATAGATTTTATATTGAAGATTTTTGGTTGATAAAATTTTCCAAAATTGTCAATTGATTTCGAAATTGTTTTATTGGAATCCATTTTATTACCATTGATAAATGATTTCATTGATTTCAATAGAATAGGCATTGTGATTACAATGATCATTGGTTTAAAAAACTAGAATTTATTGCACATTTTTTTTATATTTCAAAAGATTTAGAAAAATCGATTTTAAGTTTATAATTGCATACAAACTTTGATTTCAAATTTTAAATTTTCGATTGATTCTCAAACTAAATTTCCAAATGAAATTCTCCTTTTAAGTAGAGTTTTGAATTCTACCGAATTATTTCCAATAAAAGTTTTTTTATGATCCATAGGTTTAAATTGTTATTTGGACTTCTGATTATTTGGTTTGAAAAATTGGGCGAAAGCGGGAAGGGTAGAAGTTCAAAGAAGAAAAAGGAAAAGGGGCATTAGTAGAAAAATCCAAAACAAAATTCCATGTTCTACATGCACCAATTTGGCCTATGAGAATTTCAATAAACAATCCTAGAGTTAAAACACAAAGAGAACCTTTTCCACCATTAGATTTTAGTGATGAGTAGGAAGAATAAGAAGTAGAGGAGACTCCATAAATTTCTTTTTCGGCGAATAATTTAATCAATGTCAAGGCTCTTCCTAAAATAAAAAGCGACATTAGAAAGAATAGGAAAATAATTTTGGAGAGTTGTTTCGATGGGAAGAACAAAATAAAGTATGTGCCTAGGATTTTGAACATAATAAGAGAAAGGAATTAGGGATTGTTAACTACGGATTATAATGTTGATAATGACATGGAGATTCCTAAAAAGATGGGTTGTGAGATTCTAGTTAGAGAGTTTTACGCTAATGGGCATGGGAGTGATAATAAAACGATATCCATTGTCCAAGGAAGACTAGTAGATTATTCTCCTGAAAGAATAAATCGGTACTACGGATTTTCGAAATTTCATAAGAGAGAAAATAACGAATACCCTAAATCATAATATGGATTCAAACATGGATTTCCCCATGAAACCATATGGAAGTTTTTAGCAATAATTTCGAGGGTTTGACTCATTTTAAATAAATATGGGTATCTAAAACACATTTAAATAAAGAATTTTAGGAAAACCTCAAAAGCATGGAACTATTTCATTAATGCGAGCTTGCAACCATCTTTTCAATACTACGAGGGGTGAATTACAAGGCGCCATTGCTATATCACATTGTTCAAGGGATAGGTTATATTGATGTTGGCAAGGTCATCTACGATTCGATTAAAAATTGTATGACTACAAATAAGAATGAAGAGTAACATGCTGAAGATTTCACTGGCATGTACGCTGAAGAGACGAAGATGGCCATGATAGGGTCAATTCTGCGGAACCAAATGCAAACTCAGAGGAATCAAGAGTGTAAGTCTCATAACCAACATGAAATTGCAAGGAGTTTGCATGATTTAGAAATAAGAATGGCTGGGAGAATGCAAAGAAGAGGAGTTAAAATTTCAGTACCATCTACCCAATTGAGATTATCTAATGGGGAATTCTTTTCAAAAAGAATTTTAGAGGTTTAAGTGGACTACAGGCTATATGATCCTACAGTGAGCTATCAATCTCAACGGCATGAGCAAGGGGATGGTTGTGATGATGCGACTTTAGGATGGTAGTTCTAATATATTTTCTTCTCTGTTTTGTCTATTTCTGAGTGATCTTATGTGAGGTCTAGTTCTGTATTATGATACTATGATCTTTTAGATGTGATGCGATATTGTTCTAATAATGTGGTTTGTACTTGATTATGTTTGATGTGTTTGGGCTACATTAATGTTAGTAATGTTCTTAGGAATTTTTAATTTGTCTTGTTTTCTTTGTTTATGGAATTTAATTCTTGTGATAATTTGTTCATTAATTACTTATATTATATTTAGTTTCTTTTATGCTTCACAAGGTATATTTGTTTTGTTGAAAACTCAACTTAATTTTTAAACCATGAAGACAAGGCTTAGAATGAGTTTATGGGTATTTAGGTGAAGTGGAATATAAAGAAGCGCAAGTATGGAAAATTCGATAGGAAGTATCTATTTATTCAGTATTCAAAGTTGATTGAAATTTTTCAAATTCTTGAAGATAGGTAATATTTATTCCTTTCATTTTACTTTATTTAGTTAGAAAATATGAATTGATTATAATTTTGATTTAAATAGGAGTGATATTTTATTACCCATGAAAATAGAGAGTTTATGATAGAAAGTAATTGTTATACCCCATTTGACTTAACCTAGATTTTGTGTATACTAGAGGAGTTTAGAAGGATTGATTGGTTTATGTTAGACACTATAATGGGTAGAAGATCGAAACAAAAGTACAAGATAAACAAGACAGATTTCTAAGAATCTTGCTATACAAAGATTATTGATCAAGTACTTTATATTTATATATATAATGAAAAGAATTTATGTCACAATTAAGGGAAAATATAGGAAATTAGCCAATAAACTTACTTAGTTGGAAAGAATATATCCTTAACTATAGGGAATGTGGGAAGAGCTAACAAGAGTTTTTAAATGAAAAAAAAAATATAGAGACCCACAGATTCAGAAAGAAATGGAGAATGGAACCTAGTGGTGGGAGAAATGTGAGAAAGGATTCTTATAAAAAATAATGGTATCCAAAGGAAATGGAATAGGGAATCGTAGGAATGCAAGAAGAAGAAAAATATATAGAAGAAATAAGAAAGAAAGAAAGAGAAATATAGAAAAAATGGAAGGATGCTTATGAAAAACTCTTCAAATAAAAGATTTAGCTCGAGTGCTTATAGCTAAGTTAAGTGAAGTGTCTTCTTTTTCCAACATTTCAATAAATGAACATGATAATGATAATTATTAGTGATTAAAAATTACTATCGACTTTAATTGTGGTGGCATTTTAAATATTATTTGAAATTGAGATTGGTTTAGTGATTTTTCTATCTTGAGATTCTTTATTATTCATCGTAAGCTGATGCTTGTCAGTGAAGATTGAGAAAACCTATATAGTGGTTGGTTTGGCCTTAGTAATTAATTGAACTTAGAATTTTAAGGTGTATTGCATAACTAGAAGGTTGAGTTGTCAAATAAGGAGTTATTCATTAAATCTGTGTATTTTATCATACTTTTATTTTTATGAGGGTAATATGTTTTTATTTAAGGATCACTTCTGTTTAAGAATAAGAGTAAGTAATTATGAAATTAGAATGAGGAATGTAAATAGAATATTATTGAGAGTATTCCTTTGATTGGGACATCAAAGTGCTGAGTTTGGGGGTATTTGATTAGTTAATAATTAGATAATGTTTAATAGTATATTTTAGGGTGATTTTGGATGTAAAAGGCCATATTACACTAGTTTTTTCTCGTTTTTGTAATTTCAAGATATATTTAGATTATTTGAAGAAATGGATGAAAATGAAGAACTTAGTCAAGTGGACAAAGTGCACAGTGAATCAATAATGAACTAGAAATCACTACTGGTGAATCAAGAGCGAATCAGCATTTATATATGAATCGCCAAACAAATAGATGACGGACATAGGCTCATTTCCACCGATTTGTCTAGTGAATCAGGATTTAAGTGGAATCGTTCATGAGTCGTTGGGGTCGAGTTCGAGAATATTGGATAACAATCAGAGATTTCGATTTTGATTGGATATGTACTACCTAGAATACTATATATATATATATATATATATATATATGAACCTTGGGCTTCAAAATTAATTGTCCTTGAGTACCATAGATCATATTTCATTGCTCTTGGAGCCATATTATTCCATTTTATTATTTTTATATTTACGTTTTAGTTTAGATTTACTGTTCATTGCTTTTGGATACGATTTGAAAATTCAAAGTATTCAATAAGAGGTATTTATTTATGTCTTTTAATTTATTTAGTGTGATGTTTATTATGAATATGAGTGAGAAGTTTATTAATCTAAAAAAAGTCCGAACATGAACTTGATCCATTTTGTGATGTAGTCAAAATAAAGATTTATTTGTACTTAATGCTTTAAACTAATGGTATTCTTCAATTCACTGATTTAAAAAATTATTATTTGCGGATTATTATCATGATACTTTGTATTGCATGCATAGTCTGGAATGTGTATTGTGATATTCGGATGCAATATCTAATTTAAAGTTGTAACTAAGATTGTTTAAATAGGTATTTTATCGTTTAGATGTCCTAGGTGAATTGATATCTAAGTTTAGTATTGAAGTAGCTTTCGAAAGGTATTAGGCTTAGTAGTTCGAAGTTTTCACAGAAGTTAATGTTGTTTTATTGTCTAATTAATTCATTTAAGCTTTTGAATGATTAATTCAATAAAATTTGTATGTGGCTTTTCCAATGATACATGGAGAACAGGTGGTTTGATAAGGACCATCTACTTACATATGATTTAACTTTAATTATTCAAAAATACTTTATAATAAGATTAAAGTATGATTATCACTAAGATTTAAGTAATATTTTATGGACACAAAACGAATTAATATTTCATTGTTCTGGATGTTTGTTTAGATATTTGTTTTCTATTGAATTGAATTGATTTTAATTTAATTTTAGTGATTTGATTTGTGTTAGTTAAGTTAGTGTAATTAGTTTAATTAAGTTTCATAGTTTGGTTAAGTAATTTTGATTCCCATTTTAATTTAATTAATTATATTAAAGTAAAAATAATAAAAACCCTTGAAAAACCTTTTTCCTAAAGAAATTTTTTAATCGATGTGGAGACAATCACACTTATCACTATTACAAATAATAAGAATATGCAGGAAACTTATTGTACACGCACGACACGTGTCAGTTACACATGTTGAGCTTGTATACAACTTATTATGTTATTGATACTTATTGGTAATGTGAAATCCGAGAATTTCATAAACTTGATTAGACGACTAATTAAGTATTTTCATATTTTAATTAGAATTTAAGTATACGAGGTGGGACCAATGCATTATGGAATGAAGATCATAAGTTTAAATATTATTTTTGTGTGAAGTCTGACTAATTGGTGTAATATAATTTATTCAATGAAAAATAGAGTCGAGTTTAGGTGTAGATGCAGTGTTCGCGTATTTCGAAGGGCAATGGGATTTTTTCTAATTTTTGACCAAATTAGGGTATTTTTTGGGTTTAATTTGGGTATAAAATTAAGATAAACATGAAATTAAAAAGAAAAACGAAAAATTACCATAAATGGCAATTGAGGTGTTAAATAATGGTTTAAAAGTGAAAAGCAAACTAGTCATTTCTTACCCTAAACTCATTTTCATTTCAATGAGAAATTAAATGGGTTTAAGAATGACGCGCGCCGAACGCGTCAATAAAGTAAAGTTTCCTAAACCAACTATTTTTTAGAATAGTGGCAAAGGGTCGATCCTACAGAGATTGGTAGTCTTTCTTAGGTTAGAAACAACAAAAAAGGAAAATCGGGGGTTTTAAAATAAATATTAATTTAACCAACTAATCTAACTAAACTAAATAAAATAAAATAACTAAACTAATTTTGAAAACAATTAATTAATACCTAAGTAACACCTAAGTCTACAGTTCCACAAATCAGGATCAAGATTCAATGGCATTCATGGTCTTCAATCTTTCCCAAAAAGTCATTAATTTATATTCTCCTAGATTAGCTATAGAATATCGACATCCGCCAGAAATTATTCGTTCCCTTAATCTCGATAGTCAGGACGTCCGCCACTAATTACTTCCCTAATTAATGTATAACCCTAGACATCCGCCAATCGGGTTTAACACACTAACCGCATTAATATGGGTATGTGGGAACACTAATCCTAAATAACCGGTCGCATCCGCTCCCGATTTAACGTAGATTCAATTGTTGCACACTCAAGAACCGAAAGGGTTAGACGGTAAACGGGTGAGTGTTTGTCACTTTATTGGTCCAAAATCATAATTACACGGATACTAATAGTCGAAATAACTATAGATTGTCCATCTAAAAGCATTCACTGGCCATATATATCGTAGATCTAAACCATAATCATTAAAATCAACAACAGTGAAATAGGAGAATTTAAACTAAATTAAATAATAAAATAAAAGATCTCACATAATATGTCATGAATCCATAATCCCGACTTGTTTCCCCTTCGACCTAGGCAGAGAGTTGATTAGCCGAACATCGTCGTCGAAGAAAGTCGATAAGATAAACAATAATAGTCGGTCATTAAAATAATAAAACCTAAGTTCCTAATATATAAAACTACTAAAAATTGGTCTCGGGAGGTGAGAGAAACTAATTTTGGGGGTTGGGGAGGTGACTAGTGCGCCGAGGAGCATCGTAGGGCTATTTTTGGCCCAAAAATAGGTGTCCGCCACGTGTCCGCAGCCTATTGGCTCGCTTCCTGCTGGAGCGCTGACGTGGCGGCATCTTATTGGTGGCTAGAATAGAGACCGCTGACGTGGCGACTGGCTATTGGTGGAGAGCCAATGAGTGACGTGTTGTTGTGCTGGTGTCCAATGAAAACGCACCACGTGGCTAGCATTACTTGTTCTGTTGTCTCCTATTGACTACGCAATGCGTAACTCGATGCAAACTGTCCGGCATCCGATCACTGCAAGTAAATACTCCATTTTGAGTATTTTTTCGCCACGAATTCAACCGCGCACTCTGTTTCACCTAAAAATGACCAAAAATATAATTAAATATATATTTTAGAGACTTTGCATAAATAAATATACTAAAATAAACTACTAAAGGAATATAAAAACCAACTTATCAAATACCCCCAAACTTAAGACTTTGCACGTCCCGAGCAAAGGTGTAAATGACAACACAAACTAAACTAGACTATGCCAATACCTATACCTACACCCGATTCAAAATTCATGGAGTCCCTTTGGTTTACATAGTCACCAAATTAACAAGCAACTCAGAAAATTTCAGAGTTATGATATGTCAAGATTCGCAACCCAAACACAATTAGGATCCCACTTTCAAGAGAAAGACTCGGTTAAAATAAAGGCCATCAACTACTCACGAGTTTTCTTGGTTTATACATTCAAGCACGCAAGTTTAAAATTCTCACTTAATATAGTGAAAGCACTCGAGCTAAATCTTTTATTCGATGAGTTTTCACAACTTCCGCCTTTATTCATTATTTTTATTTTCTTTTCACATTTTTTTTCTTCAAATCTTTTTTTTTCAATTAATACGATCCCTGCTCCATTTCCTGTGGACCGTTTTTCTCACTTTTTCCCACCACAAGTTTCCCTGCTCCATTTCCTGTGGAAACTTGTAAGAGACTCTACACTAAGAAAACTCATGTTAGTACTTCTCACTTTCACTATAATCAAGTAAATCCCTCAATGTGGGTTAAAATAATATCACTTGTATAAGTTTGGCCGTCTACTCATTTTTGTTATCTAGCAAAAAATCCAACCATCATCTAAGTCCCTAATCATGAAATCATCAAAATGCAGAGCTACGAACTCCATTGAGTGTTTCTCTTAATTTTCTCTAAGTTTCAAGTCAAAAAAGCAACTGTAACTTACTCATCCACAACCAAAGGCATGAACAAAGTTTCAGGTGACTCTAAATAACTAATAAATATATATATATACTAAATACATATATGTGCATGAAAGTGTATCAAATCCTAATGTAATGAGAAAGGAATATGAATGGACAAGAAATGAAAGAAATGGAAGAAATGATATAAAACACCACCAAACTATCCACAATTGCATATAACCGCATAAAAAAAATTAAACGATCTCACCTGCGGTCTTTCGCAAAGAATTCATCCAAAGTTCAACCACAATCCCTAAAATACCCCCAGACTTATTCCGAACCTTGTCCTCAAGGTTCAAAATAAGTCAAGGCATCCATATGACAAAAAGAAAATGACAGTGGTGAAGAAAAACATGGATAAGAAGATGATACAAATGCATGCATAACAAAAGTCTCTAAAAACCAGTGAACGCATAAAATCTCTCATGTGTAGGTGACTAAGGAAACTATAAAAGAACAATCATAACAAGAGCAAGAACTAGTAAACATAGGAGTTAACTGAAAAGATTCCAATCACATCTTGCGAGCCCGAAGTCTGTCAAATAAGGGTGAAATCAACAAGATGATGGAATGAAGTTTAGGGTTTTGGGTCTACTCAAAAACTCGCCACTAATGCAGCGACTTAAGTTGGGTATGTCCCAACCAAGTCTCAAAACACCTAAAATCCTAAAAACATGTTACTTCCTAAAACAATACTCAAATTATGCTAAAAATATAATCCAAAGTCAAACCTACAAAACTCGGTGCTCCAATCCTCCAATGAACGTCAAACATAATATATCATCTGCAAAAATAAAGAGACCAAATTAGAGTGTTATTAAAAAAAAAACTTAAACTAAAATAAATGCAAGAAATAAATAAAATAAAATAAAATGAAGCTGGGCTGCCTCCCAACAAGCCGCCTTTCTTTTAAGTCGTTGGCTAGACTTGGCGTTATTGATCACGTGATGCCCTCTCTTTTAGAGATGTCAACAACGAATGGCGCATGTACGTATTTGGGCAATGAAGCATGCACGCCCTCTTTAGATTTAGGAGCTCATTCGGGACTTCCAACACGAAAGAATATGTCGCATCAGGATCGTCCAACACAAAGGTGTCGGCAGTGTAGAAGATCTGCGAACGCTCCTTTACTTCCACCCCCTTATAAGGTGTAGCAAATGTGGATGGAAGGGTGGGTGGTTGCACCAACACCAGAGGTTGGTCTTCCTCGCTCTCTATCTGCGGCTTCTCCGGCTTGTCTGAAATGACATCAATTTTCATCTCATTTTCCCCCTCATTTAGTGCAATGACAATTTCTTGGCTCAATTTGAAAGACCTCACGTTCTTCAGATGGTTCTCTCAAATAGTCTTCCATTTGTGTAACCTCATTCACCTCAAAAATTTTCAACGTATCAACACTCACATCCTCCTCTGGGTAAAAAATTGGTTGTGTACTACACAACTCTTCCTCATCAGTCACACTCTAAAGCCTGGCATTATATTGATTTAATTGAGTTTCCAAGTCCTTCAAGCCTGGAATCCTAAAATCAATTTGTCGAATCTCATCAAAAAGTTGTCGAAATTGTTGCTGACTATCTATCAATTGCTTCACCATATCTTCCAAGAAGGTGCTTTGATGAAACTGTTGATTTCCTTCATGCTGTGGAATTTGTGGATTTGACATGAGCCCAAAGAAATTGGGTTGTGGCGATGCATAGCTAGAATAGTGGTAATTCTCATACTGTGGATAATAGGGACAATACTGTGCGGAATGAGAATAGTCTCCACAAATTTCGCAAACCTCGACCTGTTGCGCAAAAGAATGCATGTTAAAAAATTGATATCCAGTATGTGACATACCTACCCCATTCACATTATAATAATGTGAGTCTTCAAATCGACCATAATTATGGGGGTAGGAGGAGTCCATCGCGTGGTTGCTTGCATACATGTTAAGAGCAAGGGACTACATAGGCAAAATAAAAACAAAAATAAAAATAAAAATAAAAATAAAAAACCAAAGAAAGAAAAATACCAATCCCCGGCAACTGCGCCAAAGACTGACGCGCGCCGAACGCGTCAATAAAGTAAAGTTTCCTAAACCAACTATTTTGTAGAATAGTGGCAAAAGGTCGATCCCACAGAGATTGATAGTCTTTCTTACGTTAAAAACAACAAAAAAGGAAAATCAGGGGTTTTAAAATAAATATTAATTTAACCAACTAATCTAACTAAACTAAATAAAATAAAATAACTAAACTTATTTTGAAAACAATTAATTAATACCTAAGTAACACCTAAGTCTACAGTTCAACAAATCAGGATCAAGATTCAATAGTATTCATGGTCTTCAATCTTTCCCAAAAAGTCATTAATTTATATTCTCCTACATTAGCTATAGAAAATCGACATTCGCCAAAAATTCCTCGTTCCCCTAATCTCGATAGTCAGGATGTCCGCCACTAATTACTTCCCTAATTAATGTATAACCCTAGACATCCACCAATCGGGTTTAACACACTAACCGCATTAATATGGGTCTGTGGGAACACTAATCCTAAATAATCGGGTTGCATCCGCTCCCGATTTAACCTAGATTCAATTGTTGCACACTCAAGAACCGAAAGGGTTTGACAGCAAACGGGTGAGTGTTTGTCACTTTATTGGTCCAAAAGCACAATTATATGGATACTACTAGTCCAAATAACTATAGATTGTCCACCTAAAAGCATGCACTGGCCATATACATACCCTAGATCTAAACCATAATCATTAAAATCAACAACAATGAAATAGGAGAATTTAAACTAAATTCAATAATAAAATAAAAGATCTCACATAATATGCCATGAATCCATAATCCCAACTTGTTTCCCTTTCGACCCAAGCAAAGAGTTGATTAGCCGAACATCATCGTCGAAGAAAGTCGATAAGATAAACAATAATAGTCGGTCATTAAAATAATAAAACCTAAGTTTCTAATATATAAAACTACTAAAAATTGGTCTTGAGAGGTGAGAGAAACTCATTTTGGGGGTTGGGGAGGTGACTCGTGCCGAGGAGCATCGTAGGGTTGTTTTTGGCTCAAAAATAGGTGTCCGCCACGTGTCCGCAGCCTATTGGCTCGCTTCCTGCTGGAGCGCTGACGTGGCACTTTCTGATTGGCCGAACCATACGTGATGACGCGCTGGTGTAGTGGGAGCGAGCGCCGGGTGGCGTCCAAGAGGCGGTGAAGAATCTCGCACGACTCTTGCGAATATCTGGGAGTTTGTGCCCGAGGCGAATCGATGGAAGCTGAAGCGAGTGAAACGTTGTGCTGTTTGTGACGTGGCTTGTTGATAACGCGTAGCGCTGATGTGGAGGCATCTGATTGGTGGCGAGAATGGAGACCGCTGACGTGGCGACTGGCTATTGGTGGAGAGCCAATGAGTGACTTGTTGTTGTGCTGGTGTCCAATGAAAACGCACCACGTGGCTAGCAGGCTAGCATTACTTGGTATGTTGTCTCCTATTCTAGCGACCGCGCAACGCGTAACTCTAGGCAAACTGTCCGGTATCCGATCACTACAAGTAAATACTCCATTTTGAGTATTTTTCCGCCACGAATTCAATCGCGCACTCCGTTTCACCTAAAAATGACCAAAAAATATAATTAAATATATATTTTAGAGACTTTGCATAATTAAATATACTAAAATAAACTACTAAAGGCATATAAAAACCAACTTATTAAAGAACCCTTAATCAATGTTTCTTCTTCCTCTCATTCTTTATCTTTTTTGTTCTCTCCTCTCCTATTACACATTTCTCTCTCTCCCATCATTCTTGGTCTCGTTTCTTTCTCTCTCTCTCTCTCTCTCTCTCTCTCTCTCTCTCTCAATCACTCACTGGTGTCTTAATCCCATGCTGTCTCTAAATTTTAATAGTGACAATGATGTACAAGGGGGTGAGGAGCTTAGGTGGATCAACTCACGAGTCAAGAATCTTATTCAGTTAATTTGGTTGATGGATTCATTTGGTGTGGAATCGGTTTAGAGGGGGAAATAAAGAGATGATTAGTGCAATATAATAATCGTGTTGTTGTGAGGGTTGTCTCATTTGGGGAGGGAGGAGGAGATGTAGATGACAGTGAAGGAGAGTAGTATAATAGTTGTTGTTGTTATTATGTTTTTATCGTTACTGGGTACATTTATGAGAGGAGTTGGGGAGGTTGAGGACAATAAAGGGGATGGATTGTCCAACTGTTGTAATGATGTTTTAGGTAAATGAGAAAAAGATTTAAGGATCAATTGATGACAAAATATTTTAGCAAAGCTCCTATGATTGTTGTTGTAATTAGTAGATTCAATGAACTTTTAGGTGGTTGTTGTTGTTGTTGTCGTTGATGCTTTATGTTGATGTTGGTCTCGGTTGTTAGGGGAGAGTTGATGATGATGATGATGAAACAGGACAAAGGGTTATCATTGTTGTTGTTGTGATATATTTATGAGTTTGATTGGTGAATTAAACTTTGAATTCATGAGGTTTTGGTAATGATATGTGGATTGTAGTAATTTTTGATGGTTTAGAATAATTAGAATGAGTTTGGGATTGGTTTTATGTGATTTGATTAAGTTTAATAAAACTAGTCCATAATTTTGAGTGTAGTGATGTATTATTTTTATGCAATGTTCATTTGATGATTTGGGCAATCAAATCAGGGTTTTTGGAGAAATGTTTGATGGATTATCGTGTTTGTATCTTAATCTAAGTCCATTTTAAACATATTTGAGATCGGAGTAGTTTTAGTGGGGTTTTCGACTGCAAGAATAAGGAGATAAACCTTGTTTTAAAATTTGTTGAGATTTAACCAAGTATTAGAAATAACTATTTTGGGTACGTAAGTTGGGGTCTCGATTTAAGACATCAAACGGAGTCTGATTTACTTGTAAATAGGTTCATTTAAATCCCAGTATGACCTACTTTGATGACCAATAAAAAATTATGGCCAATAGGATTTCATTGATAAATGAGAAACATAGTAGAATATGACATGTTAGTATGGTTCAAAATTGTCAAATTGTAATGGTTGTGACTTAGAAACTTTAAGGGATAAATTGAAGAGGTAGTTTTTAACCAAATTAACTAAGATTAGACTTTCTGAAATCCCTATATATCTTATTTTGAATAGCACCGAAGCTTGGACCTTGATACAACCTCTAAGTTGGTGAAAAATAGTTATAAAAATGGTTTGAACTCTGTAATGCCTTGAAAGTGGATTTTAAATCCTTATGTGATTTAGAAATGGTTTAGAAATGTTAAAATAAATTTTATAACTCTAAAATATTGAATTTGATGTTTAATAGGACTTGTGGAAATACGTGAAAGACGAGGAATGTCGTGTGAGGTTTCACTAGCTACATTGATTTGGATTACCAGTAATTAAATCTCATAATAACTTTTACATAGTATGGTTATAAATTTCATATAAATTGCATTGATGCATGTTATTGCATTATTTATAGTACATGCATACACGAGGGGAGGATAGGATCAACTCAAGTCTTCTTATAGTGTTTACTATACTAGGATTATAGGGGAGAACATTATATTATACTTGAGGAGTTGGAATCATTAATTCCTTGCATCACGTGGTTATCATGAGAACATATTGAACTAGATCATACTCTTATAGTCTTGAGGAACAAGATTCGTTTGGCTATCTACTCGTTACACGAGTCCCTGTTTTTGTTCCAGTATTACTTTTAGAAGTCAACGTATGTTTGTACTTAAGGAACATAAATAGGATGGATTCATTATTGTATATTTAATTTCCTTGAAATGTACTATTTTTTAAAGTCTTTTTATTAAGATGCATTTGGTTATTACATATATACTGGATAGTGTGGGATTTACTTATCTGAAATTGTTTATTTTGTGTACGATATTGTTTCGGTGTACTTGAAATGGCCCTGGTTAGGTCCTAAAGCAAACGAGGAACAGAAAAGAACGAAAAGACTCGAAGAAACTTGGTGAATGTTTCAAGTTTAACTTTCTTGTTGTAAATAAGGTTATATATTGTTTTACACTTCAAGGTGAGAATAGAGCATGGAAAGTCTTAGTTAGTTGCTAAAATTAGTATGAAATGGTTTAGAATAGTTTTGAGATTATAATGATTCAGTTTTAGTTTATTTTCAAGTTGTAAAGTTGTAAATGAGAATTTAACATTGAAAGTCATAAATAATAATCCAAATTGATATATATTATTAACTCTGCGGAGTTGTGGGTCCTTCTAAGCCTCTTCCAAAGTTTTGTAGTCTATTAGGTGAATTTTTTGGCAAGCCACTTTTGGGGGAGGTACTAACGAAAGTTTTATAAAAATACGGAGGATAATATGTATGATTTCTTAATTTGCTCCAATTGAATAAATTGAGAACTAAGGTTTACTAAGGATTTAGATTTAATTTGAAGCATTGTTAAGGATTGGAATGATAAGAAGTTTTAGGTATAAAGGTAATTGTATGGTTTAAACTTTTAGAAAATATTGGAAATGTATAAAAAGGAAATGAGATGCATTGTGAGGTTGTTCCTTTGTATAAGGATTTAATTAAGGTAGTTAAGTCAGAGCTAATTAAGATTGGCCTAACATTTGTATTATGAATCACTTCGATAAAATAAGGTTGACTAAAATATCATGGAGTTTAGCTAATTTAGGCCGGTAAGACGCCTTAATGATGTGGGCCCTGACAAAGTTGGTATCAGAGCTTTGGTTTGGCTCAATTAAGGATAACTTTAGCTGATAACCAAATAGCAATTTAACGCGATTAGTTAGGAATTGATTGTGAGTTGGGGATACTTTTTATTGTGTTATGTTTATTATGTATTTATCTATTATCGCCAGATACGCGATAGGAAGTTTATTCTACTTATTTGTTTGATGCTTAACTCATTAGATGTGATGAATTATATTAGTAATAAATAATAAAATTGATAATATACTTATAAAATGATAATTGAGTGTAAATAGATGTGAAATAGGCTTTGGAAGTCTAAATTCACAAAATAGTATTGTAAATAGTTCGAAACAAATATAACTTAAGAAATTTATTAGTTAAAAAACTAATAGGTAATTGGTTGAGAAAGAAGTCTAAATGATTCAAGAACATAAGTATTAAAGATAGACTCCTTTAAAATCAAAATATCAAACTATTACAACTTTGAAAGACTGAGTAAAATGTCAGAAAAGACTTAAATTAAGTCTTAAATGATCGAAAATCATTTGGTAAAATGTAAAATTAAATTGAGATTTATGGGAAGCACAAAATATGGATATCTTGGGTGTTAGAATGAGGTTAGAACTGATTGAATTAGTAAATCAGGAAGTCTTATTCTATAAGTATTGGTTTAATTCATAACAAATTAAAAGTTGCTTCAGAAATAGTTTGAATAAAAAAAAGGAGACACGTGATTTCGATAATAGAACTTGATTAGACAAATTATGTTTTAACTAGGAAATCACAATGGGATTGTGATAAGACTAGTAAAGTAGTCTAAGTTGATGTTTTCGAATATAAATACTTTGAAGCAAAGTATTGTCTCATTTCCAAAACAAAACAAAAAGTGAAATAAGAAATAGAACCACGATTTTAAAACAATCAAATGACTTCTTAGCAGAAGTATTGAATGTTTTTTATTGTTTCATATTCAAGTTGCTTAATCTTAAGCAATGTTGAGTATAGTGGTTTATGAATTAACCAAAGTCTTGATAAAACTAATAGAAATACTTAAGCTAGGAATGATCTTTGTTAACACCAGGTTAGGTGTTGTTTAGAAACAAAGATCATCGAAAATCCTAAATTATAACTGAAATGTGTAGCGACAAGATTAATGAGTTAGAAGTTAAGATATTGGGGAAATTGTATGATAATAGCTAGGATCAGCTCTTAAATAAAACACAAATGTTTGTGTTTTGAAGTTTTGAGTACCAATAGTTACTTCTAATAATATTGAATTCATAATGCTCATCTTTACGATCTACAAATATAACAAATGAAGAGATAGATATACTAACTAAGTATTAGTAAGTGAGTTGTATAGGAAGTCAATAAGAACTTCTATTTAACAAGAATTTTCATTGATAAAACTTAAAAGATTGAAATTGCATCCTTTAAGAGTTTGATTAGTTGTTAAGTTGATCAAGAGTTTAAAAATTCTAGTTCTTTTATTTCTTCAGTTGAACAATAACGGAAAAGTGAAATCATCAAAAGTTAATTGATGAATAGTAAGATAAATTTGTTATCTTATATAGTCTCTTAAAAGTACTGAGATTTTTTTAAAGAAAAAAAATTCGAGAAATTTGAGACAAATGGAAACAACTTAAGGCAATAAAAAATATTAGAATTGTTTGAATTGCAAAATTTATCAATTTGAATAAAGGTTAGCTAAGGAAGACTTCAGTTGATTGAATGATCATAAGAAGTCCTATTATCCTTAGCTATATTTTTGAAAAGATAAGAGATATAAAATTGTCTTTCTAAGTTGAGATGAATAAGTTGTAAGTGGCCGAGGTGTTGAGCAAAGTTGTGATAAGTCTATAAAGGGACCATAAACGACATAAATATGAGAATAGCTAAGATTGAAAAAATGAAACTGGGTAGACTATGTGTTATAATCACGATATATTCACAGTGTAGAAGATTAGCGTGGCACCCACCCGTCTTTGAATAATCCAATGAATTATTGATAGTTGGTATAAAATAGACTATGAAGTGTCGTTGGAGTCAATTGGAAGTTGAAGTATAGGCAAATAAATAGTCAAGAAATTCTCACATTAGTATGAAAATGGAAATTTCAGGTCAACAAGTCATGATAAGACTTAAGATATCAAACTATGAGTTTGATGGAATTTAATATATCTTTGACAAGAATCTTACAAGGAATCAAACTTTAGAAATTGAAAGTTCTGAACCAATGTAGTATACAATTGGTTTTAGCGAATACATTGTATATTAGTTCAAATGTAGTGCTACACCATGAGATCAGTTAGTGTTGAGGTTTTGAAGCATTATGTTATTTTAAAATTAGAGTTAAAGTAAGATACGTGTATAGATAGTGAAGATACAAATGAGAATGAGAATAGGTGCTTTACTTATAGCTTAGTTCGTCAGTATTATCCATGTTGGTTGGAAATACTAAATAAAGAACATTGTATCTTGCTAAATAGGTTTGAAGAATTGAGTATTCTTCCATTATAATCTTGAGAAAGTGATTGTAACCTCAAGTATAATGGTCCCATTATAGTAATAATGTGATCAGCAAATGTTGATTACGGATATCGTTCATCTGGGAAAGGTATATTTGGACACACGTCACTTAGTTGAATTCACTCTATTATTAAGAAGATATGTTTTGTTTTTATTTGACTAAACTACTCTATTCTATAAAACAATGTAAATTAATTTGTATTCTAATATTTAGAAAAATCTTAGTTCACAACTTCACCTAGGTACTGAATAAATATGCTTTCATATCATACTTCATTCTTCTTCATTACGTATGTGCAATGCTCAATTAGAATAGACAGATTTCCTTAATATTCACTTCAACCCATTATCGTGGTGAAAAAGATCCTAATGTGCAAACTAGAACTCAACCTATCAGTGTGAATAACGTAAGTTTCACATAACATTAAGTTTCAAATCTTTAGACTCATAAACACTTAAATTTAATATTTATTTCTTCCTAATCAACAACTATCTATCGATGTTATATATTTTATGTTTGTATTATTCATATCTGGCTTAAAAGCTCCAATGGCCATGAGAACCCCTAAAACCTCTAATCAACAAACATGTGATCAAGATGTTCATAGCATTACACATAGAATCAACACTAATTCTAACCATTGCACTTTTAATTATGATAATTCATTCATACTTCCTTTAGCATAGTATTAATACAATAGGATCCATTGATCCCTAAGATAAATAAACTACTCACTCTTCATTGAAATCAATATACAAATCACGGTATTCTTTGCTTTCAAAGATTAAATCAATGAATAATACTAAATAACCACAAATGGAGTCTTCAATGTCTCCTCCTTCAAAACTCTTCTCAATACTCAAACCCGTGTAAAACTATGATAATCTATAATGATCTATGATATTGGGTGATATTTTATAAGTTTATCGTGTTCTAATACTTATTTATTGTCAAAGCTCGTCTCACTAAGCCCTGACTTAGCCTAATTCCCGTAATTAGGCATCTAATCCATTCAATTAACTTCAACCTCAAAGTAATTTTGATTTCAATTCGTAATAATGCTGCAAATTATAATTTATATCCTTTATAAAACTTAATTCTTGTTTTATTTTATTGGAGCAAATTAGGAAACCATATGGAATGTGTTCCATATTTTTATAAAATTTTATTCACCTTATAAAAAACAGAATGGGGATAAGCCTAGAAGGACTCACAACTCCCCGTTGTTCACAATATTCATCAAATTAAATCATTTAAACTAACTTAGTAAACTTTTATAACATGTTCGAGAGTATTTCACGTCCTACACTCACCCCAAATCCTAAAACAATATCTATATAAACAATTTACAACAAGAATTAAACTTTTAATTTGAGAAATAAGCAACACAATCTTGAGTCTTGTCCGTTCTTCCTTGTTTTCACTAAGAGTCTCACATCATCAAAAACAACTCGAAGACGTCAGGTAAGTAAACTCCTAAACTGCTATGTACTCCTGCAAATGTAACTCCGAATACATGGAAACATGTAATTGCATTTCCAAATAACAAGAAATTTATATAACAACGTGAATCCTTATCTTCCTATTCCCTTACTATACTCGGACTTGGACTTCCAAATATAGTACAGAACGGTACTAGGAGTTCGTGAAATGCAAAGGCAATGTTCCACAGTGGATTTTTGAGCCAGACGTGTCAGCTCAGTTGTCCACAGATACTACTAAACTTAAGGAAATAGATTCTAAGTATGGCTACTACTTGCTTAAGGAAATAGCTGACCAGACTCCAACCACATCCCTTTCCATCAATGCATGCTCGTTGAAAAGACTTGTGTATCTTAGGTTTTTCGTGTTCCAGTCTATCTGGTTATGAAACCTAGCCCCGAGTCCTAAACGCTAGCCGTAACACTAACAAGCCATCGTCCGGAATGATATGAATGCATGACCAAGAATGATGCAAAATGCAATGCAGACTAAACACAAATGCAGGTATAAAGATAAATTCCATCAATAGTAAAGACCATTATAGGGTTTATTTACAACCAACCAACTTCGAACTTAATTTTTAGGGTTCCCGAAGTGATGGATCACCTTGAAAATGGTTCCAATAGCTTCCCTGCTTACCCAATTATATTATGGGCAAGCTTCAAGTGAAACCAAATCACGAAACCCAATGAGAACTGCGGCCAAATTACGCTTGAGAATAGTTTATAAAAATATTAATTTATATAATTGTTTCAACTGGCTTTTAAGTAGTCCACTTGAGGTAACTTTTTAACCTTGAAAATCTCAAAATTTGTCATAATGACCTTAAAGGAACTTGTAGTAGTCATGTCCTACTTTCGATAGACTCCAAGAACACTCAAATGGGATTACTGATAAAGAAGTTATTAATTTTCCCATATGGCCTGTCAACTAGTCAAACTTTATTTATTTTGAACTAAAAAAACTTCTCTAAATCAATATTTTGACAATTAAACCTCAAAACTCAACAATAAACACAGCAAAACCACTCGATGCCAACATCAAAATATTTCCACAGCTCGTGGAATCAAATTGAATCAAAACCAATAATCAATTCATCCAAAAACTCAATGTAAATCAATATCAACTATAAAAACATCTCCAAAATTTATCAACTGAATAACATTAGTTCAATTCATCAAAACCCTAACCTACATCGGTGAAATTTATTTCTAATTGGCACATATCAATCCAATATACCAATTCACAACAATCCTTACCAATTTCTATCGAAACCGCGCAAAAGAAATTGACAAATTGCAAAAATTCAAATTGAATTGAGAAAAATGCACTGAATTGAGAATTTATCGAATTGCAGACTGAATACATCATTTCCACCGTAGAAACTTAGCTCGAACTTACCATCTCACGATGCTTTACAATTTTGCAGAAAGAAACCTACCAAAAATTGGATGGAAGATCGCGAAGCAAAAGACCAAATTGATAGGTTTAGGTATCGAAGGAACAAAATGTTCAGTTTAACATTTCTAATGAAATTGATTTCATTTAATTTCATATATATTTATATATAAACCCTCAACCGCTTGTCAGCCACTTAATTTATTTTTATTTATTAATTCTTGAAATCTTTATTTTGACGTGTTTTGGCTTCTTGCGTTTGTTTTTTATCTGATTTTTCACTAAATTGAACCAAACTCTTGACAAAATAGTTAATCTTCATAAGACATCAATAACACTGGTTTTGGTCACTCCAAAACCAAAAAATATTAACTTTTTCTATGACATATTAAACCCTAATGAACTAATTCTCTTGTCATACTAAACCTAACTTACACCACTATGGAACCAATCTCAACCTTGACCATCGCCAATAAACATAAAACTCGAGGTAAGGTCTTGCACCAACTTTATTCTCATTTTACAATACAACTGATCCCGACTTTCACGCTATGAAGCGCGCCGAACGTGTCAAAAAATAAAATTCTTAAACCAACTATATTGTAAAATAGTGGCAAAGGGTCGATCCCACAGAGATTGGTGGTCTTTCTAAGGTTAAAACAACGAAAAGGAAAAATCGGGGGTTTTAAATAAATAATTTAACTAACTAATCTAACTAAACTAAATGAATAAAATAATTAAAATAACTTTCAAAACAATTAATGGGCACCTAAGTAACACCTAGGTCTACAGTTCCACAAATCAGGATCAAGATTCAATGGCAATCATGGTCTTCAATCTTTCCCAAAAAGTTATTAATTTAAGTTCTCCTAGATTAGCTATAGAAAATCGACATCCGCCAGAAATTCCTCATTCCCCTAATCTCGATAGCCAGCGCGTCCACCACTAACTGCTTCTCTAATTAATGCATAACCCTAGACATCCGCCAATTGGGTTTAACACACTAACCACAGTAATATGGATCTGTGGGAACACTAATCCTAAATAACCGGATTGTATTCGCTTCTGGATCGCATCCGCTTTCAGTTTAACCTAGATTCAATTGTTGCACACTCAATAATCGAAAGGGTTTTACGGCAAACAAGTGAGTGTTTGTCACTTTATTGGTCCAAAAGTACAATTACACAGGTACAATAAGGCCAAATAAATATAGATTGTCCACCTAAAAGCATGCACTAGCCACATACATACCTTAGATCTAAACCATAATCCTTAAAATCAACAACAATGAAATAGGAGAATTTAAACTAAATTAAATAATAAAATAAAAGATCTCGCATAATATGTTATGAATCCATGATCCCGACTTGTTTCCACTATGACCTAGGCAATCGTTAAGAGAAGTCGATGCTAAAAATATAATAGTCGGTGTTCTAAATATAATACCTAAGGTTCCTAATATATAAAACTACTAAAAACTGGTCCTGGGAAATGAGAGAAACTAATTTTGGTGGTATATTTTTTGAGACGTGCGCCGAGGAGCATCGTATGGATGTTTTTGGGCTTGAAATCACGTTATGTCCATGTGTCGTAGCCGCATTGGTCGTTTGGTGTAGAGCAGCTGACGTGGTGCGTTTTAGTTGGTTAAAGAACTGCTACATGACGTGGTGGATAAGGGAGAGCGCGACATGTGTCGGCGACGCGTCAAGGGTAGTAACTCGCACAGAATCGATGAAAAACTATGAGACCGCACAAGCACGAATCTCGAAGAAGAATTGATGGCTGCTGGAACGAATGAGCTGCTATTGGTTTGTGACGACGAGCTAGACCAATAGAGAGAAGACATGTTACACTGCTGGCGTGCTGGACGAATCAGAATCTGCCACATGGCGCTGGTGTGAAGAGAAAATCACAAGAAGAGACGACGAACTTTTGGGAAAGTGTGGCAACATGCATCTCGAGGCATAATCAACTATCTCCGGTACACTGTGTACATGAAGGCGTGCCTCAGCTGCGTCACTTGATCGTTCCTGTACACCCAATCAGCTGTGCAATGCGTGTCTCGAGGCATATCCTCAGGTAACTGTTCACTACATATAAATACTCCATTTTGAGTATTTTTTCGCAACGAATTCAACCGCACTCCGTTTTACCTGAAAATGACCAATAATTATAATAAATATATATTTTAGGGACTTTCTATATTTAAATATATTAATATAAAGTACTAAATATATATAAATATTGACTTATCAAATACCCCCAAACTTAAGACTTTGCATGTCCCGAGCAAAGGTGTAGATGACAACACAAACTAAACTAGACTCCTAATATAAATATGCAATGACCTAATTAATCCTATACCCGACTCAAATTCATGGAGTTCCTTTGGTTTACATAGTGACCAAGTTAACAAGCAATTCAAGAAATTTTGGAGTTATGATATGTCAAGACTCGCAACCCAAACACAATTAAGATCCCACTTTGAAGACAAAGATTCGGTAAAAACAAAGGCCATCAACTACTCACGAGTCTTCTTGGTCTATACATTCAAGCAGGCAAGTTTAGAAATCTCACCTTATTTAGTGAAAGCACTCAAGCTAAATCTTTTATTTGAGGAGTATCACAACTTCCGCCTTTATTTTTTATTTTTTTCACATTTTTTTGCTTCTTTTTTTTCTCAACAAATACGGTACCTACTCCATTTCCTATGGATCAATTTTCTCACTTTTTTCCACCACAAGTTTCCCTGCTCCTTTTCCTGTGGAAACCTGTGGGACTCTCTATATTAACAAAAAATTCATGTTAGCTCTTCTCACTTTCACTATAATCAAGCAAATTCCCCAATGTGGGTTAAAATAATATCACTTGCACAATTTTGACCGTCTGCTCATTTTCGTTATCTAGTACAAAATTTAACCATCAACTAAGTCCCTAATCATGAAATCATAAAAATGTTGGGTACGGACTCGATTGAGTGTTTCTCCTAGTTTTCCCTAAGTTTCAAGTCAAAAAGGCATAATTTACTCATCCACAACTAAGGCATGAAACAATGTTTCGGGTGACTTTATACAGTAAAAAAATAAAAAAATAAAATTATATTAAATACATGCATGAAAGTGTATCAACTATTAATGAAATGTGAAAGAAATATGAAGGGACAAGAAATGAAAGAAATGGAAGAAAAAATATAAAACACCACCATTACCATCCGATAACCGCATATAATCGCATAAAAAAAATTAAACGATCTCACGTGCTGTCTTTCACAAAGAATATCCATCATGGTCAATTCACAATCCCTAAAATACCCAAAAACTTATTATGAACCTTGTCCTCAAGGTTCAAAACAAGTCAAGGAAACCATGCAACAAAAGGAAAAAGAATAGTGAAGAAGAACATGGATAAATAAAGAAGATGATACAAATGCATGCATAACAAAAGTCTCTAAAAACAAGTGAATGCAAAAATCTCTCATGTTTAGGTGACTAAGGAAACTATGAAAAAACAATCATAACATGAGCATGAACTAGAAAACATAGGATTTAACTGAAAAGATTCCTATCAAATCTTGCGAGCCCGAAGTCTTTCAACTAAGGTGAAATCAACAAGATGATGGAATGAAGTTTAGGGTTTTGGATCTACTCAAAGACCCACCATTAATGCGGTGACTTAAGTTGGATGTATCCCAACCAAGTCTGAAAACACCTAAAATCCTATAAACATTTTAATTCCAAAAAGATGTTCAAATTATGCTAAAAATGTAATCCAAAGTCAAACCTACAAAACTAACGGGGTGCACCCATTTATTAAAATAAATAAATAATAATATAAATATAAATAATAAAAAATACCAAAGAAAGAAAACCAATCCCCGGCAATGGCGCCAAAAATTGACGCGTGCCGAACGCGTCAATAAAATAAAATTCTTAAACAAACTATTTCGTAGAATAGTGGCAAAGGGTCGATCGCACAGAGATTAGTAGTCTTTCTAATGTTAAAAACAACGAAAAGGAAAAATCAAGGGTTTTAAATAAATAATTTAACTAGCTAATCTAACTAAACTAAATAAATTAATTAATTAAAATAACTTTCAAAATAATTAATGGGCACCTAAGTAACACCTAGGTCTACAGTTTCACAAATCAGGATCAAGATTCAATGGCAATCATGGTCTTCAATCTTTCCTAAAAAACTATTAATTTAAGTTCTCCTAGATTAGCTATAGAAAATCGACATCCGCCAGAAATTCATCATTCCCCTAATCTCGATAGCCAGCACGTCCACCACTAACTATTTCCCTAATTAATGCATAACCCTAGACATCCGCCAATCGAGTTTAACACACTAACTGCAGTAATATGGATATGTGGGAACACTATTTCTAAATAACCGGATTGCATCTGCTTCGGGATTGCATCAACTTTCGATTTAACCTAGATTCTATTGTTGCACACTCGAGAACTGAAAGGGCATTACGGCAAATGGGTGAGTGTTTGTCACTTTATTGGTCCAAAATTTCAATTACACGGATACAATCAATCCAAATAACTATAGATTGTCCACCTAAAAGTTTGCACTGACCACATACATACCCTAGATCTAAACCATAATCCTTAAAATCAACAACAATGAAATAGGAGAATTGAAACTAAATTAATTAATAAAATAAAAGATCTCACATAATATGCTATGAATCCATGATCCCGACTTGTTTCCCCTCCGACCTAGGCAATAGTCAAGAGAAGTCGATGCTAAAAATATAATAGTCGGTGTTCTAAATATAATACATAAGGTTCCTAATATATAAAACTACTAAAAATTGGTCCTGGGAAATGAGAGAAACTAGTTTGGTGGTATCTTTATTGAGACATGCGCCGAGGAGCATCTTATGGCTATTTTTGGGTTTGAAATCACGTTATGTGCACGTGTCAAAACCGCATTGGTCATTTGGTGCAGAGCAGCTGACATGGTACGTTCTGGTTGGTTGAAGAACTGCTACATGACGTGGTGGACAAGGGAGAGCGCGACACGTGTCGGCTGCGCCTAAGGGGAAGAAACTCGCACAGAATTGACGAAAAACTGGGAGACCACATATGCACAAATCCCGAGGAAGAACTGATGGCCGCTTAAACGAATGAGCTGCTATTGGTTTGTGACGACGAGCTGGACCAATGGAGAGAAGACACGTAGAGTTGCTGGCGTGCTGGACGAATCTGGCTCTGCCACGTGGAGCTGGTGTGTTTAGAAAATCGTAGGAAGAGACGGCGAACTTGTAGGAAAGTGTGGCAACATGCATCCCGAGGCATAATCAACTGTCTCTGGTACGTTATGTACATGAAGGTTGCCTCAGCTGCGTTACTTGATCGTTCTTCTACAACCAATCAGCTGTGCAATGCGTGTCTCGATGCATATCCTTAAGTAACTATTCACTGCATATAAATACTCCATTTTGAGTATTTTTCTGCCACGAATTCAACCGCGCACTCCGTTTCACCTGAAAATGACCAATAAATATAATTAAATATATATTTTAGAGACTTTCTATATTTAAATATATTAATATAAAGTACTAAATATATATAAATACTGACTTGTCACGCTAACCGAAGCAAAATCTTCACGTAAGGATTAACACTTTGTTAATTAGTTTTTGAGCAACTCATAATTAATTTTCACTTGTGCCCTATAGACACGCACTTGCAACCCCAAGTATGACAAACTAAGGATAAACCTCAACACCCTCAACTTCGCGGTAAAATATCATATAATATACACTCTAATCACACAACACACTAAAATAAAATATACCTTATGATCGCTGGTCCATAATGCGTAGGTCCTACTTCGGATACTTAAACTCCAAATAAAATTTGAAATTACTTAATTGGTTGCAAAATCAAGTTTATGGAATTCTTGGATTTCATAATTCTTCCCAACTAATTAAAAATTTTATCCTTGAAATTTAAACTTACAGGTTACTGAACTAAATGAGATATGAGAATATTATCCTTCATATACAGCTATTTTAATCTGAACTTGTAAAAACCATTTCCTAGGTGAAACGATTAAGTGGACCCAATCACTTTTATTATGATCAACAACTCAGTGATAGAGATCATAAACATTTCAACTTTTCATTTCCAACTTCTTTGTTTAATGAAAAGTCATAACTTCACTGCCAATCCTGGCATTTTGTGAACTTTTGATGAGTTAAATGATCAACTTTATGGAATATCCAAAAATCTTGCTTTTCTTCACTACACATTTCATGTCTTGAATCTCATTCAAGCATCAATATTTAGCAAGATCTAGCCTATCTTGCTTTTCAATTAAACTATTTTCATTTCTAACTTAATACTATTCCAAAAACCATTGATTATTCTTTCCTTATCTACCAAACTCTAGTATACACATCTCATTTTGCTTTCCCATCACTGATCATTTCTAATTAGAATCATTGATCGATTCATTCTTAGACTAGCATTAGCCTAAATATTTATATAGTAATGCAAAAAATATTTGAGCACGACATTAGATACTAAAACTGTGTTGCGTGTATATCTGATCCATCACCATTCCAGCATTTCTAAAAAAAAAACTTGAAATTACATAAGTCATCACATGACTATATAGCTCTAATTACATCTGTCATCCCATGATAAGAGATCTCAAATCTAAATCCAATCAAAAAATGAAATCGGACACATCGTGCAACTCTCACTCATTTTATAAATGTATACTTACATTATCATTTAGATTTATAGATTAGAAAGCAATTACCAATTCCAACTCGTTAGCCCATTCACTTAATATTTAGTTTGACTGGTTAGAAAATTAATGACTTTTTGAACTTTGTTAAACCATTATATATTCATGAGTTCATTAAGAACCACATCATATTCACTTAACTGCTAATCTATTTAAGATTGTCTTCTCCACTACTACTTTGGTTTCCACAATAACAAATTACTCACATTGGTTTCTACCATTTCTTCAATTTATGAGATTTCCCATCATCTCGATCTCAATCACTAATTATTTGCCAGACTTTTTTCCATACTTGAAAAGTGACAGTTATCCTTATCTTGAGTAGATATATGAATTTTAAGAGTGATCAACATATTCCTTGATTATACTCTCAGAGTATAACTTTTATTTTGTATCACATACAAGTTTATAAATATGTTATCTATTTTCCATCTCTACACAATACATACTTCTGACTTTTCTCAGATTACAGCAGAAGAGTATTCAATTCTTCAAATATATCAAGTCATATATATTGTATTCTATTCAATATTTCCAAACCAAGAAGATTGTACTGACTAAACGAGCTGTAAATCGTGCTTCTCTTTTCATTTCATTTGTATCTTCATCGGCATACATTTATCTTACAACAATTCCAATTTAATGTATCTGGTGCTTCAAAACTTCACCACTGACTTATCACGTGGTGTAGCAATACATTCGAACCAATATACAATATATTCCCTAATATCAATTGTATACTACTTTAGTTCAAAATTTCAACTTTTAGAGTTTGATTCCTTGTAAGATCCTTGTGAAGATATAATAAGTTCCATCAAACTAATAGTTTGACATCCTAAGTCATATCGGGACTCGCTGACCTGAAATTTCTTTTTCTTCCACACATATGTGAGAATTCATTGACCATTTATTTTCCTATGCTTAAGCTTCCAATTAACTCCAAGGAAACTTCATACACGTTTTTTTATTCTAAATGTCACAAATTCATTCGATTATTCAAATATGTGTGGGGCCCCCACACCAGTCTTCTACGTTGTAAATGAATCGTGATTATGAAATGGAGTTACTCAAACTTTTGGTTATGCACAACTACTCCAGTGCCTTACCTTGACTAAAGGAGTCCGTTCGTGTCACTTCTAGTAGTAACAAGTCATCTCAACGTCTCATTTTATTTTCTACACAGAGTCTATTCCGTTCGGTTTTTTCAAACTTGGTCATTCTCACATTTATCTCATTCTTTGTCCATTTTAAAACTTACCACGACTTTGCTCTACACCTAGGCCACTTACAGCATATTAGTCTTGACTTGGGAAGTCAATTTATATCTCTCCTCTTTTCAAAGATTTAGCTAAGGATGGTGCGACTTCTTATGATCATTCAATTAATTAAAATATTCCTTAGATATTCTTAATTCGAAAGAGAGAAATGTTATAACTCAAACAATTGAATTGTTTGTTATTGTTTTAAGTTGTTTATAATAGTCTTAGATTTCTCAAATTTTCTTTTTCCCAAAAAGAAGTTCGACACTTTTCAAGAGGCTATATAAAATATCTAGCTTACTATTCGTCAATTCATTTTTGATAAATTCACGTTTTCGTTATTGTTCAAGTGAAAAGATAGAAGAATTAGAATTTCCAAACTATTGATCAACTTATGACTAATCAAACTCTTAAAGGATGTTATTTCAATCCTTTAAGTCTTATTAATGGGAGTTTTCACTATATAGGAGTTCTTACTGGTTTCCTATACATATCCCTTACTGATACTCAATCAGTACATCTATCTCTTCATTAGTTATATTTTGGGTTGTAGTGATAGACATCGTAATTAAGTTTGGTTAGAAGTGACTATTGGGTACTTTAAGTTTCTAAACATAACTATTTTTTATTTAATAGCTAATCCTAGCTATTTTCATACCATTTCCCCAATCTTAATTCCTAACACCTTGATCTTATCAGTACATCTTTCATTTTCAAGTTAGAAATTTTATTGATCTTTTTTTCGTAACAATACCTAATCCGGTGTTAACAAAGATTTCTTCTAACTCGTGTATTTCCATTCACTTTATCATCACTTTACATAACTTATAGAACCATTATACTCAATGTTACTTTAGATTAAGCACTTGAGTGATAAACAGTCAAAAACATTCAGTACTTCTTTTTAGAAGTCATTTGATTGTTTTCAATCGTGCTTCTATTCCACATTTCACTTTGTTTCAGAAAGGAGACAGTACTTTTCTTCAAAGTATTATATGTTAATAAAAACAGACTTAGACAACTTGACTGATCGTTTCACAACCACATTGTGATTTACCAAGTCCAAACTTCAATTTTTTTTATTTTAGAAACCACGTGTCTCATTTTTCCTTATTGAGAGCAACTCACAATTGGTAACAAATTACACCAATGCTTTACTAATTCAACCGATATTGACCTTATTCTAAAACTCAAGATATTTTCATATATTGTGCTTTCACAAGCCTTAACTTCATTTTTTTCATGTTTTACCAAACAATTCTCAATCATTTGATACTTAATTTAAGTCCACTTGGCACTTTCATGAGCGTTTCATAATTGTAATAGTTCAATACTTTTAATTTTAAAGAAGTCCATGCGTAGTACTAGAGTTCTTTAATCACTTAGACTTCTTTCTCAACCAATGTCCTATTAGTTTCCGTAACTGATAACTTTCATCAGTTATATTAGTACCGAACTACTTACAAGACCTTTATGGATTTTAGACTTCACAAGTCTATTTCACCTCCATTTACGTTCAATTTCGTTTCACAAATCTATTCTCTTTCTTATTATCGGTTCCAAATCTTACTCGTCATATCTCACGAGTTTAGTATCGAACAGACAAGAAGAATAAACTTCATATCGCATATCTTGCGATAATATATAATATACAACAAACAATAATACAATAACAATGTATCCCAGATCACGGTCACTAACCAACTAACCGCGGCCTCATTACTGAGTTTTGTTCCTTAAGACCATAACTTAAGTTCATGTAACTTAATGTAATCCAAGGGCCTTAACCCATACTTCCCGATCGACTCAATCATAAACTTAACGTCATTATCATTTTTTTACATTTCCTTGATTGAACTTAACCATAACTCTGATACCAAGTTTGTCAAGCTTTATTTCACTAAGCCTTGACTTACCCTAATTCCCATAATTAGGCATCTAATCCATTCAATTAACTTCAACCTCACAATAATTTTGATTTCAATCCGTAATAATGCTCTAAATCCTAATTTATATCCTCAATAAAACTCAATTCTTGTTTTATTTTATTGAAGCAAATTGGGAAACCATATGGAAAGTCTTATGTATTTTTATAAAAATTTCAACAGCACCTCCCCTGAAAGTGGTCTGCCAAAAAGTTCACTAATAAACAGCATAATAGGGAGAAGCCTAGAAGAACTCAAAACTCCTCGTAGTTCATAATATTTATCAGTTTAAATCATTTAACTAATTTAGAAACTTTAATAATATGTTCGAGAGTATTTCACATCCTACACTCACCCCAAAGCCCAAAATAATATATATATATATATATATATATAAACCATTTACAACAAGAATTAACCTTTTAATTTGAGAAACAAACACCACAATCTTCGAGTGATGTTCAACTTCCTTATCTTCAATGAAAATGTGACATCATCAAAAATGACTCAAAGATGTCAGGTAAGTAAACTCATACACTGCTCTGTACTCCTGCAAATGTTAGGGCGAATACATGGAGACATGTAATTGTATTTTCAAATAACAAGAAATTTATATAACAATGTAAATCCTTTTTTTCCTGTTTCCTAACTATACTCGGATGTCAACTTCCAAATATAGTACAGAAACGATACTAGGAGTTCTTAAATGCAAAAGCAATGTGTCAGAGTGGGTTTCTGAGCTAGACGTGTCAGCTCAGTCGTCCGCATCTACTACTAAACTTAGGGAAAAAGATGCTAAGTATGGCTACTACTAGCTTACAGAAATAGCTGACCACATTCCAACCACATCTGTTTCCATTAATGCATGCTCGTTGCAAAACTTGGGTGCCTAAGTTCTTTTGTTTCCAGTCTATCTGGTCAAGAAACCTAGCCCTGAGTCCTGCTCGTGAGCCATAGCACTAACAAGCCATCATCCGAAGTGACATGAATTCATGACCAAGAATGTTGCGAAATGAAATGCACACTAAACACAAATGCAGGTACAAAGATAAATTCCAATAGTAAAAACCACTGTAGGTTTACTTATAACCAACTAACTTTGAGCTTAATTTTTAAGGTTCATGAAGTGAGGGACACCTTGAAAATGGTTCCAATAGCTTCCCTACATACCCAATTATAATATGGTTCAAGCTTCAAGTGAAACCAAATCATAAAACCCAACAAAGACTACGGCCAAATTACGCTTGAGAACAGTTTCTAAAAATATTAATTTATATAATTGTTTCAACTGGCTTTTAAGTAGCCCACTTGGTGTAACTTTTTAGCCTTGAAAACCTCAAATTTATCATGATGACCTAAAAGTAACTTGTAGCACTCATTTCTTGCTTTCCATAGACTCTAAGAACACTCAAATTAGATAACTAACAGAGAAGTTATTAATTTTCCAATATGACCTGTCAACTAGGCAAATTTTATTTATTTTGACTAAAAAAATCTCCAAATTAATATTTCTGTAATTAAATCCTCAAAACTCGACAACAAACACCACAAAACCACTCGATACCAACATCAAAATATTTCCACAACGTATGGAGTCAAATTGGATCAAAACCAATAATAAATTCATCCAGAAACCCAATGTAAATCAATATCAACTATAAAAACATCTCCAAAATAGTTATCAACCAAATCACATTAGTTCAATTCATCAAAACCCTAACCTACATCAGTGGAATTTATTCCAAGTTTGTGCAAATCAATCCAATATACCAATTCATAACAATTCCTACCAATTTCTATTAAAACCCCACAAAAGAAATCGAGAAATCGCGAGAATTCAAATTAAATTGAGGAAAATGCCCTGAATTGAGAATTTACCAAATTGTGGTATGAATACCTCATTTCCACCACATAAACTTAGCTCGAACAGACTGTCTCGCGATGCTCTAAAGTTTTACAGAGAGGGAGATTGGTCAAAAAAATCAAACATTGGAAGATTGTTGAGCAAAAGACCGAATTGATGAGGTTAGGTATCAAAGGAACGATACATTCTGTTGAGTGTTTCTAATGACTTCATTTTATTTTATATATATATTTATATATAAACCCTCAATTACTTGTCAGTTGCTTAATTTAGCTTCCGGCGCTCGTTTTCGATCCAATTTTTCAACAAATTGAACCAAACTCTTTACAAAATAGTCCATCATCATAAAACATCCATGACACTAGTTTTGGTTACGCTAAAACCCCAAGAGTTTTAACTTTGTCTACGACATACTAAACCCTGATGGACCAATTCTCTTGCCATACTAAACTTAACTTACACCAGTGTGGACCCAATCTCAATCTCGGTTACCGCCAATCAACATAAGCTCAAGGTAAAATTTTGCACCAACTTCATTCTCATTTTACAATACCACTGATCCTGACTTTCATGCAAATCGAGGTAAAATCTTCATGTGAGGATTAACATTTTGTCAATTAGTTTTCGAGCAACTCATAATTAATTTTTGCTCGTGCCCTTCAAACACACACTTGCAACCCCGAGTATGACAAACTAAGGATATGCCTCAACACCTTCGACTTCACAATAAAATACCATATAATACACAAACTAAGCACACAACAAACAAAAATAAAATATACCTTATGATCTCTAGTCCATAATATATGGGTCCCTCCTCGGATACTTAAACTCCAAATTAAATCCGAGATTACTTAATTAGTCACATAATCGAGTTTATGAAATTCTCGGATTTCACATTTATACTCCTAAGACTCCTAAGAATACAATTAAAAACCCTAATTAACAATTCCATACGAACTAGAATTCCAAAACTTTCTAGTTTTTATTTCTCGGCGTCGTACGTAAGTGATCCACGCTCCTTGTGTAAAAGCACAACACCTCCACAGCATCAACTTTGTGTGTGTGTAATTTCTCCTCATAGTAGGCTCGACGCCCCTGTATACTTGCCTGGCGCCATGTTTGTTATCCCACAGCTCCACCACTGCGTCAAGTGTACTACATTTCTTCCTTGGTCTCCACGCCTTGTCAACGCTTTGCATTCATTTCCCATAGCATCAAGTATGTATGTCATGGCGTCAAGTGCGGTTTTGTGCTTTTCTCTTTATTTCATCATGAAATCACTCCTTTGTCTCTTTTATGCCTTGTAAGCCTGAAAACACATAAATGCCATCAATTAGAGATCATTCCATGATATTTAGTCCAATTATACAACTAAACTAGTCATATATATAAGTCTAATTAAGCACTTATTAAATACCCCCAAACTTAGGATTTTGCATGTCCCGAGCAAAAATGTTAGAGTTTTTCTTCATAAAAACTACTTTCAAAACATGTACCTTTAATAATATATATAATTCACTTTTAAAACTCAAAAGTAGTTCACAAACAAAACCATCACTAGTCACAAGTTTATTTCACCTCGACACTCAAACAATAAGTGTACAATCTGATGATATCTCATTAAGCCCAAGAATTCACAAATAAATATAGATCATATTATTTTTGTACACTTTCATATTTCAAGAGTCCATATGACTTCATATAGTTGGAAGGAAAGCTTAACTCAACTAAGTTAAGGAAAACCTAACCCAACTAAGTTACTTGTACTCGAGCTAAATCATTTCATTTGAAGAGTTTTAATTTGACTTCTTCCTTTCATTCTTTCTATATATCTTTTTTCTTTTCCCCTTATATATATATATATATATATTAGTTGTACGATCCCTGCTCCTTTTCCTTTGGATTTTATTTTTTCTTACTTTTTTCCTACCATCAAGTTCTCTATCATTGTGACGGCCCATTTCCTCAAATAGGGTACCACTTGGCCTAATCCTGTCATTAAGCCCTAATACATGCCACATAGGACTTAACAACATATTAGTCAGCCTTTTTCTCATTCACCTTGTTATACATGTATAAAATAAGGATTATTCATTTTATCCTTATTCGTGATTTGAGAGTTAATTAAGATTTTTTATCATTTTAATATTATCAGTAAAAGACTTAGAAAATTTGTGAAAGTATTATAGAAACATCTACTATGGAAACCAGGTAAATAGACAATCACATAGTACCAAATAGAGTAATCCATGTATCAGTCAGGAAGTCTAGTCTTTCAATCCATTATATAACTCAAAATCATACAAAAAGTATAGATATTAAATATTCCAAATGATCACCTATAAAATAAGCATAAACCCATCACCGAGGGCTCGAAAATAATCGTCGATCTTCTCCCTGGTCTTTTACTTGAAGAATATGCACCCACCGTCATAAAAAGGGCGGTGAGTACAGTAATGTAGAAATTAAAACCTGAAGGCTATTCATCCATATTTCCAAAATATACAAAGAATGGTAACAAAAAGCATACAATAGCTATGAATAAGAATAAGTCGATAGAAAAGTATGTAAACAATTGTCAAGCTTCTACAAGGAATGACAGACATAATGATCATGCAAATCTAGGTTTGGTCAACCGACATCCCCGGAGACTCTAACCATGTGTGTCGCGCTAATAACATCAGTTGTGTAGTGTGTTGACATCCTCATGATCTCTAACCCTGTAAGCCGCACTACTCATGAAATAAGTAAAACATCAGCTATATGTAGTGTCGACATCTCTAGGGACTCTAACCTAAAGTATTGTGCAACTCATATGGCCTATTTGGTTCACATTTTAGTGAATCCTAACACATGTGATTAATTAGTGATGGGACTAACACATGGGTTTAGATAGTTTAGTCCCATTTGTGTATCTTGTTTGGTTGAGAGTTTTAAGGTTGGGATTAAATGAGGTTGTACATGTACATTTACAAAAATACCCTTTAGATAAATACGTTGAAATCCATCCAACCGTAGCCCTAAAAAACCAAGACCACCGGTGAACAACATTTCACGCTTGTAAAGGATCCACTCAAAAAAAGCGCACCGAATACATGATAAGGGGTATCAACCACTACAAATCTGCAATCATTCAACGCGAATGAAGACAATATTGAAGCTGGAATAAGCGAATATCAAGCTATTCATTTGACTAACAAGTAAGAATTTTTTGGCTTAAAACCAACCTTCACCAACTGAATAAGTCACCAATTCATTTCAATTTCACTAAGCAACACTAATTTGTTACCAAATATCAACTGAACCAGATTCTTAAACATCTTTAAAAATTATCTTTTGTGTGCGGGAAATTGCATTAATCTTTTGAAATAGCAACACTAAGCTTCCTCCTCCTAGCTTCCTCTTCGGGCGTCGATGCAACGTGCGTGGGTGGAACGACGAAGAGAACGAAGAGAAAAAAAAAAAAAAACCAGGTCGCGAGAACGAAGAAGAAGAGCAAAACAGGGGCGTCGAGAGTTTTGGAGAATTGTGATTTGGTTAATGTGAGGGGTAAAGTGGTAATCTCCTCTTTCAGTTACAATGGATTAGCTAATCCCACCAAAAATGGTGGTATTGTTTAATCCACTACCATGCCTCTTAACTAATCCGCTGGCCTAGTTAATCTTCCAAGCAAACAATGGATTAACTAGTCCAAAGTGTAGCTAATCCGGGCTAATCCCACGAACCAAACAGCCAATAAAGTCAGGGAACCTACAAAGGTTGGCTCCTCAAGTCATGCCTATCGAAGAGTTCATGTTGAAGATTGTACAAACAAGTATCACACAACAGACATATTGACATGGGTATGTACATACACCAATAATAAAGTCAAACAATTCATAGCATGTTATTACGAATACATTTCAATAGCTCAAATATCAACAACAATAAAGGAATCTAATCATTAAATGAGATCAAAACAAGGAATGTCATGCGACAAGTCATTACACGACGATTATAGCCAAATAAATTATATACACAAAAGAATATTCAAGGCATGGCATTAGGAATATATGATCAGCACTAAAATAGTCCAAATGACTGTAGTATAAAGAGAAGTTTTTAGAGCTCTGTGTTAGTTTTCCTGAACTATAAGGTTTGCACAATTTCGATAAGAATCGAAGGAAATGTGGAAGTTTTACCGCAATGACTGAAAATAGTTTTAGATTCCGACTAGCATCTTTGTAAATTTCATTTCTCCTAAACCATAGCTTCAAAAATCATGATTTTCATTTTGAGTCCTAAAAACATATCCTAGAATATCATACTAAAAGATGAGCTCAATCCAATAAGAAATGAGGGTGTTATACTCAAAATAGCAGAAAGTTAGCAAAACTGTGAACCAAGAAATTTCATATTCATCATCAAAGTTGCAGATGATTTTTAAACATGAAAACATTCAAATTTCGAAGTCTTTCGAAGGCAAAAAAATTTCCCCTTTGAGTTAGCTTTCAAATACCACTAGAATGGATCTATTTCAATTTGAAATAAGGAAGTTATGACCAAATTACAAAGGTCAGTTCACAATAACAACATGCAGAATTTTCAATTTTGTTTTACAACTTCATGAACATAAAAAAATTCATAACTTAATGAAAATAAATCCAAATCCAGAACTTCTTTATAGTATAATTAATGCAATTTCAAAAGGAATCCAAATATGGAATTATATTTTAAAAACAAAGTCATTTGCCTACTGATATTGCTGAAAAATCAAAATTGAACCTAAACTTACAATTCTTTGTTGAATTTAACAAAGGGGTGATGAAGATTGGCTTACCTAGTTGTAAAGCTTCTTTAATTTGATCAACCACCCTTCAATTCACCAGAATTTCCCAACAAATGTGCTGAACTTTCACTCAAGATCTCTCTCTCCTTTCCTCTTGCATGAAATGCAAATGGATTTTGCATGAAAATCCCATTAACTTATTTATATAGTGGTGTTATTAAGTTGTGACCTTTGATCCAGTGTAAACACCCATCACTAGAACAATCTAATGACTCATACTTGGTCCTACAATCCACTAACTTATTCATGTTAACACCCATTCATACACCAAGTTACATATTAATTGTGACAACAAGCATCCCGACGCATATCAATGCTTAGTGTTTTATTTTCTTAACTTAGGCCTCATTTACATAAATTCAACTATAGGCACATTAGATTAGTTATATTAATCATATTAAACTAAATTAGGACTTATCATATCATTCTCTACCCCAGTCTCATGCCGACATGTATCTCAAGTCATGTCTCCACTTACGCGTCAAACTTACAAAATACAACACTAAATAAATATTTTTGGGTATAGTGTACATACATACATCACACTAGGCATCCATCACTAAAAATTAATATATTTCTTGGTCCTCACAGTGAGTATTATGATCGTGTACCCGCTCTCGGGTCACGTCATAGGTCGGTACCTGTGATTAGGTACTAATTTACTATTGTTAGATTTCGGGCTGTTACAATCTTCCCAACTAATAGAAATTCCTTCCTCAAAGTTTAAACTTAACTTAACCATATGTTTAATCTCATCATTTAATCATATCCCTAAAAGTGGATTCACTTACTAGTCGACTCTTATTTCTTCATCATTTAAAGAATACATAATAATTTATTTCAATTTCATCCTCATTATAATTACCCTAGCCAAATTTCAAATGATACTATCCCTAAAACTCGTACTTCTATATTACCGCACGTGGATCCACTGACTATTTAACTTGGGTTTAAATATTACGGTGGGCAAGTCCATGCTTAGCTACCACCTACACATTATCACAATATATGGCACTCTGGTCATAGTACTTAAGAAAAATCTTACTAGGCATAATGTTTTTTGAAAGTTTTGAGTGTGATTATCAGGCAACATTTCTATTATTATCCTAATAATCCAACTCATGAAATATGGATTATGTAAGGTCTCTCTCGACCGTTTAATCATCAACTCTCTTGTAAATCATTATGCGCAAGATATTGTTGTGTTTAGGCATGATAGTACGTCCATGATGCAAAAATAGATAGAAGCTTACTCTCGATATGATTGTGTGTCACCTTTTGGTCTTACTCAGCCATTATGTGGGCTCACTCTCTAGTTTGTGGTTGCGTTGCAGGTTATTCCAATCTTAGGAGTTGTAAACACTTTCTAAATTTATGTCAAGTCTTTCCACGCCCGTAACAAGCCGGTGGCCTTCTAGATGCTATCAAGAACTCTTGATTGTACATGAACCTCTGTCTTTATGATGACAAGTATAGTTTTCCATTTTTTCCCCGTCACTGCGAACTAATGTTGCTACCTCTAGCTCTGCTCTCAATCCCTAGCTGAGAGTAATTTGCGGGTTGTGGACAATGCTGACTAATGTGTCCAATCTGATAGCATCTAAAACAAGTTGGTTGCCTCCTCCATACTATAACCATAGTCTAGCTCTGTATTGGGCTATGTCCCCTAGTGTCTACCGAATCTGCAATGGCGATAGTGCATGTCTTGCTAGAGTTGGCAAGGAAAACCTATTCACTAACTATGGGCAGCTGCATATGTTATGTCTCTTTTGATCACCTCTAAAATATATTACATGCCTCATCTATTATGCCATGGTGGCCGGTATCGCCAATCTAGATCCCTTGGATACCTCATTAATTATATTCGTCCCTTGCCTATATTTCTCTTCTTATTGTTCTCTATCGGAGTTGGAAAGTCAGATGTACATGCATCATTGCAAGGAGTTTCGTCAACTGCTTTCTTTGAGCAATGATTGTGTCATTCTAACGCCACACTTCATCAGTAATAATAGTATGAGGCTCAGACGCCAGAAGTACTGCAATCGAAGTAGTAGTAGTGGTGGTAGCTTGTGTAAGAGCGGTAATGCGTGATGTTATAAAAGACATGAAATCAGCCAACTGCTGACCCGGTGCCTCAACTCTATCAGATAGCCTCTGAAAATCCTCAGCCGATATCGTGTGCTTACTATTATTGTCGCTACCATGTCCACCTTCACATTGATATGCCATTGTATTCTGCATGTTGATAGCAATCGCGACATCAACTACTCGTAAATATCACGTATATATACATACAAAACATACCATATACACATTGCAATTCCCCAACTCATTTTCGCTCACTTCGTAACTAATAGTTTCTAGGTAAGGACCGTCTAGTTTCCACATCTAAGATTCATGTTTTATTAAATTTTCATTTCATACTTATCGAGAACATGGATTCTATTATCAACTGTGATGTTAGTATCATATTATAAAATAAGCTTTACTCTATTTCTTAGGCTTTATATACCTAGGCTATGATACCAACTGTGTCGGTATCATAACCACTTTGACCATAATGTTCGAGAATCTATTCTTTGATTCTAGCTATGATGGCCCATTTCCCCAAACGGGGTACCGCCTGGCTTAACCCTGTTATTAAGCCCTAATCCATGTCATATAGGACTAAACAAAGTATTAAGGGGTTTAATTGTGAAACATTAGAATTTAAGACCACTTAATCAACTTATAACAAGTTAAGTTAACTTTGTTATGACACCTCAGGAGTTTAAGAGGACTTACGGGGTGTAGAACACAAGTTTGGAGTTGTCGAGAACCGGTATAGGCTAGGAATTGCGTGCATTTGAGGTTAGTAAACATGTTGAGGAAAGTCTCTCCATTTATTCAATTATTCATTTAATACATTTAGACAGTTTTAATGTTGATCTAATATTCCTAATGTTATACCTTGTATATATTTTCGTGTCTATGATTTATTTAGCTATAATCATCATGTGATGAGTTGTCGCTTGGCATTCCTTGTTTGGGTCTCATTCTATGATATGATTCCTTTATTTTTGTTGATATTGAAGCTATTGAAATGCCCTCTTAATAGCATGCTATGATTTGTTTTACTCTCTTATTAGTGAATGTACACATCTATGTCAATATGTTTGTTGTGTAACGCTTGTTTGTACAATCAACAACAAGAACTCTTCAATAGGCATGACTCGAGGAGCCCACCTTTGTAGGTGCCTTAACTTTATGAGTTGCACGATACTTGGAGTTAGAGTCCTTGGAGATGTCGGCACTCCAAACAACTGATGTTTTACTTAATTCATGAGTAGCACGGCTCACAGGGTTAGAGTCCTTGGGATGTTGGCACTCCACACAACTGATGTTATTAGTGCGACACACGAGGTTAGAGTCCCTAGGGATGTCGGCTGACCAAACCTGGATTTGCATTATCATTTTGTCTATCATTCCTTGTAGATGCTTGGCAACTCTTTGCATACTTTCCTTTCAGCTTCTTCTTATTCATAGCTATTATATGCTTTCAGCTAGTTCTTTGTATATTTTGGAAATGTGGATGAATAGCCTTCAGGTTTTACTTTCTACTTTACTGTATTCACCATCCTTTTTATGACAATGGTTGTAGATCTATCAAGTAGCAGAATAAGGAAGGAGAAGATCGACAACTACCTCTAAACCCTCGGCGAGTGGTTTATGCTACAATTTTAGATGATCATTTAGTGTATTTATTACCTATGTCTTTTGTATGATTTTGGGTTGTATATTAGGAAGAGAGACTAGACTTCCTAACTGATGCATGTATTACTTGGTTTGATTTCATGTCATCGTCTATTTTCCCTAGTTTCCACAGTATGTGTTTTTATAATGCTTTCGCTAATTTTATTAATTCTTCTGTTCATAATTAAGATAATGATAACGACTTTTTAATTAACTCTGAAATCATGAATAAGGATAAAATGAATAATACTTATTTTATACATGTATAACGAGGTGAATGAGACAAAAAGACTGATTAATACATTGTTAAGTCCTATATGGCATGGATTATGACTTAATAACGTGATTAGGCTAGGTGGTATCCCATTTGGGGAAACATGCTGTCACACTCCTTTCCCGTAGAACTTTTGGGACTCTCTAACTTTTTATTTAAAACTCTTGTTAACACTTTTCACTTTCACTTTATTAAGCAAGTTTTAAGTCCACATTAAACACCATGCATATCTCTTCCCCTTTTAGTACTAAATCATTATTTATATTATACTCAAGTAAGAGTCATACTAATTATAGAATTCCTTAGATAACATCAAACATATCCTAGAACATATCCTAGAACATCTCCACAGCTTCAAAACTCATGATTTTTTTACAAAAGCCTTCAAACATATCCTAGAACATCATGAGGGAGTTATGCTCAAAATAGCAGGACAATAGCAAAATTATGAACCTATAAATTCGAGATCTCCTCTCTCCCTTTGCATGTAAATCAAGATGATTTGTTTGATTTTTCTCTACTAACGCATGCTTTTATAGTGATGAGATCCATTTATAGGCCATGATCTTGTGTGTATACCCATCACTACGAAAATCCAATAGCACCTAACTTGTTCCTACAACCTACTAAACCAATCATGCTAACACACATATTGACCAAAGTTACATAGTGATGGTGCCAACACTCATCCCGAGGCACATTAATGTCCATTCTTTTATTTCTCTAACTTAGGTCATGTTAATATTAATTCAACTATAGCCACATCAAATTAGCTATTCTAATCACATTTAATTCAATTAGGACTTACCAAATCACTCTCTACCCTAGTCCCACGTCGACACACATCTCAAGGTCCATCCCCGCTTGCATCTCAATGTCTATATACACATAGAAGCGACTTAATAAGTCTACACATATATAATGCTCTAATCATCCACCATACTAAAAATAATATATTACTCGATCTACGTGCCAACTGTTGGGTTTGTGCACCTGCTCACGGGTCACGCCATAGGTTGGTAACCCTTAATTACGGACCAAATCTATTATTAGAAATTTGGGTCGTTACAGGTTCACCTTTACCTTTTGATTCAAAAATTAACAAAATCCACCAGAGGTTGGCAAGAGAAGCTCTAAACAAAAAGTCTAATTTTTCACAACCTACTATGGTTGATGATATTCGCCACTCTGGTGCTGATCGCTAGATTACCATGGGACGCATCAATTAATATCTACAAAATCTTCTTGTTTAGCATCCCCTCTACATAAACTTTCAACCAAATGGCGAAGCTTTTGAGATTAAGTCCGAGTTTATTCATCTACTGCCTACATTCCATGGAATGGAGAGTGAAGTTCCAATGGCATTCTGAAAGGAGTTTCAGATAAGTTGCTAGTTTATGAAACCTCCTCGAGTGGAAGAGAATGCAATAAAGCTTAGGGCTTTCCCATCCTGCTTAAAGGATAAGGCCAAATAGTGGCTCTTCTATCTCCGCCCTGGCTGCATTAAATCATGGCACAACATGATAGATGAGTTCCTTAAGGAATATCTCCCTAAGGATAGGGTAGCCCAACTCATCTTTGAGATACGCAGTATTAAAATAAAGATTTGTGAGTCTTTTGGTGATTATTGGGACCGCTATAAGCGCCTAATTGACAATTGCCCACAGCATGGCCAATTTAATAGGGCCATTTTCCAGTTCTTCTATATCGGCATGTCCCCGTTAGAAAGATGTATGATTGATAGCGTTTCTGGCAGCCACATTCGTGACAAAACCCTCACATAGACGAAGCAAATCTATAAGGACAAAGCACAACAGTCACGATTATACGTGGATATTGGTGTTGATGAGCTACTACTAGCTCCACTAACCTGAAAATTGATTAGTTGATTGCCCTGGTGGAACATCTTCTAAGCAATGGCCAAGCACATGTTAAAGCTTATGGATTATGCTCAGCCACAAGCCATGCGACTGATAAATGTCTTAGTATGTTTGAGGATCATCAGTAGGTCAATGTCATAGGTAACCAATTCTAAGGGCAAACCTGAGCGCCCTTCGAAAATACCTACAATCAAGTAACGGCGAGGAACAAACCTAACTTCAGTTATGGGCCTCGAAACCAGAAGTACTCACCTTTTGTCCCCTAGAGGACAAACGTTGCCTAAACTAGCGACTAGTCATTCCTCACTAGAGGACATGATTAAAACTTTAGCGGCTCAACCAGAGCCAATTTGCTAGAAATATTAACTAGTTCCAAGTGAACACTAAGAAAGCTCTCAATGACACAAATGTCGCGGTCCGAACTCTAGAAGTTCAGGGGGGGCAAATTGCACAACAACAGGGAAGATTCAAGGAAAAGGGGAAATTGACTTCGCAATCGTATCCCAAACCGAATATGGGTACTATCAGGCATGCAAGTGAATGTTATTGTTTATGATAGCGTCACCTCAGAGAATGAGGTTTGCAAAACTATCACCTTAAGAGATACCAAATTAGATGACCAACCCAAACCTCAGGGAAGCCTTAATGACATCCTAATTAAATGTGTCGATTCAGATGTAGTAGGTATCCCTTGCACAATAGGAGGAATCTATTTGGAAAGCGTAATGCTTAATTTAGGAACATCTATTAATATGATGTCCTCAAGTTTCTATGATTATATTCGGATTGATGAGTTGATCGAGACAAAGACTCAAATCCATGCCATTAATGGCAAGGAGATCTCTCCAAAAGGAGTAATCCAATACTTAATGCTACATGTAGAGGATTTGAAATTCCCTGCAAACTTTCACATCATCGACACGATAGAGTCACATAAGTCCAAGCCATTCTCAATTCTTCTTAATAGGCCCTTTATGCGAACATGTAGAGCCAACATTGACTTAGTCAAGGGTTATGTGTCCACTGAGCATAAAGGAAGAGTAGTCAATTTTAAAATTCCACATATCTTGAATTCTTCGACTAACACTTTATTTGCTTGTTCCACTACTGTTCTGAACAGGATGTTTATGGATATGTATGCATGGATCAAGGACACCTCGGGAGAGATTGAGCTATTCATAGTCCCAGGAGAAAAACCTTCGCAAAGAGGTGTGCGTATCAGTACCAGGCCTCCATAGAATCTGCAACTCGCCGAATGAGGGACCAAACGCATAAGGACGGATAATAGCAGGGAGAAGAGGATTATACCCCCTGACATATTGCACTAGCAATTCCAATCCGACATAAACCCTAGGATGATCGTTTTCCCATGCAAGATTGGATACAAAAGGTTCCCTAGGGTAGTATGTGACACGGGTGCTACAGTCATGCCATCCAAAATTTTCAACCTATGCGGATTATGTATCACAGGTGATGTTGATACCAATGTGATATATCCAAATGGGACGGTGGAGAAACCCATAGGGATGGCCAAGAATGTATCCATCCATATAGGAGATTTTATTTCTATTATGGACTTCTATGTGGTTAATGGAAGTAATACGCAATATGAAACACTTAAGTTAGGATTATCATTTTTAGCAATAGTTGGAGCTTTGATCAATATGCAGATACGGTACATTAGCAACCGGATAGGGAAGGCGACAAAGCTCTTCCAGGATGGAAGTAAGATCTTACATGATGAAGAGCGAGTCATCGCAAGATTCTTTGTATCGGCAATTGACATCATTGATGTAGACCCCAACTAGGGGTGGTAAATTAGTTGATCTAATAAAGTTAAACAAAAGCACTACTGGAAGGTAGCCAATAAACAATTTTATAGTTAGTAATCGGTCCTATTTTTTTTTCCTTCTTTCCTTAACCATACATGAAGTATTGTACTAAATTATATATATTATCCATCTATTTCTGCCATTTCTTTTATGTTCGGTATGCCCAACTTATTTTAAACCTTGAGGATAAGGTTCGGAATAAGTTTAAGGGTGTTTAGTGGATCGTTAGAAAAAATCATTGGTTGAAGATCCACAAGTATAAGCTTTACATTTTTTTCAATTTACTTATAACTTCAGTGGAATCGTGGTGGTAGTTCTTCCATTTCATCCCATTTCTTATCTTCCACCTCTTTCATTACTTAGAAATTAGTACAATAATGCATGCATTTTTAGGTAGTTTAGTATATTTACTATTTTATAGAGTCTCACCTATAAGCAATACTTTGCTTTCAATTTTTATAGTATAAACTTGGTCGAATTGTTTGTCTTTAGACTTAAAAGAAGTTGAAGAGCTTTTACACCAACTTGACAACATAAATAGAAACTTGGAGTAAAGATGAGTCAGAACTTGAGATCAAACTAGGTAAGTGGTCAAATTAACTTTGTGGGAATATCTGAAATCTCTAGGATTCTGAAACTATGACTAGTCCACTTGTAGTATAGTTGTTAAAGATTTAGCACTTGTAAGTGGAAGAAGTGGGCTTATTTATGTGAAATCTGAGAATTTTATAAACTTGATTAGGTGACTAATTAAGTATTTTGGGATTTTAATTGGAGTTTAAGTATCTGAGGTGGGACCCATGCATTATGGACAAGAGATCATAAGGTATATTTCATTTCTACGTGTTGTGTGCATAGTGTATTTATTATATGGTATTTTGTTAAGAAGTCGGGTTATGTTGAGGTGTATCCTCTATTTTTCATACTTAAGGTTACAAGTGTGTATGTGTGTTTGAAGGGCCCAAGTGCAATAAAAGTTATTGGTCGCTCGAAAATTGATTAACCAAGTGTTAATACTCATGTGATGATTTTTTCTCAGTTTACGTGCAAGTTGAGATCGGCGGCAGTGCAAAATGAGAATGACGTTGGTGCAAGAACTTGCCTTGAGTTTCGTATCTGTTGGCGGTGGTCGAGAATGAGATCAGGTTCAAATTGGTGTAAATTTGGCTAAGTATGGCAACAAAATTGGTCTGGATGATTATGGTGTGTCATGGAAAAACTTAAGATTTTTAGTTTAGCATGACCAAAACCAGTGTTACGGACGTCTTATGGAATTGGACTGTTTAGTCGAGTGGTTGGCTCAATTTGGTGAAAAACTGGAACAAAAACGTGTGCCGAAAGTTAAAGCACGTGAAAAATAAGAATTTCAAAAATTAATAAATAAAAATAAATTAAGTCACTGACAAGCAGCTGAGGGTTTATATATAAATAAACGAAAAATGAAAAAAAACTAAACGATCCCATTTTTCATTTTCAACAACCTAATGTTTAAAACGTTCTTCATTAAGCCTCTCAACTTGGGTTTTCACTCTACGGTCTCCCGGTGTACAATTTTTGCCCGATTTCTTTTTGCAAAATAGTAGAGCATCGCAAGACGATTAGTTCGAGTCAAGTTTTCGTGATGGAGATGAGGTATTCAACTTGGAATATTGTAAATTGTCAATTCAGGGCATTTTTCCTCAATTCAATTTGAATTCTTGTAATTTTTCAATTTCTTTTGCGGGGTTTTGATAAGACATGATAGGGATTGTTGAGAATTGATGTATTGGATTGATTTGCCCTAGTTCGAGATAAATCCCACTAACGTGGAATAGGGTTTTGGTGAAATGAATTGATGCATTTCAGTAGATAACTATTTTAGAGATGTTTTACAGTTGATGTTGATTTACATTGTGTTCCTGTATGAATTGATTATTAGTTTTTATCCAATTTGACTTTATGGGCTGTGGAAATATTTTGTTGTTGATATTGAGTGGTTTCTTGGTGTTTGTTGTCAAGTTTTGAGGATTTAATTGCAAAAATATTGATTTCAGAAAGTTTTTTCGTTCAAAATAAATAAAATTTGCCGAGTTGACTCGCCATAGTGAAAAATTCATAACTTCTTCATCGGTGATCCAATTTGAGTGTTCATGGAGTCTATAAAAAGTAGGACATGAGTACTACAAGTTTCTTTAAGGTCATCATGACAAATATTGAGGTTTTAAAGGTTAAGAAGTTACCCTAAGTTGGCTAGTTGAAAGCCAATTGAAACATATATATAAATTAATATTTTTGAAAAATGTTCTCAAGCGTATTTTGGTCGCAGTTTTCATTAGATTTCGTTATTTGTTTTCACTTAAAGCTTGACCCATAATATAATTGGGTATGCAGGAAAGCTATTGGAACCATTTTCAAGGTGATCCAACGCTCCAAGAACCCCAAATATTAAGCTCAAAATCGATTGGTTGTAAGTAAACTCTATAGTGGTATTTACTATTTATGGACTTTATCTTTGTATCTGCATTTGTGTTTAGTCTGCATTGCATTTCGCATAATTCTTGGTCATGCATACATGTAATTCGAATAGAGTTGCCCCTGCTTCGGTCGTAAGAGTGTAAGATGCTCTACTCCAGACTAGACGTACTGCAGGCGTCTAAGGCGGGTAATGTCAACTCCGAGGTAGAATTCATTGAACTCATAGGACTGTTCGAGGTTTATTGTGAGTGGGCCCGCTTGTTAAAAGCTTAAAACATGAAATGAGGGATCCATGTTTTTATATAAATTTTTTGTTATTTGGAAATGAAATTACATGTCTCCATGTATTCAAACTAACATTTGCAGGAGTACAGAGCAATGTAAGACTTTATTTACCCGACATCTTTAAGTTGTTTTTTATGATGTCAGGTTTTCTATGAAGATCAGACAAAATGGGAAAAGCTCAAAGATCTTCGGAGAATGTTTTATATTTAAAATTTTATTTCTCTTATTGTAATCACTTTATATATTGTTTTGGGCTTTGGGGTGAGTATAGGTCGTGAAATACTTTTGAATAGGTTATGAGATTCTCCTAAATTAGTTTAAAGTAAGTTAGGTTTATGATTCAGTTTTGGTTATTTTGGGATCATAAAGTAGTAACTTAGGTATCAAAGACTCTAAGTTAGTTTGTAAATTTGAGTTTGATATATATTATGAACTGCGGGGAGTTGTGAGTCCTTCTAGGCCTCTCCAAAATTGGCTTAATAGGCAAATACATCCTAATATTTCAAGATTTTTACAAAAATATCCTAACCTTTCAATTTTTGCAAATATATCCTAACATTTTAGTTTCATGCAAATTGTATCCTTGTTTGTAATTATTATGTGTAAAACCACAATCAAAATGATGAATGGTCACTAGATTACATACCAATTCCATTTATATTATATAATATTCTTAATTATATGCATAATTTATTACATTTTTAAGTGTTATTCACTAAAAATAGGAAGTGATGATACAATTTACAAGAAATCAAAAGGTTAGGATATTTTCGCCAAAATTCAAACGTAAGGATATTTTTGCAAAAACTTTGAAACGTTATGATATATTTGCCTATTAAGCCTCCAAAATTTTGACGTCTATTAGGTAGATTTTCGATAGGCTCACATTTAGGGGAGGTGCTGTCGAAGTTTGTAGAAAATATGGAGAACAATCCGTATGATTTTTCTAATTTGCTCCAAAATAAACAAATCATGAATTGAGTTTCATTGAGGATACAAATTTAGTTTGGAGCATTATTAAGGATTAAAATGGAAACTATTTTAAGGCATATAGTTAATTGTATCTTTTAGGTGCCTAATTAGAATAATTAGGCTAAGTCAGGACTTAATGAGACCGGTCATGACAATTTACTATAAAAAAGTTATGGGCTTGATAATTCTACATTGGAAAACTAACCTAACTTTAGCAAGAGTAAGAAATACTAACAGGATATTTTTAATTAAAATCGAGAGTCCCACAAGTTCAATTGGAAATGGAGCAGGGAACTTGATGGATGGGAAAATAATAGAAAATCGTTATCCACTAGAAATGGATATAGGACTATACAAAAAACCATAAAGAGGGAGAAAGTAAGGATTTCTAGATGAATAAAAGGTGAAGGTTCATAAAATGAAGCTCTTATTAAGAAATAAAGATTCAGCGCAAGTGCTCGTAGCTAGGTTAAGTAAGTTCATCCAATGTCGTGAACCAAATAATAGCCTACCATTAAATAAGCCATATGGACTCTTAAAGGTGTGAAAATATGCAAATAAGTGAAAGGTGGTGATAAAGTCCGTTTAAAAGAATCCACTCAATAAAGGGATCAATTTGGGTCTACTGTTTTGATGAAAAAACCTAGAAAACCTATAAATAAGTTGAAGGTTATGGTTTGTAAATGCCATAAGTTTAGAAAAAATAATGTTGTACTGACAAGTGACCATGTTTGACCAACCTTCAAAAATTCCAAGTCTTTTGTTAAACAGATTGACCAAGTTTTAATTGTAAGGACTCCATTATTTTGCAAAGTAAATATAAAGTTTTAGGAAAGCATCACTAAATTTTTCACAATGTATTTAGTCGTTGTAGTCAAATAAAACTTTGCTCGGGACGTGCAAAGTGATAAGTTTGGGGGTATTTGATAAGTCATTATTGGTGCACTCTTTCATAGGTTTTTTGTTATGTAAATCAAGTCCAAAGTCGTGTTTTATGGCTCTATATGTTTACTTTTAAAATTTACAGGGCATTTAAGTGTTTGTGTATGAATTAGAAAAATTCGAGAAAGAAGTCAAAGTTTGGTAAAAAGAAACCAGCAAGCTTGACGCCCCGAGAATGGACAGATGGCGCCAGGGAAGACCTGCGGCGCCAAGTAAGGCATCATGGAAGAAAAACAGACGATGCCAGAAATGAACTAACGACATCAACTCTATAAGGGACAGTGCTAACGGCGGCGCAAGGTTCGGAAACAAAAGTTTCAGACCGACTTGCCAAGACTTTCTATGTATTGTCACACCATGACCCGGCGTCGTTCCCACATAATTTCAGCGCCACTGACGGCTCTACAATCATAGAATAGAAGTCTTATATTTTTTAGAAGGTTCTTATTTCTCGGGCTCTCATATTCTTGTACCCATGCTCACTTTTATAAAGGAGGGACCTCTATAAACGAAAATACATTGTATTCATAGTGATTTATGAGTACAGCAAGGTAGAGTAGCTATATCCGGCTAGGTTATTTAATATTTAGGTCAGGGATGAAGCTCTCTAGCCAGTAGTAGGTTGTTTTCTATGTCTTGTTGAGGTTTTCTATAATAATAGTGTTTTGTTTCAGTTCTTTATCTTTATGTTGCTATTTTTGACGATGTCTCAATGGTAGTTTAGAGTTTGTATATTCATTGCAAATTTTTAGGCATTAACCCATTAACGTGCTATCAATCAGGTTGAGTTTGTGATACCAACTGGGTTGAGAAGTGGCAATCTCCTAGAGCAGGAAACCTGACGCATTTGTTGTTCTAGGTAAGTAACATCGAGAACTAGGTTAAATCTTGAGAGCAGTTACCCAAAGTTATTTAAGCGTAGGTGTTCCCTCATAGCTGTTAATGATGTTCACGTGTTAAATCTTAAGAGCGGTTGCTCAAGGTTCTACGGTGGAGTAAGAGAAAAACTTAGAGAGCGGTTGCACCATCTATCAAAAATAGGGGGACTAGGGTGTTGGTGACCCTAACACCTAAAGCCTAACTATTGAAACTGTTTTAAAAACCTATTTTTTAAAGTCGATGATACAAGACATGGAAACAACATAGGGGTAGATTGTGGATTCCTAAACTTAGGTATGTTTTTATTCTCTTATTTATAACTTATTTTACTTTCTTGTTTAGTAGTCTTTTAGATAAGACTTTTTCAATTCCCCTCCCCCAATTTACTTTTCTATTTGTTGAACTTAGTTTTACTGAATCATATGGATTCAATCCCATTCTTGACTCTACTACATTCCAGTAGGATTGGTAACATATTACGGGTTATATTTGACACGCACGACATGTGATCAATATACTTTCCTTACACTCCCTTTCTTAAAGTACTTTGGCACATTCTCAGCTCACATTATCCATCCCTTGCTCTCTCTATGGTTCTAAAAAGGTATAAGTTAGAAGGTCTCTCATATAAATCATTTTCATGCTCAGGTGTTTTAACCCATAGATGTCATTTATGTAATGCCCATTAAATGGGACCATTGCTCCTCTCACCTTAAATGCATCTCCTTTCTTTGTGAACTTCGCATTGGCATAAAACTCGTAAAAAATATCACGCACTCCATAAACCTTATTCTTCCTACAGTCTTGCATGAATTGCTCCCAACCCCATTGCCTAATGAAGTTGTTGACTCTCTTATCACACTTGGCCGGGAGGTTAATTCCTCTTTCGCAAATAAACTCTTTGTTAAAGTTTTGGAAAGCAGAGGAACTGAGGAGATTAACGAATCAGTGATGAACTAATATACACACATCAAAACTAAACAAGAATAGATATTGCAGTAAGACTTGAATGTCTTCCTCTATGTATGCTCGACCTAAACAATCAATTAATCAAATTGATAATGTGTACAACCACCATAATGATCTCTCATTCTCAAAAAAACTCAAGTAATGAATGATGATCCACGCAATGGCGATTTTGAGTATTTATAGACTAAGTATATCTACTCTATCTAAGGATTTAGACCTAAATAAAATACAACTCGAAAAACGTCCTCGGTCTCCAATTGTAAATCTTATTTGAATCATCTAATGTTCAACAACTAAGTCTTACATTCCTTTAACAGTCTTAAATCATCATTTCCATAAAGTTATTCAGTCCTTTATGTACCTTTCTCTAAGGTTTTATAGTTGTAATCAATCTTGAAGTTCTTTGCTTGCAGTATTGGATTTCTTCACTATTGTAAACTAATACTGATAGTTGCTCTGTTTCATTATTCAACTCGTATTCAATTCTTGTTTCAACTTCAGATATGTCTTTATTTTTGAATCTGACTTTGATACTCTAATCTTCACTGGGATTTACATTGTAGTCTATCTCTGAGTTGTATCTACACTCAGACATCTTGCTTAGTCAAGCTTCTATCTACATTGCAGCATTTACCTAAATAACTTAACTCATGTTTTGACAATATACAGCGAACAAGGATAGACCGAACCAAACACAGTAAACTAGGGTCTAACAATCTCCCCCTTTGTCATAGATTGGTTAAAAGCAATAACTAGCAAGACAACCAAAATTTTGAGGAACTTCATAAAATGTATCGTTACCGATAGGTTAAAGTAACAACACATTAAAGTAAAACCCCAAAAAGATTATAGTCACCAGTCAATAAGTACAACTATGAAATGCAGTTTTAAAAACATAAAATTTATGTACTTACAATCACGAAATACCAAAACCAACTTAACATTCTCTTGCTCAACCACTTTTTTTTTACTAAACAACGTCAAAAAGATTACAGCTAAGTTCTAACCAGCCACCTCAATCGGTGAAGTTTTGCACCAGTAATGTCTAGCTCTTCTTAAAATGGTCGCATTTGTATCAACTACATCTCTTTGTAGACTATCAGATAGGCAATGCGATCCAATAAGTAATCAAATAGCGGCGGATGCGATCTCATCACCAACGAAGAACTTGGTTTTTCGAAAGGCTCATCCTGAGTTTGAGCATAGTCGTCTTCAGCAGCTTATGTATGTAACGTAGCAGTATTAAGAGCGGAAGGGGCTGGTTCAGCAGCAGTATCATCAATCGAAGTTGTTGGCTAGGCTGAAGTTGTAGGAATGGCTTATTGACGTCAAGATCCTCATGCTCAAAGTGAATAGGAGGATGGAATGACATACTTGGCTCTGGTTGCAAAGCTTTATTTACTAGAGCCTCAACAGTATGTCCTGTGGTTGCGATAACCGAAGGCAGCATAATGACCTCAAGGTTAACATCAGTCAAGTCCTCAACGGGAGGAATCTCTGATGTTGCTAGAGACTCAACTTGTGTAGTAAAGTTCTCACAAAGAACCTCACTTTGTATTACAACATCTTCACCATCAGTTCCATAATTCATTTTAAAGGACTCAAGTGTACTTATCCCAACAGTAGTAACAGGAGTAATAGCACTTAGATCAAAGTGTAAATCAGTGAAAGTACCTTGATCATCTCCAATTTCTTGAAACTCAGCAGGTGAGGTGACTTCCTCTAGTCTATTAAGAAGAGGGGCAGATTAACTCGCACCTTTTGGTAAAACCGGTAGCTGCCTAGTCTGTCCAGTAGCAAGAAAGTATCTTCCACTCTTGCAATTTCCTCTCCTGAAGATTGCACTTTGATAGGACTGGTGTCCTCATTCTTAAAATCCTCAAAAGTTTTTCATTTCTTAATTCTTCTAGACTTCCGTATTGGCTTTATAGCAGGGGTCGTTGACGGTAGCAATGGTTGGAGTAGTTGACGACTTTTTTGTAGGCATGAGAAGTCAATATCAACAATTATGTTGTTAAACTTCATTTGATGATTCAGTCTAACTTCCTCCACCACAAATTCCAACTTTTCATTATTCTTCTCAATGACAGAGTATCTTCCAAACAACAATGTTAAAAACCATAATAGATATAGCATGTTTTGCTTCTTCCCTTAGCGCACCACAGAGTCATAGATCTCCTTTCAACTTTGAACTTCTTCCCCAAGGAAAAAGCATATAGTAGCAACACTCTCTCCTTGAACACATGTGTCTGTGAGAAATGGCCACTACACTTGTAGTTAAGAACTTCCAAAGCATGTAGGCCTTACAAGTTAGCTTGGTAGCTGGTTACCCAAAAGCGTTGTTAGAGGGCCATGTTGTAAGAACCCCTCCAGTCAACATCGAGACAACGTCATCAAGTTTGAGCATCGAGCCCAACTTGTCAGCAGACTTCTCCAATCCAGAAAGTCCTAGCATACAGTTGATTAAAGCAGGACTAAATGGAATGTGGTACCCACGACCAAATACCTTATCGCAGTAGTGTCCCCAAAATTGTCAGGAAGATTGTTGTAAAATTACTTAATAATGGAGTCATTGTAGAAGCATTCATGATTCACCAAGACCATTGATACCAGTCTATACCAAAAACGTATCCAAGCCAGTTTCATGAAAATGTGACAAATTGATCGGTTAATCAGACCAGTATTTCCTCTTCACCGTATTTTTAAATTTCTCCATATACTTCAGTGACTAAAAAGGACCAAATGCAGATGGAGCAGGTACAGCAAAGTACAGGGAAATGAGCACGATCTTTATTGGATCAGAGGCCTTGCTAATGGCCTCAACTTCATCAACAATCCTCTCTAAAGAGTCAAAGGAAACCTTTCCATCATCATCAACCTTCTTCTTGCCCTTGGCAGCAATTTTGGCTTTCTTAAAAGAGCCAATTTATCCAATTGATTGATGTCATCGGACAAGCCCTGATTTCACCTTTGTACTCTCTGTAGCAATTTAAGGATCAGATGGCATACCGATGTAGAGCTTATTGGATGGAGCATGATAGTAGATGTCATTTGTCTCCAATATCAGAAAATCAGGCATTGCATTAGAGTCGCCATGCAAGGTTGAAGAAGATGAGTGAGACATTTTTGCAATAACTCGAAGCAAGAAAGATAAGAAAATGGCAAAGAAAGAAGGCAGATCTCAGCAAAAGAGAAGAACTTGAATTGGGAATACCTAATTGTGAGAATAAGGTATAATCCCAAAATCAGTAAAGAGTAACCTAAATCATAACATAAATCTATCTTAAACCCCCTAAAATTAATTTGTTGTGTCTAAAGAAACAGAATTTAATCCCCCTCAACCAGATGTAACGGCTAGTTTTTACAGCCGACTTAATAGGAGCGACACGTGTTGTAGTGAAATCCAAACGGAATTCTCTAGGTTAAACACGAAAGCAGCTTGCAACAAAATGTCAAACACATAGATATTTACGTAAATGCACATAACTGCCAAGTTGCAATAAGAACTCATGCTAGTGAGAGCAAACGCTAATGTCATAGTGTAACCTCTAAACATTTTGTGTGTCAAGAGCCTTTGTAAATATATCAGCTAACGGTCTTTCAGTAGGAACGTGCTAAATACAAATTAATCATTTTTCTACTAGATCCCTAATATAATGATGACAAATATCAATATGTTTCGTCCTAAAGTGTTGAACTGGATTCTTTGAAATATTTATGGTAGTTTTATTATCACAGTAAATTGTTAACTAAGATAAAGCATTACCATAGTCTATAAGCATTTGATGCATCTATATTAATTGCATACAACAACTTCTAGCAACAATATATTCAGCTTTAGAAGTAGATAGTGAAATGTAGTTTTATTTCTTGCTATTCCAAGAAATAAGATTAGAACCCGTGTAGTAACATACACCTATAGTACTCTTTTAATCATCAATATTTCTAGTCCAATCAGCATCATTATACTGATAGAGTCACTAGCACCTTCCTTAGTAAATAGTATAGCAAAGTCAGTTAATTGTGCACATAGCGCATAATCCTTTTTACAATAACCAAATGAGACTCTTTTGGACATGCCTAATAGAGAGCACAAAAACCTAACACTAAATGCAATATTTTGTCAACTTACAGTAAGTATAATAAACTATCAATCATGCCTCTGTACAATGTAGGATTGACATCAACACCTTTGTAATTCTTAAGAATCTTCTCACTGGAGCTCATAGGTGTTCGAATGGACTTAGCAATGTCCAATTCGAAACGGTTAACAAGAGATTTAGGATATTTTTTTTGAGATATAAATATAATGTCTTAAGATTGTGTAATATGCAGACCCAAGAAGTAAGATCTCCAACTATGCTCATCTCAAATTCTTTCTTCATCAAATCAATAAATTCTGAAGCTAGCTTTGCAAATGTAGCCTCAAACAATATCATCGATATGAATCTGGGCAACCACAAACTGTTTATTCTGTTTTTTTAAGAAATAGAGTCTTATTAGTAGACACCCTATATTGAAACCTTTCTACAGTAAATAGGTAGTCAATTTTTCATATCATGCCCGTGGTGGTTAGTTTAGTCCAGAAAGTGCCTTTTTCTGACGATACACATCATTAGGTTTTCCGTGTACCTTAAATCCTTTAAGTTGTGTAACATAGACTTCCTGCAAATACCCATTTAGGAAAGCACTTTTAACATCCATTTGTTGTAACTTGAACCCTTTGTTACAAGCAAGCAGTAGACGAATAGATTCCAATATGGCAACTGGAGCAAACGTCTCATCAAAATCAATACCTTAAACTTGTGTGCATCCTTGTGCAATTAATATGACTTTGTTGTGAATAATAACACCATTCTCATCTGTCTTGTTGCGGAATATCCATTTAATACTAATGATATTAATAATAGTTGGTCGCGAAACAAGCTCCCACACATCATGTCTAACAAACTCATTGAGTTCCTCATGCATAGCATTTACCCAATATTCATCCATTACAGTCTCCTTGAAATTTTTAGGCTCAATCTGAGATGTAAAACAAGCAAAAAGAACCATGTTCCTGTAGTCAACATAAGAAATATCTCTAGTTTGCTCTGGATCATTAACTGAGCCAATAATTTGCTCAATTAGATGATCTTTCGGCATCCTTAACTATAGAGTAGTAGATGTAGAAGTAGAACAAGGTTCTGTAATAGTAGGTGATTTTGAATCATCATAATCATTATCATCTTCATTATCAGATAGAGTAGTGATATCTGAATCAAATGGTTTAGTAGTAGGCTAAGTAATAGGTGCAGAGAAAATTAGTGTTGGCAGCTCATCATCCTTTTAAAAGGACAAATATTTTGTTCTTTTACAATCATCAACCATAACCTTCATAGATTCCATCACAATCATAGTTTGCTTATTATAGACTCTATAAGCTTTACTATTCTGAGAATATCCAAGAAACATTCCAACATCACTTTTGGAATCAAACTTTCTCAGATGATCTCTATCATTCAATATGAAGCAAGTACTGCTAAAAACATGAAGATGTTTGATAGACGGTTTTCTACCTTTCCATATTTCATACTGAGTTTTTGTAGTCAATAGCCTAAAATAAACTCCGTTAATAATATAAGTAGCATATTTACTATTTTTCACTAATGATTCTTAGGCAGATTTTTCTCAGCTAACATGAACCTTGTAATCTCCTGAATTTTGCAATTTTTCCTTTCAATAACACCATTCTATTTTGGTGTCTTAGGAGTAGCAAATTCATGCTTAATCCAAAATTCGGTACAATAATCAGCAAATTACCAATTCTTAAGCTCTCTTCTATGATCACTATGAATTCGGTCAATAGATACATCCTTACCATTTTTCTCATTTAGAAGTCAAATAGTTAACTTCTTAAACCCATCAAATGTTTTGACTTTATCATGCAGCAAACGAATCCAAGTAAACCTTAAGTGGTCATCAACAATGACAAAAACATATTTCTTTCTCCCAAGACTTTCAACTTGCATTAGACCAAACAAGTCTATGTGCAGTAATTCTAATACATGTAAGGTCAATATTTCATTGAGGCTAGCATGTGAAATTGAACATTGTTTACCGATTTGACATGGCTCACAAATAGAATCAGGCTTAGAGGATAGTTTTGGAATACCTGTTACAGCATCATGAGAGAGCAATTTCTAAAGTTGCATGAAATTAAGATGACCTAGTCTTCTGTGCCAAAGCTCTATGTTAGTTATGGAAATAAAGTTGCACATAACTTGCAGCTTGTGAGGTGATACGGAATATTAAAGCAGTATATAAAAATTGTCTGATGCGCAGATCCTATACATGATGCATTGTATTTCTTCATTGATTATCTGACAATGATCTTTAGAGAAGTTGACAAACAGTTCCTGATCACACAGCTGACTGATACCGATCAGATTATATTTCAACCAATCAACATGCAGAATTCATTTGAGATTAAGCAGTCCCACTACATTAAGAGTTCCTTTGCCAACAACCATGCCTTTCTTTCCGTCACCAAATGTAACAACACCTTCCTTAAACGATTTATAATTTTTAAGAAAGCTTTTCTTACCAGTCATGTGTCTAGAACACCCACTATCCAAATACCATAACTTAATTATAGTTGCTAAGAGTTGCAAATGTGTTGTCATTGCCTTATAAGATTTAACTCTCCAAACCTTCTTAAATGTTTTCGTCTTTTAAAGTGTATTCAAATCTGTAAACATCCGATGGCAACGTGATCGAACCAACAATCCCATAATAATAACATGTAGGATAAGGTCTATTGTCAACTGATAAGTCGATTTTTATAGGTTTTCTATTAGTTTATTTTAAAATATTTAGTATGGAAAGTCTCTAAAATATATACTTAATTATATTTATTGGTCATTTTTAGGTGAAACGGAGTGCGCGGTTGTATCCAAGGTGAAAAAAACTCAAAATGGAGTATGAACATGCAATTATCAGATACTAGACGAGTTGCCTCGAGTTACGTGCTGCACAGTTGGTGTATTAATGGCCAGCAGGCTGAGTAACGCACCAGAGTGACATACTTAAGACATGCATGTTTTAAAGCCATATAGATCTCCTCGGGAAACGCACAATTCGATTTCCTATAATTTCGCATAATGTGTGCAATTTTTCCATCTCCCATCATGTTGCCACGTGTCTGTTTATCATTGGTCCAGCTCGCCACAGCTACGCCACATGTCGTCCAGCAATTCATCTACACACACTGCAGTCGCCACGTGGTAGCAGATCACTTGATCATTCGACCAGTTCACCAGTAGTCTTCTCACACTTCAACTGCCTTAGGATGTGCCTCGGGATGCGCATTTGCACATTCTCCCACTTTTTCGCCCAGTTTTTGTGCGAGCAAACCAACTCTCAAGCAGCGACACGTGGTGCCTCCTCATTCGTCTCCAGCACATTACAGATGCTCTTCTTTCCAATGAGATGCTCCCACATGGCGCGTTCACAGCAGCCGAGCCAATCAAGCGCCGCTACGTGTTCAGAACCCCATTTTCAAGCCAAAAATAGCCATAGATGCTCCTAAACGTACGTGTTACGAGACCAACCCCCAAAATTAGTTTCTCTCACCTCTAGAGAGCAATTTTTAGTTGTTTTTCATATTAGGGACTAGGGCATTCATACAAGGAGTCGACATTGGAGCCGCCACATACAATTTTTCACACTTGGTGATTATAAAGACCATGTCCGGTTAAACCAATCTTCACCTAGGTCGAAGGGGAAACAAGTGGGATTCATGATTCATGGCATATACTATGTGAGATCTATGATTTTTATTTGATTTAATTTAATTTATCCTATTTCATTGTTATTGATTTTAAAGTATATGGTTTGGATCTAGGGTATGTATGTGGCCAGTGCATGCTTTTAGGTGGACAACCTATATTTATTTGGACCAATAGTATCTGTGTAATTGTACTTTTGGACCAATAAAGTAACGAACACTAACCCGTTTGCCGTAAGACCCTTTCGATTCTTGAGTGTGCAACAATTGAATCTAGGTAATACCGTAAGCGGACGCGATTTGGTTATTTAGGATTAGTATTCCCACGGATCCAAATTAATGTGGTTAGAGTGTTAAATCCGATTGGCGGGTTGTGCATTAATTAGGGAAGTAGTTAATGGCGGACGTCCTGACTATCAAGATTAAGGGAATTAGGAATTTCTGGCGGACGTTGATTTTCTATAGCTAATCTAAGATAACTTAAATTAATAACTTTTTGGGAAGGATTAAAGGCGATGTGCCATTAAATCTTGATTCTTGCTTATGGAACCATAGACTTAGGTGATTTCTGTCATTGATATTATCTTTTGCGAACTTTTCATTTTTGCTAGTTTAGTTAATTGTTTCTTTGAACTTTCTAAAAATCTTTTTTAGTTAACTTAGAGTAAAACTCAAGCCTGTGGATTCGACCCCGTATTTACCACTACTACACCCTCGTGGTTGGTAACTCCATTGCGGGTTATATTTGGCATGCACGACATGTGACCAAATCTTGGCATCGTTGTTGTAGACTAAGTCCTTACTCTGAGTTTAGTTTTCCTTTTTCTTCTTTTATCTCAGTTTTATGCTACCACACCTCACTCGGTCAAAATCGGCTGGTTCAATGTTACCTTTCGATCCTGAACCGGAGAGAACATTTCATAGGTGGATTAGAGAGACACTTAGGCAACAAGAAGGCCAAAATCCTCTGAACATGGTTGCAAATCGCCAAATCACTATGGGTCACGCTAATCAATAGCTTCAAGCTCTTTTGGCGCAACAACCCCTCTATACCAACTGTCCGAATAATGTCGGAAACTTTGATTTGAGGTCTAGGTTCATTCACCTCCTACCATCCTTTCATAGTGGTGAGAATGAAGACCCCATTACTTTCCTGAAGGAGTTTCAGACTAACTGCAAGTCAATAAAACCCTCCAATGCGGATGAGGACACGGTTAAGCTTAGATCTTTTCCATTTTTCCTTAAAGACAAAGCGAAGGAATGGTTTTTCTACCTTCCACCTGGCTGAATTAACTCTTGGAATGAGATGACAACCGCGTTTTTAAATGAATACTTCCCGGAGGATAAAGTTGCTCGGCTCATCAAGGATATATGCAACATTAAAATGAAGTCGAGTGAATCATTTGATGCATATTGGGATCGCTATAAGCCATTGATTGCTAGTTGCCCGCAGTATGGCCAGTCTAAGAAGGCCATAGCCCGTTTCTTCTATGTTGGCATGTAACCCATAGAACGACGCATGATTGATAATGTGTGTGGCGGTCACATTTGAGATAAAACTCCAGCCCAAATGAAGCACATGTATGAGGACATCGCACAATAATCACACTTTTATGGCGATCTTGATGCTACTGCTTACCGAAGTCTGACTCCAAGGACTATCTCGAGTTCTACTGACCAAAAAATTGACCAACTGACCTCCATGATGGAGTGTCTCCTCTCCTCTGGAAAAGTGAAAGACAAATCTTGTGGCTTTTGTACTGCAGCAAATCATGCAACTGATGAATGTCCTACTCTCTTTGAGGAAAATCAACAGATCAATGTCATGGGTAATCAGTTCCACGGACCACCTAGAGTCCCATTTGGGAATACATACAATCACGCAATAGCGAGGAACAACCTGAACTTCAGTTACGGGTCTCAAAATCAGAACTATCAGACCTTCGTCCCTAGAGGTCACCTTTTCCTAGACCCTCCAATAATTCCTCTTCACTTGAGGATATGTTCAAAGCTTTTATGGGTCAACAAAGCCAATTTATGAGTGAGATGGCCCAATTCAAGGCTACCACTGAGAAATCCATCAGCGAAACCAAATCAACGGTCCAAACTCTTCAAGTTCGAATGGACCAAATAACACAGCAGAATGGACGTCTCGACGATAAGGGAAATTTTCCTTCGCAACCTTACCTGAATCCTAACGCGAGTGCTAAAGCAGTTACACTCCGAAGTGGTAAAGAGCTGGAGGGACCCAAAAGGAATAATGGATCATCTGATGCCAAAGACCAGGCAAATGAGGAAGAACACGAGTTAATAGTGACTCCGTCTGTCCCGAAACAGATGGTAACTATGCAAAAGGAAGCACCGCCCATATTCAAGGTCAAACCTCCTTTCCCACAATGACTCATCTTAGATAAGAAAAAGGAGGAAGAGAAAGAAATTCTCGAGACCTTTTAGCGAGCGAAAATCAATATTCCACTCCTCGACGCTCTGAAGCAAGTCCCTAGGTATGCAAAGTTTCTTAAGGAACTATGCACTAACAAAGGGAAACTCAAAGGCAACAAAAAAATCCAAATGGGAGAAAATGTCATGGCTATCCTACAGAAGAAGTTGTCTCCTAAATGCAAGGATCATGTGATGTTCTCAGTACCTTGTGTTATAGGTGATGTAAGCATTCAGAGGGCTATGTGCGACCTTGACACTTCCATTAATGTCATGCCATAATGAGACATTGCATGCAAGCCTCTTAGAGGAGACCGGTATTATCATTCAGTTAGCAGACCATTCAGTTCTCAGACCCGTGGATGTTCTCGAGGACGTTTTAGTCCGAGTGAATGAGTTTGTGTTTCCTGCTGACTTCTATGTGGTAGATACGAAGGAGGAACCATTCCCCAATGCTTTTTCAATACTCCTTGGACGTCCATTTTTAAAATAGCGAAGACCAAGATAGGTGTTGATGATGGATCTCTTACTATAGAGTTTGACGGTGAAGTCATCAAGTTTAACATTCATGACGCGATGCGATACCCTAGTGATGTGTCATATGTGGTGTGTACCATGGACTCTGTGGATCCATTCGTTGAGCAAACCTTGCTCACGAGTGGCGATGATGAAGTTAAAGTAGTGTTAGAGAATCATCTCGACACTACTCATATCCACGAAAGTGTTCTGAGCCTCGATACTGATGTCAAGGATGTTGTTTTAGAGTTGGATTCATTCCAACCCCTACCCCCAAGTGTTTGTTATTTGGAGTTGCCTACTTCTGACTCCAAACTTTCTCCCTCCTTGGTTAAAGCTCCCACACTCGAGCGGAAGCCATTACCTGAGCACCTAAAGTACATGTTTTTGGGTGAGAATGACACACTCCCTGTGATCATCTCGGCAAAACTTACACATTTGGAGGAAGAGAGACCTCCGCGAGTACTTCGGGAGTTTAAACTAGCTATTGGGTGGACCATAGCGAATATCAAAGGTTTGAGCCCTTCCACTTGCATGCATCATATATATATATATATATATATATATATATATATGGAAGAGGGTCAATACCTACAAGAGAAGCCCAGAGGAGGCTCAATCCGCCTATGATGGATATCGTAAAAAAAAAGATATTGAAGCTCCTTGATGCTGGCATGATTTATCTCATCTCTAATAGTAAATGAGTAAGCCCTATCCAGGTGGTTCCTAAGAAAATGGGAGTCACGGTAGTCACTAATTCACATGGTGAGTTGGTTCCAACCCGCATTCAAAATGGATGGCGGGTATGCATTGATTACAGGAAGTTAAATGCTTCTACCAGGAAGGATCACTTCCCTCTTCTATTCATTGATTAGATGTTAGAAAGACTAGCCGATCATTCTCATTACTGTTATCTCGACGGTTATTTCGATTTTCATCAGATACAGGTAGCACCTGAAGACCAAGAAAAGATGACCTTCACTTGTCCGTTTGGCATTTTTCCCTATCAACGCATGCCCTTTGGGTTATGCAATGCACCTGCCACCTTTTAAAGGTGCGTGGTGAGTATCTTCTTAGATTTTGTTGAGCATTTCATTAAGGTCTTCATGGATGACTTTACTGTTTACGGTGATTCATTCGATAGTTATATCATCAATCTTATAAAGGTACTCAGCAGGTGTATCGAGAAGAACCTAGTTCTGAACTATGAAAAGTGTCATTTTATAGTGGACTAAAGTCTTATTTTAGGACACATTGTCTCAGCCAGGGGCGTAGAGGTAGACCAAGCTAAAATTGATGTTATCAAGAAACTTCCCTACCCTACGAACGTGCAGGAGATTAGATATTTCCTTGGACACACCGGTTTTTACCGTCGTTTCATCAAGAACTTTTCGAAGATCGCACAACCCCTATGCCATCTACTCCAAAAGGACGTACCTTTTGAGTTTGATAAGGCATGTAAGAATGCATTTGATGTACTAAAAGACCCACTAACTAGCACACCAGTGATTCAGGCCCCTAATTGGGAGCATCCATTTGAAATTATATGTGATGCTAGTAATCATGCAGTGGGTTCAGTCTTAGGATAGAGAGTCGGAAAAGCTTCACATGCATTTACTATGTTTCTCGTACTCTAGACGCGGCTCGGATGAACTACACCACTACTGAGAAGGAGCTCCTTGTCGTTATCTTCGCACTTGAGAAGTTTTGGCCTTATCTTTTGGGAACCAAGGTTATCATTTACTCTGATCACGCTCCCTTGAAGTACCTGATGAGTAAAAAGGATGTTAAGCCTATGCTCATTAGATGGATACTCCTACTACAGGAGCTTGACATCACAATCAAATATAAAATGGTGCAAAGAATCTAGTCGCAGACCATCTCAGCAGGATTGAGAATGGTAAGCGTCCTACCCCACTTATGGATGATTTCCCTAACGAGTACATCTATGTTGTTATGGAAGATCTCCCCTGGTACGCCAATTTGGTTAATTATATCACCTCTGGCGAGCTATCTCCTCATCTTTCGAAGGCTTAGAAGAATAAAGTTAGGAGCGATGCTAAGTACTATGTATAGGATGACCCGTACTTATGGAAATTCTGTTCTAACCAGGTTACCAGGTGTTGTGTCCCTCAGACTGAGAGTCGCTCCATCTTGGCTTTTTGTCATGCTTACGCCTGCGGTGGCCACTTCGATCCTCGTCGGACAGCGAGGAAAGTTCTTGAGAGTGGGTTTTACTAGCCAACTATTTTCCATGATTCATACATGTTTACAAAGACTTGTCCTAACTGTCAGAAAACTTATAACCTTGGTCATCGAGACCAAATGCCACTTACCCCGATTCATATTTTTGAGATATTTGACGTATGAGGTATAGACTTCATGGGCCATTTCTATTATCATTTGGTAATGTTTACATACTCTTGGCAGTGGACTAAGTGTCTAAGTGGGTGGAAGCTAAGGCTACACGCACTAACGACTCTAAAGTGGTATGTGAATTCCTCAAATCAAATATTTTCACAACATATGGTACCCCACATGCCCTGATCAGTGATAGAGGCACTCACTTCTGCAACCGTATGGTTGAAAGTCTTCTAATGAAGTATAATGTCACTCATAGAATGTCTACAGCAAATCATCCCCAAACGAGTGGCCAGGCAGAGGTCTCTAATAGGGAGATCAAATCCATCTTGGAAAAGACGGTGAATCCTACTCGTAATGATTGGAGTACATGTCTTGATGATGCGGTTTAGGCTTACCGAACGGCGTTTAAAATGCCAATTGGAATGTCCCTATATCACCCTGTGTTTGGTAAAGCTTGCCACATGCCAGTCAAGCTCGAGCATAAATCCTACTGGGCTGTGAAACAGCTTAATATGAAGCTCTAAGAAGCAGGAAAAAGAGAAAGCTCACTCTTGAAGATTTGGAGGAAATCAAGAACGACACATGAAAATGCGCGAATTCACAAAGAAAAAATGAAAGTGTTCCATGATCGCAATCTCTTTAGGAAATCTTTTCGTGTTGGTCAGAAAGTGCTTTTATTTCAATCACGTCTTAAGATTTTTGCTGGTAAGTTGAAATCGAGGTGGACAAGACCGTATGTTGTAACTGCAGTGTATGATCACGGTGCAGTAGAGATTCAGAGTTTGGAGACTGGTAATGCTTTTAAAGTGAACGGCCACAAATCTCCTATGAAGACTTCCCGAGCCATAATGTGGAGGACGTCTCACTTGCAACACTAGTCTACACTAATTGACAGACTCAGACCAAGTCGAGCCAACGACTTTAACCAAAAGCGCTACTGGGAAGCAGCCCAAATTCTGCTTCTTCTTTATTTTATATGTGTGGACCTCTTGACTTGTTTTGAACTTTAGGGACCAGGTTCGGAATAAGTTTGGAGGTATTTTAAGGATTGTGGATTGTGTTGGATGGATTTTCTTGCTATATGCCGCAGGTACGATTGTTAATTTTTTTAAATTATGCGATTATCGGATGGTAATTGTGGTTTATTCTTATGCTCGTATCTTCCCATTCCTCTTTTTTATCATTGATACTTTTATCCTCCATTTCACTAGGATATGATACATTTTCATGCATGCATTTAGTATAGTTTTTTATTATTAGTGGTAGACATGTGTCTATCTATGTTTATTCTTGCATTTAGACCTTACATAGTGTCAAATGTTGCATATGTTGCATTTAGAGTCACCCAAAACTTTGTTCATGCCTTTGATTGTAGATAAGTAAATTATAGTTGCCTTTTTGACTTGAAACTTAGAGAAAACTAGGAGAAACACTCAATCGAGTCCGTAGCTCAGCATTTTTATGATTTCATGATTAAGGACTTAGTTGATGATTAGACTTTGTGCTAGATAACAAAAGGGATTAGACGGTCAGACTTATGCAAATATTGATATTTTGACCCACATCGAAGGATTTGCTTCATCATAGTGGAAGTGAGAAGGGCTAACAGGAGTTTTTCAAAAAAAATAGAGAGTGGTTTCCATAGGAAATGGAGCGGGGAACCTTGTGGTGGAAAAAGTGAGAAAACGATCCATATGAAATGTAGCAGGGACCGTATTACTTGAAAAAAATGTGGAAAAAATAGAGAAAATAAGATGAATAAAGGTAGAAGTTGTGAAACTCATCAAATAAAAGATTTAGCTCGAGTGCTTTCACTTGATTAAGTGAGATTTTAAACTTGCATGCTTGAATGTATAGACTAAGAAAACTCGTGAGTAGTTGATGGCCTTTGTCTTGATCGAATCTATGTCTTTAAAGTGTGATCTTAATTGTGTTTGGGTTGCGAGTTTTAACATATCATAACTTCAAAATTATCTGAGTTGCTTGTTAATTTGGTAGCTATGTAAATCAAAGGGACTCCATGAATTTTGAATCGGGTATAGGTTTAGTTTAGTTTGTGTTGTCATTTATACCTTTGTTCGGGACGTGCAAAGTCATAACTTTGGGGGTATTTGATAAGTCGATTTTTATAGGTTTTATATTAGTTTATTTTAAAATATTTAATATGGAAAGTCTCTAAAATATATATTTAATTATATTTTTTGGTCGTTTTCCGGTGAAACGGAGTGCGCGGTTGAATGGAGTATTTACATGCAGTGATCAGATGTCAGACGATTTGCCTCGAGTTACGTACTGCGCAATTGGTGTATTAATGGACAGCAGACCGAGTGACGCACCAGAGTGACATACTTAAGACACCCATGCTTCAGAGCCGTGGAGATCTCCTCAGGAAACACACAGTACGGTTTCCCACAATTTCCCATAATATGTGTGATTTTTCCATCTCCGAGCATGTTGCCACGTGTCTGTTTATCATTGGTCCAGCTCGCCACAGCTACACCACACGTCGTCCAGCAATTTGTCCACACACAGTAAAGTCGCCACGTGGTAGCAGATCACTTGATCATTCGACCAGCTCACCAGCAGTCTTCTCACGCTTCAGCTGCCTTAGCATGTGCCTCGGGATGTGCGTCAGCACATTCTCCCATTTTTTGCCGAGTTTTCGAGCGAGCAAACCAACTCTCAAGCAGCGATACATGGCGCCTCCTCATTCGTCTCTAGCACATTACAGATGCTCTTCTCTCTAATGAGACGCTCCCACGTGGCGCGTTCACGCAGCCGAGCCAATCAAGTGCCACAACATGTTCAGAACCCCATTTTCAAGCCAAAAATAGCCATAGATGCTCCTCGGCGCACGTGTTACGTGACCAACCCCCAAAATTAGTTTCTTTCACCTCTAGAGAGCAATTTTTAGTGGTTTTTCATATTAGGAACAAAGGCATTCATACAAGGAGTCGACATTGGAGCTGCCACACATAATTTTTCACACTTGCTAATTGTAAAGACCATGTTCGGCTAAACCAATCTTCGCCTAGGTCGAAGGGGAAATAAGTGGGATTTATGATTCATTGTATATACTATGTGAGATCTATGATTTTTATTTAATTTGATTTATCCTATTTCATTGTTGTTGGTTTTAAAGTATTTGGTTTAGATCTAGGATATGTATGTGGCCAGTGCATGCTTTTAAGTGGACAACCTATAGTTATTTGGACCATTAGTATCCGTGTAATTGTCTTTTTGGACCAATAAAGTGACGAACACTCACAAAAAATTCTCTAGGAAAAATCTCTCTCAGGAATTCTTTACAACAACTGTGACCCTAATGTCTTATTTATAGTACACTAGGTCGAGTTGTAAAAGAACTCCATCTCATAGTCACATTCCAAATAGAGTCCTAGATAAAGTCCAACTCTAAAAAGGATAGTCATAGAGAATCTACAATTACTAATCCAATAATAGTTGTAATTTATCTAAAACTCAAATAAGAATTATAGTCATACTATAATTCCAATTAGAGTCATATTCAAAATAGGATTTACTAAGAGACAATTTCTAGTCACACTAGAAATGTATGAGAATCTTGAATCTTGTCAAACTAGGACATTTAATGAGAATCTTCAAAATGAATTTTATCAAATAAAATTCATTAACCCAGACAATATTAAATCGCGCAAATCCGTTCTTTGTGTGCGACCCAATGCTTCATACAACGTTGGTAGTGAACCAAAACCATTTTGGTATAAAGGTCATAAGCGGTCTCTAGCAAGGCATTATGACTAACCAAGTAGCATGAAGATCAATAAATCGATACAACCTAATAGATAGTGTATATCATATCCCTTTGTGACATGATATCTTTTGATTGAACATAAGACATGGAATGTCACCCTTATAGTTCAATCTACTAGTCTCGATCTCCGAGTAGACTAAGATTGTCAAGTGACATTGATCCAATCAATTCACTAGACATGGCTATTTATCAGTCTAACATATCGAGGGGCCCAATAGATATATATCTCTAAAGAGAGGGACAAATTCCATCTTGATCACACAACATCCACATAATAGTCGAACAATGACCAATCACAATCTTCATAATCATCCGGTTAAAAACAACGTTTGATTGTATCAAATCATTGTGCTCCTAATGTTGGAGTCTCTGGTGATCTCAAGTCAAAGGACTAAATGATATAACTCTCATAAGAATCACTTATGACATTGACCATGTAGTGTTCTCATAGCGGGTCATCCAGTATCTGTTCCCAACAGATACACATTATCTTGATCTGTATCCGTATACGCATACGCATAATCATCACATGATTATCAATCAAGACTCATACAAGTCTTAATTTATTATTGTTCCCACAATAATAACTGGCTAGGGACATTTAGAATAATATAATAATTATCCATGGATACTATTATAAAAGAAACATGCATCCACTTATAATAGTTAAACAACGTTTCAGAATTGGCCTAGGGCACATACCCCAACATCTCCCACTTGCACTAGGTCCAATCCTACACGTATCCAATACTGAGTAACCTTAATGCATTCTTAGTAGATGAAGTTTGTTTATGTATCTGTTATATTATTTGTTATTGATGTTCTACAAATATTTACATTCTCTCTTTTATAAGACAAAAACGCTCAAGTGATTGTTTAGATCTATAGTGTGATTTAGGTTCCATAACCTAAATTTGTCCATTGGTTTTACAATAAAAGCCAACAATTTTTCCAACACTTGGAACCACACCTTATTCAACCATGAACCTTACGATCTAAACATTTTCTTTGGCTGCATTAAATGCCATTAAAAATTCAGTTTATGTTATAGAACTTGTTATAGTGAGTTTTGAACATTTCCAACTCATTCCTACGAAGTTAACACATATCCATATTGCGATCATTAATCTTTTATATTAATTTGAAAGTTTGCATCGTGTAACCATTTACAAGACTCATATCATTCAAACCTCGGCAAATCTAATAACATCTCTCAAGTGCTTCTGAAGTACTTAAGAATGTTATTAATAAATATTCAGTGACCTTCACTGGAATCTATGAGATGTATGTATTTTTACCCAAAGCATATGACATATCAATTTGAGTGCAAAGTATAACATATGTGATGATTCTCACAGCTTATGCGTATAAAATCTTATTCACATTATCCCGCTCATCATTTGTCTTAAGACGTTGAGTCTTGCAGAGACTTATGTTATAAGACATAAGTATGAATTCTTTTAAGAATCTCATAAACTGAAACCTTTTCAGTTATTTGTCTATATAAGCACTCTTATTTAAAGCAATTAGTTTCTTAGATCTATCTCCATAGATCTATATCACAAGGATATAGGCCTAATTAGCTAAGAATCTCATTGAGAAACTTTTCTTAACCAAGACTTGACATTCTGCAGGGTTAAGACGTCATTTCCAATGAATAATATATCATTAACATACAGATTCAGAAAGATAATTGCGCTCCCACTAACTTTTATGTATACACAAGGTTTATCTTCCATTCAATGAATGTATTTCATTAATTATTTCATCAAAACAAAGATCCCGACTCTGATAAACTTACTATAATCCATAAATGGATCCTTTAAGCTTGTATACCTTTCTCAAGTTCTTAAAAGAATAAAAAAACCCTTAAGTTGTATTATACACATCTTTAATGAGCATAGAGCAATGCAATTTTTGTCATCCATTTGTCATATCTTATAGTCAGACTATGAAGTAATGGCAATAGAATTTTAGAACCTGAGCTTAGCTACCAGTGAGAATCTTATCATAATCAACACCTTAATTTAGATTGATATTTTCGATAAGTCGTGCTTTTAAGTATGCATCTTTTCTTTTTCATATCACTTTAACTCATTTACATCCAATGGCCATATCATCTTCAAGTAAATAATTCAAGTTCCATACTTGGTTAACGTACATGAATTAAAATTCAGAAATAATAACACTTAGTTTCTTCGTTCAATCTAGACAATACATGTCTCTTGATAAGTAGTGAGTCATTCTGATCCAGTATCAAAAATACATCACAACTATCAATAATAAGAAATTTCAAATTTCTCTGGCCAATTTCTAATTATTCTAGATTTTCAAGAGATATATGTTATTTGTGTATACTCAACTAGTTCAAAACTTTGTTGATCTTCCTAAAGTGGTTCAGTTCTCATTTGTGGCACTTGTGCATTTCAAGATTTACTTTATTCCCAATAGTCTCTATAAAATCAACAATTTACTTAGAAAGACATCATTTTTTAGCAACAAACAATTTGTTCTCAATTTATAAAAAAATATCATAGTGTTCAACCACAATTAGACACAAAAGACATAGGCATCAAACTTTATGTGACTTAACGTCTTACGCAAGTCTCGCCGCCTCAAATCTCAAGAAAAGACAAACTAGGTATTTTTATTTCATATCATATATGGAGTTTTATCAACCACTTTAACGAAAATAAGGTTTAGTGCGAGTGCCTTGGTTTATAAAGTATAGCCTCAATATGACATCTTAAGAAGGTATGTGTGACACATCATAAATCAAATTATATCTATATAGTTCGATTTATCTTCTTAAAACATCATTTCTCAAATGACGTTCCTAGTGGAGTTAATTGCAAAACAATCTCATAATTTCAAAGATGGTAACTTAAACTATTGGCTCAAATACTATCCACCTTAATCTCATCGAAGTATGTTAATAGTTTGCCAAGTGATTTTTTATACTCATTTTGAAATGTTCGTAACAATTCAAAATTATGTCTTCTTGATAGGATTTTTAATTTATTATAAAATAAACAATTTCATTGTATGAAAAACAAAATCCGTTCTTTTTTAAGGCTTTCTTTAGAACTTGGCAAAGTCTAGCTTACAACTAAGGTTCCTATGTCCAGCACAAGCACCTTTTATAGCTTTTACCTTCCCTTTATCTTTCTTTATTAAATTTCTTTATGTTACAAACCATCAAATATATATCTAAGGCCCTTTTTTATTATTTTGTCTTACAATTTTAAACATCATATGCAACTGTAAATAGTGTTCTCCATGTCTTTCAAATTATGTAGTTCAAAACTATTTTGATGAATTATAGATCAAATCTACTGCCAACTTTTGGCACATGAAGATTCAAGCCTTTTGAGATAATTAATATAGTCTTTCATGTTCCAAACATAAAGACATATTAATAAGTTCTCAACCATTTTACAAGAATCTAAGAATTTTACAATCTTATGCCTTTCCCGTATGACTTACTGTTGGAGCATTTCCTGTAGTGTCACTGTCATGTCATTAGTTTTATGGCCCGAATCTTTCCGTAAGTTCGGTTTTATATTTGCTAACATGATATATAATCTTTGTACTAATAGATGGTACTTTAAAGGAATCATTAATCTAAGATATACATCCTTGTTTATATGGTTGATAACATTTATCAATTTTCTAATTAAAACAGGGAAATTAGTCTTAGAAATTATTTTATCCTTATCAAGGATTGATCGCAATTACTCTGGATTAGTGTCACTAGAAGTTTAACATCTACACTTAGAAGATCATGTGGAATAATTTATTAGTGAGTAATTAAACTCCCACTAAATCAATAACCCTCGTAAATATTAATTTAGTGGTCTAAGATCCATATTTCACTTAATTTTGAGACAGCTAAAGCATGACACTCAAAACCAATTTATTTAGGTAAGTAACCATTACCAATTGCATCATATGCAACTCTTAGGTTCTTTATGAGACCTAGACATCATATGTCACAACATGTTATGTCTCATATATGCCTAAAGCCCAAAACCATTTTGAGAGCTTTATTAAGTCAAATCAATTTAAAACATCCAGATAACCGTTACCCAACTTGCCTCACCAAGATAACACAATACACCCTGTGAAGGCCTTGACAAGTGTTTAAAATGGGTGACATTAACTTAAAATTCTAATCGACGAATTTTTATCAAGTTTTATGATCCATGTAGTGTTTTTACAATGATTAATTCTAGCATCTATTTAATTATGGAATATCATATATATACCCAATATGCATAGAATAAAGATCATTAAAATAAAACAAGAATAAACATCTTCATATATTAACAAGGCATCATAAAACAAATCAAGGAAATTAAATACCTTAAAAAATTTCAAGTGCATGAAAGATTATATTTTCATTAATCTCATTAATTAAATATATCTCAATATAATTTTTATCGAACTCTATTTAATTAAAACCCCTTTTAATTAGATATTTTAATCAATATTAATAATAGTCCCACTAATTTAAATTGATATTAATTCAATTAAAACATCTTCCAATTAAATTAATTCAATCCAATTAATGAACAATAACCCCATTTAATTAATGGTAATTAATCAATTAAAAATTCTTTCAATTAATATATATAACTCAATTAATATAAATAGAGTTGTAATCATATTACAACTTGGAATGGATAGCCTCGATGGCTAAGTCATTCCAATGAGTCGGTTGATGAGAGATCGAATCCTACTATCAACAAAAGGCCAACTATTTATTCAATTTTTGTAATCATATTACAAATAGACTTGCTTCTAATTTTATTTTGTAATCTTGTTACAAGTTGAATTGCTAGCTAGGATGGCAAAAGCATTCCAAAAGGAGCTGATTGGCTAGGGATCGAATCCCATCTTAGCCAAAATCTTTTTATTTTTTTATCAATATCATGGCTTTCATATCCCATACAACCACCAACATATTAAATTACACATATTTATGTACACAAATAGTGAGATCTTATCCGCCAAATTTGATGCGTACCCGTTTTGTGCATATATGTGCGTGACGGTGCGACTACATCAACAACACCATGCCGATATTTTCACACTTTTGCATATAGATTAATTCTATTAAACGCAATGATGCAACCACAAATAAAATATCATGATTGACTTATATATATCATGTATATCAAAAATAAGGGCACATTACAATTTAATTAAATCATGCCTACTGGCTCTGATACCACTGTTGGGTTTCGGGGATCATACGCAGCGGAAGTTTTCGAAACCTTTTCGAACATCCCCGAACCAAGATCATATTGATTCCATTAAATTTTGTGCCAATAAAAAAATCATACCTTAGCAAGAATAAAACCATGTATGCCTTGTTTCATGTTGATCGATTCCTTTAAGACGCTATCAAATATGAATGTCCTCTATCAAAAATCCACACACGAATATGCGATCGCAATCCGGAGTGCTAGCCCCAAAAATCCTAGGCCAAGAATTCTCACAAAAAATTCTCTAGGAGAAATCTCTCTCGGGAATTCTCTACAACAACTATAACCCTAATGTCTTATTCATAGTACACTAAGTCGACTTGTAAAAGAACTCCATCTCCTTGTCACACTCCAAATAGAGTCCTAGCTAAAGTCCAACTCTAAAAAGGATAGAGTCATAGAGAATCTACAATTACTAATCCAATAAGAGTTGTAATTTATCTAAACCTCAAATAAGAATTAAAGTCATACTATAATTCCAATTAGAGTCCTATTCAAAATAGGATTAACTAAGAGACAAAATTTCTAGTCGCACTAGAAATGTATGAGAATCTTGAATCCTATTCAAACTAGGACATTTAATGAGAATCTTCAAAATGAATTTTATCAAATAAAATTCATTAACCCAGACAATATTAAATCGTGCAAATCCATTCTTTATGTGCGACCCAATAGGTTCATACAACGCTGGTAGTGAACTAAAACCATTTTGTTATACAAGTCATAAGCGGTCTCTAGCAAGGCATTATGACTACCCAAGTAGCATGAAGATCAATAAATCGATACAACCTAATAGACAGTGTATATCATATCCCTTTGTCACGCGATATCTTTTGATTGAACATAAGACATGGAATGTCACCCTTATAGTTCAAACTACTAGTATCGATCTCCGAGTCGACTAAAATTGTCAAGTGACATTGATCCAATCAATTTACTAGACATTGCCACTTATCAGTCTAACATATCGAGGGACCCAATAGATATCTCTGTCTAAAGAGAGGGACAAATTCCATCTTGATCACACGATATCCACACAATAGTCGAACAATGACCAATCACAATCTTTATAATCATCCGGTTAAAGACAACGTTTGATTGTATCAAATCATTGTGCTTCTAATGTTGGAGTCTCTGGTGATCTCAAGTCAAATGGCTAAATGATATAACTCTCATGAGAATCACTTATGACATTGACCATGTAGTGTTCTCATAGCGGGTCAGTCCAGCATTTGTTCTCAACGGATACCCATTATCTTGATCCGTATCCGTATACGCATAATCATCACATGATTATCAATCAAGACTCATACAAGTCTTAATTTATTATTGTTCCCACAATAATAACTGACTAGGGAATTTAGAATAATACAATAATTATCCATGGATACTATTATAAAAGAAATGTGCATATACTTATAATAGTTTAACAACGTTTACAGAATTGGCCTAGGGCAATTACCCCAACAGTACATTCAACGAACAATAGATCGTAAGAAGCTTGAATATCCTTTGTAGAATCCTCATGATTAGCAGCAGCACATATATCCTTGGCCTTTTTCCTTACTCTTTTCCATGTCAGATACTACGAAATCAAGTTCAGAAACATCAACAGCAGATGGAAAAGCATCAACAACATTTGACTATGTTAATATTGCAGTAAGTGCAGTAGTAGAATCATTCAGCTCTTTATCACTGTCATCTAAGTCATCGTCACTCTAAGAAGCATTCAAGAACATGTTTACTTGTAAGTGGGACATTCAATCTGAATATGTCCAACTCCTCCACACTCATGACACTTGATGCCCTTGAGTTTATTCTTAGTATTTGTCTTCTTATTATCAGTAGAATGCTTGTTATTGTCATTACCCTTCTCGTAATTAGTTCTAGCAGGATTTCGCTTATAGTTTTTTAGAAATTTTGAGAACTTCTTTCCATCATAGCAAACTCATCTCCTATAGAGTCATCAAAAATAGTAGTCTCAACACAATAAGCATTCTTAGAAGAATTGGGTTTTTTAAACATATTCATCTCATATGTTTGCAGAGAACCCATTAATTCATCAAGAGACATCTTACTAATATTACGACACTCTTCGATTGTGGTAATATTTGAGTCGAATTGTGAAGGAAGAGAGCGAAGAGCACGTTGTATTAGCTGCTGGTTAGTATACTTTTCTCCAAATGAGAAGTTTGATTAGCAATGTCTCGTAGATGATCATTGAAAGAGGCAATAACTTCATCCTATTTCATCTCAAGATGGTCAAGCATAGAGCTTAATTGTTGTAGCTTGGAAATTTTGACTGAATTCGCACCTTCGAATATTGTCTTCAGAACATCTCATGCTTGCTTTGCAGTAGTGCAATTCGCAATCAATTTGAAGTGTTGAGCATCAATAGCATTAAAGATGTTGGGTTTTTGGGGTTCGTACGCATCGAAAAATTCAAAAAGATTTTTGAAAACCCCAACAAGATCTAAAATAGGTTCCATTAAACTAGATCTAAAAAGTAAACCATACCTTATTTCATGATTTCCTTCTCTGATCGTTCAATTTTCAAGACGTTCAAGTATTCGTCCCCTATTAGAAATTCATACACAAACGGTGACCACAATTTGGAGTGCTAGCCCCAAGAGAGATAGAAAATATTTTTCTTCTATCTCCCAAAATCCAGAGAACTCAAAATTTGCAAAAATGAAAATCTTATGTCGTTTTAAGGTTTCACCCTTCATTTATATGTGTAGATAAGCCTTCACTTAAAATCATATTCGTAATACAACTATTGAATTTAGGCAGTTTAAGCAAATTACAAATATTTCCCTATTAATAAGTTATCATATAACAAATCATAAGGGCTTTTATGTCATGAATTTTATCATGTAAAATTTATTACTTTGGACTAATTGAAATTGCGCAAAGTCATTCTTTGTGTGCGACCCAATAGGTTCATGCGATGTTGGCAATGAACCAAAACCATTTTGGTACACAAGTTATAAGCGGTCTCTAGCAAGGCATTATGACTACCCAAGTAGCATGAAAATCAAAATCGATACAACCTAATGAATAGCATATATCATATCTTTTGTTGTGTGATATCCTTTGACTAAACATAAGGCATGAAAAGTCACCCTTAATGTTCAATCGTACTAGTCTCGATCTTTAGTTAAACTGAAAACATACAAGTGGCATTGATCATATCAATTCACATGGACTTGGCCATTATCAGTCTACCATATCAAGGGATCCACTGATATCTCTCTTTATACAAGAGTGAAAATTATATCTTAATACACACCTTCACATATTATTCACATGGTAACCAATCATAATCATTATAATCATCTGATTAAAGACAACATTTGATTGTGTCAAATTATCATGCTCATAATATTGAAGTCTATGGTAATCTCAAGTCGAAGGACGAAATGATATACCTATCATAAGTAACATATTTGACTTAATCCATGTGGTATTCTCATAACGGGTCGGTCCAGTACCTTGTTCCCTAACAAGTACTCATAATCTCAATTCGTATCCATATAAGCATGATCATCACATGACCATCAATCAAGATTCACACTAGTTTTAATTCATTATAGTTTCTAGTATAATGATCGACTCGGGACATTTAGGGTATTTCAATAAATACCCATGGATCTTACTATAAGGTAAACATGCAATCACTTATAATAAAACAGCATATGAAAACCTCAATTTTATTAACTAAAAGTATAAGATAAATAATGTTTGTATATTGACCTTCGGCACATGCTCCAGCCGAAGATAGAATTGATTGCCTTATGATTGGCAACCTTCTCTTTCTTCTCGGCGTCTGTCCACAGAGATGCAGGTTTTAGAACATGCAATGGCCCAAAATGTTAATAGTGGATTAGTCTGTAATTAACGATCACCGACTCATAATGTGGCCTGAGAGCGGGTACACGGACCCAACACTCGGCACGAAAACCGTGTTATATATTATTTCTGGTGTGATGGATGCTTAATGCGTTGAATATGTGTAAGCTTATTCATTTCTACATATATATAGACATTGAGACGCAAGCAGGGATGGATGCACCTCGAGATGCATGCCAGCGTGGGACCAAGGTAAAGAGTGATGTGGTAAGTCCTAATTAAATGTGAATAGAATAATTAGTTTAATGTGGCTATAGTTGAATATACATAGATGTAGCATAAATTAAGAAAATAAAACCATAAGCACCATCACAATGTAACTTAAGTTAGATATGGGTGTTAGCATGGATGTTTAAGTGGGTTGTGGGACCAAGATGTGAGCCATGAGATGAAGGTTTTGGAACATGTAACGGCCCAAAATACTAATAATGGAATAGTCTGTAATTAAGGATCACAGACCCATAACGTGGCCCAAGAGCGAGTACACGGACTGAACACTCGGCACGAAGACTGAGTTATATAATATTTTAGTGTGATGGATGCTTAATGCATTGAATATGTGTAGACTTATTTACTTTTACGTGTATATAGACGTTGAGACGCAAGCGGGGATGCGCCTCGAGATGTGTGCCAATGTGGAACCAAGCTAGAGAGTGATATGGTAAATCATAATTGAGTTAAATGTGATTAGAATAATTAGTTTAATGTGGCTATAGTTAAATTTACATAGATGTAGCCTAAGTTAAGAAAATAAAACCATAAGCACCATCATAATGTAACTTAAGTTAGAGATTGGTGTTAGCATGGATGGTTAAGTAGGTTGAGGGACCAAGATGTGAGCCATGAGATGAAGGTTTTGGAACATGTAACGACTCAAAATGCTAATAGTGGATTAGTCTATAATTAAGGATCACCGACCCGTAATATGGCCTGAGATCCGGCACACGAACCCAAAACTCGGCACAAAGACCGAGTTATATATTATTATTGGTATGATGGATGCTTAATGCATTGAGATTGTGTAGACTTATTTACTTCTATGTATATATAGACGTTAAGACGCAAGCGGGGATGTGCCTCAAGGTGCGTGCCAACGTGGGATAGAGGTAGAGAGTGATGTGGTAAGTCCTAATTGAGTTAAATGTGATTAGAATAATTAGTTTAATGTGGCTATAGTTGAATTTACATAGATGTAGCCTAAGTTAAGAAAATAAAACCATAAGCACCATCACAATGTAACTTAAGTTAGAGATGGGTGTTAGCATGGATGGTTAAGTGGGTTGTGGGACCAAGATGTGAGCCATGAGATGAAGTTTTTGGAACTTGTGACGGCCCAAAATACTAATAATGGAATAGTCTGTAATTAAGGATCACAGACTTGTAATGTGGCCTGAGAGTGAGTACACGGACTCAACACTCGGTATGAAGACCGAGTTATATATTATTTTGGTGTGATGGATGCTTAATGCATTTAATATGTGTAGACTTATTTACTTTTACGTGTATATAGACGTTGAGACGCAAACGGAGATGTGCCTCGAGATGTGTGCATGTGTGGGATCGAGCTAGAGAGTGATGTGGTAAGTCATAATTGAGTTAAATGTGATTAGAATAATTAATTTAATGTGGCTATAGTTAAATTTACATAGATGTAGCCTAAGTTAAGAAAATAAAACCATAAGCACCATCATAATGTAACTTAAGTTAGAGATGGGTGTTAGCATGGATGGTTAAGTGGGTTGTGGGACCAAGATGTGAGCCATGAGGTGAAGGTTTTGGAACATGTAATGGCCCAAAATGCTAATAGTGGATTAGTCCATAATTAAGGATCACTGACCCGTAATGGGGCCCGAGAGCGGGGTACACGGACCCAACACTCGGCACAAAGGCCGAGTTATATATTATTCTTGGTGTGATGGATGCTTAATGCATTGAATTTGTGTAGGATTATTTACTTTACGTGTATATAGACGTTAAAACGCAAGCGGGGATGCGCCTCAAGATGCGTGCCAATATGGGATAGAGGTAGAGAGTGATGTGGTAAGTACTAATTGAGTTAAATATGATTAGAATAATTAGTTTAATGTGGCTATACTTGAATTTACAGACGTAGCCTAAGTTAAGAAAATAAAACCATAAGCACCATCACAATGTAACTTAATTTGGAGATGGGTCTTAGCATGGATGGTTAAGTGGGTTGTTGGACCAAGATGTGAGCCATAAGATGATCCTAGAAATGGGTATTCACATGAGATCAAAGGCCGCAATTGATTTTCAATACTATATATAAAAGTTAATGGGATAAGCATGCAAATCACTTCATTTTGTTTCATGCAAAGAGAGAAATGAAGTTGGAGAGTAATCTAGGAAGATGATCTAAAGAAATTCTTGTGGAGTTTAGGGAAATTGACAGGTGTTTGAGCAAGTTCAAGAAGCTTCACAACTAGGTAATCTAATCTACAACACCACTTTGTAAAATTAAAATAAAATTTGTAAGTTCTGGTTTTTCAGCAATTTCAGTGAGAAAATGACTTTGTTTTTAAAATTTAATTTCATATTTGGATTTTTTGTGAAATCCTACTAATTCTACTATAATGAAGTTTTGGATTTGTATTTGTTTTCATAAAGTTATGAATTTTTAAAATTGTAAGACTAAATTGGAAATTATGCATATGGTTGTTATGAACTAGCCTCTGTAATTTGGTCATAACTTCATTATGTTAAATCGAAATGGACTCATTCTGGTGGCATTTAAAACCTAACTCAAAAGGGAACAACTTTTGCCTACTGAAATATTTTGAAATTTGAATATTTTCATGTCTACAAATCCTCTCCAACTTTGATGATGAATCTGAAGTTTTTAGGTTTATAGTTTTGCTAATGTCCTATTGTTTTGAGCATAACTCCCTTATTTCTTATTAGATAGAGCTCATCTTTTAGTATGATGTTATAGGATATGTTTTAAGGCTTCGATAAAAAAAATCATGAATTTTGAAGCTATGGTTTAAAAGAAATGAAATTTACAATGTTGTTGGTCCGAATCTAAAATTGTTTTGAGTCATTTTGGTAAAACTTCCATATATCCTTTTATTCTTATCGAAATTGGGTAAACCTCATAGTTTTAGAAAACTAAAACATAGACCCAACAACTTTGACCTATGGGAAGGTTTTAAGATTCGAAAGTTTTCATGCCCAAAAATGTGCTGCAACACAAGACTGAAATTGAAACTTTATTTGGTAATCAGGAGCTGATTTTGGAAGATCAACTTAAAACTCATTCAACCAATTTGAATACACAATAAACACGCTTAGTTGACTTTAGGGGACTAAGGGAACGTAGCTCGGGTACTAGGAGCGAGTCAGGGTCAGATTCAGAAGTTCGTATACGAGTTTGGAGTGGTCGAAAGCTAGTTTAAGCTAAGAATTGTGTGAATTGTAAGTAAACTGATTGAGATATTTCTCTTTATTTCATTTCTCGTTATTGCTTCGTAATTATAGTTGTTTGTGCTCCTACACTTCTTGTATTCTTGGTGCCCTGATTTATATGCATTATATCATTATATGATTGTGAAATTAGAATATATGTTTAGGTTTCATGGTTTAATTTAGGGTGTACGCGACACACGGTGTATGGGACCCAGGAATGTCGGTATTCAGACTAGTATGTGAAATGGGCCTACTATATGAGGTTGAATAAATGATTAAGTGGCGACTAATCAGGGTAATACCGAAGTGCTATGTGTGCTGACCTATTACATAAGGTCGATATGTTGTGTTTCACAACCAATCAACATTATAACGAAAAATTGCTGAGTAAATCGGCGGGGTATAGAACCTTATTTCCATCGATTTAAATAATGAATTACCAGCAAATCCACTTAAATCCTTGATTCGCTGGGCCATAATCCAAGTTTTAAAAGAAAACCCCCAATTCACAACACAACTCATTTCACACACATGAACCATTACACCTACTAGATTCAAAGACCAAGTTTTTTCTTAGATTCAACCTTCCTAAGCTATATTTTAGTGTATTTAAGTGTTTCCTACTTCAATTTGGTTTCATTCCACTTAAAAGAAGGCGAGTTTGAGAGTGTAAAGCCATAATAGGGCTTGAGCAAGGGAATTTTGAGTAGAAGCTTGGAAGAGAGATTTAAAGAAGATCAAGATTTTATAATTTGAGGGATTCACTCTCAAGAAGGTAATCAAAAAAAAAAAACACTACCTTTATAAATCGAGAATTTTTTTTTATTTTTGATGAATTTTTTAAAATTTTAGATGAAGAATTGATTTCGAAAATTGTTTATTCGAATTCATTTTACTACTATTGATAAATGATTTCATTGATTTCAATAGAATAGAAATAATGAACATGATGATTCTTGGTTTACAAAGCAAAAATTCTTGAAATTTTGATATTTATTGATTCAAAGATTTTGCTATGCAATTGGTTTGAAATTAAGTTTCAAATGAGTTTAGGGTGTGTTTTGTTTTAGAAAGACTTGAATTTATCATGTTGTATGTTTGATGTTATTATTATTATTATTACTATTATTATTATTATTATTATTATTGATGATGCTTGGTATTTATTTCTATCTTGATTTCTTTCTTTATGGAAAATTTATCCATATGATAATTTGTTCATTAATTAATTTATTTTATATAATTCGTTTATGCTTCATGAGGTACATTTTTTTGTCGAAAACCCAACTTAATTTTTAAACCTTAATGACATGATTTGGGATGAGTTTAGGGGTATTTAGGTGAAGTGAATTATGAAAAAGCAAAGTATGGAAGATTCAAAAGTCATAATCTATTTATTCAATATTTAAAGTTAACCGAAATTTTTAGATTTTTGAAGAAGATACAGGTAATATTTCTTCATTTTATTTTATTTGGTTAAAAAACTATGAATTGAATATAATTTGGATATAAATAGAAGTGATATCTTTATCACCCTTATGGTAGAAAGGAATTGTTATACTATATTTGACTTAACCAGATTGTGTATGCATTAGAAAAGTTTAGAGGGATTGATTGTTTTGTGTTAAACATGAAATATGGGTAGAAGATGGAAACAAAAGTGCAAGATAAACGATACAAATTTCTAAGAATCTTGTTATACAAAGATTGTTGGTTAAGTATTTTGTATATATAATATAATGAAAAAAAACCTATGTCACAATTAAGGGATGAAATAGGAAATTAGCCGATAAAACTTTACTTAGTAGGAAATAATACTTATTTAACTATAGTGAAAGTAAGAAGTGCTAACGGGAGTTCTTAAATGAAAAAATAGAGAGAACCATAGGTTCTAAAGGAAATGAAGCAGGGAATCTAGTGGTGAGAAAAATATGAGAACGAATTCCTATAAAAATAATAATGGTATCCAAATGAAATGGAGTAGTGAAGCGTATGAATAAAAAAAAATATGGGAAGAAAAAATGAGAGATATTTATATATATAGAAAAATGGAAGAATGTTTATCAAAAAAAAACTCTTAAAATAAAAGATTTAGCTCAAGTGCTTATAGCTAAGTTGAATGAAGTATCTCTTTTTCCAACATTTCAACAATTGAACATGATAATAATATTTATTAGTGTCTTAAAAATTCATATCGACTTTGGTTGTTGTGGTATTTTTAAATATTGTTTGAAATTGAGATTGATTTAATGATTCTTTTTACTTGAAATTCTATATTAGTCATTGTAAGCTTGATGCTTGTTAGTGGAGATTGAGAAGGCCAATATAGTGTTCTGGCCTTAGTATTGATTGAACTTCAAGTTCTGAGGTGTATTGCGTAATGATGGTTAAGTTGTCATTTAAGGGGTTATTCTTTAAATCTTTCTATTCTATCATAATTTTTATTTACATGAGCTTAATGTGTTTCTATTTAATAATCACTTCTCTTTAAGAATCCAAGTAAGTAATTATGAAATTAGAATAAGAAATGAAAAAAGATATAATTGAGAGTATTCTTTTGCTTGGGACAACAAAGTGTTAAGTTTGGGGGTATTTGATAAGCTAATTATTAAAAGTGTTTTATAGTATATATTAGGGTGATTTTAAATGTAAAAGGCTATATTACACTGGGTTTCTTATTATTTTTTGTGATTTCAGGTTATATTAAGGTTATATGAAGATATGGAAGAAAAATGAAGAAAATAAAAGAATTCAGTCAATTGAAGAAAATAGACGACGATTCCATAGCGATTCAGGAAATACACTAGGATTCAGCTGGGTAAATCGGTAGCATAGAAATTCAACAATTCATCAGTGATTCAAAAAATAAACTAGGATTTGCTACAAAAATCGGTGAACCACATAGTCATCATTCCACTAGTTATCCCATTGATTTAGCTGAGAAAGTGGATTTGGTCAGGGTTCACCGATGTCGGCAACGAGAATATTGGATTAAAATTAGGGATTTGAGTTCGATTTGGATATGTACTACTTAATATACTATATATATGACCCTAGGGCTTCGAAATTAAATGCCTTGATTAGCCTTGATTAACCTTGAGTGCCATTGAAAGCCATTTATTAGTTTTAGATTGTTTTCAATTGAGTGTAATTTTAGTTTTATTGTTCTTGCTTTTGAAGATTCTTTGGAGATTCGAGTATTCAATAAAAGGTGTTTTTCATTAATGTCTTTTATTTATTTTATTGCAATGTTTATTTTGAATATATGTGAGTAGTTTATTAATCTAAACAAAGTCCGCACATGAACTTAAACCGTTTTGCAATGTAGTCATAATGAAGAAGAATTTGTGTTTAATACTTTAAACTTAATCGTATACGTCAATTCACGGTTTCAATAGATATGTTAATGTGTATTACAGTCAAGGAATTTTGTATTGCATACATAGTCTAGAATATGTATTGTGATGTTTAGTTTCTAAATCTAATTTAAAGTAGTAACTAGGATTATTTTAAAAGGTCTTTTAATGTTTATATATCTTAGGTGAATTGTGTTCAAAGTTTGATATTGATTTAGCAAATTCGATAATATTGTCTTAGTAGTAAGAAGTTTTCATACAGTGTAATGCGATGAGTCGCTAATTATGTTATGTTTTGATACATTTTTGTTATGAATTCCTAGACTTTTATCTCCTTTTATACTCATAAACTATTTTTTGTGTTTTCGAAGTAAATACATGCTATTGAACACAAAGGAGTGATTTCCCACTAAAATCTAGTCAAAGAGCTAAATAAAGGCTCAACGAGCACCTTCGGTTGTGATGAAATATCTAAGGAGTCGTTAGACAAGATTTGATCAGATTGGAGGAAACTCACCGGTCACATTGCGTATGAAGCCTTGCGAAGATCCAGGAGAAAAATGGAGCTCAAATTCCAAGAGAGTGCCCAATGCCTTTACAGTGCCTTAAGGTTGTATACATAGTGTTGGCACAGCTCTGGACTCATATTTGGTAGAATAAAAAAAAAAAAAGTTTCTTGGCGCCTTCTTAGCGATTCCTAGTGCCTTGGAGTTTTATATTGTAACGACCCGAATAATCTAATCCTAGTTGTATGTCGTGTAGGACCGTGACCTGTCTGCCAATCCTACGTGACGATCTCGGTCAACACTCGAGTGTCGACACCGAGGTAAATTAATAATTTTAATTAATCTTACTTGTGTTTGATGTCGTGTATTATTTATAACTAACTATATAAGTGTGCACGCGAGTGTAGGTTCATATCGGGAATTTGAGCGAGCGAAATAGCGATTTCATGGTGTATGCTGCGCGAATGAAAGGTAGTTAGGGCTTATGGTTGGTTTGTAGCCTATGAGTTATTCTTTCTAATTCAAGATTTACACCTAAGTCGCAATGGGAATAACAATTAGGTGTCTAAGTTACACAAGGAATTAATCGTGACCAGTCCAAGTTTAAATTATTTAATTAGCCTAAGTTATCTAATAGAGAAATTTCAAATTTACCATAAATGCCAAAGTTATGTTAGACTTAGTGGGTTATTAGTAGAAAATCATGGTGGAATCATGACAAATAAACATCATGGAAGGTCATTGAGATTTAGGGCAAATGAAGGTACAAGATTAATCAAATGGTTTAAACTTGATACCAATACCTATAAATAGGACTTTTATGTTTATTCATGCATGTTGAGAAAGAAAAAGATTCGACACTACTTAGGGAGAGAAGAAGGAGATTATTTGCTAAAAATCAAGGAAATTGAGATCCAAGTTGAAGAATCAAGCCACACAAGTTGGGGTTCCAAATAGATTGAAACAAACAAACCCTGGGTATGAACATCTCCACTATTTTGCTCAATTGAATGCACGTTTGGGGCATTTGGGGCTGAAATCTTGAAATGGAAGTGAACGCGTCAATCATATAATGATTTTGAACCTAAATTTGTGAGTTCAAATGCTTTTTAAATAAACTCAATCAAGGTTGTTGAATTTTGATTGAAATGCATAAGTTTGAGTTCAAAAATTGGGGCTTTTGAGTTGATTCTAATTGGGACTAAAATTTATATTTATATGATTGTTAGATGCATGAGTTTTAATGTCTTTAGGTGTATTTTAGTATGGTTTTAGTGTTGGACAGAATTGAGTTATGTATTTGAAGAAATGTCACAATGCAAAGTTGCAAGAATGTTATGTATTTGAAGAAATGTTATGTATTTGAAGAAATGTCACAATGCAAAGTTGCAAGAATAGATGTAGATTATGAACTCTCTAACTTATTTGGATTCATTTAGACTCCTTAGAACTAATTTTTATTAGGAAAATCAGTTATGTGTTATCATAACACATTGGTATGTTTTGTTTCAAAAAAAATGAATTGTGTTGTAGTTTGATAATATGAATTGGTTGAAAGTTTTGAGAGTTCATGAGTTCTGATTCTTTGAACTATTTTGTTGATTTGAAGGGATTATTAGGACCCAAGTGGAGTAGAAAAATAGATGGGATTACAGTCATGAATGCTATTAAATTGAAATGAGCTGATTGGATGATTTGGAATCTTCAATTGAGCTAAAATTATAACTGAAATACTATGTATCATAAATTCCTCATTTCTTCCCAAAATTGGTTGATTTGTTTATGTAATATTTTTGGATGTTTGTACAAGCTTCTCATAAAAAATCAAATTTTTTGAATATGTGGTTTGAGAGTTATGAATTTTCTAACACTGTTGATCTGAAAATCTCTCAAGTTGAATTGTTTTGATATTTTGAGCATAACTCTCACAATTTTATGCTTTAGCATTTCGTAAAGCTAATACATAGAAAAAAAACTTGAGATCATTATTTCTTAAATATTTATTCATTCTTTTATGAAAATGGGCTGAAAGTCAGTGTTAATCCATCTAGATATCCCTTTTGCAAGTGTTTGGATGTCGAGGGCCTCCACTAGTCTAAAAATAACAAAAACTCCAGAATAGTTTGAAGTACTATAAATTAAGTTTCTTAAAAGTTTCAAGTGATTTTGAGGTGTTTTGAATGATTTTCCAAATGAGTTTTGAAATAGGCAAAACTTAGTTACTTAATGAGCTAGTTTTTGACTTAAGGTGCTAGGGTATCAAATGATGTTGGAATTGAACCAAAGTTTTCATAACATGTTATTATATAACAGTAAAGGTTTCCACCGAGTTTCATGATTTTCTGGTGTGTCTAACTCAGTTTTCAAGTCATGCTTCGAATAAGAGATTGATAATTACAAATAAGGACTTAAAGTTTTACTTAGAGTCTCAAATTTGGTTTTTGATCAAATTGATGAGATTTTATCACTAACAACCTTGGTTTAAAGATAATAGACTTCAATGAACCAACAACTAGAATTTTGAAAATTTTTATGAGTGTTTTAGCCGCTTTTCAAGTTGCATAAAAACCAAGTTCTAAGAAATTATTTTAAGGTCCTTAAGGGACTGTTTTGCAAAACAATGCATTAAACCAACTTGAAATGATTGTCAATGGACTTTGATGATTCAATAACAATTAGAGAATGTTTACAACCTTGTAACACCTAGTTTAGGTATTTTGGTCGAGTTAAGGGCCAAAGGGGTATTTAATATGATTAAAAGAGACCTCTCGGGGTTATTCCTTTGCATCAAGACTTTGTACATGGTAAGAATAAGTGACTAAGGACCCCGAGGATATAGCATAAACATGTTTAAGATACATTAAAGTTATGATTTGGTCTAAGTTAAATAGAAAAGACATTGAGACAAATAGTGGACTGTTATACAATGAACTGAGATAATCAAACTTAAATAAGCTCTAACACATACCGAATGAACTCTAATATGTACAAGGGGCCTACAGCGTCAGTACCGCGTATCAGGAGTGCAGTATGGACATGTGGGAGTCGCGTTTATTTTGGATATTATTGTAGTTTAAGGTAAGTAAACCAGTAAGAGCGTCAACTTGATTTCTTTTCAACTTTTTGTTGTTAATCTCTTGAAAAACATGTCATACTTGTATTTCATTCTTGTTTCAAGTGGCATAGGGTCTAGATAGTCCACCAGTTGTTTCATCTTGCGGGTTAAGCATCTAGAGTTACCGTGGCTTCTCGTTGAGGACTATTCAAGGGATAAAGCATCCAGGGTCATCGTGGCTTACCTTGATAGTTAAGGGGCTATTGGAAGTGACTTGATGAGTCCGTAGTGCCAGGAAAACCATGTCGAGGCAGTTGGAAGTGGCCTTGGGCCCGTTGTGTCAACTTCAAGTTGTGTTATGGTCTAAAGACCCACAGTTTTGATCGGATTACCTATTTTCCTATATTTCGCTTCCTTACCACTTGATTTTCACTGCTTACTCGATTAGTATGTTTATCATGCACTTTGTTATTTTATTTATAACTTTCTTTAAATACCCACATGATTTAGAGACTATTGTAATTTATTACTCAGAAATATTGTTGAATCTCTTCTGGTTTTACTTACTGGAATTGTCTTCGTTGTCGGTAACAATTGCAAGTCCCTCGAGTAGTAAAGGGAATGAGCCTGTACTTTGTGATTTCCTCTGAGCTACCCTCAAAGTCAGCTCCATTACTCTTACTTCGTAGTTTCTTTTGTCATTTTGTTATATATATGACTATGTATTCATGATGTTTTAATGTATTTGCATACTTGGGGATGTGAGATACCCTTGATGATATATATGTATATGCGTATTGTACTCTGTATCACCAGTTATATGTATGATATCACACCGTTTACTGGATTTCCACATATAGGTTGTCCCGACTTTAATTCTAATTATCAACAATCTTGTTTAAATTGTTTTAAATTGCTTCTAATGTTGTAATCGACATTAAAGTTATCATCATGAACTTTATAACCCTAATAAGGACAATAAGGAAAATCAATTTGAAATAGAGGCTGACTATGCACGCGTTGACTGAATGAAAGTTGACTGGGGGTCTACGTAGGTCTAGTGCTGGGGGAGCCAGTTTGTGGTGACTAAGGTCATCACATATACATACGACGCTAGAGAGATCAAAAGATTTATAGTTCTGAATTCAATGGATTCACAAGATTCCTACTATCTAGTTCGTTGTATTTATAGTTCTGAATTCAGTGGATTCTCATTCATTAACTTATAAGTTGAGTAAATTTGGAGAATAATATCAGAGGAGGTCAGCAAGAACTGTTGTGGAAGTCTTGTGGATTTGGAAAGGAGTTGATCAAGCTAGGTGTGGTGTACAACTAGGTAATTCTACTTACACTAATAATTTAGTTTTAATTTGATGAATTTATGATATAATTGAGATGTGGCTGTTGAAATGGTCATGGTGGGTGTTTTGGGGTCTATGGAAGGTGAGAGCAGGGATCTCAAGGTGTTGGAATGTGGAGAAAACTCTGAATTCAAAGTGCAGAATTTTATTTTCCTGCACATAGCGCGCTAGACGTGCTAGCTAGCCCGCTACCTACGTGCAGCGCACTAATAAGGTTGACTAGCACGCTAATGAGGTCACTAACATGCTAGAAAAGTCACCTAGGGCGCGTGGTGCTCTGACAACAGCAAAATCTACAGTTTTCTAAGTTAAAATTAAACACTTTAAACAAGTCAAATATCCAAATTTAAGGTCTAAACACATTATAAAACATATGAAATGATATTAGGAGATTAGGGAAGAGTCTCGAGGGCTCCGATTATGTTTTGAGGTGTCGGGAGGCCGGATTAGCTAAGAAGTTTGTGTGGATTGTAAGTAAATTGATTAAGATATTTATTTACATTTCATTCTTGCTTTATTATTCATTACCAGTCATTTGGACCGATTTGCCTATTGTATTTTAAATGTCATGACTTGTTTCTTATCTCATTTCATGAGTTCGTTATCATGGTATTGGTTGTTGGTTAAATAGTTCATTGACTCTAAATCATGTGCTATGTCATTCTTGATAGTCGTGATATTTGCTCAAATGAAATAACATGTTATTTGGTAGGTGTTTAATTGTATTGTAAATCTATTTTACTTTGTGCATTAGATATGCAATTACATTGTTAGATTCCTAAACCATTTCATTTATTGGGTTATGAAAGTAGTTCTTGTATCTAAAACCATGATATGATAGAGATAGCTACGGCACACGGGGTCATTAGATTTTTTAAGTTATCGGGATCCCACCACTAACTTGTGCGGCATACGGGGTATGAGACCCGGGGTTGTTAGCAAGTATACATCACATGTGAGGGGCACTTGTGAGTATATATATATAAGATGAGCATTTGTAAGGATGTGAAGGCATTCATGGTATTGTTTACACTCTAAATAAGTGGAATAAGGTTGATGTGACGTACTTACCGTCGACCGACCCTAGATCATTACTCCTTAGCTTGTGTCAGTTGCATATTGTTTAACTAGAGTATCTTATAGCATGATTTCTTTTCAGCATAGTTGCTATTATTGTGCTTTCAGATACTTGTTGCATATTTGGAAATGTGAACAAAAGTCTCTCAACGTTACATTCTATTTTCTTGTATTCATCGTCTTTTTTATGATTGTGGGTGCAGATCCATCGAGTAGTAGACCGGGCAAGGAAAAGATTGGCGACTACCTTTGAGCCAGTGGAGTGTTGCTACATTAGATTTTGTAGGTTTCTGGTTTTGTTGTATGACTTCTATATACATCTTTCATATATTTTGAGTCCGACTATACATACCCCAGTGTTTACTTAGTGCACCTCAGTTTTGAGTGCACCCCCAATTTGAATTTCGATTCATAAGGGCACCCCAATTTTTGGGGTGAAAGCCCTGAAATACCCTCCATCCTTTTTCAACACATTCCATCGCACCCCACAAGCAAAACCAAAAAAATCCAGATTTCTTGACACCTTAATATCCAAATTCATCCGAAAACATCATTCTCGAAGTTGGCATCATCACCACCGTCATCGGTTGATTCAATTTTGGTATATTGGTCGTGTTTTGGGTGGATCAGAACTATCCAAAGAACTGAGTAATAAGGATCGACTATTACAGTGTGTTTCCCTTTAAATTTGATGAAATTGATGTTTATATGGTGGTTGTGCTGTTGTATTTTTTTATATTACACTTTCCTAGCACTTTCCATCGATTTATGGGTTAGGTTTTGTGCTCGTCGATGTTCGGTGGTTTAGGGCCGAGGGTACACTTTGTTATTATGTGACTAGGTACTGAATTAGAAGGCTGAATTTGCATGCATATTGTTCGGTGTAAGGGTACCAAGTTTGTAGTCTTTCATTCATTTAGTAACCCCCGAGTTTAAGTGATAGGTTCGGTTAAAGCATACCGAACCATTTGTTTGAATTCTTATTCTTATAGTTTAGTTTGAGGTAACCGATTATATGATAACACACTCGGTTGGTAAACACCAAAGTGTGTTCATAAAAGTTTGTATGTGAGTCCCGAAGTAATTGGTCAGGTGGAAATGACTTAGTTCGGTAACATGGAACTGAGTAAAAGACCATAAACTTGTCATCATAGTACCGACATCAAGTGATTCACCTCGGTATTGTGGTACCTTACATATACTAAAACACAATTTTAATATGTTTTTCATTTAATTTCCATATATATGATGATAAAATCTCACGTGTTTAATCATTCAGTAAGGTATGGCCCGGAATAAGACCACTATTACACATGAGCAAGCCGGTGCCGGCGAGAGTAGACGAGCAGAGGGAGGTGCTTCCCGTGAGGGTGGTGGTAGGACTGCCCAAACAACATCTCATAGGAAGAGGAAAGTAATAGAGCTGCATGTTGTCAAGCGTGCTTGAAATGTGAAGGCAAAAGATGTCGATGAGGATAATTCACGTGTAGGTGAGGCCCCAGAAAAAGAACTTACGTTGGCTTGTATAAAAGATAGAGAGTCTGATTCGGAACTAGCATAGTCTAGTGGAGAAGAAGACCAATATATTGATGAATTTTAAAGTGAGTATAGCAGTAGTGTCAGTGGGGAAGATGGTGACGACAATGGCGATGAGCATGTTGGCGATGATGCCAATAAGGATGGTGACGATGTTGGTGAGTCTGATGGTGAGGGTGATGGTCAGTCTGATGGTGAAAGTGATGGCGAGGGTGGCTGGTAGGAAATGTGATAAAACCAATTGTGGCAAGAGAGACATTGGCAGCACAGTCAGTGCCAAGACAGACAGCCCTAGCATAGTGAGGTGCAAGACAGTTGGTGGTAAGACAGTGCCAAAAAAATCATTGGCAAGATAGTTAGTAACAAGAAGGATGTTCCTAAAAAGGTTCGTTGGAAGAAGAAGGTCGCGCTGCCAGAAGAAGACATGTCGATTCTTTTCCTAAGTGGGTCATCTGAACGATCCCTATTACTAAGCATCAAGGACCATGTGGTTGAGGCGATTTGGAGGAACGAGGTAAAACTTTGTTTCCAATTTGGCATTTTATTGATGTCATCAGCATTGATCGAATAGTATTACTAATGCATTTACTTAATGATCTTTCAGCATTGACCATTGTTGAAGTGCATAAACCATGGTGCACAACTGGCGGATTGGGATTTACGGAGTTGCCACACTAACATTGTTGCCTTGTAGAAAATCATTCAGAAGTCCGAGTCCCAGTTGTTTCCTCGAGAATTTGGACAATATTGGGTTGTATGCAGGGGTGCAGCTGCTCTTGCCTATTTATATCATCAACTTGGCGCGGCGTCACGGGTTGAAGTCTCTCAGATTGCCAGCTACTTGACATTGCTTGAGGTAAAATGATTTGGGACTTACTTTTATGACTAGTAGTTCAATCCACTATTGTTAACTGATCCAATATTGTTCACCATAATGTAGGGATGGATCCACAATCATTTCAATCCGAGACTTGCGTGGTCAAGTGCAAAGTACGCGGATACTCTCCCTCGTGTTTGTAGGTGACTCCCTAAACCAAACTAGGCTTAGGCGATGAGTATATTCATACTATTCGTAGAAGCTTGGATGCCTTACAACCAAACGAGGTTTGAAATACATTTTAAATTTCTCACAGTATGTTGATATTATGAACAAATTTTAATATGATATATTTGGTGCCTACTTCGAATAGGCGACTTGGGACCCTTACTCTAAGTTAAGGTCCAATGGCATTCTTGTCTTCGCGTTCTACACTGGTTGCATTAGGTACATGGATGTGATCAATCCTTATCACCCAGACGGGTTCCTACTACAATTCGGCCACGTGCAAGGGATTTCGAACCCTCCTTACAAGCCAATTCGAGCTAATCGAGGACCTTCCGCCCTCAAGTATATTATCAAGTACAACTTTCAACCCAAAATGAGGGATAGGTGCCATAATCATGTGCTTACACCCGAAAGTCTATAAGAGAAGGTTGTGTTAGAGTGGGACTGCATAGCAAGTTATCTTGACTCGTTTATTGAACGATCACATAATAATGTTGAGAACCCTATATATCGCGGTGATAGCTTCATTGGTGATTTCTTGGTTGATACAAATATGGTGGAGGTAAAATCTATATACTACTTAGAACATTTTGTTAGTACATTCAAATATATGGCGTACTAATTCTTTTGTTAAAATGCTTTATTTTATTTTTTGCAACGAGTCAGATTAACACTAGATATCGCGTTGGCCTGGCTCCACTAGCCTGAAAAAGAGCTTATCGTTAAGTCCGCGAAGCGAGTGCCAAACAATGTCATGAAGTACTTGTCTGGGAAAGGTCCCGTCACTACTGCCACTACAACTACAATCACTACATCTGCGAGGACATGAACAATTAGATCATCCCAACACGACAGTACAAGAACAATTAGAACATCCCAACATAATAGTACCAGTGATGCTCGGGGTTCAAAATATGTTTGGTATGGCAAGAAAGGGAACAAGTGATTGTGTTCATTGTTGCAAACTTTGTTGATTGATGGCTATTTGATACTATTTGATAATGTGTTGTATGGTTTGGTATTCGATACTTTATTGTTGTATGGAATGTTAATTGATTATGAGTTGTTAGGCATAGATGGTTACTTGATATTGTGTTGATTTGTGGCTTACTGTTAGTTTGATTCTAGATTTGGTATTTGCTTCTGCATGTATGCTCCGTAGACTCGGTGTTATATTAGTGAATGCGAAGTGCCTAGCTTGGTACCCATACACCGAGTTGAGGTGTTAATGTTTGGTCTCGTACGAACGAAACAAGGTTGCACCCCTAATGAAACTCTTAGTGCACCTCAAACCATTATGTTAGACAACTAATTCGGTGCCTAGTAACCAATTGAAAATGTAGACAACCAAAAGAAATAAACAAATATTGAAAAATAACAGACATGAAATGAACATTAATAGCAAGTAACCACGGGAACAAGGTTCATACAACATTGTTAGACACGACTACAACACACACATTGCTCGAGTTTTCATTCAAAAAGCCAAAAACAAGAATCTCGAACACATAACATTGTTCAACTAAGTATGCATATGTAATCCAAGTGACATTCACAAACAAAAAACTTCAAAATATTTTCAACAACTATCATCTGTTAAAAAAGGTCAATAAGTCCATAGTTCATTCAAGACAACTATAGATGGTGTCCCTAATTGATCTCCATCTTTCGTTGATGTGGTTTCTAATGTAATGAAGCCTTCTCTCCACTGACGCTAACCTTTATTTACATGTGTCCCATAATGCAAATATTGGAGGTAATGGGGAACTCGGTTTCAACCTTACCTGTTAAATAATGAGCATACATAGCAATGACATAATTAAAAGTTAGTACAACAAGGAAAATAGCAACAAAAAGTGGAATGACTAAATGACATAGACAATGATGAGATTATTACCCCAATGAAGTGAATGGCGTCTATAATGGAGATTCCAACTATTACACGACAGCTAAATTCTAGAGGTGGCTTGCTTCTAGGCGGAGGGAATGCCAAACACAATGTATTGGATATGAGAACAACCATCACATTCAATGAGGTGGATATAATGAGTCCCATATCAGGAAGTGACATCCAATTTTCCACTGATATCGCATTCTTATCACATTGGGTCGCAACAACTAACTGGGCAAAGTCCTCTTTCCCATAAATATTGACCTACGAATCTCGGTTCGCCGTCAACTCCTCTACCATTCATTCCCTTACTCCTTTATTCGTATTTATCAGGCAAACCTAAACACTTTGCCACAACCTAAAACCCGAGTGACCATCTCCATCAACTTTAAATATCCCATCAACATGGGGCTCCCATATTTTTGAATAGTGAGATGATAATCTGGAAGAAGAGGCAGACGTGCCCTTATTGAAACCAAATGTCTTATGAACTTTTATTGGACGACCCACTACCGATGGACGGATCTCAACTGATGGATGGATATGAACTGATGGACGGATCTCAACTGATGCTATCTCAACTAATGGAACCTCAAAAATGGAAACTCAGATAATGCTATCTCAAATGATGGATGAATCTCAACGGATGGAACCTCGACTGATGGAACCTTAAATGATGATATCTCAACTGATGTTGTAGACGAAGAATTATTCCATTTCACTGATGCTGCAGAAAAAGACCCCAATGGTATGAATAACTTTTTCTTAGCAGAAGTAGACCCCTCCTATGTGAGTACATACTCAAATCTAAACGAGTCTCTCTTTGTAGAAGTATCATCATCCACCGCAGTCTTTTCTGGCTCCTTACTTGTCTTTTTTCCTTTTCCTTTTGAGCTTCTTTTTTCCCTTTTCCTTTTGCAACAGGTTGCCTCCCCTTTGTCTTGACTTTCTCTCAAGGAATGACGACAGGTGTAGATGAATGAACACTAATCTCCTTAAGCTGTTGGATGATCGTAATGCATGCATCCTTCTCATTACAACATTCAAACTTTTCGATAACTCGTTGAATCTCAGCATGAAAGTCGCACTGCGACCGACCAACAACAGCATTAAGAATAAGGCTCAACTTATGCCAATACATGTCGATGTCCTCAAGTGTAGTCGGTGAGTTAGCTAATAAATGAACTCCAATCTTGTGCACACAAGAAAGTCATTGCGTCCTGTGTAAGTGACAACCACACATCTTCTCATCAATTCCTACCCTCTTAGCCATTGGGAACTCATCTTTAATTAACTGTAATGCCTTAATGGCCGTGTGTTGGTTGCTAAACATGCCATGAATGATTTTCCTTAAAGTTTCAAAATTTGCCGCTGAGTTCTCCAGATGACGTTTAAGGGCGGAATGTGCAGATTCAACCCTTTGAGTAGTTGTGATACCAAGGTGCTTAACTTCATTCGTCCATGCGGAGACAAGATATTCCTTGTGAAGGCTCACCCCTATATTTTTCAAGTAAGCAAGCAAACCACGCTTACTACCATACTCATTTTGAATTTCCTGCAATGCAATTTAAATTGGCCATCGGATTTGGCGTACATCAATAAGTTCCATCTCTTAATGAAAATACTGAAACCTCATCCCTTGCCCACATTTTCTTGGTTTTGGTCAAAATATTTTTGTTGATGTGCCAAGTACACAGAAGATGTCCAGTATCCGAAAAGACTTCACTGATTAGCCCCAACTCCCTATTGGTAACAATGACAGTTGGTGCCCTAACTTATCTAACAATCCATTGACAATCTGCAATGCCCTATTGTAGCTATCATTGCTCTCATTTGATAAGAATCCAAACCCAATTGAGAATGTAATACCTGTAGACGTAACCCCAACAATCTCCTAAAAAGGCATGTGGTACCTATTCGTCTTGTAAGTACAATCCATCAAGAGAACATTCGAGAAGCACCGCAACAACATAATGGATTCAGGATGAGCCTAGAACAAGTCACTAACCACATTCTTTGTTTTTTCTATGCTAAGACATATACTTGTATGTCTTAATTAAGTGCATCAGCTGCTGCAATTGTAATCTTCCCACCAACTCTAATTCCGTTGCTTTTGCCTTTCATTAAGATTGTGCGAATGGTTGAAGAATTCAGTTTTTCTCTTTCCTTAAAAGTAGTTAGAATCTCAAAGGGCTTAACATTACCCTTAGTCATCTGTTGCAACACCACTTTCTCATCTAGATTCAATCTACCAATATATAAGTGACTTTCCAAGTAGATGTCAGTGTCATGGTTGTGTTGGCCATATACAAGATTCACATGCCATAATGAATCAAGGAGTTCTTTCGCATTAATGGTAAAAGGTCAATTACATTTCTTTGTCCCAATTTTGTATCTTAAATTGTCTTCTTCTTCCAACCTCATCTTGGCAAAGAGTTTTGACTTCGCTTTCTTTTTCTTTGCATCTCTCTCCACTTGTCGAGCTCTCGTTTTACCTAATTTCTGGGCAAGCCCCTATATGTTCGACCCCTCTCACAACCCAAAGAAACCCTTCCCCTATGACCACCCCCTCCACCGTCAGATTTCTTGGTGACCAACATAAACTGAAGATTGAGAACAACTCTTTAAAGCTAAGTAATGGCTTTTTCCTTCGTTCGGAATGGCCCTTCAGGAACAAAATTACTAAAACAGTCAGGATTTCCACCAGAAGATGACAATGACTGCAAAATAATATAAGATTCATTCAGTTGTAAAACATCTTAAAATATATATAAAAAAAAACATTACTTCGGTTGGTAAAGACCAACTGTCCCACTGATAAATCAGTATGTACACACCGACTTAACCATCAAGTCTTGGTAACCTCACTCCGAAACTGAAGTTGAGCCTCGGTTACCTCACTCCGAAACTGACGTTTTCCGAATCATAATTTAAAAATTTCGGGTTCAGTTGTCAGGTGTCAAGCATAAACTATACTGCTCGGTTGGTAAGAGTTGAACCTTAAAAGTAATATTCGGTATCATTCATCCAAACCAGATTTTTTCAAAATTTGAACAACAACTAGTATATTTCGGTGGGAGATGACCGAAGGTACATACTTTTGTTGGGTACCATTTACACGAACAAAAGATTCCAACTTCGTCCCTATACCACCGAACCACTTCAAAAACCAAAAAGATGGTTCTACACCGATAAAAAGTAAAGTAAAGGTTAATATTACCTCTCCTTATAATACATCGTCTTCCATACTATGTTCCTCGACCATTTCAACAAACAAACAGATTTCAAATCACGATGATGCAAAAACCCTAGAAAATGAAATAAAAACAAACATTACGAACCCAAACAAAGACATCTCCGCTGATTCTAACCCAATAAATGTGAACAAGTTGACACTTACAACACTCGGTTATGTCTTTTGCTCTGAAAAATGGACGTGCTCCGGGAGTTGAATGACGGAGAAGACGATTGTGAGTGGGGTGGGGTGCAATCGATCGTGAGAGGGTTGGGTACAAGTAGGGAAATCAGGTACTTGTTGGGGGCAAATAAGTTATTCCCATCAGGGGCATATACGGTATATAGGTAAAAAGGGGCGCTAGGTTGCACTAAGTAAACACTGGGGTGCATATAGCCGAACTCTATACTTTTGGGGTTGTATGTACGATATGAGAGATAGTACCTTAACCATATATATGTTGATATATTATCATCGTCATTTTCTATATATATATATATATATATATGAATGTGATATTTGTTTCATAGTTTTCCACATATTTAGGATTTATATTAAAAGCTTCTGCTAAATTCTTAAGACTTCTGTTGAATAACCTTTAAGTTTTAAACTTTTAATTAACTCTGACTTATTGATTGACATAAGATAAGAAAATGCTTATTTCAAAAATTAATTGGTGAGAAAAAAAGTTTTGGAAAGGCAGATTAATTCGTTATTAAGTCCTACGTGGCGAGATTAGGGCTTAATGACGAGATTAGGCTACGCGGTGGTGCCCTAATTTAAAAAGGGGTCGTCATAGTATCTCACATGGAAGGATACCCACTTGAGTCCACTAGGTGCCCAATGTGGTTGTCCAGGTTGGTCACACAAATACAAAACATCACAGAATCCACACGCACACTAAACACAACACACCGAGCTTTACCAAAAGCCTAAATCGGGTTATTTAGTGTGCGTATTATGGTTAATCACCTGCTTAGGGACACATGGCGTTACAATGCACACACCATATGTGACTATTTGGGATCCGTGGTAGTCCATTCATTTCAATACTAAGATGACCTATTTTGGCACACTCAGAACATCTTTGTTGTCGATGGCCATTCATTGCAGCTTTACCCCTATTTTCTCAAAAAATTTCATCACCGTTTTCGAATTAGGAAATGATAGAGTAATCCACTTTGAGCACATAGTGGGCCCAAATGAATGTCCGGCCATGTGATACACCTCGAGGTGTGCATTTAGCACCTTGAGATTTGCGCTCACAGTCCTAGTGGTGTTTTATATGGAGGGACATACTTGGACTCACTGGGTGACCAAAGTGGTTGTCCAAAGTAGGGTAGTTACAAAGCATTTTCCTTTGGAATTTCCTGTAAAGAGATAAAGCCACTCTTTCCCTACTCCTCTGCTCTCTCTCTCTTAATGGCGAAGTTGGTTGCGCATCACATAATGCCTGCCCTAGGCCTTCCTCTGAGAACAACTGCGCTTTCTTTCAATCGCAGAAGCCTCCAAGATGGTTCCTTTTTCTCCTTGTGTAGGCGATTCGCCTCTTCGCCTTCGAAGATAAGCATGAGCTTGAAAGCTGGCATCGTCGGCCTCCCAAATGTCGGAAAATCCACTCTCTTCAACGCCGTTGTAAGCTCCTTCTCTCTCTCTGCGTTTGTTTTTTTTTTCTTCCCTTCCATTGGTTACTAGCGGTCGTGATATAAGCATGAGCTTTCCTTTTTCTTTCTGATTAACATACCCTTTGAACCAATGGTAGGCTGTAGTAGTTCTTCCCGACATCCCCATAGTATCCATTTATATTTTTCGTGCTCTCATGGCCTTGATATAAGCATAGTATTCTTCACTAGAGAAAATGTGAAAACATAATAATATACTTGCATTTGGGCGATTGATGAATTATCCACCATCATCAGGTTGAAAATGGGAAAGCTCAAGCTGCCAATTTTCCATTTTGCACAATAGAGCCCAATGTTGGTGTTGTTGCCGTACCGGATCCACGCCTTCATGTGCTTTCAGACCTTAGCAAATCTCAACGTGCTGTGCCTGCCTCTATAGAATTTGTTGATATTGCTGGGCTTGTTAAAGGCGCCAGCCATGGAGAAGTATGTTCCTATAATTCTTGCGCACTTAAATAGGCTTCTTCTGCATTGTTCAACTTGTTTGATACTTGGTTTTCTCCCTTTTAGGGATTGGGAAATAAATTCTTGTCACACATTCGGGAAGTTGATTCCATATTGCAGGTATGTTTTTCTTGATAGAGTATCTTTTTTGCTTTAGTAGAATCTAAAAATAGCTTTCGTTGTTTCCTGGAAATTCTGCCAGAAAAGTTGAAAAACTTGAAAAACAATTAAAAGTTGTTAGAGTTGTTCAAATGATTTAAAAACACAAATTGGTTTTATTCTTAATCATGCTATTTATATTTGAAATTTTAGTTGTGTTGGCATTGAGTCAAGCTTATGGAAGAATTTGATCCACTTAGCCAACCCCGAAAAATTTGGTATAGAGGCTTTGTTGTTCGTGTTTGAAATTGCGTGTTTTATTGGCTCTTGGAATTATGTTTATTACTATTCATAAGTGTACAACTATTTGGGTTTTTGATTCCTTTTGTTCTCTTGATTCATATTTTATTAGTTTTTTTTTTTTTTTTTTTTTTCCTACTAGCTATTGTAACTGTTTTTATCATCTATTTTATCATTTGCATAGCATACTCAAAATTATCTCTTTTATCGTTTAAGTTTATGTCGCTCTTCAAGAATCAAGGCCATTGATTTTAAAACAATCTGCCTAAAATTGAACCTTTCTAACTTTGTGTGTGGATATGCAAAATGCTATCATCATTCCAAGATAACTCATGTAATTCATTTAAGCTGATGTAATGTTCTGATTTTATATTTAATGATATAATTTTAATTAATACCAAGATTTGTTTGTTTGAAATTAAAGGTTAGTAGTATCTACATTTGAATGGGGTTTTTCTTGTGAGGAGTTAGGTATCATTAGCATCTAGGCATATAAAAAGAAAACCGTTAGGTTTTAGTACTGCTTTGTGCTTGCATCCACAATGTCTCCTGTTTTGTAGACCCATCAACGATCCATAGTCTTAGTTCCATTCATAGTGAAGTTGCACCTGCTCTCCAATTGTTTCGCTTGTTTTGCGATAATCGAATGTCTATAGGGTCCTTGTTGCATATTATTATGACAAGTATGTTTATTCCTTCATTCCGAGTGGTAGCTTTTGTAGCCAGCTTAGTATCAAATCCTTGATCTTATTCTTATACATTGTTTTTGAATTTTCTAGAGCGAAATCTATTCAATTTCCCTTTTGAATGTAAGTTTTCTCTATTGCTTCGAATCTTTGGTTGCTTTATTACGCAAAACAAGTGAAGGTATGGTGTTTGGATAGATGTAGGATTTTGATTGGTTATCGAAACATGTGGCTCTCGTACATTGTAGAGCACATAAAAGCTTTTAGAACCCATTTGGCTCGTTGTAAATGAGAAAAAGAAGAAACTTGTAAGAGAAGCCAAGATAGGGATAAAAGGGTTTCTTCTCCAATTATCCGCCAAAATGGCCATAACTCTCATAATGGTAGAAATGACATGAAATTTTAGTATGTTCTTGACTCCCTGAAGAGGTTGGCTTAGTCATATCCAAATTTGGTGGTCGTTTGAACTCTGAGCTAGGAGTATATGACGCGTTTCATTAACCAAACAGAGGAGCCTTTGTTGGCACAGTCGTAGGAGAATGACAAGATCTCTTTCTTGCTTTGTCTAAACAAGTTAAAACTTGGACATGTGAATACCTTTAGATCTACAATATTTGGGGTCATAGACGTAAAACATATATCTGGTTTGTAAGATATGATGCTTTCACAGAGCTAATGCGCATAGAATGTAATCTGATGATTGCTTTTAGGTGTCTTAAAGAGGTAGTTGTATCTCTTAATCTTCACGAAATTTTATGAAATTTGTGTTGTAAATCTACGAGATATCAATTTGCTTACCGACCTAAGTAATCTTTGAATTGAATATACTTAAATCGCCTTTAGATTGTTGAACAAAGCATGATTTTAAGGTTTCGTCAACTTGTGTGGCAAGAGATGAAGGATATCGGGTTCTTCTCCTTGGCCGCGTTAACACTGACTCCTCCATGACTTTTTTTAGTGAAATGCATTGTTCTTCTAGCTCAAAGCTCATATGACCACCAAATTGAGTCAAATTGAAAGAAAAACTAAATATCAAACAAAAGAGTAAAGAGATGAATGGTGAAATAAAAGAGTAGAAATACATATGAAATGTAATTTCAGAAGTCAAATAGAGGAAGACAGAACATGAAAGAGAGAGATCTAGTAATTTAATAGGTACTATAAAGAAATCGATTAATTAATATAGGTAATACAAATAAAGAAAGAAATATGCTAATTAATAGGTAATTAAGGCGGTAAAAATGACAATTCTAGCGATGAATGAATCTTTTGCTATTTGTTCTTTTATATATTAATTATATATATAGATAGGGTTGTACTACCATCAGCAATGGGAGCTAAAAGAAGTTCCCATGGCATAGGAACATTTTTTAGAACCATTGGATTAAATTCCAATGGTGTATAAACTAGTAAACTCCACTTATGAGAACATTATATGCGCTACATAGCCCATCCCAAGTGTGGATAAAGGAGAACGTCTTCAAAGCCCATTTTCCATACCGAAAAATTGGGGAGGGTGGTTCCAAAAACATTTTTCATACCCTAAAAATGGGGGAGGGAGGTCCTAAGCCCATTTTCCATTCTCAAAAATTTGGGGAGGGTTGCGATATGTTGATAGGCAGTGTGAAACTTTGTCACTCTTATTAAATGGATCAAACATATATAGACTTTGGGGCATTCCCACCTAGTGACGCTATATCGAAGCCCGGGTGTAGTGGAAAATAAACAAGGGTGTGTTAGAGTTGACGCAAAGATTATGGAAGGGCGGTTGCGGTGGTTTAGACACCTGTCAAGACGGTCTACAAATGCCCTCCTCTAGAAAACTCGACTCAATAGAAACTGAAGAAATTCGATGAGATAGGAGTAGATCGAAGCTAATTTGAGGCACATATGGATTAGGAGGGATTTAAATAATTTTGGAAGCACACCATCAATTGCACTAAATCGAGCGCAATGGAAGAGATTGATCCATGTAGCTGAAACTAACTAATTCGGGTGAGGTTGTGTTGTTGTTGCTGTTATTGCTCTTGTATACACTAGTTTATTTATGCTTAACAAGGGTCATTAGTGTTAACAACATTAAATACACAATACAAAAAATTCCATGACATGGAAACTTAGTTCCCATGTCATGGGTACTATGCGTTTTGACCATTGGATCTTAATCCAATGGTGAGTAATGTTGTGCATTTAATGTACTATGCATTTAATGATCATTTAATGCATTCAAATTTTGAATTTTTATTTCGCATGGTAGTTCTACCTATATACATATTTATATATAAACACAAAATAATGTGTTGTAAAGCCATCTTATGTCCATTAGAGTTGCAGTCAACGATAAATATACATGCGTTTGGTTATTGGTGCCCGTAAGTTCAATTTCTCTTTCAATAGTATTTATGGAATTCGTTGAAGAAGAGCTAAGACTAGGAAAGGATTGGGACTATGTTGTCCATTACCACCCAATCAATGCTTTTAGTTGATTTTTTGACAAGCCTTGTGTTCTGGTTAATTTATAATTTTGGAAAAAATTGGTAAGAGAGGTCCCAAACCCATTTTCCATTCTTGAAAAATAGAGGAGGGTTGCGATAGGTTGATAGCCGGCGTAAAACTTTTGTCACTCTTCATGAAATGGATCAATCACATATAAACGTTGGGCAGTTCCTACCTAGCGACGCGCTGCATCGGAACCCGGGTGTAGTGAGAAATGAGCAAGGGCGTGTTTCGCTGTTTGGAAAGCTCACCATCAATTGCACTTAATCAAACATAATGGAAGAGTTTGATACATGTAGCCGATCCCAATTAATTTGAGACTGAGGCTATGTTGTTGTATCATTCGAGCAAAAGAACAAGAAATTTTAAGATCAAGCGTCAAAAGTGCCTCTCGTTAGGAAGGTTGGTTGGTAAGAACTCCCTTTGGTTATCTTTCATAAAAGAAACTTGTAGATATGTATTATTATACTAGTTTGTGTTTATAAGGTGGTGTATTGTCTTAGTTTAAAGAACAAAGAGAACTACTGAAATTATATTGATAATGGAGAAGAAATCTTATAAGAGCAATCCTAAACCCTAAACCCATATCTATCCGAGAGGCTGGACTTTCTCCAACTACTAACCAGAGTAGAACCCAAATTCTAATCACTTTTCTCATATGCCCTCATATGATCCTACATCCGTTATTTATACATTGCATTGCTTGTCACACTTAACTAACTAGAATACTTGAAATGACTAACCGCCCCCTTCAAAAAGTACTTTATAAGTGATACCAAAAAGAAAAGTACTGTAAGAACATATTTTGTTACTTTATTTTGGTCATTATGGAAACGTTTCGGGTTGTCCGCTGCTTTGAAGATAAAGACATTATTCATGTGAATGGAAAGGTTGATCCAAAGTCAGACATTGATGTAATCAATTTGGAACTAGTTTTCTCAGATTTGGACCAGGTATGTACTTCTGGTGTTTTATATTGGATCATAATGGTTGAGTTTAGTTTCACGACACAATCCTTCTTTCTGTAAATGGATGAAACACGAACAGTTCTACTTACCTTGGCAAGTGGCAAGGCATGGTGTTATGTACACCTACATTATTGTTTTTTCATGATATTTTCAAAATGAAAAATTCTTGATTTTTGTTGTTGCAGACGTTTCGTTATTCGATTCATTTTGTTTATTTTATTTTCAAATGAGTAAACCATTTAAATGGCTTGACAAGGGCAAACTTCTCATTAGCTTGAGCATTGTAGGTGTTGCTCATTTGCATACCCATTACTCTGTCTCCATGAAATACTCATGCTTAATCATTGGGACATATTATTGCCATGGAAAATGATTTGGTGATCCGTTTTGGGACACCCGGTTGTTGGTGTCTATTGATTCACTCATCGATGTTTGTGCGCACACAAATCGATGTGCATATAATGGACACCAATAATCGGGTGTCCATTCTAGGTGTCCCAAAAAGGTCACCCTAGCATTGTCCTATTGCCATTTATGCTTCTTTTGTGCTTAGAGTTGTTTCTTCCTTTCCAAAAATATTGAAGTTAATACTTGCTACTAGTGAGAATCAATGCCAATGGTATATACACATTAGCCTAGCTACCAGGTGAGGATTAGGTAAACTAACAAAGCTAAGTTGTTCCTTTTTCAAGAAATGCAGATTGAGAAAAGACTGGAGAAACTGAAGAAAGGGAAGGCAAAATACTCACATTCAAAATCGAAGGTAGAACTAGAACCTCTTTTGTTGGTTTCCATTATGTGCAGCACTCATCATGAGGGGTTGATTTCTATTTAGCATGGTTCAATCCATTATGAGGAATTAAACTACATCTATGTTGGTCCTTGACTGAATCCAATTGTTTATATATCTAAGGAGGAAGCAGAAAGGTCCGCGTTGCAAAGAATTCAGCAAGCACTAATGGATGGAAAACCAGCTCGATCTGTGCCTTTGTCAGATTTTGAAAAGGAATCTATAAAACACCTTTGTTTACTCACAATGAAGCCAATTATATATGTGGCTAATGTAGCAGAATTTGATCTTGCCGAGCCAGCCAATAATTCTTATGTTAAAGAAGTGATGGATGTTGCATCTGTTTTGCAATCTGGATTGGTAACAATATCAGCACAGGTACGATATTCATGGATGGTGCTCAATTCCTTCATTTCTTGATTGTGATTCTCAATTGGTTCCATGATTAATGACTGGTTAACTACTTTTTTCTTATCTGTTGTGTGCGGATTCATTTTATAGTTATAAAATTTACAATTGTCTTATTCACAATTGCATTGTATAATTAGGATCCCTGCACTTCTTTCTTGTAATGACTTATACTGCAACCTCGTTGGTTGTTTTGCAGTCTTTCTTGTAATGACTTATACTGCAACCTCGTTGGTTGTTTTGCCCAACTGCAATGAAATCTTCAAGCTATACATTTGATAAAGTCATCATTTGGATTTGCCTTATCATCTAATTAAAATTGTAGAGTTTATTGAAATCTCCCTAGCTTGTTTTTCAAGTTGTGTTTGCCTGCTTCAAGAGCACCTTCTATAAGGTATTTTATTTTTAGCTATATCATGGTAGGTATTGAACTTACAAGCAACACACAATAGAATTATGACTGAGTATGATGGAAGTATGTGCCTATAAATAGAATTGTCATAATGGGAAATATGTTTTTTTTTTGTTCTATTTTACTTAAATGTTTAAATATTGCTATTAATAAAGTTTCTTACCCATGGACAGAGCAAAGCGGTGAATTTGAGACTTGAAGAGGAGTTGGGTGAGATATCTATGGATTATTGGTTACTAAGGAGATGTTAAGGCTCTGATTAAAAAGGGGCTTGCTAAACACACACACCCAATGCCCATATACGCACAACTCTAAAATCTTTTGACAAACTACCCTTCCCCTCACACAACTCTCACTTCACATACATCACTTTCCTCCCCAAGAACCCCACCCTCAAAGGCGTTGTCGTCAACACCCCTGCTGGCATTGTCGCTACCACCTCTCGCTTTCGCCGCTCCGCCACCATCGCCACTGCTCTTGCCGCCATCGTCCCCACCCTCGCCACCGTCGTCGGCGCCCTTGCCACCTCTCTCTCTATATATATATATATATCTGACCACCATCACTCTCTCTAGATACGACCGCCATCACGCACTCTCTCTCTAGATTCGTCCACCATCACATAAAGAGTTTATGGTGTCATCTTGTCCGGCGACGCAGGCCGAAGACGATGACCATGTTCAGCCACATAGGCCGAACATGTGTTGAATGTTCAACCAACAACATATGTTCGGTCAGCGTGGTCGAACATATCTTGAATCTTTGGCCAACATGGCCGAACACGGTGCTTAGAGTTGGCTGCCAAATCTGGTGGGGAGAGAGAAAGAGAGAAGCGACGACGGTAGTGGCAACGATGGACGAGAGAGAGGTCAACCACAGTGAGCGACGACGATGATAGTGGCGCCAACGACGATGGTGGAAGGCGGTGAGTGAGGGCAGTGGGTAAGGAAGGTGGTGCGCGTGTGAGAGGTGAGAGTAATTTGGTCAAGAAATTGAAATAGTAGTGCGCATGGTGTGTGTAAAGGCATTGGGTGTGTGTGTGTTTAGCAAGCCCCTTAAAAATGATATTATTAACGCTAATGTTAGAACTAGGGATGCAAATGGGGAGGGTAGGGGATGGGGACCTCATCTCCATCTCAATCCCCGCTTAAGAATTCATCCCTCCATCCCATAGCCATCTTCATGCAGGGATGGATTTTCATTCCCATCCTCGTCTCCATCTAATGCCCGCGGGGATGGAGAATCCCTGTGGAAATTTTTTTTTCCCCATTTAATTCCTCACTGAAGATTCCCGCGGGGATGATCTCGCGAAAAATCATTACGGGGAAAATTTTCTCTCCACTTAATTTTTCTCAAAAAAGAATTATATGAAGGTGTCAAAGACACGTACACATGTATATGTGTATTGGTATTTTTAAATGGTATTTATACACGTAATATACATATGTCTATTGCTAGCATAAGCATATATATTGTAATATGATATATAGATTTTTAACATATGTGAAAGTGTGTGTACTATATATTTATTAGAAACTATGGAATATTATATATACATATAATATATACTTATATATAATACATTGTATGGTATAATTGATATATGTATATATATAACTGATATATGGAGATCCCCAATGAGGTTACCCATTGGGATCCCCGAGGGGATTACCAATGGGGATTCTCCACAGGGATCCCCGCGGATATATTTTTTTATCCATCCTACCCGTAGCCGCGTGGGTGTGACATTTTCTCCCCATCCCCATTTAAATTCCCCATACGTCTGACCCGTCCCCGTTGTGAGGAGTCCCCGCCCCCCGTGGGGATTCCCCGCACCACTTGCATCCCTAGTTAGAATCAAAGTTAGCAAACGTTTAGTTCATAGGTAAAAAAGTTTTGTTACGCTTAGGCCAAACAACCAAACAACCCAACACGACAATGATATATGTTTATACATGGAAGAAAATGCAAAGGCCCTAACTTGACCTGTTCACTGGGCTAGGGGTCCGCTAGGCCCGCTTGACTTGGGCCGAGTTTGGTCTTACAAATTCAAGACAAGCCCGGCATAGGCTCGAGCCCGTCTGTTTAATGGGCGGGCTTGGGTTTGTGCTTTTAGCCCAGGCCCGACCCGCTTTGAATAATAATGATATTTTTTATATGCACCTTGTATAAAAATTAATACCTTGTATAAAAATAATGTTAAATGTCAGTTTGTGAGGTTTGAAGCTAGACCCTTACACTCATTTAAGTAAGTTCGAACCACTTCACCACCTACTTTTTTTTGTCTAACTCTTAAAACTTAATAAATATATTTGGTTTTTTAAAAATAATAACAAACCTAATTAGGCCCGCCCAAGCCCACCCAATATCGGGCTTGGCCCCACCTCATCAAAAGTCGGGCTTGGGCAAGTCCTTGAAAAATAACCCCGTCTAGGCCCGGTCCGGGCTCGCCAGTTGAACTGGTCTAGCTCTAACTATTCCATGTCATTGAGATGAGACAGCTGAAGGAACTCAATGCAACAAGGCTACATATGGCATTACAAGAAAAACCATAAATTCTTTATATAGTTGAAGAAACTTAATGTTTCTAGGAATTGCATATACTAACTTACTAAGCAATTGTCCAACCAAAAATTCCTTTTGGAATGGGTAAAATTCTATACCTGATATAATTAAAGGGCAATACAGAATTCTTGATGCAAAGGCTGTTCCATCATTTTGCATACAATTGTTAAAAGGAGATCTCTCGTAAGTCATCTTAATTAAAATGATAAAAAAAATAATTCTAGCAATTGTTTTATGCAAAAGCAATTATGCCTTCAGGACATCAACTAGTTTGAGTCATTTATGCTTTCACATTCAAATGAAGTTCAAATTTAATGAAGCCTTGCCTTTTGGCCAAAGTAATTAATAAATAAATTGGAAAATTTCAAATGATTCTGACGACATTATATATGCTACCTTTTGCTTTATTACAAGTTCTATATATTGTGAACTATGATCAAATCTTTGAACTATGATCAAATCTTTTCTTTTTATGCTTTATTACAAGTTCTATATATTGTCTTATTGTGGTGGAAATAACATAAACTAAGAGTTAAAAGGTTCAAGATTTGGTGATACGCATATGGGTGGTTTGTGTGTGTTGTAACATTTAAATGAACTAGACGTCCAGAAATGTAGAATGGAATAGGAACCTTAATGAGTCCCTAACTCCATTTGGCTTGCAAGCCAATCGACAAGCTTATTTCTTTCTCTCTATGCTGATGAATGGACATCTAATATTGCCCCATCAAAACCCAATGGGACCTAGGACTGATAGGTCACCAATTGAACCATAGTTTGAGATCAATCCCTGTACTAACGGTACTAAAAAGGAATTTTGGAGAATTATATGCAACAATCAAGGATTGACGGCCCTTTATTTAGAACTAAGCTTCACATGCCAAGTCTCAGAATGCCATTGCAATGAAAAATCCTAGAAATTGTCATTCTGCACAACTGAACCATAGCCCAGGGCAAATCTAATGGAGGATTAGAGGAGATAAATCAATTAGAAGAAGAGAGAAGGAATTTCAGCAAATATCAATCTTGTTCAATATTCTATATCATAACATTTGTCCTAAACACCTCTATATAGGACCAATGTTCTAAAACTCCTAATGACCTTTTAAATTTACATTAAATAAAGTGACAAAAATAATTAAAACTTACTAATTCTAATAACACAAAACTTCTAATAAAATGGAAACTTCTAATCCTAATCAAATCAGAAACTAAACTTCTAATCTTACGAGGACTCCAACAACGAAACTCCTAATCTAAATCAATCTTGGATAAGGCTTCACACGTCGGCTTGAAAAACTCGACTTTGATGAGTTAGCAACAATGTAGTTCTCCAAAAGATCACGATCAAGACGTATAAACTCATCCTCAGAAATTCATGAAGCATCAGAAGTTGGACGATTCCTCCAAGTCACCAAATATCGACGACATCCACCATTAAAAGAAGACACTATCTCATCATCTAATTTATTAACAATATGCTCAAAAGATGCAGAACTAGGTGGAAGGCGTGGCTCTGAAGCTTACTAGGTTACTTCTTGCACAAACGAGTTAAGTTTGGCTGCACCAAGAAAGTTCAGTGGGACAACAGATAAAACACCTTATTAGTGCGCAACAACAATATCAAAACAACACTGTAACAACCCCTAAACAACACCAAATAATGCCAAAATTGCAATACTGCAGCAACACCACCAGTAGAATTTTGCAACACTACGCAGAATTTCAACCACCAAGAAAGTAGAACGGTAGCACAACAGAAGAAAAAGAGAAAGAAAGGAAATAATATGAGGGAGAAAGAAAGAAAGAATGCAAGAACCTCTTGCTTAAGAGAGAGAAAAATAAAGGGAAGAAGGAGGAGCACCGGAACTTAGGATTTGATACCAAATTAATGGAGGATTAGAGGAGAGAAATCAAGTAGAAGAAAAGAGAAGGAATTTCAACAAATATTAATCTTATTCAATGTTCTATATCATAACATTTAACCTTAACACCTATATATAGGACAAATGTCCTAAAACTCCTGATACAATTAGGAATTTGAAGTCCTAATGACCTTCTAAATTTACATTAAATAAAGTGACGAAAATAATTAAAACTTACTAATTCTAATAACGCAAAACTTCTAATAAAATAGAAACTCGTAATCCTAATGAAAATAGAAACTTCTAATCCTAATCAAAATAGAAACTAAACTTCTAATCTTACAAGGACTCCAACAAAGAAACTCCTAATCTAAATCAATCTTGGATAAGGCTTCACACGTCCTACATCAAATCCCTCTGACCAAATATGGGGCTTCAATTGACTAAAGGTGACTCCTTCAATTTTGATTTAGTGTCTCATTCAATCAACTCAATGCTTTTTGAAATTTATATGAAAATGGTAGTTGCATTAGGAAAAAGGTTTTATCTAGAAAAGAAGAGGAAGCTGAATTGTTGTGCACAAAAACTACAATGAAAACTACCATGCTACACAAAAATGAGGTGCTACAGCCCTTCGTCTAAGGGTGGCAATTTGGGTCATGAAACAATTAAAAAATAATGTATAAATAATAAATATGGTTTAAAAAATAGATTAGTACAAAATTACCCATTCGAATACATGTTAATAACATGATTTTTTATTTTTATTTGTAGACATCTTTTATCATATTTTATTTTATTTTTAGAGGATATATTTATTTTACTTTTAATATATTATTTATGTTTTAGATTTTATTAATAATTATTTATTAAGAAAAAAATAAAACATTTCACGAAAGTAAAATTAGATATTTTTTAGACGATTCTTATAATTTTGTATATGTTATTATTACGAGTCATTTTCCCTCTATTATTAAGCGTAATAAACACTTGAATGAAAAAGTAAAGTAAAACTTAAAACTATATACAACCACATTATATTTTATTGACTATTTAATTATGTTTGTTTAAATTTACTCATGTACATATATTTAAAAAGTAATAAACAAATAATAAAAGTTTAAATAAATTAAAAGGTTTAAATAAAATATTTAATAATTGGGTGGCACGAATACACGACGTGTTTAAGACGACCCACTTAGACACGAAAACGATTAACACAATTAATAAACATGTCATATAATGGGTTTACATTATATGTGTCATGACCTGTTTATGACACGATACGTTTACGACTCGCCGACACGAATTGCCACCCTTGCCTTCGTCACCCTAGAATCTTCTCATCCAACAAAAGCACAATCCCTACTCCAGCCATCATAGGAAAGACCTGAGCTTGTATTTTCCATTAGCCATAAGATGGCTTCGTGCCGTACACCATCCCACTTGACTTTTAGGAGAAGGAAAAGTCAATCCTTCAGGAAAATCTAATGGTTCCGATTTATTTGTCGCAAGGAAAAGATTATATGTGAAAGCGGAAAGAATATGCTCTTATTTGCTAGAGTGCCTTAGCAGGGAATCATGGATTGAACTTTAGCTTGAGTGAGCACAAAGGCAAGCATCTCTTTTTGGACGGGGCAACTTCTACAGTTCTTTTCCCCTGCTCGCATTCATCTTGAAAGACTTTTGCATTTCCTTCCATCCATAGATGCCATGTAATTCATGAAACTGCTGCATTCCATGCAAATCTGAATTTTTAAGATGATCTTAGTGTGCCTCTTCTTGTCAGCAGTACCACCAGGCTCCAGGTTCCAGGCTATCAACTTTCCACCCCCATATGAGCAATGCCAAAGTTGCTAAGCATTGATCTTTAAACTCCTCAAGGATAAGCACCGTCAATAAATTAATGATCAAGGATACAAGTACTTGAGGGTAGGCGTTTTGAATGTTCTCACAAGTGCTTATCTTTCCAATGGCCTTGCACCACGAGAAAACCTTGGGTCCTTGACAAGCCTACCTGATGAAACACTCCAGATTTGCACTCTAACCAAACATGAAAAATTAAGGCGTGGAAAACTATCCTCAGTAGTATAACTTGTGCATTGAGCTTGAAGAAACTTATTGTGATTCACTTGTGTGGACTTTCTAGCTAGTCGCCAATTACATTTTTCGGTGACATTTTGACTAATCGAAATTTGTTTGATGTCAACAATCACAAGCAAGCCATATTCATTGCAATCTGATACCAACCAAGTGTTAGTTCAATGGTTTGGTCTGTGATCTCTTATACACGTGATTGTAGGTTCTAGTTTCCTCACGTGCAACTATGAGGGTGATAAGTTGGTTTCTTATTAAAAAACATTCATTGCAATCTGATAATTGCCTAACCCCAACTACATAACTAATTTGTAACTGATTCACTATGGCTTGGTATTTGTTGTTGCTTAGAGTTTTTAGTATTAAAGTTATCATCTCTTACATATGAAAGTAAGATGATAAAAGGCTAAGGATCACTACATGGTAAAACTTAAAGAAGAGTTCATGATATAAGGAGTCTGACTTCGATGTTCATAAATTTTGTGGAACTGATTGTTAGTTAGGGACATTCAAATTCAAATTTGAATATAAGATAGACTAGAATGACTTGAAGATGTTGAAGGGGTGTCTCTGATGTAAATTTGTTACATTCTTGAGGACAGGAGAAGTCTATGATTTCTTTAAAAGTTGCTAAAATCTCTTATAATTGTAGGTTGAATCAGAGCTCACTGAACTTCCATTTGAAGAGCGAAAAGAATTCTTGAAGTCCCTTGGTGTTTCTGAAAGTGGCCTTGGAAATCTTATTAGAGCTACGTATCACCTTCTTGGATTGCGAACTTACTTTACATCGGGAGAAAAGGTGAAGTTTCCATCTTTGCCATAAGGGTAGTACTGAATTTTGAGGTCATTTTAATTGACAAAACGGCTTTCATGCTTACCACAGGAAACAAAAGCATGGACAATATTGTCAGGTTAGCTTTTCCTCCTCGATAATTATGTCTTTGGGTATGATAAGATTTGTAGTAAACAATAGTAGCACATAATTGAAACAATTCAGCTGAAGTGAAAGTTATATACATGCCGCCTGACTGATTTAGTAACTAATTTAACATATTGTATTGACGAAATATAATATGAAACCTTTTGTAAATGTTCTTTCAGATTTTGGTTTGATTCATTTATTTGTCTATTTTTTTATGTCATTTATTCTTCTATTTTGATTACTTAGGAATGACTGCACCACAAGCTGCTGGCGCTATACATTCAGACTTTGAAAAGGGCTTCATTCGAGCTGAGACGGTGAGACTTTTCTGCTGTTGGAAGCATAAAATATATGCCTGCACCAATTCTCTCGCTCATTGTGATCAACTTTTTTCTTTTTCTTATATACCACACAATATAACGTTGATATTATTTTGTTGCAAGTTTGTGGATATTTTATTCTCTTGATTTTTAGCAAATTAATAGATGGTTTTAAGGGATACAAAGGTTTTGATGTATTTCTAGCTGTTAATTAGAGTATAGTTAAAACAAAAATTTCAATTGTTGGCACTCATAAATTTGTAATCGGAGTCTTGTTCTGTGTTACAAATACATAATGTCCCACATGACAATAAGTCAGTAAATTGGCTGAATGCCTTTCCTTTAGGATCTTGATATCAACCCGGGTTCGAATAATAAAGACATCAAGGCCACACCAAAAGATTTCTCCAAGGTGTACCGTAGGCAACGCATGAGGGGCACCACAACACGTCATGTGCAGACGGTTTAGGGCTAGTCAGAGGGCCCCACAAAAGGTCTACAGTAGTAATTACTTGAGGTGCTTGTTATCTGCGTGTGAGAGCAATAGGAAGTGTGTGTTTGTGGGGGGTATATAAGATGGGGACATTCCATCTTTAACCGATGACTGGTATTTGTATTTCTGGGTAGACCGTTGGTCTTAAGGGAGTAGAGTGAGTCTCTCTATCTCTGGTTGTTAGTTTGCTCCCCGCATTGTATCTTTTTTTTTTTAATCATCAATAAAACTAGTGAGGCGACCCCCTCTTTTCATCCAGATCTGTGGGTTCCTAACATTGGTATCAGAGCACTCCAATGTCCATGGCTCCTAAAACACACACGCGCATAGATACACTAGAGTCTGAGATGAAGAAGACAGAGGCATCAGTGGGTGAGTTGAGGTCTGTTATGGAATCGCAAAGATCCGCGATGGATAGTCAATTCCAGGCTCTGTTGCAGAAACTGGAGGCCTTGTTGGGGCATCAGAGATCGGCGGTGAGTGGTACGCAGCAGATCAGCGAAGCTGGAGGTAGCAAGTCTCCAAACCTGATTTAGGACTGGTTTTTGGGTCCTCGGTGACAGAGAGCTAGATTGGAGTTCGACACCGTATCGCGCTGGTCCAGTGGTACGTTGAATTAAGATTCCTACTTGTGATGGGGATGAATTGCTTGTTTGGTTAAATCAAGCTGATCAGTATTTTACTTTGCATGACACGTCTGAGATCTCGAAAATTCGTGCGGCGAGGATCTGTTTGGTGGGGGCTACCCAGATTTGGCTTCAGACAGAGGAGAAGACACATCCATTCGAAAGTTGGGAGGAGTTGAAGACCCAGTTACGTCTGTTGTTCACAAAGGCCGACCCCCTTCACCTCTGTCAAGAGTTCTTTTCCCTTAAACATGAATGGACTATTCGAGAGTACAGGAAGCGCTACGAGTTGTTGTTACAATGGGCTTTCGGATCACTTACGTATGGAGATGATGGTCGATCCATCGTCATCGCTGAAGGCGGTGTATGCTAAAGCAGGTCGACTGGAGAAGAAATTGGGCGAGAGTGCTTCGCTTGGGCTGAGTGGGATGTCCGTCCCAAACCCTTCGTTTGGGTCAGGCCATAAGGGGGAGTCCAAACCACCTAGGTGGGTTACTCACACAATACAAAGCCCACCTTGTGAGGGCCTTTCAACCCAGCCTAAAGCTCTGTTGCCTTTGGACCCAACATCACAGTCCAGTTTCGTTTCATCTGGCTCAATAAGCCCAAACTACTCGAGCCCACCCACATCGAAGGTATCTCCACCTAAGCACAAAAGACTCTCCGAGTCCGAGGCCCAAGCTCGGCGCAAAAAGGCTATGTTACAGATGTGATGAGAAATGGTTCGTGGGGCACATATGTGCTTAGAAGGTCTTGAATGTTTTGTTGGTGGGGGATAATCAGCAAGATGACACTGTAGAGGCACCTTCGGATAGTTCAGAGGACCACACCGACTCGGGGGCGGGTGAGTGCGCAGTGTTGGGGATATCGACACATGCTGTCAAAGGCGTACCAAATTCGCGTTCCCTCAAAGTTTGAGGAGAGATTTGGGGCACGCCAGTCGTGATCTTAATCGATTGTGGTGCCTCCCACAATTTTGTCTCACCAGCTCTTGTTGAAGCCTTGTCCCTTCCCCTATCTCCTACGGCGAACTACGACGTCTTTGTGGGAGGAGGAGCTAAGTTACCAGGGTAAGGAGTGTGTAGGAATGTTCGGTATCGTTTCAGGGGTTGTCTTTCGCGATTGATCTGTACCTTATTGGCATGTGACACCATGATCTTATCCTCGTCATGGCTTGGCTTAAGTCTTTGGGAGTGACGAAGAATGATTGGCCAAATCTTGCCATGTCTTTTGAATTGAATGGGAGGCCTGTCATGGTTCAAAGGGATCCAATTGTTCTCCGTACCCTAGTCTCATGTAAAACAGTCCAACGAACAATCGATGATTTGTCGGGCTGTTTCTTGATTGAATGCTTTAATGTGGCTCCACTGGGTTGTCCTTCCCGTACACTGGACATAGATCCTTGTATTCATACCATATTGGATTCATTCACAGCTCTGTTCACTGCCCCGACGGGTCTACCACCGCAGCGTGACTGCGACCATTCCATTTTTTTGAAGGAGGGGTCCGATTCGGTCCGCATGCGACCCTACCATTATCCTCATTCAGAAGTCCGAGATTGAGAAGATGGTAGCCGAGATGTTGCAGTCTGGCATTATCCAACATAGCACAAGCCCCTTCTCTAGTCCAGTTCGTTTGGTTAAAAAGAAAGATGGTAGTTGGCGGTTTTGTGTAGATTACAGAGCCTTGAACAAGAATACCGTGCCTAATTGGTTCCCAATTCCGAACATTGATGAGTTACTCGATGAACTTCACGGGGCCTCTTTCTTTTCTAAGCTTGACCTTCGCTCCGGTTGCCATCAAATCCGAGTGCGCTCGGAGGATGTCCACAAAACAGCTTTCAAAACACACGAAGGTCACTATGAATTTTTAGTCATGTCGTTCGGCCTTTCGAACGCCCCGGCTACCTTCCAAGCACTCATGAACTCCATTTTCAAAGGCTTGTTGTGTCGATTGGTTCTTGTCTTTTTTGACGATATCTTGGTGTATAGTCAGTCCTTAGGTGACCACTGCTATCACTTGCATTAGGTTCTCTCCATTCTCTTTGCGCATTCCCTTTCTCTTAACCTCAAAAAGTGTTGTTTTGCAAGGTCTCGTTTGGAATACTTAGGGCATATCTTTTCCGGTGAAGGCGTCATGGCTGACCCTGAGAAAATTCGAGCCATGGAGATATGGCCGCATCCGTCTTCGGCCAAGGAATTGAGGAGATTCTTGGGGCTTACGGGTTATTATTGCCACTTCATTCGAGATTATGGGAAGACTGCTGCTCCCTTGACACAATTATTACATTAAGATGCTTTTGATTGGGACCATGCCGCCTCCTTCGTCTTCTCCAAGTTGAAGCAAGCTATGCAGGAAGTTTCTGTCCTAGCCCTCCTTAATTTTGATACACCATTTGTGATTGAGACTGACGCCTCGGGGATTGGGGTGGGAGCTGTCCTCTCGCATTCGGAGAGGCCCATTGCTTTCTTCAGTCAAGCTTTGCCACTAAGAGCCCGCAACAAGTCAGCTTATGAGAGGGAATTGATGGCAATTGTTTTGGCCATACAAAAATGGTGTCATTATTTACTAGGACGGCGCTTTGTAGCCAATACAGATCAGCGCAGCCTTAAATTCTTGTTGGAGCAATGTGAAGTAGCCTCCAAATATCATAAATGGTTGATCAAATTACTCGGCTTCCATTTTGACATACACTATAAGCTTGGTCACTCAAATGTGGTCGCCGATGCTCTCTCTCAGTACCCCATCTCGATCGATTTGTAGACATTGTCCTTGATTTCTTTTAGGGAGGACTCCGTTATCGCCAATTAGGTGGCTGCTGACCCAGTTTTGGGGCCTATCCTGCAGGCTCTCACGATCGATTCCACAGCCAAGGAGCATTGACAGTGGTCCATGGCCAGCCGCGCTACATGAACCGTGTGGTTTTGTCGTCGCCGTCCACTTTGAAACAACTCATCCTCTCTGAGTTTCACTCCAGTCCCATCAAGGTTTGAAACATCGACTTCGCCTATGACTTCACTCACTTAAAATTTGGAATTAATTCAAGGAAGTTAACTTCGACGATAGAAGTTTGACAAAAATTCGCCGGTGTACGGAAATTTATGGAATTTCACTTTAAATGCTAGAAAACTCAAGTTTCTTCGTAGATATGCTAGAACTATATTTTATTCGAATTTAGCCGAAGTTTAAGTATATTTCTAGCATGGTCGAAGTTTCAGTCGAAGTTTGCTCAACTTCCACGAAACATAACAATTTTTCTTCATGTTTTATTAACTTCCATCGATGTTTTCGAAATTCGGTCGAAGTTAACCGAAGTTGAGTCGAAGTTTTGCAATTTTTCTACTGCCTATGAACTTCGCTTCGCTCACCTCAAAATCGACAAACTTCGCTCGAACCTCGCCGAAGTTTGTCGATTTTTTAAACCTTGAGCCCCATAGGCCGCCATGGGGGCTTCTTGAAGACTTATTCCTGTATCTTGGTTGAACTTTATTGGAAAGATATGATGCGGGACATCAAATCCTTTGTGGCCGAGTGTGAGACATGTCAACGCTGCAAGTATGAAACGCTTGCACCTGCCGAGCTTTTACGGCCTTTTCCGGTGCCTGTTGCCATTTGGGACGACATTTCAATGGCTTCATTGAAGGACTGCCGGGCTCACATGGTTTCAACTCCATTTTGGTAGTGGTCGACCGCTTGAGCAAGTTCGCACATTTCCTCCCACTCAAGCACCCTTACACATAGCCAAGACCGTGGGAGAGCTGTTCTTCAAGGGAGTTGTGTGACTACATGGTTTCCCTTGTTCAATTGTTCTGATCGTGACAAGATTATTTTGAGAAATTTCCGGTGTGAACTGTTTCGTCTCCAACACACTCCTCAAAGCGATGGTCAAACCGAAGTGGTGAACCGTTGTCTTGAGACTTACCTTCGGTGCTTTATTTCTCAATGGCCATGCGTGTGCGGGTTGATCAACAAGCCTCAATTTGTCTGTAAGGAAGTGATGCCGCTGTATGGAAAGAGCCTTAGTAAACACATCAGCAATGAGATCAGTAGTGACATGTGGAAGAGAGAAAACATTAGTGTCATATGCTTCACGAATAGAGTAACAATCTACTTAAATATGTTTAATACGTTCATGAAACACTGGATTGGCAGCGATTTGAATAGCACTAGTGTTATCTGCATGAAGTGGAGTCGACTTAGTTTGTGGAAACCCAAGTTCACCCCATAGTCCACGCAACCAACTAATTTCTGAACATGCAGAGGACATAGCTTGGTACTAATATTCGGTAAAGGACTTAGAAACCCGATCTTGTTTCTTTCTTTTCCAAGAAATAAGAGAAGTACCAAGAAACATGCACCAACCAGTAACTGAACGTCTTGTATTAGGACAACCAGCCCAATCAGCATCTCTGTATGCAACTAAATTAGTAGGAGAGGCTGCTGGAAAGAAAAGTCTCCGAGCATAAGTCCCTTGCAAATAACGAGTAATCCAACGAACAACTGTGAGTTGAAGGTGCCTAGGCGCTTGCATAAATTGACTAACTTGTTGAACAACAAAAGAGATATCATGCCTAGTAATAGTAAGAAAGTTGAGGCAGCCAACAAGTTGTCTATATAAGGAAGGATTAGATAGAAAATCGCCTACATCATGACGATATTTGACATTCACTTCTAAGGAAGTGTCACCAGAAAGACCATCTTGAAGACTAGCCAAAGAAATTAAGTCTTAAATGTATTTGTGCCGGTGTAAGAAAATGCCACCAGAGGTAGAATTTACCTCAAGGCCTAATAAATATTGCAAGGGACCCAGATCTTTCATATGAAATGAGTTTTGCAGATGTTTTTGAAGTTGAGAGATCAATTCAAAATCAGTCCCTGTAATAACAATGTCATCAACGTATACCAGAAGCATCACAATTCCATTAGGTCTCTTGCAAAGAAACAAGGAAGAATTATATTGACTTTGAACAAATGAAAAGTTAGTGTGGAATGAAACTTGTCAAACCATGCTTGTGGAGCCTGTTTCAAGCCATAAGCACAACACCAACAACAACAACCCATAAGCACATGTTTACAAAATTAATGCAATACAATAAAAAATAAACAACTACTTAACTACAAATTACTCATATTTAAATAATTAATGTAATACAATGAACCATATTTAAACAATTAATATAATACAATGAAATTATAATTGGTTAGATGGTTATATTTGTATATATTTATATCTTTTGTCTTATCCAAGTACCTGTGTCCAAATATTGGACACGAACTAGACGAGTCCCCGTATCTTTTAATTTAGAGAATTGCAGGTCCGACCACTAGATACGTACCTGTGTCGGATACCCATACTCGAGTCCAGGTAACCTAGACATTAGCTAAAGTGGCAGAGAAACCATACCTCTGAATAGGTTGAGCGACACGATTAGATCTTCGAAGAAATGCTTGAGTAGGCTTTGGATCAGGGTCGGGAAGAGTTTCTGATGTTGGGGGCCTTCGTCATTGGTATAGACAATGCCAGGCTTAAAACGCTCAATTGATGGAGAGACATCATCAAAACTAGGAAGAAGAACACTATCAGGAGAGAATATGCTGCTAAAAATAGTATTACTGCTCAACGAAAATTATGTTTCTAGAAATGTGCCAACAATTAGCAACCGCATCATAACATAAAAATCCTTTCCAAGTGGTGCTATAACCTATAAAGGCACACCGAACTGATTGAGCTGTAAGTTTATGACGCTCATGAGGTGGCAAATGAACAAAACAAACACAACCAAATGTGTGTAGCATGTGATACTCAGGATGCACGCCAAAAAGACGATAATAGGGAGAGTCAAAATCCAATTGTTGAGAAGGTTGACGATTAATTAGATACAATGCATTTGACAAGGCTTCAACCCAAAATTTAGAAGGCACTGAAGATAGTAAAAGTATTGTTCGAACCATGTCTAACATGTGACGATTTTTACGCTCAACCACCCCATTATGTTGAGAGCTATTAAGACATGATCGCAGAGATAAAATACCTTTATGTTGCGAGAAGGTTTGAAAGTCACGTGACATATATTATCCTCCATTATCAGACTGTAAAACCTTAATACAAGTGGAAAATTGTGTCTCGATGTACGCCACAAAAGCTTGAAAAATCGAAAACACTTCGGCTTTGGTGCGCAAAAAATATATCCATGTGAAACGACTATAATCATCAATAAAAGTCACAAAATATTTATGCTGCGCATGTGAAATGACAGGTGTAATACCCCAAACATCACTGTGTATGACCTCAAAACATGCGCTGACACGATCACCAGAAGTAGGAAAAGGTAAAGGTTTACTCTTTCCTAATTTACAAGTAGAACAATTAAGAGACAATGCAAGAGCTAAACATTGATCTCTGTCACCAAGAAAACCACGCTTCATTAAGTTAGACAAAATTGCACTTGGATGGCCTAATCGTCTATGCCAGACTTCAACCTTATTTTCAACAATCATAGAAGCTAAAGATAGAGTTCTAGGAACAGTAAACTGCAGCAGAAATAATCATCCTACTTTAGGCCCCCTTACGATCAGCTTCCCCGTCACCTGGTCGTGCACAAGACAACCAACACGAAAAAAATGTACATCACAATTATTCTCCACTAGTTGACCAATAGAAATCAAACTAGTAGACAACTAGGAGCTACAAAAACATGAACACCAATGGCTGTAATTGGAAGATTACTACCATTAGCAACCTGAATATGTTGTCTACCAGGATAATGCCGTAGATTTTGTAAAGAACCTGATGAGCTGGTCATGTGATTGGATGCACCAGAATCAACAACCAAGTAGAAGAGGTTGTCTTACCCTGCCCGAATTCCCAGGGCAGAAAACACAGTGAGAAGCATATGTTGGATCATTTCTGGAGTAATGACAGCCTGTTTGGTGGTTGTAGAATCTGAAACAGCAGCTTGAAAAGCTTGAGTTCGCTTGTTTTCCGGACGCGTAGGACATTCCTTGATGATATGGCCATGCTGCTTACAGCGATTGCAGAATTTCTTAGCACAATTGCGGGCAATATGTCCAAACTCCTTGCAACTATAACATTGCATTTTTCCCTTTCATTTATTCCTTCCTTGTGCAGAATAAGCGACATTGACAACTTCTGATGTCCTACGAGATCCACCTAAAACACATTGTGTGGCCAATCTCTGTTCTTCCGCAACAATTCACCAAGACATACATCCAAAGAAGGAGCTGGATCTCTATTGAGCAATCCACTTTTAGTTACTTCAAATTCTGATCTCAGTTTCATCAAGAACTGATCACGCATGCTAACTTCATGAACCTTTTGATGGCTAGTTAATGCCTCCTTAGGTACCTTAGAGTAGATTAGACCAGTACATTCGCTCCATAGATTAATAAATCCAGAATAATATTGTTCAATAGAGAGATTACCTTGACTGAAATTACTGATCTCATGGAGCAGTATATTCGCTCCATAGATTAATAAATCCAGAATAATTTAGTAATCTCACATCTCCTTGGCTGTACCAAATGATCGCCGATTGTTCACCATATGAGCTTCAATAGTGGACAAAATCCAAGTGATAATCTGAGCATCCTTTGCCTCCCATTGACTAAGTTCCTTTTCATTCGTTGGAGCAGTAGAAGACCCATCAATGTGATTCCAAAGCTCTTTTCCTTTCAGAAACATTCTGAATTGAAATTCCCATGCTACATAATTCTTTCCTGTAATTTTGAGCGCCAAAGTCTCTGTAGGTGATCTTCCAAAAGCATTCTCAATAGCCATTCTAAAAAGAATGAATGCGCAAGCCTGAAACCACAAAGTTGTCTGACCAAGAAATCTCAACTCCAAAATGTTGAGTGTAAGTTAATCAACCCAGAAAACAAAAACCTCAAATATTCATCTAAGAATTCAAGAGACTAGCTATGATACCATGGCAATAATTCAGTAAATCGGCTAAATGCCTTTCTTTTAAGATCCTTTCTCATAAATAAGAATTTCTGCACAATCTATATTTTGCAATAACAATAGTTAACGCACTAATTAGCAACTGATTATCCTAATATACAAATAATACACTAATTACTAATATTCTATCCTAGGTAAGAATATATACAAAATATACACAGATCTTGAGCATAAATTATGCCATAATCTTTGCCAGCGATACCACATACACGTTATTGACGTCAAAGAGAAAGACGACGGGGAAAGGAGCTGGTGAGGAAGGGAGTTTGGATTTTCATGATTATATCTCGGTGTTGTCGTTTATCATGATTGAAATTAATGGGAGCTGTATGTTCACTGTTCCACTTTCGAGAATCCTGTTATATAAAGAACTTAGATTATGTGAAGTGTTTTTCCATATGTGTTTTCCTTTTGAATTGTGCCATATATCAATAATTTTAATTTAGTTAAAATCCCTTGTTTTAAACTGAGGAAAATTTATTATGTCATTTGAATTTGATGTTTTTAAGGTTCTGATTTGCATTCACTGTTGAACCTTTGCCTGTATTTAATAACCAGGTGTCCTATGATGATTTCGTTGCATCTGGTTCACTTGCAGCGGCTAGAGAGAAAGGACTGGTGAGTTGAAATTATTTTTAAAATCCTGTTGTTATGCACCCAATATTTGACTGTAGCTAATTGTACACCTATGTCAATTTATCTGATGATAATTTATTTGAAAGCTCTAAAATTGTGAAATATGATCCTTTGGTTAAGATGACTTAAAGGTTCCTATTTCTAATGTCAATAAATATCCGATTTATTTAATCTCGTTTAGTTTTATCGAGTTGTAATTCACTGCTAGGCATTGGGCCTTTTTTTTATCTAATTATTCTGTGAGATAGGTTTTCAAACATTAGTTCAGCTCTAAAGATGATACTCCCTCGATCCATACATATAAGTCGTTTTGGGCTTTAATACACTAATTAAGGTGATACTAATATCATGTTTACTTACCCTTTAACACAAAAAAAAGAAAGTGTTTTGATTATGAGTTTACTTTTAACATCCATGTTTGATTGGTTGAAGAATTGAAGTGCTTTAATGACAATTAATGTTCAAGTTCCAAGAGAGGGGTGAAAGGGGCATATAAGATGTCAAAATATGGAAATGACTTATAATCTTGGGAATGGTCTTTCGTCCAAAACGATCTATATTAACGGATGGAAGGAGTATTCAAACTTAAGAGGTTGGCTAACAACTGTTGATAATAGTTTGTTGTAGTCCTTTGTTAAGTCTTTACATCATACGGTAATGGTAATGGTGTGTTGCAACCCATTGTTGTAAATCCAATGCATCACTACTTTTGTTGTAAACAAATCAATGTTTTTTTACTAGAATACTGATGTAGTGAGGATTTCGAGAAATTTCTCGCAACAAAAAATAACTTATTCTTTCTCAATTCGTTGATTTTGCGAATACTCGAATTGAAGTAAAGCCACGTTTCTTACTTGTGTTAATCCATGATACACCAAGTACCGAAACAAAACACTCAAAAAAGAGCTCTCTCTCTCTCTCTCTCTCAAAACCAAAAACACATTTTTTATTAATTACATCAACCCCCTAAAATTGTAGACATAATGCCTTTATATAGAACTATCATAACTAGACTCCTAAAACAAATATAACTTCTAATTGGACGATTATAAGAATTCCTATTTAGATTCAACTTACTCTATAACTTCTAATTTAACTCTATCTAAAAGTTTCTAAAAATAGAACTTCTAATAATCCTATTACACTTACAAACAAATAATTAAACAAATTAAATAATAACAAACTCTTTTCCCGTTCTTCATCAAATGCCCTCACGTATACTCACGAGAATTCACTAAGGTTAGAAACGTCACATGATACATGTTAAAAAAAACCAATATTTTCTTTGATTCTTTTTGTTGTCAGCTAGAGCAATGTTTCCAAGTAAGAGCCTCATCCAATTGTAACTTGACTTGAGACTTTCGAGTATGTGCTTAATTGCAAAATCTCTTTCTCTTGGATGACTTGCAAGTTGTTTCCGTTACTAGCTATGCGAAAATATCTTTTCATTTTTATATCACATAAAAAAAAGAAAGAAGGAAGAAGATTGATGTGGAACGAAATGCTTAACGCAGCTAACCCATGGTCTTCTCCAAGTTTAAATAACCAAAAAGTAGAAGAAAAGGAATGGAACCCCATGGGCGAAGGATTACCCTATAAGTTTGATGTAGAGATCGGTATAAGCTATGACTTGCTTGATTAGATCTTGAATGCCACATATCTACAATGAATTTGATAAGTTCGAACATAAACAATTGTAACTAACTAGTAAATTGTAATTCCTATCTAAGAGAAAATTCTAATTGGGTGAACGTATCATAAAATAGAAATAAAGGCTTTAAGAAACCTCCTAAATTCATCCTAAAATAATTTAGTAATAATCCTTATTCAAAACCTATTAGAACTAAGTATTAAAATTCGACCAAAGTAGCAACTAGACTATTAGGAAACTTCGCTGACACTATGAACAGTTGTAGGATGTCCCAGACTTCACATTATTAGAAAATTATGTACTTTTCACAAAGTTCGATTGAATCAGGACCAGTTGTTGAGCTCCTTCATCTTCAAACCGAATCATATCAAAGATTGAGCGATTGATGCAACTTATTTTAGAGAGAAGAGAGTTTTGTAGAAGTAAGAACACTTTATCAACTGTTATTTTACTCCAATATTCAGATGTAGAACATAGTTTCTTAGGGCTTTATTATAGTATTGTATGAGAAGATAATGTCTCTGACCAAAAAAAGAGAAGATAATTTCAAAAACTGTATAAGAGAACAAAATTGAAGAAAAAAGAAAAAAACTCAATAACCTTTTAGAGAATTATTTTATTTCTCCTAAACTAGACCTTATCGAAGACATGACCCCATATTACGTCAGAAGACACCTTTTAAGTACTCACTGAAGCATTCTTTGGGACCGCCTCTTTAACAAACTGCATCTGCAACTACTACTGCTCTAAGGCCGGATCATTAAGCAACTAAGGACCAAAGAGAATGGAGTTTCATGTCCGTACAAAGCCCAAAAGGGTGTCTTGTTGGTGGATGCATAAAAAGCAGTGTTGTACCAATGTGTGGCCCATGGCCACTGATGATACCATTGGTGAGGCTTGCCACTCTAAACAATGTAAAAAATGTACCTTTGATCTGCTGATTACCACTTTTCGTTCTTTGGTTGGGCACTGCGTGACATACTTTTTACGACACCTTTCATATCAACCCAATATACATCTTGAGCAGCTGAGCCAACCTCTTGTAAGTGCAAAGAAACCCGAATTGTCAGGAGGCCTGATCATTGGGCTGGTACCCGCCCATCCCGGCCCGGGCCCGGTCAACATGGGCCAGGCTTGGGCCATAAAACCCTCAATAGGGCCCGACCTGGCCCAAGCCCGTGAAGGCCCGCAATTTTGTGGGCCGGGCTTGGGTTTGCACTTATTAACCCAAGCCCGGCCCCGCCCGTATAGACTTGTGTTCAAAATGTAGAAATATGTGTATATATATCTTTAAAACCATGGTCGGGCTTGGGTTTGCACTCGTTTCTTTTGTGTAAACCAATGCTATCGATCCGTCATGAGCAGCCCTATTCATCCCTGAAAACCAAATGGAAGGTATGTGATTTTCGTTGTATTGTCTGAAATCGAAATCTTTAGAACCATGGTCGCGTCCATAGTCATTTGTGGGGGATCCGACACATATCCTGTGTTTGAGTCCGAGTCGCGTCGCGTAGACACGGGTGCTCCACCCTGAACTACCGAGTCCAGGTAACACAGGCCATTGCTAATCTCTTCACTCCTCCCTCTCCTCTCGCGCTGTGGACATCTTCAACCTTGTCATCGCTAGTTTCCTTACTCCTCGCTCTCCTCTCGTTGGTCCTCTCACTGGTACCATTTTTTAAGGTTTGTACTATGCCTTAATAATCTCAAGAACTTTGGGTTTCCTCAAATTCTCCTCTCTCTCTCTCTCTCGTTGTGTGGAGGCCCCAAACTCCAAGGCAAACTGGGCATCACCACGTTGTCGGGGACGCCACTAAGCTCGACACGTCACTGCAGCTTATCCATGACGGCCAGCGACCTAAACCTTTTTCTTTAACTTTTACAGCTAACCTAACCAATTAATTAGCATTTTATTGTGAATTATGCTCAATGGTTAAGTTAGGTAAAGTTTTCATTGACTTAGTCTAATTCAAGTCTTAAATGGTTATTTTTATGAATTTTCTCTTAAGTTTAGTGTTTATCAACTTATTAGGTTATGTGAGTTCATTTAAGTTAATTTAACAGTGGGGAAGTCTTTAAATGGCATAAATGAAAGTAAATAAATAAGTTTTTCATTTATAACAAACCTACGTGGTGGAAACCCGACAAAAAGGATATCGTGTATATGATTTAAGGCGACAATGTACAAAAAGCGTCAATATACATGTATTAGGTCATAAGTCTCCCAAATGATCCCATAAAACAGTAAATGATAATTACAAACTTCATAGATAATCGCCAAATATTTTCTTCCCTCAGCACGTCCTAAAATCTGCTACTTGCCAGGAAGACAAGTTCCAGTGAGTAAATTCCAGAGAAATTCACACAATATTCAAAGGAAATCCAACAATGGCGGCTACAAGTCATGCAACTTAAATAAAGGACATAAATGTAAAGTGCGTGAAAATAAGTCGTAAATAAAGCGAAGAAATTGGACACGAATATGACCGGGAGGAAACTCATGACGAAAAAGCCTTCATCGAACATCTCCCAATGGAGTGAGAGGAAACCCATGACGGAAGTCATCCTCCGCCAAACATCTATCGAGAGGATGGAAACCTATGACGGAGATGTAAATCTCCGTCAAACATCTCTCATTATTCGAACACGAACGTAGTGCTAAAAACTTTGTCGACTCAAGGGACAGCTTCGCTAAACCGAAAGGAAACCCATGATGAAAATCCTCGCCAAACATCTCATGGTCGACTGAAAGGAAAGCCATTAACGAAATTCCATTTCGCCCAAACATCTGTTCAAAGGAAACGCGTGACGGAAACTTGCATCTCCGTCAAACATCTCTCATTCCTATCCGCAAGAGTAACTCACCGCAGTCACCAACATGTGCAAGTGCTCAAACTGCACCCGTGGTAGCTAGCCCCATGGTGCGAGATTGTGCCATGCCCCGACCCCCGTCGACAAAACTAGCATGTACATGTGGCATTGGAACAATAGCCTAAACAATTCAATTTGATAGGTGTAAAACAAGAATTTAAACACACGACACTAATAGAATTCTATGTTACATTCTCATGGGTTTACTTACCTCGATGCAAACCAAAGCTCGCCCCAAACGCTCGCTCTCACCTCAAAACTCGAACACAACACTTGCCTAAGTTTCCCTAGGTCACTGTTGTCCTACACATGGAACTTTAGGGGATTTAGAGTTCATTAAGTTTAATCAAGTTCAGCCCCAACCATTCAAAACTAGAAAAAAATTGAGTTCGGTGACTAGGTAGCGCGCTATTGGGGCCAAGTAGCATGCTAAACGGTCGGGAACTCATAATTCCCAAGCCTGGAATTCTGGTTTCCCTCCCCTTTTGCGCAACCATGGCCGTCTCCATTCGCCGTCGACCCTATCCTCACCTCATAGGGGAACTTCGACACTCCAACAACAACAATTTACTAATATAATCATCAAGTTTCCATCAATTAACATGCATTTCTATGAAAATGTCAAGAACATCAAAACTGATTTTTTGAAACCCGAAAATAACTCAATTTGCAAACTCATGAGCTGAATGTTGCCTTAATTGGTCTCCTAGCACATCAGTTTACATGAAAAAGACATTTTTACATACTCTTGGTCATCAAAACAACAACTTAAGCTTGCATCTTGATATCATTGAACACCAAGGACACCCAAATGGTTTTGAAAACTCAAATTCTTGTAAAATAGAGTAGAAATCATACTTAATAGCTTAAATCCATTGCTTGGATATCATCTACAGATTGAAACTAAGCACTTCTTTTGAAATCAATTTATCATTAAAGGAACTTAACACCCCAAAACATGAACTTTGTCTAAAAATGCCTTCTCAAAACCTATGAATGCATGAATTGATAAAAATCAGACCTAAGATTTCAATGTTTTGATCAAAACCATGAGTCCAAAACAAAGAACTTAACTAATTACTCCTCAAAATTGCATTTGCTTAATCTACAACTCATGCATTCATTCATTTTCAAGAGGTATTCGAAGCATTGAATCAAATTGGGGAAATTCATACCTTCAATTGGAACCCTATAGCTTGATTTCTCCTAAATTTATTTCAATCCCTCCTTTACTAACTCCCAATTTGCTGGTTTACAGCTCTAAGCTTCCTCTCCTTCTCTTGAATGTGAAGCTCCAGCTCTCTTTGCATGAAAATAAAAGCCTTAAAGCTTTTTATGTGTTCTTATTCTAAGATCCAACCCTTTATCTTTCTTGAGGCACTAATCTAGGTGCACATCCATGGTTGAGATCCAACCATCAAGGGTCCATTAATTTACTATATGATTCTAGGATTTCAACAAGGTGTACATCCCTAAGATGATCCAAAGTCCCAATTAAAGTACACCAACATAGACTTTTATTTTAACTTAGCCTAAGGTATGTACTTTTGGCACATTTAATTTAATAAATTAGCTTAGTTTATGGATTTCATTATTAAATAAACTCCATACTTCAACTAAGCACTTGCTAATTCTTAACCCTCGACTACTCGACGCCTTGCGCCATCTAGTATCATGAGGCGAAATCTAAGGCTTTATTTATTTATTATTATTATTATTTGCAACTTTGGTGGGGCCTTCTTCTTTATTGACGATATCCAATTCGGTCAGTAGATGCAGCTTATGCCTGAGCGTTCTCTAAAGAACTTTAACGAGTGAATGCACTCTCGAGCACCTATTCCATGAGCTTGACCATGGATGCCAAGATCAACTCAAACTCTCATTGATATTCCGCCTTCGATTTAGTTTGTCGTATACTGAGAAGGAATTTGGTGAGTTGTGCATCTTCTTCATAATTGACACTAACGGTTTTGTTCTACCTCTATATTGGCTAGTGGTTGATTTTATTGTGCATTAATGCTCCAATGATCCAAAGATTGACATTTTGATCCTTTTAGCTAAACTGTATCCATCAACTTTGGATCGAACTTGAACAACTTGACTGCCAATTTGCATGGAAAAACCAATGTTAGGTGGTTAAGTTTCATACAAGGGCTCGTCACCTTCCTCAACTTTGGAGCTCCCTTTCTCCATGGCTTATGATAGAAATGAATTGGTCTTTATGTTTCATAGATCTCATCATACAACACATGTTCTGCACCATTAGTTCCATTAAATTATTTAGTAGTTTCTTTCCAAAAATCTTGATAGGGAAAAAAAAATTGTTGTGCTACAACATAGATGATACTGTTTTTTTATTTTTCTTTTTCTTTTCGTTGAGAATGGTCTAAAAATTAAGTCCTTTGTTCTGTGGATAAATATTGTTCATTTATTTAGTTTTTCTTTCCATCTGTTCCTTTCTTGTTTCATGGTGCTTTATCTACATCAGTTTAGTCATTTTTCATTAATATCAATGGACGATTTATCTTCTTCAACCTATTTACTCGGAAAATTTTGCTATCTGTGGAACAACTTGATAATATCAATTTAGTCATATTCATTAATATCAATGTTTTGTGTGCATTTCTTTTCTTTATCTTTAATTAGTAAAATCGTTTCTAAAGTGAGTTTTGCTATCGATTAGACAACTTGCCGTAGGGTATTCTTTTTTCATTATTTTTACAATGGGAAATCATCTAAACGAGCTCTTGATGTGTTGCAGTTGAGGTCTGAGGGAAAAGATTATGTTGTACAAGAAGGAGATGTGATGCTATTTCGTTTCAACGTGTGATATTAGATTAGAGCTCTTCCTGTGTTTTTCACTAGGTGGAAGGGATCCTGCTTGAACGTTGATTTCAACATATAAAGATGGAGTTTTTTTGAAGAATGGTTAAGGTAAGATTAGATTAAATTGTATTCTTTCATGTATACTAATTTATGTTAAAAAAAACTTTAATGTTTATTTTTGGATTATGTTCTATTTTTATCAAAGAAAATTATGGAGTAACCCAAAGATATATCGAAATTCTAGGTGATTCATTTTGTTTCTTCAACCAAGATCGTATCCATGGGAAGCAAGGTGTAATCTTTCAGATTTTTTGATATTGTTGTTGTCGTCATAATTTTTCTTAGATGTTCCATTGGTCAAGTAGAATATATAATAATAAAAATATTTTTCCAATTTTTATGCTGTGGTAATAAGGCTTAACCATGTTTTCAGTTTTCTTCCCATGCTTTACATGTTTCATTTTTTATTTTTCAAGTGGTAATTCTCTGCATGAAATAAATGGAAACAATGTTGTGGAGTACCAGCTATTGTTTGGATCAATTGATACTGGAATCAAATACTTCTTTTAATTTCAACTTTGTTTCAGTTTTCTTTAATTTCTTTTTCCTTTTGTCGTTAATGGGTCTTAATCTTCTTTGAAAAAGAGAAATGAAAAAAAAAAAAAAATGTGGATGAGACATAATTCCTATAGAAGTTTGGAAATGTTTTGGAGAATTTGGATTGACTTGGTTCGAATGCCTATGAACAAACTAATAATAATGATTTTCTAGAACAAAGGTGAAGCGAAGTTCAAACTCGCTCGAACTATATATGGATTTACTTACAAGTCTGATGATAAATTATGGTTGAAAATTTAAAACAGTCGAGAAAGGAAACCGCAATTTTGATTAATCAGTTTGGCTTCATGCTAGGAAGGTTTCTGTTGAATGCAGTTTTCCTTTTAAGAAGATTAATGAAACAATATAAGAAAAGAAAAAACACCACCAACAATTGGTTGGTCCGAGTGGTAATGAACTTCGTCCCCTAGGAAGTCCAGGAGAGAAGCAAGCTACCTTTCTTTGATCTACCTTCCCGGGCAGGGAAGAGAACGAAAATAGGCTGCGGATGGTGGCCGTGGTAGGTTCGAGGATCTTACGCGGCGGAGCGAACTCTTCCATCGTGTTGCATTTCCTCTGGCGGCGTAGCTGCACCCCCTCGATCCATCGTACTGGAGCGATCCGAGAAGAACGATTAGGGTCAATAGAAGAACAAAGTCTTTGAGGCATGCTAGTTGTGCCAAATCAAAAGGAAAATGTCTCCGATGAAAGTATGGATCGGGAGAAATCGAAGAATTTTGAATTTTCCATTTGTATTGCTATTTCATCATCTGCAAGATTCTTTCATCTTCAGCGCGTAAAATTACTTTGAGGATTTACAATCAAACAATCTTAATAATTACAATATAATAGTATAATAGTTTCCTTTTCAATTAAATCCCTTCTTTCAAGCATGTATCAATGTGACTAATAGAAAAGGTCTTAAGGTTCCTCTTGCCAATATTTCACTTCCGTTCCTTTCCGTTCTTTCACTTCAGTTCACAGTAATTTCTCTGTTCATTCTAAAAGTAGTTCGTATGTTCATGTTTACACCGCCCATCCAGGGACGCGCAGAAAACGAGTAAAAGAAGGTTGCCGCCCATGCCGAAAGAACTCCGGTGCATCGAACGAGAAAAGACCACGTTCTTGCTTCGCCCAACTATTGTTTAGAAAGCGGAATAGAGTGTTTAGCATCCTTTTCCTCTAGTATTGGCGCTGTCCATGCGCAATAACATAGAGGTCGCTCGGGGATAGGACTACCGCTTCACGACTCCACAATCCCGCTTTATCTAAAAGAAGCTTCGCAAAGTGCACTCTCGGTTCCCTTCGTACGATTGGGGCCCCTGCCATTCTTCCCTCTATGGAACCCGGTCGAATCTCAACTACGTTATAATAAGAGGTCTTGGCAATCTGCCCAATATCGTATAAAGCTGCTGCTACTTCGTCCCCTTCCTTGCCTGCTTCAATCAAGTTCTGTTATAGTAGCTATTTTTTCAATTTATAGATCTCCCCGCTTCTCAAACTTTTTGAAAGGCTCTACTTTGACTTCCGTGGCAATTCACATCGCTCAGCAATGCCGAAGAAAGGAAGGCCGTCGTGAGAGCTTCCTCCGCTTGTTCGTGTGGGAGTCAGGGCTTAGGAGTCGGGGTCAAGGCATGCCTTAAGGCAGCGAGTGAGCCTCGGGCGGGTTAGGAAGAATAGGACTTGATTTAACCAGAAATTCACAGATATTAATATGATGAATGGGATCCTCTTACCAATGGAACAACAAAAGGAGGGGCTTTTCAACAAAATAAAGAAAATGCAGAATGCTTTAGCTACGGTTGAAAATCCTATAAAAACACAGAAACTGAAGGAAGAGGTAGACTTCTTATTAGAACAAAAAGCCATTTTTATAACAAGAGAAGGAAAAGTACACAGTTGAGGAGGCCGATCACGAACGCTACAGGTGTGGGAGCGATCCTGGTCAGGGAAGGCTAAGACGGCGCCTCGCATATGGGTAGCAAGAGGGCGCTTATGCCCCGACGGTGGGGCCTTATGGGTTCCTTTATGCCGGGTGGTGGAACTCTCGATTCAATCGAAAGGCTAGGAATCGTCTTGTCGTATGCCGACACTACTACGACTAATACCTAAAGGAAGGCGGGATATTAGATCTAGTTGATTGGTTGGGAAAGCTTTAGCGGGAAGAGATAGCATCATGGCGAGTGACTTCAGTCGATAGCAAATCAAGTAGAGCTTTATAGGTAAAAGGACAGAATAGGGAAGGTTCTTTGTTGATTGAAAGAGGATAAGCGCTACCCATTGAGTAAAGGGAGGGTTTGCTACAGTGATTCGGGCGGTTGGTGGCCCCTTCGAGAGTTGCGGGTCCTTGCCGCTGCATGAGTGGTAGCTCACGCTCAAAACTCCTTACTATCTCGCTTTGAGCGCTACCTAAGCTACTTTTCAGGCACTCAGAGAAGAGTGGAAAGATTCCTAGAAAGTAAACTCACTCAAATTTCGTAACATAGGGTAATATCAAGATTAACATCAGTTCCAGCAGGTATAGGGGGCAGTGTAACCAGAACCTTAAAGTGAGTTCAAGCCAGTTCAAAAAGATCATTTGAGAAAGCAAGGGATGAGCGCGCTAGCGCGAAAGCCGTTTCGCGGTAGGCGGAGCCACTGTCGCAGTCTTCAAGCTTGCCCTGAGCTTGACCGTAAGCACCCACCATTTCTGCAGAGTGGAAGCTCGGGCGATGAGGACACTTTGGGAAGCTCGCCACGTTAAAGGCAAGAGCGGCCATCCCCGTTATCGCTACCAACGCCGTAGTCTTGTACAAAAGGATTGGATTGCTTGTCGGCTATGCTTCAAAAGACCAATAAAAACTAAGCAATTATTCAATGAAAGCAAGGTCTCGATTTGGATCTCGTGAATGGAAAAATATGGGTTTGGAGGCCCCCCTCGTATGGTGCCTCAACAGTGCACGAGCGTGGGTTAGTTGGTGCGGTTACCGCGAACATCGCGTGGGAAACCAAAAAACTAAAAATAAAAAGAGAAAAAGGACTCCCGTATAATATTTATAGGTTGTTGGAGACAAGGTTTAAAAAATCGGCAAACTTCGCCGAAGTTCAGGCGAAGTTTGACGATTTTGAGGTGAGCGAAGCGAAATTCAATGGCAGTAGAAAAATTGCAAAAACTCGACTCAACTTCGGCTAATTTCAACCGAACTTCGAAAACATCGATGGAAGTTAATAAAACATGAAATACAATTCTTATGTTTCGTTGAAGTTGAGCAAACTTCGACTAAAACTTCGTCTATGCTAGAAATATACTTAAAATTCGCAATATCCTTTGGTGACATGAGTTTCATGCATTATTGTTGTATGATTAAGTATATTTCTAGCATCACTATCAAGAAACTTGAGTTTTGTAGCATTTGAAGTGAAATTCCGTAAACTTCCGTACACCAACAAATTTTTGTGAAACTTATATCGTCGAATTTAACTTCTTCGAATTAATTCTGAATTTTAAGTAAGCGAAGTCATATGCGAAGTAGAAGTTTTGAACCATGGTTGGAGATAAATGCAAATAGCAAAAAAATTAGGGGTAATAACAAAAAAATACACAAACTATAAGGTTTTTTGCAAATCTAGAACAAACTTTGAGATTTTTCAAATATATCACAAACTTTACTTTTTCTTTGCAAATCTATCACAATTCCTATTTTGGTTTCAACCTCTCTCATGAAACATCATAAAAACCCGCAAGAACTCCAACCAGTTGTATACCACGTTCATCATATCAATTATTATTTTTATTTACTTAGAGATATTTCATTGGGTCCATGGTCGCACGACCACTGTTCGACCAAGTCACATTTTCTTAATTTCAAAATCATGAAGCGCATCATGGTTCAAAAAAGTCTTCATCCGGAGTCTAAATTAAGTTGAAGAAAGCATGAAATCATTTTATTGAGTCATCTAGATCTTTAGTTATATATAGTGATATGGGACAATGCTGAAAATGAGATGAAATACAAGCAACAAAATATGGTGAAGTGGATCGCAAAATTGAAGCAACTAGGGTTTGTGATAGATTTGCAAAAATAAAATGAAGTTTGTGATATATTTGAAAAATATCAAAGTTTGTTCTAGATTTGGAAAAAATCCAATAGTTTGTCTTTTTTAGATATTAACCCAAAAAATTAACACATTGGTATTTTTGTTTTTAGATTTACTTAAGGTTATCTTATTTAGGGTTGCAATATTATCTTGTGCTAAAGTATAGAGGTTATTTTCTCAAATTAGATGTATTTAAATACTAGAGAACAGTGAATAAATTGGGGCTTGTGAAGGAGCTTCAAAATTTTCTTTGCATTTTCTTAATATTTTCATCTCTTTATTTTATCATTATATTCTCTCCAAAAATTCTATAGTGGTATCAATGTGCACTTTAATCTCAAAAGGTTGTGACTGATTGAAAGAAGGGCTTGTTCTCCAAAGCTTGAAAATGGTTTCCAACAACACATCGTCAATTCTCCCACCATCAATTTTCAATTGTCAAACTACCAAGTTTGGTGTTGTCAAGATGAAAACTCATTTGAGAGGCCTTGGTCTTTAGCAGTGTGTTGATGATAGAAAAAGTACTGCCTCTAGGAAATGAACCAACATTGTATCAGATCTAGGTCGTAAAGAAGAACAAGCAAATACTCTGTGAGAATATTTTCGTTGATTCAAGCTGCTATTGCAAAATCCATTTTCACCAAGATTATGACTTGTGAAAATCCTTAAGAAGTTGAGGTGCATTGAACGAGATCTATAAGGGTAATGACAAAACCAAAAGGCTGCAAATACTAAATTTTAAAAGAGATTTTGAGGCTTTAAGTGAAAGAAAAGGAACCAGCGCAGAGTAACGAAAATTGATTGATGTAAGTGGCGAACCAAATTAGGTTGATGGAAGTAGTACTACCTGATAACATGATTGTAGAGAAAGGTGTTTATGAGTTTGCTTTGAACAATTTGAGAGAAAAATAGCATCCCTTGAAGACTTGAGAGGTATCAATCGAGTGACTTTGCTTAAATTTATCGATGCATTGCAAGCTCATAGCATAGAATAACCTTGAAAAAGAAGCAGAAGAGACAAATAAGGGATCTCTTTTAGCCAAGATGACATCTTCAAAGGTAAGAGAAGAAATCCCTCTGTGCAAAAATTGCAAAGAAGTGGGATCATGAATAAAAAGAGTGTTGGCACACCAATGTTACAAATGCGAGATAACGCAACCATGGTAAAAGTGACTATTGAAGAAATTCTTTATAAAATTATTGGTAAGTACATCTAGAAGATTTTTGAAGAAATTTTTTGGAGAGTTGTGCTCCAATGATTGAAAGGTGATGAGAGTGCATTTTAAAGTGAAAATAATTCCTTCATAAGTTTAAGAAGATTGAAGTGAAATGTCCATGAGATAATTTTTTTATTTATTTTATTTTTTTCAGCAAATTTGGATTGATGGAGATTGTTGGAGATAAATGACAAAATGTAGAAAATTTAGCATGTTAATAAAAATGTTTTTAGATTTATACAAGGTTATCTAATTTAAGGTCACGATCTTGTGCTAAAGTTTAGATGTGTTTCTCTATTTGGATTTACTTACATATTAGAGAATAACTAATAAATTGATAGCTACGGAGGGAGTCCTAACTTTGCTCCATAGCTTTTAAAATTCATTCATCTCTTTCTTATTATTATTATTATTATTATTATTATTATTATTATTATTATTATTATTATTATTATTATTATTATTATTATTATTATTATTATTGTTGTTGTTGATGTTATTGTTGTTGTCTCTTCAAAGACTCCACGCGATTGTGAAAAGGATATGATAGGACATGTATTTTAGTGGATATTATGCAAAAAAGGAGTTTTTGCTTGGCTTATTGACACTATAATCCGAAGAATTGTTCAGTGCATATTCAATAAGGAATTCAAAATAATTTTCCATTACTATAAGGATCTCCTTTAGTCAATATCTTTGCTAGTTATGATGAACTAACTAGGCATATTCAAGATAATAAACAAAATATGAAATGAATGGACGAAGCAAAATGTCAAGCGATTGTAAATTTAAAATTTGTAAGGAATATATTAGATTTCAAAGGCTCTAAGTTAGTAGGACTGAGACCGAAAATATACATTGTAAGTTCATAAATAATAGAAATCAAGATATGGAGTTATACAATTTGGAGTGGAAGTGTGACGACCTCAAATTAAATCAAGGGTCATTGCCCGACACTAAACGACCATTAACCCCTTGTACACCAAAGCATGGCTAATAACGGTTTCGTCGGCCTTAAAATCTGATCTACAGTACCTGATAGTCCACACAATAGAGTATATATCTTTAAAAAAGGCTTGCACCGGAATTTAAAGTCAGTAAAACCGATAGCAGCAGAAAATAAACATACATCGAGTCCTAAGTAACGAAAACTTGATAGAATAGATCACATGCAAGATGGTGACTACGGGAATATACATGTATCTTAGTGTGTTTCTCAAACCCATATACCCATATGCAAAAATGTGTGTACATGTATAACAACTACCTACATAGTACCAAAGAATGGTCTCCTGCAGCTTAGAGATAGTCACCAATCTTCTCCTTGCCTTTGCTACTTGTAGGATCTGAAATTGCCAACAAGTGATAATTTTAGGTAAGCAAATTCCAGGGCTTATCCAAACATATATCAGATTTATCAAAGACATGTAGCTTAGATTCATAAATGAAATCAGAAAAGATATAATAAAGCAAGGATATAAAAGAAAGCTACCAAAGCTAGCTACGATAACCATGAGTACTAGGAAACAACATGATATGTACTTAGGTCAACACAATCCGCCGCACTAAGGGGTCCTCGAAGGATCCTAGCCCCAACTCATGTCGAGTTCTCCAATGAGGGTCCTAGCCCCAGTCGGGACATCAAGGATATGTCAATAGATCCTAGCCTAGCTTTAATCCTAAAAAACTTCTCTCAAAATTACAATTTTTTCTTTATTTTCTTCTATCTTCTCTTTCTCTCCCACTCTCTTTTCTTAGTCACTTGTGAATATGTGGAGAGAAATCTCTCTTTTATACTTAGTTTCCAAATCTCCTCAATATTTGCACTAGCTAATCTCGAGGCACATCTTATGATCCTTAAGTTGCACAACACACACTCATTTATTGTGACACTATTGCTCCTTGTTTGACTCTCAAACTCATATCACGAGGCATATCTCACTCTCCAAATAATTTAAGCCTGAGTTTAGGAAATCAACTAACTTATTTGATTTGAGATTAACTTAGCCACTTTCTCAACTTCTGCTACTTATTAAATTTCGATAAAACACGTAAAACTATAGTACATCCAATACAAAACCATCATCCGAAAATAACATGCCTTGGGCATCTGAGTTTGCACCGATGTTTCCTCGTTGGGCTATTATTTAGGTTGTTTGCACCAATTTTTCCTCGTTGGGCTATTATTTAGGTTCATTAGTCATTTCATTAATGTTTAACATAGGTTTAAGATTCGGGCCTTTACAACATGAGCTGTAATATGTTGCTAAAATATTCTCGTTAACTCTATAAGATCGCAACTAGGGCAATTTCTATGCTTTATGGGAGTGAATGTTGGGTTCGGTGGGGAAGAAACGCCATACATAAAAACAAATGTTGTATAGATCAAGATGTTTTAGTGGATGTGTAGTTGAATTCGCAAGGATAGAATGAGAAATATAGAGATTCAAAAGTACTTAGAGTTGTGCCAATAGAGGAAAGATAAGAAAAGGGTGGTTGCTGTTAATTGAAAGAATTCTTTGAGGCATTAATTAATTAGAAAATATTTTAAAAATCTTCAAATCACACCGTGTACTGCATTGAATCGAGCTGAATAAAAATGTTGGATCCATGTTTTTGTTAGGGATGTAAATGGGGCGAGGAATCCCCACAAGGAACTGGGATCTCCCGCGACGGTGATGGGATGTGGAATTTAAGTGAGGATGGAGAGAAAATGGATTCCCCGTGCGGGAATGGGGATAGGGATGGGGAAGGGATTATCCCCATTGGGATGCCATAGGTATCCCCCTGGTGAAATCCCCATGGGTAATCTCCATGTTTAAAATTAATATCGTTATAGAACTCTAGTGACCTTTAAGATATATTTTATGAATAGTGAGGTTTATCAGGATAGTCGAAAACAAAAATTAATTCAAACCCAACACTCGAAATGATAATTATTTTTCATTGACTTGGCACGATGGTTTTTATTTCAAACTAATAGTAGCATTATGATCTATGAAAACAGGTAATCCAAAAGTGAATAATTGATACAACTACGATAACTTACATTTGTTTTGTGGTTTCAGGTTAATCATAAAAACTTGATTCATAACCTTAGCAACCTATTTGCTACTTGTACCTTTCATTCACGAAAATTACGGTTCTATGATCTCTTGGATTGTAATAGATAGAAAAATTATACATTGAATTGACAAATCAACCACCATCAATTTAAGACAATAAAACAAGAAACAATGAATATTTAGATTTAATATAAGAAAGTTGTTCCAAACCTTAGACCTCACAAAATTACAATTGAAATTTCCTGAATCCGACAAAATCTCTAGCCACTCATGGTGGTCACGTTCATCTTTTGTTCTAGAATCTTCAACTCTTTCACTTTCTTCCAACAAATTGTTCTCGGTATTGGAGAATACTAGGGTAAAAGGTGAATGACATTACATTGTGTACAATTACTTACTTTCTTTAGAGTGCACCAACCGTTGTACTACTAGAGTCAAGTACCAAGGATTAGCGAGGGTTTCCTTTATTTGATTAAATGTTGCCTATTACTTTTTTTTTTTTTTTCTGACAGTCAATTTGCGAGATACGACCAAAAAGCTTTATTGAACACAACAATCATATTTCAATTTGTAAGTGAGGCTAGCCTTCAATATCTTGTCGGTTGAGGACTAGCTCTCTTAGATTGGACCTTGGTTATCGAGTGTTGAACCGTTTCTCCCTCCTGCGTGTTAGCCACCATGTGGTAGTGGGGGCCTATATGGTGGGAGTCCGAGGAGCTTCGGTGTAAGATTGGGAGTGTGCTGTATCCCAGGAGATTAGGAATGCTAAGAATAATTCTTGGAAGACCTCTCGGACTTGGAACTCGGATCAAAAGAAGTATTATTGTCGCATGGCTTGAAGAGGGAAAGCCTTTGGTCGGCACAAGCAGATCTTTGTCCCTACCCAGTCTCATTACATGTAGTCAAGTAGTCAGCTTTCATTTTTTTAGGCATAGTCCTTTCTATATGAACGCTCCTTTCGATATGCACGAACCTACATAGAGTCTAAGAACACAATGAAAAAAGAACTGCACCAAAAAGATAGGTGCCATTGGGTGGGTTGAAGCCGTTTAGGTTTCGTTTCGTGTAGTCAACAATCTACTAGTGAGCGCTGTCAATCGCTACACCCAATTTAAGTATAAGTTAAGTCAAAAGCGCTAACTCCATGCCTTTCTATTTATAGTTGAGTAAGGAGTTTTCTTATATCGTAGTGCGCTAATGCACTCTTGAGTTTTTTGGTAGGGTTTGCTTTGGTCGCGGAAACTGTTAAAATTAGTGCTTTAGGCAACTGTTTCTAATTTTCGTTGTCTGAGTTTTAGGCACTTAATGTGCACAGTTCAGTTTTTAGAAATTGCTTAGTTGTGTAGAACTTATTTGTTTTTTTTAGTAAGTTACATTTCATACATATTTTGTTTAGGAAAGTTAGAATTTGGTAAGCCTTTTGAGTTTTTTTTTTAGTTCAGTTCCTTGACTATTTAATGAACTGCTGTTTTGTGGAAATTAAGAGAATTGAAAATTCAGTTTTGTCTACTGTTGTGTGCTGCTGAATATTGTGAGAGCCTAGAACAAATATATTGGGACTCCATTGTTGATTCTCTCCCAGTGAAAAACTTTTCAATTGTTCTTCCTATCTTTTATTAGTCTTCAAAAACAACAATTGGTATCAGAGCTATCTTCTCAAGGGATCTGTGGAATGGATTCTGAAAAAAGTTTCAACAAAATTGCTCCTCCAATCTTTGATGGAGAAAACTACATACTTTGGGCGGTGAAAATGAAGACTTACTTGGATGCTTTGGATTTGTGGGAAGCGGTAGAAGAAGATAATGAAATCCCTCCGTTGCCGCACACCTACAACAACACAAACCAAAAGCCAGAAAGAAAGAAAAACCAAGAAGTCAAAGGCAAAAGCTTATTTGTTTGCTGCCGTCTCAACAACCCTTTTTACTAACATTTTGTCTCTCAAATCCGCGAAGGAGATTTGAGATTACTTGAAGAAAGAGTATGAAGGAGATGAAAAGATTTGAGGCATGCAAGTTCTCAATCTAATTAGAGAATTCCAATTGGAAAAGATGGAAGAATGAGACTATCAAAGAGTACTCAGATAGATTACTAGTTGTTGTCAAAAAGGTGCGGCTACTTGCCACAAATTTTCCTGATTCAAGATTTGTAGAAAAGATTCTCGTCACAGTGCTAGAAAGATATGAAGCATCAATCACCACTTTAGAGAACACGAAAGAACTTTCCAAGATCACGTTGTTGGAGTTGTTGAATACCATGCAAGCACAAGACCAAAGAAGGTTTATGAGGGAAGATCGTGTTGTTGAAGGTGCTCTACAAGCCATGCATGAAGATCACAAGAAATCTTACAAAAAAGGTCCAACAAGTGGAGAAAACATGGGTATATACTCTAGGAGAAACTATCCACCATGTTACCACTGTGGGAAAAAAGGTCATCCACCATACAAGTATTGGGATAGACCGGATGCTAAGTGCACCAAGTGTGATAAGCTTGGACATGAAGCTGTGATTTGCAAAAGTGAATCTCAAAGTAATGAAGTTGAGGCCAAAGTTGTTGATCTATATGATGAAGATCGGATTTTTATTGCAAGTTGTGAAATAATTGAAGATTCCAACAAAAGTTGGTTGATTGATAGTGGTTGCACAAACCACATGTGTCGTGACATAACCTTATTTAGAGATATGAAGCCAGTTGAAATCCAGAAAGTCAGAATTGAAAACGGTGGTTACATCCTAGCAAAAGGAAAAGGCACCGTGTCAATCACGACAAGTTCGGGTATAAAATTAATTTCGGATGTTCTTTACATACCTGATATTGATCAAAATTTACTTAGTGTGGGTCAATTGATTGAAAAAGGATATAAAGTATCCTTTGAAGATTTGCATTGTGTTATTTTTTTATGCTATTGGTCATAAGGTTTTAAGGGTTAAAATGAGAGGTAAAGGCTTCTCATTCGATCCAATATAAGTGGAGCAGAAGATCGACAACAATGAAGTCAATACTGCAGAAGTTAGTGACAAGAAACTCGACTCTTGTCACCTACCAAAAATTGTGAATATGAAGAAGAAATATGTTGCAAGACCTCAAAAAGGTCATCATTGCAAGGAAGAATGACATTATTATTTATGCTCCAACCGAAGATGTTTCGGAATGTAAGGTACTTAGTTGATACTCCACTAAAAACAAGAAAGCTTAATTTCAACCAAGGAAATTCTCAAGTTCATGATGTTACCGGTTCTTTTGTACCCGTTGTTCTTACAACAAGTGTTAACGGAGTTGGAAAAATCACCTCATCGAATGTTCCTTCTAAAAGAATGATTGGTGGTTCAATTAAAGGAGGAGATATAAGAATTGACGGCTATCCTAAAGTTCAAGATGCATTGGTACATTCTCCACAAATCAATGTGGAAAGTTCGATGTTATAGTCAGATTGGTTGCGTCATCCTCCTGATATAAGTCAAGTCAACAAGTTCGAGCTCTTCAATGATAGTGAAGTTTGTGGCTCCTAAAGCAAGGAGGAGTGTTAAAATTAGTGCTCTAGGCAACAGTTTCTAATTTTCGTTGTTTGAGTTTTAGGCACTTAATGTGCACAGTTCAGTTTTTAGAAATTGCTTAGTTGTGTAGAACTAATTTGTTTTTTAGTATGTTTATATATTTTGTATAGGAAAGTTAGAATTTGGTAAGTCTTAGGAGTTTTTTTAGTTCAGTTCCTTGACTATTTAATGAACTGCTGTTTTGTGGAAATTAAGAGAATTGAAAATTCAGTTTTGTCTACTGTTGTGTGCTGCTGAATATTTTGAGAGCCTAAAACAAATATTTTGGGACTCCATTGTTGATTTTCTCCCAGCGAAAAACTTGTCAATTGTTCTTCCTATCTTTTATTGGTCTTCAAAACCAAAAGAAACACTTGTTTCTTCCATATTTTTTTTACCTTAGATACATGGCACTTTATCTGCTAGGTTACTGGCGAGCATTTTACCAAAAGTCGATTAGTAAATACTATGTACAAGAGGCAGTTGCTTCTTCATCATAAAATACTTGCACAAATAGCTGCTTGGGTTTGACATGTTGTGAATCCTCTTGAAAGAGAGGGTTGCCTTCGGGTTTGTGGATACAAGTGGTGCATGGCTCTCGTCAGCTCGTGCCTTAGATGTTTAGTGCCTCGATTCACCTTTGGTCTTAACACATACAAAAAACCATTACAGGAATCGAGTTTGCATTTTGACAGTAAGGCCCTTGAAAAGAGTTTTTTTTTTTTTTTCAACTTCTTTCACTTGGGCTTTTAAGATCTCAAAACTCTAAAGGAAGATGCTTGGACTTCCTTGCCCTTGTTAATTTTTGTAGCTAGTTTTTCTCCAACGGAATGTTAACACATAACAATGAGTGAACTTAATCATGTCACCTTTTTGTTGCACATCATGCACTTCACTTACATCTCATATCAATAACACACCCATATGTGTTATTCCAGCTACCTTTCAAGAGTCTACCACCAGTTTCAAAGTAAAGATCTTCCACTTTAGACTTTAAAAAATACATCTTTTGTTCACAAAATCTCCATATTGATTGAATTATTGCAATTATCAATGGTTTTGTTCAACTTTATTATGAGTATTAAAACTTTCATTGTATAAGATTTTAGCATTTTGTTTTGTTTAGAAGTTAGAACCTTATGAATTTTGATGATGTTTCCTTGCTTCATAAGATGGAGTGAATAGGAAATTAGAACTCTGGAGGAATACATTTGAATCTAAAGGCTTTAAGTTGAGTAGGACGAAAACCGAATACATGCACTGTGAGTTTAGAAACACTAGACATCGAGATGACGAAGTGGTAAAATTAGGGGAAGTAGAAGTTCCTAAGGTAAACCACTTTAGATACTTATGATCAATCATACAAAATGATGGTAACATTGAGAATGATGTCACACATAGAATTCAAGCTGGATGGAAGAAATGGCGGAGTGCAACAGGGGTGATTTGTGATTGAAATGTTCCTACTAAGTTAAAAGGAAAATTTTATAGGACTGCAATTAGGCCAGCTATGCTCTATGGAAGTGAATGTTGGGCGGTAAAGCAACAACAATTACATAAAATGAACGTAGCAGAAATGAGGATGCTTAGGTGGATGTGTGGTAAAACTCGTAAAGATAGAATAAGAAATATAGAAACTCAAAGACAAGTAGGAGAAGCACCAATTGATACAAAGATTATGGAAGTGCGGTTGCGGTGGTTTGGTCACCTGCAAAGACGGCCTACAAATACCCCAACTAGAAAACTTGACTCAATGGAAACTGTAGAAATTCGACGAGGTAGGGGCAGACCAAAGTTAACATGGGATGCATTAATTATGAGGGATTTGAATGGTTTGAAAAGCTCACCATCAATTGCACTTAATCGAGCACAATGGAAAAGTTTGATCCATGTAGCCGACCCCAGTTAATTTGGGACTGAGGCTATGTTGTTGTTGTTGTTCCTTGCTTCATAAATTTGTTTGGACTTTGAAATATAGGTTTTCATAAAAAGTTATGATTTATGGTGAATATGTAATGATGTTGAGTTTGGTAATTAGTTTATTTTATTGTAGAATATTTGATATATTTTGTGTTTTATTTACTGATTTACATATATTTGTTTTCATTAAAAAAAGTTGTAATACATGGGGATTATTCCTGGGAAATTAAATGAAGGAAATGTCTTCAAGGAGATTCCTCGCGGGAAAAAATAATAGAAATTCCCTGTAGAAAATTAAATGGGGAAAGATTTCGGGACGGGGAATCCCCACCCCCACCTATTCCTATAGCCTATAGGAATGAGGATGGGACCCCCTTTCTTGCCCCCACCCAGCTTGCCCTCACCCTGTTTACATCCCTAGTTATTGTTGTGGTAGTAGTAGAAGTATTATACGGTTTTAATCTCTAAAAGTAAATCATTCATCTAAAATTTATATTTTGTCTGTTTTTCTTTCCTATTTAATGTGACGTGCTTATATTTTACATTATATATCAATATCAAATGTCTATTATATCGACATGGTCCATTGTTTGATCAATTTAATGACATTAGATCAGTGTTCGATAACACTGAATTCATCTATGAATTTGGTGAATATTAAGGGAGCGCATGATAGAACATGATGTCTTTTTTCCTGGCAATGTCATTAGTTAATACCAGCTCACACATATGTTTTTTATATGGTCTCTCATGCATTTATACTTGTGTGTGGTGGTAATAGAAATCGTTGTTGCCTTCTGGGAAACGGAAATCATCATTTGAGTTGGTTCTGTTTTTTTGTTGTGGAATTTCAAGTTTAATTATACATTGCCAAGCCATTCAATAAATGTGCAGGGTAAGTAAAGGCTTTTTATCTTGTGTACACGTGGTAAGGCAACCCATCTGTTGTATTGTTGCCTTACCAAAGAATGTTGCTTGATTCCCCCCTTCAATCGGAAAAAAAAAAAAAAAAAACAAGAATGTTGCTCTACCAAAAAAAAGAAAAGAATGTTGCTTGATTGAAGCTTTCCTTGTCAATCTTTCTAGTGCGCTGCCCTGCAACTCATACACTTATCAGTTGTACTCATAGTTGTCAAATCGGAATCGAATCGTAAAATCAGTAGGGATGTGTTGTGAATCGAATAGTAAATGGAATCGTAAATCGTAAGAGTTATTCGAATTATTTTAAAATGCTTCTAAATACTTTTAATTTGTATGTTTATTTATGATTTTTCAATTTTTAATGATATATAACTGTTTTAATAAAAAGTTAAATGAGAATGATTATTTTTTTAAGAAAAATTGTTTTTTTTTTTACTAATATGCCAAACATATCTTATTTTGTGTACAAATGTGTGTGGGAAGGGTACTTATTTATTAGCCAACAAAGAATAGGGCTTCTGTGTGAACGAGATTTGGTGAGAAGTTGAGTTGGGAGTAACACGGAAGATCAGTAGAAGAGGGAACGAAGTAGAAGAGGGAACGAAGGATGAGAAGATGAAGGGATTGGTTTCGATCTTTTGCTTTTGATACTCATCTCTCTCTCTCTCTCTCTCTCTCTCTCTCTCTCTCTCTCATCCCGAATTGATGCCCTTCCTTTGAGTTAAAAATTGAAATGACAATTTTTATTTTTATTTTTTTATTTTTATTTTTTTTTTCTGATTTTTGGGGGTCGCTGGACATTTGTGAATCGTTCGATTCGAATCAAATCATCCAATTCGCTAATAACTCGTTTGATTTTTTTGAAAATCGAGTTCCGCGCGTGCCAGATCCGCCGCCGCGTCGCCCGGATCCCGCGCTTTGCCGGATCCGGCGCCGGCGCTCTCGGCCGTCCCTCCTCGCGTCTCTGGCGTCCAAGGTCCGCGCGCGCGTCCCCACACCCGTGCCTACCCGTGGCTATCACACCTCGCTCTCGCGACGACCACACAGCAGTTCTCTGCGCCGTGCTTCTTACCAGAAGCAACGATGTCTCCATCCAAACACTTTCACCCGGCTCTTGTTGTCTCTAACATTAGGAATCACATTCCTATTATTCTTGAGATGGAGAACGTACAATACTCAACATGGGCGGAGTTGTTTAAGGTCCATGCACGTTCGAACGGGGTATTACATCACATCATCCCCCCTCGATCAAAGCAAGGAGACAGTGCATTGAGGGAGATGACGACATGTGGTCTACCCTTGATGCCACGGTCTTATCATGGATCTACGCCACGATTTCTAACGACCTTTTGCACACCATTCTTGAACCAGATGCTACAGCAATGGAAGCTTGGAATCGTCTGCGGGACATATTCCAAGACAATAAGCATTCCCGTGCAGTCACTCTTGAACATGATTTCTCCACCACTAAGATGGAACACTTTCCCAATGCCTCGGCATATTGTCAACGGCTTAAGTCCCTGGCCGATCAATTGAAGAATGTTGGTGCTCCGGTGTCCGACAATCGTCTTGTGCTCCAACTTGTCTCGAGTCTTCTTGCTCCGTACCAGTGGTGTGGGTACGATGATCCGACAAAGTAATCCCTTCCTCCATTCTATCAAGCCCGTTCAATCGACTCTTGAAGAGTCCGGGTTAGCCAAGGAGGCAACTATGGCTTCGACTCCGCCATGGTAGCCGCATCAAATGAGGACGATGATTCTTCCTTTGTTCATTCTCGTACGGGACAAGGGAAGGGCAACAACATTCGGGCCGAGGAACAATCCGGGCGGAAAAATTCCGGTGGCGCGCGCAATGGTGGAGGCAAGCACAACAAGGGTGGCTCTACGGTGGTCGGTTCGGCAAGGGCGGCTCGCAACGCCATCGGCCAGCGGAGCTTCGGGTGGGGGTGGTCTCCGTCTCCTCATTGGGGTTGGCCTCAATGGGCTCCTCTTGCCCCATGCCTACTCGAGGTTGGGCTCGCCCACCTGCTCCAAACCGTGGTCTGGGGTATTGGGCCCTCGCCCCCACCGGGAAGCCTACCAGGCTTCTATGGCTCCATCTTTCAATGGGCGATCCGGCTCTTATGCTCCTACGAACATTGCATCCGCTATGCACACCATGGCTCTAAATCCACCCGATTCATCTTGGTATATGGACACGGTGCAACATCACATATGACCTCCTCGAACGGTAATCTCTCGTCTTATTTTAATTTGAGCAATCATCATACCTTTGGTATTATTGTCGGAAATGGTCATTCAATTCCTATTCGTGGTTATGGTCATACATGTTTGCCCACCCCTAATCCTCCATTGTCCTTGAATAATGTCCTTCATGTTCCCAAAATAATCAAAAATCTTATTTACGTTTAGGAAATTCACTACGATAATTACGTATCTGTTGAATTTGATCCTTTTGGGTTTTCGTGAAGGATTTTCGAGACGGGGACGCCTATCTGAGGTGTGATAGCCGGGGTGATCTTTATCCTCTCAACTCTATTTACAATCAAACTACTCCATCCACCTTTGCGACCATCTCTTCCTCACTTTGGCATGATCGTTTGGGTCATCAAGGGTGCTTCTATTTTCGATGCTCTTCGGGCCAATAAAAGCATTAATTGTACTCGAAACTCTACTTCTAGTATTTGTCGTTCTTGCGTGTTCGGAAAACATATTAAGTTGCCTTTTATGTCTTCTCGTTCAGTCCGTCTTTACCTTTTGATATAATTCATAGTGATATTTGGACCTCTCCTATTACGAGTTGCGGGGCATAGATATTACGTGCTATTATTGGATGATTTTTCGAATTATTTATGGACTTTTCCTTTGGGTCAAAAGTCGGAGGTTTATGACAAATTTTTGATTTTTCAAGCTCATATTTTTACCCAATTTGAACGTAATATTAAAACTATGCAATGTGATAATGGGAGGGAATTTGATAATGGACCATTTTTGAATTTCTGTAAGACGAATGGAATGTCTTTTCGTCTCTCTTGTCCTCACACCTCTTCTCAAAATGGGAAGGCGAACGGAAAATTCGGTCTATCAATAATATCACTCGTACTCTACTTTCTCATGCATCACTTCCTCCTTCTTTTTGGCATCATGCATTACAAATGGCAACATACCTCCTTAATATTCTTAGAGCAAGCTTTTGGGTAATATTTCTCCCCTTCAAATACTATATCAACGGGTTCCTACATATTCTCATCTTCGGGTCTTTGGGTGTCTCTGTTATCCTCTTATTCCTTCCACCAAAATCAATAAATTACAAGCTCGGTCAACTCCTTGTGTTTTTTTGGGTTTTCCACCTAATCACCGTGGCTATAAATGTTATGATTTATCCTCCCGACAAATCATCATTTGTCGTCATGTCCGTTTTGATGAGAATGTGTTTCCCTTTGCGTCATTACATACCCCATCATCCCATACATATGATTATTTGGATAATGATTTATCTCCTTATGTGCAAAATCATCTTCAAGAGTCTACTACTCCTCTTTCCCATACGCCAGCCCAGGCCTACACACCTGCCCAACCGGATCCAGATCCAGTTTCACCTGGCCCAGCAGACCCACCCTTCCCAATTATTAACCAAGCCCACTCCCCACATGCCCAGTCCGTAGCTCCTACTCTCAATATTCCTCTTCCTAAGCCCACTATAGTCACTAGAAGCCAGCATGGTATTTTTAAACCCAATCCAAAATACCAAGCTTTACATGCCACGGTTTCAAGGTCTCCTTTGCCTCGTAATCCGGTGGCGCTCTTCGTGACGAATTGGAAAATGGCCATGGATGATGAATATAATGCTCTTATTACAAATAAGACGTGGGAATTGGTGCCCCGTCCACCTGATGTTAATGTTATTCGGTCTATGTGGATTTTTACTCATAAAGTTCATTCTAACGGTGATTTTGAGAGGCATAAAGCCCGTCTTGTATGTGATGGAAAAACTCAACAGGTTGGCATTGATTGTGGTGACACGTTTAGTCGGTTGTGAAGCGGCAACTATTCGTACCGTTCTTAGCATTTCTCTTTCTAAAGCATGGCCAATTCATCAGTTGGATGTCAAAAATGCCTTCCTTCATGGTACGCTTCAGGAGACAGTTTATATGCATCAACCATTGGGGTACAGGGATCGTACCCGTCCAGATTATGTGTGCCTATTGCGTAAGTCCTTGTATGGACTTAAGCAAGCTCCCCGGGCTTGGTATAAGCGCTTTGTTGATTTTGTTACATCTATTGGTTTCACCAATAGTAGATGTGACAACTCTTTGTTCATTTACAAAGAAGGGATCGAGATATGGCTTACATTTTATTATATGTTGATGATATCGTTCTTCTCGCTTCTTCTCATGCTCTCCAGGTGCTCCATTATGGACCTTCTTAGTTCGAATTTGCTATGAAGGATCTTGGTCAATTGAATTATTTTTGGGTATTGCGGTGACTCGACATAAGGGTGGTATGTTTCTTTCACGTAGCAGCAAATATCGAAGAAATAATTGAGCGTGCAGAATGTCATCATGTAACCCGTCTCTGCTACTCAGGTTAACACTAAGCCTAAGGTTAGTGCTACCGCTAATCTTGTTTTTGATGATCCAACTCTCGTATCGGAGTCTTGCGGGGGCTCTACAATATCTCACTTTCACCGGTGGGATATCTCTTATGCGTCCAACAAGTTTGCCTCCATATGCATGATCCAGGGTTGATCATATGTCGCTCTCAAACGGATTATTCGATATGTTCAGGGTACTTTGGATCATGGTCTTCATTTGTACCCATCTTCTTCTTCTACTCTGGTATCTTACACTGATGCAGATTGGGGTGGGTGCCCTGATACGAGAAGATCTACATCCGGGTATTGTGTGTTTCTGGGAGACAACTTGGTCTCATGGTCTTCTAAACGTCAACCCACATTGTCTCGTTCTAGTGCGAGGCCGAATATCGTGGGGTGGCCAATGTGGTTTCCGAATCATGTTGGCTCCGGAATCTTCTCTTAGAGTTACATTGTCCGATTAAGAAGGCCACTTTAGTATACTGTGACAATGTAAGTGCTATTTATTTGTCGGGTAATCCAGTTCAACATCAACGTACAAAGCATATCGAAATGGATATCCATTTTGTTCGAGAGAAGGTTGCACGCGGACAAGTCCGTGTTCTTCATGTGCTTCGTCCGTTATCAAATTGAGATATTTTTACCAAAGGTCTACCGCAAGTATTGTTTGAAGATTTTCGTAACGATCTCAACATCTCGTAAACCTCCCGTTTCGCTCATGAGGGGTGTGTTAAATATAGTATATATTGTTAGTTTCCATATATTGATTAGCCTCCTATTCTCTAGCCTAGAATCGGTGAGTGCCAACTCAACTCAACTCAACTCAGTTTTCATGCTCACCGATTCAACTCATACGATTTGACTCGCAAATCATACGAGTTTGACAACATTGGTTGTACTTATTTACTTACTATTTTTTTTTTTTTGATAATTGTGAGTGTCCAAGCCTTTTTAGGCTAAGACTATTCCTAGGAGAGCGAGTCAGGTGTCCAACCCCATGACTTAGGGGGAATTAACATATTTGGAGTTGGACGGCATGTGCTCATATCTGCTTGAGAGACATTAGGAAATGGAAAATGCTTGCGTGACCTACTTTTCACATGCCATTTCCACACTTGATTTTGAGTCTTGATTTTGCATCTATGGGTGTGCGTACAAAAATTAATGTTCATCTAAGGGACGCATAGTGAGAGCTAGGCCTTGTTCGGTTTGTTTTTGCCGACTTACAGTGCAAGCGGAGTTAACTTACAGTGAAAGATCATATTTTCATGTTTGGCTCGACTTTACATTTGTAGAGAAGTTGCATATTTGTAAATAATAAAATATATGAATTGAAATAAATATCTTTCAAACAAAAAAGATGGATGTGGATAATAAAAAGTAATTAATGAGGGGTAATTATGTTAACAAACTCTTGAGAGATAACTCTTCAGGGGGAGATATCTCTCACATTTGGGTGTGAATTAAGAGATAATTTGAAGAGAAGTTGAGCAACCAAATAAGATTAGTCCCAACTCTCCTTCAAATTATCTCTCGAGAGTTAACTCCACCCTTAACCAAACAAGGCCTTAATATGGCGTTAGATTAGTGAGACTCTTTCCCCTTGTGAAAACCTTTGTTTTTTGTATGAATTATGAATAGACATAATGTTTGTTGATTTGGATCTGAGTTGAACTCTCATTTTCGTGATTTAATATACGCAAGTTGCTTCAGTTAACATTAATTTGTTGATTACTTACAGCTGGCTGATGACCCATATTCAACAATGATTTACTATCTGCTTCCAAATACGAAATTCTTAGGTTATAGTCCAATCATCAAATAAGGTCCCAGCTTTTGATTTCACACATCCTTCACACAATTAATCCTTCCAAATTTATAAATCTCTAAGATGTACGTTGATGAGTCTAGGATACCCTAACAATAATAATTAAAAAATAATACAAGGACAAGCTTGAGCCGAAAAAATATTAGAGTTAGATTCATCATGAAAGGGTGTGATTAGTATTAGCTAGTGAGGATTAAAGGTGTCATCTTTCTAGGATGTCTTAACTTTACTGGTCTCTCTCGCCAACTAAGTGGTAGCACAATAGTTTGGTATGTATTTCGTAGTTTGGTATGTATTTCGTCAACGGATGACGTTGAGGGTTTGAGTCTCACCGTTTGCAAATTTGAGTTTGAGGGTAATTAGCTGAACAAAAAACACTACTGGTATCTCTCTAGCGCAACTAGTCATTTCAACATCTTCCTATCACACCCTTTTTGTCACATTTCAGCATTTCTCCCACTGAAAACCACTTCTTTGATTAGTTCGATCTCAAGAATATATGGGACAATCTAACTAATGAAGAATAACCCATACGTACATATACTAAAGTAACAGATTCAAAGCATGAAAGGTGGCAACAAACGCTTAACTTCTAGGTCAATTAAGGACACCTGGTAGAATCACCATCTCACCCTCATTGAGATATGTTTATTTATAATATAATCCATATATAATTAGCAAGATATATGAAAGCATGACAACATACAATAATTGGTGCTTTTCTTTGTACGCTTCGACCAGACACAAGCACATATTCTTGGGACTAATATGTTTGTTTCAACCCAATCATCATTAATATAAACGGTGAGTCCCACTCCTCCCCTATTCTCTTCATCAAGAAAAAACGATTGTACACCCACCAAAACATGCTTTCCCATCTAATCCATCCACCCAATACTTCACACCTAGTGTATATACTAAGATCTCGATCATTTTCTTCTGATCTGAGATCTGTTATGATCGGTGTGTGAGATGGTTAGTATTGATCAAGCATTATGAAGAAGATTAATTTGATAGTGAAGAAGTGCAAGAGCTTGTCAAGGCAACTAGGCAGGTCTTCATCTTACACTAGTCTCAGCAGGTCCAAGTCTACAAGAGAGGAGAATATATGGGGAGATGCAATGGAAGACGGTAGTGAACAAAGGGAGATCATACTTGTGGGAAGCACTCGAAGACGTTACGTGATCAGGGCTAAGTATTTGAGTCATCCGCTACTGAACGCGCTCATTGACAACTCGAATGAGAGTCCCGGAGGGCTTATTTCCATCAAATGCGAAGTGGTTCTCTTGGACCATTTGCTATGGATGCTTGAGAATGCTGGTCCAACCCTCTCATCTGAGTCTTTAGAGGAACTAGCTCAACTCTACACCTTTTAGTTGATTATAATTGATTACTCTGAAGTAATAAAGCGTATAGAATTATGGGTGTGATCGTTTAGCTAATTAATAGAGTAAACATGTCATCATATGTGAAGTTATTATTTTTTTTGAATAAATGGAGGCGAGACTCCTATTGTAGTATATATATATATATACAAAAGAAGATTTCAAGTATTGAGAAATAAACAGTTCCCCCCAAAAAACACAACCACTGTCAAAAATAGAGCCTACTGTGCTCAAAACCACCACCGATGCCACCGCTCATAATAGCAGAATTTCAGATGTTAAAGTCCTCCCTTGCCAACGCACAAACCAGAACATTTCGTGGGAATGCTATGTTGCCGTGAGCAGAAAACAGCAGCATTACACATTTGCCTAAAAAAAACCGCCCCTCAAAATAACCGGATCAGCACACACTCCAGTATGGTGTCAAGCCCAGCAAACAAACAACAGCCAGTGGAAAGAAAACGAGGTTGGGCGCACTACCCTTGTTGACCCAAAAGCTCCAAAACAAAGGCAATGCCCCCCCAACCTCAACCACCTCAAAGAACAAAACAGTGAGTCCATACACCCCTAAACACAGCATATGCAAATTGAAAAGCTTCTATCCCCCAGAGACTCTCGGTGTTTCATCCAAGAAAAGTGGACCAATGCCCATCCCAATGTTGCCACGACCAATTCGTGAATTCTTTATGTCCATGCATTACCAATGCTACATTCCTCTTTGTAGAGTCCCACACCTCCTCCCATGTATTGTCTTTTTCCTCGAATATTCAGTGATTTCTTTCCCCCATAGGGTCCAAAGAAGCGCCAAGAGACCAGCATTCCACAACAAGTCCCTTTTGCAGCCGCGAGAGTTGGACGCCACATATGTCATCCAAGCTCTTAACGATTGGGTATTGCCAAGTGATGCCCACCTCCCTCGATAATTCTTCCACAACCTGCATGAGAAAGAGCAAGCCAACAACAAATGGTCAATAGATTCCGAATGGGAGAAACAAAAACAACACCTTGAGGGTAACAGTGTTAAGTGGGGTAGTCGTTTTTGGAGCACATCGGTTGTATTGATCTTCCCAGCCATACCATCCAAGCAAAGACCCTGACCTTCATAGCAGCACAAGATTTCCATATTAGATTATACACCGGAAAAGAACTCAACGAATGTTCAAGACAAAAACCATAGAAAGCCGATTTCACAGAGAAAAGATGGGATAGGTCCCACCCCACCCCCACCCCGTCTATCCTCAGAGTTTGGGGTGAGGGATACTTCCTGAAGCCGTTGTGTAAGAGCTGCGTATTCTGCGAGTTCCACTTCTCCTAGTCTATATGTGAAATTATTTAATTTGCATGAATACTTTGCTGTGCTTTCACAATTTCATTTTGTTTGTTATGGGCTCATAGCGTTGTACTTGATGATCAGTGATTTAATCGCATGCTTTTCCAGAAAATTACGTTCGTTGATTCAACACTCCACAAGCTTTCACCAGTGGGGTAACTTCAAATTTTAATGGCTTGGTTTGTGGTCGCCTATACAAAGATGAGATTGAGGGTTCAAGTTCAAGTCTTTTCCTGGGCACGTCATATGATAACATTGGTTTCTTTTAGAAAAAAAAGAAAAAGAAAAAGAAAGAAATAAACAAAGAGTCGAGCTATAGACACCCCATCATTTTGAGTGCTTGCTGTGAAGTGACTGAGGGGTTCGTTGTTTTAGGATCAGCTGTTCAATCTTGTAAACTCCAAGCTGTCTGTCAGTGTTTGTTAGTTGAGATACATTGTCATTGTTTCATTGAAACCAAGTTTGTATTAAAGATGGACTGATGGGTAGTTGTGACAGCCCCAGGCCACACAACCTGGGCCCTGCATGGCGTAGATCTACATGTACCCCTGCGGAGTCAAGGCATGCTTAGTCAGTCTCTTTTCCAAGTTATTCGTTCATTAGTTTCTTATTAAGTTCAATATTTAGTTAACAAGTATTAACGTATTGCACAAGAAATTAGCAATTTAGAAGCAACATAATAAAGTAAACAAAAGTCGGGGCAAGTCCTACCGGTAGAAATCTCGCACAACATAGATCTCAAGTATATATCAAGTGACAAACAAAGTGAAATATGATCATATACATGTATCATGTGTCTAGGGTTGCAAGTGGGGCGGGGCATCCCCGTTCCCCCGCGGTGCCCCGCCCCGATGGGGCAAGGAATCATTGTTTTTTGTTCCTCGCGGGGCTGGGCACAGGGTAAGGCGAAGACGGTAATTGTTCTCACCCTGCGGGGATTCCTTGTAACAACCTTAAAATCTAACTCGTGTCATGTGTCATTTCAGGGTCGTACGTGGGACCCACTTGTCGCGATACGTATGTCCAAGCCTCGGGAGCCGACACCGAGGTATGTTATTTTTGTTTGATGCTTGGATTATATATTATGTATTACACATGATTGAACAATTTAAACTAATCAATTTCGGAAATGTGCGGGTAAGGTATACGCGGGCATATCGGTGTCGAGACGAGCGGAGATGTACTTCGAGTTGCGTATCGACGTATGACCAAGGTAGCGGCCTATGGGGTAAGTTTTATGTGAGTTAATTAAGGTCTTAACTAGCTTTAATGTGACCACATTTAATGTGAAATTAAGTGGGCATAAAGTATTGAAATTATTTAATTGTCACATGATGTGCATCGCGATACGTGTCAACCAATCAAGAGATTGATGAGTTCACTTGTGGAGTCACTCATGCATGACTTGGTAAATGATTAAATGAAGGTGGACCACTAGACAATCCTCGAGATACGTGCGCACACAAGATCAATGGCTATGGTTTAAACTCATCCAATACATATAAGTCAACCAATTGATCAATCTTCTCTCACTCATCGATTTGGAGAGCAAAAAAGAGGATTTTGTTGGAGAAAAGAGAAGAGGAGGTTGGACAATTCAGTGAGGTTGAAGAAGTGTTGGTGATCAAGCTTAGAAGAACACCAAGAAAGGTAACTCCATTAACATAGCTTGGTCAAATTCTTGTATTTGATGTTGTTGTTGTTGATTCATGTCATGTTGGAATATGACTTTGAGGGATTAAACGTTGGATTTTTGTCGAATTTACACATTAGTTTTGATGTTTATATATCAAATTAGGTCCCATAGAATCAGCTTGAGGTTTCGAAATGGTTTCGTAGGTTAATTGGAGTCAAAATGGTTGCATAAAAACTAGTTTTGTGGAACTAGTATTGTGCAATCTAGTTTTAGGGCTACTTTGAGGTAATAATCTAGGCAATCAAACGAATGTTTTTGAGCGAATTTTATATTGGTTTTCGTGTTTATATATCAAACTTAATCCATGTAAATCAAATTTTGGTTTGGAGAAGGTTCGATTGTGACGACCCTAATTTCCCACAAATTAGGCCCCGCCCGGCCTAAGCCCACGTGGACCCCCCGAGCCAGTCTCGCAAGGTCAACGCAGGCCTAGTCAGCCTTCCAATCCTTCATCATACGTAAATTCATAATTTTAAGTTGAGTTATTAATTTGCATTATAATCTCAAATTGGATATTCGGACATACGTATTCCGACGAGTGGATCCCACATAAGACCCTGACCTGGCACGTGGCACAAGTCAAATTTTCAGGCCGTTACATCGATAGTGTTTTAAAGGTCGGAAAGGAGGCTAAAAATTAAGACTGCATTGTCATGTGTTTAACTGTTTTGAGTAGGCATGTTGATGAATTGATTTGAGACATCAAATGAGGTCCGATTGACTTGCGAATAAGTTCTTTTGAATCTTAATATAACCTACTTTGATGATCAATAAAGATTGTGGCCATGAGAATTTTTTTGATCAATGAAAACAAGGTAGAACATAGCATGTTGATATGGTCCAAAATTGTCCACATATGACAGTTGCAACTTAGCAAATTTGAGGAATGATTTAAATGAGTATTTGTTATCCAAAATAACTAAGGTTGGACTTTTTGAAATTCTTATATATCCTACTTTGAGTGGCACTTAAACTCGGACCTTGGTACAACTTTTAAATTGGTGAAAAATAGTTGTGAAAATGGCTAAAAGTAATGAACTAACTTAATTAGTTAATGAAATGAATCGATGATCAAATGGAGGTGAATGAAATTCTTAGTGATAAAATGAGTAAAATCGAGACTCTAATTGAGAGATCAAAACATGGAAATGAGCTCTAAAAAGAGGTGTTAGAGTTATTGAGTGGTTTGAACTTCGTTATGAGATTGAAAATGAGTTTTAATCTCATTGTAAGTTGTAATATGAATTTTTAGTATTCAAGTGGAGTTGTAACTCTTAAAAATATGAATTCGTGATTTAATAAGACTTGTTGAAGTACGTGAAAGCCCAGGGAACATTGTGTAAGGCTTCGTAACCAACGTTGAGTTGGTTTGGTTGTAAGTAAACCAGCCAGGAAGTGCACAGTTCTTCATTTTAAGCTATTGAATATTGTTGTTCCTTGCTTTGTTATTGCTTTGTTATCCATCCTTGGAATTCCATTCTAATTGAGTTGTCTGAGGGCAAGTGAGTCAACGGTGATCCTTGGAAGGAGTGGTTGGCTGAGGTAACATACCAGAGTCATGACATCGGGATGCACTGCATTGGATACTGATTTTGACGGGGTGTGAGTTCTTAGCGTGGTTGTTCCATGAAATCTCACTATGTCATGGGTTTAGGGCTTGTAAATGTACCAAGTCGTAGAACCCGAGTCTTGATGTTTTGTTGAGACTCAACGACCTATTGGTCGGGACTACTTGCGCCTCTCTGTTTGTATTTCTGGGTACTCATGTATCGATTGCTTTTGATTTATTTACAGTCTTTTATTCATGCGTTCTTTATACCTTTCTTTCTATCTGCATGAATATATACTGATTTATTTATTTTTAAATGTTGTTTAGTATCCTACTGGCATTACTTACCTGGGCTCATTATTCTTGTGATTAACCGAGTGCAGATCCGCAATCGAGTAAGGGAAAGGGGCCAATACTATGAGATTTATTTTGAGGACTTTGGAGCGGCTTTCCCTCTCACATTTTTGTGTAGGTTTTGTATTATTTATGTATATTGTTTTGACACATGGGATATATGGGTTTTGTGAGATATTTAGATGGAGTAAATATGGGGTTTCCACACTCTAGGCTATCCTAACTGATTTGTGTAGAGTTGTTTAAATTTGTTTAAGTTGAAATCGCTTCCGCATAAACTTTGATAACCTACAAATTTGAGTAACTCACTAAAAATGTAATGATAAATGATTAGGAAAGCTGACTAGGCTTGCGTTGACGTCGCGAAGATTGACTCGGGGTCTACGTAAGTCTAGGCACGGCGGGGCCCTATTTAGGTTGTGGAACTGGGGCCGTCACAGTTGGTATCAGAGCCCTTAGGTTTTTACACCTAACTGAAGAATAAACCACAACCAACATAAGACACAAATCCATAATGGAGTTAGGACAAGGTTGGAACTTAGAGTGGAACCCTATGATCCTGACTTAAGTCTTAGTTGGGAAGTGAGGAGAGTTGGGAAAATTAAAATTGGACTATATGAGCTATTTGATGTGTTGTATATGATTACTATCGATAACATATCATGATTGAGAAATCGCATTCTTTGCAGATTGTGATGGTCGATCAGCCCGAAATCAGTGATACTAGTCCGAGTGATGTTCACGAGAGGTTGGATGAGATGCCCAGCTGGTTACCTTACATGGCCAATAATTTCAGGAAATTCTTCGACTGTTGAGGGCACAAGCTACACCATCGCCTTCTGCATCTGCAGCTGCAGCACCAGCTACTCAGGGTGGGAGTGCGCCGATAGTACAGGCCGTTATTACGACTCCTACATCGCCAACCAGCCCTGAGGGAGTACAGGTGCAGGCTGAGAAAGTACCATCTACTCTTGATACACCGGTGGATGATACACCGAGCACGCCCACTGTTGGGAGCACTCGAGCAACAGCTGAGGTGAGGCAGTCTCGCGAGTTTCAGTGACATCACCTGGAGAAGTTTCAAGGGGGTACAGATCTCGGAGCAGCCGAGAATTTTATGAGGAGTCACGAGAAGATCCATGATGTCTTATCTACATCGGAGTATAAGAGGTCGAGCATCTCATCAGTTTCGTTGTTCGGAAAGGCTGATGTGTGGTGGCGTAACATGGTGGCTACGAAGGGGAAGCCCAAAGAATGGGCTGAATTCAAGGAGAGGTTCAATCAGAAGTATTTTCCTCCTCAGTCAGGAATATGAAGAGGACTGAGTTTCAGAACATCCGACAGGAGGCTGAAGAGATAGTGATGCAGTATATGGGCCGATATTTGCGATTAATGGACTATGCCGGATGCATAGCTGATACGGACGCTGACCAGGCCTACTACTTCATGAATGGCCTATTGGGTGAGATCGGGTCTATAGTGGTAACCACAGCTCCAAGAACTTTACAGGAGGCATATGAGTGGAGTTTGGCCAGTGAAACTTTTCTGAGCACGCGCATTGGTACAGTAGTCGCAGCTCCACCACCAGCACAGCCAGATGTCAGATCGGGTGGTGATGGGAGGAGGAAGAGACCTAGACAGTAGAGGTCGAGAGATCGAGTTCAGAGTGTGGGGTCTGTTGCATCTTCACCTCCTACAGTGCGTACCGCGCCAATATCATCTGCTCTAGTACGGAGTTATATAAGCACAACACAGCTACCGGCATCGTTAGGTTCTCAGCGATAGCAGTATCAAAGGGTTGAGGGCAGTGGCAGTGGCAGGGGCAGAGGTAGTGGTCGGGGGCAGAGGTATAGACGGGGACAAAATGTGCCATCTGGATTTGGATCAAGATCTCAGCGTACGTGTTGGGAGTGTGGACAGCTAGGTCATTTCATCAGTTCACGTCCCTGACTAAGTAGAGGGCAGCCACAGTAAAACCAGAAGCAGGTTCATGTTGTTGTCGCGCCAGATCCAGATGCTAGCCGTAACCTGATTGAGCGTATGATCTATATTTGCAGTCGTTTTATGTATACCATGTTAGATTCAGGTTCTATATTATCTTTTATTTCCGGTCGTATGGTAGATGAGTTGGGTTTGAAACCCATTAGACTAGAGAAACCATTGATCCTTAGCACAGCTGCTGGGGACAAAATATACCTGAACTTGTTGTGTGTTGATTGTTCGATAGAGATAGAGGGTCATGTATTGCTAGCAGATCTGAGAGTGTTGGAGTTCCTAGAGTTTGATGCATTGCTGCACATGGATTGGTTGAGTGCTCATCATGCACATATGCATTGCTTCAGTAAGAGAGTTACGTTTCAGATTCTCGGATATCCCTAGTTCAGCTTTAAGGAGACTTCAACTAGTTTACCTATTACTAGAGGCAGAGTAGCTTCTATGTCGAGACTAGGTTGGCGAGTTTCCAGATGTTTTTCCTACAGAGTTTACCAGGATTACCACCGCCTAGGTAGATTGACTTCATCATCGATTTGGTTCAGGAACCAAACCTATATTTATTCCACCGTACCGGATGGCTCCAAATGAGTTAGTGGAACTGAGAAGACGACTTGATGAGTTGTTGGAATTAGGGTTCATCCACCCGAGCATGTCACCTTGGGGCGCGCCAGTCTTGTTTGTTAAGAAGAAAGATGGCCGCCTGAAATTATGCATTGATTATAGACTACTCAACAGGGTGACAGTGAAGAACAAGTATCCACTCCCTCGCATTGACGATTTGTTCGACCAGCTGACAGGAGCACAGTGGTTCTCAAAGATTGATTTGAGATCTGGATACCATCAACTGAGGATTAGAGCAGAGGAGAGGGAGAAGACTGCTTCTCGCACTCGATACGGGCATTATCAGTTTACAGTTATACCTTTTGGGCTGACTAACGCCCCGACGATGTTCATGGATCTCATGCATCGAGTGTCGAGAGAATACTTGGATAGGTTCGTCATTGTGTTCATCGACGACATCCTTATTTACTCCAAGACTCGTGAGGATCACGAGGAGCACCTCAATATGATTTTGTGGACTTTGAGGATGCACAGACTGTATGCAAAATTCAGTAAATGTGAATTTTGGCTTACATAGATCGGGTTTCTTGGGCACATTGTTGGAGCCAGCGGAGTGTCAGTGGACCCCGCTAAGGTCAGAGTTGTGATAGATTGGCCTACACCGCGATCAGTGACTGATGTCTGCAGTTTCTTAGGGTTGGCAGGCTATTACGGGCGTTATGTTCAAGACTTCTCAAAGATTGCAGCACCAATGACACGATTGACGAAGAAGGATACGAGTTTTCAATGGAACGATAGCTATGAACAAGCCTTCATGACTTTGAAGGAAAGATTGACTACCGCACCAGTTTTAGCACTACCTGAGTCAGGGAAGGGTTTTGAGGTGAACATTGATGTTTCCAAGGTCGTTTTAGGTTGTGTTTTGATCCAGGAACTGTAGAGTGATTGCCTACGCGTCCCGACAGCTGAAGGTTCACGAGAAGAACTACCCTACACATGACTTGGAGTTGGCGGAAGTGGTCTTTGCATTGAAGATTTGGTGTATTATCTCTACGGAGAGAAGTTTGTGTTGTTTACTGACCATAAGAGTTTGAAGTACCTCTTCACTCAGAAAGAGTTGAACATACGACAAAGGCGTTGGCTTGAATTCCTCAAGGACTTTGATTTCTCATTGGAGTATCACCCGGGGAAGGCCAATGTTATTGCAGATACGTTGAGCCGCAGAGGGGCAGACTCAGAGGTTGTTACTTGCCACATGACACACGAGCATGGTTTACTCGAGGCGCTCGAGTCGATGTATTCTGTTGATATCCCGATCGGTACCAGAGTGTTGATTTGTGGGCAGATAAGGACCCAGACAGTGTCGGTTCAGAGTATACTTGAGGGTTAGCAAGCAGATGAGCAGTACCAGAGATTCTTGGAATTTGCTCAGAGTCTGGATCATCCAGATTGGAGTCTGTCGACAGACTCGTGCTTGAGATTTAGAGGTCGACTGTGGATTCCATCAGTAGCGGAGTTACGTGATGAGATACTTGATGAGGCTCGCCGCTCACATTTTACGGTTCATCAGGGTCGGACCAAGATGTATACTGATGTGCATCGTCTTTTCTGGTGGTCTGGGATAAAAACTGATGTTTCTGATTACGTTTGAGCGTGTGAGGTATGCCAGCGAGTTAAGGCTGAGCATCAGAGACCTAGTGGGTTATTATAGCCACTTCCTATTCCTCGGTGGAAGTGGGAGCACATTGCCATGGATTTTATCAGTGGCTACCTCGATCTCAGCGCAGACATAACAGTATCTGAATGATTGTAGACAGGTTGACGAAGTCTGCGCACTTTTTACCGATCTCTACCACACATCGAGTAGATAGGTTGGCGAGTTTGTACGAACGAGAGATTGTGCGGCTACATGGAGTTTCGTTATCGATTGTGTCTGACAGAGGGCCACAATTTACATCTCAGATTTGGCAGAGCATGCAGGCACAGTTTGACACGCGGTTAGACCTCAGTACAGCCTATCATCCATAGACAAACGGACAGTCGGAGAGACTGATTCGAGTTCTTGAGGACATAATGAGGATGTGTGTGTTAGATTATGGTGGATCATGAGAAGAGTATATATATTCATTTGTGTGAGTTTACCTACAATAACAGTTGTCAAGACCAGTATTGGTATGGCACCGTTTGAGGCACTCTACGGTAGACTGTGCAAGTCTCCATCTTGTTGGGCGGAGCCTGAGGATGTGGCAGTGATTGGGCCTGAGATTGTACTGGATCACACATAAAAATACGACTGATCAGATTGAGGCTAAAGGGTGTGCATGAGAGGCAGAAAAAGTATTATGACATGTATCACGGCAAGTTAGAGTATGATTTCGGAAACTATGTGCATCTGAAAGTTTCTCCGATGAAGGGTCACAATAGGTTTAAGATTAAATGAAAGCTTGCGCCGAGGTTCATTGGTCCATTCAGAGTGAAGAAACGAATAAGCAAGGTTGCGAACAAACTGGAGTTGCCACCTCAGTTATCTGGGATTCACCCTGTATTTCATGTTTCTATGTTTCGACTAGATAGGTCGAAAGAGGGCAGACGACCGATAGTGGATTTGAGTCAGATAAACTTGAGGGAGGACATTACGTATGACGAGCAACCTATTCAAATTTTGGACCGTAAGGTGAAGATTCTTAGAAACAAATAGATCCTATCAGTCCTTGTCAAATGGCAGAATCACGGTTATGAGTAGCTGACGTGGGAGCTCAAGTCATATAAGCGCGAGTATTTTCCCTATCTCTTCTGAGTTTCGGTAAGTTTTCTCTTGTAAATTGCTTCAATTTTGAGGACGAAATTCTAATTAGTTTGGAAGACTGTAACGACCATAAAATCTAACTCGTGCCACGTGTCATTTCAGGGTCGTACGTGGGACCCACTTATCGTGATACGTATGTCTAAGCCTTGGGAGTCGACATCGAGGTATGATATTTTTGTTTGATGCTTGGATTATATATTATGTATTATACATGATTGAACAATTTAAACTAATCAATTTCGAAAATATGCGGGTAAGGTATACGCGGGCATATCGGTGTTGAGACTCGAGTTGCGTGTCGACGTGGGACTGAGGTAGCGGCCTATGGGGTAAGTTTTATGTGAGTTAATTAAGGTCTTAACTAGCTTTAATGTGACCACATTTAATGTGAAATTAAGTGGGCCTAAAGTATTGAAATTATTTAATTGTCACATGATATCAAGAGATTGATGAGTTCACTTGTGGAGTCACTCATGCATGACTTGGTAAATGATTACATGAAGGTGGACCACTAGACAATCCTCGAGATACGTGCGCACATAAGATCAATGGCTAAGGTTTAAACTCATCCAATACATATAAGTCAACCAATTGATCAATCTTCTCTCACTCATCGATTTGGAGAGCAAAAGATAGGGTTTTGCTGGATAAAAGAGAAGAGAAGGTAAGGCAATTCAGTGAGGTTGGAGAAGTGTTGGTGATCAAGCTTAGAAGAACACCAAGAAAGGTAACTTCATTAACATAGCTTGGTCAAATTCTTGAATTTGATGTTGTTGTTGTTGATTCATGTCATGTTGGGATATGACTTTGAGGGATTAAACGTTGGATTTTTGTCGAATTTACATATTGGTTTTGATGTTTATATATCAAATTAGGTCCTTTAGAATCAGCTTGAAGTTTCGAAATGATTTCGTAGGTTAATTAGAGTCATAATGGTTGCATAAAAACTAGTTTTGTAGAACTAGTATTGTGCAGTCCAGTTTTTGGGCTACTTTAAGGTAATAATCCAGGCAATCAAATGAATGTTTTTGAGCAAATTTTTTTTATAGGTTTTCGTGTTTATATATCAAACTTAATCCATGTAAATCATATTTTGATTTGGAGAAGGTTTGATAGTGTTTTAAAGGCCGAAAAATAGGCTAAAAATTAAGACTGCATTGTCATGTGTTTAACTGTTTTGAGTAGGCATGTTGATGAATTGATTTGAGACATCAAATGAGGTCCGATTGACTTGCGAATAAGTTCTTTTGAATCTTAATATAACCTACTTTGATGATCAATAAAGATTGTGGCCATGAGAATTTTTTTGATCAATGAAAACAAGGTAGAACATAGCATGTTGATATGGTCCAAAATTGTCCACATATGACAGTTGCAACTTAGCAAATTTGAGGAATGATTTAAATGAGTATTTGTTATCCAAAATAACTAAGGTTGGACTTTTTGAAATTCTTATATATCCTACTTTGAGTGGCACTTAAACTCGGACCTTGGTACAACTTTTAAATTGGTGAAAAATAGTTGTGAAAATGGCTAAAAGTAATGAACTAACTTAATTAGTTAATGAAATGAATCGATGATCAAATGGAGGTGAATGAAATTCTTAGTGATACAATGAGTAAAATCGAGACTCTAATTGAGAGATCAAAACATGGAAATGAGCTCTAAAAAGAGGTGTTAGAGTTATTGAGTGGTTTGAACTTCGTTATGAGATTGAAATTGAGTTTTAATCTCATTGTGAGTTGTAATATGAATTTTTAGTATTCAAGTGGAGTTGTAACTCTTAAAAATGTGAATTCGTGATTTAATAGGACTTGTTGAAGTACGTGAAAGTCCGGGGAACATAGTGTTAAGCTTCGTAACCAACATTGGGTTGGTTTGGTTATAAGTAAACCAACTAGGAAGTGCACTGTATTTCATTTTAAGCTATTGAATATTTTTGTTCCTTGCTTTGTTATTGCTTTGTTATCCATCCTTGGAATTCCATTCTAATTGAGTTGTATGTAAGTGAGTCAAGAGTGATCCTTGGAAGGAGTGGCTGGCTGAGGTAACATACTTGAGTCATGACCTCGGGATGCATTGCACTGGATACTAATTTTGACGGGGTGTGAGTTCTTGGTGTGGTTGTTTCAGGAAGTCTCACTATCTCGTGGGTTTAGGGCTTGTGAGTGTACCAAGTCCTAGAACCCAAGTCTTGATTTTTGCCAATACTTAACGACCTATTGGTCGGGACTACTTGCGCCTCTCTGTTTGTATTTTTGGACACTCATGTATCGATTGCTTTTGATTTATTTACAGTCTTTTATTTATTCATGTGTTCTTTATACCTTTCTTTCTATCTGCATGAATATAGACTGATTTATTTATTTTTAAATTATATTTAGTATCCTACTGGTGTTACATATCTGGACTTGTTATTCTTCTGTTTAATTGAGTGCGGATCCGCAATCGAGTATGGGAAAGGAGGAGATTTATTGTGAGGACTTTAGAGCGGCTTTCCCTCTCACGTTTTTTTGTAGGTTTTGTATTATTTATGTATATTGTTTTGACACATGGGATATATGGGTTTTGTGAGATATTTACATGGAGTAAATACGGGGTTTCCACACTCTAGGCTGTCCTAACTGATTTGTGTAGAGTTGTTTAGGTTTGTTTAAGTTGAAATCGCTTTCGCATAAAATTTGATCACTTACAAGTTTGAATAACTTACTAAAAATGTAATGATAAATGGTTAGGAAGGCTGACTAGGCTTGCGTTGACGTCGCGAGGATTGACTCGGGGTCCACGTAAGTCTAGACCGGGCGAGGCCCAGTTTAGGTTATGGACTTGGGGCCGTCACATTCCCTGCCCCGCATCCCTTGCATAGAATTCTCCATTTTTCATGTTTTTAGAAAAAGATTTATATAACTTTTTTACTTAAAACATATGTAATATATGCAATGAAACTCAAGATTTCCAACAATAAAATTTATTTTTACCATCAAATTAATTCCATAATATATATTATATCATAAAGATATATAAAATCATGTTTGGAACATCATTGAAATATATTTGTCATACTAGATTTGGAACTCAATCAACAAAACAAATCCTCATTAATCCTTCAATTTGAGAAAAATAGTTTCTTAAAAAAATTGAGAAAGTAGTACTTAAGTGCCAAAATGACCAATGAATGAAGATCAAAATAGATATTTTTTACAAAATTGATGGGGCATCGCAGGGACTCCTCGCCCCGTGGGGTGGGGTGTGGGGCGGCAAAGTTCGCCCCGCGGGGAATTTGCGGGAATAAATCCCCGCCCCTCACCCCGCGTGGAAGGGGACGGTAATTACAATCCTCGCCCCGCCCTACTTGCAACCCTACATGTGTCTCATAACCCATAAAAAATCTAAAAGTACCCAAAGCAACAATATAACGTATAAATACATCACTAAATATCCAAAATAACATGTGGTAGTAACAGATAGGAGCTGGCTCTGAGGGAAGCTCAGAGGAAGTAATCGATCACAAGCTTCTTGCCTCTAGTACTAGTGGGACATGCAATTGTCACAAAAAACGGAAACAATTCCAGTGAGAAAACCCAGAAGAAATTCAACAGTAATTCAAGAACTCAATAAACAAGTCTATAAATCATGCTATAAAGTAAAGTAAAGTAAACCAGAAAGAACAGTAAAATGCATGATAAAAAGACTACTACAATCAGTGGTAGAGATCAAGTGACCTGAAAACAGAAGATAATTAAGGTGTGAGTGGTCCTGACAACTCTCAACTCCAAGATTTGTGTCCAAGCCAGATCTACACTCTTTCAACATTAGGAACCATTTCTTTGCATTTTTCTTTCTTTTGTCCCTTTCTCTTTCTTTCTTATCGTGAACTAAAACCGTTGACAACCACGATAAAGTCGCCGCCGCCGCCACGTCAAAGTCATCGTCGTCATCGTTGTTGTTAATTGCGTCTCCTTCTCGCGATTTCAGCGAGCTCGACACCCTTCCTTTGCATTTTGCACAAATAGGGTTCAACTTGTTTGTGTTCAATGTATTTCCCTTTTTTCTTCTTTTTTATTTGCGAGGAATGATCTCATTCATTTTTTTTCTCTCACATAGCATAACATTATAATGTATGGTCTTTATTTCTTACTTAAAATTTCATCTTAGGGTCTTTATTCCTCTCGATCAATTTGTGACTCCAAAATCACAATTAACACACATATAAACAGTCTTTTGAATATTTCCTTAGCTATTTTCAATTAATTAATAGCTTAAGGCATCCACATTGCGCTTACTTAATATAATTTAATCAGACTATTCACGATATCAGATAACACAAACATTAACACACCAAACACAAATAAATTATTTGATCTTATTATTTGTGTACGTTAACATTTCACGACTTGCAATTAAATTAGTATCACTAATGGTTCAATATTAGTGATAATTATTATTAATATTAATTTTTGGGTTGTTACAACTTCTGTGAATAGTAGAAATGACGAACAAGACTGAAGAATTATGGTGATATCTTTGAAGTTCATATTTTGTTGTATATTGTTTGTATAATATCTTTTTAGTTCATAAGTTGAGAGTAGGTCATGGTTTGGCTCTTGATAAGTTGGTTTTTATATGCTTTTAGTAGGCTATTTTAGTATATTTAACGTGGAAAGTTTTCAAAATATATATTTAATTATATTTATTGGTTGTTTTCAGGTGAAACGGAATGCGCCGTTGAATTTGTGGTGAAAAAATACTCAAAATGGAGTATTTACGTGCAGTGATCGGACACCGGACAGTTTGCCTCGAGTTACACGTTGCGCGGTAGGTAGAATAAGAGACAGTTGACCAAATGACGCAGGGAGTGACACAGTTCGGTCCTTTGAGTTGAGCTACTATCAGATTGCCTCGAGATCTGTGTTACACTATTTCCCACACATTCGCACAATGTATGCGATTACCAGCTCGCTGCTACGTGGCAGTCGTTGATTCGCCCAGCTCGCCAAGCACGTACACGCGGCACCAACCAATTCGTCCACTTGTCGTCGATTCGTCCAGCTCACCAGCAATTTTCTCATGCTTAAGCTACCTTAGGATGTGCCTCGGGATGCGCGTCAGCGCATTCTCCCACTTTTTCGTCGACTTTTCGAGCGACAAACCAATTCTCAAGCCCACCACGTGTCGCCTCCCGATTCGTCCAGAGCGTCAAAAGCTCCTCATCTCGTCCAATCCGCTTTTGCCACGTCTCCATCTCATCAGACACGCCAGCACATCAGCCATCAGGCATTCCTCGTGATACGTAACTGCATGTTCGTCTTATGAAGTTTGCTCGAGCGAACCAAACAACGTCCCCTCTTGCCACGTGCCGTCATGCGGTAGGCTAGACCACGTCACACAGCCGTTCTCCACCAATAACGCGCTGCCATGTGGCGATTTTCAGTCAAAATGCACAAATCAGACGCTGCCAAATGTAAAAAAACCTATTTTCACCCAAAAATAGTCCCTAGATGCTCCTCGGTGCACGTGTTACAAGACCAACCCCTAAAATTAGTTTCTCTCACCTCCAGAGAGCAATTTTTAGTGGTTTTTCATATTAGGAACTAGGGTATTCATACGAGGAGACTGCATTGGAGCCGCCACACATAACTTTTCATACTTATAGATTGTAAAGGTGATGTCCAGCTATACCAATCTTCACCTAGGTCGAATGTGAAACAAGTGGGATTCATGATTCATGGCATATACTATGTAAGATATTTTATTTTATTATTTAATTTAATTTAATTCTCCTATTTCATCGTTGTTGCTTTTAAGAGTTATGGTTTAGATCTAGAGTATGTATGTGGCCAGTGCATGCTTTTAGGTGGACAACCTATAGTTATTTGGACCATTAGTATCCGTGTAATTGTGCTTTTGGACCAATAAAGTGACGAACACTTACCCGTTTGCCGTCAAACCCTTTCGGTTCTTGACTGTGCAATAATTGAATATAGGTTAAATCGGAAGCGGATGCGATCCGGTTACTTAGGATTAGTGTCCCCACAGACCCAAATTATTGCGGTTAGTGTGTTAAACCCGATTTGCGGATGTTTAGGGTTATGCATTGATTAGGGAAGTATTTAGTGGCGGACGTCCTAACTATCGAGATTATGGGAACTAGGAATTTCTAGCGGACGACGATTTTCCATAGCTAATCTAGAAGAAATTGAATTAATAACTTTTGGAATGATTGAGGATCATTAAATGCTATTGAAGCATGATTTGTGCTTGTGGAACCATAGACTTAGGTGATTTCTTCTCATTGATATTATTTTTGCGAACTTTTTATTTGTGCTAGTTTAGTTAATTATTTCCTTGAACTTTATGAAAACCCCCCATTTTTAGTTAACTATGAGTAAAACTCAAGTCCTGTGGATTCGACCCCGTATTTACCACTACTACACCGTTGTGGTTGGTAACTCGATTGCGGGTTATATTTGGCACGCACGACATGTGACCAAATTTTGGCACCGTTGCCAAGGACTTAGTCCTAACTCTGAGTTTAGGTTTCTTTTCTTTTCTTTTTCTTAGTTTTATGCTACCACACCTCACTCGGTCAAAATCGGTTGGTTCGTTGTTACCTTTCGATCCTGAACCGGAGAGAACATTTCATAGGTGGATTAGAGAGACCAAACTTAGGTAACGAGAAAGCCAAAATCCTCTGAATATGGCTGCAATCGCCAAATCACCATGGGTCACGCCAATCAAGAGCTTCAAGCTCTTTTGGCGCAACAACCCCTCTGCATCAACTATTCGAAAAATGCCGGAGACTTTGAGTTGAGGTCTGCCCTTCTCCAAATAAGGGCACCGCACGGCCTAGTCCCTAATTAAGTCCTAATTTCCCATATAAGACCTAACAAGCAACTAGTCTGCCTTATTTCAACACCTTAGAACCTATCAATTATGATATCACCTACAGTCAACTAGATAGTTCAAATATCTAACAAATCAGAGCTAATTTAAATTTTTCTATCTAACAAATTATTCAGCGGAATTCTTCTTAAGTTACTGGTGGAAATTATAACCTGGGCCTAACCTATTGTGGAAAAACCAGGAAATAGAGATCACATGAATATATAAACAAAAGTGGTGATATATATAACATGTGTCTAGTCAGATGTTCCTATCACTCAACTCAAAAGTAAAAATATCATGTACATATAAAATGTATTACAAAAGAATACAAAACGTACAAAAATATGTTGTAGCAGTCCTTCACTGGCTCGGAGGTAGTCACCAATCTTCTCTTTGCCTGGTCTGCTACTCGACTGATCTGCACCCACCGTCACAAACTAGAAGGTGAGTACATTAAATTATTTAAGTAATACTGAGAGACATTGATCCACATTCCCAAACAGGCAACAAGTATCAAATGGCAAAATTATATTTAGCAACTATGCTGAAAGAAACATTATGCAAAGAAATACTTGAGTTAACCAAATATGAAACAGACTCAATGCTAAGTAGTAATGGATTAGGGTCGGTCGACCGTGAGCTACGTCACATTAGCCTTTCCACTACAATTTGAGCTCTGCTCTATATCATTTCATTACAAATTGAGCTCTATCGTAATTTCAAACGGTCGTACTTACGATTACACCTTTTCTATTCAAAGTGAATTAGTCGTCACCGGAATGTATACTCGCTAACATACCCGAGTTTTAAAACTCGTCATGCTCACCCAAGTTATTCTTGCACCAACAAACCCTGAGGTCCGGTTACCCCATTTGAGGCACGTTACCCCGTATGTCATGCAAGGTAGTGGAGAAATTCCCTAACATCCCGGAAAGTCTAGTGACCCCCGTATGAAAGCTGAATTTTTATCATCAAATGACCCTAACCACAAGAACCACTTTCACTTTCAATGACTCGTCAATAGAATCTAAGAGATATAACTACATACTGATGCACAAAGGATTATAGTCAAAATAAACAAACTAACATAATAGCATGCTATATCACTGACTTCCAAACACAACAATCAACATTACAAAGTAGAGGAATTGAAATCAATGATAGTATATAAACAACAGAGTATGCTATGAGCAACGTCATAAAATGAGAAATAAACAAGGCATATCATATGGATTTCAAAGGTAAATTCAGTTCGAATAATTGAGAATGAATAAATAAATGGAATGAAATGTAAATAAATGTCTCACTCAGTTTACTTACATACCACAACAATTCCTAAGCTATCCGGCTTCTCGTCGCGTCACTGTACGCACCCAACACCCCGTAATATCTCCTTGAGGGTCCTAACATTTGACAATTTATCAATTTAGATTCAATATTAATTATGTAAAATTCCTAAATTGGTCGAAATCAAATTCGATACCAATTTGCCAACTTCACACTTTTCGAGGTAAAAACCCCGTAAAAGTCTTGTCTGAAATTTCAAATATTTTATTTTTCATAGAAATTTATCAATTTCTATTTATTTTGTCGAAATATAATTTTTCCTAATTTTTCTGGATTTTTTCCCAATTTTCCTCTCTTTTTCTATTCTTTTTTTTTATATATGGGTTTGGGTTGAACCGGGCTGATCCGGCCCGGTTCACCCAACCCATCTTCTCCTCTTCTTTCTTTTTTTTTCTTCTTTGGGCCTGAACCGGCCAAACCGGGTTCGGCTCACCCGAGCCGAACCGGCCCAGTTCAGGGTCATCTTATTCCTCCTCTCGACATACAGAGCACTTCGTGCTCTGTATTTTTATTTATTTGTTTTTTTCCTTGAGGCGTTGGGGTTGGCTCCCATCTCCAACCCCAACTGGAGTCGATGGGAAGGGAGACACCCCTGCCATCTCCCTCCTTACACTTCTCGGCCTTCATGGCTGAGCCTTCCATGGCTGACCCAATCGTGTCAAGACAACAACAACGACAAAACCAACAACGACAACAACCGAATTCAACAACAACAAACAACAATCAACTCACCTTGTGTTCTCCTCTTCGGGCTCGGTTTCTCTCTCTCTCTCTCTTCTCTCTCTCTTTCTCCTTCTTCCTCTCCTCTCTCTTCGATCTCAACACCTCTCATATCTCTTCGGCCTCTGTTAAGATGAAAAATTGAGATAAGTTGAGACTTTGAGGTTAAGTTGACCAATTTATATGATTTAGGCTGGCTTGATGTGAGCCACTCATCTCAACACGCACACGTATCTCGAGGCACATCGGGTGGTCTTCAACACCACACTTGTCCCTCAAGTCACATACAAGTGAGTCTAAACCTTAACACACTTACATAGAGATGGGTGTTTGTATGTCTAGATGTATATCTAGTGAGTCCCATTTGATTTCTCTACTTTAGGCCCATTAATATAAATCCTTATGTGACCACATTAAAGTCACATGTGTAGTGCACAATTTAAATTAATTAATTACGCTTACCCCACGAGCTACTACCTCGGGCCCACTTTGACACGCAACACGAGGTAAGTCCCCGCTCGTCTCGGTATCTACATACCCGTATAATTTACTTAGTAGTCTACACATATACAGTACACTAGGCATACAACACACAAATATAACATTACCTCGCCTACCGTGCCTCAGTACTAACACGTATCTCGCTGCGGGTCCCACGTCACGGGTCATTTGGTCCTGATTAACGAATTAAACTCGTATTAATTATTTGGGCCGTGACAATACTTCCCAACTAATAGGAAGTTCGTCCTCGAACTAAAACTAAACAAATATTAAAATATACCTGACTCGAAGAGGTACGGAAATCTGTCTCGCATATAGACTTTCCGTTGCCAAGTGAGTTCTGAATCTCCATGAAACTGCCACTTGACTAATACCTTCGGGATAGACTTGCTTCTTAACTGTTGTACTTTTCGGTCAAGAATCTGAACTGGTTCCTCTTCATATGAGATATCTTCACTGAATATCAATCTGACTCAAATCCACTGTCGGTATTTCGCCTGGCTTTGACTTAGCTAGTCGAAGCATCAAAATATGAAACACCGAATGAATTCTCGACATTCGTGGAGGTAATTCTAACTTATATGCAACATTTCCAACCCGTTTCTTGATCTTGAAAGGCCCAATGAATCTCGGTGCTAATTTGCCTTTCAAACCAAATCGATGGTGACCCTTACGAGGAAAAACCTTTAGATACACTAAAGTTCCCTCATCGTACGTGAGATCGTTGTGATACATGTCTGCATACTTCTTTTGCCTCTCCTGGGCTCCCTTAAGCTTCTGGTGAATGTGTCTTACCTTTTCTGTGTGATCGACAACAATTTCAGGCCCTAACAAATCTCGCTCTTCTGGCTCAGCCCAACAAGATGGTGAGCGACACAGTCTGCCATATAACGCCTCAAATGGCGCCATTTCAATGCTCGTCTGATAACTGTTGTTGTATGAAAATTCACACAACGGTAAATACTCTTCCCACGATCCGCCAAACTCAAGTACACGCCCGAGCATATCTTCGAGAGTTTGAATCAGCCTCTCAGTCTGCCCATCAGTCTGAGGGTGAAAGGTTGTGCTAAACTGTACGCATGTACCATACTACTCTTGCATACTTCGCCACATCCTGGACGTATGCATAGCATCTCTATCTGACGTAATTGTGAAAGGTACCCCATGCAACCTGATAATCTCTTTCTCGAACAATACACTCAGCTGGTCAAATGTGTAATGAGCTGCAACTGGTATGAAATGGGCAGATTTTGTCAATCTGTCCACAATCACCCAGATGGAATCATGTCGATGAACAGTCCTCGGCAGTCCTCGAAAGAAGTCCATGGCTATGTCTTCCCACCTCCATCGTGGAATGGGAAGCGGATGTAGTAATACTCAAGGTCTACGATGCTCTGCCTTCACTTGCTGGCAGATCCCACAGTTCCTGATAAACTCTAATATGTCAGCTTTCATCCCAGGCCACCAAAAATGTCTCTTCATATCATGGTACATTTTGGTCCTTCCTGGATGAACAGTGAATCGGGAACGATGTGAATCCTGAAGAATCTCATCTCTCAGCTCTGCCACTCCCGGTATCCACAATCTGCCTCGAAATCTGAAACACTGATATGTCGTCTCAGTCCAGTCAGTACACTCGGACTGGGCTAACTCACCGAATCTCAGATATAGAATGTCAGTTTTTTTATCCTCTGACACTCTCTGAGTCGACACTGTCTGAAGCCTCACTTGAGCACAAATCAGGACCTGCATGTTGTTAGGAATATCTGACCGACTCATCATCGTCGCCGCCTCGAGTAAGCCATACTCGTGCGTCATATGACAACTAAACGTCTTGGCATCTCCAGTCGGAATCCTGCTCAGCGCATCTACAACGACATTAGTTTTTCCTGGATGATATTCCAGAGAAAAGTCATAGTCTTTCAAAAATTCTAACCATCTGCGCTGTCTCATGTTCAGCTCTTTCTGTGTGAAGAGATATTTCAAACTCTTATGGTTAGTATAAAGCGTGAACCTCTCGCCATACAGATAATGTCTCTATATCTTCAGAGCAAATACTACCGCTGTCAACTCTAAATCATGAGTTGGATAATTTTTCTCACGTATCTTCAGCTGTCTTGATGCATAGGCCACTGTGCATTTCTCTTGCATCTACACACAACCTAAATCCATACGAGAAGCATCTGTGTACATCATGAAACTATTTCCAGCCTCTGGCAATATCAGCACTGGTGCGGTAGTCAACAATTTCTTCAGATGAGCAAATGCCTCCTCGCATTCCTCATACCAATGAAACTTAACGTCCTTATGGGTCAACTTGGTCATTGGTGAAGCGATATTCGAAAAATCCTTCACGAACCTTCAGTAATAGCCTGCTAACCCCAGAAAACTCCTAATCTCAGTCACTGACGTCGGCGCTGGCTAATCCAAAATCGCGTGAATCTTTGTTGGATCTACAGCAATACCTGTTGCTCCTACAACATGACCCAAAAATTTGACCTCAGACAACCAAAATTCACATTTACTGAATTTGGCATATAAGTATGTGCTCCCTCAAAGTCTACAACGTCTCCCTGAGGTGCTGCTCGTGATCTTCGAGTACACCAATATATCATCAATAAACACGATCACAAAGCGGTCAAGAAATGGTCTCATCACTCGGTGCATCAAATCCATAAACATGGCAGGAACATTAGTCAAACCGAACGACATGACTGTGAACTGATAGTGTCCATACCTCGTACTAAATGTTGTATGTATTTATCATCCTCCCTGATCCTCAGCTGATGATACCCTGATCGTAGATCTATCTCGGGGAAAAACTGGGCTCCTCTCAGCTGATCAAATAAATCGTCAATACGCGATAATGGATACTTGTTCTTGACATTGACCTTGTTCAATTGTCTGTAATCAATACACAGTCTCAAAGTACCATCCTTCTTCTTCACAAACAGGATCGGTGCTCCCCATTGTGATATCGAAGGTGTGATGAATCCCTTCTCGCCCAATTCTTGCAATTGTTTCCTCAATTCTTCCTATTCTTGTGGAGCTATGCAATATGGTGGTATAGATATCAGTTTCGTACCGGGCACCAACTCAATAATGAAATATATCTCCCTTGATGGTGGTAATTCAGGTAAGTCTTCAGGAAACACGTCCGAAAACTCACACACAACCGGAATCTCGTCAAGTTTAGGTTCATGACTCTCTGCTACGATATATACCGATACAAGAGTCTCCATCTCCCCACTAGTCACAAGCCGACCTCGAGTTCCCTCGGCTCTAGGTATACTACCGTTATACATGAATATTAGACGCCCTGGAATCTCAAACATCACTTTTTTCGCAAAACAATTGATATGAGCATGATATGATGCTAACCAATCCATCCCTAGCAACGCGTCGAATTCCAAGAATTTAAGCATTCTGAAGTCCGCAGGTAACTCTACCCCGTCAATCTCTACTGGATATTTCTCTACCAGAGAATTAGGGTACACTTTATCTCCGGCTGTAGTACTCAAGATCAAATGACTCCGACACTAAGTAGTTTCAACCCTAATATACCTACCATGCGACCAGAAATGAAAGAGACTGTAGAACCCAAATCAAATAAAACATAAAATTGTCGACCACAAATGGAAACCATACCCTCAATGAGTTTTCGTGTAGCGTCTGCGTCAGGCTGTGCAACCACATGAACGACCTCTCGACACTGTGGTGGAATCATTGTCGCTGGCTGTGGACAGTTTTGAATCACATGTCCAACCTCGCCACATCGAAAACAAAGGATCTCTAGTCGACCACGTGTCTGATCTTGGGCCTGTGCAGATGCTTGTGCCTGTCTCTGACCCGGTCTGAACTATCTCGTCCTCGTCCTCTACCTCCACCACCATGTTGGTGACGTGGAGGTGGTGGTGCTAGTAAAGCGGGTAAAGTAGACGTAGCAGGAGCTGGCAATGCATGTCTGACTGGTGGTGGTACGGGAGGTCTACCCACAATCGTCTGCAAAGGTGTAGGAGATGCTACATAAGGCACAATTGCCCTCTGAACACCTCTATCCCATATCCTCGGTCTGTTGCCCCTATGTCTCCTCCACTCATTCTCCGCAATCTGATCAGGCATCAGTGCGGGTACAAGGGTGTCCCGTCAGCCACTCTGCCCAAGTAATACGTCTCATGAGCAAGTGCACGCTCGAATATTTCACCCAACGTCGTGGCACCTGAATTGACAACGTACAATCCAATATCAGGCCTCAGCCCATCATCAAAATGATACACATCATCCATAGCCTCTCGCACCAGATCGTCGGCAAACTGTCTCAAATAGTTGTATCGATCTTTGTAGCTCATCACCGACTCGTCGGCTCCCTGTCTCAGATTTATGAATTCCTTCCTCAACATCTTCATCACCGCAGGTGGGAAGTACTACTGATAGAATTTAGTCTTGAAGGCATCCCAAGACTCAAACTCTCCCTCAGCAGCTATCGTCGAACGCCACCACACATCGGCGTCTCGCCGTAAGGTGTACGACGAAATATATGCTCTGAGTCTATCCTCAATCCACAAGACTCTGTGTAATTTCTCCTAGGACATGACCCATTTCTCAATCTTCTCAAAATCTCGCTGATCGTCGAAATATACGGGTTTCAGTCTGATGAAACCCTTCACCAACTGAACAATTGTTGTCGAACTAGATGATGGAGGTGTGGCAGATGGTGTTGACATTGTCTCTACTGCCGGAGCTGCTATCACTGGTGTCGCAGGTAATATCGGCACTACGGTATGTACTGTGGAAGTAGTAGTCGCAGTAGGACCTGATGTCTGAGCTGGCCGTGCTGGTGGAGCAAATCGAGAAGTCATCAATGCAATGAACTCCTCCAACTGCTGACCCTGAGCAGCTATACGATCAGAAAGCCTCTGAAAGTCCTCCGCTGACGCTATAGAAGGCTGATTGTCGCTCGTACCAGCATCACCGCTATCGCGTGAATCCATCATCTCTGACTGCAAAGGGATAACGAAAGCGAAACAGCTACTACGTTGATAACGCATATATACATATAACAAAATTAACATGTATAAAGATATATCAAATCCCCAACTCACTTTCACTCACTTCCCAACTAATAGCTTCTAGGCAAGGATCATATGTTTTTTCACCACTAACTAAGATTATCTAGCTTCTACATTTCTTAAATCTTTTAGTTCTTGTTGTTCTTGTGGAATCTTATTGTAGAAACTGGTGATTCTAGAGTCTTAAGCTTATCGAGCTTCAGTGGTAAGCCATGAATTCTCAAAACCATGGCTCTGATACCAACTGTGTTGGTATCATATTGCCTTAAGCCATATAGGTCTCTAAATCGGGCTCTGATACCAACTGTGACGACCCCTTCTCCAAATAAGGGCACCGCCTGGCCTAATCCCTAATTAAGTCCTAATCTCCCATATAGGACCTAACAAGGAACTAGTCAGCCTTATTTCAACACCTTAGAACCTATCAATTATGATACAACCTACAGTCAACTAGATAGTTCAAATATCTAACAAATCAAAGCTAATTTAAATTTTTCTATCTAACAAATTATTCAGCGGAATTCTTCTTAAGTTATTGGTGGAAATTATAACCTAAGGCCTAACTTAATATGGAAAACCAGGAAATAGAGATCACATGCATATATAAACAAAAGTGGTGATATATATAACATGTGTCTAGTCAGATGTTCCTATCACTCAACCCAAAAGTAAAAATATCATGTACATATAAAATGTATTACAAAAGAATACAAAACGTACAAAAATATGTCGTAGCAGTCCTTCACTGGCTCAGAGGTAGTCACCAATCTTCTCTTTGCCTGGTCTGCTACTCGGCTGATCTGCACCCACCGTCACAAATTAGACGGTGAGTGCATGAAATTATTTAAGTAATACTGAGAGACATTGATCCACATTCCCAAACAGGCAACAAGTATCAAATGGCATAATTTAATTAGCAACTATGTTGAAAGAAATATCATGAAAAAGAGATACTTGAGTTAACCAAATATGAAACTGACTCAAGGCTAATTAGTAATGGATTAGGGTCGATCGGCCGTGAGCTACGTCACATGAGCATTTCCACTACAATTTGAGCTCTGCTCTATATCATTTCATTACAAATTGAGCTCTATATCATAATTTCAAAAGGTCGTACTTACGATTACACATTTTCTATTCCAAGTGAATTAGTCGTCACCAGAATGTATACTTGCTAACATACCTGAGTTTTAAAACTCGTCATGCTCACCCAAGTTATTCTTGCGCCAACAAACCCCGAGGTCCGGTTACCTCGTTCGAGGCACGTTACCCCGTGTGTCATGCAAGGTAGTGGAGAAATTCCCTAACATCCTGAAAAGTCTAGTGCCCCCCATATGAAAGCTGAATTTTTATCATCAAATGACCCTAACCACAAGATTTAGATATTATATATTAAGATTTAGATTTAGATATTATATATTAAGAAACATATTGGCCACTATGCACTAAATACAAAGAATCATTAGTTGTAATACACAAAAACAACTTATTAAAACTATGATTAACGTGTGTGATTTGTTTAAAGCATTAAGCACATAAATTATATATTACGATTAAATTAATGAATGGTTTACAATCATGTCCAAAGTATTGTTTTGAATAATAATCTCCAAAGAATCTCCAACAATAATAAATAATGAACTAAACTAAAACCTAAATGAAAAGACTTTAAAACTAATAATGGCTAATTGAGGGCCCTTAAAGAGTTTAATCTCGAAGCCTTAAGGTCTTATTTATAGTTTCCCTAAGTATACATATCATAGATAAACTCAAATTCCTTCTTCTTATCTAAAATATTCATCATTGACCTCAGCTATTCGTCAGTGAATCCAATATTATATACAAATCACTGATTTAATCACTGAAAAATAGCTCTATGTGCTCCACTGATTCATCTAGCAATTCATGTGCATTTTTCAATTCGCTGATGATTAGCTGGCTCTTCTCTGCTACCAATTTTGATAGAGATTCCTGTGTAATTTCATATCGATGTTGGCTAATCGCTGGCTTTGTTGTCCAGTTGACCGTTTTGCTTTTCATCATTTTTTTCCATTTCTTCATTTTTCCTAATTAAATCCTGAAATCACAAAAATAAGAGAATACCTAGTATAATATCATCATTTATATCTAAAATCAACCTAAATTACACTATAAAAATATGTCCAATTATTGCCTTTTCATGTTGCTCCTTGTAGGTGAAGTCTCTGCAATCCCGGATTAATTGATCCTTGATTTAGGCCCGATTCATTGGATTAATGACCTAATCTTGGTCAAGACCAATCACGATGATTTAGACTTTGGAAAAGTCAAATTAAGGTAAATGTAATAATTATTTTTGTTGTGTATTATATCTTATATAGTGTATTGTAGTGAGGAATATCTTTGAGTTTGGTGTGAGTTGATGTTACTCAGAGTTGGAAATTGAAAAAAAATGTTGACGTAAAGTATACTTTTAAATTTTGTTTAATTTACAATTAATTTGAATGATAAATGAAAATTATGTCGTCTCGGGTTTTATTTTGACTTACATGCATGTAAGTGACATTTTAGTTGTTGGACGCATGTACAATGATTTTCCAAAGTTTAGAGAGTCAATTTTAGGTACGAAATAATGAAATTTAAGGCTTAAAACTTACTTTTAGCCTTAGAATACCGACGTAGGCTCACGCCTCGATTTATTGTAAGTCGGGGTTTAAGGTAGTTGGGTGTATTTAAAATATCAATGTGAACCTCCACATTAAATCTTATGTCAATCGGAGGTTATGAAGTCAAAATTTGGTGTTAAATTATTTAAGGGTTTGCTTAACGCACACCCCTAATGCTTTTACAAACACCAATTTTGACATGCACGTTTAGATTTTGTTAACTTTGTGTAAAATTTCTTGACTACCCCTATTTTCACACACACACACACATAACACATGGAACACCACTTTCAACAATACACACCATCTTCAAAAAAGCACCATCTTCATCAAGCACTCAAGTTTGATGTTAGTTTTATAACATCAAAGACAGTTTCGAGCAAAAAGAACAAGTACATTGTTCACGGTGTGTTGATTGTTCTTTTAGTAATTCTTTTCAAAGGTGTACATCACAACCATCTTGTTTTGGATTCACTAATTACCTCATTAATATTTTGTTTAGGGAATCTTGATGTTCATGATTCTTATGAAACATAGAGTCAGAATTGAGTGTAAGGAGAAAATTTTGACCAAACAATGTAATTTTTAAAGCATAAAATCATAAAAATGGCACTCCACTTACCTAATTTTTGGGGTTGTATTCGGTCATGTGTGGCCGAGCATGAGTAATATGTTTGGTTTAACAATGCCGAACATGAGACTTATGCTTGGTGTCCATAGCTGACCATCAGCTAGATGTTCGGTATTAATAGATGAACATGATCATGATAATTGTCCCTATGCCTAATATGTTCATCCATCTAAACTGAACTTATGGATTATGCTCGGCCACCCAAGCCGAACATATGGATTATGTTCGGCTTGCATGGCCAAACATTATGCTTATGTTCACTTAGCTCCACCGAACAGTAATAGGGAATTTTAAATTTTATGGAACAAATTTCTTTTGTTTTATCTCAGGGTACACATGCATGCATTCCCATCAAAGTAGACTACGGTGGCATGCTCACTAATGAAGATGAATTCAAGATGAGGGATGAGCTAGTACATTAAGCTCAAAAACTTGGAAAGGAAAATGGATTTGTTTTTATTATCAAGCATTCTAATAAAGGTGGTAATAGGCGTTGGGAAAAGGGTTTTCCTTTCATGTGAGAGATCTGGGAATTACTGGGGATCTAAGCTCCAAAAAGGAAATGTTGTCGAGGTATCTGATTCACTAGTGAGAAATGGAATATATGGCAAGAAAAGGAAGGATAGTTCACATATAAGTACAAAGAAATGTGAATGCCCATTTCTATTAATCGAAGAAAAATTCTAAAGATGATGTGTAGATCCTTACCATTTCATGTGGCACATATAACCATGACACCGCAAAATTCATGGAAGGTCTTTCAATTGTAGGGAGGCTAAAAAGAGGATGAGTGTTGAGTTCATTTTGTACCTTATTTGTGTGTGTTTGATATATTATAATGCGCTAAAGTCTCCAATTTTAGTTAATAAATACTTATTATTGGTTGTTTTAATGTTTTTAGGCTATTTTGATGAAAAAGAATAAAAGTGGAGCACTTTGGAGGATTCTTGGTGTTAACTAGAAAAACGCGCTAGCACACATCTCGAGATAATCGTATGGGTCTCACATTGAGTTAGGATGGTGGTTGGTTGATCTGCTAAAGGATTTAAGTGCTCAAATTTGAAGAAAAATCATAAAAATATTGGGAAGTCCTTGTTGATTCATGGGCTAGTTCAGCAGCAACACAGATGGGCCTCGTGACACATTATTCACTGCAGATTAAAGTTAATGAAGCAGGTCAAGACACAAAAAACCACACATTTATATCACTTCCGAGTGCAGGTTCCATACAGATCATCCTCGAGATGCGAGCCAAAAGTTGGATGAAGAAAAAGAAAGAAAAAATCAAATTGATACGATCGACTCCCCTACTTTTCATGCATCTTTATCCTCCTTCAGACTAGCCTTGAATGACGCCTTAACATCCCCAATAGCAACCACCAATGTTGATATTCCTAGGTGCATGAGTTAGTCCCTCACACATTTCATGATCTTACCGTGCGATTCTGTGAACAGCATAGATCAGCCTCGAATGACGTGCAGGTATCTAGTCCCATGATCAATCATCGTAGATGCTCCTAGGCGCATGAGTCATAACCCTCACTCATTCTCATCATCGTGCGTGCGTGCGTCTCCTCCAAACCTTAGATCCTACTTTGAGTGATGCATCGACCTCTTCTTCATCAGCAACCATAGATGCTCCTCGGACGATGCAATGTTTCACACTCTCACTAGATTACATGGGCAGAAACGTGATTTCATTAGGAATAATGGTTATCACCCGCTTGACCGCCACCTTATCCTCTCTCACTAATAAAATCAAGGGGCCTCTTCATATATTGGGGAGTCGATCATTTCTCATTTAAAAAGCAAAAGATGCACAAAACATGGGTCTCTCCCCGATTTTTTGATCTACATACTCTCTCTTTCTCCCCCAATACATTATTCATTAGTCACCTTTTATCTCTCATAGACTAATCTCTCTCTATTTTCTTTATTTCTCTTCATTATTTAGCTTTGTATTGGAGTTTTTAAGGCCTTAAGGCACTAAGTCTCGTGGCCTAGGCTTGGGATATTTCAAGGGAAGCTCAACATCACCATGGAATTTGTGAGGTTCTACACATTTTAATTTCGAATTTGGTTTATGTTTTGATATCACTCTTATTACTGTTTAATTACCATGGTTTGGATAATTGATTGTGTAGTTGCAAATGCATTCTCTTTTATTTAAATCTATTGCTAGTTTGATCGTTTTGCATCTATAATTGTGTGAAGCGTTGAACACCACATAGCAAACAGATAGCTCAATTGGTCCGCTCCCTTGTGGTCTATCTTGCATAACAAGATGGTTTAGGCTAAATTGAGTGCAATTCATGACTTGGTTGTCTAGGGCTAGTGGTTTTCATGAATCTTAATGCAGTGAATTTGTTAAATTCAATGGTTTCTCTACTTAAAGTTGAACATTCGTTAGATAGTCTCTTACCAAAAATAGGAAACTGAGAAGTGTTAGGTGCTCTCTAAAGCTCTATAGCTAGTCTATTGAAACTAAACCAAACAATTCTTTGTAGAATTGACGACCAAATCCTTGATGTTGAGTTGAACTTGATTTTCCTAACCTAAGAATTTACATTACTTACGTTACTTTCACGCAAATTAGATTAGTTATTTCATTTTTCTCTTATCGTTGTTGTGAGTTTATTGTTTGTTCTCTCGTTAGTTTAATTAGTTAATTAGTTTTGTTAGTTAGTTCTTTCTTATTAAACCCCGTCTTTGACTTATCGCTACTACAAACCAATTGTAGTTAGCATTTGGTAGCAACTTGAATTTGAATTTATTATTGAAGCATTCGACATGCATTAACTTTTAGCGTCGTTGTTGGGGATTGGTTCTAATCTTTTCTTTGGTTTTCTTTTATTCTCTTTATCTCATCCCTTATTTCTACCATGTTTGTAGGTTACTCAAAAATGGCTTCCTACTCCTACGATTATGGTCATCAATTCGAATACTCATATTATCGAAGTGTGAATGGGGTAGGTATGTCAAATTATGGACATAAATATTCTAATTGGCCTTCTTATGTGCAACATGTTGAGTTTTGTGGCTTTAGCGGTGATTGTCATCATCTTACCGATGCTTGTCCTTACCATTTTGACAATTGGAGTAATGCATTGCAACAACCCGAATTATATGAATTTATGCGAATTCCTCTAATTCCTCAACAACAAGAAAAGTCTTTAATAGATATGATGGTAGCTCTCATTTCAAGAAATGAATAATTCATCCAATGGTCTGAACAAAGGGCCCAACTATATCATTAAGAGGTGAATTCAAAGTTGCAAATGAAGGAGTTCAAAAGTAGTGAGTACTCAATCAGTGAGGAAAACTTAAGTTGTCATCAAGAGGAGACTTCTAATGATGTCACATCGATGAGTGTTGAGGAGAATGAGCATGCCATGGAGGAACACTTTGCTATTGATGGACTTACACCATGTGTCTATGAGTATTGGAGCGAAGACAAAGAGTTTGAGGAGAATGAGCTTTCAATTGAAGAGAATTATGAATTTTCTCCTCACGAGTCAGACACTAGCATTGCACAAGTTCACGAAGAGGCCAAGAAAATATTAAAGTCATTTTGGAGAGGCCAAAGGTGACAAAATAAAAGGGCAAGGAAGACCAACCCTTTGCATTGGTGAACCCACCCACCTTCCCACATATATTTGTAGATTCTTACATGAAGGTGGAAGACAAGAAGCAATCGAAGACTTTCTGCATCGCTAAAACCTTTGTGTTGGATAGTCAAGAAACGACAGATTCTTATATGTTAAAGGTCCCAATTGAGCTCCCAATTCCGAAAGAGGGCGTGCCTATCTCATTGCCTAAAGCTAAAAGAGAGAGTATCATTCTTGAATACCTCTTTATTGGAGGGCATCAATACGCCAAGTCTAGCCAAAGACTTTAAAGAAAGGCGCTTGTTGGGAGGCAACCCAACCTTATCTTCCATTTCACATGTATTTCACTTTAGTTTAGTTCTTGTTTGTTAATAAACTCCTGAAATCAATTTTCTTTGATTTTTGCAGGAACTTGATTTTGATGTTTTGTGAGTTTGGAGATGAGAAAGAGAGTACCTAAATAAGTGTTGAGAGTTCTATGGATTGGCATAAGCTTGATTGAGAGTGAGACTATCTAAATGCACATCTGTCAGGTATACTTTAAATTAGCATATATGATTCACTTATACGGATCCTTTTCCCTAGTTTTAACAAGACGAATAATGCCATGCAAGGCATTACTCCACCACACATTTGTCTTATTGCAACTCATGCTCGTTTCACACATTCTACTTGAAAATTGATTGTTAATGAGTTCATGTGTGTAAATGATGCTTCTATGACTTTCAAATTTTTTGTGGATCCATTGCCAATGTGAATGGGATTTAATGCGAATTTTTTTGGAATTGCATGCATAAAAATATTTTTTGAGCTTCAAATGATAATATTTGATGTGATTGTAACACTTATAGTCTCTTGTGGCCATTTTCCTTGGTTGTGTGCTATGGGTTGCTTTTCAACATGATTTGAGCATTCTATTAGGGAAATTGACTAATTCTTTTAGGATTCTTGATGTTTCGAGATTTGGTCGAAACTTCTTAAGTCAATTCTTTGTTTGTTTGTTCTTGCTCTTATAATGTCATAGTTTTAACTTGTCCCAAAAGTCCCTTAGTTAGTTGAAAAAAAAAACAAAAACCAAAACAAAAAGAAAAAAAATCACTTAAATAAGACTTGTTTTTGTCATTTACTAGTTTTGGGGATTTTGTTGCATTTTAATTAGTTTGTTTTGTCTTTTTTTTTTCGTTCCATGGTATATCACTTGTTCTCGTTCACCCTCTTTTGTTGTCTATATTTTTTTACCCCAAATTTATTTTGAACCTTGAGGACAAGGTTAAGATTAAGTTTAGGGGTATATTTAGGTTTGTGGAAGGTTGGTTTTAATGGTTTAGAATGCAAGCTTTGACAGGTATAATCATTTCAATTTTTTTATGAGCCAATGCTTGCTATGTATAGTAATGGAGATGTAACTTTCTTCTAATCTTGTTCATTTCACCTCTTTATCCATCACTTTCTTCTCGTTTATTCATCATTCCTTCTCGACATCTTATTCATTCATGTATTCATTTATTTTGTTCATATCATGTTTACAAGTAGTTTTTTTATTATTCCAATAAAAATAATTTTTTGAGAATAAATATGCTTTGTTCAATGCATTTAGAGTCTTACCAACAATTTTGTTGCATATAGAGTTGCCCAGACTTAATTTTAATGTCAATTGGTTGTGGATTTTGTTTATGCCTACCTTTGAGATATAGACTTAAGATGATGTAAGAGACTCAACTTTGTCATGTCCTTGAGGCGGTTTGATCAGTGTTGCACCGTAGGGTCTACTACGAGGGATGGGGTCATGTGCATGACACCAAAGTGAGAATAAATTCAGAACTGTGCGAGTGGAATAAGTTAGATCTCTAGGGTCCTAGAATGAGGTTGCACTATACTCGAGGCAAAATTTTAAAGATCGAAGCATGTATAAGAGAATGATTTTAGGCCATAGTTGTGTTAAATAAATAGATTCATAGCCCACCTATCATCTATTTCCACTAGTTAGCCATGTTTGAGCCTATTTTACCATGTTTTTATTGGTCCCTATCTTGAAACCCAATATAACTACTTAGCCTTTATATCTTTATTACCTAGTTGTTGGAAAGCCTAGTTTAGACCAAAAGTTTAAGAAAGAGCTTATGAGATTCAATGTAAGAAAAACTCAAGTTTGGGGTTGTTTATTATTTATAAGTGTCAACCATACCAAAAGTTGTGAAAAATGTTATGAGCGCAAAACACTTGAAAATAAAAGGAGTTGGTGAAGAAAAAAAAATAGTGAAGTGATTGTGCATGAAAGTTCAAAATGTATGTTGTTATTCACTTAGTATAGCTCTATGTTGTGTACGTATAGTCTACGCTAGTGTTTTCCAACAAATTTTGAATCTATGTATATCCCTTTTCATTGTTACCCTAGCCAAGCCCCATTACAAACAAAATAAAAGTCTTACTTGACTCTTGCATACATTAAGTCTTCATTAGTGGATAGTATGAGTTGTAGTCTTGCCTATGAGATTCCTTACATTTTTAATGCCTAATAAAGAGATCGCAAACTTGCAACTTGAGTGTATAGGCTAATAAAACTCATGATTAATTGATAACCTTGGCTTTTGACCGAGTTTTAGTTTTGAAAATGTGATATTTGATGAGGTCGAGCCTAAGTTCTTGACAACTTATAGTCTCCCAAGTTTCTTGAGTTTTATGTTGATTTGGTATCTAGTGAAACCAAATGATTCACACTTTTGTTAAAACTTGGGCTTAGGGTCATTTAGATCATATTTAGTTGTGTTTTCAATAAATTTGTTATGTTTATAATTGTATTTAGAGTATATAGGTTTGCATTAATTTAGGAGTCTAGTTTAGTTTGCATTAGTTAGTTAGAGTAAACAATAAGTTTGGGGGTATTTATTGAGTTCGTTTTGCACCCTATTAGTGTGTGTTTTAATATATTATAACGCCCCAAAGTCTCCAATTTTAGTTAATAAATACTTATTATTGTTTGTTTTGATGTTTTTAGGCTATTTTGATGAAAAAGAATAAAACGGGGCACTTTGGAGTATTCTTGGTGTTTCACCTAAAAAAAACGCGCTAGCATGCATCTCGAGATAACCGCATAGGTCCTACATTTAGTTAGGATGGTGGTTGGTTGATGTGCCAAAGGATTTAAGTGCTTAAAGTTAAAGAAAAACCATAAAAACTGGCTAAGCCCTTGTTGATTCTTGGGCTAGTTTAGCATCCACACAGATAGGCCTAGAGACACTTTATTCACTACGGATTAGAGTTAATGAAGCAGGTCAGAGACACGAAAAACCACACACTTATATCACTTATGAATGCACGAGCTACACAGATCGTCCTTGAGACACGAGCCATAAGTCGAAAGAAGAAAAAGAAAGAAAAAATCAAATTGATACGGTCGACTCCCCCACTTCCCGTGCATCTTTCTCCTCCTTCAAACTAGCCTCGAATGACGCATGAGCATCCCCAACAACAACTACCAATGTTGATGTTGCTAGGCGCATGACTTGGTCCATCACACATTTTGTGATCATACCGTACGATTCTGTGAACCATATAGATCATCATCAAATGACGGGCAGGCCTTCAGTCCCATGATCAACCACTGTAGATGCTCTAAGGTCTAGAAGCACATCCCTCACTCGTTCTCATCACCATGCGTGCGTGTGTCTTCTCCAACCCTTAGATCCTGCCTCGAGTGATGCATCAACCCCCACTTTTTCATCATCGACTATAGATGCTCCTCGAGCGACACAATGCTCCACACTTTCACTAGATTGCATGGGCAGAAACGTGATTTCGCTAGGAATTAAGGTTCTCATCCGCTTGACCGCCACCTCATTCTCTCTCACCAACAAATCAAGAGGCCTCCTCATAGATTGAGGAGTCGATTCTCTCTCATCCAAAGAGCAAAAGACGCACAAAATAAGGGTATCTCCCTAATTGTTTTATTAACATACTCTCTCTCCCAATACACTAGTCACCTTTTATCTCTCCTAGACTAATATATCTATATTTTCTTTATTTCTCTTCATTATTTAGCATTGTATTTGAAGTTTTTAAGGCCAAGAGGCATTAAGCCTCATGGCCTAGGCTTGGGATATTTTGAGGGAAGCTCAACATCACCATGGAATTTGTGAGGTTCTGCGCATTTTAATTTTGGATTTGGTTTATGTTTTGGTACCACGCTTGTTATTGTTTGATTACAATAGTTTTGATAATTGATTGTGTAGTTGCAAATGCATTCTTTTTTATTTTAATCTATTACTAGTTTGATTGTTTTGCATCCGTAATTGTGTGAAGTGTTGAACACTAAGTAGCAAATGGATAGACCAATTGGTTTGCTCTCTTTTAATCTATCTCGCATAACAAAATGGTATAGGCTAGATTTAGCGCACTTCGTGACTTTGTTGTCTAGGGCTAGTAGTTTCACGAATCTTAATGCAGCGAATGTGTCAAATTCAATGGTTGCACTACCTAGGTTGTACATTCGTTAGATAGTCTCTTACCAAAAATAGGAAACCGATGAGTGTTAGGTGCTCTTCACAGCTCTATAGCTAGTCTATTGAAACTAAACCAAACAATTCTTTGTAGAATCGACGGGCAAATCCTTGATGTTGAGTTGAACTTGATTTTCCCAACTTAGGAATTTACATTACTTATGTTACCAAATTAGATTAGTTATTTCATTATTATTTTGTCGTTGTAGTTAGTTTATTGTTTGTTCTCTCGTCAGTGTAATTAGTTAATTAGTTTGTTAGTTATTTCTTTCTTCTTAAACCCCGACCAAAATTTAGGTTATCAATCCATGTTGATCAACACTCGTGCTTATCACTACTACAAACCAATTATAGTTAGCATTAGGTAGCAAATTGAGTTTGAATTTATTATTATTGTGTACAACGCACATTAATGAAATTGAATTCATGAATATGATGTCAAAAGGACATACGAAGCCTTACGATATCTTGACAGCCCTTAAATTTCATAATAAAGACAATTGTTCAACTAGGAAGCAAATCGCCAATGAAAGATAAAGGTAGAAAAGGAAAGAGTCTCGGGGGATGTCAAAGATGCATCACTTATTAAGTTTCCTAAATGATGCTCAAGTCTTTTCCCCATACATTTGGGTTCAAACGTACTTCAGGATATTTTCTGGGCCCAACCCCTATCTATCGATTTGCTCAAGTCTTTTCCCCATACATTTTTCATGGACTGTACTTATAAGATGAATAGGTAAAAATACTCTCCTTAAAATCATTGGTATAACTAGTACAAATCTGTATTTTTCCATTGCATTTGGCTACATGTCACGTACTACAGGTGTCTCGCTGATTTTGATTCAAAGTACTCTTCATTATCGGATTTCTTAGTGTACTTGAGGACTATTTGTTGAATTCGCATAAGGAATGGTTTGTTACTGCTTGGATAAACAACGTATTACACTTCGGCTACACCACCACAAACAGGGTAGAGAGTGATCACTGTAGAAAAAGTCCTATGTAAGAACTAGTCAGGGGGTTTTTGTTAGTTTTTAAAAGAGTGTAGGTATTTCTATTTGCGGTCAACACACAAGAATAAATGATTCATTCGAAAGAAGCAAGTTTCACACTATGCATGAGTTCCAACACCCTTCCTTACTTTTATTGCATGGGATTGTATCAAGGGAGGCTTTTATAAAGATTACTAAGGAAACAAAGCTTGTGCAAGGAGTGGTTTTGGATGCAAATTCGTGTGGTTATGCGCTACGCAAGACACATGGTCTTCTCTATGCTCATGAGATTGCATTACTTTAGCAATCTCATTCCCCTATCCTAATTAATGATGTGCACTCACAATGGTTTAAGTTGAGCATGGTTCTGGACAAGGAAGCAGTGTCACATGAAATCACATATATGGATATTGTAAAAAAATTAGTTGAGAAGTTATAAAATAGTGATGGTGTTGCACGAGCGTTCATAGTGCAGAAGGTTCATGAGATCATCACTCCGTTTGAAACCATTATTTCTACACCCAAGGAAAGAGTGACGAAAAGGGTCAACCTAACAACAAAAAAATCAAAATCTCTAACACTTATACTAAGCTTGGTCCTTCACAACACGAGTACTCCCTTTCATAGTATGCACATGAGACTATGATATGTTCTAAGAAGAAGAATGTACCATCATTACGAAGGCCCAAGACAAGATCGCGAGTAGCTCACTTGAAGATCATTTGCAACGTAGATAGCATTGTCACATTAAAGAATTGAATGATGTGAAAGCTGATGGCAATTGCAGACTTCATGTCATTGCGTTAGCCATGGGTTTTACCGATGATGAGTGGAAACAAGGAAAGGCAAACATGATTAAGGTGATGTCATTACATTCCAAGCAATACAATACTTTACTTGGACAAAAGATATTTGAGGAAGTAATGACTGCTCTTTCATATGATGATGCTTAAATACCTCATTTAGTATAATATTTTTGATATTTTATCTTTAACTTAATGTACTTGGCATATTGTACTAAATGCTTGTTGTTTTATGTTTAGATTTTTCATCTCGTCGAAACATTGGTTTAGCCTACCTGATATAATCATTTTGGCAACTACCAATTTTAATGTCATAATCATTCAAATGTCAGTCATCCAATGCATTACTTACCATTGAGAGGTGTTGCTCCACCTATGACTAAAAGATTACGAATCAGAATGGGATTCGTGCACAGTGACACTAGATTCTAGTATGAATGCCTATTTGATATGATTATGTTCATCAAGTTTAGAATCTACTAAAATTATTGACATTGGGTGTATTATTACAGGTGATTCAAGAAAATGACACCAATTCCCTTGATTGGTATCAAGTGCATCAATGCACAAGACCTCTCGGCAAGTAGCCGGGCGTTAGGTTTTGAAAAGCTCAACGTATTTGCTGGAACCTTAACGGATAAAAGACCTGATAGTGAAAAAGTTGTCCACCTTGTCAATGACTAGTGTTTTTGCATAGGCCTTTAAATATCAACATTTTGCCACACAAGACTATTTTGATGTTCGTTGTGGAACTTACTTGTATATGGGTTGATACTTGTACATCTGAACTTAATTTTTACTACATTACGCTTGACAACATTATTTTGAACCCTTAATCTTAATCGAGAATTTCGATAAAGAAATACAAGTAAACAGATAATTATTAGGAATTCAATTGGTGAGAACAACTTTTTGTACATGTCTAGAGGAGAAACATAAGGAATGTGTAACGACCCAAAAACCTAAAACACCCATCCCGGGGGTAATTTAGTAATATTGCAAAAATCCTACACAATTGGTCATGGTATATTAATTATAAATTCTAGCCCTTTTTTTGTTAAAAAACAAAACAAGTTAGAGAGAAAAGGGGATTGAAGCTTGTTGGGGCGCTAGGTAAAAGAAAACCCACTTAGAGATATCATCTCCTTTATATCCTCTTTTAATGTTCAAATCAATTGCAAGTTGTTTTGCTTCAATAATGGAGAAAAACATATTTTTTGGTTTAAACTGGTGAAATTTTAGTAGAGGAAGACCCCGAGGAGGTATCGGCACTGCTAGAGAGGGAGCGGTGGCATCACCGCAGCCGCCATTGAACGAAGGAGAGCAGCAGCAGCGTCGCTGCCGCTACCGTCCCAAGAAGTGACATCCACTAGGAGGCCCCAAAACAATAGCCAGATGGAGGAGTAGCATTTGAGTCACCCCTATAACCGTCGCCGCTAAAAGGGGGTTGGCCGGGGAGCACTAACGCCCCAAGCCAGTCTCGGAAGAGTCCAAGGGGGGGCTTGTAGGCCCTGGGCCTTAAATTTTTAAAAAATAAAAAATAAAAAATAATATATATAACAAATCCTCGCCTTTAAATAGGGCGCGTCCCAGATGGAGACCGACAGGTTCCCACCCTCGATCCTCGTACCGGTCGACGGAGGACCCGCAGGACCTACACTAGTGGGACCCCAAATTAAATTTAACTGTAAATTAGAATTTAAAATGTGACTTTTTGTTAATGTGACATGTTTTAAATCTTATATATTAGAGAAACAGTTCACAGAGAACCTTGTGCGCGCAAGGAAAGGGAATGGATATCGCGGCAAGTCGAAGTAAATGTGGAGCTTTGCTTAAGTATCAAATATAGCGCGTTATAAGATAATTAAGATTTACTATTTGAACTTTAGACTTAGGAATGATTTGCATTATAATATTGACTTGATTTCATGTATCTATGTGATGTATGTGTGTTGCACTAAACTTAGGATTTACACCTCTTGGAAAAGTAGATGGAATTACCTACTCCTGGGTATGGAGTTTGATTACCATCTCTTGGGTATGGAGTTGAGATTACCCCACCTGGCTAAGGAGATGAGGTTATTTCTTCATAAAATATATTAGTGGCGAATACTAAGGACATAAGCGGTGGTCAACTTCTCATGAAAATCCGTATGTGATTTTGGTGCACATATCAGCGACAACTTGGACGAACTTACTATTAGTTTGATGAGACCATTAAGGGGATACAATGGCCATTGTGCTCACTAGTGATCTTCATCACCTTGAGAGTAGGGGAATTGGTCACTAGAAGCAAGTCAATAACTAGTATGCATTCAATGGAACAACGACTTATATTTCTTTATGGTATACGTTTTGTGGGCCCCTTTGCATGAATGCTTTGATTTCATTTACGATATGCAAACCTCTCGCTATTATGGTTTAATGAATCTTGGAACTTGTCTTAAACGAATATAATTAATGGTTTACAATTGCTTATAGACATGAATCTTATTTCCCTACTTTATGCTCAATGTTTGATGATTTGGTTTCAACTTCATGTTAGATCTTGCATAATTATTCAGTAGTACTTGCGTATTTGATGTTTGAGCGAGGCTTTCTTTTTATTGAGCTATGTTGTTCCTTTTAGCTCACCCCACTTATATTTTAGGGCCTTCCACATCTACTTTAGATCGCGAAAAGGGAAATGAGATAGCTTGAAGTATTCCCTTGCATTGTTAGCCTTGCGTGCTCCTATTATCTAGTTATTTGATTTTGAGAACTTATGAACATGGGTTGTAACTTAATACTTGTTGGATAGTTTGAACCATTCCTTGTCTTAATTAGAACTTATGGAAGCTCTTTGGGATATCAAGAATTGAATAGATTATTGGAAAACTCATTTCATGGATTTTACTATAATAAATTTATGGATATTTTATTTCCTTGATTCCGCATTTATTATCCATTTATATAGCTATTGTCTTTCTGCGAGTTTTTTTTAGGCATGTCAGACGGTTTGCTTGGACCCGATTTAGGTATTAGGCCTAGGTAGCAGTCTAGGCCAGGCGACTCAGGTGAAGGTCATCATAGTTGGTATTAGATAATATGGATTAGAACCTAGGGAAATGTTATGCCAGTGAAACCTAAATATGAAGAGCCTTTAAGTATGAATGTCAAGTTTAATTCGAACAAATCAATGGTATGTGACATAGGTTCAAGTCGACTTAATATGCACAAATGATCAATCTTAGGATGGGAAGGGGTTTAAAACATGAAACAAAACATTGGTATGATGTTATTTGCTTTATGCTCTAATATTTATATCGTTTAGATATTCTTGCTTACTTTCAAATTTGGTAGGACTAATTCCTCTTCGTTTCTCCATAGTGCACCATAGGAAACCATGGGGGGACTTCCTACAACTTGAGGGACACTCAGAAAAGAGAAAAAATGCAATGCCACAGTTAGATAGAACATCGTATATCTACTATGACTGAGACACACCAAAATGCCATTCAGGACTTGGCTTCTGCATATGACTAGAAGTTGTTTGGGCTAGCCGAGTTTTAAGAAAGAAACATGACACATATTTTGGAACTATTGCATCATCAGAGGAATACTAGACCAGTCGAAGAGGCACCCGTGGACCAAGGCCTAATCTTCCACTAGCAGCTGTACATGAGGACCGTCCCGTGGAAGAGGGAGTTGATTCTATCACAGCTGCACCTACAGCGGCTGTACCCATAGTTGAAGGAAACACGAAAGTGTGCTAGAGAGGCAAAATATATAGGGAATTCATGAAGTATGATGTACCACACTTCTACGGAGAGCCAAATTTGATTGAGGCAGACACATGGATTCTGAACATGGACAAGAGGAGGAAGACTTTGGGCATTGACGATTGGACTATGGTACCATTGGTGACTTTCTGTTAGAGCACAAAGCTAACAAGTGGTGGTTATCCATTGAGAGGACCAAGGGGTCGAATATGAGTTGGCCACAGTTTAAGTGTTTATTCTATGATGAGTGGTTCTCGAAGACCGTCAAGGCAGAAAAGTTCAGGGAGTTGCTTACTTTGGTACAAGGCAACATGACCGTGGCCGAATACGTGTTAAGATTCAATGAGCTAGCCGAGTTTGCATATGAGTATGCTCCATCCGAGGTGACTCATAGGAGAAGATTCATCAATAAGTTGAGGAGAGACATACGCGCTATAGTGGCAGCATCGAGATTGGTGACATATTTGCAGGTTTACCATCGGGCAGTTGAATGTGAGTCAGCGTTTTGTGAGGATGGCATGCAGTTTCTGGCAGGGTCCGATCGATGTAGTCAATGCAAGCGTAGTTTCACACTTTTCAGAAAAGTAATGGAGGAGATTTCAAGAAGCACAGATTAGGAGTATCATCGGGTGGCCATGCATCCTCTGGTGTATCTTCGAGGACCCATACGCATTCACATGTGCTTACACCTTCGACTACTCAAAGTGTGACATTTAAGCCACCATGTCTGTCATAGTAGCCGCAACAAAGCGAGTGTAGAGGGCCGAGGCTGAATGCACCCATAAGTGTCACACAACCACCTCTGAATTACCTGAAGTCGCATATAATATGTTTCTAGTATGGGGAAGCATGACATTTAAGAGCAGATGCCCCAACCTACTACCATTTGAGAAGAGTGTAGCTCCAGTTGCTCGAGGAGGAATCCATGTAGTTGTTGGGCATGACTAGGAGACCTCGCGACGGGTAGTTGTAGGGACGGGCTCCTATTTTGGTGAGGAGACAAGCATGCATTATGTAATTTGAAATCTATCATTTTACTTTTATTGGGAAACAATAATTTGGTACATTAAGGTTGGATAGCCAGGACAAAACTCGACAGAAAAGTACAATCATTGATGGAATTATATAATCTCAGAGATAGTGGGTGGAATACTAAAATAAGGGATTCCCCAAACTAAGAAAATATAAAAATGACCATTAAGTGTGCGTGGCGCACGAAACAACGATTGAAAAGTTAGAGAATATTTTGAGAGGACGAAATAAGTAGACCTAGTGATTTTGATTTAAAGGGGATGCACATTAAGTAAGGTGGCGCATTGAGGATAATCAAGATACTAAAATTGGGGATACCAAAATGTTACAACTTCTTTCAAAATAAGTGTGATGTATTTGAGTGTAGTACAAAATATAAAAAAATCAAGTTAGTACGCCTTAGAGAGCATATCTTACGGCTAGTAATATCATAGTGAATCGAATGATAATGAACTTAATGATATATAAATTATAAAATTAGGGATACCTAGCTAAAATTATATCCTTAGTATGTTGTACAGTGTTGGACACGTGGAGTGACGATTATTAGGTCAAGTGGAACATAATCCCATCAAAAAGGGACGGTCGAATGAAAATAATGTTGCGAACAAGATAATATAACTAGTGAAACCTAACATAAGTCAATGATGACCGAATCCTTTAAATTGGGGGTCCTAAGATAGGATTGATTCATGGAAAGACAAATAAGTATATAGGTGGTATAATGGATTGTGAATCCAAAAGAGATAATGAACACTACGATAACCTTTCATAGCCAAAAGACTTGCAAGGAGAGTACCCATTCAAAAGCCTAAATTTCAATCATATTGATAACATCATAAGATATCATGATAATCGCTAGTAATAAATAACTTGAAATCCCTCGATAGGAGTGATTGTTATTTTCAAACATAAAATATAAAAGTTAAGACACCTTTATATTTCTCGGTGAGAGAAAGTTTTAAACAAGCTATGAGAGCTAAGAGTTAGCTCAGAAATGAGACAAGAGTCGCATGTTCACTAAATATGGACTTGACTAAGCCAAATGAAAGTAAAACGGTTGCTTAGGATCATAAGAGTTGATACGAAATATAAACCTACAACAATAAATGACGACAAACGTGTGCTGACAGTGATGTTAAGGTACTATTACCGAGAGGAATACTAGGCCTACTCATTTTTAGACTCCACAGATAAGTCGCAAGGATATGATAAGTCATTCATTGATATGTAATCGAGATGCGACATAGTTGGTATGCTAGTGTTCATAGAATAGCGGGTAGCTAGCCTTGTTCCTAGTGTTAGTTAGTAGTATGGTTTTGTTACTGGATAGGCAGAGATATTTTGACACAGATAGGCACCAAATGACATCTCAGTAGGGTTCTCCCTACTTGCTGGTTGAACAAATTAGCCGTACATTGTGGCTTCGATAGAGAGTACAAGGGATTACCTAAAACACGTGATGATATGAACACTTGGTAGGTAGTTAAGGTTTAATTACTCTATTAAGACCTATACGAGGTAAGCCTCGTGAATTCCGCCCCGTGGGACAGAAATGAGAATGTCGGAATGTTGAAGTCAAGGATAAAATTTTATTTCACGCGAGATATAGATAGATTTCGTAGGTGCGGATCTGCATTGTAAAGAAAAAATATTAATAATAAGGGGGTCGTAAAAGAAAATGTTATGAATAGACACGTCGGGCTATGAGTATGCTTTGCTTTTACTTTCAATAACGAAAGTTCTTAAAATTGGGGATATTTTCACGATCCAAAAACCTAAAACACCCATCCCGGGGGCACCTTAGTAATATTGCAAAAACCCTACACAATTGGTCCTGGTATATTAGTATATTTATAAACCCTAGCCCATTTTTGTTCAAAAACAAACACATTGGAAAGAAATGAGCATTGGAGCTTGTTGGGGCATTAGGTCAAGGAGAATCCACTTGAAGGTATCATCTCCTCGATCTCCTTTTTTGTTGTTGAAATCAATTGCGAGTTTGTGTTTGCTTCAATTATGGTGGAAAACTTATTTTTTGGTTTAAATTAGTGAAGTTTTAGTGGAGGAAGACCCTAAGGAATGTCGGCACTATCAGAGAAGAAGTGGCGGCGTCACTACTGTCGCTGCTATTGAACGGAGGAGAGCAGCGGCATCGCTGATGCCGCTACCGCCACCATCCCAACAAGGGACCTCCACTAGGAAGCCCCAAAACGATAATTGGATGGAAGGGTGGCACTTGGGCCACCCTCTATTAGCTCTGGCGCTATGAGGGGCTGGCTGCGGTGCACAGTGCCCTAGGCCAACCCCTGCAGAGCCTAAGGGGAGGGGGCGCCTCCCTCCTTGGCTGCTGGGCATGGGCTTTGGCTTCTTCCTAATAGATGTTCAAGGGCCTGTTTCATACTAAATGATGAGCTCAATCCAATAAGAAATAAGGGAGTTATACTTAAAATATCAAGACATTAGCAAAGCTATGAACCGAAAAATTTCAAATTCTTTATCAAAGTTGTAGATTTTTAGACATGAAATCATTCAAATTCCTGAATATTTCAGAGACAAAAGTTGTTCCTCTTTGAGTTAGCTTTCATATCCCATTAGAATGGATCCATTTCGATTTAAAATAAGGAAGTTATGACCAAAATACAGAAACTGGTTTATAACCACAACATGCAAGATTTCCAATTTTTTCTTACAACTTCAAAATTTCATTACTTTATGAAAACAAATCTAAATCCATAACTTCTTTATAGTAGAATAAGTGGAATTTCACAAGGAAATCAAATATGGAATTAGATTTTGAAAACAAAGTCATTTGCTTACTGAAATTAGTGAAAAACACAAACGGAACGAAAACTTATAATTTTTGTTTGAATTTCACCAAGTGATGATGTAGATCGGTTTACCTAGAAGTGGAGCTTCCTTAACTTGACCTTCGCCTCCTAAATCTTTAAATTTTTGCAACATAATGTTGCACCGTCTCCCCCAGATCTCCTTTTCTATTTGCATGTATAAAATGAGATGATTTGGTTTGTTTCCACTAACTCATATTTATATATTGGGATGACTAATTTTGTGACCCTCAATTTTGTTAAAACACCCATCTCTAGGACAACCCAATAGCCAAAACATTAGTCCCACAACCCACTTATTCATTCATGTTAGCACACATCTATACTTAAGATACCTAGTGATGGTGACAACATATCTCAAGGCATATCAATGCCCTTTGTTTGTAATTTTTCTAACTTAGGTCACATTTACATAAACTCAACTATAGGCATACTTAATTAATTATTTTAATAACATTTAACTAAATTAGACTTACCACATCGCTCACTACCTTGGTCCCACATCGGCACGCATTACGAGGTACGTACCGACTCGTGTCTCGACATCTATATACAAGTAGAAGTGACTTAATAAGTCTACACATATACAAGGCACTAAGCATCCATCATTCAAAAGTAATATTTTTCTCGATCCTCACATCAAGTATTGAGACCGTGTACCCACTCTCGGGTGACATTACGGGTCAGTAATCCTGATTAGGGACTAACTTACTATTAGCAAATTTTGGGATGTTGCAAGGCTCACCAAAAGTAACAACCACTACTATAACCTCTAAATATCGGGGAATAGCTTTCCTTCCACGAGTTGCAAGTCATAAAGGATTATAGCCTTTATAGAGTATAATTTCGGAAAAGGTTTAAAATCTGAAAGATTACCCGCTTTTGAAAATAATCAATACTGGCATGGTATGCCGCCAACCAATCTATCCCAATAAGTGCATCATACTCCAGGAACTTCATAATCCTCATATCAATTCAGAGCTCATTCTCCCTTATTTTAACTACACATCTCTCACATATCAGGTTAGGATAAACTTTCTCACTCACTGCTGTGCTCAAGATCTACAATGTACTGGCTCTTATAGGTTTCAATTTCAACTCATCTACCATTTCACCCGCAATAATGGAACTATAGAACCAACATCCATTAACACATGCATATCTCGACCATAAATAATTAAAATCCAGTTGAAATGGCGATAGATATTGGGCGAGAAGACCTGATGAAGACGTGCTGGCTGTTGTGAGGCGTCAACACATGGCGCGTGGCAGAGTGGGTGAGACGTGCGAGAGGCTCAAGCGTTAATCTGGGAGACAACACCCGCACAGATCCTGAGGACGATCTACAGCTGATGTGAATGGAGAGAACTCATGAAATAATCGTCAAAATAATGGGAAAATGCACTGCATGGATCCCGATGATCATCATAAGGATGTTGGTTTGAGAAAAGACTCACATAGGAAGATCAAAGTTTTAGGAGAGCATACTGCACGCATCCCAAGGCACATCAACAGCTAATTCTCATCTAATTTGATCTTGTTCATGCAGATCTCATACTCGATTAAAGGCTCTGAAGCACTATGTGATAAAGTGTGTCCAGTTCTGCGTCTCCTCGTTGCACCTCATCTCTTCATCATCTCTGCAACACGTGTCTCGATGTAAATCCTCTGGTAACAACTCACATTGCATGTAAACACACTATTTCGCATAGTTTTTCGCCTCGGATTCAACCGCGCACTCCAATGACCCTGAAATTAATAAATGAGAATAATTAGGCTAATATTTTGGAGATTTAACAATAAAAATATATAAATATCCTATTTAAAACTACATAATTAACGACTTATCATGGATGTAGATTAAACTTTGGATGTTCCTAGAAACTTTAAGACTAGGTTAATCAATGGCTATGAGTTAATATGGGCCAAGATATATAAGTAGAACTTAGCATGAATTTATCATCTCTAACCTCAGAACTTCAATATTTGAGAAAGAACAAGTGAGTAGGGCACCATTAATGCTGAGAATTTGGGGAAAGATAAGACACAATTGGAGTCGCTCGAGCTAGGAAGAGAAATCTTGCACTAAGAATCTCACACTAGGTAAGCATATAAACCAATTCTTTTGATTCAATTGGGGTTTCATGATCTTGATTTTTGTTGTCAATGTCATTCATGAAATGGGCCTTTTAATAGATATGTATTTGATTGTTAATGATGTTTAAAACTCTGGACAACACCTTCATAAGGATTGAATCAATTTTTGAATTAAGTTTTGGTATTGATGATCTTGAGTAGTTATAATGGAAATGCATGATTAATTGACTCAATTGATGATGTTTAATGATGTTCTAATGTTATTTGAATTGCCCGAAAAAGTACTTGATCAAATTTTAAGGCTATGGTATGAATGGGGGCTTGAGGAATGAGTTTTGGGTGATTTGGGAATGCAGAATTACATTTATGCAGTTCTGCTCGACCCTGGAGCGCTCTCCACCAAAACGTGGAGCGCACTCCATGTTCTGGCAGCCTCGGGACCAATTTGACTAGTTTTTCATAAAATTTACATATTTACTTCATTTTAACTCAAATTTTTATGCTCTGCATATCGTTGGAAAGCTTAGAGAAAGAACACAACCTAAAATCATTAGATTTCAATAATCGAGTCACTTAATTTGTCAAGAATTGGCTGAAAATTAGAGTTTATCCGCGGGGATAACACTTTCGTGACTTTAAGCTAAATGGGTTTAAGTACATTCAGGGCATCAAACAATATCGGAATTGGACCAAAATTTTAAAATAAGAATTATAGTGAAGGTTTCCACCAATTCTCATGATTTTTCGGCGTGTCTAACTCGGTTTGAAGTTTCAACTAAAAATCTCATATTTACAAATAAGGACTTGAAATCTCACTTGGAGTTGCGAATTGAGTTTTTGGACTTATAAATGAGATTTTATTACTTGAAAAACTTGGTTTCAAGTGTTTGAAATTCACGAAACTAACCTCAAGAATTTTAGAAAATTCTATTTATTTTTAGCCATTTTTCAAGTTGTAGGAAAACTAACTTTCAAGTAATTGTTTTAAAGTCCTTAAAGGACTGTTATGCAAACTAATGTTTTGAACCAACTTGAAATGGTTTCTAATGACCCTAAATAGTTCAATAACACTCAAAAATAATTAATAAAGTGTGTTGAATAATATTAAACAAGTCCGGACACTTTTGGCCGAGTTAAGTGCCTAATGAGGACTTGAAATAGATAAAAGGAGCCATTATACCCTAAATTGACTTGAAATGATTTATACGTCACGAAATGGGATTGCTTCACACCAATATATCAATTTACATTGCTCACATAATAAAAATCCTAATAGCCAATTACTAAGAACACCAAGTGTAAGATTACAAATGTGCAAGTTAGACTACAACTAAACTACATTAGCAACAATGACAGTAAACACAACTTATTGACTCTAACACGTATATAACCAATCAAAATGGACAGCAGGTACCTAGCGAGCTAGAGTCGACCGTTGAGGAGTTGATTGGGATGCATGTCGAAGCCGCAAGAGCGCGTGTTAGCATTGATCTGAGGTAAGTAAAACTAGCTAGGAAATGTATAGTAATTCAATAAGCTTCATATTTTATTGCTATTGCACTATCTTACCTTTCTTGGAATTCCCACTCTAATATGAGTGTCTGAGGGCCAAGTGAGTCAGAAGGTGCCTCTGATGGAGTGGTTGCAGGTTAGCTACCAGAGCCATGACCTCAATTCACTGGATTGTTTAGTCGAGATGGAATGTGGTTTATCCCGGGCACCATTGATATCCCTCATTTGCGATGGTCTAGGTACAGTAGGCGTTGCCATGTCCTAGGTTTGAGTCTGTTTGGTGTTATCTCGACTTTATGACCCCGACCTTGTGGCACCCGCACTCAGTGGTCTTAGACAACTCGAGAACCTCTCTATTGCTTCTTTTTACACCCATTTCTCGTTGTACTTTCATTATTCAATCTTATTATATATCATGCATTCCTTATAGTTTTCTTTCTATCCGCATGAATTTTATACTACAATATTTATTTTGAAGTACTTTTAGATCCTACTGGCTTGTACTTACTGGACTCATCATTCTTCTATTTGAACAAGTGCAGATCCGCAGTCGAGCAAGAGCAAGGCGCTGATACTAGATAATCTACTCTGAGGACATCGGAGCGACCCTCCCTTACTCATTTTTGTATTATTTATATATTTCATTTTATCACACTTGGGATACTTATTTGGAGTTGAGATATGCTTATGACTTGTATATCGCTTTTATATATATTCTACACTTTTCACTTGATATACATGCTTGTTTATAGACACGGTTCCACACTTAGGTTGTCCAACTATTTATTTGCTTACATGTTGAGTTATTTTAGTTATAAATTGATTTGCTAACTTGTAAAACGTGAAAAATACTAACTACTCAACTTAAAATTATTAATTCACTTATATCGATGGATAAAAAAGCCGACTAGGCCTGCGTTAACCTTGCGAGGCTGACTCAAGGGTCCAAGTAAGCTTAGGCTGGGTGGGGCCTAATTTGTAAGGAACTGGGGTCGTCATGTGGCGACCCTGCCGCCCCAGGGTGACGAGTCTTCATATACACCTTGCCTGGTGGGGACCGACTACACGTGTCCGGCACATGCCCATCCACCTTTTGTCTTAAGATTCATATCCACGTGTGTGTTATCAAATTAGTTAGTGGATTATCAGTATTTTCTTAAATTACTCTTTTTGAGTATTTAAAAATTTATTCTAATGTCTAACCATATTAGAGGGTTGTATCTTACAAGTTAACTAATATCAGCGGAAGCCTTAATTGATACAATTAGAATAAGTGACTAGCATGGTAAACATTATTTATAAGAGCAAATCTTACTGTGGAAAACATGAAAAAGTACTCGTATATAAGCGACGATACCATAAACAAGGTATATATACATGTATTGTGTCATCTCAAGTCCCCAATACCCAAATAATACAAAATATGCACGTACTAGTAGGTCCTCGACGGCAGGCAATTAGATGTAGTCGCCTAGGATCCCCTTACCCCTACTGGTACTAGGATCTGCACTCAATCATCACAATAAGATAGATGACGAGTACAGTAAGTAAAATCCCAAGGAACCCCTTTGAGCATTCGCATAAATAAAGGAAATGAAAGAAGTACTTTCAAATAAACATGCGAAATGTAAAGACAGACAACTGTAAATAGATTATCGCATGAATAGATAACTGATAACTAACAAATGTGTGTGCTCACTCCGGATGGTCTAGACTGTACTTCAGGTCACCAAGTTCCCACCAGTGGTCGCGCCCAACTGGCCCGACACTTGGTCCCTCGTGGTGCTGGCCAAATCCGCTGAGTCACCTTGCACGTGCACCAAATGCAAGCTCTGGTTAACGTTCACTGAGGGTCGGGTCACACGTGCTACAGTCCAGTGCATCATGAACACACAACCAGGAAATTCAGGGGAGTAACCTCAACCCACGTCCAAGTATTAGGATGGAATATGAAAATCAGCAAGGAAATGATAGAAATGAATCTAAAATAGAATCAAATATTCAGGGTTTTTCAGTTGGGTTTTAAAAACCTCAAACCGCTTTCTGACCTCCTCAAACTCCCGTATCCGACCCGTCAACTTCCCGACACCGAGCTATGGTCCACTAGGTCCATGAAGTCCAATTTTATAAGTTTAGGTTGTTTGTAAGTGTTTAGACATGTATTAAGTTGAAAATTAGCAAAACATCCCTTAAATTCATATTTTATATATCATTAGCGCGCTAGGTGAAGTTAGCGCGCTAATGGATCTACCTAGCGCGCTAAGGAATATGTCTAGCGTACTACTGTTCTTCATTTTGAAAAACACTTGGAAATCCAGAACGATTAGAGCGCTAACTAGCTTAGTTAGCGCGCTAACTAGCCCAGTTAGTGCGCTAATTGCCATCTTTGACATAATTCTCAAGTCGAGTTTTGTCTTACCCTTCTCAATTAGCTACTCTAACCTTATTTACATCCTCTCCATACATTATAACTCCAAAGCAACAACTAGAACACTCCAGAACATCAAATTAACCCGAATTTACTAAATCTCATGAATTCACCAAACTTTCCAATTCCATCAAAACACCAATTCCAGCTAAACCAGTTATAAATTCTCTATGAAAATGATCTATAAACATGTAATTCATCAAGTTTTCACTAAAAATCAGAGGTCTAATCATCAAACTCGAATTCACTAAAACATACCCAAAATGGGTTCATCGAAGAGTATAGAAGATGAAGATGATGATTACCTTGGTTTGATCTCTTAAATTGATCTCTAATGTGTTGAATTCCTCGTTTGAAGTCCTTTTTCTTCTTTTGCTTTTACTGGTTTTGCATGGGAATTTCAATTAGTGGAGATCAAAATCCAACTTACTTGTTATATATAGTTTTGGTCTTGATCAAGTGTGGGTACTTATCTCGAGGATTATCTTGTGGTCTCCTTTCATGTTGTCCCACACCACTTGATAACTTCACTAACCCACTCATCTGGTAGAATTACTCAATATGATCATCTTGATGTCCATCTTATGGTCCTCATTATTTAGTTCAAACTATAGGCTTATTATTTATTTCATTAACTCACCTTATATTAAGCCTTATCAAACCATATGGTTAGTGTTTTATTTATCAAAATTCATCAACTCATGGTCCCATTAACCTTCGCCTACCCAATATCCAGCGTCCCGGGTATGGAAACGCATTTCGAGGTGCACCATACCCTATTGTTTAAATTTCAACTCAATTAGCCTATGGTTACATTACCCACTTCAATTGAATTACTTAGTCACATTAACATGAATTAGATGAGTTCCCTAGTGTACCCTAGTGTACCCGTACTTCGCCTCTCGATACCCGCGTTGACATGCATTTCGAGGCGACTACCTGTCACGCAACCTCGCACGATATAACCATTCAACATACACACATGCGATGTATTAATAAGTAAATTCATAAAGTGCATCACAATTTAAACAACATAACACACAATTTACTAGTTTACCTAGGTCGACGTGTGTCCTAGCCTACCCGCAGAGTCCACATGGATTCGAGCTGGCATCCATATCTAAAATTACGAAATAAATAATGGCGTTAATAAAATGTGCCGTTATAGTTCTTCCTAACTAAATAAAATTTCGTCCCGAAATTTAACATAACAGAATGTCGTATCGTGAAATAACTGGGGGTATCATTCTCGCATCGTCAACTCGAGCTCCCAAGTAATCCCTCTGTCCCATGATGTCACCAACGAACTAGGACCTTAAAGAGCTCCTTATTCCTGAGAATCTGAACTCTGTAGTCAACGATCTCTGTCGACATCTCCTCGTAAGTCAAGTCAGACTGAACCTCAATCTGCCCCAAATCAATAGTCGATCTCGACTCTGACCTAGCTAGTCTCAACATCGAAATGTAAAATGTAAGATGAACTGTAGCTGACTCAGCAGGTAACTCTAGGAGATATGCAACACTGCTTATTCTCTCTGCGATTTTGAATGGTCCAATAAATCTCGGTCCCAGTTCCCCCTTAATATCAAACCTTTGCTTACCCTTCCAAGGGGAAACCTTCAAGTATATCGTGTCGCCCTCCTCACAGCTCAGACCCTCGTGATACCGATCTACGTATTTCTTTTGTCTATCTTGTGCAGCTCATAACCTCTGATGAATATGTTTGATATTCTCTATGTGATCAACAACTATCTCAGGCCCAACGGACGGTCCTGCATCTTCTGGCTCTACCCAACATGCACGTGATCTTCAGGCCTCCCATACAGCGCCTCAAACGGTGGCATACCAATACTCACCTGGTAGTTGTTATTATATGCAAACTCATACAAAGGCAAATAATCCTCCCACGAACCCCCAAACTGCAATATACAAGCCCTAAGCATATCTTCCAGAATCTGTATCAGTCGCTTTGATTGTTCGTCGGTCTGAGGATGATAAGCCATACTAAACTGCAACCTGATGCCAAAAAACTCCTGCATAGCCTCCCAGAGTCTCGAAGTCAACCTGTGATCTCTGTCTAATATAATAGAAGTTGGCACCCCATGCAATCTAAAAATCTCATGCTCAAACAATATACTCATCTATGGGAATGTGTATTTCATAGAAATCAAAATGAAGTGAGCCAATTTCGTCAGTTTGTCAATTACAACCCAAACTGCATCGTGACGCCTCGATGTCTGCGGTAGTCCACTGACGAAATCCATGGTGATGTGCTCTCATTTCCACTGTGGAATGGGTAATAACAGTCACCGGGTCTCCTGTGCTCAGCCTTCACCTACTGGCAGATGTTACAACTCTTGACTTACACCCCCTACGTCAGCCTTCATCCCTGGCCACCAGAATAGTCGCCTCAAGTCAAGGTACATCTTGGTCCGACCAGGATGAACTATGTAGCGAGACCGGTGTGCCTCCTCCAGAATCTTGCCCTGTATCTCCTGATCCACATATATCCAAAATCTCCATCGGTGTCTCAAACACAGATCCATGGTCTTTACCCAATCAGTTCACTCCAGATCCCGAGCCAAGCCACTGAACCGCTCATAAAGCCCATTAACCCTCTAACACTCGGCAACTCACTCAATCGATACGGTCGGAACTCTCATCTGACAACAAATGTGTTGCTCAGCCGTAGTCGACACCTCTGTCATGCATATAATTACTGCCACCTGTAATAAGTCATGCTCGTGTGTCATATGTCGCAAAACAGTCTAACTATCAATCTCGCTCATTCTCAACGCGTCTGCTACGACGTTCGCTTTTCCAGGGTGATACTCAATTGCAAAGTCGTAGTCTTTCAGTAGCTCAAGACATCTCCTCTTACGCATATTCAGATCCCTCTGAGTGAAGATATATAGTAAACTCTGGTGATTTATATACAATATGAACCTCTCTCCATAAAGATAGTGCCTTCATGCTTTCAGTGCAAAAAAGACTGCTGCAAGCTCCAAGTCGTGCACTGGATAATTTTCCTCAAAGGGTCTCAATCATCTGGAAAGACAAACGACTAGTCTACCCTCCTGCATCAATACACATCTAAGACCAATGCCTGATGCATCCGTATAAACTGTTAAAGTCTTGCTCGGCTCCGGCAATGTCAATACTGGTGCGGAAGTCAACCTCCTCTTCAGATCACAGAAAACCTGCTCACACTCCTTTGACCAATCAAATCTAACATCCTTCTTGGTCAGTCTCGTCATCGACGCTGCAATCAAGGAAAAGTCATGTACAAACTGTCGGTAATATCCAAGAAAACTCTGAATATCGGCAACAGACTTGGGTGTCCTCCAGTCAATGATAGCCCAAATCTTCTCTAAATCCACATAGATACCCTGATCACTAAGGACATGTCCTAAAAATCGCACAGCACTCAGTCAGAAGTCACACTTACTGAACTTGACGTACAACATGTGCTCTTTTAGTGTCGTTAAAACTCCCTTGAGGTGTTTTTCATGATCCTCACGAGTCCTACTATAAATCAAGATTTCGTCGATGAAGACTATGACAAGTTTGTCCAAATACGATCTCAAGACCCTGTGCATCATATATATGAAAATCGTTGGGGCATAACCCAAACGGCATGACTGTGAACTCGAATAGCCTGTACCTCGTGCTGAAAGCGATCTTCTGGATATCCCCCTCTCGAATCCTCAACTGATGATAAACCAAGTGAAGATCAATCTTCGAGAAGAATCGACGCCTGCCAACTGATCGAACAGATCATCTATCCCAGGAAGTGGGTAATGGTATCTTACTGTCACCTAATTCAGCTTCCTATAATCTATGCACATCCTCATCGAACCATCTTTCTTCTTCACAAACAACACCAGAGCTCCCTAAGTTGACATACTAGGGTGAATAAAACCCTTCTCTAACAACTCATCCATCTATCGCCTGACCTCCTCATGCTCCGATGATGACATCCTATAAGGTCTACTGGCGATCGAGTGTGTCCCTAGTATCAACTAAATGATAAAATCAATAGCTCATGACGGTGTCAATCCTGGTAGATCATATGGAAATACGTCCACAAAATCTCTAACTACTGGAACGTCCTCAATCTTGACCTCTGTCCTAACCTCCGGCTCGATTATCGCTGCAAGTGCCTCAATCTCCTACACTCTAGCTAGTCATCATCTAGTGATAGGTAAGTCAGTTGCGGATCCAACTAGTGAGAACTCCGAAACCCCAGGAATATAAAACTCAATCCTCTTTCCATAACAATCTATCCGTGCATGATAAGGTGACAACCAATCCATCCCGAAAAGAGCATCAAACTCTAGATACTCTAACACTCAAAGATATATCGGTAAATATGTCCATCAATCTCTATCATCATGTCTCTACATATTCGGTTAAGGTATATCTTGTCCCCAGCGGCCGTACTGAGGATAAGGTGTGTGTCTAGTGTCTGTGTATTTAACCCTAACTCTCCAATAATACGCCCAGCAATAAATGATAAAGTGCTACCAGTATCAAACATAGCATGCATAGGTCTACCAAAAATATGTAACGTACACTCGACGAGCTGTCTGGTCGCCCCGTCATCTGGTTGCGCTACTATATGGGCTCTATTTGGCTGGCTTAGGCTCTCAACGTGGTGATAGTGGTGTCCTTCAGTTTACCCTCAAATGTCCCCGCTAACCACATCTATGACATCTGCGGTGATCCTACCTACCAGCATGTCCATCTCCAGATCTCGAACCCTGACCCCGGTCTCTCTGACCCCTGTCATGTCCCCTCGGATCTCGACCCTGATGGTACATATATGGCGTGGCCTACACTAATCTGTCGGTGTTGGTGAAATGGCATGAACTGTTTATCTCTCCTCATACTGGAACTGACTACCCTGGTGATCATCCCTACGGGCCCTGTCTCATCTGCTATCCCTCCGACCTTTATCCAGACGACCCTTTTATCTCTTCGGCCTCTGATTCGACCTAGAACTCTGCCCTATCTGTACCTTAGTCCCAGCCACACGTTTTCCATCCCTCTACATCAGGTAGGTCTCATGTGCCAAAGCTCTATCAAATATGTCCTGCACAGTGGGTGCCCGAGATGATACTACTACCAAAGCAATCATATCCTCAACTCTTCTAGTGAAAAATCATATCTACAAACGCTCTGTCCCAGCTACATCCATCGAGAACTGGAGTAAGTATCAGAATCTCTCCATATACTGCAGCAAAGTCTGGTTACCCTGTCTCAAGGTCAGAAACTCCTCTCTCAACCACAATCTGACCTCCATGGGCATGTACTGATCATAGAACAACTCTCTAAACTTAGCCCATATCGTCGGCTCTAGATGGGTATCATGATATGTGGTCCACCATATTGTTGTGTGGCCTCTCAAGCATGCCCCGGATACTCGTACCTAAACACTCTCATCATTCCTCATCAGCTTATGGAAACGTTAATGAGACAAAATCCACCTCCGTAAAAGAAGCCTGGCTAAAACTTTAGAAATTCTCTCAACATCTTCGCCTCTGGAGCCAAGACGAATCCCGATGTAGTAGCAGTAGAAGTGGTAGTAATCAACTAATCCGTAGTCGTGGGTGGAGGCGTAGGAGTCAGCGTCTCTAGTGGAACAACAACTGGTGAAGCTTTCTCTGTCTGTGTCTCTACTACTACCCTATCAACGTGTGTTGGGGGAACAACTGGGGCTATGGTTGTCCCCATAGGTACGGTAACTGCTACTGGCTCTCTGGGTGCGGCAACCGCTGTAGCAAGGGCTGTCAGTGCGGCGGTGTGATCTCGTAACAAACATAATACCTCGATCATCTGAGTCTCCTGAGCAGAGGGTCGATCATCCAAACTAGCTATAATCGAGGAATCCCTAGCTGTATTTCTAGTCTGACCAGTCTCATGTGGCAAAGCCGACTGCCCGTCCAAAATCTGCATCGAGACGCATGCTCCGGATCAACCTCGGTGTATATACGTATATCATATATAATGGAAATATAACACGTATATAAACCCTATCTCTACCCGCCTCACATCACTTCCCAACTAAAGTTCTAAGGCAATAATTTCGGGTTTCCACAACTAAGTTTTATTTATTAAATTCTTATGCTCTTTCATTTTACATTCGCAAGTTCCTAGAACTCTTGCTCTGATACCAACTGCAGCGGCCCTGTCACCCGGGGTGACGTGTCTCCGTGTACTCCTTACCGGTGGGCCCAACTACACGTGTTCGGCACCTGCCCGTCCACCTCTTGTCTCAAAATTCATATCCACATGTGTGTTATCAAGTTTTTTAGTGGATTATCAGTATTTTCTTAACTTACTCTCTTTGAGTATTTAAAAGTTTATTCTAACGCCTAATCATATAGTGCGTTGTATCTTACAAGTTAACATATATCAGCGGAAGCCTTAATTGATACAATTAGAATATGTAACTAGCATGGTAAACATTATTTATAAGAGCAAATCTTACTGTGGAAAACCTGAAAAAGTACTATGTATATAAGCAATGGTACCATAAACAAGGTATGAATATATGTATTGTATCATCTCAAGTCCCCAATACCCAAATAATATAAAATATTAAAATATGCACGTACTAGTAGGTCTTCAACGGCGGGTAATCAGATGTAGTCGCCTAGGATCCCCTTGCCCCTACTGGTATTATGATCTACATTCAATCATCACAAAAAAGACAGATGATGAGTACAGTAAGTAAAATCCCAAGGAACCCCTCTGAGCATTCGCCTAAATAAATTAAGGAAATGCAAGAATTATTGTCAAATAAACATGCAGAATGTAAAGATAAACAACTGTAAATGGCTCATCTCAAGAATAGAAAATAGATAAGCTAACAAATGTGTGTGCTTGTTCCAGATAGACTAGATTGTACTTCGGGTCACCAAGTTCCCACCAGTGGTTGCGCCCAACTGGCCCGACACTTGGTCCCTCGCGGTGCTGGCCAAATCCACTGAGTTACTGACACGTGCACCAAGGGCAAGCTCAGGTTAACATTCACTAAGGGCCAGGTCCACGAGCTACAGTCCGGTGCATCATAAACATACAACTAGGAAATCTGGGGGAGTAACCTCAACCCACATCTAAGTAACAAGATGGAATATGAAAATCAGCAAGGAAATTATAGAAATGAATCTAAAATAGAATCACATAGTTTTTTAGTTGGGTTTTACAAACCTCAAACCGCTCTCCGACCTCCTCGAACTCCCGTATCTGACCCATCAACTCCCCGACATCAAGCTACGGTCCACTAAGTACCTGAAGTCCAATTTTATAATTTTAGGTTGTTTACAAGTGTTTAGACATGTATTAAGTTGAAAATCACCAAAACAGTCCTTAAGTCATATTTTATGTCATTAGCACGCTAATAGGTCTACCAAGTGCTAGGTGAAGTTAGAGTGCTGATAGATTTACGTAGCAAGCTAAGTTAAATTAGCGCGCTAAGGAATCTGTCTAGCGTGCTACTGTTCTTCATTTTGAAAAACACTTGGAAACCCAGAATGATTAGCGCGTTAACCAACCCAGTTAATTCTCAAGTCGAGAATTATGTCCTACCCTTCCCAATTAGCTACTCTAACCTTATTTACATCCTCTCCATACATTATAACTCCAAAGTAACAACTAGATCACTCCAGAACATCAAATTAACCCGAATTTACTAAATCTCATGAATTCACCAAACTTTCCAATTCAGTCAAAACACCGATTCCAATAAACCAGTTGTAAATTCTCTATGAAAATTATCTATAAACATGTAATTCATCAAGTTTTCACTAAAAATCAGAGGTCTAATCATCAAACTCGAATTCACTAAAACATACCCAAAATGGGTTCAGTGAAGAGTATAGCAGATGAAGATGATGATTACCTAGGTTTGGTCACTTGAATGGATCTCTAATGTATTGAATTCCTCACTTGAATTCCTTCTTCTTCTTTGGTTTTTATTGGTTTTGCATGGGAATTTCAGTTAGTCGAGATGAAAATCCCACTTACTTGTTTTATATAGTTTTGGTCTTGATCAGGTGTGCATAGGTATCTCGAAGATTATCTTGTCGTCTCCTTTCATGTTGTCCCACACCACTTGATAACTTCACTAACCCATTCATCTCCTAGAATTACTCAATATGATCATCTTGATGTCCATCATATGGTCCTCATTATTTAGTTCAAACTATAGGCTTATTATTTATTTCATTAACTCACCTTATATTATTTCTTATCAAACCATATGGTTAGTGCTTTATTTATCAAAATTTATTAACTCATGGGTTCCACTAACCTTTGCCTACCCGATATCTGGTGCTCGCGTCTCAATACGCATTTCGAGGCGAGTCATACCTTATTGTTTAAATTTCAACTCAATTAGCCTTTGGTTACATTACCCACTTTAATTAAATTACTTAGTCATATTAACATGAATTAGACTAGTTCCCTAATGTTCCCATATTTTTCCTCTCGATACCCGTGTTGGCACGCATTTTGAGGCGACTAATCATCACATAACCTCGCACGATATAACCATTCAACATACACACATGCGATGTATTAAAAAGCAAATTCATAAAGTGCATCGCTTAAACAACATAACTTAAAATTTACTAGTGTACCTAGGTCGACATGTGTCCTAGCCTACCCGCGGCGTCCACGTGCATCCGAGCTGGCATCCTTGTCTGAAATTACGAAATAAATAACGGCGTTAATAAAACAGGTCGTTGCACATCACATGAGTCACTATTCATACTTATATATAATTTTAGTTTAGTAGTATAATTAGTCTAAATATCCCGAAATGAGCTCTAATTGACAATATTTATGTATTTTCAGGTATACAAGGCAAAAAAGAAAAATGAGGGAATGCGTAAAGAAACGAGCTAAAATACATAAAAGAGATATACGGGTAATTTTACTTGTGTGACGTGTGCCTAGTGTTATGTACTACATATTATTTTATTTTGTGAAATTCAAGTTAAATGAGTAAATTCAAGAGTTTATGAGGTTTTGCTTGAGATACGTGTTGAAACGAGTCCCGGTATAGTTAAAAAGTTGAATCGAACTATCATTTTGAATTTCGTGAAAAATATTGTGATTAAGTTTAAAATTTTGATTTTTGATTTTTAAACGGATTTAAAGAGCCGACGTGGGAATTTTACCTCGGTTCGTGTGTAAGTCGAAATCAGAGGTAGTGCGAAATAAGATGAAGTTTGTGCGAGATCTTGTTCAGAGTATTGTGTCAGTTGATGATAGAAGAGGTTGAGATTAGGTCCAAATTGGTGCAAGTTTGGCTAAGTATGGCAACAGTATTAGTCTATAAGAGTTCCATATGTCATGGACAAAGTTATGATTTTTAGAGTTTTGGCTTGACCAAAACCAATGTTATGGAAGTTTTATGAAGATGGACTGATTCGTCCAGAGTTTGGTTCAATTGTGTTAAAAATGAGATCGAAAATGAGTGTCGAAAGTTAAAACACATCAAAATAAGGATTTTAAGAATTAATAAATCAAAAATTAAGCTGCCGACAAGCAGCTGAGGGCTTATATATAAATATAAATAAATCGATTTATGAACCAAAATGAAACGTTTTGTTGAAATCAACCGAACGATCAATGTGTTCATTCCCTAACCATCTCCGCGAACATTTTCGTTCGTGGAGCTCCATACGTCTGATTTTCGCCCGATTTCTTTCTACAACACTATAGAGCATCACAAGACGGTCAATTCGAGCTAAATTTCCACCGTAAAAACGAGTTATTCAGTCAGCAATTTGATAAATTCTCTATGCATAGCATTTTTGCACAACTCAATTTGAATTCTCGTGATTTTTCAATTTCTTTTATGGGGTTTTAATAGAAATTTGTAGGCATTATTGTTAGTTGATATATTGGATTGATTTGCATTAATTTGGGATAAATTCCACCAACGTAAGTTAGGGTTTAGATGAGTTGAACTAATGTAATTCAGTTGATAACTATTTTGGGCATGTTTTGTAGTTGATATTGATTTACAATGAGTTTCTAGATGAATTGATTATTGGTTTTGATCCAATTTGACTCCACAGGTTGTGAAAATATTTTGGTATTGGTATCAAATGGTTTCATAGCGTTTGTTGTTGAGTTTTGAGGATTCAATTGCGAAAATATGATTTGGAGAAGTTTTTTAGTTCAAAATAAATAAAGTTTGCCTAATTGATCAGGCCCTATTGGAAAATTAATAACTTCTCCGTTGGTGATCCGATTAGGGTGTTCTTGGAGTCTATGGAAAGTAGGGCATGAGTACTACAAGTTCTTTTTAGGTCATCGTGACAAATATTAAGGTTTTAAAAGTTAAAAGTTTACCCCAAGTTAGCTAGTTGAAATAGTTATATAATTTAATATTTTTGGAAATTGTTATCAAGCGTACTTTCACCGCAGTCTTCATTGGGTTTTGTGATATGGTTTCACTTGAAGCTTGAATTATAATATAATTGGGTATGCAGGGAATTTATTGGAAGCATTTTCAAGGTGATCCGACGCTCTGGGAACCCTAAAAGTTATGCTCGAAGCAAGCTGTTTGTAAGGTTAAGTAAATCCCATAGTAACATTTACGTTATATGATTATAATTTTGTATAAATTGCATTGATCCTTGATATTGTATTTTTGTTGTACATGCATACATGGGTATGGAGGATAAAGTCAATTCGAGTCTCCTTATAGTGTCTACCTGACTGTGTGTATAGGGTAGAACTATATAGTGTGTACCTAACTGTGTGTATAGGGTATATTAAGCCACCTGATTGTGTATATAAAGTAGAACTATATAGTGTCTACCTGACTTTATGTACATGGTAGAACTATATTATGCTTGAGGGGCTAAAGTTACTGATACTTTGCATCACGTGGTTATCATGAGATCACGTTGAACCAGATCATACTTTAATAGACTCAAAGAATGAGACTCATTTGGTTATCGTCTTTGCGCATAAGTCCTTATTACTGTTTACTTACCATAGAGTATATAACAGAAACGGGATGGATTCATAGTTGTATTTAAATTCCTTTGACTATATTATTTGTTTAATCTCTTAGATTATTATGCATTTGATTATTACAGGTTTACTGGATAGTATGAGATTTATTTATCTAACATTATCGAGTTTTTATAATTGGGTAATGACAGGTATTAGTGGCGACAAAGGAAATGGAAGTATTTTTGACTGTTTGTGACTTTTTCATCTTTTTTCTTTCTATGTATGTATTATTTTTAAAATATAATATATTGTAGAAATGGTGTTTTGGGTTCGTGTAGGGTTAGAATCTCTTTTGGAATTGTTGAAATGATTTTAGGACGGATTAGGATTCTGTGGAGCTAAGGTAATAATGGTTTAAGGATTTTGAAAACCTGAAATAGGTTAGAATGAACAAATAGTTTTGTAATGCAATATATATTGTTAACGGTGGATTGTGAGTCCTTCGGCATTTCCATAAAGTAGAGCGGGTTTTATTGATGATTTTTTAAAGGTCGGGTCTTTCGGTGTAGGCTTAGAAATAGAGGAGGTGCAGTAGAAAAAATTTTGCAGAATTTTGACATAATGTAATCAATCTAAAAGATATTTTTGAGGTTTGAGATTCACTTTTGGAATCTTTATGGTGGATAAATTATTATATTTTATTATCACAAAATATTTATATTGTGTATTTATTGATGGAGAGATTAAGGCTGCTACATTATCGAGGAATTATGGTAATCTAGGCCAGACAGATGCCTTAATTAGATGGGGTCTAATAGTGGCTAAGATGGTTGACTCTGTGGGAATGAAGGCACAACATAGGAGACCGAGGAAATGAGTCCGGATGGCTGATGCAGTGGCGGCGCCGTGGAGGATAAGGGACGGCACCAGGACATGAGGCACAGGGTGCCGAGTCTACCGAATAAGGAAAAAGCACACAAAATGGCCAAAGCTATCATGACGTCGTGACATAACACACACAACGTTAGACCACTTATAGGCAGCACCAGTTAAAGTTTTATTTCGAGTGAAATTGTCTATTAGGGTTTCTTATTATTTTCAAACATGTCTTGGGAGTATAAATAGATATTAGAGTGTGGTAAACATATACATTACCACCCATTTGCAACCATTAGCATATATTTGCATAGGTTTACTTTATTCTTGAGTATTAAGAAGATTTGTGGAAGAGAAGACATGAAGACTCACTTGTGGTGTTTTGGATATTGTTTTTATTGATTTAATTGAAGTTATTCGTTTAATCTTTGATTTCAATGAATACCACTATGTGCATGTTTGTTTCAATGAAGTGTGAGTAGTTCATTAATCTTAGGGATCAATGGATCCTATAGTATGAATGACATGCTATAAACATGAATAAATTTTAAAGTTAAAAAGTGGAATGACTAGAATTTGTATTAATTCTAAGTGTAATCCTACGAATATCTTGATCGCGTGTTTGTTGATATTAGATTTTAGAAGTTATCATGACCATTGAAGCTTGTAAGTCGGATATGGACGGTACAACCGTAAAATACATAACATCAATAGATAGTTATTGATTAGGGTGATACAGATAGTAAACTTAATTCGTTATGAATTCAAATATTTGGAACTTAAAGCAATGTGGAGCTTACATTTTTCACACCGATAGGTGGAGTTCTAGTTTGCACATAAGAACTTTCTCCGTCACGACAGTGGGTTGAAGTGGATTTGAAGGAAATATGTCTATTATAATTAGGCATTGCACACACATACTAAAGATGAATAAAGTGAGTTGAAAAGCATAGTATTTCATTACCTAGGCCAAGTTATGAACTAAGATATTCTAATTATAAGAGTTTAAAAGTAATTTACAATATTATAGTAGAATAGTTTAGTTATAAGAACCAGATTAAAAAGGATTTTCGTAGCAATAGAGTAATTTTGACTAGGTAATACTAAGTTCTTACACCTTTCCCTGAGGACGATATCAGTAATCAACGTAAGTTAGTCACACTGTTACTACAATTAAGCAGTTATACTTGTAGTCACGATCAAGTTTTTGACGTCGTTGCTAGGGAATGGTAGACGTTTAAACTTAGTTTGAAAAGTTGTCTAAGTTTTATTTTAAGTAACTTACTTTCAAGTTTATAAAAAAAATAAAAAATAAAAAGGTTTAAGTTTCAAGTTTGACGTATGCACTTGATCTTTTGTGTGTTTTTTAAAGGAGAATTGGTGCATGCGTAGCAAAGGAGAGGACTTAGTGTCTGACAACCTTGAGATTGACAGAACCAACAAAGGAAAGAAAAAGAAAGGAATCAAGATGGCTGAGGATGAATTACAAAAACAAAAACAAAGGAATGAAGGTGATCTAGTAGTGCAGGACTGAGTGCGGGGACAAAGATGTCTTCGTGACTACTTCAAGAGTGATGAGGCTTTCAGCCAATACCACCGAGTTCAAACTGAGATCGTCTCTAATTAACATGGAGCAAAATAGCTTGTTCAACGTGCCAGCTAATGAAGATCCAATTGCGCATGTAGAGAATTTCTTGGAGAAGTGCAATACCATGCACATTACTAAAGTTACAAATGAGGTGATAAGGATGAGACTTTTCCCATTCTCATTGGGTGGAAAAAGCCAAATCATGGTTCCAAGGACTGAATGTAGGGAATATGACCTCATGGGAGAAAATCAATGAAAGATTTCTAGATAAGTTTTTTCCCCAGTGAAGGTCATCAAAAGAAAACTAGAAATCAATCGATTTAAGCAGGAAGATACCGAGTCTCTTGGCAATGCTTGGGAAAGATTCAAGGAGATGCAAAGGAGATGTCCAAGACATTAATACGTGGAATGGGCACTACTTTAATTTTCTACTATAGGATGAACCACACCACCAGAACAATAGTAGATGGCACAACAGGTGGTTCTCTACTAACCAAGGACGAGGATGGAGGATTGGATTTCCTAGATCTTATGTCTCAGAACTCTACACCTAACAATCGTTCAACAGTGAGGAAACCAGCAGGCGTATATGAAATTGATTCGCAAGCTGCGGTCATGGCACAACTATCCAACCTCGGCAATCAAATAGTGAAGCTTTAAATAGGACAACAAGGTCCACAAGTGCAATCATTACAACAACCCATTGACCACCAAGTCATGGTGGTTAATCAAATGGACATGCAACAAGGAATGGAGTATGAGGACATCAACTTCATGGACAACCAAAGTTATTGAAACAACTTCAGGTCAAAAGGAATGACTCCTCAAAGGTTTTTATCAAGGATACAACGACAACAACCCCAACTTCTCATATGGAAATTGTGATAACGCACTGAAGTTACCTCCAGGCTTCAATCAACAAGTCCAACAAGGGAATCTAGGGTAAAGCGAAGAAATGACTTCATTGAAGACTATTAAGAAAATCTTGCACACCATGGACATGAGCAATAGGGAACGCCAAGAGAAGGACGAGAAAGAGATGGAAAATGTGAAATAAACTATGAAGAGAATGGACGATGAGAGATAACAATCCATCAAGAACTTGGAGAGACATATTGGTCAGCTAGCCATTACTTTGAATTCAAGGAAAGAATGACAATTTCCAAGTAAAACAGGCATTGATCCTATGGAGAATGCACATGCAGTCCAATTAAGAAATGAAAGAATAACTAATGATTCGGTGCAACTAAAAGATGCAGCAAAACAACAAAAGAAAACAAATTGATGAGCAACACCAAAGGGATGCAAAACACTTGGAGGGTGACATAAGTACTCAAAAAGAAGTTGCACAAGCAGAAGAATCTGAATCAACTTAAAGGAAAGCAGGGGAAATGGGCTGAAAAAGGTCCTAGGGAGAGTTACATTTCCTGACTATCCACCACTAATAAATCCATTTCTACCATATCCTTAAGAAACAAAAAGATCAATAACAGTTCAAGAAGTTTGTGGAGTTGTTTAAGAAGTTACACATAAACAACCTGTTCGCGGATGCATTAGAATAGGTGCCAAATTATACGAAATTTTTGAAAGATATAAAGGCAAGAAATGTGTGATTGGAAGAGTATGAAATCATACATTCGACAGAATAATGGAATGTTATTTTACAAAGGAAGTTACCATCGAAGTTGAAGGACCCAGGAAGCTTTTCCATTCCATGCACTATAGAAGTACACTTGTTTGATAAGGTCTTATGTGATTTGGGAGCAAGCATAAATTTGATGCCCTTATTAGTATTCAAGAAATTGGGTTTGGGAAAAATAAAGTCGACCAATATGACGTTGCAATTAGCAGATCGATTAGTGACTTATTCAAAAGGAGTAATTGAAGAAGTGTTGGTAAAAGTGGGTAAATTCATTTTCCCTATTGATTTTGTAGTACTAGATATGGAAGAAGATTCATATGTACCATTAATTTTGGGAGACCTTTCCTAGCAACTGCACGAGCATTGGTAGATGTTCAAGAGGGAGAATCAAAGTTACGAGTAAAAAATGAGGAAGTTATGTTCAATATTTACAAGACCTTGAAATTTTCAAGTGAGGGAGAGCACTGTAAAATTATAGAAGTTAGATATGTAGTTTCTAAATGTGTTTCTGAGATAGCCAATGAGTATATGCCAGATGACCTGCTGGAGCAGTTTTTAGTCAAAAGCATAACCACAAGTTCCGCAGTTAAAGGTGAACTTTAGGAGGTAGTAAATGCTCTACCACCAATATGACCCCTAAAGTTTCATAAATGTTTTGAAAAATTAGAAACAAAAATGGAAAGTGCAGTTATTGAGCCAATAATGGAATTAAAGCCTTTGCCAGAGCATCTGAGATACACATATTTAGGGGAAAATTCAACATATCATGTGATCATTTCAGTTGCGTTAACAGAGTTGGAAAAAGAAAAATTGCTTCGAGTTTTTAGAGAGCATAAATCAGCATTAGGATGGACAATCAAAGATTTAAGGGCAATTAGTCCAACTATCTGCATGTATAAGATCTAAATGGAAGAAAATCATAAATAATCAATTGAAGCTCGGTGGTGGTTAAATCCAGTAATGAAAGAAGTGGTAAATAAAGAGATTTTGAAATGGTTGAACGATGGAATCATCTATGCTATTTTAGATAATTCATGGGTTTCACCAATACACATGGTACCAAAGAAATAAGGAATAATCATTATGCAAACTGAAAATGGAGAAACCTTATCCACTAGAATAGTAATTGGTTGTCGAGTTTGCATTGATTATCGAAAGTTAAATAAGGCTACAAGAATTGATCACTTCCCTTTACCATTCATTGATAAGATGCTAGATAAATTAACAGGATACGAATACTACTGTTTTCTATATGGGTACTCGGGATATAATCAAATTGCTATAGCACCAGAAGATCAGGAGAAAACAAAGTTTACCTATCCTTATAGAACATTTGCATTTAGACGGATGTCATTTGGATTATGCAATGCACCAGCAACATTTCAAGGATGTATGATGGTCATTTTCTCTGATATGGTCGAGGATATCATGGAGGTATTTATGGATGAATTTTTTTATTTGAAGCATCTTTCGACCTTGCAAAATTTGGCCTTAGTATTGAAAAGATGTCAAGGCACAAACTTGGTACTTCATTGGAAAAAGTGTCACTTCATGGTTCGAGAAGGAATTTTATTAGGACATAGAGTGTATGCTTGTGGATTAAAGGTTGATATAGTAAAAATAGTGCCAATTGAGAAACTTCATAAACCAAGAAACATTAAAGATATAAGAAGTTTTTTGGGACATGCGGGTTTCCACATAAGTTTTATTAAGGATTTTTCAAAAATCACTAAACCTTTGTGTACATTGTTGGAAAAAGATATTCCATTCGAAATGAGTTTTGCATGCATACAAACAATTGAGACCTTGAAAGTAGCTTTGATTTTAGCACCAATAGTGGTAGTACCAGATTGGGAATCTAAATTTGAAACAATGTGCGATGCAAGTGACTATGCGGTAGGAGCAGTGTTAGGCCAATAGAGAGATGGAATGTTCAGAGCTATATTGTCATGGCCCAAGTTTCTAATTTGAGATTAACTCTTTAATTAGGATCAAGTGACCCGTGACGTGGGACCCGCAATGTGATATATGTTATAACCGAGGCGAGATGGTCGAGGTATATGTTATAATTGTTGTGGTGTATGCCTTGTGTATTGTATAAGTGTAGACTACTAAGACATTTCTACTTACGTATAGGTGTCAAGACAGGAGTTGAGACGCGCCTTGATATGCGTACCGGTATGGGTCAGAGGTCGAAGTTGATATGGTAAGTTGGCATAAGTTTTATATAGCTTTTATAGTGATTTAAATGGGCTATGGTTGATAATATATTAAGTATGACTAAGTTAGTAAGTTAAAACAATAGCCATTTAATTTTCATCGAGACACGTATTGATTCATCTCAACACCAATGGAGTTACATATTGGTGTCACATAGCATGAGTTAATGGGACATGTGTTAATAGGTGTGTCACAAGATGATCCTCGAGACACATGCGTATAATAAGATCAATGGTTATTAATCAACCATATCCACTACTATATAAAGCTAGTAATCAACTTATAAAACCAAATCAAATTTCATTTCATTTGTTTAGTTGAGAAGCAAAGCTTGCTGGAGTGAAGAAGCTGCTAGACGAGGAAGAAGACTAGGAGAGATTAGTTTGATTTGGTGATGAAGGTCAAGTAGGTGGAGTGTTCATCAAACTAGGTACATATCTCTCTATTTAATTAAAACCAGTTCTGGTTTTTGGTCAAATTCAGAGAGGGTAGATGATTAAGATTTTGTAATTGATTTATATATTTGGATTCTTCATTTCAAGCTGATAATCCAGGTATATTAAAGTCCTTAATATTGTTTTGAAATCATAAAGATATGAATTTTTGAAGTTGTAAAACCAAAACTGAATTTATGCATGTTGTATTAGGGATTAGTCTATCTAATATGGTCATAAATTTCTCATTTTAGATCCAAATCAACTCAAACTAGTGGCATTTGAAATCTTACTCGAAGAAGAACAACTTTGCTTAAGTAGAGATGTTGTAATTCAAATTTTTTCATGTCCAAAAGTGTTCTACAATTAGGTGTTGGAATGCGGCAGAAGATTTTTGAAACTAAAATTGTTAAAGGCATAACTCCCTACCTACTTATCCAAATGAGCTTATCTTTTAGTATGTTGTTATTGGATATGTTTTCTGCCTTGTGACCAAAAACCATATTTTTTGGAACAATAGATTGGGAGAAATAGATTTTCCAAGTCCGCTGGTCGGATTAGATTTCAATTAGAGCTATGTATAGTAGAAATATAATATTTCTTTCATTTTAAATCGGGATTTTGAAAATTAAACCTTTTTGGAAAGCTAAGATAGAGACCAACAATCTTTGTATTTGTGAAAGATTTTGATATTTGGACAATTTCAAGCCTAAAATCATGCTGCAATATAAGACTAAAATTTTAATGTTGTTAGTCTTAAAGGGTTGTTTTTGGTTAAGGTTCCCCAACCTATTTGACCTGATTTAAACCCAACTTATTTGGATTAGTTTGATATCGGGAAACTAGAGAAGTGCTCTAGGGATTCAAATATGAGTTTCGAGGTGTTGGGAGACCGGAGTAGCTTAGGAAATTGCGCAATTTCCTAAGCTACTCCGTAGTAGCTTATGTTGTTGCATAGCTGCTATTATTATGCATTTTGATACTTTTTGGTTAAGGCTTAATGACGAAATTAGGTCGGGCGGTGCCCTAATTTGAGAAGGGGTCATCACAATTGGCATTAGAGCATAAGTTCTACAATATTATGGATAGTTTATGGAATTGTCCAAAGTTGGGATATCATTGTCACATGTGGTATCATATTCTATGTTTATAAAGCTTAGGAGAGACTAAGTTTATAGAGCTTAGGATTGTGGAAAATAGTCATTCCACAAGGTGATACCAAAGCTACAATGTGTAGCAAAATGCCTAACTTTTTCAATGAGTAACAAATAAGAATTTAAACAAGAAAACATAAATCTTAGTTGTGATAAACTAGATGATCTTTGCCTAGAAACCATTAGTTGGGAAGTGAGTGAAAGTGAGATGGGGATGTTTTATTTGTACATGTTAGTTTTCTATATGTATATATATATATATGTTATTTACGTAGTAGCTGATTCGTGTTCGTTATCAACTTGTAGACATCGATGGCGGATTCACGCGATAGCGTGGATGCAGGTGCGAGTGACAGCCAGCCTCATATTCCATTAGCATATGACTTTCAAAGGCTATCTGATCGAGTAGATGCTCAGGGACAACAGTTAGCGGAGTTCATTGCCATGATGACTTCACGTTTTGTTCCGCTAGTGCAGACACCAGCCCCTACTACTATAACTACTCCCACAATGCCGACAGTAGTGCCGGTTGTACAGACTATACAGGTAGTAAAAGCTCCAGTCTTCGAGACAGTATTTACACAGTCTTTCACACCTCCATCTTCTAGCTCGATAGTAAAGGTTCAGCTGGTTAAGGATTTCATCAAACTGAAGCAAGTCTACTTTAATGGTCAGAGAGATGCCGATGTTTGGTGGCGTGTGACGATAGCTTCTGAGGGAGAGTTTGAGTCTTGGGATGCCTTTAAAAGGAAGTTTTACCAGTAGTACTTCCCACCTGCAGTGATGAAAAGGCTGAAGAAGGAATTCATGAACTTGAGACAGGGAGCTGATGAGTCAGTGATGAGCTGTAGAGACAGATACGACTATCTGAGGCAATTCGCTAGAGACTTAATGAGAGAGGATTCGGATGATGTGTACCACTTTGGGGATGGATTGAGGCCAGATATTGGATTTTATGTAGTCAGTTCAGGTGTCAGGACTTTAGGAGAGATTTACAAGCGTGCACTCTTTTACGAGACCTATTATTTAGGTAGATTTGTCGATAGGACGCCACTAGTACCAGCGTTGACACCTGACCAGGTTACGGAGTATGAGAGGAGGAGATAGAGGGGTAAAAGACTGAGGAAATGGGATAAAGATTCCCAGGGATCAGGGACATCTACAACAGTTGTACCGTTTGTATCATCTTCTCCACCGTTGCAGACTATTATTTGTAGATCCCCCTCTGCCACCACCAGTCAGACATGCACTGTCAACTCTTACTACTACTTTGCTAGCTTTACCAGCACCACGTCGCAGCAGCAGGCTGGTAGAGGTCGAGGTGGAGGTAGAGGTAAAGGACAAGATAGTTCCCGACAGGGATAGAAACAAGCACAGGATCAGGTTCAGGGATAGCGTAGACTAGTCACTTATTTTAGGTGTGGTTAGATTGGGCACGTGATTCAAGAGTGTCCACAACCAGCAGCCGTGATTCCACCATAAAGTCAAGAAGGTGTACATATGGTTACACAGCTGATGAAGATGCCGCGCGGAGACTTATTGAAGGTATAGTTTCCATTTGTGGTAGAGAGTCATATGTTTTGTTTGATTCAGGTTCTACAGTATCTTTCATTTCTTATCGTATGATAGGCATCTAAGAGTTGACACCGGTTAGATTTAGCGTACATTTGATTTTAAGTACTGCAGCTGGAGATAGGATTTACCCTAATTGTCTTGTTGAGAGATGTCCAATAGAGATAGGCGGGGTAGAGTTACCTGCAGACTTCAGGGTACTCGAGTTTTTAGACTTCGACGCGTTGTTAGGGATGGATTGGCTAGCAGCGTATCACGCTCATATTGACTGTTTTAGTAAGACAGATATTTGAGATCCCATGGTATCCGTTGTTCACATAAAGTGGAGATATTCTGAGAGCCGAGGGTACTAAAGGTCGACTTGCGACTAGTGGAGAGATGAAGACTCTAGTATCATTATATACCGTAGCAGAGAGTCAAAAACCCATACTAGAAAAGATTCCAGTTATATGTGAGTTTCGTGACGTATTTCCGGAGGACTTACCTAGTTTACCACCACCGAGAGAAATAGATTTCATTATTGAGTTGGTACTAGGTACTAGACCTATATCTATACCACCATACCGCATGGCTCCGCGAGAGTTGGAGGAGTTGAGGAGTCAGTTACCGGATTTGGGAGAGAAGATAGTCATCACACCTTCAATGTCACTGTGTGAGTAATGGTCCTGTTTGTGAAGAAGAATGATGGTACTTTCAGACTATATATTGACTATTGGCAGTTGAACAAGGTCACAGTCAAGAATAAGTATCCATTACCGCGAATCGATGACTTATTTGATCAGCTGATAGGAGCTCGGATTTTCTCCAAGATAGACCTGAGATCAGGGTATCATCATCTTAGGATCAGGGATGAAGATAGGTCCAAGACGACATTCAGTATGAGATATGGACATTATTAGTTTACAGTCATGCCGTTTTGTTTGACTAATGCTCCCGCCTTGTTTAAGGATTTGATACACCGGGTAATGAGACCATTTCTTAATCGTTTCGTGATTGTTTTCATTGATGATATATTGATATATTCAAGGACTCGAGAAGATCATGAGCAACACCTCAGAGAGACGTTGCAAACTTTGAGGGAGCACAGACTATACACCAAGTTCAGTCAGTGTGAATTTTGGCTGTAAAAAGTCAAGTTTTTGGGGCATGTTGTTGGAGCGGTAGGCATTGTTGTAGATCTAGCCAAAATTCAGGCTATTATGGATTGGCCAACACCGACGTCAGTTAAGGAGATCAAGATTTTTCTGGGGTTAGCAATATATTACCGCGGGTTCGTGAAGGATTTCTCGAAGATCGCTTCATCGATGATCATATTAACCCATAAAGACGTGAAGTTTGATTGGTCTAAGGAATGCAAGGAGGCATTTGCTTAGCTAAAGAGATTGTTGACTACCACACTAGTGTTGATATTACTAAAGGCTAGACAAGTATTCATGGTATATACAGATATTTCTCATACAGGTCTAGGTTGTGTGTTGATGCAGGATAGAGGCACGATAACTTATGCATCTAGACAGCTAAAGATACATGAGAAAAATTATCCCACTCATGACTTAGAGTTGGCGGCGGTAGTGTTTGCTTTGAAGATATGGAGATATCATATGTATAGAGAGAGGTTCACACTCTATATTAATCATAAGACACATGAGTATGGATTACTCGAGGCAACTGCGATGATTACTCAGTCAAATATTCCTACCGATACTCGGGTGATGATTCGTGCATAGATGAGGCTTCAAACAGTGTCTACTCATAGAGTGTTAGAGGAATAGAGAGCCGACATCTTATACCCGAGATTCAGTGAGTTGGCATAAAGTACTGAGTGTACTGATTGGACAGAGACGACAGACCAGCGTACTGACTGAGTTGGCATCTTATACCCGACATCACATGAGTATGGATTACTCGAGGCAACGATGATTACCCGAGATTCATAGCTTAATATGGTTTCTCTAGAGGCTTAAGCTAGCATTGAGATGATGCCATTTGAGGCATTATATGGTAGATCGTATCGCTCACCATCTTGTTGAGCTGAGTTAGAGGACTGGGACATTGTAGGACCTGAAATTGTTTTTGATCACATAGAGAAGGCACGACTGATTCACTAGAGGCTTAAGGGAGCCCATGAAAGGCAAAAGAAGTATGCAGACACGTATCGCAGCGATCTCACGTATAATGCGGGAGCTTTAGTGTATCTAAAGGTTTCTCCTCGGAAGGACCTTCACAGGTTTGGTTTGAAAGGCAAGTTAGCACCGAGATTCATCGGGTTTTTCAAGATCAAGAAACGGTTCAGAAAGGTTGCTTATGAACTGTATTTACCTCCATAAAAGTATGGGATTCATCTAGTGTTTCATATTTCTATGCTTCGACTAGCCAAGTCGAAGGCAGGAGAGAGACCGACAGTTGACTTGAGTCAGATTGATCTGTGCGAGGACATAACATATGAGGAGCAGCCCGTACAGATCCTAGATCGGAGGATACAGCAGTTGAGAGGCAAGTCTATCCCGAAGGTATTAGTCAAATGGCAGATCCATGGAGACTCGAAACTCACTTAGGAACGTGAAGACTATATGCGAGATAGGTTTTCTTACCTTTTTGAACCAGTATAACTTTAACTCAAGTTTAATTTCAAGGACGAAATTCCCATTAGTTTGGAAGAATTGTCATGGCCCAAGTTTCTAATTTAAGTTTAACTCTTAAATTATGATCAAGTGACCTGTGAAGTGGGACCCGCAATAAGATATATATCATAACCGAGGCGAGATGGCCGAGGTACATGTTATATTTGTTATGGTGTATGCCTAGTGTATTGTATATGTGTAGACTACTAACTCATTTTTACTTACGTATAGGTGTTGAGACATGAGCGAAGACGCGCCTTGATATGCGTACCGGCATGGGTCGAAGGTGAAAGTTGATATGCAAAGTTCGCATAAGTCTTATATAGCTTTTTTAGTGATTTAAATAGGCTATGGTTGATAATATATTAAATATGCCTAAGTTGGTAAGTTAAAACAATAGCCACTTGATTTTCATCGAGACACGCATTGATTCATCTCAACACCAATGGAGTTACATATCGATGTCACATAGCATGAGTTAGTGGGACATGTGTGAATAGGTGTGTCATAAGATGAGCCTCGAGACACGTGTGCATAATGAGATCAATGGTTATTAATCAACCATATCCACTACTATATAAAGCTAGTAATCAACTTATAAAACCAAATCAAATTTGATTTCATTTGTTTAGTTGAGAAGCAAAGCTTGCTGGAGTGAAGAAGCTGCTAGACGAGGAAGAAGACTAGGAGAAATTAGTTTGATTTGGTGAAGAAGGTCAAGTAGGTGGAGTGTTCATCAAACTAGGTACATATCTCTCTATTTAATTAAAATCAGTTCTGGTTTTTGGTCAAGTTCAGAGAGTAGATGATTAAGATTTTGCAATTGATTTATATATTTGGATTCTTCATTTCAATCTGATAATCCAGCTATATTAAAGTTCTTAATTTGGTTTTGAAATCATAAAGATATGAGTTTTTTAAGTTGCAAGACCAAAACTAAATTTATGCATGTTGTATTAGGGATTAGGCTATGTAATATAGTCATAACTTTCTCATTTTAGATCTAAATCAACTCAAACTAGTGGCATTTGAAATATTACTCAAAGAAGAACAACTTTACTTAAGTAGAGATGTTGTAATTCAAATGTTTTCATGTCCAAAAGTGTTCTACAATTAGGTGCTGGAATGCAGAAGATTTTTGAAACTAAAATTGTTAATGGAATAACTCCCTACCTACTTATCCAAATAAGCTGATCTTTTAGTATGTTGTTATTGAATATGGTTTCTGCCTTGTGACCAAAAACCATATTTGTTGGAACTATAGATTGGGAGAAATAGATTTTCCAAGTTCGCTGGTCGGATTACATTTCAATTAGAACTATGTTTAGTAGAAATATAATATTTCTTTCATTTTACATTGGAATTTTGAAAACTAAACCTTTTTGAAAAGCTAAGATAGAGACCAACAATCTCTGTATTGGTGGAAGATTTTGATATTTGGACAATTTCATGCTTAAAATCGCGCTGCAATATAAGACTAAAATTTCAATGTTGTTTAGTCTTAAAGGTTTGCTTTGGGTTAAGGTTCCTAAACCCATTTGACTTGATTTAAACCCAACTTATTTGGATTAGTTTGATATCAGGAAACTAGGGAAGTGTTTCAGGGAATTAATACGAGTTTCGAGGTGTTGGGAGACCGGAGTAGCTTAGGAAATTGCGTGGATTGTAAGTAAACTGATTGAGATATTTATTTACATTTCATTCATATTCATATGTTCGTTTCCATTCATTTGGAATGAATTGCCTTTGTACTCCATATGCCATGCCTTGTTGTTCATTCTCATTACATGAGGTTGCTCTCATGGTATAGTTTGTTGATAAAATAATTTCATTGACTCCAATTCATGTGTTATGTAATTATTGATTGTTAATACATGTGGTCAGTGAAATAGCATGCTATTATCTAATTATTACATAGTGTTGAGAATCTATATCCTTTGTGCATTAGTATGCAATGGTTATGTTAGATTTCACTAGTGTGTTGTTCTTGAATATGAAAGTAGTTCTTGTATTTAGGACCACTTTATGATAGAAATTTGGCGGACATACGGGGTCACTAGACTTTCCAGGGTGATCGAGGTTTCTCCACTATATTGCACAACACACGGGGTATGGGACTCAGGGTTGTTGGCAAGCATAACTTAGGTGACTTCACGAGTTATAAGACTTGGGGTTGTTGGCAAGTATATATCCCGGATGACTGACATTTGGGATAATTATAAAGGCACATAGTGCAATTACGACCTTCATAGATATGTAGAGCACAGCTCCATCCTTATATAGTGGAATAGGCATTGGGATAGGACTCCCGACTGACGGGCCCTAAATTAGTACTACTTAGCTTAGTGTCAGTTTCATTTTGTTTAACTAAAATATCTCTTTGCATGATTTCATTTTAGCATAGTTGCTATTATTATGCATTTTGATACTTGTTGCATATTTGGGAATGTGAACAAATGTCTCTCAATGTTACTTTCTACTATTATGTACTCATTGTCCTTTTTATGATGAATGGTGAAGATCCATCGAGTAGCAGGCCAGACAAAGAGAAGATCGGCGACTACCTCTGAGCAAGTGGAATGTTGCTACGCCTGATTTTGTAGGTTTTGGTTTTTGAAGTATTATTTTTATATGCCTATCATATACTTTTGGGGTTGTATATTATGGGTTAAGTGATTAGTACCTTGACCAGACACATGTTGTTATATCGTCATTTTCTTATATATATGCATGTGATCTTTATTCCATGGCTTTTCCACAATTATTAAGTATCACATTAATGTTTTCGTTAATTTGTAAGACTTCCCTTGAATAAACTTGTAAGTAAGCAAAATTTTAATTCACTCTGATTTATTATAGTACATAAGACATTAAAACACATATTGAACTTATAATTTGTAAGTAGGTAAATGGTTTTGAAAAGGCTGACTAGTTTCGTATTAAGTTCTACGAGGTGAGGATAGGGCTTGATGACGAAATTAGGTCGGCGGTGCCCTAGTTTGAGAAGGGTCGTCACATATATACTATGTAAGTAAAACATTAGATCAAGCACAACAGAATTACACTACCACAGAGTAAGAGCTATTAATAGTAGTGTTTGCATGTGATAAGTTTAGAGCTTATATAATGGGATCAAAAGTCACGGAATATATTGACCGTGCATCAATTTGTTACTTGTTTGCAAAAAGGATGTCAAACCAAGTATAAGAAGGGAAGTGAAAACTTGGTTGCAGATCATCTATCTAGGTTACCTCATAAAGAAGGTGATACATGGAAGTCGGTCACCGACATATTCGTGGATGAGCAACTATTGCAAACATCAAATGTAATGGAGTATCTCGATTTAGACTTAGGTTAAACGAGCGAAAAGGCGTCAGGCTAATGACGTTAAAATAACTGCTATTGGGAAGCAGCCAGGGTTTTTAAATCTCAAGTTTTTGAATTGCAGTTAGTTATTTATTTAGTTTAGTTAGTACAATCCAAACGATATAGTTTTCTAACTTTTGAAATATTTGCACAAAATGTGTAAGAGAAGTCTCAACATATGCAGAAGATTCATAAAGCATCGAGTTATAGGGATCTTGTGTTATTATTATATGTTTGTATTTTAGTGTTTTCATGTTTCAGACTTATTTTTAAACCTTGATGATAAGGTTTGGTTTAAGTTTGGGGGCATTAACACTACAATGTGGGAAGTGGTAAGAAATGATGAAATAAGGATAAACACTGTAGGTATGATCGTTAAAATTTTATTTTTGAAGCAGTTTAAGAGGAAAGCATGGTAGTATATTATTTTTACATTTATTACTATTTGAATGTGCTTAGGTAGTATAGATTATGTTATTTATAGTAATATGTAATGAATAAGTAATTCATTTGCAAAGTTCATGCCTTTAATTGATGATGAGTAAGAATACAAGTATCTTGTTGATATGAAACTCAAGAGAATATTTTAAGAAAAAATTGAAAAAAATGAGAATGTAGCAAATAAAGATATGATTTCATGATTAGAAACCTAGAGTTAGGGAAGACCATGAACTTGAAACAAAAGCAAGGGGAATGCTAGAACACTTCTTGTGAAAAAAGTTAAATCTCTGAGGAATTTTATAATAAGTATGAAACTTAATTGATAATCAAAAGCAAATAAAGACTTAGTGCTAAGAGGGGAAGAAATATGCATGTTTAATGAAAAAGTCAGAGTTAACTTGCTTGATAGAGTGAAAGTTAGAAGTGCTAACAAGAGTTTTAAAAAGAAAGATAAAATAGAGTCTCACGAGTTCTACAGAAAATGGAGCAGAGAACTTGATGGTTAGAAAAAAATGAGAAAAAATTGAATCCATAAGAAAAGGGGCAGGGACCGTGCAATTAAAAAATAGAAGGATAAAAAGAAAAGAAAAGAGAGATAAAAATAAAGAAATAAAAGCGAAAGTTAGAATAAAACTCTTCAAATAAAATATTTAACTCGAGTATTAGTAGCTTAATTAAGTTAATATTTCTTCCAACTATGTTAAGTCCTATAGATTTATGAAATGTTAAAGTCTACCAAAATTAGTTTGATCTATGCTTATTTGTGGAATTCTGAGCTTAATGAGAAATCATGAGAATGTACACCTGCTACTTGAGTGTCGAGGTGAAACAAACTTATGAGTAGTGATGGTTTTGGTTTTGATCTACTCTTGAGTTTTGTAAGTGAATTGTATGTGTTGTTAATGCTTCGTGTTTTGAAAATATAAGTTTTTGAAATGAAAAACTCTTGAGTGGATTATTAACTTGAACTTATTTGGATTAAAGGATACTCCACGAACGATGTAAAATGAATATGAACTTGATTAATAGGAGTAGTTAGAATATTTAGTAAAATACACTTTTACTTGAGACGTGCAAAATTCTAAGTTTGGGAGTATTTGATGAGTGATTATTTAGACTTATATATAGTATTAGTTTAATAGTATAATTTGCTAAAATATCCCAAAAAAAGCTTTAATTTATGATATTTATGTATTTTCAAGTATACAAGGCATAAAAGAGAAAAACGAGGGAATTCATGAAGAAATGAACTAAAATACATAAAAGAGAGGTTGACGTGATAGCTAAGATGGTTGACACTGTGGGAAGAAAGGCACATCATGGGAGATGAAGGCAAGGATGGGAGACCAAGGAAATGTGTCAGGATGGCTGGCACACTGGCGGTGCCGTAGAGGATAAGGGACAGTGCCGGGAAAGGAGGCACTGGGTGCCGAGCCTACTGAATAAGGAAAAAGCACACAAAGTGGTCGAAGCTGACACGACGTTGTGGCATAACACATACAGTGTCGGAGCACTTACAGACAGTACCGAGACTAAAAAAAATAGAAAGTTAGAATTCTATTTTGCGTGAAATTGTCTATTACAATTTTTTTGTTTTCAAACATGTCTTGGGAGTATAAATAAATATTAGAACGTGGTGAACATATACATTACTACCTATTAGCAACCATTATCATAGATTAGCATGGTTTTACTTTATTCGTTTAATCTTTGATTTCAATGAATACCACTATGTGCATGTTTGTTTTAATGAAGTGTGAGTAGTTCATTAATCTTAAGGATTAATGGATCCTATGGTATGAATGTTATGCTATAAACATGAATAGATTTTAAAATTAAAATTGTTAGGGCATGTGCCCTAGGTCAATCTACAAACATTGTTTATCTTATAATTTTAGTTAATAAAATAGAGGTTTTATTTGTTGTTTTATTATAAGTGATTGCATGTTTACCTTATAGTAAGATCCATGGCTATTTGTTGAAATATCATAAATGTCCCTAGTCGGTCATTATACTGGGAACTATAATGAATTAAGACTAGTGTGAATCTTGATTGATGGTCATGTGATGATCATGCATATAGGGATACGAATCAAGATCATGAGTACTTATTAGGGAATAAGATATTGGACCGACCCGCTATTAGAACACCACATGGATTAAGTCATAGGTGTTACTCTTGATAGGTATATTATTTAGTCCTTCGACTTGAGATTACCATAGACTTCAATATTAGGAGCACGATAATTTGACATAATCAAATGTTATCTTTAACCGGATAATTATAAAGATTGTGATTGGTTACCATGTGAATAATATGTAAAGGTGTGTAATCAAAATAGAATCTGTCACTCTTGTATAGAGAGAGATATCAGTAGATCCCTCGATAAGATAGACTGATAATGGCCAAGTCCATTTGAATTGATATGATCAATGTCACTTGGATGCTTTTCAGTTTACTTAAAGATCGAGACTAGTACGATTGAACATTAAGGGTGACATGTTTTATGTTTAATCAAAAGATATCGCACGACAAAAGGATATGATATACGTTATTAATTAGGTTGTATCGATGTTGATATTCATGCTACTTGGGTAGTCATAATGCCTTGCTGGAGACCGCTTATGACTTGTGCCCCAAAATGGTTTTTGGTTCACTGCCAACGTCGCATGAACCTATTGGGTCGCACATAAAGAATGGCTTTGCACAATTTCAATTGGTCCAGAGTAATGAATTTTACATGATAAAATTCATGACATAAAAGTCCTTACGATTTGTTATATGATACTTATTAATACGGGCGTATGTGTAATTTGCCTAAACTGCGTAAATACAATAGTTGTATTACGAATAGGATTTTAAGTGAGGGCTTATCTACACATATAAATAAAGGGTGGATCCCTAAAAACCAAATAAGATTTCGTTTTACAATTTTTCGAGTTCTCTGGATTTAGGGAAAGAAAGAAAAATCGTTTTCAATCTCTCTTGGGGCTAGCACTCCAAATTGTGGTCATCGTTCGTATGTAGATTTCTGATAGAGGACTCGCACTTGAACGTCTTGAAAATCAAACAATCAAAAGGGAAATCACGGAATAAGGTATGATTTACTTTCGTAGATTTAGTTTAATGGAAGTTATTTTCAATCCTGTTGGGGTTTTTTTAAAAAAAATTTGAATTTTTCGCTGCGTGTGAACCACAAAAACCCAACAAAAAGTGCAATGACTAGATTTTGTATTGATTTTGAGCATAATTCTACGAATTTCTTGATCATGTGTTTGTTGATATTAAGTTTTAAAAGTTATCGTGGTCATTGAAGCTTTTAAGCCGATATGGACGGTACAACAATAAAATACATAACATCGATAAATAGTTATTGATTAGGGAGACACGGATAGTAAACTTAATTCGTTATGAATTAAAAGATTTGGAACTTAAAGCAATGCGGAGCTTACGTTATTCACACTGATAGGTGGGGTTTGAGTTTGCACATTAAAATCTTTTCCATCACGACAGTGGGTTGAAGTGGATTTGAAGGAAATTTGTCTATTCTAATTAGGCATTACACAAACATATTAAAGATGAATAAAGTGAGTTAAAAAGTATAGTATTTCATTACCAAGGTGAAGATTGAACTAAGATATTCTTAATATAAGAGTCTAAAGTAATTTACATTGTTTTGTTAGATTAGAATAGTTTAGTTGTAAAAACAAAAAAAAAAAGATTTTTTTAGCAATAGAGTAATTTTAACTAACTAATATTGAGTGCATACACCTTTCCCTAAGGACAATATCCGTAATCAATGTAAGTTGGTCACACTATTACTATAATCGAGCGTTATACTTGCGGCCAAGATCAACAACCATTGATGTGATTATGATTATTGATTAAATATTTCATACTTTTGTCTCATTCATTTATTTATTTCACTACAACTTACTAGGTTTATTAAACCATTAATCATTTTATATGTATATTTTGCATTAGCTATTTAAGGTTCTAATAATTAATATTGAATAGAGTAATATATAAGCATGATCTTCCCTTTATCATCATTTTATTCAATTACATATCAATAAATACCTCCAAAAACTGTCGTAACTATGGAATCTTAGGATAGATGATGCATATTAGAAAGTCCCAAAACATAAATTGTATGTATTGGCCATTAATCTACCATGTACACACTTTTATTTTTTATTTCCGCATAAAGTTCATATCTTAATCATATGAAGTTTTACTAAAACATTAATCTTATGGATTAAATTGAATTGATTCTTAAAGAGAACACACACACTTACTTCAATTTGAGTAATGCAAGAAAGAATAAACTCTCACTTAAATAATACATTAATGAGCATAAGCATGCATGTTTTGCGTAGGCTAATTAACACAGGGTAATCGAAGAGATGAATAAACCATAATCTAAGATAGGGAGATAGAAGGTGAAGTAGATCATGTACACACCAAGAGAATATGGAAAGAAGGAAAATAGTGCTTGGCTTGAGATCATGTGAGTCTAATTGATTTTTTTCTTCTTGCTATTCAAGCTCTCTTTTACTCCATTAATTATGTGCTTATCTTCTCTAACTGAAGAAGATAGAATAAGCTACCTATTTATATATGAGAATAAAGATTGAAGTCATTAAGACTTGATTGACTAAGCTAATCTAACTTAATTTTCTTCAAATCAATTAAAGTTTCTCATCATTGTTCTCATGGTGACACACGGATTCTAATTATCATCTCATTGGTCCACTTTGCCCATAAATAGTGAACTTACAAGAGTGCCCTTGGTTTGTTTAGAAATTTTTCATGCTACCTATGTCCATTTCTCTAATCAATGACCTTGTTTCTTATTATATTTACCATCCATACCATATGCACTACATTAATATCAAATAATTAAATTAAAATATGCAACCTTAGTTATGATGAGATAATTTTTTTCATAAAATCACTAGAACTTTCCCCATGTAAATTAAGGTTTTGATAATTTACTTGGAGTTTATATAGCTTATTATTTCTATTTCCATAGAGTTAGACATATGAATTTATACGCTTAAGTGGTTCTTTCTTCATTGAATTAGATATTTTGCTTAGTAATGGGACTGCATAGCTTAGACTATTAGAAAAAAAAAAATTAGTATCAGCCTAAGTTCCACCACTGATGTACCCATATACCCGTCACTCGTAGCGTGTTCATACTTTAAGGGACTTTTCACTCACACCTCGGCAACATAACATTAAATAAATAAATAAAAACTAAATTGTGGGTAGTTGGTATAACTAAGTAATACAATCATCACACAATAAAAATAATATACCTTAGTGTCGACTCCCGAGGGTTTACCGAACTCTCTACGTCACTCCATGTTGGGTCACAATCCTAAAATGACACGTGGCACAGGCTAAGATTTTAGGATTGTTACACATATGTCTATAAACAAATGTACCGAATGAGCAAGTAAAGGTAATTTTTTCCTGATCTTTTGGAGCTATAGGAATCTGATAAAATCCTGATTATCCATCTAAACAACAATAATGGGTTCTTCTAGCTAGTCTTTCGAAAATTTGATCTATAAACGAGAGTAGGTAGTGATATTTTCTAGTTGCGGCATTTAGCTTCTTATAATCAATGCACGCCCTCCAACCATTTTGGATTATAGCCGGTACTAATTCTCCATGTTCATTTGTTATTACTGTGATCCTTGTCTTTTTATGAACTACTTGCACTTGGCTGACCCAATTACTATATGTTATTGGAAATATCATTCTTGCATCTTATAATTTTTATATTTCGTTCTTTAGTAGTTCCATCATTGGCAGATTTAGTCTACATTGAGCTTGTCTAGAAGGATTCGTGTCTGTTTCAATATTAATCCTATGCATACAAGTGGTTGGACTTATTCCTTTAATATCAGCTATTGTCCATCCTATTGCTTTCTTGAATTCTTTGAGAACATTTATTGATTTCTCTTCTTCTAGATTTGACAATTTATTGTTGGGGTATGTGTCATAGGTCAATCTATAAACATTGTTTATATTATAATTTTAGTTAGTAAAATAGAGGCTTTCGTTTGCTATTTTGTTTTAAGTGATTGTATGTTTACCTTATAGTAAGATCTATGGGCATTTGTTAAAATATCATAAATGTCCCTAGTTGATCATTATACTGGAAACTATAATGAATTAAGACTAGTGTGAGTCTTGATTGATGGTCATATGATGATCATGCGTATAGGGATACGAATCGAGATCATGAATACTTGTTAGGGAAAAAGGTATTGGACCGACCCGCTATGAGAACACCACATGGATTAAGTCATATGTAATACTCATGATAGGTACATCATTTAGTCATTCGACTTGAGATTACCATATACTTCAATATTATGAGCATGGAAATTTGACACAATCAAACGTTCTCTTTAACCGAACGATTATAAAGATTGTGATTGGTTGCCATATGAATAATATGTAAAGGTGTGTAATCAAAATAGAATTTGTCCCTCTCATATAGAGAGAGATATCAGTGTATCACTCGATATGTTAGACTATTAAATGGTCAAGTCCAAATGAATTGATATGATCAATGTCACTTTGATGTTTTCAATTTACTTAAAGATCGAGACTAGTACGACTGAACATTAAGGGTGACTTTCCATGCCTTATTTTTAATCAAAGGATATCCCATGACAAAAGGATATAATATATGTTATTCATTAGGTTGTATCGATTTTGATATTCATGCTACTTGGGTAGTCATAATGCCTTGCTAGTGACCGCTTATGACTTGTGTACCAAAATTAACTACCAACGTCGCATGAACTTATTGGGTCGCACATAAAGAATGGTTTTGCGCAATTTCAATTGGTCCAGAGTAATAAATTTTATACGATAAGATTCATTACATAGAAGCTCTTATGATTTGTTATATGATAACTTATTAATAGGGGCATATGTGTAATTTGCTTGAATTGCCTAAATATAATAGTTATATTACGAATACATTTTTTAAAGTGAGCTTATCTACACATATAAATAGATGGTGAAAATCTAAAACGATAGAAGATTTTCATTTTTGCAAATCTCGAGTTCTCTGGATTTTGGGAGATAAAGAAAAATATTTTCAATCTCTTAAAACTAGCACTCCAAATTGAGGCTAACTTTCGTGTATGGATTTTCGATAGAGGACGTATGCTTGAACTTATTGGAGATTGGACAATCAGATAAGGAAATCACGGATTAAGGTATGGTTTACTTTTGTAGATCTAGTTTGATGGAACTTATTTTCCATCTTGTTGGGGTTTCTCAAAAATTGTTTTGAATCTTCCGCTGCGTATGAACCCCAAAAACCCAACATTTATTAGGTATTTATGAATGGTAAAGCATTGTTATTCTCTAAATATGCATATTTTAAATGATTTGTCAAAACTTTTAAATCTAATTCTGGACGTTTAACTATAGAGAGTAAAATTCTTGAACGAGTTACAAGTAGATCCATATAGTAAGAAAGTTCAGGGAGTTCATTATATATTTATAGGGCATAAACTATGACGGCCTAATCTTTTAATCAGCGACTGCACGGCCTAATCCCATCACTAAGCCCTAATCCCGGCCACGTAGGATTTAACTACGTATTAGTCAGCCTTTTGTCATATTCTCCTTGTAACTCGTGTTTAAGATATGTATTTCTCATTTCTTGTTCTTCATAATTTTTATAGTTAATTAAAAAATTAAAACTTTTCTTAATAATTCAGCGCAAGTCTTTTAATACGGCAGAAGCAATCATAAAACACCTATATGTGGAAACCAGGTAACATATCACATGTATGTATATCAAAAGTGGGGATAAATAGTGTAACATCATGCATCAGTCAGGGAGTCTAGTCTCTCAACCTAAATATACAACCCAAAATGTATCAAAAACATATGTCGTAAATACAAACAAGTAAACCTACATAAAATAGTAGTAAATAGTCGCCGAAGACTCAGTGGTAGTCGTCGATCTTCTCTTTCTCTGGTATGCTACACGCCGGATCTGCAATTGTCACCAAAGATAACAATCCCAGTGAGTAAATCATGAGGCCACTTATCCATATTTCTTGAACATAAATATAGATAACCAAAAGCATGCCCAAAAACAACTGAATGCAAGGTAAACTAGTAAATTAGTAAGTACAGATTCAAAGATAAAAGTGTGATAAGAGTGATACTAAGCTCGGACATGTTTGGGGTGTCTCAAACTCAATTCGGGGTGCCCTTCGACCCACAGGAAGATAATCAAATACTCACTAGTAGCAACTCTTCAAACCATCAGAAAGAACCATGTCCCATCCTCATAGGTTAATTCTTGGATACATTCGCGAGAATTTCCAGCCCTATTGAGCTCAAGCCTGAAAGGTTATCCTTGATATACTCTTAGAATCCAGCCCTAACATTTTGGTTAGACTACCCTAAACATTATTCCTGTGGAATGTGCTCGATTGAACCATTCAATGGAGACCTCATCCCTCTCGGATTAGAACATTGCATAAGTCACACTCAACTAAGAATAACAGTCACATCAACAACAAGTTTCATTTAAACAAGATAAGAAACTATCAACAAAGGAAGTCATCACAATCATGAAATGAATATGGAGTTCAAGTGTATAGAAATGAATGAACACATTTTGTAAATCAAAACATAAATAGTCCAAGCAATTGTAATTTGTACTGAATATAAGGAAAAAATGGAGATAATTGCCCTACAGGTTTACTTACCTCAAATGAACACAATTCCTACCTTATATCGCCTTTCGACCGCTCCAAACGCGCGTTCCACACCCCGTAAGTCCTATCTAAGCTCCTGAGGTGTCTTAACAAATTTAATTTACTTGTTTTTAGGTTGGTTAAGTAGTTATAAATTCAATTTTTTCATAATCAACCCCTTTAATACTTTGGTTATGTTGAAACCTACTTTATTAAATAGACAGTTTTGGTGCAACAATTTGTGAGTTGATTTCAATTTTCAAAACGTTAAAACTATGTATTGTATTCTAAATAGCAATTTTTAGAGCTAAGTCTTTATCTTTCTAGAACTATAAGGTTTGTGCAGTTTCGATAAGAAATGAAGAAGATATGAAAATTTTACCACAATGACTCAAGACGGTTTTATATTTCGGCCGGCAACTTTGAAAAATTCATTTCTCCTAAACCATAGCTTCAAAACTCATAATTTTTTTTATTGAAGGCTACAAACATATCCTAGAACGTCATACTAAAAGATGAGTTCGATCTAATAAGAAATAAGGGAGTTATACTTAAAATAGCAGGACATTAGCAAAACTATAAACCCAGAAATTTCAGATTTATCACCAAAGTTGCAAATGATTTTTAGACATGAAAACATTTGAATTCCAAAATATTTCAATGGGAAAAATTTGTTTCCCTTTGAGTTAGCATTTAAATGCCACCACAATGAGATCATATTGATTCAAAATGAGGAAATTATGACTACATTACAGAGGTTGGTTCATAACATGTAGAATTTTCAGTTTCGTTTTACAACTTTATGAACTTAAAAAATTCATGATTTTTTTTTATTTCAAAACCAAATTGGGAACTTCTTAATAGCTAGGTTATTAGCATAAAAAGGAGATTTCAAAAATGTCACTAGATTTTGGATTCAAACACACCCATATAGCTGAACTTTCAAATTAAAAAAGATGAGATTTGTTACATAGTGTATGTAGTTGTTCCTACGACTTGAATCTCCTACTTTAGTTGATGAATTCTCCTCCACCTTGATGAATTTGCTATCATCAACTACAATTCCCAGCAGCTCTTAAGCTCTGGGTTTTTATTTCAAAGTTATGTTCCTTGCATGTTAAGATCAAGCATTGTATGTTGTTTATAAAGTTTTTTTTTCCAATCCTAGCCATACATCTAATGGATTTTTGTACATCTAGATGATTTAGCAATGGCTCTCATTAGCTCCTACCTCTACTAATTCTATTGTGTTGACACCAATTCCCAACTCAAATCTCCTAGGATTTCATTCTAGCGCAAATCTCGAGGTAAATCTATAATGTATGATTTATTTCTTTAACTTAGGTTTGTAATTTGATTCACATTAAAACATAGGCCAAGCATATATATATAAATATATATATATATATATATATATATATATATATATATATATATATATATATATGTATGTATATATATATATGTATATATTCATTGATCCCATTCCAATAAATTAATCGTGTCACTCTTTACCCAATTCTCATGCTCGCACGCATCTCGAGGTGTGTCCCCACTAACGCGTCGAACTTACGAAACAATGAAATTGAATAAAAACTCATGTGTAGTATACACACATACCTTACACTAGAAATTCATCACTCAAAAACATCATACATTTCGATCTCCGAGCCAAGTATTAGAACCGCATACCCGCTCTCCGGCCACGTCAATGGTCGGTGACCCTGATTTAGGACTAATTTACTATTAGTAAATCTTGGGCTGTTACAATCTTCCCAACTACCTCACTTGTTTAAAGCTTGTCTTATTTATTGTTTCTAAAAGATTTTTCTATTAAATGGTCTAACATATCTACGATGCATACTGATGAAATGTCTAAAGGACACTTTGTGGCGGCCCCAAACTCCGAGGCAACCCTTAGCACCATCATGTCGCATCATACGTCATACAGCCCTGCCATGTCATGGCCTGCTTATCTATGATGCCCCGCGACCTAGCTGATTGCTTACACGTTTTACGATAAACCTTAGCTTAACTAATTATTTGTCATATAACTATTAGTGATTTAATTAGCCAATTAGTCAATCTATCAAGTTACAAAACATTTTTACAGCGGAAGTCTTTAAGATTTAGTAAATTATGCTTTTTGACAGTCCTAAGTAGTGGAAAACTCGGCAAAATGATACCATGTATATAACAAATGCGAAATAAGGACAACAAGAGATCCATATATATGTATTTGGTGTTCTACAATCCCCGAAACCTAACAAAAGTTGATATATATGTATTGTAATCAAACATAAGCTGGCGTAGAAACAATTCTCAGAGGTAATCGCCTAAAACCTCCTTGCCCTTGCTCATTGAATGATCTGCACTCAATAATCCAAACAAAAATAGAAGACAAGTCCAGTGAGTAGACTCCCAAAAGAAAACCACCGAGCATTCAATTAATAGAGAAGTCAATAATAATGTTAAATAAACATGTGAAAATAAACAGGCAACTGTAAGATCATCACATGTGTAAATAACACCAATGAAAACCAAATGGTTGTGTCGCGCATAGCAGACTAGATTATACTTCGATTTTTTTCCCCATGATCCCTCCAATGGGCACATCTAACTGGCCCATCACCTAGTCATCTCGGTGGCCGGCATATACTCACGATGTATTGACACATATATCGATAAAGTAACTCGGGTCGTCATTCACCGAGGACTCCTGATACACGTGCTATAATCTAGCATACTAGAGCCCGTACAACACAATACCGAATAAAACCCAGCGGCAAGCAAAACTACCGACCATTAAACTAAACTAAAGAAGTGATAGAACATGGAAATGAATAGAAAAAAAATAGTAGATAGAACAATTGAAATAGTTAAATACTCAATATGTGTTTCGTAAGGGATTTACGCACCTCAAATTGCACTTCGAAGTCCCAAAAACACCCCAGTACGACCCTGTTGCTCCCAACTCTATAAGTCCCATGTGATCCATTTCCAATGTTTTAAAGTGACTTAAAGTGTTTAAATTAATTTTAGAGTTCTATTTCCCAAAATAGCCCCTTAAAGACCAAATAAAGTTTCAACTTTCAATTTGGTATCATATGTTGCAGCGCAAATTAGACCATTATAAATTCCAAATCACTAAATACACTTAACGAGAAATTTTTTGCTCTGTCTTAACTTTCTGAAAAGGCCTAGTTTGTAAAATTTTGATTTAAAATGAAAGACATATCGAACTTTTACAAAGACAACTCAAATTAGAATTAAAATCTAACTAGCAAGTTTGTAAAAATCATTTCTCCAAATTTATAGCTCTAAAACTCATAATTTTTTTGTCACAAGGCGTTAACATACCCAACAACAACATACTAAAAGATGAGTTCATTTCGATAAGAATTGAGAGAGTTATGCCTTGTCAAAATACATTTTAAAAATCTCGTATTAGCATTTCAACTGCCTAATTGATGAGCATTTTTTAGCTAGAAGGAGTTTGAATTTCAAAATTTCTCTTATGACGAAAGTTGTGGATTTCTCAGTAAGCTTTCCAATGGCATATGATCCACCCCATTTGGAGATCGTATGAGAGAGTTATGCCCAATTTACAAAGGTTAGGTCAAGAAATTTGTTAAGAACTAATCGTGTATGCATTAAGAACTCATGAAACCCCAATTTCTTGCCAAACCTAGTTTGAAATCATTATTGATCATCAAAATCAGTTTAAAACTCTAATTTAGACAAGAAAAATAGTAGCTTAATCTTTGAAATTCATTTTTGCACAAAACCCTCAAAACTTGAGTTTTCATGTACACAGTTTTGATGAATTTAAACAAGTAAAGAGTGAGTTTTTGTACCTAGATGATGAACTCTTGGATTTGATCTTCATATATTGATTCCTCTAGTAGATTTCCTTCATTCCTCCTTGTTCTTGCTGAATTTTCCAGCACTCTAGCTCAAGAACAAACTTTATTATTGTTACAAGAAGATATTTCCCACTAACTTAGCTATATATAGGTTATGTTAGAATCAATTGTGTTCATGTATCTCAAGGTCAATCTAATGGTCCTTGTTAACTCATACTCCACTAACTTCCATCTTGATGATACCAATTCCCAACTCCAATCACTTAGGATTCCATTCAAGTGCGAATCTCGAGGCAAATCTATGACATCAATTTTTAATCCAACTATAGGCATCTGTAATCAATTGATTCTGTTAATTTAACTTAGGTACTTTTATATATATTGGTGTACTACCACTTCCTCTAGTACCCAATTACCCAACATCTAGTGCCCCCGCATCTCAGCATGCATCCCAAGGCACACCAATCCTTGATATACCCGATTTAATTGACTTAGCCTAAAGTTTGATTATCTATTTTATGCCATATTCACCTTTTTCTAGTCATTTTATTTAAGTTATTATTATAAGACTCAATGTACCCGTACTACGCCTACCTAGTATCCACGACGATAAGCTTTACGAGGCGTTTATCTGTCACACAATCTTACACGGTATGACAATATAAATATACACATGCGATGAGTTATGGAATACATAATAATTAACATCACAATTATGAAACCAACAAACAAAAATAACGATTTATGCCCAGTCAGGCGTGTCCTAGCCTATCCGAGGTGTCCATGTAGGCCTGAGCCGGCGTCCGAGTATGAAATTAAATGAAATAACAACATCGATAAATATTTTGTTGGGTTATGGGATTCATACGCAGCGAAAAATTCAAAATAATTTTGAAAAACCCCAACAGGATCGAAAATAAGTTCCATTAAATTTGATCTACAAAAGAAAACATGTGACAGACCCTCCCTAAATCTAAAGCACCGTTGGCCTAATCTCGTCATTAAGCTCTAAACTCACCACTTAGGACTTAACAAGTAATGCAAGTAAATACCACAGTTAAAGATGTAGAGACAAACACAAGCTAAGTCGAGATGATCTACGTTCGGTAGGCGGTGAGACCTATCACCTACCTTTTTCCACTACGATATGGAGCTGCGCTCAACATATCTCACATAAATAGCGGAGCTGCGCTCTACGCTTTACAACATCAATCTCATACTTGCCGACCACCTCGAGTCCCATACCTCGTGTGCCGCGCAAGTGTAGTGGTGAGTGCCGGAACCCCGGTAGACCTATGTCCCCGTGAACCGCGCATCTCTCGTGCAATGGACACTAGATAATCCCTACTTTCGTTTCAAAAACAAATAATTCCAAAATTCTAGAATTCCAAGACAAGTTAGGCTGCAAAGCCCAAAGGAAATCGAATACAAAGCTATTTAAATCCAAAGTAGTCCATTAGCATGCTTTTCATCAATTGTATTCAAGAACGACATCAAGTGTAGGAATTAGAGGCAATGAAATAATTCACAATGCATCATGTCACAATATTCATCCATGAATAGATACAAGAACAACATGAAGTGAGATGACAAGTAGTAATGTCTACCATTAGACCAATAAAGCAATAAGAGAATGAAATGAAATATAAAATTCTCACAGTTGTACTTACAAGTCACACACTTGTCCTAGTCTAGCCGATTCCTCGATCAATCGAAGTGCGTGCCCAAATGCCTGAATTCCCCCGTAATTCCCTAACATTCAATAATGTCTCACTTAGGCGAAATCGAAGTCGAGACAAATTTCGAAACACTTTTCTTATTTATTTTCGGCCATTCGGCCCATTTCGCATTTTTCGAGGTAAAAACCTCGTATAACGTCTCGACCGACTTCCAAATTCTTCACTTTTTATGAAAATCTCGAATTTCTATTGATTTGGGTCACAAATATATTTTTTTCATATTTTTCTCTATTTTCTGGGATTTATTTATTAAAAATCAGTTTAATTAATTTAACTAATTAAATATATATATTTATTTTATTTTATTTTATTTTAGTGGGTCCGGGTTAACCCGACCCGATCCAGCCGGATCCGGGTCGGTATGACCCGATCCCGCCGGGTCAAGGTCCGGCCCGGCCCGGCCCCCTGGTTCGGTTTGGGTCTTATCGAACCTCTGGTTCGATCGGGGAGGTAATTTTTTTTTTCGTTCTTCTTCTCTCCTCCGGTGATGGGTTGGGGTGGTTCTCCACCCCAACCCCGGTGGAGCCGATGGTAGGGGAGGCACCCCTTCCATCACCACCGCGGCCATGGCCGAACCCCCACTCTCGGCTACCCAAACAACAACAACAGTAACGACTCACCTCAGTTGTGATCTCTTCACTCTCCTTCCCGGCGCATCACTTCTTCTCCTCCTCCTCTCCTCTTCTTCTTCCTCGCTCTCGGCCTCCCGGTTCTCTGTGTGTGTGTGTGAACAGTGTGTGCGTGAGTGTGTGTGTGTGTGTGTGTGTGTGTGTGTGTGTGATATAAGTGGGTAGGTGGGGTGGTGACACCTGGTGGGAAATTAAGACAGGTGTGTGTTTGATTTTGCCACTTGTGCTGGTGTTAGGTGTGTTGACACCTAATTGTGACACAGCTAAGACACTCGCCCGTGTTTCCGGGCATTTCGACGCCCGCTTTTGCGTCCGAATCGTGATATCCGCGTACCGCCGCGTCGCTAGTCACTCAATATATATTCCACATTATTTACTTGACTATATAGGCTTATAAGTAATTCCTTATTTCATATTAGTATTAAATAAGACTTACCAAAATGCTAACTACCCGGTTCCCCCGGCTCGCACGCTACTCGAGGCGTGTCCCCCGCTATCGTCTCGACGCTTACAACCGTACAAAATGACTTAGTAAGTCTACACAATACATAACACTAGGCATACATCAATACAAAAATACCATATACCTCGGCCACGTGCCTCGGTCGGTGTACGTATCACAGTGTAGGTCCCACGTCAATGGTCGGTGATCCTGATTAAGGAATTAAAACGGGGTTAGAGATTTGGGCCGTGACAAATATTCCCAACAAAATGAAAATTTCGTCCTCGAAATTAAGTTTAAGTTATGGTTCTACCTGACTCGAACAGGTACGGGAATCTATGTGGCATGTAGTCCTCCCGCTCCCAAGTGAGTTCTGTGTCATCGTGGAACTGCCACTTGACGAGTACCTTCGGGATAGACTTGCTCCTCAACTGTTGTACCTTCCGATCTAGGATCTGAATGGGTTGTCCCTTGTAAGAGATGTTCTTGCTCAGGTCGATCTGACTCAAGTCAACTGACGGTCGCACGCCTGCCTTCGACTCGGCTAGTCGAAGCATCGAAATGTGGAACACTGGATGGACCCCTGACATCTGTGAAGGCAATTCAAGCTCGTTTGCCACTTTTCGGACCCGTTTCTTAATCATGAAAGGCCCGATGTACCTCGGTGCAAGCTTGCCTTTCACCCCAAATCTCTGAAGACCCTTCCGAGGGGAAACCTTTAAATAGACAAAGGCTCCCTCGGAATACGCGAGATCACCGCGATACTTATCTGCATATCTCTTATGTCTCTCATGTGCTCCTCTGAGTCTCTGACGGATCAGTTTGACCTTTTCCGTGTGGTCAACAACAATTTTAGGCCCCGCTATCTCCCGGTCCTCTGGCTCAGCCTAACACGATGGCGAGCGACACGGTCTGCCATACAAAGCCTCAAATGGCGCCATCTCAATGTTAGCCTGATAATTGTTGTTATAAGCGAACTCACACAATGGTAGGTACTCCGCCCAAGATTCGCCAAACTCCAACACGCATGCCCGTAACATGTCCTCGAGGACCTGAATCAATCTCTCTCGATCGCCCGTCGGATTCGAGGGTAGAAAGCCGTCTCGAATCGTAGCGCGTGCATCCGCATCTTTCTTGTTCGCCACATCCGGACGTATACGTAGCATCTTGATCTGACGTGATCGTTAATGGTACCCAGTGCAGCGATAATCTCTCTCTCGAACAGTACGCTCAGCCGATCGAACGTGTAATGCGATGCCACTGGCAGAAAATGAGCAGACTTCGTCAGTCTGTCAACTATAACCCAGATTGAATCATGTCTCCTCGCGGTCCTCGGCAATCCTCTGACAAAATCCATAGAGATGTCTTCCCACTTCCATCGAGGAATGGGAAGCGGCTGTAGTAATCCCCCGGGTCTGCGATGCTCGGACTTCACTTGCTGACATATACCACAGTTCCTGATGAATCTAGACACGTCTGCCTTCATCCCACGCCACCAGAAATGTCTCATCATGTCGTGGTACATCTTAGTCCTACCTGGATGTACGGTAAATTTGGAACGGTGCGACTCCTGAAGTATCTCATCTTTCAGCTCCGGTACCTCTGGTATCCACAACCTGCCCCGGTATCTCGGACATTGATCCGTCGTCTCGCCCAATCTGTACACTCGCACTCGCGCTAACTCGTCGAATCTCGAGTACAATCGGTCGGTCCTCTGACCCTCCGACACTCGTTGTGTAGACACGGTCTGTAGTCTCATCTGTGCGCAAATCATCACCTGAGTATCGGTAGGAACCTCTGTCTGACATGTTGTCGCCGCTGCCTCGAGTAATCCATACTCATGCATCATGTGACATCTGACCACCTCAACATCTCTACTCGGTCTTCTACTCAGCGCATCTGCGACCACGTTCGCTTTTCCTGGGTGATACTCTAAGGAAAAGTCGTAGTCCTTCAAGAACTCCAACCATCTGCGCTGTCACCTTGTTCAACTGCCTGTAGTCGATGCATAGTCTCATACTACCATCCTTCTTCTTCACAAACAGAACTGGCGCTCCCCACGGTGACATCGAAGGTGTGATGAATCCCTTCTCCCCCAAATCCTTAAGCTGAGTCCTCAACTCCTCCAACTCCCTCGGAGCCATGCGGTACAGCGGTATCGCGATCGGTCTGGTACCCGGTACTAGGTCTATAATGAAGTCTACCTCTCGTGGTGGCGGTAATCCAGGTAAATCCTCTGGGAAAACATCTGGGAAGTCTCGAACAACCGGTATTTCCTCTAGTCTGGGTCCTGGACTCTCTACTACAGCGTACAACGCTACCATAGTCTACATCTCTCCACTGGATGCAATCCGAACTCTCGTAGTGCTGAGTCTCGTGGTCGGGGTGTTGTAGTAGTAGCTGTGGTGACGAGGGCGGTCGAAACCAGTGCAGTTATTTGCGCCGACATGTAAGCGATGAAATCGGCGATCTGTCGCTCCTGAGCGGTCGTCCGATCAGACATCCTCTAAAAATTGTCAACTGATACGGTGGTAGGCCGATCGTCGCTAGCTCGATGTCTTCTCACGGCGCGAATCCGCCATCAATGTCTTCAAGTGGATAGCGAACGCGAATCAGCTACTACGTGGCATAACGCATATATATACATATAGAAACTAACATGTACATATATATGCGGAAGCAATGAGTAACTTATGCGGAAGCCATTTATAAAATCTAAGTGTGGAAAACCAGGAAATGACATCACATATATAAAGTCTTCGAAATGCAGTGCAACAGCAAAATAGTCTAAGTCAAGTCGGGGAATTAACGCTCAACCCAATATACAACCCCAAATAGTATCGAAAGACGTATATAACATATACAATCAAAATATCAAAATAAGACCTACAATCGATGCCGTGACGCGTCGCGGGCTCAAGAATAATCGTCGATCTTCTCCTTCCTCGCTCTGCTACTGCTCGACGGACCTACACCCACCGTTGCAAACTAGACGGTGAGTATAATGATATTTAAGTACTAACTGGAGAATTTCATGTCACATTTCCAATTAAACAAATGGTATTTAAAAGCATAAATGAGCGAAATAAATTGTTGAAACAAGTAATGCAAGTAAATACCACAGTTAAAGATGTAGAGACAGACACAGGCTAAGTCGAGATGATCTACGTCCGGTCGGCGGTGAGACCTATCACCTACCTTTTTCTACTACGATATGGAGTTGCGCTCAACATATCTCACATAAATAGCGGAGCCGCGCTCTACGCTTTACAACATCAATCTCATACTTGCCGACCACCCCGAGTCACATACCTCGTGTGCCGCGCAAGTGTAATGGTGAGTGCCGGAACCCCGGTAGACCTATGTCCCCGTGAACCGCGCATCTCTCGTGCAATGGACACTAGATAATCCCTACTTTCGTTTCAAAAACAAATAATTCCAAAATTCTAGAATTCCAAGACAAGTTAGGCTGCAAAGCCCAAAGGAAATCGAATACAAGGCTATTTAAATCCAAAGTAGTCCATTAGCATGCTTTTCATCAATTGTATTCAAGAACGACATCAAGTGTAGGAATTAGAGGCAATGAAATAATTCACAAGGCATCATGTCACAATATTCATCCATGAATAAATACAAGAACAACATGACGTGAGATGACAAGTAGTAATGTCTACCAATAGACCTATAAAGCAATAAGAGAATGAAATGAAATATAAAATTCTCACAGTTGTACTTACAAGTCACACACTTGTCCTAGTCTAGCCGATTCCTTGACGAATCGAAGTGCATGCCCAAACGCCTGAGTTCCCCCGTAATTCCCTAACATTCAATAATGTCTCACTTAGGCCAAATCGAAGTCGAGACAAATTTCGAAACACTTTTCTTATTTATTTTCGGCCATTCGGCCCATTTCGCGTTTTTCGAGGTAAAACCCCCGTATAAGGTCTCGACCGACTTCCGAATTCTTCACTTTTTATGAAAATAAAGAATTTCTATTGATTTGGGTCACAAATATATTTTTTGCATATTTTTCTCTATTTTCTGGGATTTATTTATTAAAAATCAGTTTAATTAATTTAACTAATTAAACATATATATATATATATATATTTATTTATTTATTTATTTTATTTTAGTGGGTCTGGGTCAACCCGACCCGATCCAGCCGGATCCGGGTCGGTATGACCCGATCCCGCCGGGTCAGGGTCCGGCCTGGCTCGGCCCCCTGGTTCGGTTTGGGTCTTCTTCCCCGATCGAATAAAGTCTTCGAAATGCAGTACAACAGTAAAATAGTCTAAGTCAAGTCGGGGAACTAACGCTCAACCCAATATACAACCCCAAATAGTATCTGAAAGACGTATATAACATATACAATCAAAATATCAAAATAAGACCTACAATCGATGTAGTGACGCGCCGCGGACTCAGGGATAATAGCCGATCTTCTCTTTGTCCAGCTTGCTGGTAGACGGCTCTGCACCCACCGTCATAAAAAGGACGGTGAGTACAAGAATAAAACAGTAATCCCCGATGACAAGTTTAATTTGCATTTCCAAATATTCAAATGGTATTTAAAAGCATATAAATGGAAAAATTAGAAAATAAACCATATGCGAGTAAATATCAGAGTTAAACAAGTGATACACTGTGTCGGGGTTGCTGTAGTAGTAGCTGTAGTGATGGGGGCGGTCGAAACCAGTGAAGTCATTTGTGCCGACATGTAGGCGATGAACTCGGTGATCTATCTCTCCTGAGCGGTCATCCGGTCAGACAACCTTTGAAAATCATCAACTGATACGGTGGAAGGTTGATTGCCGCTAGCTCCAGTGTCTCCGGCATTGCGCGAATCCGCCATCGGTGTCCGCAAGTTGACAATTATACGCGAATCAGCTACTATGAGACGTATCTTGTATTCCTATACATATAGCAATAAGAGAATTAAATGAAATATAAAATTCACACAGTTGTACTTACAAGTCACACGCTTGTCCTAGTTTAGCCGATTCCTCGACGAATCGAAGTGCGTGCCCAAACGCCTGAGTTCCCCCGTAATTCCCTAACATTCAATAATGTCTCACTTAGGCCAAATTGAAGTCGAGACAAATTTCGAAACACTTTTCTTATTTATTTTCGGCCATTCGGCCCATTTCGCCTTTTTCGAGGTAAAACCCCCGTATAACGTCTCGACCGACTTTCGAATTCTTCACTTTTTATGAAAATCTCGAATTTCTATTTATTTGGGTCACAAATATATTTTTTCCATATTTTTCTCTATTTTCTGGGATTTATTTATTAAAAACCAGTTTAATTAATTTAACTAATTAAATATATATATTTATTTTATTTTACTTTATTTTAGTGGGTCCGGGTAAACCCGATCCGATCCAGCCGGATCCGGGTTGGTATGACCCGATCCCGCCGGGTCAGGGTCCGGCCCGGCCCCTGGTTCGGTTTGGGTCTACCTCCCCGATCGAACCTCTTTGTCATGCTAACTTAAATTGAACTAATGAGACACCAAACTCAGGAACCTAGGAAAAGGGTACGGAGAGCGAATACAAGATTTGGAGTATCAGAAGGCCAGTAAAGCTAGGACTTTACTTTGTTGTTGTGAGTATACTCAATGACAACTTTACTTGGCATTTCATTTCTATTAATTGTTGTCCTTGCATAGTCCTTTTGACTATTTTTCCTTTGTATTCTTATATCATGTGTTCTTTGTGTCTATGCTCACTTGATGAGTCTAGTTTGCATGATATCCATTCATTTGATTTGATTCATTGATTCGATCACATGCTATGTCTATTCTTGTTGTTTCAAATGTTTGGGGTGGTTCTCCACCCCAACCCCGGCGGAGCCGATGGCAGGAGAAGCACCCTTGCCATCACCACCCAAACAACAACAACAACAACAGTAACGACTCACCTCAATTGTGATCTCTTCACTCTCCTTCCCGGCGCATCACTTCTTCTCCTCCTCCTCTCTTCTTCTTCTTCCTCGCTCTCGGCCTCCAGGTTCTCTATGTGTGTATGTGAACAGTGTGTGCGTGAGTATGTGTGTGTGATATAAGTGGGTAGGTGGGGTGGTGACACCTGGTGGGAAATTGAGACAGGTGTGTGTTTGATTTTGCCACTTGTGCTGGTGTTAGGTGTGTTGACACTTAATTGTGACACAGCTAAGACACTCGCCAGTGTTTTCGGGAGTTTCGACGCCCGCTTTTGCGTCTGAATCGTGATATCCGCGTACCGCCGCGTCGCTAGTCACTCAATATATATTCCATATTATTTACTTGACTATATAGGCTTATAAGTAATTCTTTATTTCATATTAGTATTAAATAAGACTTACCAAAATGCTAACTACCCGGTTCCCCCGGCTCGCACGCTACTCGAGGCGTGTCCCCCGCTCTCGTCTCGACGCCTACAACCGTACAAAATGACTTAGTAAGTCTACACAATACATAACACTAGGCATACATCAATACAAAAATACCATATACATCGGCCACGTGCCTCGGTCGGTGTACGTATCACAGTGTAGGTCCCACGTCAAGGGTCGGTGATCCTGATTAAGGAATTAAAATGGGGTTAGAGATTTGGGCCGTGACACGATCAAACCAATAACACAAGCATATATAACTGATATGAATAAATGATAGAACATTAATTCACTGAACAGGAAAGAGTAAAACAGTAGTGAAATTTAATAAATACTCGAGTGATTTTCAATCGAGTTTTACAAACCTAAAAAAACATGCGAAATCACTCCAAAATCGGTCAACTCGCGTCCTAAAACACATACCCAACACCCGACTTTGAGTCTTAAGTCCCTGTTGTCAATTAGATAATTTATTTAATTATATTTCTTTTCTTTTTATCTCAATTCCAAAAATATGAGACTTTTTCAGTGGCGGCCACATTGACCGCATCACTGATCGAACCATACTAGCCATGTCTGGGCTCGACCAATTACTCGAATTTGGTCTTTCTTTTCTTTTTTTTTTAAATCCAATAAGTTTACTTTTAATTTATATTTTGTAAAAATATATTACATTACATATTATGATATACATAAGCCCATATTGATGTGGGCTTTTTGTCCACATTAAAAAGCCCATTTACTGTGGCTTTATATGTTGTGCGTTCATGAACAAGAGATGTTTTTAAAACAAAAAATTTGGATGCCCAAGCCCACAAAAACATGAGCTTGGGCCATCACCCTCCTTGCTTGTGCGTGATTCGTGAACGCACAGCAAGAGATGCTGGTTCGGCCAGCACCTCGATCATGTTGGCCGAACAAGCACCTTGGTGGTGGTGCTCGCACCGCGTCAATCGATGCTGATGCTCCATCGATGACTCGTCGATACCATTCATTTAAATCAGCCATCAAAAGCCCTCTTTATCATGAAATCCAATTTTATGAACATAAAAATTGAAACGGAAACCTAAGAAGTAGATGATTATACCTTAGTTTTTGATGAGTTGGTGCAAATCTTTGCCAATTCCTCTACTAGATGGCGTCAATTGCCCAAATTCTTGTTGAAATTCCAACTTTTTCTCTTGTTTTCAAGACTCTCCAGGATGACTATTGCATGTTTAGCTTAATCATTAACCCATTTTTATAGTTTGGTTAATCTAATCCTAACCATTTGTCAAGTGTGCACTCCTTATCTATAAGTGATCAAAAGGTCAACAACCCAAGTTGTCCAACCCTTAATGACTCATTTTTACACTAATCTAGCCTAGAAACACATTCTAATATCATCTAGAAGCACATCAAGAGTTTTTGATTAATTGTCCAAACTATATGCAAATGTTGATATTTAGTATATTAATATGATTTGGTCCATTTAGGTAGTCCACATAGAGTCTATTACTAGTATACATAGCCACACTAACCCCCGACTACCTGGCACCTCGTGCCCTGTGTCTCGGGATGCATCTCGAGGCGTGTCAATTCTCGCGCTTTCGATTTAATTGGCTTAACCTATGATTTTTATTATCATTAAATGTCACATTTATTTTGACTATTACATTAATCTATTTAGCATAGTCTATATTCAGTGTACTCGTACTTCGTCTACGTGATACCTACGTCGACACGCTTTTCGAAGCGAATACCCGTCATACAGTCTCACATGGCATGTCAATATATACTCATACACGTGGTGCCAACTAAATAAAATAATAATTAACATCGCAAAATAAGCAACCAACAGACACAAATAACTATTCAAGCCCAATCGGACATGTCTTAGCCTATTTGTAGCGTCCATATGTGCTTGAGCTGGCATCCGAGTCTGAAAATAATCTAAATAACGTCGTCAATAAATATTGGGCAGGTACTAAGTAAGGATAAATGAGACTTTTATTGGAGATAACAGCAGAGAAACGTCCAGTTAGACAAATCCCGATTTATGCCGTAACAACCCCCTATTGATATATGTTCACCGACATATTTTTTTAAAGGAAAATAATTTCTTAACATTCTTTTGGTACATACATTTGTTATACAATGGGGTAGATTCCCCCCTATTGATATATGTTCACCGACATATTTTTAAAAAGGAAAATAATTTAAGGAAAATAATTTCTTAACATTCTTTTGGTACATACATTTGTTACACAATGGGGTAGATTCCCCCTATTGATATATGTTCACCGACATATTTTTTAAAAGGAAAATAATTTCTTAACATTCTTTTGGTGCATACATTTGTTACACAATGGTGTAGATTCCATCGGGATTTGTACGGTATACCTTTCAATCAAATCTACACTATCGTGTAGCAAATATATGTTTCCTAGAATGTTCCAAAAAGTTGATATTCTCATCATAAAATCAAAATAATTCAATATTCCAAATTATGCTTAGGCCGATTGCACAAAAGTCTCGTGGGAATAATCAGATTTGCGGATACCCACGGATAAAAAACCTTAATGCTTTGGTATGGAATGCCTTCACAACGTCAACGATGACTCTAAAGGTCACAAAGACAGTGTCTCAACAGAAAGGGTAAAACGGTAGTGGTAGCGACATATTTGACATGGAGGCCGCTAAAGCGAAGGAGATAAGATTGAGACTTTAAAAAAAAAAAGAAAAAGAAATTGGTGGGTTAACTTATGAAGAGGGGTTGTTCCAACCGAGTCCACTTTGGAAAGTAGGAGCGGGGTGGACTCGTGAGAGCGGTGAATTTGTAGCTGTTAGGAAGTGTAATCCCCTAGGTTACTAACAATCTCAAAATTCTCTCTCGCGCCAACCGTCGCCGTTCTCACACCCGCTCTCAGGTCTCTCTCTCTCTCTCTCTCTCTACTTGTTTTCTTATCGGTGTGCTGTTGTCTTAGCAGGGTTTCTGAATTTGATAGAACTTTTCCTTTAATCTTACTTTGCAATGCATTCAGTATATATAGTCCTGTTTACTGTTAGGTCTTACTCGTGACGTACTATACCTTTTGTCGATCATTATTGAATTGTGGTTCGATCTCTAGTATGTCTTTATATGAATCTCTTACCCACGCGGAAAGTGCACGTAGCAACGAAAAAAGTGTTGAGAATGGCAAAGACTGTCCTATTTCCAGGTAATAGACATTGAAACAAGGTCTACAGCATAGGCAAATTTTTAAAGCTTAGCAAATTTTTCATCTCTCTGGTTATTGATTTTTATTTTTAGGAAGCAAAGAATTGCGCAACAGAGAAAGTCACTACCTAATGCCTCAGGTACTGTCGTATTTTCCGTTTGAATTGATTTATGATTTGTTGAGATTTTAGTGAGCAAAATGTCAGATTAATTCAGTTTTTCATTGGACTTTCACACTTTATTGTCTCCTTAGTCTTAAACATACGAATATCGACTTAACTTGAGGAAAGGTATGACTGCCTTTTTTTTTAATTCCTAAGTAAGTTGGGGAAGTCTGATTCGATATGTGGAAGTTTGTACAATTTTGACCCTAAGGAGAAGTATGAATAACTTCATCTAAGTGCTAGTAAGACTCAGATTTTGTCAAGTACATTATTGAAGCATGTTTGCTGTGTGAAATGTTTCATGTCTTTTCTCTTTTATATATGATATAAAAGTTCATCAAGCTCAATGTTAAGGAGGTGTATTCAATTTGGGAATTCCATGGATTTTAATTTTTAAAAGACTTTCAAAGACTTAAAATGTCTAGGTGTATTTAATTTTGACTTTGGTGGAGTCTAGAAAAATTGAAGTGTATTTAATTAAGACTTTGGTGGACTTTTGTGGCGTTTTCAAAAGTCTATGGTTTCTAGTTTTTCCACAACTTTTGTAGATTTGGGGGTGAGTGTGGACTTTCATGGACTACTATTAAAAATTATATACAATTTGTATCCCAAATCTCCATGTTGTGGACATAAAATTTTTGTGGACTTTTGAAGACCCACAAATCTTCGATCGTTAGCTCACTTGGCTCGTGATTTTTTCTTGAAAAGGCCAAATTGGTTAAAATATTCTAAACTTGTACAACTTTGTTATTATATCATAACCTTTTTGAAGTTAATATCATATTCCCAAATTGAATACACCCTACATATTTTTCTCATCCTTTGAAATATATATATATATATATTTTTTTTTCTTTTTTTTTTTTCAATAAGTTATGATTCATTTCTCATACTTTTTCATACTCTGATCATACTTGACATCGATTCCTTATCTTGCATTATACAATATGCTTCTTTTTTGGAGGGCGAATACATGATTTTTCTTACAAGTTAGCATTGAAATTTGAAAAATCATGTCGTTTTCCCCTTGCTTCCGACTTTTTGTAAAATCTCGTTTGCATGGTTCTTACTTCGGCATTAAAAGAAATTTAAATGATTCTTAGTAGTTCAGAGAAGTGTAGAGAATTTTAATACCCTTTGCTTCATTCACCTTCAATTCATTGAGATTGGTATCTAATTGTTTCCTTCAATTTGTTTCTTTTACACGAAATACTAGCCTATTCTAAGTCCACCAATTCAGATGTCCTATTCTTATTTCAGGAAAAAAAAGATCAATACACACAAGATTTTAATTAGAATAGTTAGGACATTCCATTTCTTCTATATATAATGATATAAAGAGCAAATTGGACCATGATTCTGCTTCATACTTCTTTTGTTTTTGTTTGACTTTTGCATCATTATATATCGAAATTTTGTTTCTTCTTTGTTTGCAATTCAATTTCGAGCTTCATTTCATGTACAACTCACATGTCCACTTATAAGTCCTTGCAAAACCTTTTTTAGATATAGATTATTCTAATAACAATTTATCAAGTAAGCATCTAAACTGTCAACTGATTTTATTTTGTCTTTCTGAACTACGGCATGAATATACACTCATTCATGTCCCACATAGGAGCCAACCAATATATCTTGAGAGAAAAGAAAGTAGGAACAAGAGATTTTGACCAACGACTTTGTGTATTATGCACTCAAGTTTACTTCTTCCTTTATATGGTGCATGATAATTTGATCTTAGGAAAAGGCTTGAATTTTGTGTGTTCTAGTTAATGTTTGCTTATGTTTTGTTATTAGAGAGGCTTCTCATTTCTTCATGTTGATGTTTTCAGTTGAAAAGCGACTTGTTGAGGAAGTGAGAAAACATGAAACCCTCATAATAGTGGGTGAAACTGGAAGTGGCAAAACTACTCGTAAGTTATTTGTTTCACAAATTGAGTTAAGAATTTTTTCCGTCTCACTAGTCTTTTTTTAGAGGACCTCTCATGAGTCCTTTTACTTTTTTTTTAATGATAATTTCAGATTGAAAATTAACGTTTATCTTTTCAATCCAGTGCCCTATTTAAGGTTGGAAACAATAGTTTATTGATGGCATATGCTAGTTTACATGCATAGGGGTTAGTATCATCCTTTAATTTGATTGTCAATTTCCACAATTGGAAGTAGTATTTTGATTTTATTTGGAGCTTCTCTAAGCGAATTTTCTTACAAAACAATATCTTGATTAATTCAGCTGAGTTGCATTTGGAATTTATTTGTCAGATGATGTTGATGCCTGTTTATATTGATATTTTATACTTTGGACATTAAGTCATCTTTATTTTTGAATTTTATGTTTAAAGTCCAACTATTCATGTTATGAATATCATAATAGCTTGTGTGACCTACATCTAATACCATGCTTGCAGAATCAAACTTGTAAAAATCGTGTGACTTACGATGCTATTTCGAGTCCAATTCACATTTTACCCTGAATCAGAGGAATTGATGTCAAATCTTATATTCGATTTGAATCACCCAATTCTACTTGAATTGCACGATTAGACACAATTTGGCTTTTTTATTTTTATTTTTATTTTTTGAAAAGAAGACTTTTAAAAAGCCTATAAACATAAATTTTCAGCTATCAATTTTGATTCAATCCTATTTTCTTCTAGCATTTTTTTGTAATCTCATTCGTGTTGCTCTTACCACTTGGTCTCATTTCTTGGTTCCAAGTTTTTGCAACATATTGAGAGAGAGAGAGAGAGAAGAAAGCAAGAGAGAGAAGGAAGCAAAAACTTCTCTCTCTCTCTCTAGTGACAACTTTCTTCTCACCTCTTGTGTCCTCTTTCTCCCTCAACTGGTTATTGTTGCTTTCTCTCTCATGCAATAAGAGAGAAGAAAGCAAAAGTTTAACATTATAATATTGACCATATTGCCCTTGATAACATGCATGTTCTGCATGACAAAACTTGAGATGTTCACTCGCACATCTCAAGGTGAAATCCATAGGTACGCAGTGCGTATCGAAAGGTTATCACTCAATAAAATGTGTTATTTTCTTTTTCCTTTTATCTAGTGTAGAGGTGTTATTTAACATATTATGTCCGTTGCGAAAAAACTTATAAATAATTGCAACAAAATGTACAAGATTGTAATCACTTTAAACTTTTATAAACCGTAGAATAATTTTTGGGCACTAATTTAAACACTTAATTGTAATAGTTTAAAACCTTTAACTTTGTTTGGTTCAATTCTTGATAGCTACATTATACTCCCTTGGTTTCTCCCGGGTTATGTTGTTGGGGTGCCCAACTAACTCCCATGCTATTAGTCAAACCAAAGTAAGTAGGGCTGAAAAGGTTCATGGTTATCAAAAATATAGACTCTAATGTTCAAAAGTTATCTTATTTTTAGAAGTATTTAGCAAAAAAGAGAATATCTCACGGCTTATGATACAACTTATGATTTGAACCAAATCTCAAGTCTACAAATTCCACATTCGATTCTTCTTTAACAACTATGGATTGAACTTTGTCATGGATATCTAGGTTAGCATACCTAAATATATAGTTTTTTTCTTTTTAATTGTCGTATGTTTGAGATTTGGAAAGCGCACCGTCAATTGCTCTAAATCGAGCGTAATGGAAGAGTTTGATCCATGCAATCGACCCCAACTAATTTGTTGTTGCTGTTGTTGTGGGACTTGTTACAGACTCACAGTCTAATCGATGCAGAAGCTTGACGAAATAAGAAACTGACACTAATCCAATACCAAAATATGCTCAAAATAGAGCAAATTCTATTACCTTATCAACATTAAGCAAAAGAGTGTATAGAACACTGCGTATCACATATTTATGCAATAACCCTTATATCACATTAACAAGATGACTTAATGGCTTGTATAATAACGACTCGTATTTTACTATAGTGCTTATGGATATGTTTTATGATGTACTCTTGAGATTCTTACGCCACATCACGCTTGATGTTTGTATTTTATTGCGCTACTTATCCGATAAGTCACCTTGCATAATTAGCTTTTGGGATTTATAATTTCCTGTCATACTAGAAATTTAGAACTGACTTGTTGGAAACCTAGGTCTATGAAGCCTTTGCAGGATTTAAATTATTAAAATTGAGTGTATGGATATCAAAAATAAAAATAAAAAATAAAAATTGAGTGTATGTATTTCTTCCTTAATATGTTTACAAGTCCATACGATAGACTTAGTTTGACTAGTACGTTTTATTTGTTTTATATGATTGTTGAATGACAAATAAATCCTGCAGAATTACCTCAATTTTTGTTCAATGCTGGATTTTGTTGTAATGGGGAAATTATCGGAACCACTCAACCTAGACGTGTTGCTGCTGTTTCTGTTGCAAAACGTGTGGCGGAGGAATGTAATGTTGAAATAGGTCAGAAGGTTGGCTATTCAATTAGATTTGATGACATGACATCTAGCTCAACAAGGATTAAATATATGACAGATGGGTTGTTATTGAGGTGAGCAAGTTTGGTCTTATTTCAGTGGATAAATTAAGTGGGAAATACTAGAATGACACCCCAAAGCGCACATCGGAACACACATCCCCTAATTGACAACTGTGTTAAGCATCCTGAGGTGAATATGGACGGTTGGAGTGAGCCGTTGTGTGTTTGTTTGGGGTGTCATTCTAGCACAACTGAAATTAAATTAACAATTCCTCATGCAAGTGTGAGTTGATAAAGTATATATACCTATATATTCACTTTTTGCACTAAATCGAGCGCAATGAAAGAGTTTGATCCATGTAGCCGTTCCCAATTAATTTGGGATGAGGCTACGTTGTTGTATATTCACTTTTCACTCGGTTGTCCCTCTAACTTTGAGGTTTTTTTCAAGACAATCTTAAATGATTTAATAATTTAAATCATTCGGTAATTATGTGTTAAGGGACTCATGTCAAAAATATTCGATTATGCTCATCCATATGAATACCCTAGAGACCAAGCAGACAATGGTGTAGATGGACTACCTGTTCCTATTACTTACTATTCTCCACCTGAAAGCATAAGGAACAAGAAAAGGCTTTGATCAGTTTTGCTCTAACTTTGTGTGTTCCATACTTGTCAATTAATAACCCAATCATTCACAATATTGTCCTCTATTTGATGCCTTCTTTTCATTTACATCAATTGCCAAAATTTTTTGGACATGGAATACATTTCATGGGTGGAGAACTCCGTCTGAACTTGATCTTAAGTCTTTCATTTCCTTGCTAACTCTAGCGATTCTCTTCCTTTTCTACAATCTTTTGCTAGATTGCTTTTGCCGATGCCTCCCCAGACAACCTTTCCTTTTTTTTCCCCCTCTCAATATTTAAATGCTCATATAAATTTGAATGTATTTGCAGGGAAGCATTACTAGATCCATATCTCTCTAGATATTAAGTAATCATCATTGACGAAGCTCACGAGAGAACGCTCCACACTGATGTGTTGTTGGCTCTACTAAAAAATGTGCAAAGAACAAGGTCTCAAACTTCGTGTCAACTATATGATTATGGAAACATGAAGGTCGACCGTGGCATAATGCGTATGAGTGAAAATAATGCACAACGCTTCAGTCTTCAGAATAGATCCCAAAACACTAAATATCCTTCGTTGAAGTTGATTATCATGTCTGCAAGTTTGGACGCGAAAGGCTTCTTTGAATACTTTGGTGGTGCAAGAGTTGTTCATGTTCAAGGGAGACAATATCCTATGGATATACTCTATACTTGTCATCCGGAGCCTGATTATATAGTTGCAGTCTTCATTACTATTTTTCAGGTAATTTGACGACACTAATGAATTGTACTCTTTAATTTTAATTCCTTTCTGCCCTAACTTTATAATTTGTTACATAAAAAAGTATGGAATATAGTTAAAGTCTAGAATAAAGAAAACAATGGAAAGGAAAAAAAGGGGGGAACAAACCTCTACCTTGGGGATCGACATAATAAATATTGGTGTATTAATCTTTTTTTTTTTTTTCTTCTGTTCGCAACAGAAAGTATTTTGCATTTTGCTTTACCTTGCATCCCGAATCGGATTGATTCATTTTGTTGTCAATGGGTCTCATAAACTCCTATTTGTTTTGCTATTTTTCTATATGAAATTTACTTTGGCCCCAATCGTTCTTGACTTTGTGTGGGCTTTCGGCTATCTTGAATGTGTGGCTTCTTGTTATCAAGGTTCAAAACTTCGACTTCGCCTATGATTTCGCTTACTTAAAATTTGGAATTAATTCGAGGAAGTTAACTTCGACGATGAAAGTTTGAAAGAAAATCGCCGGTGTACGGAAGTTTACGGAATTTCACTTTAAATGCTAGAAAACTCAAGTTTTTTCGTAGAGATGCTAGAAATATACTTAATCATACAACAATACATAAAACTCATGTCACCGGAGGATATTCCGAATTTGAAGTATATTTTTAGCATATGCGAAGTTTTAGTTGAAGTTTGCTCAACTTCCACGAAACATAATAATTTTACTTCATGTTTTATTAACTTCCATTGATGTTTTCGAAGTTCGGTCGAATTTAGACGATGTTGAGTCGAATTTTTGCAATTTTTTTTATTGCCTTTGAACTTCGCTTCGCTCACCTCAAAATCGACAAACTTCGACGAAGTTTGTCGATTTTTTAAACTTTGCTTGTTTTTCTCCCCATAAATCATCAATCTATCTAACGCTGAGAATGGAGCCCTCTTCTTTTGATTGTTGGGAAAGCCGTTTTTGTTGGTGCCGTAATTTTGTTGAATGCATCTTATTTGCAAGTTGTTATTTGTAGAGAAATTTCAAATGAGTCCTTGCTTTTATCATTGGTATTGAACTCTTCTCCATTGAATGTCATGAGGTCCTTATTTTTACTATGTCACCTACTTTCCATGAAACTTTTTTCTGGGTAGCCTCAAGTTTCCTCCCTTCCACACTCTTCATTAATAGTCGGAGCCGACTTTCTCACAATTAAAACCATTAGCTGTTGACTAGTGGGTTATAAGCCCACTTAACTAGCTTACATGTTGCTTCTCTTTGCCTTGTGGAGCCTGTACGGTGATCACCTTCCATTGCATTGTGGTTCCACCAACTGTGTTTTATGCAACTTCTTGCCTATAAAAATCTCTCGTCGGAGGATCTGCATAATTGGAGTGCAATAAATGATCTCCCAATCTTAATTAAGAGGTTTTTTGGTCTTTTTTTTTTGAGGAAGAGAAAATATTTGGTCTCAATTAGCACTGTTCCCAACTACTTTGAGCCTTTCCCGTTTTAGAGTTCCTAGCATTCTTGTCCCCTCCATCTTCAACAGCTGTTAGTCACCTTAGCATACAACAACAACATAGCCTCAACCTCAAATTAGCCCATCACCTTATCATACTCTTGTAATATTCAACTTTGAACTTAGGAAAGGAATGAGAAAAATATACAGTAGTTCTTCAACATGGCTGTTATTGTATAACTTATTATATATGTCTATGTTATAGAGGTTTGGAAATGGTTAGCGGAAATTTGAGTGACTTGGTTAACAAAACCTCTTAACAAAATTTTAAGATTTAAACGAATGCCAATGAATTGGAGAAGCACTCTTGTACCAATCTTCAAAAACGAAGGAGTCATTTAAAGTTGTTCAAACTATTGAGGAATTTGACTAATGAGTCATACTATGAAACTTTGAGAGATGATACTTGACAAAAGACTTAGAAGGAAACAACAATATTAGAAAAACAATTTGGCTTCATGCCAGCAAGGTCCACTATTGAGGCGATTTTTCCTTTTAAGAAGATTGATGGAAAAATATAGAGAAAAGAAAAAAAGTACGTTCATACAAGGTTCGAAACTTCGACTTTGCCTATGACTTCGCTCACTTAAAATTCAGAATTAATTCGAGAAAGTTAACTTCGACAATGGAAATTTGACAAAAATTCGTTGGTGTACGGAAGCTTACGAAATTTGTCTTTAAATGTTTGAAAACCCAAGTTTCTTCGTAGAGATGCTAGAAATATACTTAATCATACAACAATGCATAAAACTCATGTAACCAGAGGATATTCCGAATTTTAAGTATATTTCTAGCATAGGCTAAGTTTTAGTTGAAGATTTCGTCAAAGTTTGCTCAACTTCCACGAAACATAACAATTTTACTTCATGTTTTGTTAACTTCCATCGATGTTTTCGAAGTTCGGTCGAAGTTAGCCAAAATTGAATCGAATTTTTACAATTTTTCTACTGCCTCTGAACTTTGCTTTGCTCACCCCAAAATCGACAAACTTCGCCCGAACTTTAGCGAGGTTTGTCGATTTTTTAAACCATGCGTTCATATAATATTTGTAGATTTAGAAAAAATATATGCTCGGGTTTTTAGAGATGTTCTTTAGTAGCTTCTAGAAAGAAAAGGAGTGCATGCTAAGTAAGTTGACACAATTAAAGATATCTACAAAGGGGTAGTAACAAGTATACAGACGTTTGGATGAACCACAAAAAATATCCCATTACAACAGGACTAATCAAAAGGATATACCATGGTGTATGTTATTTGCAGATGATATTGTTCTAGTGGACGAAAAAAAAGATGGAATAATAGAAAATAAGAACTTTGAAGAAATAAGTGAGAATCTAAAGGCTTTAAGTTGAGTATGACGAAAACTGAATACATGCATTGTGAGTTTATAAATACTAGGCATCAAGATGGAGTAGTAAATTGGGGGAAGTAGAAGTTCTAAAGGTGAACCACTTAAGATATCTAGGATCAATCATACGAAATGACGGTAACATTGACAATGACATCATACATAGAATTCAAGCTGGATGGAAGAAGCGAAGGAATGCAACATGTAATATCCCTACCAAGGTATAAGGAAATTTTTCTTAGAGCTGCAACTAGGCCTGCTATGCTTTATGAAAGTGAATGTCGGGCGGTAAAGAAACAACTACATAAAATTAAAACACAGAATTTTGGAATATACTTTTCTACTTATTTCATTGATTGGTTTGTACACATATATATATATATATATATATATATATATATATATATATATATGGAAATGTACATAAAATCTTCCTAGAAATTAGGATCTAAAATACAAAAGGAAACAAATCAAGACAACAACAACAACAACAACAACAACATAGCCTCAGTCCCAACTTAATTGGGGTCGGCTACATGGATCAAACTTTTCCATTGTGCTCGATTAAGTGCAATTGATGGTGAGCTTTCAGGACCATTCAAATCCCTCCTAATTAATGCATCCCATGTTAATTTTGGTCTACCCTTATGAAAATTAGAAACTAATCTAAATCCCACTGATTTAGGTAATTCTTTCATACTTTCCAACACTCCCCCTCAAGCTGGCGAATGTATGTCAAACATTCCTAGCTTGCATAGATTTGACTCAAAACCAGCCTTAAGTAGTGCTTTAGTGAGAATATCAACTTCTTGTGATCCAGTTGGCACATATGATAAACTAATCTTCCCATTTTCTAGCTCATTCTTGATGAAGTGCCTATCAATTCGAACATGTTTCATTCGATCATGTTGTATGGGGTTATGAACAATTGCAATGGCAGGCTTACTATCACTATATAACTTCATAGGATGTTTCAATTGAATATTCAAATCTGATAGTAGTCTTTCTAGCCAAATTAACTCACAAATACCTTGTGCAATGGCCCTATATTCTGCTTCTGCACTACTTCTAGCCACAACAATTTGTTTTTTACTTCGCCATGTGACAAGATTTCCCTAAAGCTTAGTGCAATAACCAGTGGTGGACTTACTATCTGTTAGGACTCTAACTCACAAGAAGGAACGAGGGCGATGCCTCGGTGATTTTATTGATAAAGGGGGATGAAAACCCCAAGTGAGAACTACACACACAAGAGGGATGAGCTAGAGGTCCTAGACCCTACCCAGAGAAAGAGTCACAGCTCCTCTCACCAGACGTGAACGTCAATCAACATTACTCAAGATACCCCCCCTGCTGTGAACAGTCACCTATAAGTACCTACATCACACCCCACACACACACACACACACACTCTTGCTCAGTCCCATCTGTGCCTCATTACACACAGACACACACCTCTTACACACCTAACAACTGTTACATAGTGGGCCCATTTGTACAGCCGAAGACCATTCTGGAATAGGAGATGATCCGGTAGTCTTCCTGTTCTTCCTAACGTACACCTTAGTGATTGGGGGTCTGTCCCTAGTGCTAACATTACTCCCCTCCTGGACAACCACCTTGTCCTCAAGGTGGAAAGATGGGAAGGAACGCCGAAAATGCTTGACTAACTCCCAGGTGGTCGCAGATTCGGGAAGGTGGAACCATTGGACCAAGACTTCAGGGCCAACATAAAGGTGACGATAAGCCAGTATGTATTCAGTTTCAGCCGGGATAACCATGGAGTCAGGAGACACGAGGGGAAGCACTGAGGAACTAGAAAATGATCCAATCACGCGTCGAAGTTGAGAAACATGGAAAATTGGGTGGATGGAGGCGTCCGGAGGTAATGCCAGGCAATAAGCCACAAGACCAAGCCGTTCCAACACACGGAAAAGGGCCATAGAACTGTGGACTCAATTTGGAATTGGTCTGGCGGGCGACCGTTTGTTGCCAATAGGGGCGAAGTTTAACATAAGCCCAGTCACCCACAGCAAAGGAAAGCTCGCGTCGATGAGCATCGGCCAATTGTTTCATCCTATTATGGGCAGCCAAGTCTGGTAGGACAGTATTCGAGGCAGTGCCGCAGCGCACCAAGGGTGGAGGGTCCCGACCGTAGACAATCTTGAAGGGGGAGCAATTGATGGCGGAGTGGAAGGAAGTGTTGTAGAAAAATTCAGCCCAATGAAGCCATAAATACCATTCCTTGGGGCGTTGATGGATGAAACATCGCAGGTAGGTCTCGACCCCACGGTTGACGACCTCGGTCTGACCATCAGATTGGGGGTGATAGGCCGAGCTGTGACGAAGGTGCGTATGTTGGAGCCGAAAGAGCTCGGACCAAAAACTGCTGATGAAGATTTTGTCCTGATCTGAGACGATAGTGTTGGGAAAACCATGGAAACGCACAATCTCCTTCAAAAAGACTTCAACAACTGTTTTGGCAGTGTAGGGGTGTTTGAGAGGGATGAAATGAGCGAACTTGCTTAGGCGATCGACCACCACAAATATTGAGTTAAACTCGTGAGATAACGACAACCCTTCAATGAAATCCATTGAAATATCCTCCCACACAGCTGTTGGAATTGGTAAGGGCTGCAGTAAGCCCCCCGGGGACAAAGTCTCATACTATTCCTTTGGTAAGTGTCACAAGAAGCCACAAAATTTTGCACATCCGACAACATACCCACCCAGTAAAATTCGGCTCCCAGCCGCTTGTAAGTTTTCAGGAAGCCCTCGTGACCCCCCATTTGGCTTGGGTGAAATTCGGACAACAGCTTAAACCGCAGGGCAGATGAGGAAGAAATGGCTAGTCGATTACGGTAATGCAACTGGCCACGGACCAGTGACCAACCAGGTTTGGACCCACGGCCCGCCACAAGATCATCCCGAATTTTGGCCAAAAAAGGATAAGCTCTAACGTCCGCGTCGATGGCTTCTAAATCCCACACTAAAAAGAAGGACAACGAATTAAGCTCGCCTGGAAACGAAAAACGCCCGACAAATAGTGTCGCCACTTCTGTACCGCAAGCACAATCGCCATCAGTTCACTTTCGTAAGCGACTTACAACGAGCACGGGGGGAAGGAGCTTGACTAAAAAAGGCAATCGGGCGCTCAAATTGAGATAACACTGCACCAATGCCGACCCCGGAGGCGTCAGTTTCCACGACAAAAAGGGCGTCGAAATCGGGAAGGGCAAGTACAAGAACTTCTTTCATGGCTTGCTTGAGTTGATGGACAGCCCTAGTAGCCTCGCCACTCCAAGCAAAGGCGTCTTTCCGTAACAACTGGGTTAAGGGGGCGGCCAACTTCCCGTAGTTGCGGACGAAACGGTGATAATAGCCCGTCAAGCCTAAGAATCCTCGAAGTTCCTTGGGTGATGAAGGTAAAGGCCAAGCGTCCATAGCTCGGACTTTGTCAGGGTCGGCCGTCACACCCGAGCCCGAAATAATGTGGCCTAAATACTCAAGACTGGATCTAGCAAAACAACCCTTCTTCATGTTAATAAAAGGAGAATGTAGCTTGAGGATAGAAAGCACCTGGCGAAGGTGAGCACAATGATCCGAGAGGGATGTGCTATACCCCAAAATATCGTCGAAGAACACCAGCACACAACGATGAATAAGACCTTTGAAGATAGAGTTCGTAAGAGCTTGGAATGTAGCCGGAGCATTTGACAGCCCAAAAGGCATAACCAAAAATTTGTAGTGCCCCTCATGTGTACGGAAAGCAGTCTTATGGATATCCCTCGCTTGGATGCGAATCTGATGGTACCCGGCACGAAGGTCCAATTTAGAGGAAATGCAGGCCCCGTGCAACTCATCGAGCAGTTCGTCAATATTGGGAATTGGAAACCTATCTGGAATGGTAACCTTGTTTAACACCCAATAGTCGACGCAAAAGCGCCAACTGCCATCCTTCTTTTTAACCAAGAGCACTGGACTGGAAAACGGGCTGGTGCTTGGTTGGATAATCCCCGAATGCAACATCTCGTTCACCATTTTCTCGATTTCAGTCTTCTGAATATGAGGGTAGTGATAAGGCCATACCCGCACTGGATCCGTCCCCTCTTTCAACACAATGCCATGGTCACAATCCCTTGGTGGGGGGCAGAGAAGAAGGCATTTGAAATAATAAAGGAAATTCATCTAACATTAACTGGATACATGGCTCGACCATTGGTAAGGAGGAAGCAGGCTCAGCAAATTCCACAGTACAACACTCAATGAGGAAGCACCCCAGTTCCGAATCAAGTGAACGTTGAATCGATTTGCAGGAAACTAAGGCACGGTGGAGATTAGGATCGCCAGTCACCGTGATCCATTTCTCGTGATAGAGGAAGGAGAGAGGGAGATTGGGCCAGTCGGCTGTCGTGACTCGATTGATTGTAACCATGACATTCCAAGAATCAAATCATGACCCCTCATTGCAATTGGAAAGAAATCCGCCTACACCGTATACCCCTGGAAACAGACGACGACATCGCGGCATACCCCTGACCCCGAAAGTCACCACCACCCACAAAGACCCCATAATCAGGGGTGGGGAACAAGGTATAGCCGAACGCCTCCACCAAGGCAGGGGAGATGAAGTTGTGGGAAGCCCACGGTCAATCAGGATGACCACATCTTTGTTCTGAACAACCCCTTGTACCTTAATGGTGTGAGGATCTGGAGACCCATCCACAGCATGGGACGTCAGCTCCAATTGCAATAACTTAGCTTGATCCACAGCCAGTTCAGGGGATGGCTCGTCGGGTCCTCGTCTGGTTCATCCCTAACTAACAACACGTTCAACACCTTCTTAGCACATCGGTGGCCCACAAACCACTTATCATCACAACGGTAACATAAACCCTGCTTCCGGCGAGCTTGAGCCTCGGCCTCTGTCAAACGTTTGGCCTTTGGAGGAGAAACGTTCGGTGTGACCAGTCGAGACGAGCTTGGAGTAGATGAATTGGAAGTCGATGGACTAACAGCGATACTTGGGCTCCTAGTGCCACTGGACTTGGACTGGGCCGACTGTTGGTCACGAGTGGGCCCTGATAATGTGTGTGAAACCCAACCAGTGGGCCTGTAGTCAGACTTAGTGGAGGAGCCCACGGAGCTGGAATGGGCTTTGGTTCCTGAGCCTGCTCCGAGCCCAAGTACATCTCCTTCGGCGAACTTCTTCTCAAACCGCACTGCACGAGCGATCACCGCCTTCAAGGACGACGGCGGATCAACCATCATCTCAACCCGGAGTCGATCTTTCAGTCCATTGATGAACGCTGCTACCTTTTGTCGCAAAGACAAGCCGTCCTGGTGCAGCAAGAGGAGCTCGAAACGCTTGCGATAGTCGTCGACAGTCGTTTCCTGTTTGATGGCAAGGAATTGGAGGGCGAGATAGAGGGGACCTGCTTCCGTGAATCGGAGTGAGAGTTGAGTCTTCAAATCATCCCATCATTCGAAAGGCTGAGCACCTTCCTCCGATTGCACCCAGATCTTGGCGGCACCAACGAGGTAGATCTGGGCGGCTCGTAGTTTAGACACCTCAGACATATCATGCAAAGCAAAATATTGCTCCGCCTGATTCAACCATACGACGATATCGTCTCCATCTCACGTTGGCATTTTGATCTTCCTCACCTCAAGACCAGATCTGTAAGGGTTCGTACCTCGAGAGACCTTATCCAGGATCGCCGAGCTCATCTGGAGCTCTGGATCATGTGGATCTGGCGGTTTCTCACAGCCGGGCTCCCCTATCTGCTATACCCCGCTCAACGTTGACCTATGCTGCTCACACAGGAACTCCAACTTCTGGGTTAGTGCTTGAAACTGGGACTCGATGGTCGATCGATGCACCTCCATCGCAGATCGAAGTTCATTCACTGACGATTCGGTCTTCTTCATCTCAGTTTCCATTGCATCGATCCGGGAATCGCCTTTGGGAGCCATCAACCTTGGTGAAGCTCTGATACCAATGTTAGGACTCTAACTCATAAGAAGGAATGAGGACGATGCCTCAAAGATTTTATTGATAAAGGGGGTGAAAACCCCAAGTGTGAACTATACACACAAGAGGGATGAGCCAGAGATCCTAGACCCTACCTAGAGAAAGAGTCTCAGCTCCTCTCCCCAGACGTGAACGTCAATCAACAGTACTCAAGATACCCCTCCTGCTGTGAACAGTCACTTATAAGTACGTACATCACACCCACCAACACACACACACACACACACACACACACACACACACACACACACACACACACACACACACACACACACACACAGTCCCATCTGTGCCTCATCACACACACACACACACACCCCTCTAACACCCCTAACAACTGTCTACATAGTGGGGCCCATTCGTACAACCGAAGACCCTTCTGGAATAGGTGATGATCCGGAGTCTTCCGGTTCTTCCTAACGTACACCTTAGTAATTGGGGGTCTGCCCCTAATGCTAACACTATCTTCTGTCGAACCAGCCCAATTTGCATCAGCGAACCCTTCTACTTCTCGGCTATTATTCTTTTTAAACAAGAGGCTCTTACCAGGTGTTCCCTTCAAATATCTAAGAATTTGGTCAACAACATCTTGATGCCTTTTAGTGGGAGCATGCATGAACTGATTGACCACACTAACACTATACGCAATGTCAGGCCTCGTAAGTGATAGATAGATCAGTTTGCCAACCAAGCGTTGATGGCGTTCTTTGTTTGTTGGAGGATCATCCTCATGAATGTTGTGCTTCCAATTCTTTTCAAGTGGTGTATTTGCAAGTCTACTACCCAATTTACTTGTCTCCTCAATAGATCAAGGGTGTATTTTCTTTGAGAAATGAAAATGCCCAACTTACTGCGAGCAATTTCCATTCCAAGAAAATACTGAAGTTGTCCCAGATCTTTGATCTTGAAATTGGATTTCAACAAGTTCTTGAGATTGGCCATCTCTTCATTGTCATCACCCGTGATAACAATATCATCAACATACACTATTAAGATCGACTTCTTCCCATCCTTGGACTGTTTTATGAACAAAGTATGGTTAGCTTGCCCTTGCTTGTAACCAAATTGTTTTATAACTGTGCTGAATCGGGTAAACCAAGCTCTAGGAGATTGTTTTAATTCATTAAGAGACTTTTTTAATTTACATAAAAAACTGGGTCTACTTGCCTCCTCAAAACCTGGCGGTAGCTTCATGTAAACTTCTTCTTCAAGTGTTCCATTCAAGAAGGCATTAGATACGTCCATTTGGTGTAGTTCCCAATTTAGATTAGATGCCATAGATAAGAGAACTTGGATAGAATTCAGTTTTGCAACTGGCGCAAAAGTCTCCTCATAATCAAGGCCATAAGTTTGTCTATATCCTCGAGCAACCAAACAAGTTTTGTATCTCTCTATGCTCCTATCTGAAGCAATTTTCACAGTGAAAATCCATTTGCAGCCTACTAGTTTCTTTCCTTTTGGCATGTCAACATTTTCCCATGTCATTTTTTTTAGGGCCTTGATTTCCTCCATGACTGCAACTTGCCATCTTGAGTCCTTCAAGGCTTCGTGTATATTGGTAGGGATTATTACATTATCAAGTTATAGATGAATGCCCTGTACTTGTTAGATAAATGACAATATGACAAATGATTGGAAATCGGATGTTGAGTACAAGATCTAACCCATTTTCTGAGAGCAATGGGAATGTCTGAATCATCTATTTGACCTGCACCTTCAACCGAACCTTGTGGTAGATCCTCTTCTAGTTCGGATGCTTGGTTTTGATGAGCAACTTGTGGTCTCCTTGAGTAAACAAGTAATTCACCTTGTTGAGTTTTCTGATTTGGTTCTCCCCCTTGGCCTAAGTCACTTACATATGTGTGTTGTTAGGACGATGGGGGAGATGAAGATGATGAAATGGGCAAGGAAATTGAAGTACAATCCAACATCATATTTGTTTTTTAATAGGTAGACCCAGCAGGCTCGCGTGTGGTCGTCTATGAAAGTAACGAACCACCTTTTTCCAGTCAAGTCAATGACTCGCAATGCCCCCAAGTATCACTATGAATAAGGCAAAAAGGTTTTGACTTAGTCATGTACATGATCCTTTTTCTTAGGTTGTTTTGCTAGAATGCATGATTCACAAGAAAACGAAGAAGGATCTTTATTGATGAACAACTTAGGAAACAAGTGTTTCATATAGGAAAAACTAGGGTGACCTAAACGTTTGTGCCATAAAAACACATCTGAACTTGATGAACTAGAAACCGAAAGAGATCTAGGTTCTTTAGGTGGTTGAGAACAATTAAGATAGTAAAGACCATTTTGTTCCTCAACATTGCCAATCATCTTCCCCCAAAAATGGATCCTGAAAAATACAACGATCACAAGAAAAGGTTACTGCACAATTTAGATCTTTAGTTAACTTACTAACAGAAAGAAGGGTATATCTTAAACTAGGAACATGAAGCACATTTTTCAAATGAAATCCATTGCAAACAACATCTCCGATCCCAGCTATTATAGACGTGTTTCCATTAGCCACTGAGACTTTCATGTTATCAACACATTTTAAATAACAAGAGAAAATACTATGTGAACCTGTCATATAATCTGATGCCCCGGTGTCAATAATCCACTCATCCACGACATCTTTTTATGACAAGTAAAAAGATGAAATAATACCTTGTTGAATCATGGCAGCCATGGGTGTGGAAGTTGATGATGAAGGATCTGAATTTCTTTGTTGGCTGAGAAGGGTCTTTAAAACCTCCATTTGTGCCGGAGTAAATGCTGCAGTATTTGTCTTTGTCTTTGCAACTGATTCAGCTACATGGACAGTTGGATTATTTCTTCTCTTACTGAGTGGTTTCCAATCTTGTGGCTTTCCATGGAGGTCCCAACAAGTATCCTTTGTTTGAAAATGTTTTTTACAATGGTCACACCATAATTTGTACTCATTTGGCTTAGAGAAAGAACGATTAGCGGCAAGAGCAGAACTTTGTGAATGATCTTCGTTGCTAAGGATAAGTGATGAGTGCAACATTACCTTTTTTCTGCTTTCTTCCTGTCTAACTTCAGAGTAGGCTTCTCGGAGTGAGAGCAGGGGTTTTGTTCCAAGAATTCTCCCACGTACTTCATCTAAATCTCGGTTCAGACCTTGAAAACAAATCAAATAATCGATCTTTCTCAATTACTTGATTGTAAAGTAGCCCATCATCTGTACACTTCCATGGAATCACATAAAATAAATCCATCTCTTGCCAAAGCTCTATCAATTTGTTGTAGCACTCCGTGACATATTTTGTTCCTTGTTTTGTGTTTTGAAGTGTTGCCCGGATTTCAAAACACTGAGAAGTATTTTCAAAATCTGAATACAGCTCTTGTGTCGCCTTCCAAATTTCATGTGCTGTTTTGTAGAAAAGAAATGTGCATCCGATTTGAGGTTCTATTGAGTTGATCAACCAGGCCATGACACTGGAGTTTTCAACTTCCCATGTCTTATAGCCAGCATCACTCGTGGTTGGTAAGATAGTTTCACCAGTAAGATAACCTTCCTTCCCTCTCCCTCGAACAACCAACAAAACATATTGGAACCATTCACGAAAATTTGACCCATTCAGTTCGTGTTGGATAATTTTGAATGAGTGGTTCACGTCTGATGAAGGAAAAATGGTTGTACCACTAGTATTCTTTGAAGAAGCTTTTGTAGTTTCTTCAATAGAACGTGGTAGACTAACTCCAGACATGATTTAGGTTTTCTTGGCCAGCAAGAAAGTCCGTCTCTGATACCATAAAACACATAATTTTGGAATATACTTTTCCGCTTATTTCATTGACTGGTTTGTACATATATATACAACTAGAATGTGGAACAACTATGGAAATATACATAAAATCTTCCTAGAAATCAGGATCTAAAATATAAAAAGAAACAAATCAAGACAAAAGGAAACAAATCAAGAATAACTGAAAATTAGAAACTAATCTAAATCCCACTGATTTAGGTAATTCTTTCCTACTTTCCAACAAAAATAAATGTAGCAAAATTAGGTGGATGTGTGGTAAAACTCGTAAAGATAGAATTATAAATGCATAAATTCAAAAACTCGTAGGTGTGACGACCCAAAACCTAAAACATCCGCCCCAGAGGCAATTTGGTAACCATGCAAACCCTACACCTACTCAACCTAGATAACTCTAAGTATAAAACTTAAGCTAAGAAACCCTAGCCACTTTTGGGCTCAAATCACAAAATGAAGAGATGAGAGTGTAGGAGTGCACAAGTGGTGAATTTGGGTGGATTTGGTGTTATACAACCAAGGAGAGCTCCTTTGAAGGTAAACCCCAACATCCATACCATCTATTTTCTTGATTTAGTGAGTTACAAACTTGGATTTGATTCAATAATGATGGAGAAATTTGTTATGGGTGTTTTGTTGTTGATTTGAGAGATTTTTGGACCCTTTAGTGGTGTTTATGAGGTTGCAAAAAGGGGAGCGGCGTCGACGCGGCACCGTCGGAAAGAGACGGCGGCGACTCGCCATCATCGCCGGAGGGAGGGCGGCTGACCATTGCCACCGTCGGACAATAGCAGAGGGAGGGGCCACCCCCCACCAACACCTTGAGCGCTGGGAAGAGCGTAGCAGGATGCTTTGCCCAACGCAAAAATCGAACCCCGGTCCTTAAACAAGGGGTCGGTTTGGACCCTGGCCACCCCATCCAGGGGCCGAACCGGCCCGACCCTAGCTCAGGTGAGGGTCGTAACAGTTTGAATTAGATTATAAGGAAAACGGTTAGGTTAGTGAAACCTAAGTTGTAGAGCTTTTAAAGTTTAAAGGTCAAGTTTAAATCAGACAAATCAATGGTATGAGACATTGGTTTAAAGTTGACTTAACATACAAAAATGATAAATCCTAGGAAGCGATGGGTTAAAAGAAATTTGACAAAAGATTTTCTTTCACGATTATTTGCTACCTAGTATATATAAATAATATATCGTTAAATATAAAGTGAATTGTCTTTCCCCACTAGTTTGATTGTCTCTGACGATATCCGCGACCGGATGAGGAACTTGAGTTCCACAAGACGAGGGAATGACAATGAATGACGCAAGAAAATCGAGGCGCTCTCTTTTTGAGATCCCACACGCGCTTCAAGGATGTCTGCAACTACTGCTGCGAGAATGAGTAAGCTTCGATTGGAAACTACGTGGTGTGATGCGCCTATACTTAACGGTAGTGTTGCAAATAAAAAGTTTTAAACAAGAATCATGAAACTTGAAAGGCAGTGAGTCGCCACGCTACATACGTAAATGGAAGTAGTGATGTGATAACACTTTGAGAAGTAAGTCAGACACTTGAAATTCTAATAAAACGGTTAAAATTGATGATACCTTGTTGAAAAGGAAGTTATTGATCTTAGCAAAGGTACCAATAAATCTTGGTCACAAACATTAAAAAATAAACTAGTTTAGCTATAAAGCTAAACTTGAGAACTTAATTCAAGTTAGGAAAGACACATGTACTCTTAAACGTCTAACTCTTGATTAGAGATGCGAACTATTAATCTATAATTCGACTAGAAGGTCATTAATATGATATGACTTCTGTTGCTATGTGTAATCTATTCTCCTCGAAAAAAATGAGTCTTTCGACTATATTGGACCATGATTTTTGTGGTGTTTTTAGTTGATGTTTATCGTACTTTATGAAGTTTTTAAGGAAGAACTCTACTTGTTTTACAAGATTTGAAAGCATAATCAAGTGTGAAAGGAAACGACTTATTTTTCTTGGTGTTCAAAAAATGAAGTGAATAGACTTCTATGTATTTCAAAGATTTGTCGTCGTAACTTCACTTTGGTCTTTACAAAATGAGTTTTACTCTGATTCGACAAACATGCTTGAGATTTTTTGAATGATTGATCTTATGATGGTTTAGGCTCAGTTCGGGTTGTGTGCAAGAGTTTTACTGAATTTGAAGGTCTTTTACTTAATGAAAATGCAAAGTATAAGTTTGGACCTAATTTATTGTCTTATGGGTGGAAATAAAAACCTTTGTGTGGTTATGATTTACTCTTTAAGTCGCATCGACCGAATTGATTTGAAAAGACATTTACAGTCGCTCGAAACCCGAGGATGGATTTAGATTTTTCCTTTGAAAATGAGTTTAACTCGATGTGAAATTGAGTTTTTGATGAAAACACAAAACTTTAAAAGAGTTTCGATTCAAAATTTACTTCTTGATAATAGAATCACGTTGTGACGACCCCTCTCCTAATCTAGGGCACCGCCCGGCCTATTCCCGTAATTAAGCCCTAATCCTATCCACGCAGGACTTAATTACGTATTAGTCAGCCTTTACAACCTAAACGCCTTTTTTCTCGTGTTCAGAATAAGTAATACACTAGTCCTACCAGTTTATAAAATTTAGAGTTAATTAAAACTTTTTATTAAATTAATTATTTAGCGGCAGTCTTATTGATTATGCGGAAGCAATTAGTAATTTATGCGGAAGCCATTTATAATTATGCGGAAGCCATTTAAAAAATCCTAAGTGTGGAAAACCAAGAAATGACATCACATATATAAAATCCTCAAAATGCAGTGAAACAGTAAAATAGTCTAAGTCAGGTCGGTGAACTAACGCTCAACCCAATATACAACCCAAATAGTATCTAAAGACATATATAACATATATAATCAAAATACCAAAAGAAGACCTACAATCGATGCAGTGACGCGCCGCTGGCTCAGAGATAATCGCCGATCTTCTCCTTGCCCGGCCTGCTGGTAGACGGCTCTGCACCCACCGTCATCAAAAGGACGGTGAGTACAAGAATAAAACAGTAATCCCCGATGACAAGTTTAATTTGCATTTCCAAATATTCAAATGGTATTTAAAAGCATATAAATGGAAAAACTAGAAAATAAACCATACAACAACAACAACAACAACAACATAGCTTCAGTCCCAAATTAACTGGGGTCGGCTACTGGAAAATAAACCATATGCGAGTAAATACCAGAGTTAAACAAGTGATACTGACACTAGGCTAAGTAGTGGTGATTTAGGTCCGGTTGGCAGTGAACCGAGTCACTCCGACTCAATAATCATATAGCACAAGAGACTTTAACCCAAGTGTTACCAGGGACTCTAACCTCGGTGTGTAGACCACCTCAGGGACTCTAACCCCGAGTGTCATACAGTGTCAGGTAACATGTGCCGACATCCCCAGGGACTTTAACCCTGTGAGTCGCGCACACCTCGATCGAGTACGAGACCTAAATGCGAAAACTACTTTTAATTTCAAGAAATACCAAGTATGGATTATCAAGGCATAGGCACATCTACATACCTAAACAAATAAGGAATACAAGTCCACTTAAACATTTATAAGATATTCACTAGCCTAATAGCATGCTATTTATCATTCAATTCACATTTAAAACAGCAAGAATAAACATAGCATGGGATAGAATCAATGAACCAAATCAAATGAATGGATATCATGCAAAGTAGACTCATCAAGTGAGCATAGACACAAATAACACATGATATAAGAATACAAAGGCAAAATAGTCAAAAGGACTATGCAAGGACAGCAATTAATAGAAATGAAATGCCAAGTAAAGTTGCCATTGGCTATACTCAGTTATCATTCAAATCCCCTAGCCAAATCCGACCTCCCGACACTCCAATTCGTGCACCCGGACTCCCGAGAACCTTCCTTAAGTTCCTGGTATGATTAAGTATGTCTTAGAGTGTATTTAGACTGTTTAGTGTGAGTTTAGGTTGAGTTAAGGTGTTAGACTTAGTTAATGGGTCTAAGTTAGGTTATGTGTTTTGCTGTGAAACTGCAATTAGAATTGCAAAATTTTGCAATTCTGCAGGCCAGAATTTTTTCAGGCAAAATTCTGCAGTGAAACTGCAATTCAAAATATCAAAATTCTTCAATTCTGCTGGCCAGAATTTTGCAATTCTGCAGGCCAGAATTTTGCTGCAGTGAAACTGCTATTCAAAATATCAGAATTCTTCAATTCTGCAGGCCAAAATTTTGCAATTCTGCAATGCATGCCAAGCATTTGTTCAAGAACATACAAACTTGGGAAAATTCATAACTTTGATTTTTCAAACTGAAATTCGAAGGCACTAGTGCTATCCCTAGTGTTTTTCGACAAGGATTTCGAAAATGGGTTTAGATTTTGCAAATAAACACCTTAACATGGCTGATTTTCACAAAATCAGTTTCATTCCTTGAAAACCCCATTTTTGAGCAAAAACTTGTAAAATCTGAAAAGGAGACTTGAGATTTGATTTGAATGTGTTAAATGCTTAAAATCAGTGAAACTAGACTTAGAAATAGTTTATAATTGAAAACCCCATGATTTAAAACCCAAAAACCCCTAATTTAGATGTATGAAATTGAAGAACACATTACCTAGGTTGTAGTTATTGTTGGGTGTTTGATTCTCCAACTCTTGATGATGAAAACAGCCCTTCAAACTCCCAACTTTCCAGCAATTACTAGATTTCCAGCAGCTCTGTATTTTATTTCCTTTGTTTCCAACATGCAAAATGAGAAGAATGCACTAAGGTGGGTTTATATATGTTTGAGTTTTCATCTAATGTGTACCACCCATCTCCATGACATCTTGTGGCTCTCATTCACTCCTACTAACCCACTAATTCCAACTCACTAACACAACATATTGACACACATATCATGGGAGTGTGTGCTAGCGTGTATCCTGAGGTAAGTTTAAGTGTTGTAGATTTTTAAACCAAAACTATAGGGCTTTAATTTGATTTACATTAATAAACACAACCATAGGCTTATAAATAATTCCTTAATTCATATTAATATTAAATAAGACTTACCAAAATGCTAACTACCCAGTTCCCCGGTCGCACATAACTCGAGGCGCGTCCCCGCTCTCGTCTCGACGCCTACAACTGTACAAACCGACTTAGTAAGTCTACACAATACATGACACTAGACATACATCAATACAAAAATACAATATACCTCGGCCACGTGCCTCAGTCGTTGCGCGTTTCACGGTGTGGGTCCCACGTCACGGGTCGGTGATCCTAATTAAGGAATTAAAATGGGGATTAGAGATTTGGGCCGCGACACACGTTTCCTCGAGTTTTGATCGATCTTGTACAAAAGAAAGAATACCTCAAGGGGTGGGACCCGCTCAACTATTCCCCCAGGCACGCGGTAGCGCGACCCGTTTGAATGTAGGATTTTTTTTTCCATAAAATTTCATATATCCTTGCGTGCTTGAGGTCCTATGCGAATCGCCTTGCGAATATAAACAATTCAAGACACATTCACATCATCGACAAGTCATATATTAATTCCAATTTATTTTTGTCTCGCTGGTCGTCGCTCGGCGTGAGGGTCGAGGGGTGGGACTTGCCCAATTCTTCCTTTGGGGACGCGGTAGCGCGCCCCGTTTGAAGGTATGATTTATTTTTATTTTATTTCATATGTATATATATATATAGAAATATACATATATATTATTTATATGTACATATATAATTTATTATTAATACTATTTTTTATTTTTTAAAGGTTTAGAGGCCAAATTGGCCCCAGAAATCCGGTCTAGTACGGCCCTTGGATGGGGTGGCCAAGGGTCAACTGACCCCTGGTTTAAGGACCAGGGGTCGATTTGACCCTTGGTCATTCGCTGGTGAGGAGGTGGTCCCTCCCTTCGCCACTTTTTGTCGGTGCCGCCCTCCCTCCGGCGACCATGACGAGTCACCGCCGTTTCTTTCCGACGGCGCCATGTCGACGCCTCTTTTTGGGGTTCTCCAATCTCATAAACACCACTAAAAGGCCCTAAATCTCTCAAATCAACAACAAAACGCCCAAAACAAAGTTTTCCATCATTATTGAATCACTAAATCAAGAAAATAGATGGTATGGATGTTGGGTTTACCTTCAAAGGAGCTCTCCTTGGTTTTATAACACCAAATCCATCCAAATTCACCACTTGTGCACTCCTACACTCTCCTCTCTTCATTTTGTGATTTGAGCCCAAAAGTGGCTGGGGTTTTTCTTAGCTTAAGTTTTATACTTAGGGTTATTTGGGTTGAATTAGTGTTGGGTTTGCAAAATTACCAAATTGTCCGTGGGGCGGATGTTTTAGGTTTTAAGTCATAGTAGGGGTACCACCAGTTGGCTCAAAGATTAGGGAAAGACGGTTGCGGTGGTTTGGACACTTCCAAAGACGGCCTACAAATGTCTTCACTAGAAAAATCGACACATTAGAGCTGAAGAAATTGGACGATGTAGGGGTCTACCGAAGCTAACTTGGGACGCATTGATTAGGAGGGGTTTAAAGGGCTTGGAAAGCACACCATCAATTGCATTAAATTGCGTGCAATGGAATAGTTTGATCCATGTAGCCAACCCCATTTAATTTGGAATTGTATATGACTATGTTATAGATTCTATATAAATTGCCTACAAACGTCACATCCACCAGTAGATCAAGGCATGTCTTTTTTTTTATAAATTATGAGGAAATTCTTAAATCTTTTGTTAGTACTTGTTGCAAGATGTTCATTGGGTGAAGACATGATGGATTAAGAGGCTATGCTCTTATTTTACTGCAATTATGAACACTAGTGAGATACGAGGGTTTAAGTAACTTGTTGGAAAGTCTTTTTGGCTTATATTGTGGTCCGACTTTCCAAACAAGAGGAACACAAACAACTTGTAGCCAGTGGAAGAATTTTGAAACAACTCATTATTTCTTACCATATTACAAGTTTATCTATGTTTAGGGAAACCACATTGAAACTTGTAGAAACCAATATGACTAGAAAGTTCCTTTAGCAACAAAAAAACTCCGTTGGATATGAGAATAATGACTGGTTGCTTTGTTGGAAAAAGATTAGAACAACGACTGATTGAGACTAAAGTGAGAAATGTATGTCTCTTGATAATTTATTAGAAGGATGTACTTCAATAAAATTTCAATCATTTTTGAAATCAATGTGCTTTTCAAGTCAATTGTATCTTTAAAGTTTGAATAATCTAAATTTTATGGTAGATAGCTGTTCCTTGAAAAGATTGTTAGTTTACAAGTTAATGATGTTTGTTCTTTTGATTAGAAAATTAATGAGGCTTGTTGGATAGTTGTGCAACATTTTCAAGTGCAAAATTGAGTGAATTGGGTTAAATTTTTGGCATGTTTTGTTGGTCCATTGTCCATACTAGTTAAAAGGACTCACTACAGTGCTTCAGAAATGTTGCGGCAGAGTTCTATCTTTGGAACGCTTAATAGAATCATTCTTCCATTCATTTTCTTTTCCAATTTTTTTGTTCCAATTTTCTTGATCCTAGTATGAAGCCTATGTCACTTTCTTGTGTTAGATTCATATGGAATAAGGTCCAGGTGATATACTTGTATTTTTGACTGGACAAGAAGAGATAGAATCTGTAGAAAATATTATTGAAGAAAGATTCTTGAAATTACTTGGAAGCGATCTGAAACTAAAAGTTCTTCCAGTATTTTCTTCCCTTCCTTCAGAGCAACAAATTGAAGTCTTCAAGCCAGCTCCACCAAGGCATCGGAAGGTACTCTCTGCGTATTATTATTTTCCTTGTGCATATTAATGGGTGTGGAGAGTGGTATTAATTTGTTATAATGCAAGTTAGTGGGTATTCCTTAATGAAAGAGAGAGATAAAGGCCGCATTTCAAAGGAAGAGTTTTATAGACTTTTATTTTGTCTTAGAAGCATGAAACCACATTTTTCTTCCTATAAACAAACCCATGTTACATTCTCTTAACTTACACCATTTCTCTTGGTGCACTGTCCAAATGTTCTTTTTATTGCATAACAATACATAGACAATACAACAATTATTCATATGCAGTGAGAGTTGCATAAAACAAAATACTAGTAGATTATGGAACTTCATAGACATGTTAGTCATTCAAATTCTCTTTTATAGACTTTGTTGTTTCATATTGAGCTTTCTTTGTCTCCTCTCCTCCTTTGAAAGCTTTCTTGGCCGGAAGCAACTTCAAATTAATCAAGCTTTTGGTAATGGTTCAAAACTACGAATGCATTAATACCCAAAACTTGTTCCAGCTAACCTGTGCATTAATTATGTTTCTTAATGCTTTATTGTCTTGGCAGGTCATATTGGCAACAAATATTGCTGAGACATCAATTACAATTCCCGGAATTAAGTATGTAATAGACCCGGGACTGGTCAAAGCGCGCTCATACAACCCACGCATAGGGATAGAGTCATTAAATATTGTTCCAATATCAAAAGCTCAGGCACTTCAAAGGAGGTAGGCTTCTTGAATATTGATCTCTGATATTTTGGTAGATTCCCTCTTGATTATGACTTCTTTAAAATTCAACTTTGTTTAGAAGTCCTCATCATGGAGTTGGAAGGTTCTATTTTTTTTATTCTTGGTCGAGACGGACGACGTTGACACTAGTTAATTCTAAGGGAAAAAGAAGTCAACTCCAAAGAAACAACAACATCAATAACATCAATTCCAAATTAGTTGGGAACCGGTTACATGAATTAAACTTTTCCATTTCGCTTGATTTGATGCAGTTGATGGTGTTCTTTCAAAATTCTTTAAATCCTTCCTAATCAGTAATCAATGCGTCCTAACTCCTAAGTTATCTTAGGTCTACCCTTAGACCGTTGAATTTCTTCAGTTTCAATAGTCTCGAGTTTTTTCTAACTGGGGCATTTGTAGGTCGTCTTTGGATGCATCCAAACCATAGGTCCATAGCAAACACCCTTCCCTAATTTTTCGCGTCGATTAGTTTTACTCCTACTTTTTTTTGAATCTTCGTATTTCTTATTCTATCTTGGCGAGTTTTACCAGACATCTATCTAAGCATCGTCATTTCTACTACTCATTTTATGTGGTATTGTTTCTTTATTGCCCAACATTCTCTTCCATAACGCTCATAGTTGACCTAATTGCAATTTGTAGTAATATAAAGTTATCCTCAATCTCATATTACACCTATTGTACTCCACTTCTTTCATCCAACTTAAATTATATGTGTTACATCATCCTCAATATGACCATCTTTTTGTATCATTGATCATAGATATCTAAAAATGGTTCACCTAAGGAATTTTTACTTCTAATTTTACAACTCTATTATCTTAATGTCTAGTATTTGTAAACTTAGAATGTTGAATGCATGTATTCAGTTTTAATCCTACTCAACTTAAAGCCTTTAGTTTCTAATTTATACATCCAAAGTTCTAATTTCCTATTTACTCCATCTCTTGTTTAGTCTTCTAAAGCATTATCGTCTGCAAATAAAATACACCATGGTCTATCCTCTTGAATATGCCTATTTAGTTGATCCATAACCAAAGTAAATAGATATGGGCCTTGATGTAGTTCTATTGTGATACGGAATCCTTTTGTGGTTCCTCCAATTGTTTTTGTACTTGTTACCCCTCCTTCGGACATCTTTAATAGTGTCTATGTACCTAATATGCACACATTTTCTTTCTAAAACCCTCCCTAGAATATCTCTGGAATCTTATCGTATGCTTTTTGGTAGAATGCGCTCCTTTTTCTTTAGAGTCTTACTTATTAAAGTAGAAAGCTGTAGTATAAGAACAAGTTTCTAACTGCATGGTGATTAGGGGAATGGTTGGCCACATTTCAATATTCAAGTCCTTATCCTTGCCCTTTTGAAATATACTTGGGTTGAAGCTTAACCATTCTTTTTTCCTGATCTTTTTTGACGTTGAGCCTCATGGAACTTTGTTCCTATGTGTTCAAAACAACTTTGGTCATACAAACGAATCAAAAGAATTAAAATTTCCTTAGAAACAAATCCAAAGAATTTAAATTTCCTTCATGTGCTCTAGCCAATATCCTATTTAAAGAGTGCTCTGGAGTAGAGTATACGGTCAAGACCTCTCTTGGCCCCAAAAGGGCCAAAACCAACAAGAAGAGCTCAACTTGAGGTTTTCATTCAAGTTAGCGAAGTTATTTTATCCTGATTCAACCAAAGTCATACCATATGCAGGGAAATTTCTTGTTGATCCACTATGAATTGAACGAAATCGAACCGACCTGGTTGATGCTCCCAATGGCTTATTCAGTAAGAACTATAAATTTGGAGATTCATCCTGAATCTTTGATGTGTTTACAACAACACTAAAGCCTTAATCCCAAATTAGTTGGGTCAGCTATATGGATCTAACTTTTCCATTGCGCTTGATTTAGTGCAGTTGATGGTGTGCCTTCCAAGTCCTTTAAATTCCTCCTAATTAATGTGTTCCAAGTTAGCTTCGGTCTACCCTTGCATCGTCTAATTTCTTCAATTTCTATTTAGTCAAGTTTTCTAACAGAGGCATTTGTAGGTCGCCTTTAGAGGTGTTCAAACCACCTCAACTGCCTGTCCCTAATTTTTGGGCCAATCGATGCACCTACTTTTCTTTGAATTTATGTAGTTCGTATTCTATCTTTACGAGTTTTACTGAATGTGTTTATGGCTGAAACAATAGCACCAACACCACCACCAACGACAACAACAACATAGCCTAAGTCCCGAATTAATTGGGGCTGGCTACGTGGATCAAACTCTTCCGTTGTGCTCGATTTAGTGTAATCGATGGTGAGCTTTCCAAACCATTTAAATCCCTCCTAATTAATGCATCCCAAGTTAATTTCAGCATACCCTACATCGTCGAATTTCTTCAGTTTCTATTGAGTCAAGTTTTTTAGTGGAGACATTCGTAGGTTGTCTTTGCAGGTGTCCAAATCATCGTAACCGCCTTTCCCTAGTCTTTTTGTCAATTGGTGCTACTCCTACTTTTCCTTGAATTTATGTATTTCTTATTCTATCTTTATGAGTTTTATCACATATCCACCTAAGCATCCTCATTTATGTTACGTTCATTTTATGTAATTGTTATTGCTTTACCGCCCAACATTCACTTACATAGAGCATAACTGGCCTAATCGTGGTCCTTTAAAATTTTCCTCTTAACTTGTTAGGAATATTCCAATCACAGATCACACCTGTTGCATTCCTCCATTTCTTCCATCTTGCTTGAATTCTACGTGTGACATCATTCTCAATATTACCATCACTTTGTATGATCGATCCAATATATCTAAAGTGGTTCACCTTAGGAACTTTTACTTCCCCTACTTTTACCACTCCATCATCTCGATGTCTAGTATCTCTAAACTCACAGTGCATGTATTCAGTCTTCGTCCTACTCAACTTAAAACCTTTAGATTCTAATGTATTCCTCCAAAGTTCTAATTTCCTATTCACTCAATCTCTTGTTTCGTCCACTAGGACAATATCATCCGCAAATAACATACATTATGGTATATCCTCTTGAATATGCCTAGTTAGTTCATCCATAACTAGAGTAAAGAAATATGCGCTTAAAGCCGATCCTTGATGTAGTCCTATTGTAATGGAAAATTCTTTAGTGGTTCTTCCAAATGTTTGTATACTCGTTACTACTCCTTCATACATATATTCAATAGTATCTATGTATCTAGCATGCTCTCCTTTTCTTTCTAGAACCCACCAAAGAACATCTCTAAGAATCCATCATATATTTTTTTTCTAAATCTACAATATCATACGAAGGTCTTTTTTTTTTCTCTATATTTTTCCATCAATCTTCTTACAAGGAAAATCACCTCTATAGTAGTAAAATCTGTGAATAATTAGTAAAACATTTCAAGATTCAGTTAGTTGGCAGCAATTCACTCGTACATAGTGCAGTTTCTTCTGTTTTCCAAATCTTGAAGTTTATTTTACTTAATTCTTGTCTTATCCTTGTAATATTGGATTAAATATAATGTAGACTGTAGTGCCAATAGTTGGAATGGACGTAGTAGAGATAGCGAGGCATATATTCATTTGTAGCTGCTACTCTTCTTATATTGGAATCACCTTTCTCCTACTTTCTTTATAATTTTGACTGAAAAAAGGTAAAAAAAATTGTGCTTTCAGTGGTGCCAAAACAGGAAGTTGACTTATATTTGATTCCGTGGTCGTGCAGGGCGTGAAGGACCTGGGAGATGCTACCGTTTGTACCCTGAAATTGAATTTGGTAAACTTCCAAATTCTACTATGCCTGAGATCAAGCGATGCAACCTCTCTAATATAATACTACAGCTCAAGGCTCTAGGTATCGATGATATTATTAGGTTTGACTTTATGGAAAAACCATCAAGGTAATCGAGGAACCAAACCGTGTGTAGTTATTTTAGTTGGACCAGTTGTTTACTTAGTTTGACCAGTTAGTGATATAGTTGTCACCGTCACTGTTGTCGCAATAAGCTTCTGCTAATTCTTCTACTTTCTTGTTTGTCATCAGTGTTACCGGGAATGTTAGTAAGACACGGGCAGTTAGTTTAGAATGTGATGGGATTCCATTGGATGGTTAGCGAGCACATAGTATCATTTCTTTTTGTATGAATAGATACAAAAATACATACATGTATGTTTATTATGCGTGTGTGTGCATACATATACGTATGTGGCTTATGCAAGCTCTGTCAACTACATTTAATCAAGCGGAGTGGAAGAGTTTGATCCATGTAACTAACCCCAACTAATTCATGATTGAGGGTTTATCGTTTTGATTTATGTATCTCTATAAATCAAAATTCACTATCACAAGATTTCATATGGGTGAGAAGTCTCATTTTTCTGATAGTGTCAAATTGTAATGTAAACATGGAAATTGAAATTGTGCTTGCGTATCTTCCTCTTGATTTTAAATATTAACTTTTACAGCAATCCTGTTTTAACATTTCATATGCCTTCAATTTTTTCTTAGAATCTGGCTGTGTCAAAGTGTTTACGACTTCTGTTTATTGAGCAGGGCAAGTATTGTGAAATCATTGGAACAATTGTTTTTGCTGGGTGCTTTAACAGATGATTACAAACTCTTAGATTCAGTCGGGAACCAAATGGCTAGTTTACCCTTGCACCCGATTTATTCAAAACCTCTAGTCTTAGCCAGTGATTTCAACTGCATGGAAGAGATGCTGATAACTGTTGCAATGCTTTCAGTAGAATCAATATTCTATAGTCCTCGAGATAAGTTGGAAGAGGTACGTAGGGATTGTATAGCGAATTTGCATTTTATTTTTGTTTGACTTCAAGTATTCTTTTTTCCTGCTCATAAAGAGTTTCTCACTGTATATTGCTTGAAACAATTGACTGCAACCATGATCGCATAAATCAAGCGTGTTCTGAAGCATTTTATGTTGAGCTGATATCTTTGTTTTGTGCAAGACAGTTGCCAGATTCAAATGCTGTAGTATGTCTTAAAACTTCTGATTTCACTGATTGTGCAGCAGTCAATGCGAACCTATAAGCATTTGAAAGCATTTTAAACATGAAACTGGTGAAGGAATTAGAGAAAAAGTTGCTTTTTAGTTTGTAACCATTTGCTGTCGTTTTTCATTATGATAGAGACCTTGCATTATGTTGGTATTTTTCTTTTTACCTGTTTGGTGACTTTGGGGAGAAAACAAGGTAATCATGAAGCATTTGCTAGTGTTCTAGATAGGCCAGCACATTTTTTTTTCTTGAATGGCATACTTCTAGACCCTGGCTATTACATTTCCTCTTTGTAGGCAACAAATGCAAGGAAAAGGTTTTCAAGCATAGAGGGTGACCATCTAACCTTATTGAACGTTTATCGGGCTTCTTCTGAATTTGTGGAGAAGAGAAAATTCACTGGCTATAAAGGAAAAATAGCTGGAAAAAGCTTGGTCAAGTGGTGCAGGGACAATTTTATCAATAGCCGTTCTTTGCAGCATGCTCAAGACATTCATAGGTTAAACTATATCCATTTATGTTTAATTCGCTCATGTGGACGTGGATGAGATGGTCTTTTGGCATCAAGTTCTTGTTTCCTGTTTCAATGAGTAGACATGGAATTGTTGCAGATAGAATTAATTTTGTTCCCCTCCCATGCCCCCTTTTTCCGTTCCTGTCTTTGTCTTTACTATTTGTTCCTTTTTTTCACAAATTTCTTGTAAATAAATGGGAATAAGTGTAGTGAGTCCACACTTCAAATTCATAAGTATGATTAAGATGTGTAGATGAAATTGGGGGACTAGATTATGTCTAGCACATTTGAAAGTTCTTAGATTAGATCCACTTATTAATTATTTTAGTAATTATGGAATCTAACAAATACTTTTTGGGTCCAATTTTTCAGCCAAATACGTGGTCGGATTGAAAACATGGGCCTGCGCATTGCTTCATGCGGTGATGATATGACCCAGTTCCAAAGGTGCCTTGCTGCTTCATTTTTCTTTAATGCAGCTCTGAAGCAACCTGACGATTCATACAGGTTTGTACCTCATTCTGATGGAATATTAGGTAGTTTTAGTGGGAATAACGTGTTTGCTAAACCTTCACGTTTCATTCCTTTTATATGGTATTCCTTCCTTATTGAGATACTAGCTCGTCGCAGAAATATCTTATTTCCTTATTGGCCATGGAGGAAAAGATTCTTTTATTCATCGTAGACTCTGTATAATTTTCTTTTGTGTTGTATTTATCATCATATTTTGAAATCAGTTTCTCAAAATATGTTGAATAATAACTGACAGGACATTGGCAAGTAGTCAGACGGTTCAAGTCCATCCATATTCAGTTTTATTTCAGAGCAAAAAACCAGCAGATTGCTTAATCTTCAATGAACTGGTTCGAACAAATGTATCCAACAAAGTCATCTATATCCGAAACGTCACTACAATTGATCCACTTTGGTTAGCTGAATTGGCTCCTCAATATTATGCCACACAAGATTAAGCTTTGTAACTCGGAGGTAAGAGTCATTTTCGTTCTGTACTTCTGTGCAAATTCTTTTGAATTTACTTGTTTTATGTACTGGATGCTATTGACTGAAGGGTTGGACTCTTTTTGTCTTGGTTTGCATACGTGTTCCAAAAAATCGGCATGTGACCCTCGTGATCTCATTGACCTGTTTGTTAGTGCTTGTGAGGAAGAGGGTTAGCTGCGCCTTTATTTTGATTTCTCTTCTCTTAAATTAGTATAGAAACTGAATTTCGGTTAACAATATGGACTCCCTCAACCTTTGGACCAAGGAATAAGTTGTTTCAATAAAAACAATAACATTTGAGACTAAAATCAATACACACATACATATGATAAGATGAAGAGAGTTCAAATAATTTAAATTGTTGTCGGTAGAAAATCAACGTAGAGGTTATAACTCTATGTACATCTAATAATGACAAAAAAAAAGAAGAAAAAGAAACTCTACATCTAATGAGAAGTTGAGGTGGTCTGTGTCCTCCAATCTCTAAAAATAGTCTAAATGCTATACTATTTGGAAGTGGTTAATAGCCTACTCTCAATTTACCAACTAGTTGATGTAGGACTATTCTCACATCTCCAACTCTAAGTTTGGCTATCAATTTGCTTAGTTTGAAGTCAATTATAGGCAGTGTCATATGTTGTTATTTGTTAATGAAAATAATGTAATTTCATATTCTAATGAGAACTAATCAAATTCAGTTTGTTAATTTCCACTATTGTAAAATGCAATCTAAAAGCCAATAGCTATTTTAACCTAGCTGGTCAGCACTCTAATCAGTTAGCTTGTTCTTAAAAAGACTCTTACTGTAGGGTTTAGTTGGTTGCTTTGAAATTTTAACTAATTGCGGCTTTAGGAACTAATTAGCTAGCATTATCATTTAATAAACCACATCAAACTTCTGCCAAGTTACTCTAGTACTCCTGATTTAAGAATACTATAAAAGCATATTCGTTACTATACTCTTCCGAAAAAATATATATTTTATGATATTATCCATGCGAAACGAATTCTGATTAAAAAATTTAACCACGCTGAACCAGGAGGTTTTCAAATCCTTTTGCATTTTAATTTTTTTAAATGTAAATTTATTTATAATGGGACAAACATAAAATTAACATATTTAATGATTAATGTGGCAAAAAAAATAATAATGCAATAGCTAACTGAAAAATTATAATTTTTTCTAGGACTAAGCTGAAAGCGCTAGGTTCCACCAAGTACAAATCAACACAACAAGAAGATTAAGAATAAATGTTTGATGAATATTTGCTTAATCCATGGTATGAAATTTATCAAAATTTATCAAAGTTCTACAAATTAATTAGATTTTTTTAACCACTGATCTTAGAATTAATGTAGACAAAATTTCATGATAGTTCTATTGAAGTTAGGGAAAATGACTTGTTCTGCATACTCTGTTGCTAAATTGTTAGAAGAAGGAAATACAATTAAGGACGTATTGTTAGAAGAATCTTGGAGAATAATATCATATATTAGAAAATGCAAGACTAAAAATCAATCTTTCTTATAAGAAGTGAATTCTTACAATTTATACGTGACTTCTAACAAATTACCCAAAGGAGAAAGAAGCAATATCTAAAATGATAAAAAACCATTCAAATTGACTTTCAAAAAACTCAACTTCATATATAGAAAGAGAAGAAACACCAATATTATAAACAATATGTTTTTTAAGTGTCTTGAGCAAACATGGATGTTATTAGCTCTTTGATGAAGTTATATACTTCTTTATAATGTTGAAATTTTATCAAAATTCCACATCGAATAAGAATTCCCCAAATTAATACCTATTTTTTAGTGGTTGAAGTCAAATATAAAGTCGAACTTTTGATCCTTGGCTAAGTATTATAATCACTTGTACCTTGAGAACTTTAATTTAACTTTCGAACAGCTAACCATGAAAAGCATGCAGCTTGGCAGAACCCAAACTAAGCTGTAGTCCTTTTGTCATTAGAAACCTTAATTTAACTTTGCCTTTATTGATTCATACTTCATAGTCCTGCATGCATAAGGCAGTTATGGTGAGACCGGTCCATTTATTTGAATTTTCCCTTGCACAACATGAAAGATATGTAGTTCGTTCAGAGCAACATAAAACCCATGTGTATTTGTTGTTTGATATTCATGAACTTTATAGATCCAATAGGGTTGTAACTTGGAAGAAAAAGAGTTCACAGCTAATAAGATATGAGATGGGATTCTAAGTCTTAGCTTTGGTGGCAAGTGGCTACTAGTTTGTCTTTCTTATTAGATATTTGGCTTCGCAACTGATTATTCAACCATGTACATGTTGCCCCTTATTATTTGAGGTCAACGATACTTTTTTTCTTTTATCAAATGTTTAGTAATGTGTTGATCTCATTTTGTGCCTCTGAATTTTGGATAATCACAAAGTTTTCTATGTACGAATATGTATTGACATTTACATCCTTGATCATCACCCAGGCTCTATTATCTTTGTTAAAGTTCCACATCTTAAATGCAGTTCCTCATCATCCCATCAGCTCCATATCCTCCCTTCTCGAATCAAATTCACAACAAAGAATGCTCAAGACGGTCATAGAGCTACAAAGAATCACTGAAGTAATGACGCTGAAGTGGTATCCACCAGCTGTACTGAAGAACATTCAGTGAAGAGGACTGATTGGTGTTGCAGAAATTTATGTACTTATCTTTGACCGTGAAGATGGCAATTTTTGAAAAAGATGCTCTATGTATCGTGGAGAAACCGTTGGTGGTTTTCTAATTATTATTTAGTTTCGATATGCAATTGATGAGAATTTATGTAACGTAATGTACATAGGTTTTTTTTTTTTTTTTTTCTTTCCTTTTATGTAAGAAAATGTGCAATTTTGGTATAAATTTTAAATATTAATATTCACTTGACGTACTCTCCAGACTACAGATTTTAAATCAAGCATTTCATTTTTATTTTTTTTGGTTCATATCGAGGTCTTACATTACTTTATTTGTTTTCTTTCACTGAGTGTTGATTGCCATTGCCAATACAATTTTTTTTATCTATGGAAAAAAGCCATTTTTTTTCAAGTTGCATCATGTCAATGAAAGTATATATGGTGATCTTCTAACAATGATTTCTTCGTATCTATGGCTTAGGCTCTGTTTGGTAAGCATAAATTAGCTTATTACCTGCTTAGACAAATAAATTGTGTTTGGTTAGTAGCTTATTTTCAAAATAAGTTAGATAAAACTCTAAAATTTAAAACGCTAGTTGAGGTAGCGTTTTATCTCAAAACATCAGATTATATTTTTTGCCTCGTTTTTACCCTTATTTATTTGCACTTATTTATTCGTTGAATTCAATCGTACATTACGAGTTGCCTTGCGTTGAATTGAATTGTTTCTGTTGTTACGTTTTTTATTTGTGGTTTGTGTTGTTTTGGCCTTGCTTTCTGTGCTCTCTTCAATTGAATTGTTATTTGGGCCATTTTATATCATCTCTAACCTAAACCTACGGCTTTTTTGGGCGAGTGTTTATCGATTATTGCGCTTTCACATCATCTGATAGCGATGTACCACTCGTTTAACACCGTTTAAAGGTTCAAATCAACTATTTTTTGTGTTGAAAATAGTGATATTGATGATTTATTTTTTTATTGTAGGGTTTCAAATATTTGACCATTTTGAATTTGTTTTCAACGTACAATGGATGAATCTACTGCAATGGTGGAAGAGGAGGTACAGGAAGAGGTATTTGTTCTTTGTTTTTTTGTTTTTTGTGTTTTTTTTTTTTTTTTTTTTTTTTTTTTTTTTTTTTTTCATGTGCGTGTTCGGTCACGATTGTTTCGGCCTTGCAGGACCGAGACCTTCCATTAAGTCTCGGTATGTGGGAGCCGAGACTAATGAAGACTTCTCGGTCACTCTGAGACCGAGACATGTTCAGACGTCTCGGTTCCTATGTACCGAGACTTAATGTTATGTCGTGGTCCTGTACTACCGAAACAATAGTTTTTGGGTTTTTTTTTCATGAATCTGTTGTGTATTGACATTATTTTCAGACTACAAGGATGCTTTCATTCCTTGTAGGCCATTCCCATCGATAGAATCGGCTATTTCATGGCTTCAAATGATTGGTCGTGCGAACAAGTTTGTGTTAGTAACGAAGCACTCTGATGCCGGAGGGATTAAGCGTAGGGGAAGGGTCAAACTTGCATGTGAGAGGTCCGATATATTTAGGGGAATGTCATAAAGAGTAGGGAAAACCAAAGCGGCAAAACTTGCCTTAACACCAAGAACTGAAGAGGAAGAGAAAACTACGAGGACTCTAACTAGTACAAAGAAATGTAGGTGCTCTTTCCTTATTAACATCAAGGAAAATACGAATTCTTTGTGGTACGTCACTGTCGTGTGTGGGAGGCACAATCACGACCCCGCCAAAAACTTGGACGACCACTCATTCGCAGGAAGATTGGATAGGTGAGCAGGTGGTTGTGGTGCAGATGACTAAAGGGAATGTGAAGCCAAAAGATATCCTCAACACGTTGAAGCAAAGAGATGTAAATAATGTATCGACTATGCAGACAATATATAATGCACGACAAAAATTTCGAATTGAGGATGCGGGTGGGAGGACTCAAATGCAACAACTATTGCATATATCGGAGAAGAATAAGTGGATGTCGTGGCATATGAAACATCCCGATATGAATGTCGTCACTGATTTATTTTGGTCACATCCTAATTCAATCAAGTTGTTATGGTGTTTCCCATCGGTTCTATTGATGGATTGCACTTACAAAACAAATAGGTATCGAATGCCGTTATTGGAGATTGTTGGCATCACTTCGACGCATTTGACGTTCTCAGTTAGGTTTGCTTTCATATCATCAGAGACTCATGCAAATTATGTTTGGGCACTTGAGAACTTGAGATCCATATTGGACGGGTGGCCTAAACCTGACATGTTTGTTACGGATCGGGAGTTAGGCCTTATAACGGCCCATTTTCCAAATGGACCGCCACGAGGGCCAATGCAGACCCACAACCTGGCCTACCAGCACCTGCTGTGTCTCACATGCTATCTCATCCACCATTTAATCATTATTAACCTCAATAAACAACAATTTACTATTTAAGTTAATGAACTTTAGTCATCTACTAAGATCATTTTAAACCATCATAAATAACTACAGCGGAAGTTTTTTACAATGACATTCAAAATATAAAAAAATTTTAGTCATGCATTTCACTTTGATACGTAATGTGGAAAACCCATATGTCATCATAGACCAAAAATAGACCTCAATGTATCCAAATATCAAAAGTATAGAGTCCCGAGGTATCTCACAATCCCAAATCCCCAAAATAAAAATAAAGTATATATAATACAAACGTACAAGCCTGGCTCAATATCTTTGAATCACAGGTACTCTGGAAGCTTGCCTTTGCCACGACTTATACTAGGATCTGCACTCAAGCCATCACAAAAAGGCAGATGACGAGTCCAGAGTGAGTATTCCCAAGGAAATTAAGTGAGCAATAAGGAAAGTAAATACTGAAATTTAAACAAAGCTATTAAATAAAGATGCGGAAATAAATACAGGAAACTGTGCTCATCGCATGTATAAGTAATAGTGAAAGCTCAAAGTGTGTTCCTAGAGCTTAGGGTCAGACTGACGCCATACTTCGGACTCCCCACAGATTACTGCTGGCGAGTAGCACTTAAGTAAGGCCAGTATCTGGATCCGCTAGGTGGTCGGCGTGGAACCTATGACGCACCCACAAGTGCCCCGATGCGACTCTCGGGTCGACCTATTCACGAGATTCCTGGCACACGTGTTATAGCGTAGTGGACATACACACATAAATGACATGGAGGGAGAGCCTCAACGTCCGTCCATTTAAACCAAACCAAGAATAGAGTATTGAAAGACATAATATGAATTCAAAGGAAAAAATAAAGTACTACTTAAGAAATTTCAGTTGAGATACTACACACCTCAAACCGCACTTCGTGTCTCGTAAATAACCCCCGGTTCGGCTCCGGCTAATCCCAGATATCCAAATTACTGCTTGAAATGACCTATTTCCATTTATAATTGATTTTTAGTCAATTGGATGTATTTTATGTCACTTAGCAAAAATAATATCAAAATTGCAATATCTAGCGCGCTGGATCTGGGAATTAGCGCGCTAGATTCCCAGGCAGTTATACGTTATTCGTCAGGAAAAACATTAGCGCGCTAATCATCATCTAGCACGCTAGATGACGTCATTAGCGTGCTAATCGCATTCTGGACAACAGTTTTGTTGAAAATTCTAGGTTTTAAACCCCTCCACCACCAACGACAACAACCACAACACCAACCACTGAACTTCATAGCACTTAAAACCTACCAAAACAACTACTCAACAACCACTTAACAATCCCTATTGGATTCACATCAACATTAAAAAAATTTAGACCAAAAGATAAAGAAAGTTGAGGTGTTTGTGAATCTCACTTTGCTTTGATGATTCCACTACTCAAAACTCCTCAAATCATCAATTAAACACTCCAAAACCCTTGTTTCTTCTTCTTCAATTGTCGGATTTGTGTAAGGAGAGAGAAAAGGTGGTGGGCTTGAAAGTCAATTGACTTTTTATAGTTGAAAAAGCATCTCTCCTCACTTGTGCATCTCAAGGCAATCCAATAAGCTCCATTTGCTCCATTTCCGACCTCTAATGACTCCAAATATGACACAAATGGCAAACTCGCCCTTATCTTTAACCCAAAAAGTGGTATTTTGGGTGTTCCGACGCTCGGTTTCGCGTCTCGAACCTCGACATACGCGTACTACCATGTCCCTAACCACCATATATGCATTACATATTATTATTTAACCCATTTTATTCATTTTATGTGTGTATTATTTCCCCCGGCCTAGTAGCCTACAGCGTACCCCCGTCGACACGCATATCGAGGCAAATACTTAACACATAGTCTCGCAAATCAAATATAATATAATCACACACATTGCGATGTCATTTAATCAATGTCAATGTAAACATCGTAAATTAGACAAATCAACACACAAAATAACTATTTACCTAGCTACACGCGTGCACTAGCCGAACTGTGGGTCACACGAGCGTTTGAGTTGTCAGCCACGTCTACAACCACGTCATTAATAATGGCGAATTAAACTCAGGCCGTTACAGTTCTTCCCAACTAGGTGAAATTTCGTCCCGAAATTTAAAATTAAACTTAAATATATACCGAGGCAAATAAGTGGGGATACCGTCGTCGCATAATAGACTAAGCTCCTAGGTGAGTCCCTCAGTCCCGTGATGCTGTCATCTGATCAAAACCTTCGGGATCTCCTTATTCCTCAAAATCCGAGTCCTCATATCCATGATTTCCACGGGTTGTTCCTCGTATGACACGTTAGGTCGCACCTCTATTTGACGTATATCGAGCATAGGTCTCAGTTCCGACCTAGCCAGCCTCAACATGGAAATATGAAACACTGGATGTACCCCTGCTAACTGTGGTGGCAACTCCAGACATTATACCACTATGCCGACGCGTTCCTCAACTCTGAATGGTCCAATGAACCTTAGTATCAGTTTCCCCTTAATGCCAAACCTCTGATGACCTTTTCAGGGCGAAACCTTCAAATACACCAAGTCCCCAACCTCGTAGCTCAGACCCTCAAGGTACTTGTCCGCATATTTCTTCTGCCTATCCTGCGCCACTTGAAGCCTCTGCCTGATTTGTCTCACCTTCTCAGTATGGTCAACAACAACCTCAGGTCTTATAGCCGTTGTATCCTCCCGTGCCACCCAACATGTTGGTGACCTGCAGGGCCTACCATATAGTGCCTCAAACGGTGGCATCCCGATACTGGCCTGATAGCTGTTGTTGTAGGCAAACACACATAAAGGTAAGTAATCCTCTCACGATCCACCAAGTTGTAATATACATGCCCTGAGCATATCTTCAAGAATCTGAATCAACTGCTTTGACTGCCTATCAGTCTGAGGATGGTACGTAGTGTTGAACTGTAAGCGAGTGCCAAACCGCTCCTGCATACTCTCCCATAACCTCGAAGTAAATCTCGGATCTCTGTCAGAAACAATGGAGACCGGTACACCATGTAATCTGACAATCTCTCTCTCGAAGATAATACTTAGCTATGTAACTAAATATCTCATGGCAATCGGTATGAAATGTGCCGACTTCATCAACCTGTTGATAACTACCCAAACTGCGTCGTGTCTCCTCGTAGTCTGGGGTAGGCCACTGACGAAGTCCATGGTCACGTGTTCCCACTTCCACTGAGGAATGGGCGGCGGCTGAAGCAACCCAACTGGTGTCTTGTGCTCAGCCTTCACCTCCTGGCAAATATGACAACTCCAGACGTATCTACCCACGTCAGCCTTCATCCTTAGCCACCAAAACAATCTCTGTAGATCGTGATACATCTTGGTCCGACAGGGATGAACTATATATCGTGACCGGTGTGCATCCTCGATAATGCTATCCCTGAGCTTCGATACCCTTGGTATCCACAAATGACCCCTGTGTCTCAAGCACATGTCTGAACCCTCAGACCACTCAGTGCACCTCGGATCTTGAGCCAGGCCATTGATTCGCAAATATCGGCCGTCAGCTCTCTGCAACTTAGCAACCTGCTCAAGAGACACTGTGGGAACTCGCATCTGACAGCAAATCGTAGCTCAGCAATAGCCTCTGTCATACGCAACAGCGACGCTGCCTCAAGCAACCCATGCTCATGTGTCATATGCCGCAGTACCGTCTAGCTCTCGATGCTGCTCCTGCTCAGCGCATCAGCTACGACATTCGCCTTACCCGGGTGATACTCAATTGCGAAGTCATAGTCCTTCAGTAACTCGAGCCATCGCCGCCGTCGCATGTTCAACTCCCTCTGAGTGAACATGTACCTCAAACTTTGGTGGTATGTGAACAACACGAACTTCTCACCATACAAATAATGCCTCCAGGCCTTAAATGCAAATACGACCGCCGCAAACTCCAAGTTGTGCACTGGATAGTTTACCTCGTGAGGTCTTAACCATCGAGATAAATAAGCCATTGGGTGTTCGTCCTGCATCAACACGCTACCCAACCCAGTGCTTGATGCATTAGTATAAATTGAAAAACCTTTACTTGCCACAGGTAAAGCAAAAATTGGTGCCGAAGTCAACCTCCTCTTCAGCTCCCAAAAAGCATCCTCACACTCTTGTGACCATTCAAATCTAACATCCTTCTTGGTCAGCCTCGTCAACGACACTGCAATCATAGAAAAATCTTGCACGAAGCGCCTATAATATCCTGCCAAACTCAGGAAACTCCGGATGTCAGATACAGACTAGGGTGTCTTCCAGTCAATAATCGCTTGAACCTTGTCGCCATCAACAGATATGCCCTGACCACTGATGACAAGCCCCAAGAACTTCACCTCACTCAACCTGAACGCACACTTGCTGAACTTGGCATAAAGTCGATGCTCTCTCAGCGTTGCCAACACATCTCTGAGACGCCTCTCGTGCTCCATACGAGTCTTACTGTATATAAGAATGTTATCGATAAAAACAATGACGTATCGATCAAGAAATGGCCTAAGCATCGTGTGCATCAAATCCATGAAGATCACCGGTGCGTTAGTCAGCCCAAACGGCATGACTGTAACTCGAATAGCCCGTACCGCGTACTATAAACGGTCTTCTCCACATCCTCCTCTTGAATCCTCAACTTATGGTAAATCAATCTTCGAGAAGAACTTGGCCCCAGCCAATTGATCGAATAAGTCGTCAATACTCGGAAGCGGGTAACGATTCGAATCGTCACCCGATTCAACTTATGGTAGTCCATACACATCTGCATCGAGCCGTCCTTCTTCTTTACAAACAGAACTAGAGCTCCCCAAGATGACATGCTAGGGTGAATAAAACCCTTCTGCAGTAAGTCCTCTAACTGGGTCCTCAACTCCTCATGCTTCGATTCTGACATCCTATACGGTTTGTTGTAGATTGGCTGAGTCCCCGGAATCAGCTCAATGATAAACTCAACAGCTCTCGGTGGTGGCAATCCTGGCAAATCATCAAGGAACACGTCTGGAAACTCGCAGACAATAGGAACATCCTCAACCTTAACCACCGTCCTAAGCTCTGGCTCAACCAAGCCGTGCGCGCCTCCATATCCTGTGATGTCGCTAATCTACCTCGAGTGATAGGTAATGCAGTCGCAACTGCGATAAATGTAAACTTTGGAATCCCCTCGATGTCAAACTTCACAGTCTTGTTGAAACAATCGATCTGTGCGTGATAAGAAGATAACCAATCCATACCGAACATCGCATCGAATTCCAGGTACTTTAACACTCTCAAATCAGCTGGTAGCTGATGTCCCTCAATCTCCAAAATACAATCTCGGTATATCTGGTTAGGGTAAATCTTATCCCCAGCTGCCGTACTGAGAACAAGATGTGTATCTAAGGTCTGTGTAGGTAACCTTAACTCTCCTACCATGCGTCCAGAAATAAAAGACAGCGTGCTACCAAAATCCATTATAATATGCATGGAAATACCACAAACATATAACGTACCCTCAACAAGCTGTCTGGTCGCCTCCTGGTCTGGCTTTCTGACCCCAAAGGTTGCAGTCTGGGCCCTATCTCTATCCTGCCTCTGTGGTGGTAGTGGTGCTCGTCTGGTACAATCTGCTACAATATGCCCCACCTGACCGCATCGATAACATGTGCGAGTCTCTGATCTGCCAGAACTCCTATGACTCAGCGCTTGACCCTGACCTCGACTTTGGCATCTCTAACCTCTATCATGCCCATATTGATGTCTAGGCTGATCAACCAGTGCAAAAGCCGTAGAATATGCCGCTGGCGATCATCACATATATCCCGGTCATCACGACAATCTCTGTCACCTCTGTGACCTTGATCAGATTGTCAATCACCTCGGCGAAGTCTCTGGCATTATCTCTGTCGATCCTGGTCTCTCATCTGTCTCTTCGGTCTCTGCTCAGACCGAGAACCTGATCCTGGCTGACTTTGTTAAACTGCAGCGCAGCCTGAATCGCTAATCGACTGGCCCTCTGAACCAGGTATGTCTCGAGTGCAAGAGACCTGTTGTAAATCTCAACCAGTGTACGAGCTCCACTGGACACAACCGTACTCGCCAGCCTCTCATCCAGACCTCGAACAAAATAGTATATCTGTAATCGATCGGTACCTGCTATGTCCATGAAGTACGATAATAGATATTGATACCTCTCCATGTACACTGTGACAGACATATCACCCTGAACCAATGATAAAAACTCCTTCCTTAATCGGACCATGACCTCCATAGGTATATACTCGTCCATAAATAATACTCGGAACTCTGGCCAAGTAGTCACAACAGGATGAGTCGCGATGTAGGTAGTGTTGGGTTTTTGGGGTTCATACGCAACGGAAAATCCAAAACAAATTTTGAAAAACCCCAATAGGATCGAAAATTAGTTCCATTAAACTAAATCTAAGAAAGTAAATCATACCTTATTCGGTGATTTCCTTTTTGATTGTTTGATTTTCAAAACGTTCAAGTGCGCGTCCTCTATCAGAAATCCACACACGAACGGTGACCATAATTTGAAATGCTAGCCCCAAGAGAGATTGAAAACGATTTTTCTTTCTCTCCCTGAATCCAGAGAACTCAAAAATTGTAAAACGAAAATCTTATTTTATTTTTAGGGTTCCACCCTTTATTTATATGTGTAGATAAGCCCTCACTTAAAATCCTATTCGTAATACAACTATAGTATTTAGGCAGTTTAAGCAAATTACACATACGCCCATATGAATAAGTTATCATATAACAAATCGTAAGGACTTTTATATCATGAATTTTATCATATAAAACTCATTACTCTGGACCAATTGAAATTGTGCAAAGCCATTTTTTGTGTGCGACCCAATAGGTTCATGCGACGTTGGCAGTGAACCAAAAACCATTTTGGTACACAAATCATAAGCGGTCTCTAGCAAGACATTATGACTACCCAAGTAGCATGAATATCAACATCGATACAACCTAATTAATAACATATATCATATCTTTTTGTCGTGTGACATCCTTTGATTAAACATAAGGCATGAAAAGTCACCCTTAATGTTCAATCGTACTAGTCTCGATATTTAGGTAAACTGAAATCATCCAAGTGACATTGATCATATCAATTCACATGGACTTGGCCATTATCAGTCTATCTTATCGAGGGATCCACTGATATATTTCTCTATACGATAGTGACAAATTCTATCTTGATTACACACCTTCACATATTATTCACACGGTAACCAATCACAATCTTTATAATTGTCCGGTTAAAGATAACATTTGATTGTGTCAAATTATCATGCTCCTAATATTGAAGTCTATGGTAATCTCAAGTTGAAGGACTAAATGATATACCTATCATGAGTAACACCGATGACTTAATTCATGTGGTGTTCTCATAGCAGGTTGGTCCAGTATCTTATTCCTTAACAAGTACTCATGGTCTTGATTCGTATCCCTATACGCATGATCATCACATGACCATCAATCAAGATTCACACTAGTCTTAATTCATTATAGTTCCCAGTATAATGACCGACTAAGGACATTTAAGATATTTCAACAAATACTCATAGATCTCACTATAAGGTAAACATGCAATCGCTTACAATAAAATAACAAATAAAACTTCTATTTTATTAACTAAAATTATAAGATAAACAATGTTTGTAGATTGACCTAGGGCACATGCCCTAACATATTCCACTTGCACTAAGGCCAATCATTCATGTATCTAATACCTAATGACCTAACATGACCATCATGTTTTGCCTGTGGAAGAGCCTTCATTAAAGGATCTGCAACATTGTCTTCTTTAGGAATTCTGCAAATCTTCAAGTCTCCCCTCTAAATGATTTCTAGAATGAGATGAAAACGTCTAAGTATATGTTTGGATCGATGGTGTGATCTTGGTTCCTTGGCCTGTGCTATCGCCCCGTTGTTGTCACAATACAAGCAAATGATGTTAACTATACTCGGAACCACACTAAGTTCTGAGATGAACTTTTTGATCCAAACTGCCTCCTTAGCTGCATCAAATGCTGCAATATATTCAAATTCTGTTGTAGAATTTGTGACAGTTTCTTGCTTCAAACTTTTCCATCCCACTGCGCCTCCATTCAAAGTAAACACATATCCAGACTACGATCTGAAGTTATTTATATCAGTTTGAAAACTTGCATCTGTGTAACCACTTACAACAAGCTCGTCTTCCAAACTTCCATAGACCAAGAACACTTCTTTAGTCTTTCTCAAGTACTTAAGAATGTTCTTTACCGCTATCCAATGACTCTTACAGGGATCAGAGTGATATCTGCTTGTTGCGCTCAAAGCATATGATACATCAGGTAGAGTGCATAACATGGCATACATGATAGATCCAATAGCTGATGCATATGGAATCGTATTCGCTCATCATTAGTCCTCAGACATTGAGTCTTGCTGAGATTTATACCATGAGACATTGGCAATGACCCTCTTTTAGAGTCTTGCATATTGAACCTATTCAGTACCTTATCAATATAAGTACTCTGACTTAGACCGATCAGCCTTTTAGATTTATCCCTATAGATCTTAATCCCAAGGATGTAGGCTGCATCTCCTAAGTCCTTCATTGAGAAACACTTCCCTAACCAAGACTTGACACTCTGCAAGGTTGGGATGTCATTTCCAATGAGTAACATATCATCAACATACAACACCAGGAAAACAACCACGCTCCCACTGACTTTCTTGTATACACAAGACTCATCTTCGTTTTTAATGAAATTAAATTCCTTAATTGCTTAATCAAAACGAAGATTCCAACTCCGAGAAGCTCGCTTTAATCCATAAATAGATATTTGAAGCTTGCACACCTTCCTAGAAGTCTCAGGATGAACAAACCCTTCAGGCTGTATCATATACACGTCCTCAATTAACTTTCCATTTAGAAAAGCTGTTGTGACATCCATTTGCCATATCTCATAGTCATAATATGCGGCTATGACATTTAGAACTCTAATGGATTTAAGCATGGCTACAGGAGAAAAAGTTTCATCATAATCAACACTTTGAGTCTGTCTGAAACCTTTTGCTACTTGTCGTGCTTTATAAGTATGCACATTGCCATCCATGTCAATTTTCTTCTTGAAAACCCATTTACATCCAATGGTCTTACCACCTTCAGGTAAATCAACCAGGTTCTAAACTTGGTTATCATACATGGATTGCATCTCAGAATTCATGGCACTAAGCCATTTATCTGCCTCAGGGCTAGAAATAGCCTCCTGATAAGTAGTATGTTCATTTTGATCCATAAGTAATACCTCACTACTATCAGTATTAAGAGATTCAAATCTCTCAGGCTGATGTCTTACCTTATCAGACCAACAAAGGCCTAATGATACCTGTGGAGGATCAATTAGTTCAAGACTTAGTTGATCTCCCACTAGTGGTTGAGTGTTTATTTATGGTTCTTGAATTTCTTCAAGACTTACTTTATTCACACTGTTGTCTTTTGAAATAAACTCTTTTTTTCATAAAGACACCATACTGAGCAACAAACACTTTGTTCTCAGCGGGATTATAAAAGTAGTATCCTTTAGTTTCTTTAGGATAACCAACGAATACACACTTGGTAGATTTGGCTGATAATTTTTCAGAGATTTGTCGTCGTACGAAAACCTTACAGCCCCAAATCTTAAGGAAAAACAAACTTGGTCTTTTCCCAAACCACATCTCATGTTGTGTTTTATCAACCGCTTTAGAAGGAACACGATTTAGTGTAAACGCAACAGTTTTTAAGGCATAACCCCAAAAGGAAATAATAAGATCTGCATGACTCATCATAGATCAAACCATATCTAATAAAGTCTGATTTCTCCTCTCAGAAACACCATTCCATTGTAGAGTTACTGGGAAGTTAACTATGAGACAATCTTATAGTTTCTAAGACGATCATCAAACTCTTGACTTAAATATTCACTACCTTGATCTGATCGAGGTGCTTTAATAGTTTTACCAAGTTGAATTTGCCTTTCGTTATGAAATGTTTGAAACATCTCAAAAGATTCACCTTTATGTTTCATGAGATACACATAACCATATCTATTGAAATCGTCAGTGAATGTAATGAAGTACCGATAACCACCTCTAGCCGTTGTGTTTATAGGACCGCATACATCAGTATGTATTAGACCCAATAAATCACTTGCCCTTTCATTGTGTCCAGTAAAGGGACTATTTGTCATCTTGCCGTGTAAACAAGATACACATGTTTCATATGATTCAAAATCAAATGAATCTAAAAGCCCATCTTTATGGAGTTTAGAAATGTGTTTCTCATTAATGTGGCTAAGGCGACAATGTCAAATGTAGGTTTGATTCAAATCATTTGACTTGAATCTCTTTGTATTTACATTAAGAATGGGAGTATATATAGATTTTTTCATGTTTAGAATATAAAAACCATCACACAAATAAGCATTTGCATAGAAAATGTCTTTACAAGAAATGGAGCATTTATTATTCGCAATAATGAAATTAAAACCATCCAAATCCAAACATGAAACTGAAATGATGTTTCTGCTCAAGGCAGGGACATAATAAAAATTATTTAAAACTAAAATAAGTCCACAAGGTAAAATTAACTCATAGCATCCTACAGCCAACTCAACAACCTTTGCTCCATTTCCAACTCGTAGGATGACTTCTTATTTCTTCGGCTTTCTACTTTTGGTGAGACCCGACACATTAATACAAATGTGAGATCCACATCCAATATCAAATACCCAGGAATCACTAGTAGACAAGTTGACTTCAATTACGTAAATACCTGAAGCAGTAGTCGCACTACTCTTCTTTTTTCTTTAGATTTTCAAGATAGAACTTGCAATTTCTGAACCAATGTCTAGGTGTATAGCATAAATGGCAATTTCCTTCTTTTTCCTTTTCCTTTTCCTTTTCCTTCTGGGACTGTGAAGTAGAAGCAGCATGAGGCTTGACTTGTTATATAGGCTTTGTGACAGTCACAACAACCTTGGTAACTTTAGCCTTGCCTTTGCCCTTTTTCTTCAAAGCCTTTTCTTTATGAACCATCAACGCATTAGCAATGAGTTTCTTGACATTCTGCTCAGCAGTTTTATGCATCAAATGCAACTCTGAGATAGAATTCTCCATGTTATTCATGTTATAGTTCATCATAAATTGTGAATAACTATCAAGCAATGAATTCAGGATCAAATCCGTAGCCAACTCTTGGCTTATGGGAAATCCAAGTCTGTCAAGATGGTCAATATAGCCCTTCGTTTTCTTAAAATGAGGACTAACTGACGCACCCTCAGTCATTTTGCAAGAATGAAGGTTCTTGACTATCTCGTACCTTACTTGCCTAGCCTGTTGTTGGAACATTTCGTTCAGCGTCGTAGCCATGTCGTAAGCTTCCATGTGTTCCATGTCCTCCTGAAGTTCAGGAACCATGGTTGCCAACATAATGCATGCAACATCAGTTGAGTCGTTGACATGCTTCGTATGTGCATCCATCATGGCTCTTAAAGCATTGGCTGGTGGTTTCTCAGGAATATGATCATCAAGGACATACAACTGGTGTTCATGCTTAAGAACAATTCTCAAGTTTCTGAACCAGTCAAGAAAGTTTCTCCCAGACAACTTATCATTCTCAAAGATGGATCACAGCGACAAGGGATTAGTGTGATTTGAAGAGGCCATAGATCTACAACAAAGATTATGCAAAAGTTCATTTTAGTATAGAGGAATAAACTCCCACTAAATTAACAACCCTCCTTAAAAAATGCTATGTTAATTTAAGGAACTAAAATCCATGTTTCACCTAATTCCAAGATAGCTAAGGCATGAAACTTTGAATTATGTTATTTAGGTATGTACCAATTACCAATTACATCATATGTAACTTTTAGTTATTTTATGAGATTATGACATCTTATGTCTTAGCATGTTTTATCTCATCTATTGCCTAATGCCCAAAACCGTTTTGATAGCTTTATCAAGTCTAACCATTTCAAATAATAGAGTAACCGTAACTCAACTTGCCTCACCAAGATAACACAATACACTCTGCGAAGGCAGACCCATATTGATGTGATCGAAACCTTGACAAGTGTTTGAGAATGGATGACACTTGACTTAAAATTTGAAAGAGGGATTTTTGTTTGTTTTAGTGATCATAATTAAATAAGATAAGTATCATATATTTCAATGCATGAATAATCACTAAAAATTGGGAAATTATACAAATATTGACTATTGTAAGAATTTTTGGACGCCACAAACAGTTAACATCGGTCTCGCTGGCCGTTTAGCGGGCGGTGTACAGGGGGCAGCGCCCCCGTTTTTTTAGACAACAAATTTCAATTCCAAAAATTGAAAATCACATAAAATTTCTCATAATTTTAGTTAATCCAATCAACCAAAACTGGCCCTTATTTTAATTTCGAAAATATTAATTAAAACATTTTTAATTATCTCGCGCCCACCATTAACTTAATATCTTATCATAATCTAATTAGAATTTAAGATACTTTGAATTCTTGTCCAATTAGGACTTGTTTTATATCTCACTTATCTTATAGAATTTGTAATTCTAATCCAATTACAAATTTATCTCATATCTTATAGGAATATACTAACGGATTACTACAATGAGATATATGGTCAAAATCAATTTCGAGATATTAATCATGCATTCAACATCAAAATCATATTAAATTAATCATATTAACCTAATCATGATCTTTATCATGGAGACATACATAATTATTGAACAAAATGAAATATGTGTTCAAGATCAGAATCATATTAACCTAAACATGAAGTCTACCATGAACATACAAAATTCACATTATTCAATATAAAAACTATGTTAATCGAAATATTCTAAACACGAATACTATCATTGAATCATATCATGCGATGTATCAATATACATGAATTGACAACATGCTTTAAAACCAATTCTTGATAACAATTATCACATAATCTATATATATATATATATCATATATACATTAATCAAGATTATGTTTTCACACATATATCATATATACATCATTGAAAATATGCAAACGTTTAATAAAATCGAGCCTAATGCTCTGATACCACTGTTGGGTTTTTGGGGTTCATACGCAGCGAAAAATTCAAAACAAATTTTGAAAAACCCCAACAGGATCGAAAATAAGTTCCAATAAACTAAATATACGAAAGTAAATCATACCTTATTCCGTGATTTCCTTTATGATAGTTCGATTTTCAAGACGTTCAAGTGCGCGTCCTCTATTAGAAATCTACACACGAACGGTGACCACAATTTGGAATGCTAGCCCTAAGAGAGATTGAAAACGATTTTTCTTTCTCTCCCTAAATCTAGAGAACTCGAAAATTGTAAAACGAAAATCTTATTTTGTTTTTAGGATTCCGCCTTTTATTTGTATGTGTAGATAAGCCTTCACTTAAAATTCTATTAGTAATACAACTATTGTATTAAGGTAGTTTAAGCAAATTACACGTACGCCCCTATTAATAAGTTATCATATAACAAATCGTAAGGGCTTTTATGTCATGAGTTTTATCATATAAAATTCACTACTCTGGACCAATTGAAATTGTGCAAAGCCATTCTTTGTGTGCGACCCAATAGGTTCATGCAACGTTGGCAGTGAACCAAAAACCATTTTGGTACACAAGTCATAAGCGGTCTCGAGCAAGACATTATGACTACCCAAATAGCATGAATATCAACACCGATACAACCTAATTAATAACATATATCATATCTTTTTGTCGTGCGATATCATTTGATTAAACATAAACATGGAAAGTCACCCTTAAAGTTCAATCATACTAGTCTCGATCTTTAGGTAAACTGAAAAATATCCAAGTGACATTGATCATATCAATTCACATGGACTTGACAATTATCAGTCTATTTTATCGATGGATCCACTGATATCTTTCTCTATATGAGAGTGACAAATTCTATCTTGATTACACACCTTCACATATTATTCACATGGTAACCAATAACAATCTTTATAATTGTCCGGTTAAAGACAACATTTGATTGTGTCAAATTATCATGCTCGTAATATTGAAGTCTATGGTAATCTCAAGTCGAATGACTAAATGATATACCTATCATGAGTAACACCTATGACTTAATCCATGTGGTGTTCTCTCATAACGGGTCTGTCCAATATCTTATTCCCTAACAAGTACTCATAATCTTGATTCGTATCCCTATATGCATGATCATCACATGACCATCAATCAAGATTCACACTAGTCTTAATTCATTATAGTTCCAGTATAATGATCGACTAGGGACATTTATGATATTTCAACAAATACCCATGAATCTTATTATAAGGTCAACATGCAATCACTTCTAATAAAATAGCAAATAAGACCTCTATTTTATTAACTAAAATTATAAGATAAACAATGTTTGTAGATTGACCTAGGGCACATGCCCTAATATATTGATACCTCTCAATGAATATCTGTAATCGATCGGTACCTGCTATGTCCATGGAGTACGATAGTAGATATTGATACCTCTCCATGTACACTGTGACAGACATATCACCCTGAACCAATGACAAAAAATCCATTCCTTAATCGGACCTTGACTTCCATAGGTATATACTCGTCCATAAACAATACTCGGAACTCTGCCCAAGTAGTCACAACAAGATGAGTCGCGATGTAGGTAGTCCACCAAATCGCCGCATTAGCTCTCAAGCAGAAACTCGATAATCTCGGCAGATCAATCTCCTCAACCTGAAGTATATGATGTAGCCGCTCATGAGATAACAACCACCTCCCGGCTATCTCTGGGTCTCTGGCTCCATAAAAGTATCCTGGCGAGAACTTAATGAAGTCCTTCATATTCTTAGCCTCAGCTGTCATCAGACTCCCTGAGGTAGACGCCACTGCTGGCTGCTAAGTAGCCGTAGGTGTAAGAACCACCGCAGTGTCCACTGGTATTACTACTGGCGCAACCCTCTCGGTCGATGTCTCATATATTACTGCCTGCACCTGTGTCTCAGCTATATTAGGAGCCACAACTGCCTGAGTAGTAGTCATTGGTGTAACCAAGACGGTAGTAGGAGCTATAGTAGTCTCCCGAGCATCCCAAGCTCTCATCATGTCTATCAGTAACGCGAATCTATCATCCATAGTTCATGCCAATGACTTTAAAGTCAAAGTCGGCCTAGTCGGATCACTGGTATCTCCGACCTCAAGCTGAGTAGTATCTGAAGGCTGTCTGTCCATCAGTATCTGCATCGAAGAACGTGCATCTAATAAGCCTCAGTACATATATATGCGTATCGTATGTATTATACAACAAAAAATATAACATATATTGTGACGAACCCTTCTCACAAATAAGGGCACCGCCCGACCTAATCCATTAATTAAGCCCTAATCTCCCCTATAAGACCTAACAAAGAACTAGTCAGCCTTATTTAAACACCTAAACACCTACCAATTTTGATACCACCTATAGTTAACAAGCTAGTTCTACTGACTAACTTATGGTTGTCTATAAATCAGAGTTAAGTTAAAATTTTGTTGTTTTTTTTATCTAACAAGTTATTCAGCGGAAGTCATATTTTGTTACTAGTGGACATTAGATCCTTTGGCCTAACCTATTGTGGAAAAACCAGGAAATAATGATCACATGCATATATAAACAAAAGTGGTGATATATATAACATGTGTCTGGTCAGATGTTCCTATCACTTAACCCAAAAGTAAAAATATAATGTATATAGAAAAATGTAATACAAAAGAATGCAAAATGTACAAAAATATGTCGTAGCAGTCCTTCACTGGCTCAGAGGTAGTCACCAATCTTCTCTTTGCCTGGTCTGCTACTCGACTGATCTGCGCCCACCGTCACAAACTAGACGGTGAGTACATGAAATTATTTAAGTAATACTGAGAGACATTGATCCACATTCCCAAACAGGCAACAAGTATCAAATGACATAATTTAAATAACAACTATGCTGAAAGAAACATCATGCAAAGAGATACTTGAGTAAACCAAATATGAAACCGACTCAACGCTAAGTAGTTCGACCGTGATCTTCATCACATCAGCCTGTCCACTACAATTTGAGCTATGCTCTATATCATTTCATTACAAATTGAGCTCTATATCATAATAATTCAAAAGGTCGTACTTACGATTACGCCTTTTCTATTCCAAGTGAATTAGTCGTCACAAAAATGTATACTTGCTAACATATCCGAGTTTTAAAACTCGTCATGCTCACCCAAGTTATTCTTGCGCCAACAAACCCCGAGGTTCGGTTACCCCGTTAGAGGCACGTTACCCCGTGTGTCATGCAAGGTAGTGGAGAAATTCCCTAACATCCCGGAAAGTCTAGTGACCCCCGTATGAAAGCTGAATTTCTATCATCAAATGACCCTAACCACAAGAACCACTTTCACTTTCAATAATGACTCAAAATAGAATCCAAGAGGTGTAACTGCATACTAATGCACAAAGGATTAGAGTCAAAATAAACTAACTAACCTAATAGCATGCTATATCACTGACTTCCAAACACAACAATCAACATGACAAAGTCGAGGAATTGGAATCAATGATATACACATCAGAGTATACTATGAGCAACATCATAAAATGAGAAACAAACAAGTCATAGCATATGGATTTCAAAGGCAATTCAGTTCGAATAACTGAGAATGAATAAATAAATGGAATGAAATGTAAATAAATGTCTAACTTAGTTTACTTACATACCAAAACAATTCCTAAGGTATCCGGCTTCTCGTCGCGTCAATGTACGCACCCAATACCTCGTAATATCTCATTTAAGGTCCTAACATACAACAATGTATCAATTTAGATTCAAGATTAATGATTTAAAATTCATAAATTGGTCGAAATCGGTCAAAATCGAATTCGAGACCAATTTGCTGATTTCGCGTTTTTCAAGGTACAAACCCCGGTATAACGTCTCGACCGACTTCCAGATTCTTCACTTTTTATAGAAATATCGAATTTCTATTGATTTGAGTCACAAATATAGTTTTCACTATTTTCTGGAATTTTCCTGAATTTTTCCATACTTTTCTCTATTTTTTGGAATTTATTTTATTAAAAATCAGTTTAATTTAATTAAATAATTAAAAAAATATATATTTTTTATTTTTATTTTTTTTATTGGGGTGGGTCCGGGTTAACCCGACCCCGTCCAGCGGGACCCGGGTCGACACTTCCCGGTCCAAGCGGACCCGGGTCGGTCTAACCCGCTCCCCTCGGGTCAGGGTCGGCCCGGCCTGGCCCATATGGGCCGGGTCGCCCGACCCTACTCACATGGACCCATCTTCTTCCTTTCGTCCCTCTCTGTCTCGGACGAAACTTTTTTTTTTTTTTTTTTCTTGAGGCGTTGGGGTTGGCTCCCAACCCCAACCTCAACTGGTTTTGATGGCAGGGGGGAACACCCCTGCCATCTCCCCCGCGCACCTCTCGGCCATGGAGGCCGAACCTACATGGTCACTATTCCAACAACCACCGAACTCAACAACAACTACACTAAATCAACAACAACGGAAATCAACTCACCTTCCACTTCCTTGAGCTCGGTCTCTCTCTCTTTCGGTCTCTCTCCTCCTTTCTTTCTTCTTCTTCTTCTTCTTCTTCTTCTTCTCTTCTTCTTCTTCCCGGGTTTCGGTTTCTTCTCCACCGACTTTGCAAAACCAAATTGAGATAAGTTGGATTTTGAAGTTAAATGTTTGATGTCATCGAGATTCATGCAACACAAATCTCGAGGCAAACCAATCATTCTCCTCTTTTTCCACCGCCTTATATGTTTGACCAAAATTTTCTCGAGTCTTGCGAAATGCATATCTCGAGGCAAATCCAATGCATATTATTTTATGTTACAAACTATAGGCCATTGCATATTTAATTTTATGTGACCACATTCCTATAGCCACTTATTAAGCCAACATTAAATCACATTTAATTGAAATTACTTAATATTACCCCACGAGCTGCTGCCTCAGCCCACGTCGGCACGCGACTCGAGGCGCGTCCCCGCTCGTTTCGGTATCTGCATACCCGTAAATGACTTAGTAGTCTACACATATACAATACACTAGGCATACAACACACAAATATAACATTTACCTCGGCCACCGTGCCTCGGTAGTGACACGTATCGCGCTGCGGGTCCCACGTCATGGGTCGTTTTGTCTTGATTAACGAATTAAACGTGCATTAATCATTTGGGCCGCGACACATATATCCGTGATTTCTACTCATCTCACCTCACTTCCCAACTAGGACTCTAGGCAATTCCTTTGGGTTTTCACAAGTAAATTTATTCATCACGTTTATCCTCAAATTATACCACAAATGTAACCGTATCATAGTAACTTTCAATTCCTCGAGGTTCACCAACCTTAGCTTTGATACCAAAATGTAACGACCCATTTTTCAAACGGACCGCTACGGGGGCCAATGCGGGCACACAACCTGGCCTACCAGCGCCAGCTGTGTCCCACATGCTATCTCATCCATTATTTAATCATTATTAACCTCAATAAGCAACAATTTACTATTTAAGTTGTTAATGAACTCTAGTCATCTGCTAAGATCATTTTAAACCATCATAAATAACCACAGTGGAAGTTTTTTACCTTGACATTCAAAATATTAAAAAAATTATAGTCATGCATTTAACTCTGATACCTAATGTGGAAAACTCATATGTCATCATAGACAAAAAAATAGACCTCAATGTATCCAAATATCAAAAGTATAGACTACCGAGGTACCTCACAATCCCAAATCCCCAAAATAAAAACAAAGTATATATAATACAAACGTACAAGCCTGGCTCAATATCTCTGAATCACAGGTACTCTGAAGACTTGCCTTTGCCACGACTTGTACTAGGATCTACACTTAAGCCATCACAAAAAGGCAGATTACGAGTCCAGAGTGAGCATTCCCAAGGAAATTAAGTGAGCAATACGGAAAGTAAATATTAGAATTTAAACAAAGCTATTAAATAAACATGCGGAAATAAATACATGCAATTGTGCTCATCGCATGCATAAGTAATAATGAAAGCTCAAAGTGTGTTCATAGAGCTTAGGGTTAGACTAGCGCCATACTTCGGACTCCCCACAGACTACTTCCGGCGAGTAGCACTCAAACAAGGCCAGTATCTGGATCCGCTAGGTGGTCGGCGTGGAACCTACGACGCACCCACACGTGCCTCGACGCGACTCTCGGGTCGACCTATTCCTCGAGATCCCTAGCACACGTGCTATAGCCTAGTGGACATACAAACATAAATGGCACTTAGGGAGAGCCTCAACATCCGTCCATTTAAACCAAACCAAGAATAGAGTATTGAAAGACATAATATGAATTCAAAAGCAAAAATAAAGTACTGCTCAAGAAATTTCAGTTGGGATACTACACACCTCAAACCGCACTCTGTGTCCTGTAAATAACCCCGATCCGGCTCCGTCTAACCCCAGATACCCAAATTACTGCTCGAAATGACCTATTTCCATTTATAATTGATTTTTAGTCAATTGGATGTATTTTATGTCACTTAACAAAAATAATGTCAAAACTGCAATATCTAGCGCGCTGGATCCGGGAATTAGCGCGCTAGATTCCCAGGCAGTTATACGTTCTTCGTCAGGAAAAACATTAGCGCGCTAATCATCATCTAGCGCGCTAGATGACGTCATTAGTGTGCTAATCACATTCTGGACAACAGTTTTTCATAAAATTCTGGGTTTTAAACCCCTCCACCACCAGAAAAAACAACCACAACACCAACCACCGAACTTCATAGCACTTAAAACCTACCAAAACAACTACTCAACAACCACTTAACAATCCCTATTGGATTCACACCAACACCTAAAAAACTTAGACCAAAAGATAAAGAAAGTTGAGGTGTTTGTGAATCTCACCTTGCTTTGATGATTCCACCACTTCAAGCTCCTCAAATCATCAATAAACTCTCCAAAACCCTTGTTTCTTCTTCTTCAATTTTCAAATTCTTGATAAGGAGAGAGAAAAGGTGGTGGGTTTGAAAGTCAATTGACTTTTATAGTTGAAAAAGCATCTCTCCTCACTTGTGCATCTCAAGGCAATCCAGTAAGCTCCATTTGCTCCATTTCCCACCTCTGATGACTCCGAAAATGACACTAATGGCACAGTCGCCCTTGTCTTTAACCTAAAAAGTGGTATTTCGGGTGTTCTGACGCCCGGTTTCACGTCCCGAACCGCGTCATACACGTACTACCATGTCCCTAACCACCATGTATGCATTACATTTTATTATTTAACCCATTTTATTCATTTTATGTGTGTATTATTTCCTCCGGCCTAGTAGCCTACCCGATACCAGTGTCGACACGCATATCAAGGCGAATACTTAACACACAGTCTTGCACGTCAAATATAATATAATCACACACATTGCGATGTCATTTAATCAATGTCAACATAAACATCGTAAATAGACAAATCAACAAACAAAATAACTATTTACCTAGCTCCAAGCGCGCACTAGCGTAACTGCGGGTCCCACGAGCCTCTGAGCTGTCAGCCACGTCTGCAACCACATAATTAATAACGGTGAATTAAATTCAGGCTGTTACAGGCCTTATTAGTAATATCGAAGAAGTATTTCCATCATCGTCTCACATTATTTGCTCTTGGCACATCAACAAAGTAGTATTAGCCAAAACTAAGAAGATGTTTGGGGATAACGAAGGCTTCGCTCGTTTCATGGATAGGTGGACGAGCGTGTTGTATGCTAAGTTGGAGGCCTTATTTGAACTTAGGATGAATGAATTGCGTTGTGAGTTCAGTCTTGTGAAGGGTCTTACTGATTACTTGGATAACACATGGGTGAAAATCTACAAGGAAAAACTTGTACCGATATTGACAGATCAAATTATGCACTTTGGGACGAAAGTTGAGTATGGTACCAGAGAATCCTGTAGATCGGGTTGGGTACAATGTGAACGATGAGATTGAAAGAGTGTTGCAAGAGTTTCATGCTTGCACTGACGAGGATGATTGCATTAGGATTATTCAACAGCTTAGAGAGATTAGTCATTCTTCATCTACACCGGGAGTTATCCCACCTACAAAAATATAGATAAAGGGAAGGACACCGGGGTCTACAGTTGGAACTTTGCTGAACAAATGAAAGAAGAAATGATCAAAGAGGAAACACGATGAAGAATATAATTCAACGATAAGATTGCAAAGCGGGTTTGAGTATGTACTATCGAAAGGAGAGGCATCTAGTTCGAGGAAAAAACAAAATAAATGAGGGCCTAAAATACGTCGTGTTGTCTTGTTGGGTAGTAGCGGTGGTGGTAGCCGTGGTAGTGGTGGTGGTAGTAGTGGTGGTGATAATCCTCCCCGACAAGAAGTTCACGACATCTATCTCCATTCTCTTTGCGGAGTCAACGATACACTCCTCCTCCGGCAAGTCAATCCACTTCAACGCAACGTTCAATGCACGTCGGTTCCGCTATTCAAAAACAACATTCATAAGTTTGTTAAGTTAGGCAATAATAGTAGGAAATGAAATGAAAAGAACACCACCAACTACATACCTCAAACATGTCATTATTGGCGATGGTAAAGGCTATTGGCGATGGTAAAGGCTATGGCCGCATCGTCCTCGTGTGTCGGGTTCTCGATAATCAGATGAGAAACTCGTATGAAGCACGAAAGGTACTCTGATGTGGCCATGAACTCGAATTAAGCCTTCTCACCTCGGACTTCAGGTGCCAGCAGATGGTTACGCCACCTCTCCTAATGCTCCGGTTGGAACCCGTACTTGACAAAGTACTTGAGTGCAGACGAGCCTCAGGATGCCTCGAGAGGGCGATACGGAGGGGCGGGTACACCTTGCACATACCCGAGCTGTCTCAGGAACCTTTCTGGATGGTATGGCTCCACGATATCTATATACCTCAAGGTCCCATCGTAGAACACGATCGGGTTTTCCATACCATCCATCCTGATCTCAACATATGGGTCCCACGTCACCTACACCAGTAAAAAAATATATATTAGTAGCAAGTAAGGCCACACAGGGCGTATGTGAAAGAAATGAAGGAGAAACACCTCATTTGGCCTCAATCGGTCCAACGCATGCCGAATTGACGCCAATTTGTCTTCATTCTCGACAGTCTAGTGTTTCTGGATCCAACGCACAACACGGGGTTGCACTCCATCCATGAACTTGGCGTTTGATGCGACAAACCCAAGTTTGAAGTGCTCGTACACCCACCCTGGCAAAAAAAGAAAACATTAGCAACGATACCACAACTGGTAACAAATAAAAATTAGAAAGTTAGTTGAATTTGTGTCAGTTACCTCGAGCTAAGTGAGGTAACCGACAATCTGCGACACTTCAAATCTAGTCGCCGACCCAAGCTGTCGGTACAAGTACGCCAACGCAGTAGCGCCCCATGCGTACTTGGCAACATTGTTTAAATTCTCCAGCAACTTGAGCAATGCGATGGAGACCCGTGATCCACTCTTGTTGGTAAAGAGAGTGCAAGACAAGAGGTACAAAATAAATGCTCGCGCTGTGCACTGCACGGGAGGGTAATTACGCGGCTTCGACTTCCCGGTCAGGGCCTACCGGGTCTTCAACCATGCCTTTCAAACAGTGAGGCCCCTCGTGATGTTGACCTCCTCCCCCGCCTCCTCAATTGTAACACCAAACAACTTGGAAACTAGCTCAATTGCTTCCTTGCGATAGTCCTCGGTGTATCTTGAGAAACTATCCACTGCAACAACCTTGCCGGTCACTGAAATATTCAATAACATGCTGACGTCCTGCAAAGTTATTGACATTTCACCGAATGACATGTGAAATGTATTTGTCTCCGGCTGCCACCGCTCGACAAAAGCAAAATTCAACTCTTTGTTGCCCTTTTGGTACGAGCAGTCAATGAGCGGCGTTAACGCGGTCCGGTGGATAATCCTTTGAAGACCATCGGTATCAGGGTGACATGATTGCAAATCCCACTCTTGGATTTGAGCCCCGTGGTTGATGCATTTCAGTTGTGGCCGATGCTGCAAAACAAATGAAAGTTACACAAATATATATAGCTAAGTTTACAGCCTATGAATCTCAAGGTAAGTCACAACTCATCATGTAAGCAAAAAATTACATTAAACACATTTCACAAAATTAATCACAAATACTTCATTGCTACTATTTGGTAAGTACAGGCACAACTTGGCTGGCTGTGCAGTTCCTAGATAACGAATAAAAACCTTTTCGGCTCTAATGTCCCAGATGAAGTCCCCACTAAAGCTTTCAAAATATCAGCAGATACACTACAACAGCTAAAGACTAATAACCAGAACTAAGGACTGAACTACAGGGCTTTGTCAACTGTCTAAAATTAGCTTGTAATGAATAAATAGAAGAACATGTGTAAGCTATGCACATGGGACCTCTTCACTTAATAAAAGTTAAATCAGGTATGTATATCTATGAACTGCCTAGTTGTAGGTATGTTGTTACGGGGGAAGAAACTATGTAATATATGGTCATTGGGGACTATCAACGTGATTATGTGTTTTATATGCTACAGCGGCAACTCAAGTAGTGATTACAGTTTTACTAGTTTAGTAAGGCTCTAAAGAGTGTTAGAATCATGAGAATGCCTCACAAATCTCGTAACAACAAATTATCTACTAGTATTTCAAATTCATTAACAAACATTAAATTGATTACCAAACTCTATAAATGATGTTGGGAAAGGATCAGGTCCAAACCAACAAGCATAAACAAGAAGTAATGTTTATCAATAGCAACACCCCATGCATGTGTTAATTTGTGACTTAGTGAGTGCTTTCATTACTCATGCAATATTATAAGTACTAGTAGCTAGCAGTGTTACTTTGTTAGAGGAACAGAAGAGCTACGTACCACATTGTCCCAAATCGCAGCCGCAACATGATATTTGAAGCTCAACAATAGACTCAGGTCTATTGGCCCACCGGGTAAAGGAGCAGACGGGTCTTCTTCTTACTCTTCTTCATTTGTTGATGGTCGGGTGTCATGCCCACCTCGACTACCTCGCCCACCTCTTCTTCCTCGACCATCTCGTGTGGCTCGTGTCCCTCAGTTGCCTCCACCACTGGTACTACCACCCACATGATCTTGACAAGGTAAACACAAAATCATAATTGTCAAAAATGGATAAAAACTAAGTAAATAGTAAGTAACAAATTCAACAATTGCAAATAACTTAAAACAAACCTTCTTATCTTTCTTCATTCCCAAGTGAGTCCTCAGAAGACTTGAAAGCTTCACCTTGACTTCCACCTCGAGCAATCATCAAATCCCTTTCCCGATGCTCGGCAATATGTGAACCCTCATCTTCTACAACACCCTTGCGAGCACGTGCACTCGTCTTTGGTGCCTTAACCTTGGTTTCAAGCTTTTGCTTCTCCTTCAGGTAAGAAGCAGTCTAGGGTCACTGACCACCACGACCACGGGCACCTCCTAATGGATCACTACCGGTCTCCTCCCTGGTCACAACTGCTTTGGAACGAGCCATATCTGAAGGGAAAATCCAAATAATTAATTTAAATAAAAAAAGGAATTAAACAATGTGTAAAAAAGTATGTCTCGGTTGAACAGGTCCGAGAATTAATATAATGTCTCGGTACCATGTCAACGAGACATACCTATAAGTATCGATTGCCAGGAAACGAAACATAATATAAATTCTCGGTCATATTCGACCGAGACAGGTAGAAATTACATTCGACATTAGTCTAAGTAATATATTACCGAGAATATGTGAAGTTGTCACGGTTACAACTAATCGAGACAAGTACTTATAGTCTCGGTTAGTTGTAACCGAGACGTACTATATGCTAATTTTCACCATTAAATGGGACATTCTCGGTCATTAGTGGTCGAGAACGTCCCGTAGGTTACTGCCTTGTGTGGCCGGAAACCACGTGTTTCTAGATTGGAAACTCGTGAATGAAGATCAAACAATTCCAAAAACAAAATCAACTAAAACAAAACCATTTCCAACCAAATCGAATAAAACCTTACCTTTAGTCATTCGAATTGACTCCCGCAAGCTCGAATCGAACAAACCGAACCCTAAATTTGATGATTCGAAGAAGAGGATTCAAACGAGATGGTTGACTCGGTGATGCTCGACGTGGTGATGCTGGACACGGTGATTCTGGACAAGATTTGGACTACAGAGATTGAGGACAGAGAGGTTCAATGACAGAAGAGAATAATAGAATATGAGAGGAAACCAATTGCTCGGGGGTTCAACGACAGAGGAGATGATCGAGTTGGGTGGGGTGCACATTTTGGGTAGGGTATTTCAGGAAATATACCTCATTTTTTTGGGTGCCTTGAGTAAACCAATTGGTGCCCTTAATAATGGTGTGCCTTTGCAAATTGGTAGGGTGCCCATAGCGGCGCTTTTTTTTTTAATTAATATGTTCGTAAATGTAATATAATATTAAATAATATTAATTGTGTGAGTATACACGTTTATTTTAAAATAAGTTTATTAACAAATAATGCCCTTCCATGTCATTTAACAATTATCAACTACTCAACCAATTATTTTTTTCCAAAAGTTTAGTTCATCAGTTAAATTATCAACTTTCAGCTATCAACTACAAATTTTTCAATTATTAGTTAGATTATCAACTAGTATTGCCAAACATCCTTAGACTTGAAACATCTAATCAGAAGTTAAGATTATCAGCTAGTATTGCCAAACAGCCTTAGACTTAGAAACATCTAATCAGAAGACGTTGAATTTCATCCTGTAAATCTTAACTTCACAAATGATTCTTTCTAAAGAGTAGCTAAGGCGTTGTTTAGTTGAGATCCCGAAAAACATGGATCTCTATTTCTTACTTTTTTTTTTTCCATTTTTTTATGCAATAAACATAAAACTGGATTTTCAGACAGTCCTATAAGACTAACTGCAGACACTAGCTGAGATTAAACTGAATATGTCCGCATAAATATTACTCAGAACAAAATATTCTATAATGTTTAAAGTAAAACATTCACTTTGTTAAATCGGAGAGCTAGAAAGGACTTTTTAAGGAACCCAATCGCCATTCCTTCTGCTAACTTGATCAGTTCGAGTCCAGCACAGTCAAGCACCCTGCTAGAATATTTGCCGCGTGTTCTAGCTCTTGTTCTGATATGATCAATGGCGGGACTAGCCGAACTACATTTCCTTTTCCAGCAACTAATACAAGAACCCCAGAGTTCCGGCAAGCATTTATAAGTGGTGCCGCCGGCACATCCAACTCAACCCCAACTATGAGGCCAAGCCCACGTACTTCATTCACATGAGCGTTTCCTTGCATCTTCTGAACAAGGAGTTCTTTAAGATACTGACCCTTCTTGGAAACACTACTCAAGAACCCAGGTTTCCTTATCTTGTCCAAAACTGCTACTGCAGCTTTACATACGAGAGGGCTACCAGCGAAAGTGCTTCCATGGTCACCGTAGTTTACTGCAGCAGCGACTCTTTCAGTCATCAATACAGCACCGATAGGTAGACCTCCAGCGAGAGGCTTTGCAAGGGTCATCATATCAGGGTACACTCCATAGGCCTCATGCGCCCAAAGGTACCCAGTTCGTCCTAGACCACATTGAACCTGAGGAGCAAACAAACCAGGTTTAAAATTTGGAACAAGACATCCCAGAAGTCACTGCAACAAGAAAAGGCAAGAGAGAGAACTGATGCCAAAGCCTGGTAAAACCAACACTAATTTTTGTGCAACTATAACCAAACAATCTACTAGAAGGGTGACTTGTATCCATCGCATTGCAATGGTTGGTTATGTCGATGATTGAAGCATAATTTTATGCAACCCAATGATGTGTAAAGAATGATAGACTAGCCCAGCCCTGACAAAAACTGATTTCTTCCCAAAATGGTTAAGCAAAAGCTCTATGTGCGTGTGCGTCTCTATGTGTGTATTCAGTTCAGGGTGGGCTATTTTAACAATGATGCTAGCTATCTTTGTAACTTGTTTACTTGTCACGACATATTTTTTGCTCGCACAACCGTAAAACTAAATAATCAGCAAGCTTCATAAATAAAAACCTGCTCACCTCGTCAAAGATCAGGAGGGCCCCAGCATCATCACAAGCAACACGTAATGACTGCAAGAATTCCTTTGTAGCACTGTGTATGCCCCCTTCACCCTGAATAGGCTCCACAAAAACTGCTGCTGCTTTGCCATGTTGAATTGCCTTTCTTGCAGCTTCTATATTACCATACTCAAGAAAAGTCACACCAGGCATAACAGGTTCAAAGGGTGATCTATACTGTACTTTACTAGTCAATGCAAGGGCGCCCATTGTCCTCCCATGGAAGCTGTTGGTGAAGGAAATAAATTCTGTAGCAGGCTGTTTGTTATCTGGATTTGAAAATCTTTGGAATTTTCTTGCAAACTTAATGGCTGCTTCATTAGCTTCTGTCCCAGTATTTGAGAAAAAGACTCGATCAGCAAAAGAGCAATCCACTAGGCGTTTTGCAAGTTCCAACTGTAGCAGAAAAGTATTCTTTGTTTAGGAAACATCGATCGAATGAATATTAAAGCAGGTAAAAAAATTTCTACCACAGAAAGAAAAACTCTCACTGCAGTACTCAAAATATCATGCATACCGTAATTTTACTTTTTATTTAATACGTACATCAAAGGTGAAATTTGAGTAAGTATTTTCTTCAAGAGGGAACTTGATAGTAGTAAACAGCCGAATATGCTATTAAATGGTATTTTAATATTAGCAATGACAGATGAAGTGAAATTTCTTTTACTTCTGAAAACATGATAAAGTTTTTAGAAGAAAGCACTAACAGGAAACTGGTTCAAAAACTCTTCTAATTGAAGTAGTTAAATCACTAATTGCATTTTTATCAGCTACTGGCCTACCACAAACAGCTTCTAATCTTTAGAAAAATGATCTTGCTTTTCATCTAAGCTATCCTAAGTTTCATTGAATTTGATGGACATAGGTATTATTTCAAAGAATATAACAAGATTGATCAAACTCCAATAGCAGGATTGCTTAATCCATCTACCATTTTAAGTACCACCAACCAATGAGCAATTTACAAGTAGCACAATTATATAAAAAAGTTAAGATAACAAGAAAAAGTTCCCCATTTGAGCGGTATAAACTAAATAAGTAAGCACATAGGTCTAATAAAACCAAAATAAAAAATAAAAAATGCTTTACTTAGACGTAAATGATATTCTTTCTGACCATGAGACAATGAAATTTTAAAATGGCAACCTTAAATTTAGATTAGGAAAAGCACTGACGAAGATGAGAGAGAATCGAAAAAAAGAATATAAGTCATTTCATTAGTCAATCAAAAAGAGCTTGTTCAAGCCCAGTTTTAGATTAAATTTAAGACAATTGCTGAATATGTTTCAGATGTCTGAATAAGTTTGACTTTGATTAATTTAAGACTGTAATTGATTAGGGAAACTCAAACTTGAAGGGGAGAATTCTGTATTAGTTTGCAGCTGAATTTCATGATTTAGAATAAAGCAGTGAGAGTAATCGTTTAAAAGTAGTTCAATTCACGAGATAATATAATTAAATCTTGTACTACTTCAAGTTAATGATGATAGGAACAGCTAGATCTATCAATAACAAAATCCAAAATGACCATATATTACATACTTCTATAGCTTGATTAAAGCTTTGTGACATAAATGGAGGTCTCCTATTATTCCACTTGTTTATTAAGAAATTGTGTAGGCTTCTTCAAGTCTCACATATTGGACGAGTGCAATCTGAACTAACACAACAAGAACTCAAAATCGTTCACATACAAGGAATTTTTCGTGCACTTTCAAGGAATCCAAATGTGTAGAAGCCATACAAGCCATGTAGCACATATGGTTGAAGGTAACAGTATACAATTGTTTGGTGGCCTATGTGATAAACATGTAAACATAACTTTTTAAGGAAAAAATGAAGATAAGAACGGCTTACATTTCAAAATAATTTAGCCATATACGCTAAATTGGATGAAAACGCGCATAAAAAGGACTATTGCTATCTGCCTAGAACATTGCTTCAATGATACATCATATACACACAGGCAACAATCCATAGAAACTTCATCTAAACTTGGTTGCCTAGAAATATTTATTCGCCTTTGAAATTGGGGAAATTCGATGTTGTAGGGGTAGACCTACGATAGCTAGCGACACATTGATTTGGAAGGATTTTGAAAGCATGCCACCAAGTGCATTAAATTGAGCAGAATGGAAGAGTTTGATCCATGTAACCAACTCCCAAAAATTCGGGATTGAGGCTTTGTCAGTAGGATAAAATCGTAAAGCCTTTCTAGCCTTTCTTAAAACCTTCTACAAGATAGCAATGAAAATCATGGAAACAATCACATAGCTCGCTTAATTGCCAATAGTTACATGTATTCGTAATATCAATATGGTCATAGAAAACATGATCTTTCCTCACATCAAATTAGTTATTTGAAGATTCTTCAGTAAGATTTATTTGGAATAAGTTGAACACAATTATCAGCTTCTTAGGATGATATCCAATAGTAATGTAGTTTTCAAACTTATTCTTGGTGATTCTATCTCATGATTTTACACCTTTATCAGAAATAATTTTACACCTTTCTAGCAACAATGCTAACATGGGAAGGCCAACCTTTTCGTAGTAAAATGAGAAAAAAAAACTTTCCTTTCTTTATTTTGGAAAATATCATAGTTTTGCTGCCAAGTTTCCATCTTAACTAGCACCGACTTTGCTCTCACAAGGATTTCACTCCAAGGGCTTCAATACATATAATGAGAGATTTACAATCCTGAATCCCACTTGACAAGTGAAATTAAATTAGTGAAGCTAATTTATCCTTCAAGGTCCACACTCCATTTGTAACTGCGAATAACTTCTTTCTTTAGCAAGAGTTCATTGCATCAAGGACTTTGATTTTGTCTTACTCAAAGGTGTTTATCCATTTTAAAGAATGAAGGATAGATTTTTCAGCTTCTTCATTGAATCATTGAAAAAAGAAGAAAAAAGAAGTCTTGCATTCAAGACAACAGTTCTTACTTCTGATCCGCCCCCATGACTTTGGGGCAAGAAAGCCCATTCAACTACAATCCTAGAACCACGGAAGCTAAATCATTTGCATAGTAACCGAAAACGAACACCAAAGACTGAACCAGCCAAAACTCAAAGAAGCAATGGCATGCATCAAAACCTACACGTATACATTCACATTTTCACCAAAAAACATACTACAGTCCTGAAAGATTGAAACTTGCATGCCACCAAGGAGTGTGGTGTAGTGGTTTCGAAGAGTGCCTTAGCACTCTAACTAAGGCAGAGATGACATTTTCGATTCGCAGCAACTGCACTATTTGTCCTTACCCCATGGGGTTAGTCGCACCTTAATCACGGGTAAGTCGCACTTTAATCACAAGGGGCTGAGGCGGATCGGACACCAGCGGTAATAATTAAAGATTGAAACTTGCATACATAGCTAATGTTCAATATGCATCAAAACTTAAAACATAAAAAATTGAAACTTAATTGTGGTCACCTGAGGAATGGAGTAATACACATTACTGACATGGGTGAGCAAGCCGGCCTGCTCGGTGACAGCCCTGAGCCACTCCTCATCCCCATGTCCGAGCGCGTTAACCGCAATCCCCGCCGCCATGTCCAAATACTCCCTCCCTTCAACATCCCAAACCTTACATCCCTTCCCAGTCGCCAGAACAACAGGGCTCCTCGCGTATGTCCCCACCAGAACCTTCGCTTCCATCTCCATCACATCTTTGCTGCTCCCAAGCCCCAGTTTCTCCGAATTGGGAGCAGTCGTTGGTTGTTCCAAGTCCAAGTTGAGGCACGAATTGATTGTTGTTCTTCTTCTTGGGCTGAAATTTAGGCGAAGAAGAAATGGTTTTTGTGGGTTGGTTTTGAGAGGGAAAGGAGAGTGAGTGGGTCGTAGGGATGATGGATTCATGTTTCGATGGGTTGTGTTGTGGAGATGATGATGATTGCAGAGGGGTTTTGAAGCGGAGGGAATTGCGTGAAAGTCACGATGTGTACTTAGTACTTGATGAGAATCGATGCTTTAGAAAACGCATGGCCGCCACTCATTGGGAGACTTCGAGGAAGATCCAACGGATTAGTTTGATGTGTGACGAAATGGAAGACGGTGATGAACGTGGAGAACAAATTCCAGTCAATAGCCAAGTGCTTCGGCTTGCGGACAAGGGCGGACAAGAGTTGACACGCCAAGGTTTGGATACCGGCTCGGCCCACTCACCAATCACCATGGGTTGGTTTTGGACGTACTAGGCAAGATTAGGCCTGACTTGGCCATCCCAACTACTAATATATTTTTTTTTTTTTTTGGTTTACAAAGGATGATTACAGCTAATGCCGCTCAAAAGGGACTCCCATTGCATCCGCAAGTAGGAGGTGTCTTAACCTATCTGGAGGCTCTGAGAGTGTATACAAATGGCCATGTCTGTTGCCAAATTTGCCAAAGCATTGGCCACTTGGTTTGCCTCTCTGAAAGCATGTTGAAAGCTAACAGTCCCTATGCTTTGAGAAAGGGCCCTGCAATCAAAGATTAGAGCCGCTGCAAGGTGGGAAATGGGATTGTCTAGCTTCAGCAGGGTCAGAGCTGTCCCGGAATCAGATTCGATCACTACATGAGCGTATTGTAACTGGACTGCTAGTCTGAGCCCTTCTCGAATAGCCCATAGCTCCGCAAATATATTTTGTGGCAATGCCAATGTTGCCCATAAATCCAAATCTCCAGCTGTCAGTCTCTTCACGAAATCCCCCCCAAAGGACGCTCTACCCGAGTTTCCTTTGGAAGCTCCATCCGTATTTAGTTTTATCCACGGTGGCGGTGGGGGATGCCAATTAATCATTCTGGGAGCCGATGTGCCAAAACCACTGGGAATTCCTGAGGCAATGTGATCCAAATCTTCCCGAATCCTACGTCTCCGCACCACGATCTCCTGTATGCTCAGTTTTTTTCCTTGGATCACAGCTGAGTTACGTGTAAGCCAAACCATCCACATTGCTGGTAGGAATCGATTTATGTTTGTGCTGCCAACCCTCGTACAGTTAGTATAATCCATTCTAATAGCGGGAGAGTATAAAAATCACGAGATAATCGAAGTCCCTCACAGGCCCACCACACTCTCTTGGCCTCTGGGCAGTCTCGCAAGGATGTAGGGTAGTTTCCACGGTTCCACCTCTCGTTGACATTGTTTGCAGATAGGAGAACTTGAAAGTGATCGCTTGAATCTTGCCACTTCGGTAACCAGCCTTTCATGGAGAGTTTGCCAAATGAAGAATCTGAATTTCTGTGGCCTTTGCAACTTCCAAATCCATCGCCAATCCATTTCCAGATCTCGAATAGTTCTTGAGAGTTGGTAAACTGAGCTTACTGTAAATCTCCCATTTGAAGTTTCCCCCCCAAATTAGTCGATCGATTGGGTTTGACATTGAAGTAGGTATTCTGATTATTCGTTGCCTAATCAATGTCAAGAATTGGGAGAGAATCTAATCAAAATTCCAGTGTCCGTCATCTGTCATCAAGTCCCTCACTTTTAAATGCACCTCCTCTGGGTGTATACCATCCCCCATCTCAACTCTTAAGGGTTTATCACCACACCATATATCATCCCAAAGTCTCACCATCTCTCCATTCCCAATTCTCCATCGCAGTCCTTTTTCCAAAGTTCTGGCCCCAACAACAATCGCCTTCCATATATGCGAAGCCGCGGATGAGGAAGGTGAAGCCAACACTGATCCATTCCTAACATATTTGTGGTTGAACGCCCTGATCCAAAGAACCGGCTCAGATTGCAGGAGACGCCATAATTGTTTCGCCAGTAATGCTTTATTCATATATGCTGCCTATTTGATCCCCAGTCCTCCTATTTTTTGTGAAGCACACGCAGTTGGCCATTTAATCATATGTAATTTTCGTTTCTCAATTGTTGAGCCCCGGAGAAAATCACGCTGGTGTCTATCGATACTCTCACATATTGATGAGGGTAGCTTCAAGCATTGCATAGTGTATTTTAGTGTAGCAGCGGTCACGGCTTTGATCAAGGTGGTTCTCTCAACCATGTTTAAAAGCTTGCCTTTCCAACCTGTCAGTCGTTCAATCTTCTCTATAATTGGTAAAAAATGTGCTTTCGAGACTCTTGAATGAAGTAGTGGGATGCCTAGGTACTTCCCCCGATCTGTTGTGACTCCCATCATTGATTGTGACTGGATCGCAAAAACGTCCCTGCGAGAGAGGTTTTTTGAGAAGATCTTCGATTTATTCTCGTTTACCTTCTGGCCAGACATCTCACAGGACTCCAATAGGAGCTCACTAATTAATCAAAGTTGTTGCTTCAAAGCTTTCACAAAGAGAACTAAATCATCCGCGAAGAATAGATGCGATATGGCTATGCCTCCCCTTGAGATCATGATTGGATGCCAGTCATTACTGTCCACCATCTTCTGTATTTGATGAGCCAACCTTTCCATGCAAAGCACAAAAAGGTATGGTGACAATGGATCGCCCTGGCGCAACCCCCTTTGTGGTTTAAAAGCTTCAGACATTTCTCCGTTCCATACTACTGAGGACTGCACTGATGTTACACAAAACATTATCAGTTCAATTAAGGGATAAGGGAAGTTGAAGTACCTCAGTGTGTTATGTAGGAATTTCCATGAAAGTAGATCATAAGCTTTATTCAGGTCAATCTTTAAAGTCATATGCCCATTCTTTCCTTGCTTCTTACGCATTTGATGAATAATCTCTTGGGCCAAGATTACACTATCTATGGTGCTCCTTCCTGGTACAAAGCAGTGTTGGTTCTCGCTGATCATTTGGGATATGCAGGGCCTAAGTCGTTGTACTATCACCTTAATTAGCAACTTATAGGTGACATTACAAAGACTTATTGGCCTGAACCGGGTGATGAGATGCGGATGGTTCACCTTCAGAATTAGCACAATGAGTGTCTAATTAAGAGCCGGGTGAAGCTTTCGATCCCTCCAAACTGCAGCTAGTGTGTCGAATATTTCGCTCACCACTACGAGCCAGAATTTTATTAAAGAAACCTGCAGGTAAACCGTCAATTCCAAGTGCCTTAAAAGGCTTCATAGAGTTGAGTGCCGTCAGAATTTCCTCATGTTTGATCGGTCGGCTGAGGGTCCAAGATTCTTCATTTGTGAGGGCAAAAGGGTTGAACTCAGGCGCATCATAGATCTCCTCGCTAGATTGGGGGTCCTTGAACAAGTTCATGGAATAATCTCCAGCGTGTGTATGGAGTGTTGTTGTTGTTGTTGTTGTTGTTGTTGTATGTGTATGGAGTGTGTGCTGATCAAAACAAGGGGCACCTTCAATGCTCAATTGCTTGATTTTATTTCTTGCCCTTCTATGTAGTGTGCTTATGTGGAAGAACTTGGTGTTTTTTTATCACCTTCAGCTAACCATTGGATCCGCGACTTCTGATACCATAGCCACTCCTTTCTAATTAAGATGTCATTATACTCCTTTGTCAGTTGCTTCTCCAAAGCTTGCAAATATCGACTTGGCCGAATGCTCAAGTATTTTTGAATGCCCTTCAACCTAGCCCGAAGTCTTTTTTTTTATGAGAAAATATTGCCAAAAAGCTCCTTATTCCATTGCCCCAAATATGCTTGTATTTGATGTACCTATACAGTAAGGGATTCACGCCAGCTGGTCCACCGCTGTTTGATAAAAGTAGAGAAATCCGGATGGTTTGTCCAAACCTCCTGATATCTGAAAGGGCGTCGTTCTGGGTGATAATGTATAGCTGGACCTGTGGAAAAAAATTAGCAGACAGTGATCGGAAGTTGTTCTTGGTAAGTGTTGTACTGTGGCCTCAGGGAAACGACTGACCCAGTCACTTGTAGCCATTGCTATATCAAGTCTCTCTTGTATGAGGTTGGGTGGACTCCTTTTGTTCATCCAAGTAAATTGAGCACCATTGAAGCCAAGATCCATTAGCCCACATTGTTGGATCATCTCATTGAAAATTCTACTCCTTGCCAGAGAGAAAGATCCCCTCTTTTCTCAGTACTAAATGCAACATCATTAAAGTCTCCCGTACATAGAAGATGATTACTATTATTTATCTCCACTTACTTATCCCATTAACACCTACGCAAAGCCTAATTGGGACTAGCACATATACAAGTTAACAACCATGGTGTTGTTGTACATTCTTGAATGATAATAGAGATGAAGAACTCCGAAAGTGACGAATGGAGTACAGTAAAGACCGCCTTATTCCAAAAGAAAAACATACCACCACTTGGCCCTTGGGCGGGAACAGTGATTGTATCAAAATTAGGATTGCTGTCAATGCACTCTAACTTAACCACTGAGCATTTTGTTTCTATGATACACTTTGCATCAGGCTTATTTTCGGGCATTATTTCCGAGAAATGGTGCCTAAACTTCGCACTTGCCGGCGTAACACCATTGTTGAACTGACATGTTGCTGTGGTATGATCAATCTTTCCACATTGGAAACACAACGTATGGATGCTTTCATACACTACTTGCTACTTCTAATCACCAATGTAGAATTGAAGGACCAAAGGGAGCTCTAGATTGATTTCACACAAATTCTTGCAAAGTTGGCCTTAGCTACCATCATTGTTGCATAATCGATTTTGACAAACTTGCCTAACAAGTTACTAACACTCTCTAGAGCACCATCATCATAAAACTCAAGGGGCAACTGAGGGAGACGAATCTATACCGGAATAGTCGAGATATGAGCATAGTTAGGAAAAATTTACCAAAGTACACATGTTTTTAGTTTTAATGAGGAAAATAGGGGTGAACTTTTTTTTTTTTTTTTTTTTTTTTTTTTCCGGGAAGTAGGCAATAACGCCTAATGGGAAGGCGCCATCTACGTGGCAAATTTTTTTTCTGATGTGGACACATGGATAACGCCTTTTCAAAAGGCGCTATCCATGTGTCCGGACAACGTGGCATGGAGGACACTGATAGCGCCTTCGCAGAAGGCGCTATGTGTACATGTCCACGTCGACATGTCCACGTGGACCAACGTGGACACATTACACTGATAGCGCCTTCTGCGAAGGCGCTATCCGTGTCCACGTGGGAAAAATAGGGTTTTCCCGGTCCACGTGGATCCACGTGGACCTGGAAACCCGTGACATACCGATAGCGCCTTCTGTGAAGGCGCTATCAGTGTCCTCGTGGAAATTTTTTTTTTTCCCTGTCCACGTGTATCCACGTGGACCGGGAAAACCCGTGACATAGGGGCGCAGATAGCGCCTTCTCAAAAGGCGCTATCTGCACCCCACTGTCGTCTTCCCGAAACCGACGCAGAGAATATATTCTTTGCGTCGGTTTCGGCTTTACAGTGGTAGGTTAGGGGTAGGGGGTGGTAGGTCACGGTACACCGTGGAGAGTGGGGGGGTGGGTCGGCTACTTAAGGAGGGGAGGGGGAGCGATCCGTGGAGAGAGACAGAGAGGAGGAGGAAGAAGGAGGGGCGGCCAGCGACGCACGGGAGAGAGTGGGCGAGTGTGACGTGCGGCGGAGACGGAGTAGAGCTTGGCGGGGGCACCGGAGCAAGGAACGGCGTCTCTCAGCAGCAGCAGCGGCAGTGGCACGTGGAGGAATTCGAATTGCTTAGCGTGGTGAGGCGAAACACGGGCCGCGAGGCGGAGGAGGATTTCACGCGCGAGAGAGGAGGAGGAGCAGAAACGGCATGGTCATCAAAGCATCAAAGCAAACGTAGCAATGAGTGGAAGGAGGAGGTATGTGTAGTTGAGTTAGTTTAGTTTGTTATATAAGTTTGTTTAAGTTAGTTTGATTAAGTTAGTTTAAGTTTGTTTAAGTGAGTTTAGTTAATCAAGTTGGTTTAAGTTAGTTTAAGTTTGTTTAAGTAAGTTTAGTTAGTTTGTTTTAGTTTAGTTAGTTAATTAAGTTTGTTTAAGTTAGTTTGTTTAAGTTAGTTTTAAGTTTGTTTAAGTGAGTTTAGTTAATTAAGTTTGTTTAAGTTAGTTTAAGTTTGTTTAAGTTAATTAAGTTTGTTTTAGTTAGTTTAGTTAGTTAATTAAGTTTGTTTAAGTTAGTTAAGTTTAGTTTAGTGAGTTTGTTTAAGTTAGTTTAGTTAATTAAGTTTGTTTAAGTTAGTTTAGTTAATTAAGTTTGTTTAAGGTATTTTAGTTAATTTACCGAAGGAGGAGGTATGTTTAGTTAATTAAGTTTGTTTAAGTTAGTTTAGTTAGTTTAGGTTAGATGTTTAGTTTAGGTTAGATGTTTAGTTTAGGTATTGATGGTTAGTTTAGTTAGTTAAGTATGTTTAGTTAGTTAAGTTTGTTTAGTTTAGTTTAGTTTAGTATAGGTATTTATGTTTGTTAAGGTTAGTTAGTTTAGTTTGGTTAGTTTAGTTTAGTTAGTTTGTTTAGTTAGGTTAGGTTTGTTAGTTCGTACATATGTTGCTTTTGAGCATTTTCGTCGTGTGTTTTTGTGTGAACATTTATTAAATCAGTTGCCGTTTGGTTTCGTACAACACTCAATTTCTTTTTCTAACATTCTTTCTAGTTGTACTGCAATGGATCCATGACCTTCAGATCCATCACTATTGCAACTCCAATCTACACACAGATCAACGCGAACCTGGAGGGGCGAGGTAACCTTTTTTACATCAATACGTCAAATTTACAGCAATAATGTATCAAAAACATACATTAATACATTATCAATTACAAGGTGTACGAAACAATGCGCGTACGTCGAAGACGTGGGGTCGTTGATCGAACGATGCAATATCATTCTAGGATGATCCCATATCTTCGTTCCAGTGGGTTCTATGGGATATCTCGGGTAGCATTTTTTAGCCTTGATTGAGCTTTGATTACTGCGTTTGTAGAGAGATGGCGCCTTGAGACGCATACATTTCACATGCATTGTGGGGAGTGCACCATTACACTTCAAGACGTGCAGGTACAGCTTGGATTACCTATCGAAGGTATGCCTGTGACGGGAACGACGGACGCAGACTATGCTGATGTCTGCGAGAGGCTACTTGGACGAACTCCTGGTGGAGATGACGTCGTTGGATGTAAACTTAAGGTCGATTGGCTTGAGCGTAACGTACCAGCAATAGATGATGATAGCGATGAGGAGTCGGTCCAACGTTACGTTCGATCGTACATACTATAACTCATCGGTGGTTGTCTTTTCGCCGACAAGTCCAATCGATTCGTACATTTGATGTTCCTACCATTGCTGGAGGATTTCCAAGTAGCTGGACAATATAGTTGGGGGAGTGCATGTTTTGCTTATTTGTACAGGGAGTTGTGTCGCGGATCTCGCGCAGGGGCACATGAGGTTGCTGGCGCGTCAATTCTTGTACAACTGTGGGCATGGGACAGATTTCCATTCATAGCACCGCGCGCGCTGCGTGTTTCTAGAGCTCAACCGAGAACGGTGGATGGCCAAAATATGCTTATGGACGTTCCACTGGGACACAGGTATTAAAGTCGATTTGTCATTAATTTGCTGAAAATTCTTGTCCAATTTCATTTATCTTAACTTATTGTTTTCTACGCAGATGGCTCGATGCATTTTCGGTTTCACAAAGTGCGACGCACGTCGTATCGGCTCACCGCGATGCACTCGACTCGCAAAGGCATGAGGATGATGTGGTATGACAACCATATACTGAACTCATGGGGTCTCTTCCCGATTTCTGTACAAATGGTCACGGGAGTTGGCTTTCGACGTATCCCCTTATTTGTTTCCACATTGTAGAGTGGCATCGACCAGAAAGGGTTATGAGACAATTCGGCATGATACAAGTGGTGCCACCTAATTGTGCTTATGACGCCCAACTGCACCGCCTCGAATTGCGTGGACATCATCATGAAAATTGGGTGACTTTTCACGCAAGCTACATACACATGTGGGAGAATCGTGGGGACACCATTGCCACAACGACACTTAATGAAGGCCACGATCATGAAGACTACATGACGTGGTATCGCTCGGTCACTAGGAGATTCATTGGACACGACGGGGCGTTACGTGACTACTCGGTAATCTCCTAACTCTTTCTTTTCCTCGAACATCCAATATCTTATATTGCGTGCTTTGACCTCTTATATTTTGTATATCAGCGTAACTTGATGCATCGACTGAGGCGAGTGTTTATCGAGGATGGGTACGAGCAAGGTCTTGCAGCGCTTGATGAAGGGATTAAAATTTTAGACGAAGATGAAAGGCAACGGTCTAATCTTTCGCATGACGGAAATGACGTCGAACAAGGCATAAATGAGGATATTGAACAGGAAGATGAAGAAGACGATCATGACGAACCAAACATAGAGGTGAGAAGAAGACGAACACGACCAGAGACTGTGCGGGAACGCACCAGACGTCCTCGTCCACCACGTCCATCTACTCAGACTGAGATTGCTGCAGAGAGTAGCAGACGTTCTCCTCCAGCACGTACATCTCGTTCGAGAGTGAGTAGAACAGAGACTGTTGGCGAGAGTAGCCAACGATCATCCCCACCAACTCATTCTTCTCATGGGTACATTCCTGCATCGTCCACACCCCAACCAGAACCTCAAATGTTTGTACCCAGGACGCCGAGCGTGAATCTTCCTCCTTACCATTTTGATCCTTACGCACCTGGGCCGTCGTCTTCATATGTGGTCCATGGAATGCCTCATCATCAAATGTATCCGTCACTGCCTCAATACATGCATAGTCCATATACTCCTACTCTTTATAATTACAATATGCCATATAGTGGAGATCCCTCATTCATGAACTTGTTGACCATGCCGCAGCCTCATGTTCCTTTCCCCCAACCCATACAGGAAGCAAATATTTTGGGATGGTTCCACCTCCTATTTTTGGGAGCATCAGGAGCAGAGGTGAGTCGAGTGAAGCACCAGAGGAAACGCATCAATCTACTCGACGTGATTCAATGCAAGACCAGCTACCTCAACAACCTCAACCGGATGTACAAACACATCGTCCAACTAGACAAAGAGTACGTCCGGTTTGCATCACTGAGCAACAACGTCAACGTAACCACCGGAATAGACCTGCATGATGAGTTTTCTTGATGTCATGGTGATTTGTAGATAACTTATATATTGGGTTCACGGAGTGCGTGTATACAACCTTCTCATTGAAAAAATTTATTTCTCATGTTTTCCATATTATTGTAATGTCGTATCAGTGATTACTCTTCAATAGTTAGTTTAGTTTGTTAAGTTAGTTTAGATTATATGTTTAATTTAACTTAAGTGGTTAGCTTAGTTAGTTAGGTGTAGGTGGTTAGGTTATATTAGTTTAGTTTGGTTAGGTTAATTAGCTTAGTTAGTTAAGTTAGTTTAGTTTAGGTGTTGAGGTTAATTTAGTTTAGTGTTGTTGAGTTAGGGTATGTTCCTTAGTGTAGTTTAGTTAATTTAGTTTACATAGTTAGGTTAGGTTAGGTTAGTCGAGTTTAGTTCACATAGTTACGTTAGGTTAGGTTGTTAACAAGTAACTCTCGAGCTACTTGGTTGTTTGTTTAGTTTCGTTTGGTAGTTTAGTTAATCGTTTCTTGGTTGTTTGTTTAGCTAGTTAAGTTAGTTATTTTAGTTTACTTAGTTTGTATTGTTTAGGTGGTTAGGTTAGTTAAGGTTAGTTAGTTTAGTTTGGTTAGTTCCATTTAGTTAGTATCTTTAGTTTGCAATTAAGTTAGTTTATTTTTTGTTGTTTGTGTGAGAATCGTCACGGTCTTCATTGAACTTCAACACATAACACACCACAATGTCATGCACAAAGTTAGGTATGCATCACACGTGGTACTTTTGATTAATTTACTTCAGTTCTGTTGTTGGGCAATTTTAGGTTAGTATAGTTAGTTAGGTTACGTTTGTTAGTTGACTTAGGTTAGGTCAGGTTATGACTCATTATTTGGGTAATGATTTACTTTTTTTGGTTGTTTGTTTAGTTAGTTAAGTTAGTCATTTTAGTTTACCTAGTTTGTATTGTTTAGGTGGTTAGGTTAGTTAAGGTTAGTTAGTTTAGTTTGTTAGTTAGTTTAGTTTGGTTATGTTAGTTAGTTAGTTAGTTAGTTTAGTTAAGGTTAGTTAGTTACTTAGTTTAGTTTGGTTTGGTTAGGTTAGTTAAGGTTAGTTAGTTTAGTTTAGTTAAGGTTAGTTAGTTAGTTAGTTTAGTTTGGTTTGGTTAGGTTAGTTAAGGTTAGTTAGTTTAGTTTAGTTAGTTAGTTCGTTAGTTAGTTAGTTAGTTAGTTAGTTAGTTAGTTTAGTTTGGTTAGGTTAGTTAAGGTTAGTTAGTTTAGTTTAGTTTGTTTAGTTAAGGTTAGTTAAGGTTAGTTATTTTAGTTTACTTTGGTTAGTTAGTTAGTTAGTTAGTTAGTTAGTTAGTTAAGTTAGTTAGTTAGTAAGTTAGTTTAGTTTAGTTAAGGTTAGTTAGTTAGTTAGTTTAGTTTGGTTAGGTTAGGTTAGTTAAGGTTAGTTAGTTTAGTTTAGTTTAGTTAGTTAGTTAGTTAGTTAGTTAGTTAGTTTAGTTTGGTTAGGTTAGTTAATGTTAGTTAGTTTAGTTTAGTTTGGTTAGTTAAGGTTAGTTAAAGTTAGTTAGTTAAGGTTAGTTAGTTAAGGTTAGTTAGTTTAGTTTGTTAGTTAGTTTAGTTTGGTTAGGTTAGTTAAGGTTAGTTAGTTTAGTTTACTTTGGTTAGTTTGTTAGTTAGTTTAGTTTGGTTATGTTAGTTAGTTAGTTATTTAGTTTAGTTAAGGTTAGTTAGTTATTTAGTTTAGTTTGGTTTGGTTAGGTTAGTTAAGGTTAGTTAGTTTACGTTAGTTAGTTAGTTATTTAGTTTAGTTAAGGTTAGTTAGTTATTTAGTTTAGTTTGGTTTAGTTAGGTTAGTTAATGTTAGTTAGTTTACGTTAGTTAGTTAGTTAGTTAGTTAGTTAGTTAGTTAGTTAGTTTAGTTTGGTTAGGTTAGTTAATGTTAGTTAGTTTAGAAAAGAGAGTTCAAGGTTGGAACCAATGTATATATATCTATCATATATATAAAAGCACGAATCACAAATTTTTGAGTGGTAATGAAATTTACCTATTTGTCCATATTTCTTTTTTTTTTCATCTCCAAATTAACATTTTCTTTTGTCTCCAAATCAAACTCTAACTCCTTATCAATCCACCACACGTTTTTTTTTTTTTTTTTTTTTATCTCCAAATCAATCCCGAACTCTCTCTCATCAATCTAATACACGTTTTCTCTTTCTCTCGATCTTCAATCGATCACTCGTGTTTCGTGTTTGGACGAAGTCCTTCTCATCAATCCAATACACAAACTTCTTCTCATCAATTCAATACACGGAGACGGAGAGGTTGATAAATTGAGGGAAACTTCTAAATTGGAGTGTGCACTTGTTTCTGGGGCAAATCGGTTTATATGAACATTGTATATGTTGAAAGCTTGAATTGCATTCTACCATTTGATACGTTTTAAGGGAACAAACCCACAACCCATAAGAAATTTGAATAAAAAAATTATGATTAATCATGTGAAAAAAGGTATCTAAAGCTTTAATCCCGACTAATTCAATTATTTACATTCATAATTTCAAAGTTATCATTTCTATCTATAGAGTTTGAGGTAAAGATTGAACTTTATGAACAATTCTATGGAATCTCCACAAGCAAGTGTTCACAAATTGATTGGTCAAACCACTTGTGTTTTTTTTTTCCTTGTTTCCTTTTTTTTTGATGAAGTAATTTCCTAGCATGACTAGCTTGTTTTTTCATTCACATCTTATCTCAATCACATTAGAGAATATTGATAAGCTAAAAAAGGTACTTGTATTTCTAATTTTAAAATTTTAATTACAATTTTGAATTTTATTAATAAATTCTTAGAAATTAATTCCCGCGAGCGAAGCGAGCGGGTCAATCGTGCGTAGCACGTCTTGAAACTAGTATATATATATATATTTTCAAAATTGGTTTTTTTTATAACCAATGTATATATATTCAAAATTGGTTTTTTTTTATAGTCGAGATCGCTCAACTACGACGACGACGACGACAGCGGGAGTGGCGAGGGTCTGAGCGGCGAGGACGACGCTTGTCCAGCGGCTTCGCGGTGACGGCGGCCGAGGACGCGCGCGTCCGTCCAGCTGCGGTGACGGCGGTGGAAGACGACGCGGTCAAAGCTCGCGGTGACGGCGGCAACAAGAATGACGCAAGCAAGAAGAACGCTCATAGGAGGTCGCGGACACGGGCAAGCAGCGGCGTTGGCGTGCAGATCGGCGAGTCCAGTTGGTGACGTGGCGGTGAGGTGTTTTAGAAAAACACCGCATAGTTAGTGTTGAACTTGTTGTATTTAGACAATCTAAATAAACATAAATATGAACATGACACTGTTATCACAAGAACCTAATCATGCTGATTTTAACAACTAAGAAGATTAATAAAGAAAGTGTACCAGAGGCTTGCACTGCAATGACCTAAGACGAAAAATTTTCTCCAACTCGGTGCTGAATTCAACTAGGAGTTTTGTCTGTTGGACTAAGTGGTTAGTCACTCACACTCCGACCGAGATTTTGATGGAAACAAACAAGGTGAAAATGTACTAATAAACATCTAGTGTATTTCAGTTTTTGTTAAAGGATGCAAAACAACATATCAAGGGTACTCAAGAAATACAAGTTCAAGACTCGGCATTAATGAAGAAATGAAGATGAAAGTTCAAACCGCAATTTGTAATTTCAATGTAAGGTATACAAATTCTTTCACGCAAGCCAAATGCATTAGTCCATGCATATCAAGTTTCTTAAACCATTCTTCAAAAGTTATAAGTTTACTTCAAGTTTCAAAGTGGAATTTAAACACATAACTAGGACTATGAGTTTAAACAATGTGAAACTTTGTGTGGATGGTCATTTGCATATTACAGATCATTGTAAATGTTTTCGAAAAAGAAAAACTCGTTTTTGAAAGGTCTTCGAAAAGAAAAGCGTAAATTTGCGAGAAAAGCCCCTAATACATTATGAAATCGTGAATTTCCATTTTCGGGATTTGTAAAAATATCCAGGACCACCCAATTAGGCTTAATGACTCATAATAAACGTGTATAACATGTTATATAAGGGTTGGTTAGGTCCCGGACGAGTTTAAGGGTCGCTAACACAAAGGGACAAAATAATTGTTTTGAGGTCCCCAGTTAGCGCGCTAATGATTTCATTAGCGCGCTAAGTGCGAGTTAGCGTTAGGTCTAAGCATTAGCGCGCTAATTGCATATCTCGATGACTTTTTTTACACAAATTTGGAAAACACACTTTAATTTGAATTCTTGATCTATTTTGGACCCTTGGATCCCTAGAACGGTCATAAACTGTCAAGATGGAATACCTAACACTATAAAACCACCAAGAACATGGTTTTGTCAAGGGAAGGAAGAAACACACTCAAAAACTCAAAATCTACAAAGAGAAGAACTTTGATTTTTGTGAAGAAGCAAAAAGGAAATATTTGTGGCTGTTCTTTAGTTCTCTAATCCAGCACTTTTGAGGCTTTAAAAGGAGTACAAGAATCTCTTCAAAGCTGATCTCTTTTGTCATTCTCTTGTTTGTAAGAAAGTCCTAGATCTAAAATCTTGCTTGTGCTTAATCTACATAGTTTTGTGTATTTGATTTGAAAATCATTTTGTTGTGTGTTTGAACACCTTCTTCTTGGGTTTTGCACTTAAATTTATTTTATCAAACCCTAAGATTGATTTGAACAAAAGTTTTGCACTTAAACTTGATTTTTGTTAAACTATTGTTCTTAGACTTGAAATCGGTTTTACACTAATATATTAAGTTTTTAAAACGATTTCACATTTGGGATTTGTAACAAAATCAGTGACATATTTGCATATTCCATTTATTCTCATACTTGCATGCATAAGAGTTGTTAGGCTCTAGGAGGCTTGCTAGTGTTTGAATTTGATACCACTTTGTGTTGTAAAGTGTATCTCATTATTTTTCAGCAACTTATTGTATTTGTATGATTGTAAGACTTAGTGGAATCTAAGTCAAAGGGGAAGACCTAGTTGAGACTAGGCACAAATCCTAGTTGCGGCTAGGTGGGAAGTCCTAATTGTAATTAGGCACTCTAGGCTTGTATGCTTAGGTTGTAACACTTATTTGCAATATAAGTGGGGGTTAAAAATCCTAACCGGGGAGGTTAGGTAGTGGACGTAGATCGTTGGATCGAACCACTATAAATTGTGTGTCACTTTCCATCTCTTCCATTCCATTCACTTGCATAGCATATATATATATTCATTGATAGTGTATGCATTATAGTTGTAATTTGCGCATAAAGTTTTAAAAGGGCAATAACTACTCGGTAACCCAATTCACCCCCCTCTTGGGTGACCTTCACTGTCCCCAGGATACAACTGGTCTGCTCTTTGATTAAAGCACCAATCAAAGAACCTTCAAAACCGCAAACTCGACTCTCTCTCAAAACACAAATCACATAAAATTTTAATTTCGAATATGTCGATAGACTCTTCTCTTATAAAGAATTATCTAAGTGTCTAAAACGTGGACATTTTTTCATTAACTGTATAATTAGTGGTTTTAATTAGTGTGCTAGTTAATTAACTCCTTAATTCAAAATTAGCAACTATTGGTGCTCTTTTAATTTATTCAAAAACGAAAATAAAAAACAAAAAAATAAAAACCATGTTTAGGAATGGCTAAGTTTTGAACCAACCAAAGCCCCCAAGGCCCCAAGGCCCAAGGCCCTAGTCAAAGATTATTTAAATAGGGTGTTTACCTAGTGAAACCCCATGGGCCACTCACTCCAACCCACTTCTTACTTAAACAATAGCGAAGTGTGTTGGATCATATTTTAAGTGAGGAACCAAACCTTTCTCTCCTGTGTGGGACTAAAGGTTTAGTTACTTTGCAATACAAAATTTGAACTCCAAAGTTCAACAATACCCTACATTTGTATTGGAAAAAGTAACACCCCATATTTCTTAACTTTGCCAAATCATAAACACAAATAATAATTATACACGAGAGAGAGATGATCAAGTCATGCTTATAAGGAAGAGTGTCGTAAAGACTTGAACTGACCTTAGTAATGCATATCGGGTTCACTTTGTGACGCAGTTAATGTATTTATTTATCTTGAACTGTTCACTTGTATAGTAAACCAAGACAATATGTCTTACTCATGACTTGAATCCAAATGCAGTTCATACATTTTTGTTCATTTTGGTCATGAACATATCCTGGTTTCATGATAGCTTTAGAGAACTAGCCTAATTTCATTTTCATAAATGCGACCCACATTTACTACCATATAGGTGACATTACTATGTCATTAAATGCATAGCATAACCTGAACATCTTATTATTAACACACACAATATCTTAGGAACGGGTAATTGTGTGTTTCAGTTATTAAGTTTAGCCTAACTAGTTTTCCTATTGAACCTAGGCCATGAGATCTCCAATCAGCTAGGTTAGGTTTCCGCCAGGCTTGACTTATTTTATAGGCTGTAAACCCATTCCCCTCGATAAAATCATCACTTGATCTCTTAGTAAGCCTTTTGTCAAAGGATCTGCAATATATTCCTTTGACTTGACATAATCTATGCTAATTACACCACTTATGAGTAATTGTCTCATAGTATTATGCCAGCGCCTTATATGTCTTGACTTACCGTTATAAATTTTTATTTTTAGCTCTTGCTTGTGCTGCCATACTATCACAATATATGCATATGGCTGTAACTGGCTTTGACCAGCATGGAATATCTTCTAGAAAATTCTTTAACCATTAAGCTTCTTCAGCTGCCTTATCGAGAGCTATAAATTCAGATTCCATGGTGGATCGTGCTATACACGTTTGTTTTGTTGATTTTCAAGAAATTGCTGCTCTAACCAATGTAAATACATATCCACTAGTTGACTTAGTTTCTGTATTATCAGAAATCCAATTTGCATCACTATAGCTATCAAGTACTAGTGGATACTTTGTATAAACCAATACATAATTCAAAGTATACTTGAGATACCTTAGAACTCTTATCAATGCTGTCCAATGATCATCATTTGGACTACTTGTGTATCTACTTAACCTGCTTACTGCATAAGCAATGTCAGGTCTAGTAAAGTTCATCAAGTACATTAAACTCCCAATAACTTGAGAATATTCTAATTGACAAACCGACTCTCTAAAGTTCTTCTTTAGATGACAATTAGCATCAAAAGGAGTTGGAGCAGGTTTGCAATCGAATTTATTGAATCTTTTTAAGATTTTCTCAACATAATGAGATTGTGTGAGGATATAACCTTCGTTATTCCTTTTGATTTGAATTCCTAGTATTACATCAGCTAGACCTAAGTCTTTCATGTCAAAACTAGATTTCAACATCTTATTTGTTGACATTATGGCATCCTTGCTTGAGCTCATAATTAACATGTCATCAACATAACAACATACTATGACAAACGAGTTCTTCATTTCTTTAATGTACACACGTTTTTCACATTCATTTATTTTAAAACCATTTGCCATCATAGTATGATCAAACTTCTCATGCCATTGTTTTGGAGCTAGTTTAAGTTCATACAAAGACTTAACAAGTATACAAACTTTGTTTTCTTGGCCTTTTACTACGAACCCTTCAGGTTGACCCATATAAATTTCTTCTTCTAATTCTCCATTTAAAAATGCTGTTTTAACATCCATTTGATGTATTTCCATGTCGTACAAAGCAGCTATGGAAATTAAGTGTCGAAGTAATCCAAACCTTCTTTTTGTCTATATCCTTTAGCAACCAAACGTGCCTTGTATTTCTCAATAGTGCCATCAACCTTTAGCTTCTTTTTGAAGATCCATTTATATCCAATTGGTTTGATTCCTGATGGTAGATCAACCAATTCCAATGTATTATTTTGTAAAATGGATTCAATCTCACTATTGATAGCTTCCATCCACAATGGAGCGTCTGGTGAAGACATAGCTCCTTTATAAGTTTGTGGCTCATTTTCAGTTAACATGTTAACAAAGTCAAGTCCAAAGCTTTTTGTGACCTTAACTCTTTTTCCTCTTATAGGTTCTAACTCTTGTTCTTGAACCTTAGAAGTAGATGATTCATTTAAGTTCTATTTGGCAGTTCTTTTAAGCGACAAATCACTTTGGTTTTCCTTAAAAAGGAAAAATGTGTTCAAAAAATTCAGCATCAACATATTCTATAATAGAATTTTCACTAATATATGAAATATGTGATTTAACTACTAAGAATCTATATGCTGCACTATTCTTAGCAAAACCAATGAACACGCAATCTACAGTTTTAGGTCCTAAATTAGTTCCTTTTGGTAAGGGAATTTGGACCTTTGCCAAGCAACCACACACTTTCAAAGTTTTGTAAGTGGGTTTTCTTCCTCTCCATATCTCAAAAGGAGATTTATCCAATTTCTTGAAAGACACTCTATTCAAAATGTGATTTGCAGTGAGTAGCGCTTCACCCCACAAATTCTGAGAAAGTCCAGAATCATTTAACATGGAATTAATCATATTTTTCAGAGTTCTTTTTTCCTCTCTGCTACACCATTCTATTGAGGCGTATAGGGTGCAGTCGTTTGATGTATAATTCCATATTTGCTACATAATTCTGCAAATTCTGCGGTTTCATATTCTCCACTTTATCTATTCTTAATGCCTTAATTTTCTTGTCTAATTGATTTTCTTCCTCTGCCTTATATATTTTAAACATATCTAAGACCTCGTTTTAATTTTTAATCAAAAAGACTTGGCAATATTTGCTACAATCATCAATAAAGGTGATGCAATAATTTTTCCCCCTTTAGTAGGAATGTATTTAAAATCACAAAGATCACTGTGAATCAATCCTAATAAATCATTTGATTTCTCTTGGACAGATTTAAAAGTTTGCCTAGCAAATCTTGATTCAATGCATATTTCACATTTTTTATTTAAATCAATGTTGAACTTAGGCAATAAATTTAATTTAACCATTATGTAAATAGATCTTTTATTCACGTGTCCTAATCTAGAATGCCATAAATTAAATGAATCAAACATATACGCAGAAACAATCATTCTATTACCAGTAGAGTTAACAATTACAACATTGAGCTTAAAGAGACCCTCTGGTAAGGTATCCCTTACCTACATACATCCCACCATTGGTGAGAACAAACTTGTCAGACTCAAACACCAATTTGAACCCTTTCTTGTTAAGTAAAGGGCCAGATACAAGGTTCTTCCTGATCTCAGGAACATACAACACATTGAGTAAAATGACTATTTTCCCACTAGTGAACTTCATCTTAACGGTACCCTTGCCTTCAACCATTGAAGAGGATGAATTTCCCATATAAAGCTTTTCTTCACTATCAACAGGAAGAAACTCTGAAAACAAGCTTTTGTCGCTGCAAATGTGCCGAGTTGCACCGATGTCAATCCACCCGCCCGAGTGTCAGAGACCATATTAGTTTCAGACACAACAACAGTGAGATCAATGTCCATTTCATAAATTTGGACATCACCAACATTCGCTTGGTTGTTCAAACCAGAATTGCCATGATTCTGTTCTTTCTTGTGACGACAATCTTAGGCCATATGCTGTTTTCCACATACCCAGCAACTTCCTTGGATTTTCTTAAAATTCTTCCCCTTCGGTGCAAACTGCTTGGTGGGTGCTTCTCTTTTAAAATTCTTCTTCTGGAATTTTTGAACTTTGGACTTGCTTCCTTCCACCATGTTTGCTTTTGCATCAATGTCACTTCCTTCCGTCTTGTCTCTTTTCCTGCGATCTTCTTCAACTTGTAGCCTCAAGATCAGATCTTCAATCGACATATCTCTGCACTTATGTTCCAGATACACCTTGAAGTCATTCCAAGATGGAGGTAATTTCTCAATGATAGAACCAATTTGAAAATGCTCATTCACGATACAACCCTCAGCATGTAACTCATGAATCAACACTTGCAGTTCTTCAACTTGCTTCACCACAGACTTTGAGTCGACCATGTTATATTTCAAGAATTTGCCAACCAAGAACTTTTTTGCTCCTGCATCTTCAGTTCGATATTTCTTTTCCAGCAGATCCCAAACATCCTTTGTAGTCTCACACTCAGAATAAACATCACATAGAGTGTCATCAAGTCTGTTCAGAACATAGTTCCTGCAAAGGAATTCAGAATTTTTCCATACCTCGATTGTCATCATGGTTTCCTTGGTGATTGGATTCTCATCCGTCTTAGGAACCTCCTCTCTGATGACATTGGCTAAATTCATAGTGGTCAACTAGAAAATTGTTTTATGTTGCCATCTTTTGAAATCAAGACCCTTAAACTTTTCAAAGCCTCTCATCCTTAGGATTGAATGCAATAATATTTGAGATTGTCTTATCATTAACAATATGAGATGATGCCATTTTAGATTCAGATTCTAAAACATACAAAACAAGTAAGTATATTCGAATCGAAAATAATAATAATAAACAAAGAGAACGAGAATAACCGAATTTTAAGATTTTTCTGCTGTCTTAGATTGTTGTATTCAGACAATCTAAATAAACATAAATCTGAACATGACACTGTTATCACAAGCAACTAATCATGCTGATTTTAACAACTAAGAAGATTAATAAACAAAGTGTACGAGAGGCTTGCAGTGCAATGACCTAAGACATAAAACTTCCTCCAACTCGTGTCTTTGAATTCAACTAGGAGTTCTATCCCCAGGATACAACTGGTCCGCTCTTTGATTAAAGCACCAATCAAAGAACCTTCAAAACTGCAAAATCGACTCTCTCTCAAAACACAAATCACATAAATATGTCGATAGACTCTCATATAGAGAATTATCTAAGTGTCTAAATCGCGGACAATTTTTCATTAACTGTCTAATTAGTGGTTTTAATTAGTGTGCCACTAATTGATTGTTAATTAACTCCTTAATTCAAAATTAGCAACTATTGGTGCTCTTTTAATTTATTCAAAAACGAAAATAAAAAACAAAAAAAGAAAAACCATGTTTAGGAATGGCTAAGTTTTGAACCAACCAAAGCCCCCAAGGCCCCAAGGCCCAAGGCCCAAGGCCCAAGGCCCTAGTCAAGGATTATTTAAATAGGGTGTTTACCTAGTGAAACCCCATGGGCCACTCACTCCAACCCATTTCTTACTTAAACAATAGTGAAGTGTGTTGGATCATATTTTAAGTGAGAAACCAAACCTTTCTCTCTGTGTGGGACTAAAGGTTTAGTTACTTTGCGATACAAAATTTGAACTCCAAAGTTCAACGATACCCTACATTTGTATTGGAAAAAGTAACACCCCATATTTCTTAACTTTGCCAAATCATAAACACAAATAATAATTATACACGAGAGAGAGATGATCAAGTCATGCGTATAAGGAAGAGTGTCGTAAAGACTTGAACCGACCTTAGTAATGCATATCGGGTTCACTTTGTGACGCAGATTAATGTATTTATTTATCTTGAACTGTTCACTTTTATAGTAAACCAAGACAATATGTCTTACTCATGACTTGAATCCAAATGCAGTTCATACATTTTTGTTCATTTTGGTCATGAACATATCCCTGGTTTCATGATAGCTTTAGAGAACTAGCCTAATTTCATTTTCATAAATGCGACCCACATTTACTACCATATAGGTGACATTACTATGTCATTAAATGCATAGCATAACCCGAATATCTTATTATTAACAGACACAATATCTTAGGAACGGGTAATTGTGTGTTTCAGATTATTAAGTTTAGCCTAACTAGTTTTCCTATTGAACCTAGGCCATGAGATCTCCAATCGCCTAGGTTAGGTTTCCGCTGAGCTTGACTTATTTTATAGGCTGTAAACCCATTCCCCTCGATAAAATCATCACTTGATCTCTTGGTAAGCCTTTTGTCAAAGGATCTGCAAAATTTTCGTTTGACTTGACATAATCTATGCTAATTACACCACTTATGAGTAATTGTCTCATAGTATTATGCCGGCGCCTTATATGTCTTGACTTACCGTTATAAATTTTATTTTTAGCTCTTGCTTGTGCTGCCATACTATCACAATATATGCATATGGCTGTAACTGGCTTTGACCAGCATGGAATATCTTCTAGAAAATTCCTTAACAATTAAGCTTCTTCAGCTGCCTTTTCGAGAGCTATAAATTCAGATTCCATGGTGGATCGTGCTATACACGTTTGTTTTGTTGATTTCCAAGAAATTGCTGCTCCACCCAATGTAAATACATATCCACTAGTTGACTTAGTTTCTGTATTATCAGAAATCCAATTTGCATCACTATAGCCTTCAAGTACTGGTGTATACTTTGTATAAACCAATACATAATTCAAAGTATACTTGAGATACCTTAGAACTCTTATCAATCTTTGTCCAATGATCATCATTTGGACTACTTGTGTATCTACTTAAACTCGCCTATCGCATAAGCAATGTCGGGTCTAGTAAAGTTCATCAAGTACATTAAACTCCCAATAACTTGAGAATATTCTAATTGACAAACCGACTCTCTAGAGTTCTTCTTTAGATGACAATTAGCATCAAAAGGAGTTGGAGCAGGTTTGCAATCGAATTGATTGAATCTTTTTAAGATTTTCTCAACATAATGAGATTGTGTGAGAGGATATAACCTTCGTTATTCCTTTTGATTTGAATTCCTAGTATTACATCAGCTAGACCCAAGTCTTTCATGTCAAAACTAGAATTCAACATCTTCTTTATTGACATTATGGCATCCTTGCTTGAGCTCATAATTTACATGTCATCAACATAACAACATACTATGACAAACGAGTTCTTCATTTCTTTAATGTACACACATTTTTCACATTCATTTATTTTAAAACCATTTGCCATCATAGTATGATCAAATTTCTCATGCCATTGTTTTGGAGCTTGTTTAAGTTCATACAAAGACTTAACAAGTCTACAAACTTTCTTTTCTTGGCCTTTTACTACGAACCATTCAAAGTTGATCCATATAAATTTCTTCTTCTAACTCTCCATTTAAAAATGTTGTTTTAACATCCATTTGATGTATTTCCATGTCGTACAAAGCAAAGCCTATGGAAATTAAGTGTCAAGTAATCCAAACCTTCTTTTTGTCTATATCCTTTAGCAACCAAACGTGCCTTGTATTTCTCAATAGTGCCATCAACCTTTAGCTTCTTTTTGAAGATCCATTTATATCCAATTGGTTTGATTCCTGATGGTAGATCAACCAATTCCCATGTATTATTTTGTGAAATGGATTCAATCTCACTATTGATAGCTTCCATCCACAATGGAGCGTCTAGTGAAGACATAGCTCCTTTATAAGTTTGTGGCTCATTTTCAGTTAACATGTTAACAAAGTCAGGTCCAAAGATTTTTGTGACCTTAACTCTTTTTCCACTTCTAGGTTCTAACTCTTGTTCTTGAACCTTAGAAGTAGATGATTCATTTAAGCACTATTCGACAGTTCTTTTAAGCGACGAATCACTTTGGTTTTCCTTAAAAGGAAAAATGTGTTCAAAAAATTCAGCATCAACAGATTCTATAATAGAATTTTCACTAATATATGAAATATGTGATTTAACTACTAAGAATCTATATGCTGCACTATTCTTAGCAAAACCAATGAACACGCAATCAATAGTTTTAGGTCCTATATTAGTTCCATTTGGTAAGGTAATTCGGACCTTTGCCAAACAACCCCACACTTTCAAAGTTTTGTAAGTGGGTTTTCTTCCTCTCCATATCTCAAAAGGAGATTTATCCAATTTCTTGAAAGGCACTCTATTCAAAATGTGATTTGCAGTGAGTAGCGCTTCACCCCACAAATTTCGAGAAAGTCAGAATCATTTAACATGGAATTAATCATATTTTTCGAGTTTTTTTCTCTCTCGCTACACCATTCGTTGAGGTGTATAGGGTGCGATCGTTTGATGTATAATTCCATATTTGCTACATAATTATGCAAATTCAGCGGATTCATATTCTTTACTTTATCTATTCTTAATCCTTAATTTTCTTGTCTAATTGACTTTCTACCTCTGCCTTATATATTTTAAACATATCTAAGACCTCGTTTTTATTTTTAATCAAAAAGACTTGGCAATATTTGCTACAATAATCAATAAAGGTGATGTAATAATTTTTCCCCTTTAGTAGGAATGTATTTAAAATCACAAAGATCACTGTGAATCAATCCTAATAAATCATTTGATCTCTCTTGGACAGATTTAAAAGTTTGCCTAGCAAATTTTGATTCAATGCATATTTCACATTTTTTATTTAAATCAATGTTGAACTTAGGCAATAAATTTAATTTAACCATTATGTAAATAGATCTTTTATTCACGTGTCCTAATCTAGCATGCCATAAATTAAATGAATCAACCATATACGCAGAAATAATCATTCTATTACCAGTAGAGTTAACAATTACAACATTGAGCTTAAAGAGACCTTCATGAGGTATCCCTTACCTACATACATCCCACCCTTGGTGAGAACAAACTTGTCGACTCAAACACCAATTTGAACCCTTTCTTGTTAAGTAAAGGGCCGATACAACGTTCTTCCCGATCTCGGGAACATACAACACATTGAGTAAAATGACTATTTCCCCACTAGTGAACTTCATCTTAGCGGTACCCTTGCCTTCAACCATTGACGAGGATGAATTTCCCATATAAAGCTTTTCTTCACTATCAACAGGAAGAAACTCGAAAACAAGCTTTTGTCATTTTGCAAATGTGCCGAGTTGCAGGTGTCAATCCACCAAACCCCAGTGTTAGAGACCATATTAGTTTCGGACACAACAACAAAGTGAGATCAATGTCCATTTCATCAATTTGGACATCACCAACATTCGCTTGGTTGTTCAAACCAGAATTGCCATGATTCTGTTCTTTCTTGTGACGACAATCTTGGGCCATATGACCCTGTTTTCCACATACCCAGCAGCTTCCTTGGATTTTCTTAAAATTCTTCCCCTTCGGTGCAAACTGTTTGGTGGGTGCTTCTCTTTTGAAATTCTTCTTCTGGAATTTTTGAACTATGGACTTGCTTCCTTCCACCATGTTTGCTTTTGCATCAATGTCACTTCCTTCCGTCTTGTCTCTTTTCTCGATATTCTTCAACATGTAGCCTCAAGATCGATCTTCAATCGACATATCTCTGCACTTATGTTCCAGATACACCTTGAAGTCATTCCAAGATGGAGTTAATTTCTCAATGATAGAACCAATTTGAAAATGCTCATTCACGATACAACCCTCAGCATGTAACTCATGAATCAACACTTGCAGTTCTTCAACTTGCTTCACCATAGACTTTGAGTCGACCATGTTATATTTCAAGAATTTGCCAACCACGAACTTCTTTGCTCCCGCATTTTCGTTCGATATTTCTTTTCCAATGAGATCCCAAACATCCTTTGTAGTCTCACACTCGAATAAACATCGCATAGAGTGTCATCAAGTCCTGTTCGAACATAGTTCTGCAAAGGAATTCAGAATTTTTCCATACCTCGATTGTCATCATGGTTTCCTTGGTGATTGGATTCTCATCCGTCTTAGGAACCTCCTCTCTCGATGACATTGGCTAAATTCATAGTGGTCAACTAGAAAATTGTTTTATGTTGCCATCTTTTGAAATCAAGACCCTTAAACTTTTCAAACCCTCTCATCCTTAGGATTGAATGCAATAATATTTGAGATTGTCTTATCATTAACAATATGAGATGATGCCATTTTAGATTCGATTCTAAAACATACAAAACAATAAGTATATTCGAATCGAGAAAATAATAATAATAAACAAAGAGAACGAGAATAACCGAATTTTAAGATTTTTCTGTCTTAGATTGTTGTATTCAGACAATCTAAATAAACATAAATCTGAACATGACACTGTTATCACAAGCAACTAATCATGCTTGATTTTAACAACTAAGAAGATTAATAAACAAAGTGTACCAGAGGCTTGCAAGTGCAATGACCTAAGACATAAAACTTCCTCCAACTCTCGGTCTTTGAATTCAACTAGGAGTTCTATCCCCAGGATACAACTGGTCCGCTCTTTGATTAAAGCACCAATCAAAGAACCTTCAAAACTGCAAAATCGACTCTCTCTCAAAACACAAATCACATAAAATTTTAATTTCGAATATGTCGATAGACTCCTCATATAGAGAATTATCTAACTGTCTAAATCGCGGACAATTTTTCATTAACTGTCTAATTAGTGGTTTTAATTAGTGTGCCACTAATTGATTGTTAATTAACTCCTTAATTCAAAATTAGCAAATCTGTTGGTGCTCTTTTAATTTATTCAAAAACGAAAATAAAAAACAAAAAAAGAAAAACCATGTTTAGGAATGGCTAAGTTTTGAACCAACCAAAGCCCCCAAGGCCCCAAGGCCCAAGGCCCAAGGCCCAAGGCCCTAGTCAAAGATTATTTAAATAGGGTGTTTACCTAGTGAAACCCCATGGGCCACTCACTCCAACCCATTTCTTACTTAAACAATAGTGAAGTGTGTTGGATCATATTTTAAGTGAGAAACCAAACCTTTCTCTCCTGTGTGGGACTAAAGGTTTAGTTACTTTGCGATACAAAATTTGAACTCCAAAGTTCAACGATACCCTACATTTGTATTGGAAAAAGTAACACCCCATATTTCTTAACTTTGCCAAATCATAAACACAAATAATAATTATACACGAGAGAGAGATGATCAAGTCATGCGTATAAGGAAGAGTGTCGTAAAGACTTGAACTGACCTTAGTAATGCATATCGGGTTCACTTTGTGACGCAGTTAATGTATTTATTTATCTTGAACTGTTCACTTTTATAGTAAACCAAGACAATATGTCTTACTCATGACTTGAATCCAAATGCGGTTCATACATTTTTGTTCATTTTGGTCATGAACATATCCCTGGTTTCATGATAGCTTTAGAGAACTAGCCTAATTTCATTTTCATAAATGCGACCCACATTTACTACCATATAGGTGACATTACTATGTCATTAAATGCATAGCATAACTCGAATATCTTATTATTAACAGACACAATATCTTAGGAACGGGTAATTGTGTGTTTCAGATTATTAAGTTTAGCCTAACTAGTTTTCCTATTGAACCTAGGCCATGAGATCTCCAATCACTAGGTTAGGTTTCCGCCAGCTTGACTTATTTTATAGGTCGTAAACCCATTCCCCTCGATAAAATCATCACTTGATCTCTTGGTAAGCCTTTTGTCAAAGGATCTGCAATATTTTCCTTTGACTTGACATAATCTATGCTAATTACACCACTTATGAGTAATTGTCTCATAGTATTATGCCTGGCGCCTTATATGTCTTGACTTACCGTTATAAATTTTATTTTTAGCTCTTGCTTGTGCTTTGCCATACTATCACAATATATGCATATGGTCAGAATCGGCTTTGACCAAAGACATGGAATATCTTCTAGAAAATTCCTTAACAATTAAGCTTCTTCAGCTGCCTTTTCGAGAGCTATAAATTCAGATTCCATGGTGGATCGTGCTATACACGTTTGTTTTGTTGATTTCCAAGAAATTGTTTGCTCCACCCAATGTAAATACATATCCACTAGTTGACTTAGTTTCGTATTATCGAAATCCAATTTGCATCACTATAGCCTTCAAAATCTTGGTGTATACTTTGTATAAACCAATACATAATTCAAAGTATACTTGAGATACCTTAGAACTCTTATCAATCTTTGTCCAATGATCATCATTTGGACTACTTGTGTATCTACTTAACCTGCTTAATGCATAAGCAATGTCAGGTCTAGTAAAGTTCATCAAGTACATTAAACTCCCAATAACTTGAGAATATTCTAATTGACAAACCGACTCTCTAGAGTTCTTCTTTAGATGACAATTAGCATCAAAAGGAGTTGGAGCAGGTTTGCAATCGAATTGATTGAATCTTTTTAAGATTTTCTCAACATAATGAGATTGTGTGAGGATATAACCTTCGTTATTCCTTTTGATTTGAATTCCTAGTATTACATCAGCTAGACCCAAGTCTTTCATGTCAAAACTAGAATTCAACATCTTCTTTATTGACATTATGGCATCCTTGCTTGAGCTCATAATTTACATGTCATCAACATAACAACATACTATGACAAACGAGTTCTTCATTTCTTTAATGTACACACATTTTTCACATTCATTTATTTTAAAACCATTTGCCATCATAGTATGATCAAATTTCTCATGCCATTGTTTTGGAGCTTGTTTAAGTTCATACAAAGACTTAACAAGTCTACAAACTTTCTTTTCTTGGCCTTTTACTACGAACCATTCAGGTTGATCCATATAAATTTCTTCTTCTAACTCTCCATTTAAAAATGTTGTTTTAACATCCATTTGATGTATTTCCATGTCGTACAAAAAGCAGCCTATGGAAATTAAGTGTCGAAGTAATCCAAACCTTCTTTTTGTCTATATCCTTTAGCAACCAAACGTGCCTTGTATTTCTCAATAGTGCCATCAACCTTTAGCTTCTTTTTGAAGATCCATTTATATCCAATTGGTTTGATTCCTGATGGTAGATCAACCAATTCCCATGTATTATTTTGTGAAATGGATTCAATCTCACTATTGATAGCTTCCATCCACAATGGAGCGTCTAGTGAAGACATAGCTCCTTTATAAGTTTGTGGCTCATTTTCAGTTAACATGTTAACAAAGTCAGGTCCAAAGATTTTTGTGACCTTAACTCTTTTTCTAGGTTCACTTCTAGGTTCTAACTCTTGTTCTTGAACCTTAGAAGTAGATGATTCAAGACCTCGTTTTTATTTTTAATCAAAAAGACTTGGCAATATTTGCTACAATAATCAATAAAGGTGATGTAATAATTTTTCCCCCTTTAGTAGGAATGTATTTAAAATCACAAAGATCACCGTGAATCAATCCTAATAAATCATTTGATCTCTCTTGGACATGATTTAAAAGTTTGCCTAGCAAATTTTGATTCAATGCATATTTCACATTTTTTATTTAAATCAATGTTGAACTTAGGCAATAAATTTAATTTAACCATTATGTAAATAGATCTTTTATTCACGTGTCCTAATCTAGCATGCCATAAATTAAATGAATCAACCATATACGCAGAAATAATCATTCTATTACCAGTAGAGTTAACAATTACAACATTGAGCTTAAAGAGACCTTCTGTGAGGTATCCCTTACCTACATACATCCCACCCTTGGTGAGAACAAACTTGTCAGACTCAAACACCAATTTGAACCCTTTCTTGTTAAGTAAAGGGCCAGATACAACGTTCTTCCTGATCTCAGGAACATACAACACATTGAGTAAAATGACTATTTCCCCACTAGTGAACTTCATCTTAGCGGTACCCTTGCCTTCAACCATTGACGAGGATGAATTTCCCATATAAAGCTTTTCTTCACTATCAACAGGAAGAAACTCTGAAAACAAGCTTTTGTCACGCAAATGTGCTTGGAGAGTTGCACCGGTGTCAATCCACCAAACCCCGAGTGTTAGAGACCATATTAGTTTTGCACACAACAACAAGGTGAGATCAATGTCCATTTCATCAATTTGGACATCACCAACATTCACTTGGTTGTTCAAACCAGAATTGCCATGATTCTGTTCTTTCTTGTGACGACAATCTTGGGCCATATGACCCTGTTTTCCACATACCCCAGCAGCCTTCCTTGGATTTTCTTAAAATTCTTCCCCCCTTCTGCAAACTGTTTGGTGGGTGCTTCTCTTTTGAAATTCTTCTTCGGAATTTTTGAACTATGGACTTGCTTCCTTCCACCATGTTTGCTTTTGCATCAATGTCACTTCCTTCCGTCTTGTCTCTTTTCCCCGCGATATTCTTCAACATGTAGCCTCAAGATCGATCTTCAATCGACATATCTCTCGCACTTATGTTCCAGATACACCTTGAAGTCATTCCAAGATGGAGTTAATTTCTCAATGATAGAACCAATTTGAAAATGCTCATTCACGATACAACCCTCAAAGATGTAACTCATGAATCAACACTTGCAGTTCTTCAACTTGCTTCACCATAGACTTTGAGTCGACCATGTTATATTTCAAGAATTTGCCAACCACGAACTTCTTTGCTCCCGCATTTTCGATTCGATATTTCTTTTCCAATGAGATCCCAAACATCCTTTGTAGTCTCACACTCGAATAAACATCGCATAGAGTGTCATCAAGTCCTGTTCGTAACATAGTTCTGCAAAGGAATTCGAGAATTTTTCCATACCTCGATTGTCATCATGGTTTCCTTGGTGATTGGATTCTCATCCGTCTTAGGAACCTCCTCTCGATGACATTGGCTAAATTCATAGTGGTCAACTAGAAAATTGTTTTATGTTGCCATCTTTTGAAATCAAGACCCTTAAACTTTTCAAAGCCCTCTCATCCTTAGGATTGAATGCAATAATATTTGAGATTGTCTTATCATTAACAATATGAGATGATGCCATTTTAGATTCAGATTCTAAAACATACAAAACAAATAAGTATATTCGAATCGAAAATAATAATAATAAACAAAGAGAACGAGAATAACCGAATTTTAAGATTTTTTCTGTCTTAGATTGTTGTATTCGAGACAATCTAAATAAACATAAATCGAACATGACACTTTCGTTATCACAAGCAACTAATCATGCCGATTTTAACAACTAAGAAGATTAATAAACAAAGTGTACCGAGAGGCTTGCAAGTGCAATGACCTAAGACATAAAACTTCCTCCAACTCGGTCTTTGAATTCAACTAGGAGTTCTATCCCCAGGATACAATCGGTCCGCTCTTTGATTAAAGCACCAATCAAAGAACCTTCAAAACCGCAAAATCGACTCTCTCTCAAAACACAAATCACATAAAATTTTAATTTCGAATATGTCGATAGACTCCTCATATAGAGAATTATCTAACTGTCTAAATCGCGGACAATTTTTCATTAAGCTGTCTAATTAGTAGTTTTAATTAGTGTGCCACTAATTGATTGTTAATTAACTCCTTAATTCAAAATTAGCAACTGTTGGTGCTCTTTTAATTTATTCAAAAACGAAAATAAAAAACAAAAAAAGAAAAACCATGTTTAGGAATGGCTAAGTTTTGAACCAACCAAAGCCCCCAAGGCCCCAAGGCCCAAGGCCCAAGGCCCAAGGCCCTAGTCAAAGATTATTTAAATAGGGTGTTTACCTAGTGAAACCCCATGGGCCACTCACTCCAACCCATTTCTTACTTAAACAATAGTGAAGTGTGTTGGATCATATTTTAAGTGAGAAACCAAACCTTTCTCTCTCTGTGTGGGACTAAAGGTTTAGTTACTTTTGCGATACAAAATTTGAACTCCAAAGTTCAACGATACCCTACATTTGTATTGGAAAAAGTAACACCCCATATTTCTTAACTTTGCCAAATCATAAACACAAATAATAATTATACACGAGAGAGAGATGATCAAGTCATGCGTATAAGGAAGAGTGTCGTAAAGACTTGAACTGACCTTAGTAATGCATATCGGGTTCACTTTGTGACGCAGTTAATGTATTTATTTATCTTGAACTGTTCACTTTTATAGTAAACCAAGACAATATGTCTTACTCATGACTTGAATCCAAATGCAGTTCATACATTTTTGTTCATTTTGGTCATGAACATATCCTGGTTTCATGATAGCTTTAGAGAACTAGCCTAATTTCATTTTCATAAATGCGACCCACATTTACTACCATATAGGTGACATTACTATGTCATTAAATGCATAGCATAACCTGAATATCTTATTATTAACAGACACAATATCTTAGGAACGGGTAATTGTGTGTTTCAGTTATTAAGTTTAGCCTAACTAGTTTTCCTATTGAACCTAGGCCATGAGATCTCCAATCAGCTAGGTTAGGTTTTTTGAGCTTGACTTATTTTATAGGTCGTAAACCCATTCCCTCGATAAAATCATCACTTGATCTCTTGGTAAGCCTTTTGTCAAAGGATCTGCAATATTTTCCTTTGACTTGACATAATCTATGCTAATTACACCACTTATGAGTAATTGTCTCATAGTATTATGCCGGCGCCTTATATGTCTTGACTTACCGTTATAAATTTTATTTTTAGCTCTTGCTTGTGCTGCCATACTATCACAATATATGCATATGGCTGTAACTGGCTTTGACCAGCATGGAATATCTTCTAGAAAATTCCTTAACAATTAAGCTTCTTCAGCTGCCTTTTCGAGAGCTATAAATTCAGATTCCATGGTGGATCGTGCTATACACGTTTGTTTTGTTGATTTCCAAGAAATTGCTGCTCCACCCAATGTAAATACATATCCACTAGTTGACTTAGTTTCTGTATTATCAGAAATCCAATTTGCATCACTATAGCCTTCAAGTACTGGTGTATACTTTGTATAAACCAATACATAATTCAAAGTATACTTGAGATACCTTAGAACTCTTATCAATGCTGTCCAATGATCATCATTTGGACTACTTGTGTATCTACTTAACCTGCTTACTGCATAAGCAATGTCAGGTCTAGTAAAGTTCATCAAGTACATTAAACTCCCAATAACTTGAGAATATTCTAATTGACAAACCGACTCTCTAGAGTTCTTCTTTAGATGACAATTAGCATCAAAAGGAGTTGGAGCAGGTTTGCAATCGAATTGATTGAATCTTTTTAAGATTTTCTCAACATAATGAGATTGTGTGAGGATATAACCTTCGTTATTCCTTTTGATTTGAATTCCTAGTATTACATCAGCTAGACCCAAGTCTTTCATGTCAAAACTAGAATTCAACATCTTCTTTATTGACATTATGGCATCCTTGCTTGAGCTCATAATTTACATGTCATCAACATAACAACATACTATGACAAACGAGTTCTTCATTTCTTTAATGTACACACATTTTTCACATTCATTTATTTTAAAACCATTTGCCATCATAGTATGATCAAATTTCTCATGCCATTGTTTTGGAGCTTGTTTAAGTTCATACAAAGACTTAACAAGTCTACAAACTTTCTTTTCTTGGCCTTTTACTACGAACCATTCAAAGTTGATCCATATAAATTTCTTCTTCTAACTCTCCATTTAAAAATGTTGTTTTAACTTCCATTTGATGTATTTCCATGTCGTACAAAGCAAACTATGGAAATTAAGTGTCGAAGTTATCCAAACCTTCTTTTTGTCTATATCCTTTAGCAACCAAACGTGCCTTGTATTTCTCAATAGTGCCATCAACCTTTAGCTTCTTTTTGAAGATCCATTTATATCCAATTGGTTTGATTCCTGATGGTAGATCAACCAATTCCCATGTATTATTTTGTGAAATGGATTCAATCTCACTATTGATAGCTTCCATCCACAATGGAGCGTCTAGTGAAGACATAGCTCCTTTATAAGTTTGTGGCTCATTTTCAGTTAACATGTTAACAAAGTCAGGTCCAAAGATTTTTGTGACCTTAACTCTTTTTCCACTTCTAGGTTCTAACTCTTGTTCTTGAACCTTAGAAGTAGATGATTCATTTAAGCACTATTCGACAGTTCTTTTAAGCGACGAATCACTTTGGTTTTCCTTAAAAGGAAAAATGTGTTCAAAAAATTCAGCATCAACAGATTCTATAATAGAATTTTCACTAATATATGAAATATGTGATTTAACTACTAAGAATCTATATGCTTTGCACTATTCTTAGCAAAACCAATGAACACGCAATCAATAGTTTTAGGTCCTATATTAGTTCCATTTGGTAAGGTAATTCGGACCTTTGCCAAACAACCCACACTTTCAAAGTTTTGTAAGTGGGTTTTCTTCCTCTCCATATCTCAAAAGGAGATTTATCCAATTTCTTGAAAGGCACTCTATTCAAAATGTGATTTGCAAAGTGAGTAGCGCTTCACCCCACAAATTCGAGAAAGTCGAGAATCATTTAACATGGAATTAATCATATTTTTCAGAGTTTTTTTCCTCTCTCGCTACACCATTCTCATTGAGGTGTATAGGGTGCGATCGTTTGATGTATAATTCCATATTTGCTACATAATTATGCAAATTCAATGATTCATATTCTTTACTTTATCTATTCTTAATCCTTAATTTTCTTGTCTAATTGACTTTCTACCTCTCGCCTTATATATTTTAAACATATCTAAGACCTCGTTTTTATTTTTAATCAAAAAGACTTGGCAATATTTGCTACAATAATCAATAAAGGTGATGTAATAATTTTTCCCCTTTAGTAGGAATGTATTTAAAATCACAAAGATCACCTTTGTGAATCAATCCTAATAAATCATTTGATCTCTCTTGGAATGATTTAAAAGTTTGCCTAGCAAATTTTGATTCAATGCATATTTCACATTTTTTATTTAAATCAATGTTGAACTTAGGCAATAAATTTAATTTAACCATTATGTAAATATATCTTTTATTCACGTGTCCTAATCTAGCATGCCATAAATTAAATGAATCAACCATATACGCAGAAATAATCATTCTATTAAGTAGAGTTAACAATTACAACATTGAGCTTAAAGAGACCTTCGCATGAGGTATCCCTTACCTACATACATCCCACCCTTGGTGAGAACAAACTTGTCGACTCAAACACCAATTTGAACCCTTTCTTGTTAAGTAAAGGGCCGGATACAACGTTCTTCCCGATCTCGGGGAACATACAACACATTGAGTAAAATGACTATTTCCCCACTAGTGAACTTCATCTTAGCGGTACCCTTGCCTTCAACCATTGACGAGGATGAATTTCCCATATAAAGCTTTTCTTCACTATCAACAGGAAGAAACTCGAAAACAAGCTTTTGTCGCCGCAAATGTCCGAGTTGCGGTGTCAATCCACCAGCCCCGAGTGTTAGAGACCATATTAGTTTCAGACACAACAACAGTGAGATCAATGTCCATTTCATCAATTTGGACATCACCAACATTCACTTGGTTGTTCAAACCAGAATTGCCATGATTCTGTTCTTTCTTGTGACGACAATCTTGGGCCATATGACCCTGTTTTCCACATACCCAGCAGCTTCCTTGGATTTTCTTAAAATTCTTCCCCTTCGGTGCAAACTGTTTGGTGGGTGCTTCTCTTTTGAAATTCTTCTTCTGGAATTTTTGAACTATGGACTTGCTTCCTTCCACCATGTTTGCTTTTGCATCAATGTCACTTCCTTCCGTCTTGTCTCTTTTCCTGCGATATTCTTCAACATGTAGCCTCAAGATCAGATCTTCAATCGACATATCTCTGCACTTATGTTCCAGATACACCTTGAAGTCATTCCAAGATGGAGTTAATTTCTCAATGATAGAACCAATTTGAAAATGCTCATTCACGATACAACCCTCAGCATGTAACTCATGAATCAACACTTGCAGTTCTTCAACTTGCTTCACCATAGACTTTGAGTCGACCATGTTATATTTCAAGAATTTGCCAACCACGAACTTCTTTGCTCCTGCATTTTCGATTCGATATTTCTTTTCAATGAGATCCCAAACATCCTTTGTAGTCTCACACTCGAATAAACATCGCATAGAGTGTCATCAAGTCTTCGAACATAGTTCCCGCAAAGGAATTCAGAATTTTTCCATACCTCGATTGTCATCATGGTTTCCTTGGTGATTGGATTCTCATCCGTCTTAGGAACCTCCTCTCTCGATGACATTGGCTAAATTCATAGTGGTCAACTAGAAAATTGTTTTATGTTGCCATCTTTTGAAATCAAGACCCTTAAACTTTTCAAAGCCCTCTCATCCTTAGGATTGAATGCAATAATATTTGAGATTGTCTTATCATTAACAATATGAGATGATGCCATTTTAGATTCAGATTCTAAAACATACAAAACAGTAAGTATATTCGAATCAGAAAATAATAATAATAAACAAAGAGAACGAGAATAACCGAATTTTAAGATTTTTCTGTCTTAGATTGTTGTATTCGGACAATCTAAATAAACATAAATCTGAACATGACACTGTTATCACAAGCAACTAATCATGCTGATTTTAACAACTAAGAAGATTAATAAACAAAGTGTACCAGAGGCTTGCAGTGCAATGACCTAAGACATAAAACTTCCTCCAACTCGGTGCTGAATTCAACTAGGAGTTCTATCCCCAGGATACAACTGGTCCGCTCTTTGATTAAAGCACCAATCAAAGAACCTTCAAAACTGCAAAATCGACTCTCTCTCAAAACACAAATCACATAAAATTTTAATTTCGAATATGTCGATAGACTCCTCATATAGAGAATTATCTAACTGTCTAAATCGCGGACAATTTTTCATTAACTGTCTAATTAGTGGTTTTAATTAGTGTGCCACTAATTGATTGTTAATTAACTCCTTAATTCAAAATTAGCAACTGTTGGTGCTCTTTTAATTTATTCAAAAACGAAAATAAAAAACAAAAAAAGAAAAACCATGTTTAGGAATGGCTAAGTTTTGAACCAACCAAAGCCCCCAAGGCCCCAAGGCCCAAGGCCCAAGGCCCAAGGCCCTAGTCAAAGATTATTTAAATAGGGTGTTTACCTAGTGAAACCCCATGGGCCACTCACTCCAACCCATTTCTTACTTAAACAATAGTGAAGTGTGTTGGATCATATTTTAAGTGAGAAACCAAACCTTTCTCTCCCTGTGTGGGACTAAAGGTTTAGTTACTTTGCGATACAAAATTTGAACTCCAAAGTTCAACGATACCCTACATTTGTATTGGAAAAAGTAACACCCCATATTTCTTAACTTTGCCAAATCATAAACACAAATAATAATTATACACGAGAGAGAGATGATCAAGTCATGCGTATAAGGAAGAGTGTCGTAAAGACTTGAACCGACCTTAGTAATGCATATCGGGTTCACTTTGTGACGCAGGTTAATGTATTTATTTATCTTGAACTGTTCACTTTTATAGTAAACCAAGACAATATGTCTTACTCATGACTTGAATCCAAATGCAGTTCATACATTTTTGTTCATTTTGGTCATGAACATATCCTGGTTTCATGATAGCTTTAGAGAACTAGCCTAATTTCATTTTCATAAATGCGACCCACATTTACTACCATATAGGTGACATTACTATGTCATTAAATGCATAGCATAACCTGAATATCTTATTATTAACAGACACAATATCTTAGGAACGGGTAATTGTGTGTTTCAGTTATTAAGTTTAGCCTAACTAGTTTTCCTATTGAACCTAGGCCATGAGATCTCCAATCAGCTAGGTTAGGTTTCCGCCAGGCTTGACTTATTTTATAGGCTGTAAACCCATTCCCCTCGATAAAATCATCACTTGATCTCTTGGTAAGCCTTTTGTCAAAGGATCTGCAATATTTTCCTTTGACTTGACATAATCTATGCTAATTACACCACTTATGAGTAATTGTCTCATAGTATTATGCCGGCGCCTTATATGTCTTGACTTACCGTTATAAATTTTATTTTTAGCTCTTGCTTGTGCTGCCATACTATCACAATATATGCATATGGCTGTAACTGGCTTTGACCAGCATGGAATATCTTCTAGAAAATTCCTTAACAATTAAGCTTCTTCAGCTGCCTTTTCGAGAGCTATAAATTCAGATTCCATGGTGGATCGTGCTATACACGTTTGTTTTGTTGATTTCCAAGAAATTGCTGCTCCACCCAATGTAAATACATATCCACTAGTTGACTTAGTTTCTGTATTATCAGAAATCCAATTTGCATCACTATAGCCTTCAAGTATCTTGGTGTATACTTTGTATAAACCAATACATAATTCAAAGTATACTTGAGATACCTTAGAACTCTTATCATCTTTGTCCAATGATCATCATTTGGACTACTTGTGTATCTACTTAACTCCGCCATCGCATAAGCAATGTCGGGTCTAGTAAAGTTCATCAAGTACATTAAACTCCCAATAACTTGAGAATATTCTAATTGACAAACCGACTCTCTAGAGTTCTTCTTTAGATGACAATTAGCATCAAAAGGAGTTGGAGCAGTTTGCAATCGAATTGATTGAATCTTTTTAAGATTTTCTCAACATAATGAGATTGTGTGAGGATATAACCTTCGTTATTCCTTTTGATTTGAATTCCTAGTATTACATCAGCTAGACCCAAGTCTTTCATGTCAAAACTAGAATTCAACATCTTCTTTATTGACATTATGGCATCCTTGCTTGAGCTCATAATTTACATGTCATCAACATAACAACATACTATGACAAACGAGTTCTTCATTTCTTTAATGTACACACATTTTTCACATTCATTTATTTTAAAACCATTTGCCATCATAGTATGATCAAATTTCTCATGCCATTGTTTTGGAGCTTGTTTAAGTTCATACAAAGACTTAACAAGTCTACAAACTTTCTTTTCTTGGCCTTTTACTACGAACCATTCAGGTTGATCCATATAAATTTCTTCTTCTAACTCTCCATTTAAAAATGTTGTTTTAACTTCCATTTGATGTATTTCCATGTCGTACAAAGCATTTATGGAAATTAAGTGTCGAAGTTATCCAAACCTTCTTTTTGTCTATATCCTTTAGCAACCAAACGTGCCTTGTATTTCTCAATAGTGCCATCAACCTTTAGCTTCTTTTTGAAGATCCATTTATATCCAATTGGTTTGATTCGATGGTAGATCAACCAATTCCCATGTATTATTTTGTGAAATGGATTCAATCTCACTATTGATAGCTTCCATCCACAATGGAGCGTCTAGTGAAGACATAGCTCCTTTATAAGTTTGTGGCTCATTTTTCGTTAACATGTTAACAAAGTCGAGGTCCAAAGATTTTTGTGACCTTAACTCTTTTTCCACTTCTAGGTTCTAACTCTTGTTCTTGAACCTTAGAAGTAGATGATTCATTTAAGCACTATTCGACAGTTCTTTTAAGCGACGAATCACTTTGGTTTTCCTTAAAAGGAAAAATGTGTTCAAAAATTCAGCATCAACAGATTCTATAATAGAATTTTCACTAATATATGAAATATGTGATTTAACTACTAAGAATCTATATGCTGCACTATTCTTAGCAAAACCAATGAACACGCAATCAATAGTTTTAGGTCCTATATTAGTTCCATTTGGTAAGGTAATTCGGACCTTTGCCAAACAACCCCACACTTTCAAAGTTTTGTAAGTGGGTTTTCTTCCTCTCCATATCTCAAAAGGAGATTTATCCAATTTCTTGAAAGGCACTCTATTCAAAATGTGATTTGCAGTGAGTAGCGCTTCACCCCACAAATTCTGAGAAAGTCCAGAATCATTTAACATGGAATTAATCATATTTTTCAGAGTTTTTTTTCCTCTCTGCTACACCATTCTGTTGAGGTGTATAGGGTGCAGTCGTTTGATGTATAATTCCATATTTGCTACATAATTATGCAAATTCAGCGGATTCATATTCTTTACTTTATCTATTCTTAATCCTTAATTTTCTTGTCTAATTGACTTTCTACCTCTGCCTTATATATTTTAAACATATCTAAGACCTCGTTTTTATTTTTAATCAAAAAGACTTGGCAATATTTGCTACAATAATCAATAAAGGTGATGTAATAATTTTTCCCCCTTTAGTAGGAATGTATTTAAAATCACAAAGATCACCTGAATCAATCCTAATAAATCATTTGATCTCTCTTGGACATGATTTAAAAGTTTGCCTAGCAAATTTTGATTCAATGCATATTTCACATTTTTTATTTAAATCAATGTTGAACTTAGGCAATAAATTTAATTTAACCATTATGTAAATATATCTTTTATTCACGTGTCCTAATCTAGCATGCCATAAATTAAATGAATCAACCATATACGCAGAAATAATCATTCTATTACCAAAGTAGAGTTAACAATTACAACATTGAGCTTAAAGAGACCTTACGTGAGGTATCCCTTACCTACATACATCCCACCCTTGGTGAGAACAAACTTGTCAGACTCAAACACCAATTTGAACCCTTTCTTGTTAAGTAAAGGGCCAGATACAACGTTCTTCCTGATCTCAGGAACATACAACACATTGAGTAAAATGACTATTTCCCCACTAGTGAACTTCATCTTAGCGGTACCCTTGCCTTCAACCATTGACGAGGATGAATTTCCCATATAAAGCTTTTCTTCACTATCAACAGGAAGAAACTCTGAAAACAAGCTTTTGTCGCTGCAAATGTGCCGAGTTGCATAGGTGTCAATCCACCACCGACCCCCGAGTGTTAGAGACCATATTAGTTTGAGACACAACAACGAGTGAGATCAATGTCCATTTCATCAATTTGGACATCACCAACATTCACTTGGTTGTTCAAACCGAATTGCCATGATTCTGTTTCTTTCTTGTGACGACAATCTTGGGCCATATGACCCTGTTTTCCACATACCCAAGACTTCCTTGGATTTTCTTAAAATTCTTCCCCTTGGTGCAAACTGTTTGGTGGGTGCTTCTCTTTTGAAATTCTTCTTTGGAATTTTTGAACTATGGACTTGCTTCCTTCCACCATGTTTGCTTTTGCATCAATGTCACTTCCTTCCGTCTTGTCTCTTTTCTGCGATATTCTTCAACATGTAGCCTCAAGATCGATCTTCAATCGACATATCTCTCGCACTTATGTTCGAGATACACCTTGAAGTCATTCCAAGATGGAGTTAATTTCTCAATGATAGAACCAATTTGAAAATGCTCATTCACGATACAACCCTCAGCATGTAACTCATGAATCAACACTTGCAGTTCTTCAACTTGCTTCACCATAGACTTTGAGTCGACCATGTTATATTTCAAGAATTTGCCAACCACGAACTTCTTTGCTCCTGCATTTTCAGTTCGATATTTCTTTTCCAGCAGATCCCAAACATCCTTTTGTAGTCTCACACTCGAATAAACATCGCATAGAGTGTCATCAAGTCTGTTCAGAACATAGTTCCTGCAAAGGAATTCAGAATTTTTCCATACCTCGATTGTCATCATGGTTTCCTTGGTGATTGGATTCTCATCCGTCTTAGGAACCTCCTCTCTGATGACATTGGCTAAATTCATAGTGGTCAACTAGAAAATTGTTTTATGTTGCCATCTTTTGAAATCAAGACCCTTAAACTTTTCAGCCCTCTCATCCTTAGGATTGAATGCAATAATATTTGAGATTGTCTTATCATTAACAATATGAGATGATGCCATTTTAGATTCAGATTCTAAAACATACAAAACAGTAAGTATATTCGAATCAGAAAATAATAATAATAAACAAAGAGAACGAGAATAACCGAATTTTAAGATTTTTCTGTCTTAGATTGTTGTATTCAGACAATCTAAATAAACATAAATCTGAACATGACACTGTTATCACAAGCAACTAATCATGCTGATTTTAACAACTAAGAAGATTAATAAACAAAGTGTACCAGAGGCTTGCAGTGCAATGACCTAAGACATAAAACTTCCTCCAACTCGGTGCTGAATTCAACTAGGAGTTCTATCCCCAGGATACAACTGGTCCGCTCTTTGATTAAAGCACCAATCAAAGAACCTTCAAAACTGCAAAATCGACTCTCTCTCAAAACACAAATCACATAAAATTTTAATTTCGAATATGTCGATAGACTCCTCATATAGAGAATTATCTAACTGTCTAAATCGCGGACAATTTTTCATTAACTGTCTAATTAGTGGTTTTAATTAGTGTGCCACTAATTGATTGTTAATTAACTCCTTAATTCAAAATTAGCAACTGTTGGTGCTCTTTTAATTTATTCAAAAACGAAAATAAAAAACAAAAAAAAGAAAAACCATGTTTAGGAATGGCTAAGTTTTGAACCAACCAAAGCCCCCAAGGCCCCAAGGCCCAAGGCCCAAGGCCCAAGGCCCTAGTCAAAGATTATTTAAATAGGGTGTTTACCTAGTGAAACCCCATGGGCCACTCACTCCAACCCATTTCTTACTTAAACAATAGTGAAGTGTGTTGGATCATATTTTAAGTGAGAAACCAAACCTTTCTCTCCTGTGTGGGACTAAAGGTTTAGTTACTTTGCGATACAAAATTTGAACTCCAAAGTTCAACGATACCCTACATTTGTATTGGAAAAAGTAACACCCCATATTTCTTAACTTTGCCAAATCATAAACACAAATAATAATTATACACGAGAGAGAGATGATCAAGTCATGCGTATAAGGAAGAGTGTCGTAAAGACTTGAACTGACCTTAGTAATGCATATCGGGTTCACTTTGTGACGCAGTTAATGTATTTATTTATCTTGAACTGTTCACTTTTATAGTAAACCAAGACAATATGTCTTACTCATGACTTGAATCCAAATGCAGTTCATACATTTTTGTTCATTTTGGTCATGAACATATCCTGGTTTCATGATAGCTTTAGAGAACTAGCCTAATTTCATTTTCATAAATGCGACCCACATTTACTACCATATAGGTGACATTACTATGTCATTAAATGCATAGCATAACACGAATATCTTATTATTAACAGACACAATATCTTAGGAACGGGTAATTGTGTGTTTCGGCTTATTAAGTTTAGCCTAACTAGTTTTCCTATTGAACCTAGGCCATGAGATCTCCAATCGGCTAGGTTAGGTTTCCGCTGAGCTTGACTTATTTTATAGGTGTAAACCCATTCCCCTCGATAAAATCATCACTTGATCTCTTGGTAAGCCTTTTGTCAAAGGATCTGCAATATTTTCCTTTGACTTGACATAATCTATGCTAATTACACCACTTATGAGTAATTGTCTCATAGTATTATCGGCGCCTTATATGTCTTGACTTTACCGTTATAAATTTTATTTTTAGCTCTTGCTTGTCTTTGCCATACTATCACAATATATGCATATGGTCAGAATCGGCTTTGACCAAAGCATGGAATATCTTCTAGAAAATTCCTTAACAATTAAGCTTCTTCAATTTGCCTTTTCGAGAGCTATAAATTCAGATTCCATGGTGGATCGTGCTATACACGTTTGTTTTGTTGATTTCCAAGAAATTGCTTTGCTCCACCCAATGTAAATACATATCCACTAGTTGACTTAGTTTCGTATTATCGAAATCCAATTTGCATCACTATAGCCTTCAAGTATCTTGGTGTATACTTTGTATAAACCAATACATAATTCAAAGTATACTTGAGATACCTTAGAACTCTTATCAATCTTGTCCAATGATCATCATTTGGACTACTTGTGTATCTACTTAACTCCGCTTTACCGCATAAGCAATGTCGGTCTAGTAAAGTTCATCAAGTACATTAAACTCCCAATAACTTGAGAATATTCTAATTGACAAACCGACTCTCTAGAGTTCTTCTTTAGATGACAATTAGCATCAAAAGGAGTTGGAGCAGGTTTGCAATCGAATTGATTGAATCTTTTTAAGATTTTCTCAACATAATGAGATTGTGTGAGGATATAACCTTCGTTATTCCTTTTGATTTGAATTCCTAGTATTACATCACTAGACCCAAGTCTTTCATGTCAAAACTAGAATTCAACATCTTCTTTATTGACATTATGGCATCCTTGCTTGAGCTCATAATTTACATGTCATCAACATAACAACATACTATGACAAACGAGTTCTTCATTTCTTTAATGTACACACATTTTTCACATTCATTTATTTTAAAACCATTTGCCATCATAGTATGATCAAATTTCTCATGCCATTGTTTTGGAGCTTGTTTAAGTTCATACAAAGACTTAACAAGTCTACAAACTTTTTTTCTTGGCCTTTTACTACGAACCATTCAAAGTTGATCCATATAAATTTCTTCTTCTAACTCTCCATTTAAAAATGTTGTTTTAACTTCCATTTGATGTATTTCCATGTCGTACAAAGCAGCTATGGAAATTAAGTGTCGAAGTTATCCAAACCTTCTTTTTGTCTATATCCTTTAGCAACCAAACGTGCCTTGTATTTCTCAATAGTGCCATCAACCTTTAGCTTCTTTTTGAAGATCCATTTATATCCAATTGGTTTGATTCCGATGGTAGATCAACCAATTCCCATGTATTATTTTGTGAAATGGATTCAATCTCACTATTGATAGCTTCCATCCACAATGGAGCGTCTAGTGAAGACATAGCTCCTTTATAAGTTTGTGGCTCATTTTCGGTTAACATGTTAACAAAGTCGGGTCCAAAGATTTTTGTGACCTTAACTCTTTTTCCACTTCTAGGTTCTAACTCTTGTTCTTGAACCTTAGAAGTAGATGATTCATTTAAGCACTATTCGACAGTTCTTTTAAGCGACGAATCACTTTGGTTTTCCTTAAAAGGAAAAATGTGTTCAAAAAATTCAGCATCAACAGATTCTATAATAGAATTTTCACTAATATATGAAATATGTGATTTAACTACTAAGAATCTATATCTTTTGCACTATTCTTAGCAAAACCAATGAACACGCAATCAATAGTTTTAGGTCCTATATTAGTTCCATTTGGTAAGGTAATTCGGACCTTTGCCAAACAACCCCACACTTTCAAAGTTTTGTAAGTGGGTTTTCTTCCTCTCCATATCTCAAAAGGAGATTTATCCAATTTCTTGAAAGGCACTCTATTCAAAATGTGATTTGCAGTGAGTAGCGCTTCACCCCACAAATTCTGAGAAAGTCCAGAATCATTTAACATGGAATTAATCATATTTTTCGAGTTTTTTTCCTCTCTGCTACACCATTCTGTTGAGGTGTATAGGGTGCAGTCGTTTGATGTATAATTCCATATTTGCTACATAATTATGCAAATTCAGCGGATTCATATTCTTTACTTTATCTATTCTTAATCCTTAATTTTCTTGTCTAATTGACTTTCTACCTCTCGCCTTATATATTTTAAACATATCTAAGACCTCGTTTTTATTTTTAATCAAAAAGACTTGGCAATATTTGCTACAATAATCAATAAAGGTGATGTAATAATTTTTCCCCTTTAGTAGGAATGTATTTAAAATCACAAAGATCACTTTGTGAATCAATCCTAATAAATCATTTGATCTCTCTTGGACATGATTTAAAAGTTTGCCTAGCAAATTTTGATTCAATGCATATTTCACATTTTTTATTTAAATCAATGTTGAACTTAGGCAATAAATTTAATTTAACCATTATGTAAATATATCTTTTATTCACGTGTCCTAATCTAGCATGCCATAAATTAAATGAATCAACCATATACGCAGAAATAATCATTCTATTACCAGTAGAGTTAACAATTACAACATTGAGCTTAAAGAGACCTTACATGAGGTATCCCTTACCTACATACATCCCCCCTTGGTGAGAACAAACTTGTCAGACTCAAACACCAATTTGAACCCTTTCTTGTTAAGTAAAGGGCCAGATACAACGTTCTTCCTGATCTCAGGAACATACAACACATTGAGTAAAATGACTATTTCCCCACTAGTGAACTTCATCTTAGCGGTACCCTTGCCTTCAACCATTGACGAGGATGAATTTCCCATATAAAGCTTTTCTTCACTATCAACGGGAAGAAACTCGAAAACAAGCTTTTGTCATTTTGCAAATGTGCCGAGTTGCACAGGTGTCAATCCACCAAATTGACCCGAGTGTTAGAGACCATATTAGTTTCAGACACAACAACAGTGAGATCAATGTCCATTTCATCAATTTGGACATCACCAACATTCACTTGGTTGTTCAAACCAGAATTGCCATGATTCTGTTCTTTCTTGTGACGACAATCTTGGGCCATATGACCCCTGTTTTCCACATACCCAAGTGACTTCCTTGGATTTTCTTAAAATTCTTCCCCTTCTGCAACCTGTTTGGTGGGTGCTTCTCTTTTGAAATTCTTCTTCGGAATTTTTGAACTATGGACTTGCTTCCTTCCACCATGTTTGCTTTTGCATCAATGTCACTTCCTTCCGTCTTGTCTCTTTTCTGCGATATTCTTCAACATGTAGCCTCAAGATCAGATCTTCAATCGACATATCTCGCACTTATGTTCCAGATACACCTTGAAGTCATTCCAAGATGGAGTTAATTTCTCAATGATAGAACCAATTTGAAAATGCTCATTCACGATACAACCCTCAAAGCATGTAACTCATGAATCAACACTTGCGTTCTTCAACTTGCTTCACCATAGACTTTGAGTCGACCATGTTATATTTCAAGAATTTGCCAACCACGAACTTCTTTGCTCCTGCATTTTCGATTCGATATTTCTTTTCAGCAGATCCCAAACATCCTTTGTAGTCTCACACTCGTAATAAACATCGCATAGAGTGTCATCAAGTCTCATTCGAGAACATAGTTCTGCAAAGGAATTGAGAATTTTTCCATACCTCGATTGTCATCATGGTTTCCTTGGTGATTGGATTCTCATCCGTCTTAGGAACCTCCTCTACGATGACATTGGCTAAATTCATAGTGGTCAACTAGAAAATTGTTTTATGTTGCCATCTTTTGAAATCAAGACCCTTAAACTTTTCAGCCCTCTCATCCTTAGGATTGAATGCAATAATATTTGAGATTGTCTTATCATTAACAATATGAGATGATGCCATTTTAGATTTGATTCTAAAACATACAAAAGCATTAATAAGTATATTCGAATCGAGAAAATAATAATAATAAACAAAGAGAACGAGAATAACCGAATTTTAAGATTTTTAAATGTCTTAGATTGTTGTATTGAGACAATCTAAATAAACATAAATCGAACATGACACTTTGTTATCACAAGCAACTAATCATGCTTTGATTTTAACAACTAAGAAGATTAATAAACAAAGTGTACCGAGAGGCTTGCGGTGCAATGACCTAAGACATAAAACTTCCTCCAACTCGGTCTTGAATTCAACTAGGAGTTCTATCCCCAGGATACAATTTGGTCCGCTCTTTGATTAAAGCACCAATCAAAGAACCTTCAAAAGCGCAAAATCGACTCTCTCTCAAAACACAAATCACATAAAATTTTAATTTCGAATATGTCGATAGACTCCTCATATAGAGAATTATCTAAGCTGTCTAAATCGCGGACAATTTTTCATTAAGCTGTCTAATTAGTGGTTTTAATTAGTGTGCCACTAATTGATTGTTAATTAACTCCTTAATTCAAAATTAGCAAGCTGTTGGTGCTCTTTTAATTTATTCAAAAACGAAAATAAAAAACAAAAAAAAAGAAAAACCATGTTTAGGAATGGCTAAGTTTTGAACCAACCAAAGCCCCCAAGGCCCCAAGGCCCGAGGCCCAAGGCCCAAGGCCCTAGTCAAAGATTATTTAAATAGGGTGTTTACCTAGTGAAACCCCATGGGCCACTCACTCCAACCCATTTCTTACTTAAACAATAGTGAAGTGTGTTGGATCATATTTTAAGTGAGAAACCAAACCTTTCTCTCTGTGTGGGACTAAAGGTTTAGTTACTTTGCGATACAAAATTTGAACTCCAAAGTTCAACGATACCCTACATTTGTATTGGAAAAAGTAACACCCCATATTTCTTAACTTTGCCAAATCATAAACACAAATAATAATTATACACGAGAGAGAGATGATCAAGTCATGCGTATAAGGAAGAGTGTCGTAAAGACTTGAACTGACCTTAGTAATGCATATCGGGTTCACTTTGTGACGCAGTTAATGTATTTATTTATCTTGAACTGTTCACTTTTATAGTAAACCAAGACAATATGTCTTACTCATGACTTGAATCCAAATGCGGTTCATACATTTTTGTTCATTTTGGTCATGAACATATCCTGGTTTCATGATAGCTTTAGAGAACTAGCCTAATTTCATTTTCATAAATGCGACCCACATTTACTACCATATAGGTGACATTACTATGTCATTAAATGCATAGCATAACTTTGAATATCTTATTATTAACGAGACACAATATCTTAGGAACGGGTAATTGTGTGTTTCGATTATTAAGTTTAGCCTAACTAGTTTTCCTATTGAACCTAGGCCATGAGATCTCCAATCGGCTAGGTTAGGTTTCCGCTGTGAGCTTGACTTATTTTATATTTGTAAACCCATTCCCCTCGATAAAATCATCACTTGATCTCTTGGTAAGCCTTTTGTCAAAGGATCTGCAATATTTTCCTTTGACTTGACATAATCTATGCTAATTACACCACTTATGAGTAATTGTCTCATAGTATTATGCGCGCCTTATATGTCTTGACTTAGTTATAAATTTTATTTTTAGCTCTTGCTTGTCTTTGCCATACTATCACAATATATGCATATGGCATGAATCGGCTTTGACAGACATGGAATATCTTCTAGAAAATTCCTTAACAATTAAGCTTCTTCAATTTGCCTTTTCGAGAGCTATAAATTGATTCCATGGTGGATCGTGCTATACACGTTTGTTTTGTTGATTTCCAAGAAATTTCTTTGCTCCACCCAATGTAAATACATATCCACTAGTTGACTTAGTTTACGTATTATCGAAATCCAATTTGCATCACTATAGCCTTCAAACTTGGTGTATACTTTGTATAAACCAATACATAATTCAAAGTATACTTGAGATACCTTAGAACTCTTATCAATTTGTCCAATGATCATCATTTGGACTACTTGTGTATCTACTTAACACGCTACTTGCATAAGCAATGTCGGGTCTAGTAAAGTTCATCAAGTACATTAAACTCCCAATAACTTGAGAATATTCTAATTGACAAACCGACTCTCTAGAGTTCTTCTTTAGATGACAATTAGCATCAAAAGGAGTTGGAGCAGGTTTGCAATCGAATTGATTGAATCTTTTTAAGATTTTCTCAACATAATGAGATTGTGTGAGGATATAACCTTCGTTATTCCTTTTGATTTGAATTCCTAGTATTACATCAGCTAGACCCAAGTCTTTCATGTCAAAACTAGAATTCAACATCTTCTTTATTGACATTATGGCATCCTTGCTTGAGCTCATAATTTACATGTCATCAACATAACAACATACTATGACAAACGAGTTCTTCATTTCTTTAATGTACACACATTTTTCACATTCATTTATTTTAAAACCATTTGCCATCATAGTATGATCAAATTTCTCATGCCATTGTTTTGGAGCTTGTTTAAGTTCATACAAAGACTTAACAAGTCTACAAACTTTCTTTTCTTGGCCTTTTACTACGAACCATTCGAGTTGATCCATATAAATTTCTTCTTCTAACTCTCCATTTAAAAATGTTGTTTTAACTTCCATTTGATGTATTTCCATGTCGTACAAAGCAGCTATGGAAATTAAGTGTCGAAGTTATCCAAACCTTCTTTTTGTCTATATCCTTTAGCAACCAAACGTGCCTTGTATTTCTCAATAGTGCCATCAACCTTTAGCTTCTTTTTGAAGATCCATTTATATCAATTGGTTTGATTCTGATGGTAGATCAACCAATTCCCATGTATTATTTTGTGAAATGGATTCAATCTCACTATTGATAGCTTCCATCCACTGATGGAGCGTCTAGTGAAGACATAGCTCCTTTATAAGTTTGTGGCTCATTTTCGGTTAACATGTTAACAAAGTCGAGGTCCAAAGATTTTTGTGACCTTAACTCTTTTTCCACTTCTAGGTTCTAACTCTTGTTCTTGAACCTTAGAAGTAGATGATTCATTTAAGCACTATTCGACAGTTCTTTTAAGCGACGAATCACTTTGGTTTTCCTTAAAAGGAAAAATGTGTTCAAAAAATTCAGCATCAACAGATTCTATAATAGAATTTTCACTAATATATGAAATATGTGATTTAACTACTAAGAATCTATATCTTTGCACTATTCTTAGCAAAACCAATGAACACGCAATCAATAGTTTTAGGTCCTATATTAGTTCCATTTGGTAAGGTAATTCGGACCTTTGCCAAACAACCCCACACTTTCAAAGTTTTGTAAGTGGGTTTTCTTCCTCTCCATATCTCAAAAGGAGATTTATCCAATTTCTTGAAAGGCACTCTATTCAAAATGTGATTTGCGGTGAGTAGCGCTTCACCCCACAAATTACGAGAAAGTCGAGAATCATTTAACATGGAATTAATCATATTTTTCGAGTTTTTTTTCCTCTCTGCTACACCATTCTGTTGAGGTGTATAGGGTGCAGTCGTTTGATGTATAATTCCATATTTGCTACATAATTATGCAAATTCAGCGGATTCATATTCTTTACTTTATCTATTCTTAATCCTTAATTTTCTTGTCTAATTGACTTTCTACCTCTGCCTTATATATTTTAAACATATCTAAGACCTCGTTTTTATTTTTAATCAAAAAGACTTGGCAATATTTGCTACAATAATCAATAAAGGTGATGTAATAATTTTTCCCCCTTTAGTAGGAATGTATTTAAAATCACAAAGATCACTGTGAATCAATCCTAATAAATCATTTGATCTCTCTTGGACTGATTTAAAAGTTTGCCTAGCAAATTTTGATTCAATGCATATTTCACATTTTTTATTTAAATCAATGTTGAACTTAGGCAATAAATTTAATTTAACCATTATGTAAATATATCTTTTATTCACGTGTCCTAATCTAGCATGCCATAAATTAAATGAATCAACCATATACGCTGTGAGAAATAATCATTCTATTACCCGTAGAGTTAACAATTACAACATTGAGCTTAAAGAGACCTTACATGAGGTATCCCTTACCTACATACATCCCACCCTTGGTGAGAACAAACTTGTCGACTCAAACACCAATTTGAACCCTTTCTTGTTAAGTAAAGGGCGGATACAACGTTCTTCCCGATCTCGGGAAATTCACGATACAACCCTCGGCATGTAACTCATGAATCAACACTTGCGAGTTCTTCAACTTGCTTCACCATAGACTTTGAGTCGACCATGTTATATTTCAAGAATTTGCCAACCACGAACTTCTTTGCTCCTGCATTTCGATTCGATATTTCTTTTCAATGAGATCCCAAACATCCTTTGTAGTCTCACACTCAGAATAAACATCGCATAGAGTGTCATCAAGTACATTCGAGAACATAGTTCTGCAAAGGAATTAGAATTTTTCCATACCTCGATTGTCATCATGGTTTCCTTGGTGATTGGATTCTCATCCGTCTTAGGAACCTCTCTCGATGACATTGGCTAAATTCATAGTGGTCAACTAGAAAATTGTTTTATGTTGCCATCTTTTGAAATCAAGACCCTTAAACTTTTCGGCCCTCTCATCCTTAGGATTGAATGCAATAATATTTGAGATTGTCTTATCATTAACAATATGAGATGATGCCATTTTAGATTGATTCTAAAACATACAAAACGAGTAAGTATATTCGAATCGAGAAAATAATAATAATAAACAAAGAAACGAGAATAAGCTTAGAATTTTAAGATTTTTTGTCTTAGATTGTTGTATTCGGACAATCTAAATAAACATAAATACGAACATGACACTTGTTATCACAAGCAACTAATCATCTTGATTTTAACAACTAAGAAGATTAATAAACAAAGTGTACCGGAGGCTTGCGGTGCAATGACCTAAGACATAAAACTTCCTCCAACTCGGTCTTTGAATTCAACTAGGAGTTCTATCCCAGGATACAAGCTGAGTCCGCTCTTTGATTAAAGCACCAATCAAAGAACCTTCAAAGCGCAAAATCGACTCTCTCTCAAAACACAAATCACATAAAATTTTAATTTCGAATATGTCGATAGACTCCTCATATAGAGAATTATCTAAGCTGTCTAAATCGCGGACAATTTTTCATTAGCTGTCTAATTAGTGGTTTTAATTAGTGTGCCACTAATTGATTGTTAATTAACTCCTTAATTCAAAATTAGCAAGCTTGTTGGTGCTCTTTTAATTTATTCAAAAACGAAAATAAAAAACAAAAAAAGAAAAACCATGTTTAGGAATGGCTAAGTTTTGAACCAACCAAAGCCCCCGAGGCCCCGAGGCCCGAGGCCCGAGGCCCGAGGCCCTAGTCAAAGATTATTTAAATAGGGTGTTTACCTAGTGAAACCCCATGGGCCACTCACTCCAACCCATTTCTTACTTAAACAATAGTGAAGTGTGTTGGATCATATTTTAAGTGAGAAACCAAACCTTTCTCTCTGTGTGGGACTAAAGGTTTAGTTACTTTGCGATACAAAATTTGAACTCCAAAGTTCAACGATACCCTACATTTGTATTGGAAAAAGTAACACCCCATATTTCTTAACTTTGCCAAATCATAAACACAAATAATAATTATACACGAGAGAGAGATGATCAAGTCATGCGTATAAGGAAGAGTGTCGTAAAGACTTGAGCCCGACCTTAGTAATGCATATCGGGTTCACTTTGTGGCGCTTGATTAATGTATTTATTTATCTTGAGCTGTTCACTTTTATAGTAAACCAAGACAATATGTCTTACTCATGACTTGAATCCAAATGCGGTTCATACATTTTTGTTCATTTTGGTCATGAACATATCCTGGTTTCATGATAGCTTTAGAGAACTAGCCTAATTTCATTTTCATAAATGCGACCCACATTTACTACCATATAGGTGACATTACTATGTCATTAAATGCATAGCATAACTTTGAATATCTTATTATTAACGAGACACAATATCTTAGGAACGGGTAATTGTGTGTTTTGATTATTAAGTTTAGCCTAACTAGTTTTCCTATTGAACCTAGGCCATGAGATCTCCAATCGGCTAGGTTAGGTTTCCGCGAGGCTTGACTTATTTTATAAATTTGTAAACCCATTCCCCTCGATAAAATCATCACTTGATCTCTTGGTAAGCCTTTTGTCAAAGGATCTGCAAAATTTTCGTTTGACTTGACATAATCTATGCTAATTACACCACTTATGAGTAATTGTCTCATAGTATTATCTTGGCGCCTTATATGTCTTGACTTACTAGTTATAAATTTTATTTTTAGCTCTTGCTTGTCTTTGCCATACTATCACAATATATGCATATGGTACATATGCTTGGCTTTGACGACATGGAATATCTTCTAGAAAATTCCTTAACAATTAAGCTTCTTAATTTGCCTTTTAGAGAGCTATAAATTCAGATTCCATGGTGGATCGTGCTATACACGTTTGTTTTGTTGATTTCAAGAAATTGCTTTGCTCCACCCAATGTAAATACATATCCACTAGTTGACTTAGTTTACGTATTATCGAAATCAATTTGCATCACTATAGCCTTCAATCTTGGTGTATACTTTGTATAAACCAATACATAATTCAAAGTATACTTGAGATACCTTAGAACTCTTATCAATCTTTGTCCAATGATCATCATTTGGACTACTTTGTATATCTACTTAACACTAACTTCTTGCATAAGCAATGTCGGGTCTAGTAAAGTTCATCAAGTACATTAAACTCCCAATAACTTGAGAATATTCTAATTGACAAACCGACTCTCTAGAGTTCTTCTTTAGATGACAATTAGCATCAAAAGGAGTTGGAGCGAGGTTTGCAATCGAATTGATTGAATCTTTTTAAGATTTTCTCAACATAATGAGATTGTGTGAGGATATAACCTTCGTTATTCCTTTTGATTTGAATTCCTAGTATTACATCAGCTAGACCCAAGTCTTTCATGTCAAAACTAGAATTCAACATCTTCTTTATTGACATTATGGCATCCTTGCTTGAGCTCATAATTTACATGTCATCAACATAACAACATACTATGACAAACGAGTTCTTCATTTCTTTAATGTACACACATTTTTCACATTCATTTATTTTAAAACCATTTGCCATCATAGTATGATCAAATTTCTCATGCCATTGTTTTGGAGCTTGTTTAAGTTCATACAAAGACTTAACAAGTCTACAAACTTTCTTTTCTTGGCCTTTTACTACGAACCATTCGAGTTGATCCATATAAATTTCTTCTTCTAACTCTCCATTTAAAAATCTTTGTTTTAACATCCATTTGATGTATTTCCATGTCGTACAAAGCGGCTATGGAAATTAAGTGTCGAAGTAATCAAACCTTCTTTTTGTCTATATCCTTTAGCAACCAAACGTGCCTTGTATTTCTCGATAGTGCCATCAACCTTTAGCTTCTTTTTGAAGATCCATTTATATCAATTGGTTTGATTCGATGGTAGATCAACCAATTCCCATGTATTATTTTGTGAAATGGATTCAATCTCACTATTGATAGCTTCCATCCACTGATGGAGCGTCTAGTGAAGACATAGCTCCTTTATAAGTTTGTGGCTCATTTTCGGTTAACATGTTAACAAAGTCGAGGTCCAAAGATTTTTGTGACCTTAACTCTTTTTCCACTTCTAGGTTCTAACTCTTGTTCTTGAACCTTAGAAGTAGATGATTCACGGACCTTTGCCAAACAACCCCACACTTTCAAAGTTTTGTAAGTGGGTTTTCTTCCTCTCCATATCTCAAAAGGAGATTTATCCAATTTCTTGAAAGGCACTCTATTCAAAATGTGATTTGCGGTGAGTAGCGCTTCACCCCACAAATTCGAGAAAGTCGAGAATCATTTAACATGGAATTAATCATATTTTTCGAGTTTTTTTTCCTCTCTGCTACACCATTCATTGAGGTGTATAGGGTGCGATCGTTTGATATATAATTCCATATTTGCTACATAATTATGCAAATTCAGCGGATTCATATTCTTTACTTTATCTATTCTTAATCCTTAATTTTCTTGTCTAATTGACTTTCTACCTACGCCTTATATATTTTAAACATATCTAAGACCTCGTTTTTATTTTTAATCAAAAAGACTTGGCAATATTTGCTACAATAATCAATAAAGGTGATGTAATAATTTTTCCCCCTTTAGTAGGAATGTATTTAAAATCACAAAGATCACTTTGTGAATCAATCCTAATAAATCATTTGATCTCTCTTGGACAGATTTAAAAGTTTGCCTAGCAAATTTTGATTCAATGCATATTTCACATTTTTTATTTAAATCAATGTTGAACTTAGGCAATAAATTTAATTTAACCATTATGTAAATAGATCTTTTATTCACGTGTCCTAATCTAGCATGCCATAAATTAAATGAATCAACCATATACGCGAGAAATAATCATTCTATTACCAGTAGAGTTAACAATTACAACATTGAGCTTAAAGAGACCTTCTGTGAGGTATCCCTTACCTACATACATCCCACCCTTGGTGAGAACAAACTTGTCAGACTCAAACACCAATTTGAACCCTTTCTTGTTAAGTAAAGGGCCGGATACAACGTTCTTCTACGATCTCGGGAACATACAACACATTGAGTAAAATGACTATTTCCCCACTAGTGAACTTCATCTTAGCGGTACCCTTGCCTTCAACCATTGACGAGGATGAATTTCCCATATAAAGCTTTTCTTCACTATCAACGGGAAGAAACTCGAAAACAAGCTTTTGTGTTTGCAAATGTCTTAGAGTTGCAGGTGTCAATCCACCGACCCAGTGTTAGAGACCATATTAGTTTCGGACACAACAACAAAGTGAGATCAATGTCCATTTCATCAATTTGGACATCACCAACATTCACTTGGTTGTTCAAACCAGAATTGCCATGATTACGTTTCTTTCTTGTGACGACAATCTTGGGCCATATGACCCTGTTTTCCACATACCAATGAACTTCCTTGGATTTTCTTAAAATTCTTCCCCCGGTGCAAAGCTGTTTGGTGGGTGCTTCTCTTTTGAAATTCTTCTTCTGGAATTTTTGAACTATGGACTTGCTTCCTTCCACCATGTTTGCTTTTGCATCAATGTCACTTCCTTCCGTCTTGTCTCTTTTCCTGCGATATTCTTCAACATGTAGCCTCAAGATCAGATCTTCAATCGACATATCTCTGCACTTATGTTCCAGATACACCTTGAAGTCATTCCAAGATGGAGTTAATTTCTCAATGATAGAACCAATTTGAAAATGCTCATTCACGATACAACCCTCAGCATGTAACTCATGAATCAACACTTGCAGTTCTTCAACTTGCTTCACCATAGACTTTGAGTCGACCATGTTATATTTCAAGAATTTGCCAACCACGAACTTCTTTGCTCCTGCATTTTCAGTTCGATATTTCTTTTCCAGCAGATCCCAAACATCCTTTGTAGTCTCACACTCAGAATAAACATCGCATAGAGTGTCATCAAGTCTGTTCAGAACATAGTTCCTGCAAAGGAATTCAGAATTTTTCCATACCTCGATTGTCATCATGGTTTCCTTGGTGATTGGATTCTCATCCGTCTTAGGAACCTCCTCTCTGATGACATTGGCTAAATTCATAGTGGTCAACTAGAAAATTGTTTTATGTTGCCATCTTTTGAAATCAAGACCCTTAAACTTTTCAAAAGGCCCTCTCATCCTTAGGATTGAATGCAATAATATTTGAGATTGTCTTATCATTAACAATATGAGATGATGCCATTTTAAATTGATTCTAAAACATACAAAGCAGTAAGTATATTCGAATCGAGAAAATAATAATAATAAACAAAGAGAACGAGAATAACCGAATTTTAAGATTTTTTGTCTTAGATTGTTGTATTGAGACAATCTAAATAAACATAAATCTTAACATGACAACTTTGTTATCACAAGCAACTAATCATCTTGATTTTAACAACTAAGAAGATTAATAAACAAAGTGTACGAGAGGCTTGCGGTGCAATGACCTAAGACATAAAACTTCCTCCAACTCGGTCTTTGAATTCAACTAGGAGTTCTATCCCCAGGATACAAGCCTGGTCCGCTCTTTGATTAAAGCACCAATCAAAGAACCTTCAAAAGCGCAAAATCGACTCTCTCTCAAAACACAAATAACATAAAATTTTAATTTCGAATATGTCGATAGACTCCTCATATAGAGAATTATCTAAGCTGTCTAAATCGCGGACAATTTTTCATTAACTGTCTAATTAGTGGTTTTAATTAGTGTGCCACTAATTGATTGTTAATTAACTCCTTAATTCAAAATTAGCAACTGTTGGTGCTCTTTTAATTTATTCAAAAACGAAAATAAAAAACAAAAAAAGAAAAACCATGTTTAGGAATGGCTAAGTTTTGAACCAACCAAAGCCCCCAAGGCCCCGAGGCCCAAGGCCCGAGGCCCGAGGCCCAAGGCCCAAGGCCCTAGTCAAAGATTATTTAAATAGGGTGTTTACCTAGTGAAACCCCATGGGCCACTCACTCCAACCCATTTCTTACTTAAACAATAGTGAAGTGTGTTGGATCATATTTTAAGTGAGAAACCAAACCTTTCTCTCCTGTGTGGGACTAAAGGTTTAGTTACTTTGCGATACAAAATTTGAACTCCAAAGTTCAACGATACCCTACATTTGTATTGGAAAAAGTAACACCCCATATTTCTTAACTTTGCCAAATCATAAACACAAATAATAATTATACACGAGAGAGAGATGATCAAGTCATGCGTATAAGGAAGAGTGTCGTAAAGACTTGAACTGACCTTAGTAATGCATATCGGGTTCACTTTGTGTGTGATTAATGTATTTATTTATCTTGAGCTGTTCACTTTTATAGTAAACCAAGACAATATGTCTTACTCATGACTTGAATCCAAATGCGGTTCATACATTTTTGTTCATTTTGGTCATGAACATATCCTGGTTTCATGATAGCTTTAGAGAACTAGCCTAATTTCATTTTCATAAATGCGACCCACATTTACTACCATATAGGTGACATTACTATGTCATTAAATGCATAACATAACACGAATATCTTATTATTAACAGACACAATATCTTAGGAACGGGTAATTGTGTGTTTTGATTATTAAGTTTAGCCTAACTAGTTTTCCTATTGAACCTAGGCCATGAGATCTCCAATCGGCTAGGTTAGGTTTCCATGAGCTTGACTTATTTTATAGGCTGTAAACCCATTCCCCTCGATAAAATCATCACTTGATCTCTTGGTAAGCCTTTTGTCAAAGGATCTGCAATATTTTCCTTTGACTTGACATAATCTATGCTAATTACACCACTTATGAGTAATTGTCTCATAGTATTATCTTGGCGCCTTATATGTCTTGACTTACCGTTATAAATTTTATTTTTAGCTCTTGCTTGTCTTTGCCATACTATCACAATATATGCATATGGATGTAACTGGCTTTGACCAGCATGGAATATCTTCTAGAAAATTCCTTAACAATTAAGCTTCTTCAGCTGCCTTTTCGAGAGCTATAAATTCAGATTCCATGGTGGATCGTGCTATACACGTTTGTTTTGTTGATTTCCAAGAAATTGCTTTGCTCCACCCAATGTAAATACATATCCACTAGTTGACTTAGTTTACGTATTATCGAAATCCAATTTGCATCACTATAGCCTTCAAATCTTGGTGTATACTTTGTATAAACCAATACATAATTCAAAGTATACTTGAGATACCTTAGAACTCTTATCAATGCTTTGTCCAATGATCATCATTTGGACTACTTGTGTATCTACTTAACACGCTTCTTGCATAAGCAATGTCGAGGTCTAGTAAAGTTCATCAAGTACATTAAACTCCCAATAACTTGAGAATATTCTAATTGAAAAACCGACTCTCTAGAGTTCTTCTTTAGATGACAATTAGCATCAAAAGGAGTTGGAGCAGGTTTGCAATCGAATTGATTGAATCTTTTTAAGATTTTCTCAACATAATGAGATTGTGTGAGGATATAACCTTCGTTATTCCTTTTGATTTGAATTCCTAGTATTACATCGGCTAGACCCAAGTCTTTCATGTCAAAACTAGAATTCAACATCTTCTTTATTGACATTATGGCATCCTTGCTTGAGCTCATAATTTACATGTCATCAACATAACAACATACTATGACAAACGAGTTCTTCATTTCTTTAATGTACACACATTTTTCACATTCATTTATTTTAAAACCATTTGCCATCATAGTATGATCAAATTTCTCATGCCATTGTTTTGGAGCTTGTTTAAGTTCATACAAAGACTTAACAAGTCTACAAACTTTCTTTTCTTGGCCTTTTACTACGAACCATTCAGGTTGATCCATATAAATTTCTTCTTCTAACTCTCCATTTAAAAATCTTTGTTTTAACATCCATTTGATGTATTTCCATGTCGTACAAAGCAGCTATGGAAATTAAGTGTCGAAGTAATCCAAACCTTCTTTTTGTCTATATCCTTTAGCAACCAAACGTGCCTTGTATTTCTCAATAGTGCCATCAACCTTTAGCTTCTTTTTGAAGATCCATTTATATCCAATTGGTTTGATTCCTGATGGTAGATCAACCAATTCCCATGTATTATTTTGTGAAATGGATTCAATCTCACTATTGATAGCTTCCATCCACAATGGAGCGTCTAGTGAAGACATAGCTCCTTTATAAGTTTGTGGCTCATTTTCAGTTAACATGTTAACAAAGTCAGGTCCAAAGATTTTTGTGACCTTAACTCTTTTTCCACTTCTAGGTTCTAACTCTTGTTCTTGAACCTTAGAAGTAGATGATTCATTTAAGCACTATTCGACAGTTCTTTTAAGCGACGAATCACTTTGGTTTTCCTTAAAAGGAAAAATGTGTTCAAAAAATTCAGCATCAACAGATTCTATAATAGAATTTTCACTAATATATGAAATATGTGATTTAACTACTAAGAATCTATATCTTTGCACTATTCTTAGCAAAACTAATGAACACGCAATCAATAGTTTTAGGTCCTATATTAGTTCCATTTGGTAAGGTAATTCGGACCTTTGCCAAACAACCCCACACTTTCAAAGTTTTGTAAGTGGGTTTTCTTCCTCTCCATATCTCAAAAGGAGATTTATCCAATTTCTTGAAAGGCACTCTATTCAAAATGTGATTTGCAGTGAGTAGCGCTTCACCCCACAAATTCTGAGAAAGTCCAGAATCATTTAACATGGAATTAATCATATTTTTCGAGTTTTTTTCCTCTCTGCTACACCATTGTTGAGGTGTATAGGGTGCGATCGTTTGATGTATAATTCCATATTTGCTACATAATTATGCAAATTCAAAGCGGATTCATATTCTTTACTTTATCTATTCTTAATCCTTAATTTTCTTGTCTAATTGACTTTCTACCTCTGCCTTATATATTTTAAACATATCTAAGACCTCGTTTTTATTTTTAATCAAAAAGACTTGGCAATATTTGCTACAATAATCAATAAAGGTGATGTAATAATTTTCCCCCTTTAGTAGGAATGTATTTAAAATCACAAAGATCACGTGAATCAATCCTAATAAATCATTTGATCTCTCTTGGAATGATTTAAAAGTTTGCCTAGCAAATTTTGATTCAATGCATATTTCACATTTTTTATTTAAATCAATGTTGAACTTAGGCAATAAATTTAATTTAACCATTATGTAAATAGATCTTTTATTCACGTGTCCTAATCTAGCATGCCATAAATTAAATGAATCAACCATATACGCAGAAATAATCATTCTATTACCAGTAGAGTTAACAATTACAACATTGAGCTTAAAGAGACCTTCTGTGAGGTATCCCTTACCTACATACATCCCACCCTTGGTGAGAACAAACTTGTCAGACTCAAACACCAATTTGAACCCTTTCTTGTTAAGTAAAGGGCCAGATACAACGTTCTTCCTGATCTCAGGAACATACAACACATTGAGTAAAATGACTATTTCCCCACTAGTGAACTTCATCTTAGCGGTACCCTTGCCTTCAACCATTGACGAGGATGAATTTCCCATATAAAGCTTTTCTTCACTATCAACAGGAAGAAACTCTGAAAACAAGCTTTTGTCGCTGCAAATGTGCCGAGTTGCACCGGTGTCAATCCACCAGCCCCGAGTGTTAGAGACCATATTAGTTTCAGACACAACAACAGTGAGATCAATGTCCATTTCATCAATTTGGACATCACCAACATTCACTTGGTTGTTCAAACCAGAATTGCCATGATTCTGTTCTTTCTTGTGACGACAATCTTGGGCCATATGACCCTGTTTTCCACATACCCAGCAGCTTCCTTGGATTTTCTTAAAATTCTTCCCGCCGGTGCAAAGCTTGTTTGGTGGGTGCTTCTCTTTTGAAATTCTTCTTACGGAATTTTTGAACTATGGACTTGCTTCCTTCCACCATGTTTGCTTTTGCATCAATGTCACTTCCTTAGTCTTGTCTCTTTTCCTGCGATATTCTTCAACATGTAGCCTCAAGATCAGATCTTCAATCGACATATCTCTGCACTTATGTTCCAGATACACCTTGAAGTCATTCCAAGATGGAGTTAATTTCTCAATGATAGAACCAATTTGAAAATGCTCATTCACGATACAACCCTCAGCATGTAACTCATGAATCAACACTTGCAGTTCTTCAACTTGCTTCACCATAGACTTTGAGTCGACCATGTTATATTTCAAGAATTTGCCAACCACGAACTTCTTTGCTCCTGCATTTTCAGTTCGATATTTCTTTTCCAGCAGATCCCAAACATCCTTTGTAGTCTCACACTCGAATAAACATCGCATAGAGTGTCATCAAGTCTGATTCGTAACATAGTTCCTGCAAAGGAATTGAGAATTTTTCCATACCTCGATTGTCATCATGGTTTCCTTGGTGATTGGATTCTCATCCGTCTTAGGAACCTCCTCTCTACGATGACATTGGCTAAATTCATAGTGGTCAACTAGAAAATTGTTTTATGTTGCCATCTTTTGAAATCAAGACCCTTAAACTTTTGCCCTCTCATCCTTAGGATTGAATGCAATAATATTTGAGATTGTCTTATCATTAACAATATGAGATGATGCCATTTTAAATTGATTCTAAAACATACAAAACGAGTAAGTATATTCGAATCGAGAAAATAATAATAATAAACAAAGAGAACGAGAATAACCGAATTTTAAGATTTTTCTGTCTTAGATTGTTGTATTGAGACAATCTAAATAAACATAAATCTTAACATGACATCTTATTATCACAAGCAACTAATCATGCTTGATTTTAACAACTAAGAAGATTAATAAACAAAGTGTACGAGAGGCTTGCGGTGCAATGACCAAAGACATAAAACTTCCTCCAACTCGGTCTTGAATTCAACTAGGAGTTCTATCCCCAGGATACAATGAGTCCGCTCTTTGATTAAAGCACCAATCAAAGAACCTTCAAAAGCGCAAAATCGACTCTCTCTCAAAACACAAATCACATAAAATTTTAATTTCGAATATGTCGATAGACTCCTCATATAGAGAATCATCTAGCTGTCTAAATCGCGGACAATTTTTCATTAAGCTTGTCTAATTAGTGGTTTTAATTAGTGTGCCACTAATTGATTGTTAATTAACTCCTTAATTCAAAATTAGCAAGCTGTTGGTGCTCTTTTAATTTATCCAAAAACGAAAATAAAAAACAAAAAAAAAGAAAAACCATGTTTAGGAATGGCTAAGTTTTGAACCAACCAAAGCCCCCAAGAGGCCCCAAGGCCCGAGGCCCAAGGCCCAAGGCCCTAGTCAAAGATTATTTAAATAGGGTGTTTACCTAGTGAAACCCCATGGGCCACTCACTCCAACCCATTTCTTACTTAAACAATAGTGAAGTGTGTTGGATCATATTTTAAGTGAGAAACCAAACCTTTCTCTCTGTGTGGGACTAAAGGTTTAGTTACTTTGCGATACAAAATTTGAACTCCAAAGTTCAACGATACCCTACATTTGTATTGGAAAAAGTAACACCCCATATTTCTTAACTTTGCCAAATCATAAACACAAATAATAATTATACACGAGAGAGAGATGATCAAGTCATGCGTATAAGGAAGAGTGTCGTAAAGACTTGAACCGACCTTAGTAATGCATATCGGGTTCACTTTGTGACTTGAGTTAATGTATTTATTTATCTTGAGCTGTTCACTTTTATAGTAAACCAAGACAATATGTCTTACTCATGACTTGAATCCAAATGCGAGTTCATACATTTTTGTTCATTTTGGTCATGAACATATCCTGGTTTCATGATAGCTTTAGAGAACTAGCCTAATTTCATTTTCATAAATGCGACCCACATTTACTACCATATAGGTGACATTACTATGTCATTAAATGCATAGCATAACTTTGAATATCTTATTATTAACGAGACACAATATCTTAGGAACGGGTAATTGTGTGTTTGAGTTATTAAGTTTAGCCTAACTAGTTTTCCTATTGAACCTAGGCCATGAGATCTCCAATCGCTAGGTTAGGTTTCCGCGAGGCTTGACTTATTTTATAGGTTTGTAAACCCATTCCCCTCGATAAAATCATCACTTGATCTCTTGGTAAGCCTTTTGTCAAAGGATCTGCAATATTTTCCTTTGACTTGACATAATCTATGCTAATTACACCACTTATGAGTAATTGTCTCATAGTATTATCTTGGCGCCTTATATGTCTTGACTTACCGTTATAAATTTTATTTTTAGCTCTTGCTTGTCTTTGCCATACTATCACAATATATGCATATGGTCATGAATCGGCTTTGACCGACATGGAATATCTTCTAGAAAATTCCTTAACAATTAAGCTTCTTCAAATTGCCTTTTCGAGAGCTATAAATTCAGATTCCATGGTGGATCGTGCTATACACGTTTGTTTTGTTGATTTCAAGAAATTGCTTGCTCCACCCAATGTAAATACATATCCACTAGTTGACTTAGTTTACGTATTATCGAAATCCAATTTGCATCACTATAGCCTTCAAAATCTTGGTGTATACTTTGTATAAACCAATACATAATTCAAAGTATACTTGAGATACCTTAGAACTCTTATCAATCTTTGTCCAATGATCATCATTTGGACTACTTGTGTATCTACTTAACCTCGCTTTACTTTGCATAAGCAATGTCGAGGTCTAGTAAAGTTCATCAAGTACATTAAACTCCCAATAACTTGAGAATATTCTAATTGACAAACCGACTCTCTAGAGTTCTTCTTTAGATGACAATTAGCATCAAAAGGAGTTGGAGCGGGTTTGCAATCGAATTGATTGAATCTTTTTAAGATTTTCTCAACATAATGAGATTGTGTGAGGATATAACCTTCGTTATTCCTTTTGATTTGAATTCCTAGTATTACATCAGCTAGACCCAAGTCTTTCATGTCAAAACTAGAATTCAACATCTTCTTTATTGACATTATGGCATCCTTGCTTGAGCTCATAATTTACATGTCATCAACATAACAACATACTATGACAAACGAGTTCTTCATTTCTTTAATGTACACACATTTTTCACATTCATTTATTTTAAAACCATTTGCCATCATAGTATGATCAAATTTCTCATGCCATTGTTTTGGAGCTTGTTTAAGTTCATACAAAGACTTAACAAGTCTACAAACTTTCTTTTCTTGGCCTTTTACTACGAACCATTCAGGTTGATCCATATAAATTTCTTCTTCTAACTCTCCATTTAAAAATGCTGTTTTAACATCCATTTGATGTATTTCCATGTCGTACAAAGCAGCTATGGAAATTAAGTGTCGAAGTAATCCAAACCTTCTTTTTGTCTATATCCTTTAGCAACCAAACGTGCCTTGTATTTCTCAATAGTGCCATCAACCTTTAGCTTCTTTTTGAAGATCCATTTATATCCAATTGGTTTGATTCCTGATGGTAGATCAACCAATTCCCATGTATTATTTTGTGAAATGGATTCAATCTCACTATTGATAGCTTCCATCCACAATGGAGCGTCTAGTGAAGACATAGCTCCTTTATAAGTTTGTGGCTCATTTTCAGTTAACATGTTAACAAAGTCGAGTCCAAAGATTTTTGTGACCTTAACTCTTTTTCCACTTCTAGGTTCTAACTCTTGTTCTTGAACCTTAGAAGTAGATGATTCATTTAAGCACTATTCGACAGTTCTTTTAAGCGACGAATCACTTTGGTTTTCCTTAAAAGGAAAAATGTGTTCAAAAATTCAGCATCAACAGATTCTATAATAGAATTTTCACTAATATATGAAATATGTGATTTAACTACTAAGAATCTATATGCTTTGCACTATTCTTAGCAAAACCAATGAACACGCAATCAATAGTTTTAGGTCCTATATTAGTTCCATTTGGTAAGGTAATTCGGACCTTTGCCAAACAACCCCACACTTTCAAAGTTTTGTAAGTGGGTTTTCTTCCTCTCCATATCTCAAAAGGAGATTTATCCAATTTCTTGAAAGGCACTCTATTCAAAATGTGATTTGCAGTGAGTAGCGCTTCACCCCACAAATTCTCGAGAAAGTCCGAGAATCATTTAACATGGAATTAATCATATTTTTCGAGTTTTTTTCCTCTCTGCTACACCATTATTCTGTTGAGGTGTATAGGGTGCAGTCGTTTGATGTATAATTCCATATTTGCTACATAATTATGCAAATTCAGCGGATTCATATTCTTTACTTTATCTATTCTTAATCCTTAATTTTCTTGTCTAATTGACTTTCTACCTCGCCTTATATATTTTAAACATATCTAAGACCTCGTTTTTATTTTTAATCAAAAAGACTTGGCAATATTTGCTACAATAATCAATAAAGGTGATGTAATAATTTTTCCCCCTTTAGTAGGAATGTATTTAAAATCACAAAGATCCTTGCGTGAATCAATCCTAATAAATCATTTGATCTCTCTTTGGAATGATTTAAAAGTTTGCCTAGCAAATTTTGATTCAATGCATATTTCACATTTTTTATTTAAATCAATGTTGAACTTAGGCAATAAATTTAATTTAACCATTATGTAAATAGATCTTTTATTCACGTGTCCTAATCTAGCATGCCATAAATTAAATGAATCAACCATATACTTGAGAAATAATCATTCTATTACCGGTAGAGTTAACAATTACAACATTGAGCTTAAAGAGACCTTCGTGAGGTATCCCTTACCTACATACATCCCACCCTTGGTGAGAACAAACTTGTCAGACTCAAACACCAATTTGAACCCTTTCTTGTTAAGTAAAGGGCCAGATACAACGTTCTTCCTGATCTCAGGAACATACAACACATTGAGTAAAATGACTATTTCCCCACTAGTGAACTTCATCTTAGCGGTACCCTTGCCTTCAACCATTGACGAGGATGAATTTCCCATATAAAGCTTTTCTTCACTATCAACAGGAAGAAACTCTGAAAACAAGCTTTTGTCGCTGCAAATGTGCCGAGTTGCACCGGTGTCAATCCACCAGCCCCGAGTGTTAGAGACCATATTAGTTTCAGACACAACAACAGTGAGATCAATGTCCATTTCATCAATTTGGACATCACCAACATTCACTTGGTTGTTCAAACCAGTAATTGCCATGATTCTCGTTTCTTTCTTGTGACGACAATCTTGGGCCATATGACCCTGTTTTCCACATACCCAGCAAGAACTTCCTTGGATTTTCTTAAAATTCTTCCCCTTGGTGCAAAGCTTGTTTGGTGGGTGCTTCTCTTTTGAAATTCTTCTTCGGAATTTTTGAACTATGGACTTGCTTCCTTCCACCATGTTTGCTTTTGCATCAATGTCACTTCCTTCCGTCTTGTCTCTTTTCTGCGATATTCTTCAACATGTAGCCTCAAGATCAGATCTTCAATCGACATATCTCGCACTTATGTTCCGAGATACACCTTGAAGTCATTCCAAGATGGAGTTAATTTCTCAATGATAGAACCAATTTGAAAATGCTCATTCACGATACAACCCTCAGCATGTAACTCATGAATCAACACTTGCAGTTCTTCAACTTGCTTCACCATAGACTTTGAGTCGACCATGTTATATTTCAAGAATTTGCCAACCACGAACTTCTTTGCTCCTGCATTTTCAGTTCGATATTTCTTTTCCAGCAGATCCCAAACATCCTTTGTAGTCTCACACTCAGAATAAACATCGCATAGAGTGTCATCAAGTCTATTCAGAACATAGTTCCTGCAAAGGAATTCAGAATTTTTCCATACCTCGATTGTCATCATGGTTTCCTTGGTGATTGGATTCTCATCCGTCTTAGGAACCTCCTCTCTGATGACATTGGCTAAATTCATAGTGGTCAACTAGAAAATTGTTTTATGTTGCCATCTTTTGAAATCAAGACCCTTAAACTTTTCAGCCCTCTCATCCTTAGGATTGAATGCAATAATATTTGAGATTGTCTTATCATTAACAATATGAGATGATGCCATTTTAGATTGATTCTAAAACATACAAAACAGTAAGTATATTCGAATCAGAAAATAATAATAATAAACAAAGAGAACGAGAATAACCGAATTTTAAGATTTTTCTGTCTTAGATTGTTGTATTCAGACAATCTAAATAAACATAAATCTGAACATGACACTGTTATCACAAGCAACTAATCATGCTTGATTTTAACAACTAAGAAGATTAATAAACAAAGTGTACCAGAGGCTTGCAGTGCAATGACCTAAGACATAAAACTTCCTCCAACTCGGTGCTGAATTCAACTAGGAGTTCTATCCCCAGGATACAACTGGTCCGCTCTTTGATTAAAGCACCAATCAAAGAACCTTCAAAACTGCAAAATCGACTCTCTCTCAAAACACAAATCACATAAAATTTTAATTTCGAATATGTCGATAGACTCCTCATATAGAGAATTATCTAACTGTCTAAATCGCGGACAATTTTTCATTAACTGTCTAATTAGTGGTTTTAATTAGTGTGCCACTAATTGATTGTTAATTAACTCCTTAATTCAAAATTAGCAACTGTTGGTGCTCTTTTAATTTATTCAAAAACGAAAATAAAAAACAAAAAAAAGAAAAACCATGTTTAGGAATGGCTAAGTTTTGAACCAACCAAAGCCCCCAAGGCCCCAAGGCCCAAGGCCCAAGGCCCAAGGCCCTAGTCAAAGATTATTTAAATAGGGTGTTTACCTAGTGAAACCCCATGGGCCACTCACTCCAACCCATTTCTTACTTAAACAATAGTGAAGTGTGTTGGATCATATTTTAAGTGAGAAACCAAACCTTTCTCTCCTGTGTGGGACTAAAGGTTTAGTTACTTTGCGATACAAAATTTGAACTCCAAAGTTCAACGATACCCTACATTTGTATTGGAAAAAGTAACACCCCATATTTCTTAACTTTGCCAAATCATAAACACAAATAATAATTATACACGAGAGAGAGATGATCAAGTCATGCGTATAAGGAAGAGTGTCGTAAAGACTTGAACTGACCTTAGTAATGCATATCGGGTTCACTTTGTGACGATTAATGTATTTATTTATCTTGAACTGTTCACTTTTATAGTAAACCAAGACAATATGTCTTACTCATGACTTGAATCCAAATGCAGTTCATACATTTTTGTTCATTTTGGTCATGAACATATCCTGGTTTCATGATAGCTTTAGAGAACTAGCCTAATTTCATTTTCATAAATGCGACCCACATTTACTACCATATAGGTGACATTACTATGTCATTAAATGCATAGCATAACCGAATATCTTATTATTAATGAGACACAATATCTTAGGAACGGGTAATTGTGTGTTTCGATTATTAAGTTTAGCCTAACTAGTTTTCCTATTGAACCTAGGCCATGAGATCTCCAATCGCCTAGGTTAGGTTTCCGCCAGGCTTGACTTATTTTATAGGTCGTAAACCCATTCCCTCGATAAAATCATCACTTGATCTCTTGGTAAGCCTTTTGTCAAAGGATCTGCAATATTTTCCTTTGACTTGACATAATCTATGCTAATTACACCACTTATGAGTAATTGTCTCATAGTATTATGCCGGCGCCTTATATGTCTTGACTTACCGTTATAAATTTTATTTTTAGCTCTTGCTTGTGCTGCCATACTATCACAATATATGCATATGGCTGTAACTGGCTTTGACCAGCATGGAATATCTTCTAGAAAATTCCTTAACAATTAAGCTTCTTCAGCTGCCTTTTCGAGAGCTATAAATTCAGATTCCATGGTGGATCGTGCTATACACGTTTGTTTTGTTGATTTCCAAGAAATTGCTGCTCCACCCAATGTAAATACATATCCACTAGTTGACTTAGTTTCTGTATTATCAGAAATCCAATTTGCATCACTATAGCCTTCAAAGTCTTGGTGTATACTTTGTATAAACCAATACATAATTCAAAGTATACTTGAGATACCTTAGAACTCTTATCAATGCTGTCCAATGATCATCATTTGGACTACTTGTGTATCTACTTAACCTGCTTACTGCATAAGCAATGTCAGGTCTAGTAAAGTTCATCAAGTACATTAAACTCCCAATAACTTGAGAATATTCTAATTGACAAACCGACTCTCTAGAGTTCTTCTTTAGATGACAATTAGCATCAAAAGGAGTTGGAGCAGGTTTGCAATCGAATTGATTGAATCTTTTTAAGATTTTCTCAACATAATGAGATTGTGTGAGGATATAACCTTCGTTATTCCTTTTGATTTGAATTCCTAGTATTACATCGCCTAGACCCAAGTCTTTCATGTCAAAACTAGAATTCAACATCTTCTTTATTGACATTATGGCATCCTTGCTTGAGCTCATAATTTACATGTCATCAACATAACAACATACTATGACAAACGAGTTCTTCATTTCTTTAATGTACACACATTTTTCACATTCATTTATTTTAAAACCATTTGCCATCATAGTATGATCAAATTTCTCATGCCATTGTTTTGGAGCTTGTTTAAGTTCATACAAAGACTTAACAAGTCTACAAACTTTCTTTTCTTGGCCTTTTACTACGAACCATTCAGGTTGATCCATATAAATTTCTTCTTCTAACTCTCCATTTAAAAATGCTGTTTTAACATCCATTTGATGTATTTCCATGTCGTACAAAGCAGCTATGGAAATTAAGTGTCGAAGTAATCCAAACCTTCTTTTTGTCTATATCCTTTAGCAACCAAACGTGCCTTGTATTTCTCAATAGTGCCATCAACCTTTAGCTTCTTTTGAAGATCCATTTATATCCAATTGGTTTGATTCCGATGGTAGATCAACCAATTCCCATGTATTATTTTGTGAAATGGATTCAATCTCACTATTGATAGCTTCCATCCACAATGGAGCGTCTAGTGAAGACATAGCTCCTTTATAAGTTTGTGGCTCATTTTCGTTAACATGTTAACAAAGTTAGGTCCAAAGATTTTTGTGACCTTAACTCTTTTTCCACTTCTAGGTTCTAACTCTTGTTCTTGAACCTTAGAAGTAGATGATTCATTTAAGCACTATTCGACGTTCTTTTAAGCGACGAATCACTTTGGTTTTCCTTAAAAGGAAAAATGTGTTCAAAAAATTCAGCATCAACAGATTCTATAATAGAATTTTCACTAATATATGAAATATGTGATTTAACTACTAAGAATCTATATCTTTGCACTATTCTTAGCAAAACCAATGAACACGCAATCAATAGTTTTAGGTCCTATATTAGTTCCATTTGGTAAGGTAATTCGGACCTTTGCCAAACAACCCCACACTTTCAAAGTTTTGTAAGTGGGTTTTCTTCCTCTCCATATCTCAAAAGGAGATTTATCCAATTTCTTGAAAGGCACTCTATTCAAAATGTGATTTGCAGTGAGTAGCGCTTCACCCCACAAATTCTGAGAAAGTCCAGAATCATTTAACATGGAATTAATCATATTTTTCAGAGTTTTTTTTCCTCTCTGCTACACCATTCTGTTGAGGTGTATAGGGTGCAGTCGTTTGATGTATAATTCCATATTTGCTACATAATTATGCAAATTCAGCGGATTCATATTCTTTACTTTATCTATTCTTAATCCTTAATTTTCTTGTCTAATTGACTTTCTACCTCTGCCTTATATATTTTAAACATATCTAAGACCTCGTTTTTATTTTTAATCAAAAAGACTTGGCAATATTTGCTACAATAATCAATAAAGGTGATGTAATAATTTTTCCCCCTTTAGTAGGAATGTATTTAAAATCACAAAGATCACTGTGAATCAATCCTAATAAATCATTTGATCTCTCTTGATGATTTAAAAGTTTGCCTAGCAAATTTTGATTCAATGCATATTTCACATTTTTTATTTAAATCAATGTTGAACTTAGGTAATAAATTTAATTTAACCATTCTGTAAATAGATCTTTTATTCACGTGGCCTAATCTAGCATGCCATAAATTAAATGAATCAACCATATACGCAGAAATAATCATTCTATTACCAAGTAGAGTTAACAATTACAACATTGAGCTTAAAGAGACCTTCTGTGAGGTATCCCTTACCTACATACATCCCACCCTTGGTGAGAACAAACTTGTCAGACTCAAACACCAATTTGAACCCTTTCTTGTTAAGTAAAGGGCCAGATACAACGTTCTTCCTGATCTCAGGAACATACAACACATTGAGTAAAATGACTATTTCCCCACTAGTGAACTTCATCTTAGCGGTACCCTTGCCTTCAACCATTGACGAGGATGAATTTCCCATATAAAGCTTTTCTTCACTATCAACAGGAAGAAACTCTGAAAATAAGCTTTTGTCGCTGCAAATGTGCCGAGTTGCACCGGTGTCAATCCACCAGCCCCGAGTGTTAGAGACCATATTAGTTTCAGACACAACAACAGTGAGATCAATGTCCATTTCATCAATTTGGACATCACCAACATTCACTTGGTTGTTCAAACCAGAATTGCCATGATTCTGTTCTTTCTTGTGACGACAATCTTGGGCCATATGACCCTGTTTTCCACATACCCAGCAGCTTCCTTGGATTTTCTTAAAATTCTTCCCCTTCGGTGCAAACTGTTTGGTGGGTGCTTCTCTTTTGAAATTCTTCTTCTGGAATTTTTGAACTATGGACTTGCTTCCTTCCACCATGTTTGCTTTTGCATCAATGTCACTTCCTTCCGTCTTGTCTCTTTTCCTGCGATATTCTTCAACATGTAGCCTCAAGATCAGATCTTCAATCGACATATCTCTGCACTTATGTTCCAGATACACCTTGAAGTCATTCCAAGATGGAGTTAATTTCTCAATGATAGAACCAATTTGAAAATGCTCATTCACGATACAACCCTCAAAGATGTAACTCATGAATCAACACTTGCAGTTCTTCAACTTGCTTCACCATAGACTTTGAGTCGACCATGTTATATTTCAAGAATTTGCCAACCACGAACTTCTTTGCTCCTGCATTTTCAGTTCGATATTTCTTTTCCAGCAGATCCCAAACATCCTTTGTAGTCTCACACTCAGAATAAACATCGCATAGAGTGTCATCAAGTCTGTTCAGAACATAGTTCCTGCAAAGGAATTCAGAATTTTTCCATACCTCGATTGTCATCATGGTTTCCTTGGTGATTGGACTCTCATCCGTCTTAGGAACCTCTCTCTCGATGACATTGGCTAAATTCATAGTGGTCAACTAGAAAATTGTTTTATGTTGCCATCTTTTGAAATCAAGACCCTTAAACTTTTCAGCCCTCTCATCCTTAGGATTGAATGCAATAATATTTGAGATTGTCTTATCATTAACAATATGAGATGATGCCATTTTAGATTCAGATTCTAAAACATACAAAACAAGTAAGTATATTCGAATCGAGAAAATAATAATAATAAACAAAGAGAACGAGAATAACCGAATTTTAAGATTTTTTCGTCTTAGATTGTTGTATTCAGACAATCTAAATAAACATAAATCCGAACATGACATCGTTATCACAAGCAACTAATCATGCTGATTTTAACAACTAAGAAGATTAATAAACAAAGTGTACCGAGGCTTGCAGCAATGACCTAAGACATAAAACTTCCTCCAACTCGGCTTTGAATTCAACTAGGAGTTCTATCCCCAGGATACAATCGGTCCGCTCTTTGATTAAAGCACCAATCAAAGAACCTTCAAAACCGCAAAATCGACTCTCTCTCAAAACACAAATCACATAAAATTTTAATTTCGAATATGTCGATAGACTCCTCATATAGAGAATTATCTAACTGTCTAAATCGTGGACAATTTTTCATTAACTGTCTAATTAGTGGTTTTAATTAGTGTGCCACTAATTGATTGTTAATTAACTCCTTAATTCAAAATTAGCAATGTTGGTGCTCTTTTAATTTATTCAAAAACAAAAATAAAAAACAAAAAAAAGAAAAACCATGTTTAGGAATGGCTAAGTTTTGAACCAACCAAAGCCCCCAAGGCCCCAAGGCCCAAGGCCCAAGGCCCAAGGCCCTAGTCAAAGATTATTTAAATAGGGTGTTTACCTAGTGAAACCCCATGGGCCACTCACTCCAACCCATTTCTTAAACAATAGTGAAGTGTGTCGGATCATATTTTAAGTGAGAAACCAAACCTTTCTCTCATGTGTGGGACTAAAGGTTTAGTTACTTTGCGATACAAAATTTGAACTCCAAAGTTCAACGATACCCTACATTTGTATTGGAAAAAGTAACACCCCATATTTCTTAACTTTGCCAAATCATAAACACAAATAATAATTATACACGAGAGAGAGATGATCAAGTCATGCGTATAAGGAAGAGTGTCGTAAAGACTTGAACCGACCTTAGTAATGCATATCGGGTTCACTTTGTGACGCAGCTTAATGTATTTATTTATCTTGAACTGTTCACTTTTATAGTAAACCAAGACAATATGTCTTACTCATGACTTGAATCCAAATGCAAGCTCATACATTTTTGTTCATTTTGGTCATGAACATATCCCGGTTTCATGATAGCTTTAGAGAACTAGCCTAATTTCATTTTCATAAATGCGACCCACATTTACTACCATATAGGTGACATTACTATGTCATTAAATGCATAGCATAACCCGAATATCTTATTATTAACAGACACAATATCTTAGGAACGGGTAATTGTGTGTTTCAGCTTATTAAGTTTAGCCTAACTAGTTTTCCTATTGAACCTAGGCCATGAGATCTCCAATCGCCTAGGTTAGGTTTCCGCTGTGCTTGACTTATTTTATAGGTCAGTAAACCCATTCCCCTCGATAAAATCATCACTTGATCTCTTGGTAAGCCTTTTGTCAAAGGATCTCGCAATATTTTCCTTTTGACTTGACATAATCTATGCTAATTACACCACTTATGAGTAATTGTCTCATAGTATTATGCCTATGCGCCTTATATGTCTTGACTTACCGTTATAAATTTTATTTTTAGCTCTTGCTTGTGCCGCCATACTATCACAATATATGCATATGGTCAGAATCGGCTTTGACCAAGACATGGAATATCTTCTAGAAAATTCCTTAACAATTAAGCTTCTTCATTTGCCTTTTCGAGAGCTATAAATTTAGATTCCATGGTGGATCGTGCTATACACGTTTGTTTTGTTGATTTCCAAGAAATTGTCGCTCCACCCAATGTAAATACATATCCACTAGTTGACTTAGTTTTCGTATTATCGTAAATCCAATTTGCATCACTATAGCCTTCAAGTACTGGTGTATACTTTGTATAAACCAATACATAATTCAAAGTATACTTGAGATACCTTAGAACTCTTATCAATGCTGTCCAATGATCATCATTTGGACTACTTGTGTATCTACTTAACCTGCTTACTGCATAAGCAATGTCGGTCTAGTAAAGTTCATCAGGTACATTAAACTCCCAATAACTTGAGAATATTCTAATTGACAAACCGACTCTCTAGAGTTCTTCTTTAGATGACAATTAGCATCAAAAGGAGTTGGAGCAGGTTTGCAATCGAATTGATTGAATCTTTTTAAGATTTTCTCAACATAATGAGATTGTGTGAGGATATAACCTTCGTTATTCCTTTTGATTTGAATTCCTAGTATTACATCGCCTAGACCCAAGTCTTTCATGTCAAAACTAGAATTCAACATCTTCTTTATTGACATTATGGCATCCTTGCTTGAGCTCATAATTTACATGTCATCAACATAACAACATACTATGACAAACGAGTTCTTCATTTCTTTAATGTACACACATTTTTCACATTCATTTATTTTAAAACCATTTGCCATCATAGTATGATCAAATTTCTCATGCCATTGTTTTGGAGCTTGTTTAAGTTCATACAAAGACTTAACAAGTCTACAAACTTTCTTTTCTTGGCCTTTTACTACGAACCATTCAGGTTGATCCATATAAATTTCTTCTTCTAACTCTCCATTTAAAAATGCTGTTTTAACATCCATTTGATGTATTTCCATGTCGTACAAAGCAGCTATGGAAATTAAGTGTCGAAGTAATCCAAACCTTCTTTTTGTCTATATCCTTTAGCAACCAAACGTGCCTTGTATTTCTCAATAGTGCCATCAACCTTTAGCTTCTTTTTGAAGATCCATTTATATCCAATTGGTTTGATTCCTGATGGTAGATCAACCAATTCCCATGTATTATTTTGTGAAATGGATTCAATCTCACTATTGATAGCTTCCATCCACAATGGAGCGTCTAGTGAAGACATAGCTCCTTTATAAGTTTGTGGCTCATTTTCGTTAACATGTTAACAAAGTCGGTCCAAAGATTTTTGTGACCTTAACTCTTTTTCCACTTCTAGGTTCTAACTCTTGTTCTTGAACCTTAGAAGTAGATGATTCATTTAAGCACTATTCGACGGTTCTTTTAAGCGACGAATCACTTTGGTTTTCCTTAAAAGGAAAAATGTGTTCAAAAAATTCAGCATCAACAGATTCTATAATAGAATTTTCACTAATATATGAAATATGTGATTTAACTACTAAGAATCTATATGCTGCACTATTCTTAGCAAAACCAATGAACACGCAATCAATAGTTTTAGGTCCTATATTAGTTCCATTTGGTAAGGTAATTCGGACCTTTGCCAAACAACCCCACACTTTCAAAGTTTTGTAAGTGGGTTTTCTTCCTCTCCATATCTCAAAAGGAGATTTATCCAATTTCTTGAAAGGCACTCTATTCAAAATGTGATTTGCAGTGAGTAGCGCTTCACCCCACAAATTCTGAGAAAGTCCAGAATCATTTAACATGGAATTAATCATATTTTTCGAGTTTTTTTCCTCTCTCGCTACACCATTTCGTTGAGGTGTATAGGGTGCGATGCGTTTGATGTATAATTCCATATTTGCTACATAATTATGCAAATTCAGCGGATTCATATTCTTTACTTTATCTATTCTTAATCCTTAATTTTCTTGTCTAATTGACTTTCTACCTCTGCCTTATATATTTTAAACATATCTAAGACCTCGTTTTTATTTTTAATCAAAAAGACTTGGCAATATTTGCTACAATAATCAATAAAGGTGATGTAATAATTTTTCCCCCTTTAGTAGGAATGTATTTAAAATCACAAAGATCACTGTGAATCAATCCTAATAAATCATTTGATCTCTCTTGGACAGATTTAAAAGTTTGCCTAGCAAATTTTGATTCAATGCATATTTCACATTTTTTATTTAAATCAATGTTGAACTTAGGCAATAAATTTAATTTAACCATTATGTAAATAGATCTTTTATTCACGTGTCCTAATCTAGCATGCCATAAATTAAATGAATCAACCATATACGCAGAAATAATCATTCTATTACCAGTAGAGTTAACAATTACAACATTGAGCTTAAAGAGACCTTCTGTGAGGTATCCCTTACCTACATACATCCCACCCTTGGTGAGAACAAACTTGTCAGACTCAAACACCAATTTGAACCCTTTCTTGTTAAGTAAAGGGCCAGATACAACGTTCTTCCTGATCTCAGGAACATACAACACATTGAGTAAAATGACTATTTCCCCACTAGTGAACTTCATCTTAGCGGTATTCTTGCCTTCAACCATTGACGAGGATGAATTTCCCATATAATTCACGATACAACCCTCTCAAGATGTAACTCATGAATCAACACTTGCAGCTTCTTCAACTTGCTTCACCATAGACTTTGAGTCGACCATGTTATATTTCAAGAATTTGCCAACCACGAACTTCTTTGCTCCCGCATTTTCGCTCGATATTTCTTTTCCAAAGCAGATCCCAAACATCCTTTGTAGTCTCACACTCGTAATAAACATCGCATAGAGTGTCATCAAGTCCTGCTCGTAACATAGTTCCCGCAAAGGAATTCAGAATTTTTCCATACCTCGATTGTCATCATGGTTTCCTTGGTGATTGGATTCTCATCCGTCTTAGAACCTCCTCTCTCGATGACATTGGCTAAATTCATAGTGGTCAACTAGAAAATTGTTTTATGTTGCCATCTTTTGAAATCAAGACCCTTAAACTTTTCAGCCCTCTCATCCTTAGGATTGAATGCAATAATATTTGAGATTGTCTTATCATTAACAATATGAGATGATGCCATTTTAGATTCGCATTCTAAAACATACAAAACAAGAAGTATATTCGAATCGTAAAATAATAATAATAAACAAAGAGAACGAGAATAACCGAATTTTAAGATTTTTCTGCCTTAGATTGTTGTATTCAGACAATCTAAATAAACATAAATCGAACATGACACCGTTATCACAAGCAACTAATCATGCTGATTTTAACAACTAAGAAGATTAATAAACAAAGTGTACCAGAGGCTTGCAAAGGCAATGACCTAAGACATAAAACTTCCTCCAACTCTCTGTCGAATTCAACTAGGAGTTCTATCCCCAGATACAATCGGTCCGCTCTTTGATTAAAGCACCAATCAAAGAACCTTCAAAACTGCAAAATCGACTCTCTCTCAAAACACAAATCACATAAAATTTTAATTTCGAATATGTCGATAGACTCCTCATATAGAGAATTATCTAACTGTCTAAATCGCGGACAATTTTTCATTAACTGTCTAATTAGTGGTTTTAATTAGTGTGCCACTAATTGATTGTTAATTAACTCCTTAATTCAAAATTAGCAACTGTTGGTGCTCTTTTAATTTATTCAAAAACGAAAATAAAAAACAAAAAAAAGAAAAACCATGTTTAGGAATGGCTAAGTTTTGAACCAACCAAAGCCCCCAAGGCCCCAAGGCCCAAGGCCCAAGGCCCAAGGCCCTAGTCAAAGATTATTTAAATAGGGTGTTTACCTAGTGAAACCCCATGGGCCACTCACTCCAACCCATTTCTTACTTAAACAATAGTGAAGTGTGTTGGATCATATTTTAAGTGAGAAACCAAACCTTTCTCTCCCGTGTGGGACTAAAGGTTTAGTTACTTTGCGATACAAAATTTGAACTCCAAAGTTCAACGATACCCTACATTTGTATTGGAAAAAGTAACACCCCATATTTCTTAACTTTGCCAAATCATAAACACAAATAATAATTATACACGAGAGAGAGATGATCAAGTCATGCGTATAAGGAAGAGTGTCGTAAAGACTTGAACCGACCTTAGTAATGCATATCGGTTCACTTTGTGACGCAGCTTAATGTATTTATTTATCTTGAACTGTTCACTTTTATAGTAAACCAAGACAATATGTCTTACTCATGACTTGAATCCAAATGCAGCTCATACATTTTTGTTCATTTTGGTCATGAACATATCCCGGTTTCATGATAGCTTTAGAGAACTAGCCTAATTTCATTTTCATAAATGCGACCCACATTTACTACCATATAGGTGACATTACTATGTCATTAAATGCATAGCATAACCCGAATATCTTATTATTAATGTACACAATATCTTAGGAACGGTAATTGTGTGTTTCAGCTTATTAAGTTTAGCCTAACTAGTTTTCCTATTGAACCTAGGCCATGAGATCTCCAATCGCCTAGGTTAGGTTTCCGCCTGTGCTTGACTTATTTTATAGGTCAGTAAACCCATTCCCCTCGATAAAATCATCACTTGATCTCTTGGTAAGCCTTTTGTCAAAGGATCTCGCAAAATTTTCGTTTGACTTGACATAATCTATGCTAATTACACCACTTATGAGTAATTGTCTCATAGTATTATGCCTAGCGCCTTATATGTCTTGACTTACCGTTATAAATTTTATTTTTAGCTCTTGCTTGTGCTGCCATACTATCACAATATATGCATATGGCTGTAACTGGCTTTGACCAGCATGGAATATCTTCTAGAAAATTCCTTAACAATTAAGCTTCTTCACCGCTTTTCGAGAGCTATAAATTCGATTCCATGGTGGATCGTGCTATACACGTTTGTTTTGTTGATTTCCAAGAAATTGTCGCTCCACCCAATGTAAATACATATCCACTAGTTGACTTAGTTTCAGATTATCGTAAATCCAATTTGCATCACTATAGCCTTCAAGTACCGGTGTATACTTTGTATAAACCAATACATAATTCAAAGTATACTTGAGATACCTTAGAACTCTTATCAATGTCATGTCCAATGATCATCATTTGGACTACTTGTGTATCTACTTAACTCGCTTATCGCATAAGCAATGTCGTGTCTAGTAAAGTTCATCAAGTACATTAAACTCCCAATAACTTGAGAATATTCTAATTGACAAACCGACTCTCTAGAGTTCTTCTTTAGATGACAATTAGCATCAAAAGGAGTTGAGAGCAGTTTGCAATCGAATTGATTGAATCTTTTTAAGATTTTCTCAACATAATGAGATTGTGTGAGGATATAACCTTCGTTATTCCTTTTGATTTGAATTCCTAGTATTACATCGCCTAGACCCAAGTCTTTCATGTCAAAACTAGAATTCAACATCTTCTTTATTGACATTATGGCATCCTTGCTTGAGCTCATAATTTACATGTCATCAACATAACAACATACTATGACAAACGAGTTCTTCATTTCTTTAATGTACACACATTTTTCACATTCATTTATTTTAAAACCATTTGCCATCATAGTATGATCAAATTTCTCATGCCATTGTTTTTGGAGCTTGTTTAAGTTCATACAAAGACTTAACAAGTCTACAAACTTTCTTTTCGCCTTTTACTACGAACCATTCAAAGTTGATCCATATAAATTTCTTCTTCTAACTCTCCATTTAAAAATGCTGTTTTAACATCCATTTGATGTATTTCCATGTCGTACAAAGCAAGCCTATGGAAATTAAGTGTCGAAGTAATCCAAACCTTCTTTTTGTCTATATCCTTTAGCAACCAAACGTGCCTTGTATTTCTCAATAGTGCCATCAACCTTTAGCTTCTTTTTGAAGATCCATTTATATCCAATTGGTTTGATCGATGGTAGATCCCAATTCCCATGATGGTAGATCAACCAATTCCCATGTATTATTTTGTGAAATGGATTCAATCTCACTATTGATAGCTTCCATCCACAATGGAGTCGTCTAGTGAAGACATAGCTCCTTTATAAGTTTGTGGCTCATTTTCGCTAACATGTTAACAAAGTCAGTCCAAAGATTTTTGTGACCTTAACTCTTTTTCCACTTCTAGGTTCTAACTCTTGTTCTTGAACCTTAGAAGTAGATGATTCTGAAAGGCACTCTATTCAAAATGTGATTTGCAAGTGAGTAGCGCTTCACCCCACAAATTCGAGAAAGTCAGAGAATCATTTAACATGGAATTAATCATATTTTTCAGAGTTTTTTTTTCCTCTCTGCTACACCATTCTGTTGAGGTGTATAGGGTGCAGTCGTTTGATGTATAATTCCATATTTGCTACATAATTATGCAAATTCAGCGGATTCATATTCTTTACTTTATCTATTCTTAATCCTTAATTTTCTTGTCTAATTGACTTTCTACCTCTGCCTTATATATTTTAAACATATCTAAGACCTCGTTTTTATTTTTAATCAAAAAGACTTGGCAATATTTGCTACAATAATCAATAAAGGTGATGTAATAATTTTTCCCCCTTTAGTAGGAATGTATTTAAAATCACAAAGATCTTTCGTGAATCAATCCTAATAAATCATTTGATCTCTCTTGATGATTTAAAAGTTTGCCTAGCAAATTTTGATTCAATGCATATTTCACATTTTTTATTTAAATCAATGTTGAACTTAGGCAATAAATTTAATTTAACCATTATGTAAATATATCTTTTATTCACGTGTCCTAATCTAGCATGCCATAAATTAAATGAATCAACCATATACGCGAGAAATAATCATTCTATTACCAAGTAGAGTTAACAATTACAACATTGAGCTTAAAGAGACCTTCTGTGAGGTATCCCTTACCTACATACATCCCACCCTTGGTGAGAACAAACTTGTCAGACTCAAACACCAATTTGAACCCTTTCTTGTTAAGTAAAGGGCCGGATACAACGTTCTTCCGATCTCAGAACATACAACACATTGAGTAAAATGACTATTTCCCCACTAGTGAACTTCATCTTAGCGGTACCCTTGCCTTCAACCATTGACGAGGATGAATTTCCCATATAAAGCTTTTCTTCACTATCAACAGGAAGAAACTCTGAAAACAAGCTTTTGTCGCTGCAAATGTGCCGAGTTGCACTTAATCAATTGATCAACATAATCATCTTGCAGTGATGTTTCACGATACAAGTCATTCCTAATTTCTCAATGATGAAATTTGAAAATGAATCAACACTCGCATGTAACTCATGAATCAACACTTGCAGTTCTTCAACTTGCTTCACCATAGACTTTGAGTCGACCATGTTATATTTCAAGAATTTGCCAACCACGAACTTCTTTGCTCCTGCATTTTCCGTTCGATATTTCTTTTCCAGCAGATCCCAAACATCCTTTGTAGTCTCACACTCAGAATAAACATCGCATAGAGTGTCATCAAGTCTGTTCAGAACATAGTTCCTGCAAAGGAATTCAGAATTTTTCCATACCTCGATTGTCATCATGGTTTCCTTGGTGATTGGATTCTCATCCGTCTTAGGAACCTCCTCTCTGATGACATTGGCTAAATTCATAGTGGTCAACTAGAAAATTGTTTTATGTTGCCATCTTTTGAAATCAAGACCCTTAAACTTTTCAGCCCTCTCATCCTTAGGATTGAATGCAATAATATTTGAGATTGTCTTATCATTAACAATATGAGATGATGCCATTTTAGATTCAGATTCTAAAACATACAAAATAGTAAGTATATTCGAATCAGAAAATAATAATAATAAACAAAGAGAACGAGAATAACCGAATTTTAAGATTTTTCTGTCTTAGATTGTTGTATTCAGACAATCTAAATAAACATAAATCTGAACATGACACTGTTATCACAAGCAACTAATCATGCCTGATTTTAACAACTAAGAAGATTAATAAACAAAGTGTACCAGAGGCTTGCAGTGCAATGACCTAAGACATAAAACTTCCTCCAACTCGGTGCTGAATTCAACTAGGAGTTCTATCCCCAGGATACAACTGGTCCGCTCTTTGATTAAAGCACCAATCAAAGAACCTTCAAAACTGCAAAATCGACTCTCTCTCAAAACACAAATCACATAAAATTTTAATTTCGAATATGTCGATAGACTCCTCATATAGAGAATTATCTAACTGTCTAAATCGCGGACAATTTTTCATTAACTGTCTAATTAGTGGTTTTAATTAGTGTGCCACTAATTGATTGTTAATTAACTCCTTAATTCAAAATTAGCAATCTGTTGGTGCTCTTTTAATTTATTCAAAAACGAAAATAAAAAAAAAAAAAAAAGAAAAACCATGTTTAGGAATGGCTAAGTTTTGAACCAACCAAAGCCCCCAAGGCCCAAGGCCCAAGGCCCAAGGCCCTAGTCAAAGATTATTTAAATAGGGTGTTTACCTAGTGAAACCCCATGGGCCACTCACTCCGACCCACTTCTCACTTAAACAATAGTGAAGTGTGTTGGATCTTATTTTAAGTAAGAAACCAAACCTTTCTCTCCTATGTGGGACTAAAGGTTTAGTTACTTTGCAATACAAAATTTGAACTCCAAAGTTCAACATAACTTTGGTTGCCATCTCTGCACACACATATATGTATCTAAGATTGTCCATTGCCCTCCTTCCAGAGCTTTGTGCATATCAGATTCAAACGCAAATTTGGCAGCGAAGAAACCATTACCAATTTCACTTACCTCCATCTCCCCCTCTGGGAGCCACATTGTTTTCATCTTTGTTGTCATGTAATTGTAACTCATAGTCTTTCCCAGAAGCTTGGCAATACGCGTCCTCTTCCATGGTCGTTGTATCTTTGCTTCAAGTCCTTCAAATAACAAGATGCACCGACAAGCATGGTCGATAATCGGAGGAGAATATTTAGCCTTTTCAAAGACTGTGTCCACAACCGGATGCTTGACTTCAGCAGGTGTTTTTCCTTTCTCGGTTGTAGATGCTCTCTTGACTTCATCAAGAGAAGTTCCCTTCAAAAGGGAAGCCCTGTAGACCCTCTGCTCCTGGCTGGGGCGGAACTGCTCCTCTATTGATAGCAAAAGATCTCCTACACTGACTTTAGACTTCTTCATAGATCAGTCCAAGATATTTGCTTCCTCGCTTGAACGATGCGGGCCGGAGTAGGTTTCATTCTCTGGAGTGCTCAATCTCTCACTCTCGTCGACTACTAATACTTTTTCAATTTTAAAAGACTGCTGAACATATATCAGAAAAGACCATGGCAAAGCTATTAATTTGGAGTTATCGACAATGTTCTTCTCTTTAAATGTCAATGTTGAACTAAAGGCAGACACCCGAAATGCTTTGGGATTACACCCTGATATTGGTGATATCAAGTTATTTAGGCCTTCTGTATTTTATAGGAAAGAGGAAGTTTGAAATATTTTATTTTTTATAAGAAAGGTTATGGCACAGACTATCATCCTGGAATCACAAATACTTTTTAAAGCTATGAAAAATGTATTATTGAAGTCCATAGCACAAAATTAGGGGCGGGCCTAAGAATTTTTATATCCCAGGGCTATAATTAAATGTTCATTTTTATATATTTAAGTAAATTATACCATATTAATATACATACACATCCATTACATAAGGTTTACAAACATTAAATTAACATTGTTTATCTAATAATCATAAAATAGTAAGCAAATAAATAAAAAGCACATTTGAACAAGAACAATCATAATAAATAAAATAAAAACATTAAAATTACTAATTGATGAGTTCAATTGAAGTACCTTAAATTTTGAGAGTGAAAAGTTGATGTCCACTTATTACAAATATGTCACGATCATTGAAAAGTGTAACACTATGCAAACACAAACAATAGATAACTGAATATAAAAGCACATAATATTTTGTAAAGAATAAAAAAATAATATTAAATAATTAATTATGTAAGTATCAAAATGTAAAGAAAATAACCTATTTAAGTTGCGCCCTCCTATTATTTATAGAATAAAACTCATCAATTACTGTATCTACATTGATATTTTCAAAGAATTCTCGTTCAATGTAATTGACCATAGTATCTGCTAAGAAATCTTCCTCCATTTTACTTCGTAAATCAGTTTTAATACGCTTCATAGTTGAGAATGCTCGCCCTGCTAATGCTTGTAACGACCCGAAATATTTTATTAATGAATGATGATATGTATTACCTATTAAGACTCATATGCACAGTTAATTATTTAGTCGTCGATTCTCGAGTGAGTGTTCCTTACGATAAGTGTGCGCGGGCGTTGTTTAAATCAATGTAATGTTGAGACTTAGGTTGATTCATAACTTAAGTTCTCATTTTTATTTAAAATCTATGTGCCTAAGTTATGGAATGAGGCTTGCTTATCTAGCCTAAATTAAGGAAATAATGAAAATGCCTAAGTAGGCTAGATGAAAAAATAACCAAATTTATTGAGTACATAAAGTGAATTAAAGAGATCAAATATTAAATGAAAACTAGCCTAATTGACTAATAAATCCAAAGGCCTATGGTATGCTTGGTAAATATGTTGAAAAATAAGGTCACCTAATCTTTGTAAATGTCTTAGTTGCACGGAAAATACATAGATGAACTAAGGGAAAAATTCTCATTGCACACTTTGTAGGGCACTTGACATATGTAGAAATGAGACGGAGACCTTTGATTTAGAATTAATTAAGCTAGGTTAGCTTAATTAATCCATCACTAATGAATTTAAAATAAATGTATATAGGGGTAGAGGTTATTAAGGACTTGACTCAAATTCATTTCTAAGAGCTATAGAGAGGAAACTGGAAGGAATCCCAACATTAATGGCGTTGGTGAAAGCTTGAAGACAACACGGAGTTAAAAAATTCATATGATCTCAAGTAGGGGTGGCAATTCGTGTCGGTGAGTCATAAACGTGTCGTGTCATAAACAGGTCATGACCCATATAATGCAAACCCATTACATGACATGTTTATTAATCGTGTTAATCGTTTTCGTGTCTAAGTGAGTCGTGTTAAACATGTCGTGTATTCGTGTCACCCATTTATTAAATATTGTATTTAAAAAATTTATTTTATTTAAAATTTTATAATTTGGTTACTACTTTTTAAAATATATCTAAATGATTAAATTCGAACAAACATACTAAAATAGCCAATAAAATATAATGTGGTTGTATATAGTCGTTAATTTTACTTTACTTTTTCATTCAAGTCTTTATTACTCTTAATAATAAAGCAAAAATGACTCGTAATAATAACATAACAAAATTATAAGAATCATCTAAAAAAATATCTAAATTTTACTTTGGTGAAAAGTTTTATTTTTTCTTAATAAATAATTATTAATAAAATCTAAAACATAAATAATATATTAAAAGTAAAATGAATATTTCCTCTCAAATATAAAATAAAATATGATAAAAGATGTCTATAAATAAAATAAATAAATCATGCTATTAACATGCATTCAAATGGGTGAATTTTGTACCAATCTATTTATTATGCCATATTTATTATTTATACATTATTCTTTAGTCGTGTTAAGCGTGTCATAAACGAGTTACGCAAGTTGACATGTTAATGACTCGTTTATTAACAATGTATAAACGTGTTAACATGTTTATGACCCAGACCCACTTAAGTCAAACCCACGATATGTTTATTACGTGTCGTGTCGTGTCATGTTAATTGTTTCATGACCCAAATTGCCAGCCCTAATCTCAAGGCATGTTCTACATCTTTTCCTTAACACTTTCTCCTATTTAAATTTTTATCCATGTTTTTGATTCCTTTTGATTAGTTTCTTTTTTGATGATGATCTTATTCTTGCAAGCTATTTTTTCTTCATACTCTCATTTTCTTAATCTCGTTTGGATCCCTTTAATTAATCAACAACATACACATAAGTATATTGATCAACTAATTTAATGCATGACTTCCTTGAGTGTTTAAGGTTGATCCAAATTAATGGCTACAACTCATTGCTTGGTTGGCCTAAATGTATTGGAACCTTGATATGAATATGGCTTAGAAGAATGAAAATAATAATTATAATAATAATGTGCATTAATAAAAGAAACGGTGCAAAGATAGAGGCCAAATTCATTAGCTCAAATTAAGTTAATTGAGAATTGGAAATTTAAGTACAAGATTGAGTTAGCTAATAACTTAGGTATTAATACTTAAGTACCTAAGTCAAATAAATGAAGTAAGCTAATTCTATTTATCTAATATACCTAAGTTGTGAACTAAAGACAATTAGACCTAAAGAAAAATGAATTAGTTTACTTGTATAAATTAATGACTTTTAATAAGTTAATGAAATAATTACATTTGAATCATTTAAATAAATTAGAGGGCTTGAATTTAATTGAAATAAAAAGCCTAAGTTGATTTTAAGACAAAATGGGTATATAAGCTAGTTTGATGTGCCCAAGTAAGCTAATAAAAAAATTTACTATTGTACCTAAGTAAAAGTAGACTTTTGTCTGACCAAAGATTAATCTAATGTTAAAATAATAACAATAATAAATGATAAGATTCCTAAAATAAGTTTGTAGAGATCTATTGATGCATTAAATGGTTATATATATTTATATTATATATATGCGCGAGCGCGAGTGTGTAAGACATCAGGTGTATTTATATAACCTTGCCTACACTTATATAATATAAGAATAATAATGTAAAGCAAATCATATTTTGGACTGAATTATAACTAATAGAGGATTAGTATGACAAACGAACTCTAACACGATATAAATTAATCAAAATGATTACCAGAGACCTATTATACTAGCATGAGTGTCGAGATTGGTTTTGAGAGCGTGTTGGAGCCGCGAAAATGCATGTATTAGCGTGATCCGAGGTAAGTAAACCGGCAGGGGCCTCCATAGTAATTCATTTCACTTATTTGACTTATTTCTCTGTAAGTAAACTAGTAGGATGCTCACTTTAATTTCATTACCTTTTCCTTGTGATAAATTATTGAATTAAACTCTATTTGAACTTGTATTCTCGTTTATGCGAGTGTCTCGGGACCTAAGTGTGTCAGGAAGGTACTCTTAGTTTGGTGCTAGATGGAAAAATGTGACCTTACCCCATGTGTTGGATTGTAGGTTGTGGGCGTGGGCGAGGTATTCATAGCACCATTGATGCCCCCACGCTTTATTAAACTGAATTGTCGACTTGTATAGTCACAATTCTAGGAAGTCGAGTACTGGCACCCACTCTCAATGGATTTGGCCCACTTAGTTGTCTTTCCTTGTTTTCTAGACACTCTTTATCGCTGCTATTACTTTCTAGTCCATTTATCATGCACTTTCATTTACTTATCCGTCTTTTAAATTCCTACATGATATCTAGACTACTTTATTTATTCATGAAATGCTATCTACATACTACTGGCTTTTACTTACTGGACGTGTAGATCCACAAACGATTAAGGGCAAGGTGCTGGTGATTGGTGACTTTCTCTGAGGACTCTCAGAGTGGCTCCTCCTTTTGTTCACTTGTAGGTTTCTGGCACTTTTAGCATTTCGTATTATGCATATATACTCTTTTGATAACACTTTGGGATCTCTTTGGGATTTGAGCGACACTGATACATGTATATTTATGATTTCCTTCTTACTGTTACCATATAAATGCATGTTATCTATACAGTACAGGGTTCCACACCATTAGGATGTCCGACTCTATATCTTAGAATTGTTTATATTTGTTTAAGTTTTGCTTCCGCTATTAAGCTATTAAACTTGCAAATTACAATGATTCAACTTTAAATCACCAAATAACTTATAATAATAGAAAGAGAGGCTCACTAGGTATGCGTTGACCTTGCGAGGGCCGACTCAGGGGTCCACGTAGGCTTAGGCAAGACAAAGCCCAGTTTGTGGGGACTGGGGTCGTCACACTTGGTATAGAGCCTAAGGTTTTAACACTTAGCTCTTGACAAACTCACAACCAACATAAGACACAAATCAATAATAGAGTTATGGCGTAAATGGAAATTAGAAAGAATCTTATGATCTTGACTTAGATTTTTAGTTGGGAAATGAGGAGAGTTGGGGAAAATTGAGACTTGATTCTATATGTGATATTTGTTATATTGTACTATACTATATAGGTAGCTATATGCCGATAAGAGAATTTACAACGGGCCTATGGCAGAGTTTGGCCAGAGAGATCTACCTTAATACTCATCCTGAGGAGGACCACATTGTTCAGGAAGAGACATAGTAAGAGCACCGATTAGGGCTGGACAGGAAGAGGAAAAAACACAACCATTAAAGTTCCAAGGACTAGTAGTGATCAGAGTGTTGGTTCAGTAGCACCGCCTCCACGACCTACTCAAACAGTGTTTGTTCCACCTACTCCAGCATCGAGCTATGCTATTCGACCATTTTAGGCGACTTGGTCAACACCACAGTCTCCCGTCACAGGCTAGAGAGAGAGCTCATGCCATGATAGAGCTACATCCGGAAGTAGCGCACTACCGTACAGAGGGTATGACATTTATTTATTCTTGCATCATGCATGTGATAAAAGTCAAAAGAAAATAAAATACAAAACCTTATGATTAATCATGTGAAGCATTCAATTGCGATCGTCAATGCTCCGCGTTTACATTTGGTTGTGTGAGGTAACTTAATCAAGTTCAAAGTTCATGATTGAGTAGTTTTAACTAGTAGAGGTGGGTGCGGCCGACTACAATTGATGGACCTACTATCATGCTGTTCTAAAGTAACTTGGCTAAGTCAATAACTTAATAAGGAAGTCGAGTTGTGGTCGAGACCCACAGTTTGGTGGATTTGAAAGTCAAACTATAACAGAGACCTACAGTTTGATGGATTAAGCAATCAAACCATTATAAGTAACTCTACATGACTTCGCGATCTATGTTAAATGACCAATCGCCTAAAGTGAATTTGTTAAGTCCTAAGTTTCACGGGATTGGTTAACAAGCACTTCCCTATTCTCCGTTAAATCTTTAATAAGTAACTTGCCCGAGTTTAAATTAATTTTGAGGGCAAAATTCTTATTATTAAGGAAGGCTGTAACGACCCAAAATATTTTATTAATGAATGATGATATCTATTACCAATTTAGACTAATATGCCCAGTTAATTATTTAGTTGTCGATTTTCGAGTGAGTTTTCCTTACGATGAGTATGCGCGACATTGTTTAGATCGATATAATGTTGAGACTTAGGTTGATTTATAACTTAAGTTCTCATTTTTATTTAAAATCTACGTGCCTAAGTTATGGAATGAGGCTTGCTTATCTAGCCTAAATTAAGGAAATAATGAAAATGTCTAAGTCGCCTAGATGAGAAAATAACCAAATTTGTTGAGTATAGAAGTGAATTAAAGAGATCAAATATTAAATAAAAACTAGCCTAATTGACTAATAAATTCAAAGGCCTATGGTGTGCTTAGTAAATATGTTGAAAAATAAATTCACTTAATCTATGTAAATGTCTTGGTTGCATGGAAAATACATGGATGAACTAAGGGCAAAATTGCCATTTTACACTTTTTAGGACACTTGGTATATGTATAAATGAGATGGAAAGCTTTGATTTATACTTAATTAAGCTAGGTTAGCTTAATTAATCCATCACTAATGAATTTCAAATAAATGTATACAGCAGTAGAGGTTGTATAAAGCAGTAGAGGTCATTGGGTTTGACGACCCCCTCTCTTAATCTTGGGCACCGCCCAGCCTAATCCAGTAATTAAGCCCTAATCCTATCCACGCAAGACTTAACTACGTATTAGTCAGCCTTTACAACCTAAACGCCTCTTTTCTCGTGTTCAGGATAAGTAATACACTAGTCTTACCAGTTTATAAAATTTAGAGTTAATTAAATTTTTTTATTAAATTAATTATTTAGCGGAAGTCTTATTGATTATGCGAAAGCAATTAGTAATTTATGCGGAAGCTATTTATAATTATGCGGAATCATTTAAAAAATCCTAAGTGTGGAAAACCAAGAAATGACATCACATATATAAAATCCTCGAAATGTAGTGAAACAATAAAATAATCTAAGTCAGGTTGGGGAAACTAATGCTCAATCCAATATACAACCCAAATAGTATCTGAAAGACATATATAACATATACCATCAAAATACCAAAATAAGACCTACAATCGATTCAGTGACGCGCCACTGGCTCAGAGATAATTGCCAATCTTCTCCTTGCCCGACCTGCTGGTAGACGGCTCTGCATCTACCGTCATAAAAAGGACAGTAATTACAAGAATAAAATAGTAATCCCTGATGAAAAGCTTAATTTGCATTTCCAAATATTCAAATGGTATTTAAAAGCATATAAATGGGAAAGTTGGAAAATAAACCATATGCAAGTAAATACCAGAGTTAAAGAAGTGACACTGACACTAGGCTAAGTAGTGGTGATTTAGGTCCGGTCGGCAGTGAACCGCGTCACTCCGACTCAATGATCATACAACACAAGGGACTCTAACCCAAGTGTTACCAGGGACTTTAACCCCAGTGTGTAGACCACCTCAGGGACTCTAACCTCAAAGTGTCATACAATGTTAGGTAACATGTGCCGACATCAACAGAGACTCTAACCCTCTGAGTCAAGCACACCTAGATCGAGTACGAGACCTAAATGCAAAAACTACTTTTTGATTTCAAGAAATACCAAATATGGATTGTCATGGGATATGCACATCTACACACCTAAACAAGTAAGGAATACAAGTCCACTTAAACATTTATAAGATATTCACTAGCCTAATAGCATGCTATTTAGCATTCAATTCACATTTAAAACATCAAGAATAAACATAGCATGGGATTGAATCAATGAACCAAATCGAATGAATGAATATCATGCAAACTAGACTCATCAAGTGTGCATAGACACAAGGAACACATGATATAAGAATACAAAGACAAAATAGTCAAAAGGACTATGCAAGGACAACAATTAATGGAAATGAAATGCCAAGTAAAGTTGCCATTTAGTATACTCACTACAACAAAGTGAAGTCCTAGCTTTACTGGCCTCCCGATACTCCAAATCTTGTATTCGCTCTCCCATACCCTTTTCCTAGGTTCTTGAGTTTGGTGTCTTATTAGTTCAAATATAGTGGTTTTAAGCTCAATTTAGTGTCTATTAACTCCTAAAACCAATATTTGTTTCAAACGTAAAAAATATTAAATGGTCTTTTATCGGGATAAATTCTCCAAAATATGTTAAAACCCTGTAAATCTAAGAACCGGTGTGTCAAAAGTTGGTTTGAACTAGATACGTTATTAAAACAATTTTTTTCCGAATTTTTGGTGTCTGATTAGCGCGCTAATAGGGCTTATTAGCGCGCTAATTGCGAAACTAAAATTGAGTTTCTGCCCAGAATCATTAGCGCGCTAATTTTCCTCCTTAGCGCGCTAATTGCCCTCTATGATAGAATTCTCAAATGAAAAATTATGTCCCAAAGTCCCCAATTAGCAAACTAAACCCCATTTAACACCCTATCCATATCAAATTGACGCAAAACAACAATTAGAACAACTTTAAAACAACAATTTGATCAATTTTCTCAAATTTCACAAATTCACTAGTTTTTCCCAAATTATTCAAAAACCCAATTTCCTCAAAACCATTGATTAATCTTCCATTTATTTGTTCATAAGTTATGTAATTTGACAAACTAACAACAAAAACCAGTGATTTAACCATTAAATCTAGTTTTTCATTAAGACTCCCAAAATGGGTTCATTAGATAGAGGAGATGATGGAGAAGATGATTACCCTAATTTGGATCCTCCAATTTGTTGTTCTCCCGCTCTAATTCCAGCAACAAATCATTCTCTTCTTCTCCGACATGTTTAGGATCAAAATAGTTCCATTTGCATGTGTTTGATCAACCCATATATACCAATGTGAGGTTGATTCTTGGCCATTCATCCTCTTGCAATTACGTATCTCGAGGTTAGTCTTGTGGTTCTCATTTACTCCTACTAACCCACTAATTCTAGCTCTCTAACACAACATATTGACACACATATCATAGGAGTGTGTGCTAGCGCGTATCCCGAGGTAAGTCTAAGTGTTGTAAATTTTTAAACCAAAACTATAGGACTTTAATTTGATTTACAACCATAGGCTTATAAGTAATTCTTTATTTCATACTAATATTAAAATAAGACTTATCAAAATGCCAACTACTCGGTTCCCCGGCTCGCACGCTACTCGAGGCGCGTCCCCGCTATCTTCTCGATGCCTACAAATGTACGAACCGACTTAGTAAGTCTACACAATACATAACACTAGGCATACATTAATTCAAAAGTACAATATACCTCAGCCACGTGCCTTGGTCGGTGCGCGTATTACAGTGTGGGTCCACGTCACGGGTCAGTGATCCTGATTAAGGAATTAAAACGAGGGTTAGAGATTTGGGCCGTGACAAATATTCCCAAGAAAAAGGAAATTTCTTCCTCGAAATTTAGTTTAAGTTACGGTTCTACCTGACTCGAACATGTATGGGAATCTATATCGCATGTAGTCCTCCCACTCCCAAATGAGTTCCGTGTCGTCGTGGAATTGCCACTTGATGAGTACCTTCGGGATGGACTTGCTCCTCAACTGCTGTACCTTCCGATCTAGGATCTGAATAGGTTGCTCCTCATAAGAGACGTCCTTGCTCAGGTCGATCTGACTCAAGTCAACTATCGGTCGCACGCCTGCTTTCGACTTGGCTAGTCAAAACATCGAAATGTGGAACACTGGATGTACCTCTGACATCTGTGGAGGCAGTTCAAGCTCGTATGCCACTTTCCGACCCGTTTCTTAATCATGAAAGGCCCGATGTACCTCGGCGCAAGCTTGCCTTTCACCCAAATCTCTGAAGACCCTTCCGAGGGAAAACCTTTAAATATACAAAGGCTCCCTCAAAATACGCGAGATCGCCGCGATACTTACTTGTATATCTCTTATGTCTCTCCTATGCTCCTCTGAGTCTCTGATGGATCAGTTTGACCTTTTTCGTATAGTAAACAACAATCTTAGGCCCCGCTATCTCCCGGTCCTCTGGCTCAGCCCAACACGATGGCGAGTGACACAGTCTGCCATACAAAGCCTCAAATGGCGTCATCTCAATGCTAGCCTGATAACTATTGTTGTAAGCGAACTCACACAATGGTAGGTACTCTGCCCAAGATCCGCCAACATGTCCTCGAGGACCTGAATCAATCTCTCAGTCTGCCCGTCGATCTGAGGGTGGAAAGCCGTACTGAACTGTAGGCGCGTACTGTTGCTCCTGCATACTCCGCCACATCCTGGACGTATACGTAGCATCTCGGTCTGATGTGATCATCAATGGTGATGCAGCCTGATAATTTCTCTCTCAAATAGTACGCTCAGCTGATCGAACGTGTAATGCGACACCACTGGCAGGAAATGAGCAGACTTCGTCAATTTGTCAACTATCACCCAGATCGAGTCATATGTCCTTGCGATCTTCGGCAGTCCTCTAACAAAATCCATAGAGATGTCTTCCCACTTTCATTGAGGAATGGGAAGCGGCTGTAGTAACTCCCCGGGTCAGCGATGCTCGGACTTCACTTGCTGACAGATACCACAGTTCCCGATGAACCTGGACACGTGTGCCTTCATCCCAGGCCACCAGAAATGTCTCCTCATGTCGTAGTACATCGTAGTCCTGCCTAGATGTATGGTGAATCTGAAACGGTGCGACTCCTGAAGGATCTCATCTCTCAGCTCGGGTACCTCTGGTATCCACAACCTGCCCCGGTACTTAGGCACTGATATGTCGTCTCTGCCCAATCTGTACACTCTGCATTCTGCGCTAACTCGCTGAATCTCGAGTACAACCGATCGGTCCTCTGACAACACGCTCTGTATAGACACGGTCTGCAACCTCATCTGTGCAAATCATCACTCGAATATCGGTAGGAATCTCTGTCTGACATGCCGTCACCGTTGCCTTGAATAATCCGTACTCATGAGTCATGTGACATGTGACAACCTCGGCATCTCTAGTCGGTCTCCTACTCAGTGCACATGTGACTACGTTCGCTTTTCCTGGGTGATACTCAAAGGAAAAGTCGTAGTCCTTCAAGAACTCCAACCATCGGCGCTGTTTCATGTTCAGCTCTTTTTGTGTGAAGAAATATTTCAAACTCTTGTGATTAGTGAAGAGTATGAATCTCTTTCCATACAGAAGGTATCTTTAAGTCTTCAGCGCAAATACAACCGTTGCCAACTCCAGATCGTGCGTGGGGTAGTTCTTCTCATGAATCTTCAACTGTCTTGATGCGTATACCACAACATCACTACCTTGCATCAACACGCAACCTAGACTCGTTATGAGAAGCATCTATGTACACTAGAAATCCCTATCCAGCGTCTGGCAGTACTAACACTGGCGCGGTAGTCAATGACCTCTTCAACTGAGTAAATGCAGCCTCGCACTTCCCAGTCCACTCATAAGTAATGTCCTTCTATGTCAGCCTTGTCGTCGGTGAAGCGATCTTCGAGAAATCCTTCATGAATTTACGATAATATCCTGTTAACCTCAGAAAGCTTTTGATAGCCGATACTGATGTCAGTGCTGGCCAATCCATGATCGCCTGAATTTTGGCCGGATCTACTGCAGTCCCTGCTGCTCCAATAACATGAGAACTTGACATCTGCAAGCCAGAATTCATACTTGCTGAACTTAGCAAAAAGTCGGTGCTCCCTCAATGTCTGCAACGACTCTCTGAGGTGCTACTCGTGATCCTCACGTGTCCTTGAGTATATCAAGATGTCGTTGATGAAGACTATCACGAAGCGGTCGAGATATGGTCTTAGTACTCGGTGCATCAAATCCATGAATACAGTGAGGGCGTTGGTCAGCCCGAATGGCATGACCGTGAACTGGTAGTGTTCGTATCTGGTACTGAATGCTATCTTGGACCTATCCTCATCCTTGATCCTGAGCTGATGATACCCCAATCTCAGGTCTATCTTGGAGAAAAAACTGCGCTCATCTCAGCTGATCAAATAAATCGTATATCCCCGGAAGTGGGTACTTGTTTTTGACTGTAACTCTGTTCACCTGTCTGTAGTCGATGCATAGTCTCAGACTACCATCCTTCTTCTTCACAAATAGAACTGACACTCCCCACGATGACATCGAAGGTGTGATGAATCCCTTCTCCTCTAAATCCTTAAGCCGAGTCCTCAACTCCTTTAACTCCCTCGGACGGTCTCAAGTTCATAAACTTTTTCTTCAACCTCTACAGTAGTAGTAGTGACTGGTGTAGTAGGAGTCTATGTGGTCGGGTGTGCTGTAGTAGTAACTGTGGTGACGGGGCGATCAAAACTAATGCAGTCATCTGCGCCGACATGTAGGCTATGAAATCGGCGATCTGTCGCTCTTGAGCGGTCATCTGGTCAGACATCCTCTGAAAATCGTCAACTGATACGGTGGGAGGCTGACTGCCGCTACCTCCGGTGTCTCCGGCCTCGCGCGAATACGTCATCGGTGTGTTCAAGTGGATAGCGAATGTGAATCAGCTACTACGTGGCATAATATATATATATATATATATATAAATTTAGAAACTAACACATACATATAAGAAATCCCTATCTCACTTTCACTCACTTCCCAACTAATAGTTTCTAGGCAAGGATCGTCTGGTTTCCACTTCTAAGGTTTGTGTTTTGTTCAAGTTCATGGTATACTTATCGAGAACTAGGCTATGATACCAACTGAGACGGCCCCTCTCCTAATCTTGGGCACCGCCCGGCCTAATCCCGTAATTAAGCCCTAATCCTATCTACGCATGACTTAACTACGTATTAGTCAGCCTTTACAACCTAAACGCCTCTTTTCTCGTGTTCAGGATAAGTAATACACTAGTCGTACCAGTTTATAAAATTTAGAGTTAATTAAAACTTTTTATTAAATTAATTATTTAGCGGAAGTCTTATTGATTATGCGGAAGCAATTAGTAATTTATGCGGAAGCCATTTATAATTATGTGGAAGCCATTTGAAAAATCCAAGTGTGGAAAACCAGGAAATGACATCATATATATAAAATCCTCAAAATGCAGTGAAACAGTAAAATAGTCTAAGTCAGGTCGGGGAAACTAACGCTCAACCCAATATACAACCTAAATAGTATCTGAAAGACATATATAACATATACCATCAAAATACCAAAAAAAGACCAACAATGGATGCATTGATGTGCTGTTGGCTCAGAGATAATCGCCGATCTTCTCCTTGCCTAACCTTCTAGTAGACGGCTCTGTACCCACCGTCATAAAAAGGACGCTGAGTATGAGAATAAAACAATAATCCCCGATGACAAGTTTAATTTGCATTTCCAAATATTCAAATGGTATTTAAAAGCAGATAAATGGGAAAGCTGGAAAATAAATCATATGTGAGTAACTACCAGAGTTAAACAAGTGATACTGACACTAGGCTAATTAGTGGCGATTTAGGCCCGGTCGGCAGTGAACCGCGTCACTCCGACTCAATGATCATACAACACAAGGGACTCTAACCCAAGTGTTACCAGGGACTCTAAACCCAGTGTGTAGACCACCTCAGGGACTCTAACCCCGAAGTGTCATACAATGTCAGGTAACATGTGCCGACATCCCCAGGGACTCCAACCCGTGAGTTGCACATACCTCGATCGAGTACGGGACCTAAATGCGAAAACTACTTTTAATTTCAAGAATTACCAAGTATGGATTGTCAAGGCATATGCACATCTACACACCTAAACAAATAAGGAATACAAGTCCACTTAAACATTTATAAGATATTCACTAGCCTAATAGCATGCTATTTATCATTCAATTTACATTTAAAACAACAAGAATAAACATAACATGAGATTGAATCAATGAACCAAATCGAATGAATGAATATCATGCAAACTAGACTCATCAAGTGAGCATAGACACAAGGAACACATGATATAAGAATACAAAGGCAAAATAGTCAAAAGGACTATGCAAGGACAACAATTAATATAAATAAAATGCCAAGTAAAGTTGCCATTTGGTATACTCACTATAAGAAAGTAAAGTCTTAGCTTTACTGGCCTCCCGATACTCCAAATCTTGTATTCGCTCTCCCGTACCATTTTCCTAGGTTCCTGAGTTTGGTGTCATATTAGTTCAAATATAGTGGGTTTAAGCTCAATTTAGTGTATGTTAACTCCTAAAACCAATATTTATTTCAAACCAAAAAAATTATTAAATAGTCTTTTATCAGGGTAAATTCTCTAAAATATGTTAAAACCCTGTTAATCTAAAAATCGGTGTGTCAAAAGTTTGTTTGAACTAGTTATATTATTAAAATACATTTTTTTTTTCGAATTTTTTGTGTCTGATTAGCGCTAATAGGGCTTATTAGCGCGCTAATCGCGAAACTAAAATCGAGTTTCGGCCCAGAATCATTAGCACAATACTTTTCCTCATTAGCGCGCTAATTGCCCTCTGTGACAGAATTTTCAACTCAAAAATTATTTCCCAAATTCTCCAATTAGCAAACTAAACCCCATTTAACACCCTCTCCATATCAAATTGACGCAAAACAACAATTAGAACAACCTTAAAACAACAATTTGATCAATTTTCTCAAATCTCACAAATTCACTAGTTTTACCCAAATTATTCAAAAACCTAATTTCCTCAAAACCATTGATTAATCTTCAATTTATTTGTTCATAAGATATGTAATTTGACAAACTAACAACAAAAACCAGTGATTTAACCCTTAAATCTGGTTTTCCATTAGGACTCCCAAAATGGGTTCATTAGATAGAGGAGATGATGGAGAAGATGATTACCCTAATTTGGATCCTCCAATTTGCTATTCTCCCACTCTAATTCCAGCAACAAATCATTCTCTTCTTCTCCAACATGTTCAAGATCAAAATAGTTCCATTTGCATGAGTTTGATCAACCTATTATATATATATATCAATGTGAGGTTGATTCTTGACCATTCATCCTCATGCAATTCTTGACCACTAATTCCAGCTCTCTAACACAACATATTGACACACATATCTTGGGAGTGTGTGCTAGAGCGTATCCCGAGGTAAGTCTAAGTGTTGTAAATTTTTAAACCAAAACTATAAGACTTTAATTTTATTTACATTAACAAACACAACCATAGGCTTATAAGTAATTCCTTTTTTCATATTAATATTAAATAAGACTTACCAAAATGCTAACAACCCGCTTCCCTTGCTGGCACACTACTCGAGGCGCGTCCCCGCTCTCATCTCGACGCCTACAAATGTACAAATCGACTTAGTAAGTCTACACAATACATAACACTAGGCATACATCAATACAAAAATACAATATACCTCGGCCACGCGCCTCAATCGGTGTGCGTATCTTGGTGTGGGTCTCACGTCATGGGTCGGTGATCCTGATTAAAAAATTAAAATGGTGGTTAGAGATTTGGGCTGTGACATTGGGGATTTAACTCACATTCATTTCTAAGAGCTCTAGGGAGAAAATTAGAAAGGAATCCCACCATTAATGGAGTTGGAGAAAGCTTGAAGACAACAAGGAGTTAAAAATTCATATGGTCTCAAGGCATGTTCTATATCTTCTCCTTAATATTTTATCCTATTTGAATTCTTATCCATGCTTTTGATTCCTTTTGATTTGTTTCTTTTTTGATGATGATCTTATTTATGCAAGCTACTTCTTCTTCATACTCTCATTTTCCTAATCTTGCTTGCATCCCTTTGCATCCCTTTAATTAACCAACAACAGGCACATATGTATATTGATCAACTAAATTAATGCATGGCTTCCTTGAGTGTTTAAGGTTGATCCAAATTAATGGCTACAACTCATTGTTAGGTTGGCCTAAATGTATTGGAACCTTAATATAAATATGGCTAAGAAGAATGAAAATAATAATTATAATAATAATGTACATTAATAAAAGAAACGGTGCATAGATGGAGGGCATATTCATTAGCTAAGATTAAATTATTTGAGAATGGGAAACTTGAGTACAAGATTGAGTTAGCTAATATCTTAGGTATTAATTAGAAATACTTAAGTACCTAAGTAAAATAAATGAAGCAAGCTAATTCTATTTATCTAATATGCCTAAGTTGTGAAATAAAGAAAATTAGGCCTAAAGACATTGTATAAATTAATGACTTTTAATAAGTTAATGGAATAATTACATTTGAATCATTTAAATAAATTAGAGGGCTTGAATTTAATTGAAATAAAAAGTCTTAGTTGATTTTAAGACAAAAATGGGTATATAGGCCACTTTGATGTGCCTAAGTAAACTAATAAAAAAATCTACTATTGTACCTAAGTAAAAGTAGATTTTTATGTGACCAAAATTAATCTAGTGTTAAAATAATAATGACAAATGATAAGATTCCTATTTTAAGACAAAATTGGGTATATAAGCTAGTTTGATGTGCCTAAGTAAGCTGATAAAAAAACTTACTATTGTACCTAAGTAAAAGTAGATTTTTATGTGACCAAAGATTAATCTAGCGTTAAAATAATAATAATAATAAATGATAAGATTCCTAAAATAAGTTTGTAGAGATCTATTGATGCATTAAGTGGTTATATATAAATGTGTGTGTGTGTGTGTAAGACATTAGGTGTATTTGTATAAACTTGCCTATACCTATATGTGTGTGTAAGATATTAGGTGTATTTGTATAACCTTGCCTACACCTATATATAATATAAGAATAATAATGTAAAGCAAATCATACTATGAACTGAATTATACTTAATAGAGGATTAATAAGACAAACAAACTCTAGCATGATATAAACTGATCAAAATAATTACCAGGACTTAGTATACTAGCTTGAGTGCCGGGATTGGTTTAGGCAGCGTGTTGGAGCCGCGAGAGTGCGTGTATTAGTGTGATTCGAGGTAAGTAAAACAAAATAGGGGATATTTAGTAATTCATTTTCTATTATACTTCTTGATATTCGACATGTTTATTCCTTAGATTTTCATTCCTTATTTTAAGTGTTTAAGACCTAAGTGTGTCAGAAAGGTACTCTCGGTTTGGTGTTAGATGGACAAACGTGATCTTACCCTGGGTATTGGATTGTAGGTCGTAGACGTGGGCGAGGTATTCAGGGCACCGTTGATGCCCCCGACACTAAACAAAATTGTCGACTTGTAGAGTTACAACTCTAGGAAGTCGAGTAGTGGCACCCATTCTCGATGGATTTGGACCACTTAGTTGTTTTCCCTTGTTTCTTAGACACTATTTATTACTGCTATTACTTTCTAGTCCATTTATCGTGCACTTTCATCTACTTATCTATCTTTTAAATTCCTACAGGATATCTAGACTACTTTATTTATTCATGAAATACTAATTACATCATACTGACTTTTACTTATTAGACTCGTCATTCTCGTGTTGATGACTTTAGTGCAGATCCAGAGACGAGCGAGGGCAAGGCGTCAGTGATTGGTGACTTTCTCTGAGTACTCTCAGAGTGGTTTCTCCTATTGTTCACTTGTAGGTTTCTTGCACTTTTAGTCTTTTGTATTATGTATATATACTCTTTTGATAACATTTGGGGATCACTTTGGGGTTTGAGCGACACTAATACATCTATACTCATTATTTTCCTCTTACTATTATCATATATATATGCATGTTATCTATACACTACAGGATTCCACACCATTGGGATGTCCGACTCTATATCTTTGAATTGGTTATATTTGTTTTAGTTTTGCGTCCGCTATTAAACTATTAAACTTGCAAATTACAATGATTCAACATTGATCACCAAAGAACTTATAATAATGGAAAAAGAGTCTAACTAGGCATGCATTGACCTTGCGAGGGACGACTCGGTGGTCCACATATGTTTAAGTCGGGCAGAGCCCAGTTTATGAGGAGTGGGGCCGTCATATGCTGTAGATATGGGAAGAGACATAACAAGATGAATCAATCTATTAACCAAGTTGTAGTGATGCAACTTATTTATCCGTATTAATAAAAAAATTCAGAAATTGATGACAAATTCTAAAAATACTCATGGTTAAGTACATCAACCTTATAATGCTCCAATTGACATCTCAAACAATGCACTTCTTGGTTACTGAAATCCGCAGGATAGAGTTTATTTGCAAGAATGCATATTCGATCAACATCAAACAATCTAAATTTTTCATTTGGTTGTAAAGCATAACTTATCTTAAGAATTTCCAATGCATCATCATTAAATCTAAAATTCAACTCTTCCAATTGATAAATCAATTACGAAAATACGTCAAAGTGATAATGATGCCCAACTGTGATGAGACTTTTTTGCTGACAAGAACGACCTGTGCCTTCTTTGTAACAAGCATTCATATTGGGAATTCCAATTCCATAAGCTCTACAAATCGATTCCACACACTTCAAAAGGTGACCAAAGCTTTCATTTGGCAATCTTAAAGAATTATTTTTGTTGCTGCAATCGAATCTAATGCATTCAAAATTTCTAAAGATTTTTCTTGCAAGTTTTGACAAAGCATATTTGTAATCCCCATGATTCTATGTATCACTTGAAATATGAATATGAAACCAAAAGTTCCCATAATCATTAAAACACCTTTTGCTTTACCACTAATATCATCCGTAGATCCATCACTAACCATTTTGTCAAGCATTTGCATAGTTGCCTAATACATATCGATCACATTGTAAATAGAATAAACATGAGAGCTCCAACGTGTTTTTCCCTCTCGTTGTAAGTTTTTAGTCTAATTAGCTCATTTCCCAATTTCACGTTTCCCACTAGCCACTATACATGTAATCTCCATGGCTTGAAAAACTTGTAACTCGACAAGGCGTTTTGCAGAAGTTGTCATCTTTAAAAAGAATACTCAAATCGATGGTTCTTTTTTAGAAGCTGCAACTAATGTTAGTTTTAGTCGATGAGCAAAACAATGCACATAATACGCATATGGACAATCTCTAAGAAATAAAGCTTTCAACCCATTCAATGCCCCACACATGTTACTGGCACCGTCATATCCTTGACCATGCAAGTCATTGATAAGTAAGTTATAACGAGTAAGATAGTTACATATGCCTTTCTTAAGTGTTGAAGCAACAATGTTTTCGACTTCGACAATATTGAAAAACTGCTCTTTAACTAAACCTTGACTATCTACGAATCTCAAAACAATTGCCATTTGTTTTTTGCCAAATGAATCCTTAGCTTCATCAACTAATAAACAAAACTTTCCATCTCCAATTTCTTCACAAACTTTGTTCCTTACCATGTTAGCCATAATCTGTAAAATCTCCTTTTGGGTTTTTGGTGATGTGCGCGTTGCATTCCTTGGAGCATTGTTTAGTATGACATCCTCGATGTTAAAATTTAATCTGCCCATGAGCTTTACCATTTCTATGACATTTCCTCAATTTGTTGAAGTTGAAGCTTCACGATGACCTCTAAATGTGCATCCTTGTAGACTAAGCCATCAAATGGCCTCAATTGTAACCTTAAGAAGCAACCTATTTTCTCGAACATCTTCTGAAGTTTGTGCAAATAATACCTTATCAATATACCAAGTAACATTCGACAAATCTTCAACATATTTTACTGAATTACTATATGGTGAATTAATACCTCCAATATGCGTCAAGAATCGACAATTAGCTTTTCATTAACTTTCTTCCAACATCTAAATACTTCTCTAGTTAATGTGCATTAAGGTTTATTTTCATGTTCAAAAAGATAACATGGAAAAAAAAACACCGCATCCTTTTCAGGTGAATACTCCATCCATGGAAATTTTTGAAACCATTTTAGTTGAAAGTGACGATATTAATTTCTAAATTGAGACCATGGGTATTCTATCAATTTAGGCTAATAAGGACCCATTTTTATGTATGCTCGTCTAATATTATCTTGTACATTGACAGAATATTCTTGTATAGGAATACGTAAACCCATATCACTTTCAAGATTATTATAATCAATTTCAGCTTCTTGCCTTGAAGATTGTGGAGGCTCTACTTCCTCGTGGGTTAAAACATCAACAACTGGTGTAGAAGGTTCATCACTTCTTGATGTTTCTCCTTTTGATTTGAAGAAAGACAAAATAAAGTAAAATAAAATTTAACCATACAATGTGTTAGGAGGGCATGGAAGAATTCTTTATCATTAAAAGGTTTCCATATATATTATATATAGTAAGTGGGCTCGGTACATATGCTTTTGGAAATAAAAAGAATATGAGAAAGTACATTAACATTTGACATGAAAAAAAGAGAAGAGAAAAACATGTGTCTAATGTCCAACCTTGTTTAGTATTTTTCTTTAAATTACTTTTTTGATGAATATATATAAGGTATGTACACATATTTCCTTTTCGATGAACGAAAGCGTTTAATGTTGATCAACATTTATACACTGGTGGACTCCAACCCCATATAGCCACAGTGAACCCGAAACAAAAACTCCATTATCTTTTTTCTTTTGGATAAAGTGGAGGTTGTACTCCTTTATTGATAAATATATTATATGTACAAAGATACAAAAGAATAGTGAGTATTAAACCCCTCAAAACTGTCCCCCACAAACACTATTTAATCATACTTAGCAAAAGACCACATAACTAATTAGTCAAACGAAAACTACAACTGCCATTTTGTCATAGCAACCAAACCACAAATGTCCATTAACCCTTCCAAACTCCTATTTCTTTCCTCCCAACGCCCCAGTAGGCACCAAACCCTATCACACCATCTCAGTACTCCAAATCGCCATTTACCTGGCCACTCAAGTGCCCTCCACCACAATAGCTCAAGAGTGCATTAGAGTGACCCCAGAATCACAAAACAAAAAGACAAAAGCACCTCCCATATTTATAGAAATTGAACTTCAAAGTAACATAAAAATAGCAGAGGAAAGACATTATATGTATTGTGCCTATTGATGCATACCGTCATACCTTAAGGTCCATCAACATCAGAACACAAGTGGGAAATATACCAAATCTGTCTCAACAAAACAACCAGCAATCACTATCACTTGTTTTCATTCTCTTACTTTCTTTTTTTATTCTTTCTACTTCCAAATCTATTACCTCCTAAAATTTTCCTCTTATACCAAATTTCTCTCTTTCTCTCCCACGACTATAATTTCTCTATATTAAATCGGATTCTATCCCTTTTTTATTTTTCATTTTTTTAAGTATTTTCATTTTCATTCTAAACAAAAACAAATCTAAAGAACAACATGAAATATTCAACATCAAACAAGATTTAAAAACACGAAGAATAATCACAAAAAATAATATGAATTGTGTTGAAACTCTTTAAACAACCAATTAATCAATTTAAACATCAAATTTTAAAAGTACCTTTTGCTTTGATGTGATCCAAAGATTAATAGAACCAATTAGCATGAACTTCAATCATCTAAGTTTTGAGTTGGAATCACAATAACTTCAAAAATGAGTTTATAGTTGTAGAATGACATTAAAACATTGACAAGACATGATAAATGTTATCATTGCGAGGTTCGTTGGATTTACTTCAAGATACGCATGCACAAAAGTAGCATATTTTTGTTTTTTGATTGTTTTTTTTTGAAAAACATGTGTAGCTGTATGTGCGCAAGATTGCTTTCATTTTGGTTGTGGGTTTTGATCTGGGCTTGAGATGAAGTCTTGGGCTGGGCTATTGCAATTTTGGCCCACTTAAAACTAAATTCTTTTTTTGGTGTTTAGCCCAGGGCAAACACCTATCTAGGTCCACCAGTGTACAAGATCTTTCTATTTACTGCATAGGTACATTCTTAATTCTTTATCAATTTGTGATTCTTTTCAAAAGATGATGAGTTCTTTTGACTGGGGTTAAAAAAGAAATGAGAAGAAGGACATAATTGAATGAAATGGGAGAAACTATGTATGTAGAAAGAAGAGGGAGGAATGGGGTTCAAGGAACTCCAGTGTTATAATTTAGTTATGCTAGCTAAACAAGGTTGAAGACTTTGTAACTAACCAAATAGCTTTGTATCAAAAGTATTCAAAGCTAAATATGTACTTTCCCAGGAAATTTTCTTTTAGGCCAAGCTTGACCATAATCCAAGTTACACTTAGAGAAGGATCTTAGCTTTACGAGAAATTTTTGAAAGGGGTTGTCAATGGAAATTGGGAAGTGATAGTTTCGTAAACTTTCGGAAAGATCCATGATTAAAAGATAATACAAGTTTTCACATCTCAATCGAAATTATTCAAGGCATGAAATATGTTGATGTTGAGGAATTGATGATTACTTTTCGCTGAGAATGGGGCATGAAACTGATATAAGACATTTTTAATGATAGATATGCAAATTTATTCAAACAAACTTTATATATTGTGTAACGCCCCTAATTTCCAAATTTAGTAATGAGTTCTAATATCGAAGGTATTTTGGTAAATATGCATTATACTGGATTTGTCCATTTTATTTATGCACATTTAAGGGTATTTTGGTAAATATTCAAACAAACCTTAAATAATGCGATAGTTCTGTATTAGCATGTCAATTGTGTGTATTATATGTTATTTACTGTGCTTAGGTGGTTAAATGAGCCTAAATGGACAAATATAACTTAAGTGGCTTGCTAATGGTTTAAATAGCACACAATGACAAATTATACTTAGATCTAAAACTTGAGTGGATGAAGTTAATGATGGCCACTAATAAGACCATAAATGTGCATAAACAAAGTGTGTATTTGATGTGTTTAACATGATTAAATCTCCAATTTACAATATTTATCCTTTGTTTTTGTATGTTCAGGGCAAAAATAGTTGAATTGAACGAAAAGAGCAACACAGTTAAAATTCATGGAAATATTGGCTGAAGGCCCAGCGCCTTGCCAGCGCCTTGAAGGAACACTGAAGGCGCCTTAAAGGCGCCAGGTAGTATAAGGGAATTCGCGAGAGCCATTGAACCACCTCATTTCTTAGCGATTTCGCAAGGCCTCAAAACCATCAACATAAGGCGTCAACCCAAAATTATTCAGCGCCCTTAGAAGAAATTGCCCTTACCTTAGAAGACATATAAGGCGGCTAGGAGGCAATCGACCGGAAAAAGAAAGTCCATAAGCAGAGTACACCACCGCCTTTTCCAGCGCATTCTCAACACCCTCAACCTTTGAACTAAAGGCACTGGAGTTGGTTGAGTAACTTTTTGAAGAGTCATGAGACTTCCTTGGATTTTAGATGAGATACGCTTATATCTAGTATCGAGCATAAATATATGGTCGAGAAAAACTCTAGAGAGTCAATTCTTTTGGAGAGTTTTAGGGTTTTAATTGTTTTCAAGTTTTTAGTTTTCTAGAGATCTTTTTGTTCTTTACCATTTAATTAAAGATTCATTAAGTGTTTCATGGCCATTGTCGGCTAAATCCATTTCTACATCAAACAAGATTTGACTTGTAATTTTTTGAGATTCCAATATTAATGTCTTTGTTTTTAGTGGATCTTATAATTTTGATTTCACTATTCGTATGAGGTTTGGAGCTTGCATTGGGATCTAGTAATTTTGCTTTCTCATTGTGTAAGTGCATGTGAAAATCAGTTTGGCTTAAAAACATTTCTAGTAGTTTACTATTGCACGGTAAGGAAACCGCACTGGTAGTATTTAATATCATTGATTGTTCACTTTAGAGAAGTCCTATTTAGCATCCCTTATTCCGATTAGGGCGATATCTAGCCTGAAGCCCCAATTAAGCCCTGGTACACCAGTCAGACTTAACTAGAGCCAACAACCTCTCCTTATGTACCTAATAAACTCAATCTGTGTACTGATATCGAAATAAGATCAAAGATAAATGCTGTGGAATTAGATTTTTTAGATAGTAAATACGATATACAGAAATAAGAGTTTACCAATTAAATTTTGATTATACAAATCATATAACCCAACCTATGTGATATTACGAAATTGTGATTCAAACAATATATAATATATAAAGGAAACTCATTATATTGTTGAGAAGACTAGAGACTCCCATACCTTCTCTTTTCCTTTGGCTGAAGCACTCCGTTGCGAACCCAAAATACTAATTTGGGGTGAGGACTCCAACTTGCTTAGTAAGTTAGGACTCAATTAAGTATTAACATTACATATAATATTCAAAAAATGCAATAACAATATGAACCAATCATAGCTAAGCAGGATAATGAAAAGCATATAATCAATATATAAACAAATGCAAATTATTTAGTCTTTAGCTATTACACTGTGATTCATTCCCTAATTTTTATAAAACCAAGGCCGATTACCCATTGATAACATTAATGTGAATGCTAGACTAATACATTGGCCAATATGTTGTCTAGTAAACCCATTAATGTTCAATGGTTCTATCTTAAAACCTTACCGTCACGCTGAACAACACTAATAATAGTCCCAAATACCGAGGTGCTATTGATTTATAGTAGTGGTAAGCGTGTCGAATCTACAGGGGTTTAGATGTTCCTTTTTAGGCTTTGGGAAAAAATGGGAGTTTTTTTTTAAACAAAAACTCAATTGCACTAAGAACTAAATGCGTAGAAAACGAAACTCAATCGCTTAGAAAATGGAAATCAATAAATGGGAAACTTTAGGTTAAAATGTGAATTGAAATTCAAGGGATCAAATTTATTCATCGATTTTTAAAAGATTACTTTAGTACTGATTTTTCATAGATAGGCTTATAGTGATTCTTGTCACCTTGTTCTCTTTATGTTAATGGAGGGAACGTGAGATGCAACCACATACTAACTAGACCCGCAAAATCTTGAGTGCTCTGCAAATTTCCAACGGACTAGCAACATTCGCTCTATGAGAACATCTATCATGAGTAGTGACTAGCGTCAAATTTTTCCACTTGTCACATGGAAATTACAATATGCCGCTACCACTCTCATATCTCAATAACACAAAGGCACATCGATTGCCAACAAACATGGCCCTAGTTACCACCTAATGTGATCCCCTTTACTAAGAGGCGGTAGGGTCACTGGCAATAGTTTTTATCGAAATCGGAGTGCATGAGCACTTACACAACAATAAGGGAAAAACTTAAGGTTCAAAGCTGTAGACAAAAAGCTCATGACAACGATGCAATTAAGAATAAGAAAATTAGAATTGAACAATATTAGAACTAAAAGCGCGAAAAGCCTACCGAATCCTAAAAAGCCTTAGAACTCAATCACCTTGGTCTAGATCGTGGAACTTACCCATTTATTGACATGAAATCAACACTGCACTTTATTCAAATAATAGAAAATAGTGCAAAATCTTAAAAACAAAGTTAAAGACTTACAAAGAATAAATGATATTGGAGTTTTCTTCCACTTACTCTCTGGAAAAAAAAATAATATGATATGCTCTCAACTAAAGTTTCTCAAGATAAAAAGTCCCTCAAGTCATTCCAGGGCTTCACATTTATAGTAAAAGTGTGATAAAAGAAAATCAAATCCCACATTTTTTACAATAGCATAATTGACAACTGCCAATCTTTAGTTTTTTCCAGCGTCGTACGTTCAAAACTCCAAGGTGATGGGAATAGCTAAGGAGGCGCTACGACACCAATCTCAACATGAGCCCAACGCCATGCCAGCGTCGTATGTTGATGCCAAGGCACTGCCAAAGTGTTTTGACTTTTTTTGGAATTCGAGCTCCAACTTCCTCTTGGGTTTTCACAATGCTTCATCCTTAACATTTCCAGTGAGTTTCAAGTCAAGTTTCATCTAACGATTCCATGGTGATTTCTTCACACCTGAAGGCATTTTCAAGGCGCTGGGCTTTAGTTCAATTTTTTGACGAGGTTTTTTTTTGCGGAAAATTACTCATTTGTGTCCAATATCCTATATTTACCCTAAAAACACTAAAACAAAAGCTTAGGAGTATAAATGGAGATAAAAGTCTTCAAATTTATGGTAATATAACATTGAAATATAACATAATTGACAACTTATCAAATACCCCCAAACTTAGACAATTACTCGTCCCGAGCAAAAGAGTATAAGACAATCAACTTGCACACACAAAATACATTTCAGCTGCTCTAATACCCAACTCTAACTTAAAAATGACTTCATCTAATTTTTCACAAATTTACCAAATAGAAATGACAACACTCAAGAAAAGCCAGTTACTTTGAGTTAAGATATTTTGGCCACTTTCTCGACGAATACTCCGCAAAACACTGGGCTTCATCAAAGACTAAAGCCATCAATTAATCACGAGTTACCTCAAAACGTATAACAAGACAAAAATTTGCAATCTCTAAATAGAGCATTGAATATTAATATTCCATAAATATAACTTATGCAACCATTATACACTGACACATTCAAAACATCATGATGTTAATAGGAATTTCTTTTGGATTGTAACGACGGGGCTTGAGTGACAAAGAAAGGTAATTCATGGATTCAAAACGTTGGAAGACCTAGACTTAAATCATCAAAATATTTTTTGAGAACATGAAATGGTTTACTCTGCACCTAACTTCATTTTTCTTTTATATCGTTCAATCTTCACCTTTTCCAACGACTCGGCTCCCTGCTCCATTTCCTAAGGATACCATTTTAGGTAGGAATCTCTAATCATGACTTGATTAATTTCCCCTTATTTTGGGTATATAAGTAATTTTTTCACTCTATTTTTCTTCTTCTTTTCATGTCTCTTTTTAATGATTTCAAATATAAGACTAGCTTTCAACTAGGTAAGGGATTATAGGTAATGGCCTATGAGTTTCATGATAGGTGATGAAAGCATCAGGTTGGGTTTGGTCAACTGGGCTAAATGCTGAAGGATTAAACAAATAAGGCCTATGTCTTCCCCCAAACTTATTCTTAAATTATTACTTAGTTTTAAATGGATCACAAGCCTATCTTAAAATTAGACAAGTCAATAATTAGACATATTTTATAGCTCATTTTAGGATGATTTTAGATGTAAAAGACTATATTACATGATATTTTCTTTTATTTTTGTTATTTCTAGTAATAAATGGAATATATGAAGAAATGGAGTAAAAAGGAAAGATTATGAAGGAATTAATCAAGTAGAAAGAGTATGCAAAGAATCAACAAGAAGGAATCAAGAAAGAACTGGAATTCAAGACCATTGACTCTCTAGTGACTCCTATGTATACAAAATCGCCACTCAAATCAGTGGAAACACGAATTCAATGGATTTAGTCAGCGATTCCACTTAACTCTGAATCGCTGAGGAATCACTAGAGCAGATTTCGAGGATTTTAGATAACAACTATTAATTTGAGTTAGTTTAGGATGTTTACTACCTAAAACACTATAAATACAAATTTAGGGTTACGAAATTAGTTGCCCTTGAGTACTTATATCAAAATTTCATTGCTCTAGGAGCCATTATTTATTTTCATATTTTATTTCTTTATTGTTTATTACTTTTGGAGAAGACTTGAAGATTTAAAATATTTATTTCAAAGGTATTTATCTTGTCTTTTATTTATATTATTGCAATATTATTTATGATTATGAGTGAATAATTAGTTGATCTAAATAAATTCCAAACATGAACTAGATCTTTTTTGCAATATAGTTATGATGAGATGAATATGTGCTTAATACTTTAATCCAATCGTATTCTTTGATTCACTAATTTAATAGGTTATTATCTATTGATTTTAATCATGATCTTTGTATTGCATACGTAGTCTAGAATGTGTATTGTGATATTTGGATTCATTATCTAATTCAAAAGTAATAACTAGGATTTTTTTGAAAGGTATGACCATTTAGATGTCCTAGGTGAATTTAAGATCTAAATCTGATGTTGAAGTACCTTGCCGAAGATGTTAGATTTAGTAATTTGAAGTTTTCATAAAAGTGTAACGTGATTTTATTGCGTGAAGTTAAATATTAGGAAATCTCGACCTATAGCTTGCAGGGACGGCTAGAGGAGTTTAAGAGCTCAAATCTAAAGAGATTCACTCTCAAGAACGTATTTACATCAAACTTAGCTCTTTAGTTTAACAAAATTTAGATTCGACTGATTTTCACAAATTTTTCAATGCTTTTCCAAATTATTTTTATGAAATTTACTCAATTACCATGAATAAATGGTCTTATTGATTCCAATAGACAAAATATTATGATTCCATTGATCGTTGATTTACATATTCAACAATTTTGAGATTTTTGCTATATTTACACATATTTGCAAATGGTTCGGAAACGAGTTTAAAATGAGTTTGGGAGGTTGGTTATGATTTTATTTCAATTTATTTTGCCTTGTTTTTGAAAGACCTAAGATTTATCACACAATTGCTTTACAATGTTTAGAAAAATGATTTTCAAGATTTGAGTTAACATTTCGATGCCAATTTTATTTTAAGATTTACGATGAATATCAAGCTAGCTTTCTAAATAAATTTCTCCTTTTAAAATGAAGTATTGGGTTTTACAGAATTATTCTCGACAACGTTGTTTCTATCATTTACAGGTTTATTTAATTTTTGAACTTGTGAGTTTTAAAATTTGAGACAATGGCCGGATGAGGTAGTGTTGGGTTTTGGGGTTCATACGCAGCGAAAATTACAAAACAATTTTGACAAAAACCCCAACATGATCCGAATCTAATTCCATTAAAAACGTTTAAACCATGAAAACTTAATCATACCTCGGTCGCAATATACCTTTCTGAAGGTTGATCGATCTCTAAGGCACTACCAATGACGAACGCCCTCTACCAGCAGTCTACACACGAACGGCGGTCGAGATTCGATGTGCTAGCTTCGAGAGAATACCAAACCTTTTGTTTCTCTCCAAAACGATCCAGAGCATACCAGAAAACCCTAATTCGTTTCTAAAACGAAAAAAAGAGTTTCGGCCCTTAATCTTTTCTCTGTGTGTTCTAACTTAAAGCGTCTATTTATACAACCCTTGTATATAGACGGTTAAGTAAATTACACATATGCCCCTACTTAAAGAAGTATAAGTGTAATACACCACAAGGACGTTTCTGTCATGAATCTTATCATATAAAATTCGTTTTCTGAACCATCTTAAAATCTAGCAAAACCATTCTTAGTGTGCGACCCAATAGGCTCATACAACGTTGGCAGTGTACCAAAACACTTTTTGGTATACAAGTCATAAGCGGCCTCTAGCAAGACATTATGACTACCAAAGTTGTACGAATATCAAATCGATACAACCTAATCAATAATGTATATAACATCCTTTTGTCACACGATATCCTTTTGATCAAACATAAGGCATGGAATTGTCATCCAACATGTTCAATCGTACTAGTCTCGATTTCTAGGTAGACTGAAAACATACAAGTGACATTGATCAATATCAATTCACTTAGACTAGGCCTTTTAACAGTCTAACACATCGAGGGATCTACTGGACATCTCTCTTTATATGAGAGAGACAAATTCTATCTTGATTACACAACTTCATCACATTGCTCACACAGTAACCAATCACAACTTTGATAATCGTCTGGTTAAAGACAACGTTTGATTGTGTCAAATCACTGTGTTCCTATGTTGAAGTCTCTGGTAATCTCAAGTCGAGGAACTGAAAAATATACCTATCATGAGAAACAACTATGACTTAATCCATGTGATGTTCTCATAGCGGGCCGGTCCAGTACTTTGTTCTCTAACAAGTACTCGTGATCTTGATTCGTATCCCTATACGTATAATCATCATATGATCATCAATCAAGACCTACACTAGTCTTAATTCATTATAGTTCCCAATATAATGATCGACTAGGGACATTTAAGATATTTCTATAAATACCCATGGATCTTATTATAATGTAAACATGCAAATTAATTATAATAAACAGCAAATGAAATCCTCTATTTTATTAACTAAAAGTATTCATATAGACAGTTAATGGATTGACCTAGGGCACATGCCCCAACATCTCCCACTTGCACTAGGGCCAATCATACATGCATCTAATGCCTAATGATCTAACATGACCATCATGTTTTGCTTGTGGAAGAGCTTTTGTCAATGAATCCGCAACGTTGTCTTCAGTAGGTACTATGCAAATCTTCATGTCTCCCCTCTCAATAATTTCTCTGATGAGATGAAAACGCCTGAGTATATGTTTGGATATGTGGTGTGATCTAGGTTCCTTGGCCTGTGCTATTTCCCCGTTATTGTCACAATACAAACAAACAGGGTTAGCAATACTTGGAACCACACCTAGTTCAGAAATGAACTTTTTGATCCAAAAGCGCCTCATTTTTCGCATCGGACACCGCAATATACTCGAAACTACGTTGTAGAATCTCGCCTGATCTCTTGCTTCGAACTTTTCCAGCTTACTGCACCCCCATTCAAAGTAAACACATATCCAGGTTGCGATCTAAAATCATCTATATCAGTTTGAAAACTTGCATATGTGTAACCATTTACAACTAGATCATTTTCAAAACCTCCATAGACCAAGAACACTTCCTTATTCCTTCTTAAGTATTTAAGAATGTTCTTTACTGCTATCCAGTGACTCTCACCAGGATCTGACTGATATCTGATTGTAGTGCTCAAAGCATATGATACATCAGGTCGAGTGCATAACATGGCATACATGATAGATCCAATAGCTCATGCATATGAAATCTTATTCATACGGTCTCGCTCATCATTTGTCTTAGGACATTGAATCTTGCTGAGACTTATGCCATGAGACATTGGCAACAATCCTCTTTTAGAGTCTTGCAAACTGAACCTATTCAACCTCTTTTCTATGTAAGCACTCTGACTTAGATCGATTAGCCTCTTAGATCTATCCCTATAGATCCTTATCCCTAGGATATAGGCTGCATCTCCTAAGTCTTTCATTGAGAAACACTTCCCTAACCAAAACTTGACATTCTGCAATGTTGGGATGTCATTTCCAATGAGTAATATATCATCAACATACAGTACCAGAAAAACAACTACACTCCCACTGACCTTCTTGTATACACAAGGCCCATCTTCGTTCTTAATGAAACCAAAATCCTTGATTGCTTCATCAAAACGAATATTCCAACTCCGAGAAGCTTGCTTTAATCCATAAATGGATCTTTGAAGCTTGCATACCTTCCTAGAATTCTCAGGATGTACAAAACCTTCAGGTTGTGTCATATACACGTCCTCAAGCAGCTTTCCATTAAGAAATGCTATTTTTACATCCATTAGCCATATCTCATAGTCATAATATGCAGCAATGGCAATTAAAATTCTTATGGATTTAAGCATGGCTACCGGCGAAAAAGTTTCATCATAATCAACACCTTGAGTCTGCCTGAAACCTTTTGCTACAATTCTTGCTTTAAAAGTATGCACTTTGCCATCCATGTCAGTTTTCTTCTTGAAAACCCATTTACATCCAATGGTCTTACCACCTTCAGGTAAATCAACCAAGTTCCAAACTTGGTTATCATACATGGATTGGATCTCAGAGTTCATGACACTTAGCCATTTATCTGAGTCTGGTCCTGACATAGCCTCCTGATAAGTGGTGGGCTCATTTTGATCCATAAGCAACACATCACGACTATCAGTAATGAGAAATTCGAATCTTCTCGGCTCATGTCTTACCCTACCGATTTACGTGGGCCTTGTGTCACTTGTGGAGGTTCAACTGGTTCAGAACGTTGTTGAACTTCCAGTAGCGGTTCAGTGTTTATCTGTGATTCTTGAACTTCTTCAAGATTTATTTCTCTCCCACTAATGTCTTTTGAAATAAACTGTTTTTCCATAAAGGCACCATACCGAGCAACAAACACTTTGTTCTCAGCGGGATTATAAAAGTAATATCCTTTTGTTTCCTTAGGATACCCCACAAATAAACACTTGTCAGATTTAGGTGCTAGTTTTTCTGAGACTTGTCATTTTACGTAAGCCTCACAACCCCAAAACTTAAGGAAAGACAAACTAGGTCTCTTTCCGTACCATATCTCATATGGTGTTTTATCAACCGCTTTAGAAGGAACTCGATTTAGAGTGAAAGCTGCAGTTTGTAATGCATAATCCCAAAAGGATAATGGAAGATCTGCATGACTCATCATAGATCGAACCATATCTAATAAGGTTCGATTTCTCCTTTCATAAACTCCATTCCATTGTGGAGTTGTTGGTGGAGTCAATTGGGAGACAATCCCTTAATTTCCAAGATGATCATCAAATTCTTGGCTCAAATATTCACCACCTTGATCTGATCGAAGTGTTTTGATAGTTTTACCAAGTTGATTTTGCACTTCATTTTGAAACGTTCGAAACATCTCAAATGACTCAGCTTTATGTTTCATAAGATATACATAACCATATCTACTGAAATCATCAGTAAATGTAATGAAGTACTAATAACCTCCTCTAGCCATTGTGTTTATAGGACCGCATACATCAGTATGTATTATACCCAATAAATCACTTGCTCTTTCACTGTGTCCAGTAAAGGGACTTTTAGTCATCTTGCCTAGTAAACAAGATACGCACGTTTCATATGTTTCTAAATCAAATGAATCTAGAAGTCCATCTTTATGGAGCTTCGTTATGCGTTTCTCATTTATGTGCCCGAGACGACAATGCCAAAGATAGGTTTGATTCAAATTATTTGACTTGAATCTCTTTGTATTTATGTTAAAGACTGGAATATCAGTGGACATTTTCATGCTTATAATATAAAGACCATCACACAAATCAGCATTTGCATAAAATATGCCTTTACGAGAAATGGAACATCTATTATTCGCAATAATAAAATCAAAACCATCCATATCCAAACATGAAACATAAATGATGTTTTCGCTCAAATGAGCACAAAATAACAATTATTTAAAGTTAAAATAAGTCCACTAGGTAAGACTAAGTCATATGATCCAACAGCCAGGGCAGCAACTCTTGCTCCATTCCCTACGCGGAGGATGACTTCTCCTTTCTTCAACTTTCTACTTCTGGTGAGTCCTTGCACATTTATACAAATGTGAGATCCACATCCGGTATCGAATACCCAGGAATCACTAGTAGATAAATTAATTTCAATAACATAAATACCTGTAGTGGTAGTCGCACTACCTTTTTTCTTCTTTAGATCTTCCATATAGAGTTTGCAATTTCTGAACCAATGTCCAGGTGCATGGCATAAATGACAATTTCCTTCCTTTTCTTTTGGGTGTTTCGAAGCAGGAACAGGCTGGGGCTTGACTTGTTCCACAGGCTTTGCGACAGGTGCAGCAGCAGCCTTGGCAACTTTAGCCTTGCCTTTGCCTTTCTTCTTCATTCCCTTTCCCTTTTCGACCATCAACACATTACTAAAGGGTTTCTTGATATTTTGTTCAACAGTTTTGAGCATCAAATGCAACTCTAAAATTGATTTCTCCATATTATTCATATTGTAGTTCCTCACAAATTGTGAGTAACTCTCCGGTAATGAATTCCGGATCAAATCCGTAGCCAACTCTTGGCTTATGGGAAATCCGAGTCTATCAAGCTGGTCAACATAGCCCTTCATCTTAAGAACATGAGGACTAACTGATGCACCCTCAGTCATCTTGCAAGAATGTATGTTCTTGAGTGTCTCGAACCTTTCTTGCCTAGCTTGTTGTTGGAACATTTCCTTCAGCGTTACAGCCATGTCGTAGGCTTCCATTAGTTCCATGTCCTTCTGAAGTTCAAGAACCATAGTTGCCAGCATAATACATGCAACATCAGTAGAATCGTTGACATGCTTATTATGCGTATCCTTCACAGCTTTCGTAGCATTGGCTCATGGGTCCTCAGGGATTGGAGCATCCAGGACATACAACTTGCGTTCATGCTTGAGAACGATTCTCAAGTTTCTGAACCAGTCAAGAAAGTTAGTCCCAGATAGCTTATCCTTCTCAAGGATGGATCGCAGTGCCTGACATGGGATTATTGTTGCTTGAAGAGGCCATTGATCTACAATAAAGATTATGCAAAGTTTATTTTAGTATAGAGGAATAGACTCCCACTAAATTAACAACCCTCCTAAAACATACTGTTTATTTAGGGGACTAAAATCCATATTTCACCTAATTCTATGACAACTATGGCATGAAACACGAGAACTAGATTATTTAGGTAGGTAATGATTACCAATTACATCTTATGTAATTTTAAATACTTTTATGAGATACGGGACATCTTATGTCTTTGCATGTTTTTTATCTCATCATGTGCCTAAAGCTCAAAACTATTTTGATAGCTTTATTAAGTCGGACCATTTTTAAACATTTAGGTAACTCTTACCCAACTTGTCTTACCAAGATAACACAATACACCCAGCTATGGCTGAAACTATATTAGTGTGATCGAGGCATTGACAAGTGTTTAAAATGGATGGCTCGAGACTTAAAATTTAATAGAGGGATTTTATTCAGTTTTAGTGATTTTATGTAAACAATGAAATATCATATATTTTATTATCCTAAATTAACCCCTTTATTTATCGCTATAGAAAATTAAAATTCGCTATAGAAAATCATATTTTTCGCTGATTTTATTATCCTAAATTAACCCCTTTATTTATCCGAAATTAAGTCAATTAAAACATTTTAATTAACCCGGGCCCACATCTAACTAATCATCTTATCCTAATCCAATTAGGACTTAAGATATTTGAATCCTAGCATATCACCAATAACAAATTCTCAATATTTATCTCCTATCCAATAGGGATAACTAAACCGATTTTGCTAATATCTCATAATCTAATTTGTTATCTATCTCTTATCAAATAGAAATTTCATAACATAATAGATATAACAAGATAAATAAATAATTTCAAAAAATAATTATTTGCAATTTCGGTCCTCATTCAAATAATCACAAACATGTAATTGAATCATGAACTACTATCCCAATCGAACCTAATCATATTAGTTTCGAATTAATATTCAGACTTATACAATTTAAGAAACTTAAAACAATGTAACCTAAATATGCATACTGAATTACAGAGATTTCATCCATGCATCAATACACGAAAAATAAAGATTATACCTAATATTGTCATGGATCACAGAACACGAAATTCAATTCATTAAAATTATACGAATTAACCTAACATGGTTACTAGCATGTACGAAACTGATTTCAATTAAATCACGAATATATGTATCATATACACAAAACATGATAATAAATCTCACAGAAAACTTATGTATATCACATATACATCAACTATTAACATGCTTTCAATCATATATCATGTATATATCAGAAGAAAACATGCAATGAATTTAATGGAATCGAACTCGATGGCTCGATACCATTTGTTGGGTTTTGGGGTTCATACGCCGGAAATTACAAAACAATTTTGCAAAAACCCCAACAGATCCGAATCTAATTCCATTAAAAACGTTTAAACCATGAAAACTTAATCATACCTCTCGTCGCAATATACCTTTCGAAGGTTGATCGATCTCTAAGGCGCTGGCAACGACGAACGCCCTCTACCAGCAGTCTACACACGAACGGCGGTCGAGATTCGATGTGCTAGCTTGGAGAGAATACCAAACCTTTTGTTTCTCTCCAAAATGATCCAGAGCGTACCAGAAAACCCTAATTCGTTTCTAAAACGAAAATAGAGTTTCGGCCCTTAATCTTTTCTCTGTGTGTTCTAACTTAAAACGTCTATTTATACAACCCTTGTATATAGACGGTTAAGTAAATTACACATATACCCCTACTTAAAGAAGTATAAGTGTAATACACCACAATGACGTTTCTGTCATGAATTTTATCATATAAAATTCATTTTTCTGAACCATCTTAAAATCTCGCAAAACCATTCTTAGTGTGCGACCCAATAGGCTCATACAACGTTGGCAGTGTACCAAAACACATTTTGGTATACAAGTCATAAGCGGCCTCTAGCAAGACATATGACTACCAAAGTTGTACGAATATCAAATCGATACAACCTAATCAATAATGTATATAACATCCTTTTGTCACACGATATCCTTTTGATCAAACATAAGGCATGAAATTGTCATCCAACATGTTCAATCGTACTAGTCTCGATCTCTAGGTAGACTGAAAACATCCAAGTGACATTGATCAATATCAATTCACTTAGACTAGGCCTTTTAACAGTCTAACACATCGAGGGATCCACTGGATATCTCTCTTTATATGAGAGAGACAAATTCTATCTTGATTACACAACTTCATCACATTGCTCACACAGTAACAAATCACAACCTTTATAATCGTTCGGTTAAAGACAACGTTTGATTGTGTCAAATCACTGTGTTCCTAATGTTGAAGTCTCTGGTAATCTCAAGTCAGAGGACTGAAAAATATACCTATCATGAGATACAACTATGACTTAATCCATGTGATGTTCTCATAGCGGGTCGGTCCAGTACTTTGTTCCCTAACAAGTACTCGTGATCTTGATTCGTATCCCTTACGTATAATCATCATATGATCATCAATCAAGACTCACACTAGTCTTAATTCATTATAGTTCCCAGTATAATGATCGACTAGGGACATTTAGGATATTTCTATAAATACCCATGGATCTTATTATAATGTAAACATGCAAATTAATTATAATACCCATGGATCTTATTATAATAAACGTTTCCTATCCTGATACATCTTGGTTTTGCCTGGATGAATGACATAACGTGAGCTGTGAGCCTCCTGAAGTATCTCTATACGTAACTCAGCCATTGATGAAATCTACAATCGTCCCCTATATTTCAAGCACGAGTCTATCGACTGACTCCAGTATGGATGATTTGAACTCTCCGCCAACTTATAGAATCTCTGGAACTGCTCATCGACATGTAAAAACATCTTAATAGAGATAAGCCGAGTCATCATCTGTCCATAAATGTGCGCCTCTATAGTAGGCAAAATATCAACTTAACCCTTCATATATGCCGCCTTGAGGAGTGCAAACTCATGTGTCATCTGAAAAATGACAACCTCTGCATTTGATCTCTTATGGCTCAATGCGTCTACCACTAAATTTACATTCCCCGGATGGTAATCTAAGGAGAATTCATAATCCTTAAGGAACTCTAGCCATCTGCACTGTCTCATATTCAGGTCTTTCAGCATAAAGAGATACTTTAAAATTTTATGATAAGTTAATAAAGTAAATCTTTCACCACAAGTAGTTCCGCCAAATCTTCAGAGCAAATACCACTGTCGCCAACTCTAAGTCATGCATCAGGTTGTTCTTCTCATGAATCTTTAGCTGTTGAGATGCATAAGTAATCATACCGTCTCCTTGCATTAGAACATACCCTAATCTGACCTGTGACGCATCAGTATTCACAACCATGCCTTTACTTGCCTCTGGTTATACTAACGCTAGAGCTGTCATCAATCTCTGCTTTAGTATTGTGAAGGTGTGATTACATTTTTTCGTCCCATTCAAACTCGACATCCTTCTAAGTTAATCCTTATCATCGGTGTCGCGATCTTAGAGAAGTCGAGCACGAATATTTGGTAATACCCCTCTAGACCCTGAAAACTTCGAATATCTGTCATTGACTATGGGGTTCGCCAATCCATTACTTCTTAGACTTTCAAAGGATCTACTGATACTCCATTAACTCCAACCACATGCCCAAAAAATCTGACCTTTAACAATAAGAACTCACACTTGATAAACTTAGCATAAATTCGGTGTTCTCTCAATGTCTATAAAATTGTCATGAGATTACTCGCGTTATCCTCACAAGTCTTGGAGTAGATCAAAATATCATCTATAAATACAATCACGAAATAATCCAAGTACTGTCTAAATACGCGGGGCATCGAGTCCATCAAAATCGCCATCGCGTTCGTCAGCCCTAATGGCATGACAACAAACTCATAATGACCATAATATGTATTGAAGGCAGTCTTCTCTTTGTCCTCATCCCTGAACCTGAGCTAGTGGTATTGTGCCCTCAAGTCAATCTTTGAAAACCATATTTCACCATCAAACATGTCATATATTCGGGGAAGTGGATACTTGTTTTTGATCGTAACATGGTTCTACTGCCTGTAATCGATGCAAAGTCTCAAACTTCTATCTTTCTTCTTCACAAATAATACTAGAGCACCCCATGGAGGCATGCTAGGATGAATAAACAATAAATTCATTAACTCCTCAAGTTGGGTCCTCAGCTCCTCTATCTATTTTGGTGCCATTCTGTATGGAGGTATCGAAATCGACTTTGTCCCAGGGACTAAGTCAATAATAAAATCGATCTCTCATGATGGCGGTAATCAGGGTAAACATATATGGGAACTCACACACTACTGGAACCTCCTCAATATTGGGCACTGATTTCTCTGTTATACTCAAAATACTTGCGAATGTCTCCATATTTAAGCTCGTAGCCACTCTACCTCTAATACTCTAAAGTTATATCAAATCGCCATTAAAATTGAACTCTAGCTGCTCATGAATTCGGAATATGACCGTCTTACTGAAGTAACCCAACTAAGCATGATATGCTGATAGCCAGTCCATCTCCAATTACATGTCAAAATCTAAAAACTAGTACTTGAGGTCTATATGCATCTTATATCCCTATATCTCGACGACACAACCTCACTTACCATATTAGGGTAAACCTTATCCCCAACAACCGTGTTGAGGATCAAGTGGATGCTAAGCCTAATAGGTCTCAACCTTAAATCATCTACCCTCCATCCAAAAATAAAAGACACGGTAGAACCAGAATTAATCAAAATGTACATCACAAGATGACATGAATATAAATTATACCTTTTATAAGTTGTTGCGTACCTGTGGGTCCGCTTGAGCCACTACGTATAGTCTCTCTTGGGGTTTCTATTGCTGCGAGCTCTACTACGCGCTAACGAGTTGCAGACAATTAGTTTCAATATGCCCATCCTGTCTACACTCAAAACATAGTTTTGGTCCCTGCTGCCCAAATTATTTGCTCCGCTATTGACCTGACCTATGGTCTTGCTGTCCAAACCCACCACCTCTGCCTTTAGTCCTACTGTCAGTATCCCTAAACTGTTGCCCTAACCGAGAAGCCCGCGTTGCCTGTGGCGGTCTGCCTGTGTAACTCTGCATCAAAGTAGGTGCAGCTGCATAAACTAGATGTGGTGCAACAGACCCTACACTCTACTCTCTCTCGACCTCTAATAGTTCCTCTTCATCTTCCAATCTCTACCATGACCCTACTCAAATCTCTGCTTTGAGCTTTAACCAATCAGTGTCTCGACTGGTCGCAGGGTGCCTATTAGTCTTTTGGGTTCATATGCAGCGAAAAACTCAAAACAATTTTGAAAAACCCCAACATGATCAAAAAATAAGTTCCATTAAACTAGATCTACAAAAGTAAACTATTCCTTGATATGTGATTTCCTTCTCTAATTGTTCGATTTCTAAGACGTTCAGGTGCATGTCCTCTATCATAAATCAACATACGAACATTGATCACAATTTGGAGTGCTATCCCCAAGAGAGATTGAAAACACTTATTCTTTCTCTCCCAAAGTCCAGAGAACTCGAAAATAGTAAAAATGAAAATCTTATTTGTTTTTAGGGTTTCAACCTTTATTTATATGTGTAGATAATCTCACTTATAAGACCTATTCGTAATACAACTATTCTATTTAGCCAGTTCAATTAAACTACACATGCACCCCTATTAATAAGTTATCAAATAACAAATTGTAAAGGCTTTTATGTCATGAATTTTATGATATAAAATTCATTACTTTGGACCAATTGAAATTGCGCAAAGCCATTCTTTGTGTGCGACCCAATAGGTTCATGCGACGTTGGTAGTGAACCAAAAATCATTTTGGTACACGAGTCATAAACGGTCTCTAACAAGGCCTTATGACTACCCAAGCAACATGAATATCAAAACTGATACAATCTAATGAATACCATATATCATATCATTTTGTCGTGCGATATCCTTTGATTAAACATAAGGCATGGAAAAGTCACCCTTCATGTTCTATCGTACTAGTCTTGATCTTTAGGTAGACTGAAAACATCCAAATGACATTGATCATATCAATTCACTTGGACTTGGCCATTTAACAGTCTAACATATCGAGGAGTCCACTGATATCTCTCTCTATATGAGATGGACAAACTTTATCTTGATTACACACCTTCACATATTATTCACGTGGTAACCAATCACAATCTTTATAATTGCCCGTTAAAGACAACGTTTGATTGTGTCAAATTACCATGCTCATAATATTGAAGTCCATGGTAATAACAAGTTGAAGGACTAAATGATATAGCTATCATGAGTAACACATATGACTGAATCTATGTGGTGTTCTAAGAGCGGGTCAGTCCAGTACCTTGTTCTCTAATAAGTACAGTGACGACCAAAAACCTAAAAACTTGCCTAGGGGCAATTTAGTAATTATGTAAAACCTAATATAAACAAGATAAAAACAAAAACTCTAGCCACCACTATTGATTTACAAAACCCTAGATAAAATAAGGGAGAAAGAGCAAGAAGAGGGAGATCTAGGAGGGTTAATAAAAATCAAGGCAAAAGAATCCATAAAGAAGGTAATCATCATCTCCCCTCCTTTTCTTTAAGTCTTTTATGGTTATTTTTGAAAAATAAAAGTGAATTGAATGGGGAAGAAGACCAAGAGGGTGGCGGTGCCGCGGTGGCACCACCGATGGGGGTGGCGACGACATCAAAGCTCCCGCGACGGCTGCCGAAGCCGCGATTGGCCAGTGTGATCTTGCGCCTCTAGTCAATCGCGGTGAACGTCCCTGGCTAGCGGTGTTGTTCTGGGACGTCCCCAGCCAGCGGCTGGGGGAAGGGGAGCAGTTGCTCCCCCTAGGTTGATCGAACCGGTCACCCCAAGGTTGACCAGTCTTGGTTCGGTCAACTCCCCTCAGGAGGGGAGGGGTTGACCGCGTTGACCAGGGGATTTCTTGGCCCTTGGTCAACAAAATAGGGATCAAATGGGTTTATGGTAAACTAAATATGGACTAAATTGGTCCTTGCATTGAAATTAAAGGTCAAATGGGACCTTGCCCTATCCACGATGCACACCGGCACCTCGACGAGGGCGCCGAACGACACGAAACATACGGGACCCAGACCCCAAAGACCAATAAATGGAAGATTTACTTAAATTTAAATTTAAGCATTTATTTATGAGATGTGTTATGGATTGTATAGTGTCGCGAGAATGTTCACATCGAGCCCCGGGCGTACCAGGAATTGTTATAGGCATCGTGGTGAATCGAGGTAAGTAGGGAGCTTCGTTCATGCGTTAAATATGGTTTGAATATTATAAAAATGGAAATATCACATTCATATCAAAAGAGTTGGGATTGGGTTGCATTTAGTCAATGGTATGAATATGCTTATCTATGGAATGTATGTGACATGAACAATTGTGTTATTCGATCAAAAATATGCTTATCTATATAATGTATGTGACATGAACACTTGTCTTATTCGATCAAAATCGGTGATGTGGTAGTATGCTCATCAAAAGAGAGTGGTCCACGCCTCGAGTAGCGGTGGTGTGGCAGTGTGCCCACAAAAAGAGAGTGGTCCGTGCCACAAATTGTAGTGGTATGGCTATGATCCCACCAAAAAGAGAGTGGTCCGACCGCGAAATATCAAGTTCACAAGCGATCACAATCGGTGATGACTTGGAAACACTTACTATTGATTTGATGGAACTAGATGGAGGTCACAATGGCCATTGGGACCACCAATGGTTCACATCACCTCTAGGGTGAGTGTTTCAATCACTGGATTCATACCATTAGCTAGAATGCATTGAATGGAACAATGACTTATATTTATTACCAGTTCTCATGGTATATCTCTTGTTGGACTGCGTTGCATGAATAAATGGAATTTATTTATGAATTGTGAATTCTCTTTCATGATGTGATTTCAAAAGAATGCTCACTTTCTTGCTTATTGAATTATGAATCTATCTTTATGTTATACTGGACTTGGAAATTTTTTACACCCCATTTTACGAATACGAATCATGTCTTCATTTCATTTCATTAAATGTTTTACAATTCGGTTTACTACTTCATGTGTCGAATTGTTTTATTCTATAGGTAATATTTGCATCTTTAGTGTTTAAGCGAGTCTTCTCTCTTATTGAGCTCCGTTGGTTCTCTAGCTCACCCTTTTTACTCTCTACTTACATCCGCATCTGCATTAGTTCGTGACAAAGGAAAGGCACCCGCTTGAAGTCTTTCCTTGCATTGTAAGCAATTGCATGCTCCTATTATCTATTTATTTGTTTTTGAGAACAATAAATTTAGGTTGTAACTTAAAGTAGGTTATTTGGGTAGTTTGGAGCCCTTCTTATCTATTTTTGGACTATTTGAAAGCTTTATGGTAGTATTGGAAGCTTTTTGTGATGATTGAACCTACTTAGACTTTTGAACACTTATCACTTTAATGATATAGTTTATGAAATTCTAGTTTTGATTTCACTTTCACATTTATTATTCTATATGGTTAGTATGTTATTCCGCAAGTTGAAATATGTGTGCTAGACTGTTATTTGGGCCTGGTTAAGGTATCGGGCTTGAGTAATGGTATGGACCGGGTGACTCGACCATAGTTCAGGTATGGGTCATTTCAAGTACTCATGATTCGTATCCCTATATGTATGATCATCACATGACCATCAATCAAGATTAACATTAGTCTTAATTTATTGTAGTTTCCAGTATAATGATCAACTTGGGACATTTATGATATTTTAACAAATACCCATGGATCTTACTATAAGGTAAACATACAATCACTTATAATAAAACAACAAATGAAAACCTCAATTTTATTAACTAAAGTCATAAGATAAAAAAAGTTTGTAGATTGAGCTAGGGCACATTCCCAAGCAACGCCATCCTTGGGATGCGTGATAAAATAAGCATCCTTAGTCAAGTTGCCACTCCGTCAGAAAACTGTGCCCTTGATGGCATGAAACAACCCCTCAAAGAAGATATGGACCTGATCCTTATTAGTGTTTGCCACTCCATCAACACACTGCAATAACTGTTGAAATCTCCCCATATACTAAATCACAGACTCTTACAGCCTTTGTCAGATATGCATGAATTCTGACCTCTTGGTGATCCTCACTAAGGGCTAGAAGAACTTCTAGTTGAACATTCTCTTGAAGTCCATCCATGTATGCGACTCTCCCTAAGTGGCCACTAGGTTAGTCCACCAGGTGTCTGCAACTCCTTAGAAAGAAAAAGTTACAGACCCAAGCCTCTTGCTATCCTCTAGCATCAAAATTTTCTGGATTTTCTCATGACTCCTGATTAATTTCTCTGCCTCCAACACATCAGAATCCCCACCGAACTTCTTTGATCTGTAGCTCTCGTACTTTCTAGTCAGTTTGGCCTCACGAGTCAAATCAAAGCCAATATCTCTCTTAGTCGGTGCTAAAACTGTTTGTGCTGCTATCTTGGGTAGTACGGGAACTACTATGGTAACCGGTGCTGCATGTACCATAGATTGTGACGGAGTCGCCTGAGGTGAGGGCGCACTCGCGTCATGTGTGGAAGCTACTGTAAGTGTCGAAGTTGGTAGCAACTACCCCTTTAGAATAGTTAAAATCTCATCAAGACGTCAATCCTGTGAAGTAACCCTCTTTGTTAAGGCCTGGAAGTCTGATAGATCAATAGGGCCTAGACCTGTAGCTCCACTTTGATCATCAATTTCCTACTGATCGACCATCGCGGTCTATAAAGGCAAATAGCAAGGTTCGGCCAGTTTTTATAACTATCGGTAATATGATAAAATACATATTTATAAATTAACATGTGTAATTCAAACTTATTTTACCGAACTCTCTTCACTTCCCAACTAATATTCTAAGTCAAGATCATAGGTTTTCCACTCTAAGTCTAGTTGTGTCCTAACTCTAAATTTGCATTTTAGTTGAGTTGTGGGTTACATAGAGTTAAGGTATAAACCTACGCTCTGATACTAACTGTGACGACCCCTGACCCTACAAACTAGGCCCTGCCAGGCCTAAATCTATGTGGACCCGAGGTAACTCCCGCAGAGTCATAGCAAGCCTAGTTAGCCTCTAATCCAAGTTATTCAATCATTAGTTGCTTATTAGGTTTGTTATTTAGTTTAACAAGTCTTAATGTTTACGCAACGAAATTTAAAAACATTTGAATGCAACTAAATTAAGTAAACGATAGTCGGGGCATTCCTACATGTGAAAATCCTATAAAAGTAAATCTCATGTATATATCTGGTGACAAATAATGTGAAGAAGTGTCATATATATGTATCAAACGTCTCACAACCCAAAATGAACCTCAAGGTAACCAAAAAATATAAGTATATATGTATATCAAATGTACAGTCTAAAATATCAAAGTAAACCTACTGTAGTAACAAAGAGGAGCTAACACAGAGGAAATCTTAGAGGAAGTCACCGATCACAAGCTCCTTGCCCCGCTACTAAAGGGACCTGCAATTTTCACCAAAAGTGGAGACGAATCCAGTGAGTAAATCTAAAAGAAGTTCAACATTATTACTCAAGTTAAACAATAAAAAAGTCCATAAATCATGCTGAAAAGAAATAAAGTGTTGAGAAAGAATAGTAAAATGCATGATAAACATACTATCATGGTCAACGGTAGGGACCAAGTGACCCGTAAGCAAAGGATAGGGAGTAAGTGGTCCTGACACTCTACACGTAGGCTCAAAGCCACTTAAAACATGTAAATGCCCAACACTAGTGCGACGGGTCAAAGCTGCTTCGATCGCACGTAATCCGTTCGACATTGTCGCCTCGTTTGAGCCGCAGCCCGAGAAAATTTCCAAAGGGAGCCACAAACTTAATCGAATGCTCAACCGCAGTAGGACACGAATTCCTTAAAGGAGCCACGACATATGGTGGATGCTTACTCAGAGGATTTAGGCCCGTTAGGAAACCATGAGAGCTAGTCGGTTGCTCAACCAGAGAGTGGACAACGACTATACCTGACCACTTAGACCCTAAGTCACTCGGTAGGGAAGTAGAGTCCAATATTAGCAATCATTTCATCAAATAAAGCAATGAAGTGAAAAGAATTAATATTGAATTTCTTATTGGTTTACTTTCCTCAAAAGCTACAAATATCACACGAATCACGGCTCCCACACGCCTCAAATTACGTACCTGATACCCGACACTAGTCTCCTTAGCTCAAATTGTATCAATTTACGATGAATTAGGTGTGTTTGAGCCTATTTGATATAACTTAGATTTTTAAATTCCAAAATAATTCAAAATAGGGAAGTTATAGTAGTGACACGTTTTTCGAGAAAAATTCCCAAAAAACCTTCAAACTCACTTTCCTACCATTCTTCTCATTTTTTCTAATTTTTCCTCACTCTTCTAATTTTTTTGAATTTTTTGTTAATTTGTTATTTTTATTAGTTAACATATAAAATAATTTTTTTTATTAAAATAGGGGTTTGGGCCCCCTGAACCGGGCTCGAGCCGAACCGGGTTTGGTTTAGCCCTTGTTGGGCGGGCTTAAGCTCAGCCTGGCCCGCTAGGCTAGGCCTGAACTAGCCCGGCCTAACAGGCAAGGATCGTATGCACAGGCGTGCAATCCCTTCCTCCTCCTTTTTTCGTTTCGCATATGCAACCGAAAGAGGGGAGTTTAACACATGCATTTCCTCTTTTGTTATTTATATGTTTTTCTTTCTTTCCTTATTTCTTTCCTTGTTCTTTCTTTCTCTTTTTTTTTTCTTTCTTTTTCCTCTTCCTCCTTCAAAATAATTAACAACAATTTTTTTTCCTTTTAATCAACCAAACTAAAACTCAACTCTATAAAATGAAACTTTCAACAATGAATTAATCAAATCTAGTATATATTTAACCCATAAATATCAAAATTAAATAAAATTAAGGGTTAACTTTCTTGGCTTAATCAAGAACTTCAAATAGAAATTGATCTTTCTTATTCCTTACCACCACCACTACACCACCTCTATCTTAAATCAGACTTGTACTCTCCATATCTTTTTATACTCTCATTAGTTGGGTGAACCACCACCACATAATTTTTCTTTGTATAATTTTTATTAAATTTGTTCTTATCTCTCCATACACTACTAAAATGTGACGCCCTATAATTTCAAGTTAATTTTTGTGAAATTCCCATTTATGAAATAACCAAAATACTCTTAATGACTTAACTTAGGTATTTCAATTAATTAATTTCATTATACCTAACTTAAATTGATATCGCCGACTAACCCAAATGCCCGTGTATGCACACATCTCAAGGTAGTTCTCGTTCGCAAAATCAATGATTAAATTATATAAATTTATGCTTACAAGCGTATACAATATATATATAAGCATCACATAATAATAAAATATTATATTTACCTCGGAGTCGATGCTTAAATTCTAATTGAGTTACCACGTAGGATTTGCCACCACGTCACGGTCCAATTAGGTGAATGATTAGTGTTAGATTTATTAGGGTCATTACATGCCATGACCACAAAGAAAAACGAATGATTACGGAGTTTTGCAAGCAAGACCGAGTTCTGATGATAAGTCTAGAGTAAGTTATTTTCTCAGATAGAACCATCACCATGAAGTCATTACGAGCATCAAGAAGGTGCCAGGATATGTTGATTCCAAAAAAAGGAGAGATATGAGGAAATGGAAGGAAGTTTATGAAAAACTCTTCAAATAAAAAATTAAGCTCAAGTGCTTATAACTAAGTTAAGTGAAGTATATCTTTTTATTCCAACAAATGAATATGAAATGATGATTATTAGTTAATAAAAGTTCATATCGACTTTGATTGTGGTGATATTTAAGTATTATTTGAAAACGAGATTGATTTGGTGATTTTTGTATCATGAGTTTCTATATTAGCTGTCATAAGCTTGATGCTTATTAGTGGAAATTGAGAAAACATTTATAGTGCCTTGACCTTGTTGATTGGTTTAACTTTGAATTCTGAGGTATATTACACAATTAGGAGGTTGAATTGTCAAATAAAGGTGTTGTTCTTTAATTCTTTCTATTCTATCACAATTCTTATTTTTACGAAGTTAATATGTTTATATTTAAATTTTGAGAATAAAAGTATATAATTATGAAATCAAAACGAAGGAACAAAAGAGAATATGATTGAGAGTATTCGTTTTCTCGGAACAACAAAGTGCCGAGTTTTGGGGTATTTGTCAAGTAAATAATAATGCATGTTTTATAGCTTATTTTATGATGATTTTAGATGTAAGAGACTATATTGCACGAGGTTTTCTGTTGTTTTTGTTCTTTTAGGTGATAAATGGAATATATGAAGAAACGGAGTAAAAAGGGAAGATTGTGAAAGAATTAATTAAGTGGAAAGAGTATGCAAAGAATCAACAACAAGGAATCAAGGAAGAACTAGAATTCAAGACCAACGATTCTCCAACAATTCCTATTGTTAGACCCTAGTTTACTGTGTTTGGGTCAGTCTATCCTTATTGGCAATATATTGTCAAAACAAAAGATAAGTTAGTTAGGTAAATGCTGCAATGAAGATGTAAGCCTAACTCAACAAGATGTCTGAGTGTAAATACAACTCAAAGATATACTATTATGCAAATTCTAGTGAGGATTATAATATCAAGGTCAAAGTTGAATACGAATACAAAACTAAAGTCGAACTAGGAATTGAATAAGAGTTGGATACTCAAACAAAGCCACTGTCAGTATTTGTCTACAACAGTGAAGAAGCTCGATACTGCGAAGATAGAACTTCGAGATGGATTACAACTACAAATTCGAGAGAAACGTGCATAAAGTACTGAAGAACTTTATGGAAATGACGAGTCAAGATTCTTGAAGGAATAGAAGACTTAGTTGTTGAACGTTAGATGATTCTAACAGAATTTACAATTGGAGATTTAGGAGGTTTTCTGAGTTATATTTTATTTAGGATTGAATTCATAGATATAGTAGATAGACTGAGTCTATAAATACTCAAGATCGCCATTATGTGAATCATCACTCATTACTTGAGTTTTATGAGAACGAGAGATCATTATACTATTGTATACATTATCAAATTGATTAATTGATCGTTTAGGCTGAGCCTACCCAGAGGAAGACATTCAATTCTTGTTGCAATATCAATTCTTGTTTAATATTGATGTGTGTTTATTAGTTCATCACTGATTCATTAATCTCCTAAGTTCCTTTGGTTTCCAAAACTTTAACAGTGGTATCAGAGTTTTGTCATTTCATTACTACAAGTGTAGAAGAGGGAGATTTTGGAGAGTTTTATAACCATGGGATTGATTGACGAGTTGTAACGACAACGAACTAGTGAAAGACATGAAGGTGGATCGATAAACCGACTGTTATTGCTAGAAGGAACCAATTATGCCTACTGAAAGGTTCAGAAGGTTCGCTATATATACCATTGATGAAATTGCTAAAGAATTGCTGGAGAGAGAATGCACTGCTATAACACAACCAGATATGGATGGTAAAGCTGTTCCAATACTTGCATCTCTATGGACAGACACCAAGAAGAAGGATAAGGTTGCTAATCATAAGGCAATCAATTCTATCTTCAGTGCGGTTGATGCTTAGTGCTTCAAATTGATTGCAAATTGCACTACTGCAAAACAAGCATGAGATGTTATGAAGACAATATTTAAAAGTACAAATTTTGTCAAAATTTTGAAGTTACAGCAATTAAGTTCTATGCTTGATCATCTTGAGATGAAAGAGCAAGAAGATATTGCCTCTTTCAATGGCCATTTATGAGACATTGCTAATCAAGCTTTTCAACTTAGAGAAAAGTATACTAACGAGCAGTTGTATGATGTGCTCTTCGTGCTCTTCCTTCTTGATATGACTCAAAGATTATTGCAATCAAAGAGTGTCGTGATATTACTAATATGTCTCTTGATGAATTAATGTGTTCTCTGCAAACATATGAGATGCATATGTTTAAAAAGCCCAGTTCTTCTTAGAATGCTTATCATATTGAGACTACTGTTTCTAATGACTTCAAGGGAGATGATTTTGTTATGATGGGAAATAAGTATTCAAAATCTCTCAAAACCATAAGAGAAATTTTGCTCGAACTAATTACAAGAACATTTATGACTGTAATAAGCCTTCTACTGATGATAAGAAGACATATGCTAAGAAAAAATTCAAGGGCATTAAGTGTCATGAGTGTGGAGGAGTTGGACATATTTAGATTGAATGTCCTATGTACAAGAAAAAGAAGTCTTTGAATGTTTCTTGGAGTGATGATGAATCTAAAGACAATGATAAAAAGTTGAATGATTCTACTAATGCACTCATTACTATATTAACAAAGTTAAATACGATTGATACTTCTTCGTCTGTTGTTGGTGTTTCTGAACTTGATTCCTTAGTATCTGACATGAAAAAGAGTAAGGAAAAGGCCAAGGATATATTTGCTACTTTTAGTGATGAGGATTCTTCAAAGGGTCTTCAGGTTTCTAATGATCTATTGTTCATTGAATGGATATATCTTTACGATCAAAGTTTTGACTTGAAGATGAAATTGTTCTCTATCAAATTGGATTATAATACTCTTGAAAGAGAACACAAGACTTGTCATACATTGTTAAAAGAGCGCGAGGTTGAAATCTCTATATTGAAGAAATCTTGATTCTAAAGCATTTACTATACAGTTGCATTCAGGTTCTCAGAAATTAAACAAAATGCTGCAAACTGGTCAATCATTGCAAGTTAAGCATGGTCTTGGCTATATTAAGGGATCAACAAATACTCCTATTATCTTTGTTAAAGGCACAATAATCAATGAGATTCAATCAAATAAGACTCAAGTTGATACATCAAAGGCAAAGAAGATTATGTCACAGAAGGTTGTTGAAGTGCAAAGAAAAGGTGACTGTTGTTACTGATAACATCCCTCCTCCTACATGTCATTATTATGGGATTATTGGTCATATTCGACCATGATGCTATCAGATGTTTGAAGATCTAAGTACACTTCAGAAGAAGAAAACATCGAAGAAGGTTTGTAGAGTTAAATCTCATAAGGTAATGACAGCGCATCTGCAAATCTCAACAAGTACGACTGAGTTATGGTATTTGGATAATGAATGTTCCAAACACATGACTTGTAACAAAATATTTCTTAAAACTTATGAATCATTTTAGGAAAGTCCTGCTACATTTGGTGACGGAACAAATGTAAGGTTGTTGGTAAAGTAGCTTTTAATGTTGTGGAACTGCCTAATCTTAAAGGAGTTCTATATGTTGATGGGTTGAAATCGAACCTGATTAGTATAAGTCAATTGTGTGATCATGAACTATTTGTCAACTTCACTAAAGATCATTGTTAGATAATCAATGAAGAAAGATAAAACATCATGTATAGGATCTGGACATTAGACAATTTACTTTATGCTACTTCAACATTCTGTATCGCCTCACGAGCCGCAAGTTATGTGCAACTCTATTTCTCTAATTAATACAGAGCATTGGCACATAAGGCTAGGTCATTTTAATGTCAAGCAACTTCAGAAATTACTTCTCATGATGTTGTAAGAGGTATTCCTAAACTATCCTCTAAGCTTGATTCTATTTGTGAGCCATGTCAAAGGGGTAAATAATGTTCAATTTCATATGCTGGTCTCAATGACATACTGACCTTACGTGTGTTAGAATTACTACACATGGAATTGTTTGGTCCAATGCAAGTTGAAAGTCTTAGGAGAAGTAAGTGTGTTTTTATCATTATTGATGACTACTTGAGATTTACATGGATTCGTTTGCTACATGATAAAACAGAAACGTTTGATGAGTTTAAGTAGTTAACTATTCGACTTCTGAATGAGAAAAGTGATAAGGATGTATCCATTGATCGAATTCATAGTGATCATGGAAGAGAGTTTGAAAATCGACAATTTGCTAATTACTATGCTGAATTTGGGATTATGCATGAATTTTTCGCTCCAAAGACACCACAATAGTGTTGTTGAAAGAAAAAGTCTCATAATTCAGGAGATGACAGGGGTCATACTATTTGAGAACAATCCGCCTATGAGTCTTTGAAGGGAAGTAGTTAATACTGCTACCTATATAATCAATATAGTTTATTTCGGGCCAATGATTACAAAAACCCGACTTGAAATCTGAAAAGGTAGAAACCCATATCTCAAACATCTTCATGTTTTAATCAATACTTGCTTCATATTGAATGATAGAGATTACCTAGGAAAGTTTGATTCCAAAAGTGATATTAGAATTTTTATTGGATATTCTAAGAATAATAAAGCTTATAGAGTCTACAATAAGTGAACTATGACTATGATGGAATCTATTAAGGTTATGGTTGATGATTATGCAAGAACAGAACAATTATTCTTTCAAAAGGATGATGATGATGAGGTGCCAACACCAATTAGCCCAATACCTATTACTCACCCTACTGCTAAACCATCTGATTCGGATATCACTACTCTATCTGATGATGAAGATGATAATGATGATAATGATCCAACATCACCTACTACTACAATACCTGGTTCTATATATGGTGCTCCACAGTCATGCATGCTGAAATATATTCCAATTGGGAAAATAATTGGCTCAATAAATGATCCAATGAAAAATAGAGATATTCCTCTTATTGTCCATAATAATATGATTCATTTTGCATGTTTTACACCTCTGATTGAGCCTAAAAATTTCAATGAATCTTTAATGGATGGATATTGAGTGAATGCTATGCAAGAGAAACTCAATGAGTTTGTTAGTAGGATGTGTGGGAGCTTGTTCCACGACCTACTTATGTGAGTATCAATGGTACTAAGTGTATATTCCGCGACAAGACATATGAGAATGGTGTTATTATCCCCAATAAGTGTTATTATTTGCAATAAAGCCATACTAGTTGCATAAGGATATACACAGGTTGAAGGTATTGATTTTGATGAGGCATTTGCTCCAGTTTTCAGATTGAAATCTATTCGTCTAGTGCTAGCATTACTTGGAACAAGGGTTTGAAGTTAACGAATGAATATTAAAAATGCTTTCCTAAATGGGTATTTTCAAGAAGAAATCTATGTTGATAAACCTAATGATGTCTATCATCTTAAAAATGCACTTTATAGATAGAAGAAAGCACCACAAGCATGGTATGAAATGTTGACTACCTATTTGCTGCAAAAGGGTTGTAACAAAGGGTCTACTGATAAGACTCTTTCTCTTAAAAGGCAAAATAAACAATTTGTAGTTACGTAGATTTATGTCGATGATATTGTATTTGGAGCAACATCTGCAAAACTAGCTTCAAAGTTTATCGATTTAATGAAGAAAAAATTTAAGATGAGCATGTTTGGAAATCTTACATACTTCTTGGGTCTGCAGATTACACAATCTTAAGATATAATATTCATATCTCAGAATAAATATGTTAAATCTCTTGCTAAGCATTTCAGATTGAACACTTCTAAGTCTATTCAAACTCTTATGAGCTATAGTGAGAAGATTCATAAGGATGACAAAGGTGTTAATGTTAATCCTACATTATACAGAGGCATGATTGGTAGTTTTTATGTCTTACTAAAAGTATACCACATATTGCTTTCAGTGTAGGGTTTGTGCTAGCGATCATGCATGCCTAAAAGAGTCTCATCTGGTTGTTGTAAAAAGGATTTTGCGCTATGTGCACGGAACAACTGACTTTGGTATAATATTTACTGAGGGAGGTGTCGGTGACTTAATTGGGTATAGTGATGCTGATTGGGCTGGAAATATTGATGATTAAAAGAGTACTACAGGTGGATGTTACTACATGGGTTCTAATCTTGTTTCTTGGAATAGCAAGAAACAAAACTACATTTCGCTATCCATTGCTGAAGCCGAATATATTGATACTGGCAGTTCTTGTACGCAGTTAATATGGATGCAAAAAATGCTCAAAGATTATGGTATTAATTTATCTTAGTTAATAGTTTATTGTGATAATAAGAGTGCCATTGATATTTCAAAAAAAAACAAGTTCAACACTTTAGGACAAAACATATTGATATTTATCATCATTATATCAGGGATCTAGTGAAAAAATGATTAATTTGTATTCAGCATGTTCCTACTGAAAGGGACTTAGCTGATATATTTATAAAGGCTCTTGACACACAGACTTTTGAGAAGTTGCACCATGATATTGGTGTATGCCTCGCTAGTAAGGGTTTTTATTGCAACATGTCAGTTATGTGCATTCATGCATATATCTATGTTTTTGACATTTCTTTGTGAGTTCCTTTCATGTTTGACCAATAAACTGCCACTTGGAATTACCTGCAACACGTGTCGCTCTTGTTAAGTCGGTTGTAAAAACTAGCAGTTATGAACTGGTTAAGGGGGAGTAAATTCTGTATCGTTAGACACAACCGATTAATTCTTGGGGATTTAAGGAAGATTTCTGTTATGATTTGGGTTAATATTTGATGATTTTGTGATAATACTTTATTTTCACAATTCGGTCTTCCCAATTCAAATTCTTCTATCTTGCTGTGACCTCCATTCCCTCTCTGCCATTTTTTCATCTTCCTTGCTTCAAGTTACTGCAAGAATATCTTAACAATTTTCTTCAACCTCGCACGGTGACTCTACTATAACTGCTGATCTTCCAACGTTGCAGACAAAGAGCATTTACTATCATGCTCCTGTTAATAAACTCTACATTGGTATGCCGTTAGATCCTAAAATTGTGCAGAGAGTACATAGAGGAAATCAGGGGCTGTCCGATGATGACAATTAGTTCGGAACGCTGGCTCTTCTAAGAAAGCCATATTGCCAAGGGAAAAAAGAAAGATGGTAACAATAAGAAGGTTTCCTTTAATTGTTTATAGAGGATTCTTCCAGAAGCTGAGGCCATCAGCAAGGCCTTTTACCATAAGAAGATCATTTTTATATCTCAATACTTTGTTGTGCCTGCTCCCTTTTCTTTTGCTCACTTTCAATCATTGGAGTGCGCGGAGAAATTTAAAGATACGGTGAAGAAGAAATACTAGTTTGATCACCAATTAATGTGTCACATTTTTATGAAACCTGTCTTGAGAGGTTGCTGGTTTAGATTGGCATACATGGGTTGGTGTCTCATGAAGATTCCTACAATGACTCCATTGTCAAAGAATTCTGCAACAATTTTCGTGACAATTTTGGAGATGCTTCTGCAGATAAGGTATTTGTTCGGGTTTCTTTATTTTGTTTTGTCTTGCTTTGATCAATTGTATGCTAGGACTTTCTGGATTGGAAACAACTATAAATAAGTTGGGTTTGACACTCAAGCTTGATAATGCTGTGTCTTTATTGATTGGAGGTGTTCTTACGAAGTGGCCTTCTGACAATGCTCTTGGGCTTCATGCAACCAAGCTCACATGTAATGCTTACATGTTGTGGAAGATCTTGACTACTAATGTTGTGACAACTTCCCATTAGACTCATGTATTTAAGGAGATAGTGTCACTGATGTATGCCCTTGCTTTGGGAAAGAAGTTCAACGTTGGGAAGGAGATCTAAGACTGTGACGCCCACATCCTTGAATTTAGGAGCAAATTCATATTTTGAATAATTAAATAAATAAATATGATTTTGTATTAATATACCTAAACTATGTGTATTATTTACTAATAATAATATAATTACTTGTTGTACAAGTAAGGGTAAATTAGTAAAAATCCAAATAGGATGGAGTTAACTAAGGACTTGGATGGTCCTAGAACTAATGGGCACAAGAAAAGATAAAGGGTTAGGAGTTAGTCACTTAAACCTTAGATCTTGAGACACATATAAATAGTAGTTACAACCTAAGTTGTAACCCTTTCAACATACCACACGTGGAAGTTGGGGTTTAGTGTAGAAGATATGGAGTTGGAGTGCTAAAGTGCTACAACAACCTCCACAAGTTGGAAATCATTAAAACAAGGTAACTCTCGCAGCCTAACTTGTAAATCTTTAATGGAATCGTTGATTGTGGGTGTGTAATCCTTGATTTGTGTTTACCCAAAGTTTTCAAAATGGATTTGCAAGGTTTTCACACTTCTAATTGTGTTCTTGATGGTTCTAATAGTTGTATATATGGTTTTGGAGTTCAATTTGATGTTTTGACTCAAATTAGATATGAACACATGGTTTTTTGTTAGGTGTTGGTTTAAATCCGAGGTTGTAATGTTTTGTAACCATGGTTTCCACGTTTGAATTGTATTTTCAAATTTGGAAAGGTTTTGCAAAAAAACATTGGATTCTTGGCCCGTTTTTGTACAAGTTCATTTGAAACAGTATTTGACGATTATGGATTGATGAAACCTTTGAATTCGGATTATTTTTGATGTATTTGAAGTCCTAAAGGGGTCGGGAATTGGTCGGAAGTCGGGAAGAAGGAAACAAAAATTTTTTGAGTCTCCCTGACGTTGACACCATCTCGGCGCCATGCATACACACGCACGCTGCCATGTGTATAAACACACGAAATCAATGAGATGGCGAAGTGAGCTCATAGTGGTGGTGACACTGTCTCGACACCATGTAGGTAAACCCACGGCGCCACCACGACGTCAGTCACACTGATTTTCACCGATTCATAAAAGTAGCGTAACTTCTTCATTGTAACTCCATTTTCGACATTCTTTATATCGATGGAGAGCTTGTAGAAAGCTTAACAATATGAAATTTATAAATCACTCAAAATAAGACTTTAACTAACTCAAAAACATGTTGGAAGTCACGAGTAAAGTTTGGCGTATAAACTTACCTAGGGTGTATATAATATAGATACTCGAGGAACGCCACCAAGGACTTCTCGAGGCTAAAGATCTAGTTAGGAAAGCAGCGCTAGAGTTAAATGGATCATACCATGCAATTAGTTATGGTAGAATTCATGTTAGTGAATGGTTGATATCTTGTTGGAATCAAGTTGAATATATTTTGTCTTTTCGTTTCATCTTGCCTTTTGAGCTCTCTAATTATGAAAGCGCGTAGAACTAATGTGCTTGGAATGAATAATTGTAATGGTGTCTCAGAATGGAGAGCCGCCAGCCACCAGCCATCTCCCTCTGCTATGCTTGAACACCAATCTGTTTAGACTGGATCCACTCAGATATTATTGAAGCTAGTTGGTTATTAAACACCAATCTGTTATGATCGGGTCATATTTGATACTGTCGAAACCAGTTAGTTGTCACATCACACTTTATATTTGGTTTCCATTTCGTTGACTTTATGGCATTCATGTTATCATTGCTATCTTGTTAACTATCTTGTTTGGGCTTGTTTCAATATGCCTTGCATATTATAGTATGCTTGTTTATATTATCCTTTCATGCCCTGAATGATAGTAGGAATTGGTGAATAACCTTGTTCATGCTAGTTATTACGCATTAGGTTTTACTTGGATGATTGAGGGTAAAGCAAGCTCCTACTTTATTGAGTTTGTGAAATATCGCTCACTCGACTATTTTTCCTCTCCAGGTACCTCAGCTGTTGTTCAAGGCAATGGAAAGAGCAAGGTCATAGCATAGAAGCTCTTTTCTTCTTTGCAAGGTTGTTTTATTTATATTTTATTGATTTTCAGACATTGTATAATAAACATGGGATTTTATCGTGGGTAGACTTTGTGAAACCCATATGCTAGTTGTTAAAACTTTTGTATGACTTTCTATTTTATTTATGCACTTAATAGATTTAGAAGACTTTTATTTCCGTACAATTTATGTCTTAGTAGTTTATTTCTTGATTGTCTGGTATTATTTCTGCTTGTTAAGGCTTACTAGATCATCGCATTGCTCGACTCGCTGGGTTAACTCATGGGGTTTAGCGATGGTTTAGGTATGGCAAGCCAGTTTATAGGAATTGGGATCATCACAACGACTCTGTTGTGCGTTCGGGGAAGAAACATAACATGCTCTATCTACCTTGCTCCCTAACTTCTATGTTTGGAAGGTATTCATTCATTGATCAGACCAATGACGAAATAGAAAAGGTGGTGGAGGAAGTTAGAATGAACCATCAAATGAAGTCTAACAACATGATTGTTGACCTTGACTTCTCGTGCCTGCAAAAGAAGTCGTCAGTTGTATCAGCTTCAGGATCTCAATCTACTGCTACAACGACTGCTCTAACTCCTACTATTATCAAGGTCACTACTGATGCTCATGTTCCTACTTCTGCTGCAAAGCCACTACGGAAGTCTAAATGGATTATGAAATGAAATAATGCTATGTTTTCTCAATCTAAGAAATATGCTGATGCTGAGGTTACCAGTCCTATCTAAGTGCAATCTTCAGGCAAGGAAATTACAAGAGGGGAAGATTTTGTTCCTACTACTGCAGGACAGATTGGGCTACCACCTGTTTCAATAAAAGGTGCAAGTTCTACTTCTCTACTTCCTAATTACAAAGATGAAGTTGCCTCATCAGCTGAATTTCATACCGATGAATTTGGAGTTGATCAAGGTAACTTTAGCAGTTTAAACTTTGATCTAAATTCTATAACTTATGTTGCTATTGCTGGGACAAGTATTCTAGAGTCCCTTACAGTGAATTTCGTAACTGAGGGTGAAGATGCCAAAACACCAAGTGAGGTTCCTTTTGAGAATGTTATTGAACAAGTTGAGTCTCTAGCAACATCAAAGATTCCTTTGCTGAGGAATTGACTACTGCTAACCTTTTGGGCATCATGCTACCCTCGACTACTCTAACTACAGTACAAACTGTTGAGGCTCCGGTGAATGATGCTTTGCAATAAGAGCCAAGCATGTCAGTCCATCCTCCTACTCACTTTGAGCATGATAATTTCAACATCAATCAAACCATTCCTACAACTTCGGCCGAGCCAACAACTCCGGTTGATGTTATTGTTGTTGTACCTACGCCTTTTGCTACTCCTGCTACTGCGATGATACAACAATAAGTTCCTGAAGACGACTTTGCTCCTACTCATGATGAACCTATGCAACAAACAAGTTCTCTAGTGGTGATTAGACCATACCCGCTATTGTTTGGATCGTATTGCATATTCGACAACATACAGAGATGATGGCACTGCACAAATGCGACTAGTACAAGAAGAGCTAGACATTGCTGACGCCGAGCTTCACCAATTGAGGTGGCTGGTTCTCACACCACTGTAATCTCTTTAACGTAGTTATTCAAAAAGGGGAGTAAGTGAGCAAGAGAAAGGAAAATTAAGTTTTGGGTATTTCGTGACTGTAAGTACATGAACCTTTATGTTTTAAAACTGCATTTCATGGATGTACTTATTGGCTGATGACAAAAATTATTTTGGGGTTTTACTTTTTGTGTTGTTACTTTAATCCATCGGTAATAGTGCAATTTATGAAGTTCCTCAAAAATTTGGTTATCTTGCTAGTTACTCCTTTTAACTAACCTACACCAAAGGGGGAGATTGTTAGACTCTAGTTTACTGTGTTTAGGTTGGTCTATTCTTGTTGGCAGTATATTGTCTAAACAAAAGATAAGTTAGTTAGATGAATGCTGCAATGAAGTTGAAAGCCTGATTCAGCAAGATGCCCAAATGTAGATACAACTCAGAGATATACTACAATGCGAATTCCAGTGAAGATTACAGTATTAAGTCAGAGTCGAAAACAAAAACATAACTAAAGTCGAAGCATGAATTCAATAAGAGGTGTAACGACTCAAAATCTACTAATAGTAAATTAGTCCCTATTTAGGGTTACCTACCAGTGACGTGACCCGAGAGCGAGTACACGGTCCCAATACTCAGTTGTGAGGACCGAGAAATTATTACTTTTGAGTGATGGATGTCTTATGTGATGTATGTGTGTACAATATATACCCGGGAATATTTATTTAGTGTTGTATTTTGTAAGTTTGGCACAAGAGCATAGACACGCCTCAAAATGTGTGTCAGCGTGGGACCAAAGTAGAGAGTGATGCGATAAATCCTAATTTAGTTTAATATGATTAATATAACTTATATAATATGCCTATAGTTGAATTTCTATAGATGCGCCTTAAGGTAAGAAAATAAAATAACAAGCATTGATATGCCTCGGGATGCGTGTTGTCACCATCACTAGGTAACTTGGTGTTGTATGGATGTTAGCATAGATGTTTGCATGGATGTTTTAATGGGATATAGGACCAAGATGTGAGTCATTAGATTGTCTTAGTGATGGATATTTACATAAGATCAAGGGCATGAAGCACACCATTTTATACATTCACTGAGTAGGTTTTTCATGCAAACAACCATTTTATTTCAAGCAAAGGGGAGAGAGAGATCTAGAGTAGAGATTTAACATCTTGCTTTAGAAAATCCAGAGAGTTGAAGGGAGAAGGATCAAGTTAAAGAAGCTACATAACCAGGTAAACCTATCTCCATCGCCACTTTATGAAATTCAAAAGAAAATTGTAGGTTTTGCTTCAGTTTTGATTTTTCAACAATTTTAGTAGGCAAATGACTTCATTTTTTTAAATCTAATATCAAATTCAGGTTCCTTGTGAAATTCCACTAATTATACTATAAAGAAGTTATTGATTTGGATTTGTTTTCATTAAGTTATTAATTTTTGAATTTCATGAAGTTTTTAAAACAAAAATGGAAATTATGCATGTTATTATGAACTAGCCTCTATAATTTGGTCATAACTTCCTCATTTTAAATTAAAATGGACCCATTCTAGTGGCATTTGAAAGCTAACTTAACGAGAAACAACTTTTGCCACTGCAATATTTTGAAATTCGAATGTTTTCATGTCTAAAAATCCTCTGCAATTTTGATGATGAATCGAATATTTTTGGGTTCACAATTTTGGTAATGTCTTGCTATTTTGAGTATAACTCCCTCATTTCTTATTGGATCGAGCTCATCTTTTAGTATGATGTTCTAGGTATTTTATTAGGCTTTAGTAAAGAAATCATGAGTTTTGAAGCAATAATTTAGGAGAAAAGAAATTTATAAAGTTGCTAGTCGGAATCTAAAACTGCTTTGAGTTATTCTGGTAAAACTTTCTTATCTCCTTCGATTCTTATCGAAATTGCACAAAAGTTATAGTTCTGGAAATCTAAGACATAGCTAAAAAAACTTCCTTTTATATTACAATAAGTAACTTTAACATTTTGGTAATGGAAATTAACTCACAAGTTGTTGCACCAAAATTGTCTTTATTTATTAAAGTAGATTTCAACATAAACAAATTATTAAGGGGGCTGATTGTGAAACTTTAGAATTTAAGACAACTTAGCCGACCTACAACAAGTTAAGTGAAATTTTTTAGAATCTTTCAGGAGCTTAGAGAGGACTTGCGTGGTGTGGAACGCGAGTTTGGAGTCGTTGAGAGGCGGTATAGGCTAGGAATTGCGTGCATTTGAGGTAAGTAAACCCGTTGAGGCAATTTTCTCCATTTCATTCCATTATGAGTTAATATATAGTCTTTTGGATAGTTTAAATGTTGATCTTATATTCCTAATGCCATGCTTTGTATATACTTTCATATCTATGATTTCTTTGGCTACAATCGTCGTGTAATATCTTGTCGCATTACATTCCTTATTTTGGTTTCGTTTTATGATTGAATTCCTTTATTGTTGTTGATCTCGAAGCTATTGAAATGTCTTCTTAATAGCATGCTATGATTTTTTTTACTCTCTTATTGGTGTATGTACACACCTATGTCATTATGTTTATTGTGTGATACTCGTTTTTACAATCTACAACATGGACTCTTCGATAAGCATGACCTAAGGAGCCCACCTTTATAGGTGCCCAGACTTTAAGAGTTGTCTTGAGAGTTCGACATTCCACACAGCTGATGTTTTACTTAATTCATAGGTAGCACCGCTCGCGGGGTTAAAATTCCTGGGGATGTCGACTCTCCATTAGAGTCCTAGGGGATGTCGGCTGACCAAACCTAGATTTGCATGTTCATTTTGTTTATCATTCCTTATAGAAGCTTGGCAACTGTTTGTATACTCTCCTTTCAGGTTCTTCCTATTCTTGGCTATTGTATGCTTTCAGTTACAGTTCTTTGTATATTTTGGAAATGTCAATGAATAGCCTTCAAGATTTTACTTTTTACTTTACTATACTCACCATCCTTTTTATGATGTTGAGTGTAGATCTATTGAGTAGCAGACCAGGGAAGGAGAAGATTGACAACTACCTCTGAGCCCTCTAAGTGTAGTTTCGCTACTTTTATAACTGATCATTTTGTTTATTTATTAACTACATTTTTTTAGTATAATTTTAGGTTATATATTGGGATGAGAGACTAGATCTCTCGGCTGATGCATGGATTACTTGGTTTGATTGCATGTGATCGTCTATTTTACCTGATTTCCACAGTAGGTGTTTTGATAATGCTTCCACAAATTTTATTAAGTCTTCCGTTGGTAATAATGAAATTATAAAAAGTTTTAATTAATTCTGAAATCACGAATAAGGATAACATAAATAATACTTATTCTAAACACGTATAACAAGGTAAATGAGACAAAAAGACTGACTAATGCATTGTTAAGTCCTACGTGGCAGGGATTAAGGCTTAATGAAGAGATTAGGACATGTGGTACCCCGTTTGGGGAAACGGGATGTCACAGTTGGATACTGAAACAGAGCAATTGTCAGTATTTGTCACAACAGTGAAGAAGTTTGATACTGCAAGGAGATAACTTTGAGATAGATTACAACTAATAATCCAAGAGATAGGTGCATAAAGGATTGAAAAACTTTATGGAAATGACTAGTTAAGATTCTTGAAGGAATAGAAGACTTAGTTGTTGAACGTTGGATGATTCCAACATAATTTACGATTGGAGACCGAGGAAGTTCTTCGAGTTGTATTTTATTTAGAACTAAATTCCTAGATAGAGTAGATAGACTGAGTTTATAAATACTTAAGATCGCCATTGTGTGAATCATCATTCATTACTTGAGTTTTGTGAGAATGAGATATCATTATAGTGGTTGTACACAATATCGATTTGATTAATTGATCAATTAGGCTAAGCCTGCGCAGAGGAAGATATTCAAGTCTTACTGCGATATTAATTCTTGTTTAGTACTGATGTGCATAGTTCATCGTTGATTTGTTAATCCCCTCAGTTCCTTTGGTTTCCAAAACTTTAACACCTATGTACACAAATTCGCCACTCAAATTGGTGGAAACAGGGATTTCAATTTTACATATTTACTTAGCAATTCCACTTAACCCTGAATCGCTAAGGAATCGCTAAAGCAGATTTTGTGAATTTTAAATAACAACTATTAGTTTGAGATGTTTACTATCTAAAACACTATAAAGATACGACCTTAGGGTTATGAAATTAGTTGCCCTTGAGTACTTAGATCAAAATTCTATTGCTCTAGGAACCATTGTTTATTTTCATATTTTATTGCTTTATTGTTCATTGCTTTTGGAGATGACTTAAAGATTTAAAATATTTGTTTCAAAGGTATTTATCTATGTCTTTTATTTATATTATTGCAATGTTATTTATGATTATGAGTGAGTAGTTAGTTGATCTAAACAAAGTCCGAACATGAATTAGATCCATTTTGCAATGTAGTTATGATGAGATGATTATACGCTTAATGCTTTAAACCAATCGTATTCTTTGATTCACTGATTTAATATGTTATTATCTATTAACTTTAATTATGATCTTTGTATTGCATGCTAGAATGTGTATTGTGATATTTGGATTCATTATCTAATTTAAAGTAGTAATTAGGATTATTTGAAAGGTATAACTATTTAGATGTCATAGATGAGTTTGAGATCTAAATCTGATGTTGAAGTGGCTTTCTGAAGATGTTAGATTTAGTAGTTCTAAGTTTTCATAAAATGTAATGCGGTTTTATTGCGTGAATTTAATATCTTTGTGTATTCAAAGGGGTAAGCTCAATAAAATTAGAACGTGACTTGTCCACTGGTATAAGGAAATCAAATGGCTGGCTAAAGGTTGTTTACTTACTTATGATTAAAGTTTAATGATTTAATATGCTTTATAAAGTATCATAACTATATTGATTGAAGTAAATTGTTTGGAATGCAAAACGAATTTATGTTTTATAGTTCTGATATTTGTTTAGATATTTATTTATATTGAACTGAATTTATTTGATTGATATTGAATTTAGAATTATGTTAGTTAAATTAGTATAATTAATTTAGTTAATTATTATTATATTATAGATTGAATTAATTACTTTAATTATTGTTTTAATTAATTAATTAAATTAAAGTAAAAATAATAAAAACTATTAAAAATCCTTTTCCTAGAGAAGTTTGATAAATCCATATGGAGATGATTCCTACTTACCACTACTATAAAATATGAAAAGTATAATATAGGAGGGAAATTTATTGTACTTGCCCGACACATGTGTGAATATGTTGAGATTTAATTGACTCTTGTCCTATTGTGACATTTTACTCGCTTTCATTTATGGCATAGAGCCTTGACTCCGCACTAGCACTCCTTGGTGTAGATTCAATATGGTAGACCAGTCACAAGAATATATTTTTCACCTAAAATCTACCTAAGGTCTTGTACATTTATGGCAACATCAATCCACATTTGAATTCTCAAATTGCCCACCATTATCGTAAGCTAGAATCGGGCATTCTTTTAAGCTAAAAACAATGAATGGAAAAACAAAAAGAAAGAATTCACAAGTATGGGAACATTTATACAAAGCCATCAATCCTTAAAATAAAATGAAACCGTATTACTTGTATTTCGCTAAAAACTATGTGAAGAAAATAACAAAATTTGCGAAATTTGCATAAATTTTGCCGAGAAGATTTTACCAAATCCTTCACGGTTCATTCATGCATTCCATCCACTTGCATGCCTACATACCCCCAAACTTATCCTGAATCTTATCCTTAAGGTTCAAGATATTAGAACAACCAATACACATTCCAAAAGAACAAGTGAAATCTAATAATGAAAGAAAAGAAAATAGAATGAATGAGGTGAAACGAAATATATACATGAAAAACTGAAATTGTATGCAAATGATGTCCTGTGTGGTGATATTATAAAATTACAACATCATCATACTATATATCTTCAAAAAATATATTACGAAATCAAAATAGTACAAAGTTTCTCAGTTCCTTTCCCAAATATATTAGAGACAATAAAATCAACTCTCAGAATCACTTGAGCTATTTTGCTGCTACTTATTCTGCTATGAAGTCCTCTACAGAGTTTGATAAGGAGTTTGCATTCTTTATGAATAATGGGAGGATTAAACAGCTCCATACTCCTCGTAGACTCGGTAGACGTGGTAGCCCAGAAGTATGATTAATAGACTGTCCAAAATTAGATGAGGAAGCTCATTAGGGTGATTATGGACCTCTGGTGCCACATTTGCCCATGATACAAGAAACGACTAATCTCTAGGTAATTATGGATAATCATATCCTTATTAGACATCTGTCTTAGTAGTCCCTCTGGTGGTGGTGGTGCAAATGAAGAAACTTTCGATGCTCATCTCCTCCTACCTACGGCTTTCCTTGCTTAGGTCTCCTGCTGCTACTACTGCTGAAACTATGCTGCTGCCTGTGCTCCCACATGTGCTCTCTTATCCTCATCCTTTAAATCTTCCTCCCCGAGCTTACCTGACTCATAGATGTCATCATTGTGTATGGTTGGCTGGGGAGGGATATCAGACTCTATCCTGACAAGAGGAACTCTTGTTCGTTGGCATATGTCAGTAAAAAGGAGAAGGAAGGCTATATTGTCATTCTTCATAGTGGCCATCCTCTCTAATAACCTCTTGAATAAAGATCCCCACATTGATGCAACCGACACTAGCCCAAACATGGTGGAGCATCGCACAACGGGGCCGTGTCACCTCTTCGTGCTGGGTGGTGGGGTAGGGATAAGTGTCAACAAAATAGGACCATGCCTTAAGAGTCTTCCTAAAATAGGTCTTGATAAGATGCTTATGGTATCGAGAGGTAGCATAGGCCCAATCAGGATGGGGGAAACATGTCAAAGCTGCCTTGATAACCTCATAGGGGTAATGAGAGTCAAAGAAATACCTCAGGTGTGGGATGTCAGACCCTCCAAAGTCATCGAAAGTAGGTAGGCAATAATATATGTTAATGACCTCGGGATTATAACTAACCATTACTCCCCTTACCCTCACACTATCATTGGGTTTGGTCACGTATCCATTTGCATAGAACTTGCGAACCAAATGCTCACATCCTTGAATCAAATATGGGTTATGGGGATGCGGTCAAGGATTGGTAGTCCTTAGAGAAAAATTCTTATCCCCGCTATCGAATGATCGAGGTCACTCTCTTCTCATACTTGGGTTTTTCTATACTAAACCCCCTTTCGGCTAAAGGTTTCCTCTTTATCTTGTCCAGATCACTATCATACCTCTTTAAGGCCTTATCACTCACAAAAAGAAACTCATCCTAAGGCTTAGGTGCATTAGATGGGTGGTCTCTAGCTATAAGTGGTGGTAAATGACTACTTTTCCTCATGCTAGGACTTGCAGAACCATTGCACTCATTACACACAAATCAAAATGGTAGCAACACTCAATCAACCTGCATGAAGTTCAAATTGCAACAATAATTAGCACATCAGTCCATAACGTTTAGAAACCCAAGAACATTGAATGCAAAACATAAAAGTTTGCTCGAGATGGCTTATGACTTTTGAAATCCAAGTCAATTAATATTTCAAGAAAACTTGGTGAAAAACCATTTTCAAAGTCTCAAAAACATGCAAAAGTTCAATTCAGTCCAAATTTAAGCAAACATGATTCCAATCATTCATCAACTCACATAAACATGTACAACCAGTCCCCAAATTGAATTTAACTAAAATGTCGATGAGTTTTCAACAAAAATCAAGACTTTTACAATTCGGATTTTGATAAAAAAACTCTTGAACTTTTTCCAAACTTAATTCACATTACATTGATCAATTTAAAGCCATATGATCATTCAAAATAAAAAAATCGGACTTGAAATTCATAATTTCTCAAAAACATTGGCTTTTTGCTAAAAAAATTGGGACTTTTCAAATCGATCAAAAATCATTAACAAATCGGCCCAAACACTTTAAATACTCTCACAAACAAAAGCCCTATGATTTTAGGAACAACTTTGACTCATTGAACATACATTGTGCCTGAATTAAGATCTCATTAGTTCATTGGTCTTCCTTGGACCATGGCTATTGTCTTATCATCAATCCCATGCCCGTTTGCATAAAATTCCTAAACTAAGATCTCAAGAGGACCACGTGTCATTATCGATATTGTAATCTCTATTCAATAATCCCCAATTCAGCTCCCTTATTATATTCAAAATTCTAGGCACATACTTTATTTCATTTTTTACATTGAAGCCCGTCTCCGGAATAATTTTTCTATTCTTGCTAATGTCACTCTTCATCCTAGCGAGAGCCTCAGTATTTATTAAATTATGTACTAAAAAGAAATCCTTGGAGTCTCCTCAACTTCTTCCTATCTCTGACTCATCACTATAAAGATGGAGAAGGTTCTCTTAGTGTTCTAACTCTAAGGTTTTTTATTGAATCCCCTGTTGGCCTAATAGGTGTAGGTGGAACTTTGGATTTTGTTTTGGGTATTTCCACTGAAGCTCCTTTCCTTTCTCCTCTCTTGAACTTCTACCCTTACCATTTCGACCATTTTTTAAATCAAAATCACAAGTTTGGATAAGAATTTAAACCTGTGGATCATATAAATAACGTTTTTTTTTTCAGAAATAATTCGGTATAATTCAAAACTTTATTTTAAGAGGAGAAATTTCATTTAGAAAGCTAGCGTAAAATTCATCGAAAATTTAGATAAAATCGGCATCAAAGTTATAACTCAATTATAAACTTAAAATCAGTTTTCTAAATCTTTCATAACATAACAAAGTTGTGTACTCAAATGTTCAAACCCATAGATGTTATTTATGTAACGCACATCAAAGGGGACAAACACCCCTCTCACTTTCACTAGATCACTCTTTTTGGTAAACTTTGCATTGGTATAAAATTCATAAATAATTTCACTCATTCCTTTAACGTTGTTCTCCCTATAGTCTTGAGTGAATTGCTCCAAATCTTTTTGCCTAATGAAGTTGTTTACTCTGTTGTCATACTTAGTCGTCAAATTAATTTCCTTTTCTCAAATGAATTCTCTACGCTCAATAACATCGTAAATATCCTTAGCCTCTCTAATAATGTAGTACTAAGACTTAAACGACCTAGGTTCCTCCTCATTGGGATCTCTTGAGGATGATGCCTCATAATCATTTACTCTCACTTCACTAACTTGACTTTCTTGCCTCCTTGTTCTTGGCTTTTTTTCCAATATTTCACACAATACCACAACTAAGAACACGGGTCTTCAAATCACCTAAAATCAATATTTTATATCACAAGGGTCATTCACATGACATATAATACAAAAGACGTATACTAGGTCTCCATAAGCCATATTGATGCTCAACATTCATACAACTTGAAATTCTTATCTAACAACCTCATATCCATGATTCATCCAATTTCATCAAAATTTCTCAAAACTTTTAAAACATAACTAATGAAATTATAAATTTACCACAATACAAGAGTACTTTCCGATGTAGATTGCTCCTCCAAGCCTCTATCAATCCAAGCCCTCTCACTTTGCTCACAAACTAAAACCCTAGTGCTTTCTCTAATCAAATCCCCTAATAAATGCCTTAGTTATCCTCTTTGTGCAAATCCACAATGTACTCTCTCTTTCACTCTCAATCACTAGGAACTCTATTTTCTCTATTAGAATTGATCAAACTTGGGTTCTAAAGGGATGTATGCTAGGTTGGTTGTGTGTGGAATAGGTGTCAAGTGTGCAAGATGTGGGTTAAATTGGGTTTAAAACCCATCTCTTAGACCCAGGCGCCGTCCCCTATAGCCCTACGATGCCGTGTGTTTACACACAAGATGTCGACCAGTATGTCTATATAAATTTGCAATTTTTCGTTGAATCCCTATTGGTGTTCTCTCGGCTGTGTATTACTACACAAAACGTCGTAGCCACGTGAAATACCATATATATATAAAAACTACATCAAAACTAAGCCTTGATTTTCCCATGTACTTGACGTTTACCACTTAAACTCCTTCACTCTTTTACACTCTTTACCGAGTTAGTCGAGTATTTTCCATTCCGATGACTCATCACCCAACAAATGGTCTTTCCTACACATTTAGCACAAATTTTCAAAAGTTATAAAACTAAAATATTTTGATTGTACTACTAAACTAACTAAATAAATAACTTGACTGAAATTAAAAAAAAACTTGAAATTTAAACCTTTGGGATGCCTCCCAGTAGCGCTTAGTTTAATGTCATTAGCCTGATGCCTTTTCGCTCGTTTAGTCCGAGTCTAAATCGAGATATTTCAATTGTAGGTCTGAGATAATGATATCTCTTTCATTCAGATGTACTTCTTTCCCTACAACAAAGACAATCTTCTTAGCATCATCTTCCTCCTCGATACTCAATGTGATAATTTTCTTCCTCGTATGCAAGATCGCATTGGCAGTGTTCAAGAATGGCTGCCTAAGTATCATAGACACATCATCATCCATATCATGTTCCATAATCTCAAAATCCATGATGAATGTGAATCTACCCACTTTCACATGCACATTCAAAACTGAATCGATTATTGGTACCAAGTTACTGTCAACTACTTGCAACTCCGTTATATTGGTACAATTGATATTGACTATGGCTCCCGTCTCACACAAGATATTTCTAAAATGGTGCCCATCAATGCTTAATGGTATGCATATATCTCCGGGATCTCTCATCTTGATTGGTTGAAGTCTCGGTGTGAACTTGAATTTTGGTTCTGGCTTCTTCGGAACAACCTTGATAATATTTCCTTTCGGTGCTTCTTCAGAAGGTCCTTCATCTTGTTATTTAATTAGCTCTCCATTATTTCTTCATTTTCTTATGATTTTTAAGGCATAGATCCTTTGTTGGTTGAATCCCTTAAGTTCATCTTGCCTCGCTTCCATTCCGTTCTTATGCATCACTTCATACTTCCTCATAGCCAAATTATTGACTCTTTCTAGCTTGTACATCACTTGCTCTTATCTTGGCTTATTATTTGACATAGTGCTTATTATGTGAATAGCACAAACATTCTCCTTGGGATTTGTAATAGTATTACTCAAAAACTATCATTCCTTCCCTGAGTTTAAAGTAATAGCCAGCTGACTAATTTGTCTCTCCAAGTTCTTGATGGATTGTGATTTCTCATCTCCCATCCTTTTCATAGTTTGCTTCACATTTTCCATCTCTTCTTATGCTTCTCATGACATTCTCTATTGCTCATGTCCATGGCGTGCAAAAATTTCTCAATTGACGTCAATGAAGTCATCTTTTCGCTTTGCCCTAGCTTCCCTTATTTGACTTGTTGATCAAAACCTGGAGGTAACTTTAGTGAATTATCGGAATTTCCATGAGAAGTTGGGTTGTTGTTGTATCCTTGATAAAACCTTTAAGGAGCCATTCCTGTCGGCCGAAAGTTTTTTCCATAGCTCTGGATGTTCATGAAGTTGATCTCCTCTAGCTCCATTCCTTGCTTCATGTCCATTAGATTAACCACCATGGCCTGGTGATTAATGGGTTATTATATAACCTGCACTTGTGGACTTTTTTGTCTGACTACTCAGGTTGGATAGTTGTGAAATAATTGCAGCTTGCAAATCAATACGCATGTTGGTTTCCTCACTGTGGAATGAGTATCAACTATAGAGTTTTGAGACATAAGATCTAGATGATCCAATGTTCCATCCTCATCTTTGGTTAGTAGAGAACCACCTGCTGCATCATCTGCTAGTGTTCTGGTGTTATGATTCATCCTATAGTAGAAAATTTAGAATTGTGCCCATTCAACGTATTCATGTCCTGGGCAACTCCTTGAATTTTTCTTAAGCCTTGCCAACTTCCTGCTTGAATTGATTGATTTCCTGTTTCCTTTCACTGACATTCGCTAAGGGAAAGAACTTGTTTAGAAATCTTTCATTGATTTTCATCCTTGAGGTCATACTCCCTATGTTTAGTCCTTCGAATCGAGATTTGGCTTTTCCATCCAATGAGAATGGAAAAAGTCTCATCCTGATCACATCCTTTGTAACTCAGTAATGTGCATGGTGTCGCACTTCTCCTAGAAATTATCTACATGGGCAATTGGATCTTTATTTTTAACCAGATGAATAGGCTATGATGCACCATATTATTTAGAGATGGTCTCAGTTTGAACTCGATGGTGTTAGCTATAGGCCTCATAACTCCATTGTAAGCCTTTTGAACTTCTGGCTTGAAGTAGTCACGAAGGCATCTCTGTCCCCGCACTCTCTCTTGCACTACCAGATCACCTTCTGGTTGGTTATTCCCCTGACTCTGTTGTTGGTTTTGTGCATGATCCTCCGCCATCTTGAGTCTTTTATTTTTCTTTCTTTTGTTGGTACTGATAATCTCAAGGTCGTAATGTTGGGGCATATGCCCTAGGTCAATCTATAAACATTGTTTATCTTATAATTTTAGTTAATAAAATAGAGGTTTTCATTTGTTGTTTTATTATAAGTGATTGAATGTTTACCTTATAATAAGATTCCTGAATATTTGTTGAAATATCCTAAATGTCTTTAGTTGGTCATTATATTGGGAACTATAATGAGTTAAAACTAGTGTGAATCTTGATTGATTGTCACATGATGATCATGTGTATAAGGATACGAATCGAGATCATAAGTACTTTTTAGGGAACGAAGTATTGGAATGACCCGCTATGAGAACACCACATGAATTAAGTCATAAGTCTTACTCATGACAGCTATATAATTTAGTCTTTCGACTTGAGATTACCATAGACTTCAATATTATGAGAATGATAATTTGACATGATCAAACGTTGTCTTTAACCGGACGATTATAAAGATTGTGATTGGTTACCATATGAATAATATGTGAAGGTGTGTAGTCAAGATAAAATTTGTTCTTCTCGAGTAGAGAGAGATAGCAGTGGATCCCTCAATATGTTAGACTGTTAAATGACCAAGTCCAAATAAATTGATATGATCAAAGTCATTTGGATGTTTTCAGTCTACCTAAAGATCGAGACTAGTAGAATTGAACATTAAGGGTGACTTTCCATGCCTTATGTTTAATCAAAGGATATCGCATGAAAAAAGGATATGATATATCTTATTCATTAGGTTGTATCAATTTTGATATTCATGCTACTTGGGTAGTCACAACGCCTTACTAGAGACCACTTATAACTTGTGTACCAAAATGATTTTGGTTCACTGTCAACGTTGCATGAACATATTGGGTTGCACATAAAGAATGGCTTTGCACAATTTAAATTGGTCCGAATTAATTAATTTTATATGATAAAACATATGACATAAAAGCCCTTACAATTCGTTATATGATAACTTATTAATAGGGGTGTATATTTAACTTGCTTGAATTGCCTAAATACAATAGTTGTATAATGAATATATTTTTTAAGTAAGTTTATCTACACATATAAATAGAGGTTTAACCTTAAAAATGAAAAAAAACTTTTGTTTTTACTATTTTTGAGTTCCCTGGATTTGGGGAAAGAAAGAAAAATGTTTTCAATCTCTCTTGAGGCTAACATTCCAAGTTATGGTCACTATTCGTGTGTGAATTTCTGATAGAGGATGTGAGCTTGAACTTCTAGGAGATCGAACAATCAAAGAAGAAAAACACGGATTAAGGTATGATTTACTTAATGGAACTTATTTTCGACTCTATTGGGGTTTTTCAAAAAAAAATTTAAAATTTTTCGCTGCATATGAACCCTAAAACCCAACACGTAAGGCACTAAGTCATTCCCTCCTTTGCTACGCATGGACTAATTCTCCCTAAAAAGAAAACACAAAAGATCAAGTGTTGATCGTTAAACTTGAAACTCAAACCTTTTATTTTATTTTTTTTATAAACTTGAAAGTAAATCACTTAAAATAAAAACTTAAATTTTTTTCAAACTAAGTTAAAGTGGCTACCTATCCCTGGCAACGGCACCAAAAACTTAATGCGGCCCATAAGTATAACGGATTGATTGTAGTAATAGTGTGACTAACTTGCGTTGATTACATATATCGTCCTCAAGGAAAGGTGTATTGCACTCAGTATTACTTAGTCAGAATTACTCTATTGCTAAGGAAATCCTTTTTAATTTGGTTTTTAAACTAAACTAATGTGATTTCAAAAAAAAAACTAAACTAATTTAATCTAACAAAGAAATGTAAATACTTTTAAACTCTTATATTAAGAAGTTCTAATTTCACAACTTCACCTAAGTAATGAATAACTATGCTTTTCAACTCACTTCCTTCATCTTCATTATGTATGTGCAATGCCTAATTAGAATAAATAAATTTCCTTCAAATCCACTTTAACCCACTTTCGTGACGGAAAAGATTCTAATGTGCAAACTAGAAATCCAACAATCGTTGTGAATAACGTAACCTTCACATTGCTTTAAGTTCCAAATCTTTAGATTCATAACCAATTAAGTTTACTATCTGTGCCTCCCTAATCAATAACTACCTATCGATGTTATATATTTTACGGTGTTCCATCCATATTTGACTTAAAAGCTTCAATGGCTATGATAACTTCTAAAACCTAATATTAACAAACACATAATCATGATGTTCATAGAATTATGCTCAAAATCAATAAAAATTCTAACCATTGCAATATTTAACATTATAATCTACTCAAACTACTTTTGCATAGCATTCATACCATGGGATCTATTGATCCCTAAGATTAAGGAACTACTCACGCATCATTGAAATAAACATGTACATAATGGTATTCATTGCAATTAAAGATTAAACGAATAACTTCAATTAAATCAATAAAAATAATACAAAATCACCACATATAGGTCCTCAATGTCTTCCTTCCACAATCTTTTTAATACCCAAGAATAAAGTAAAACTAGGTTAATTGGTTGTAATTTATGCTAATTGGTGGTATTGGGTTAGCTTACCACGTTCTAATTCCTATTTATACTTAAAAGACACTTTAGAAAATAATTAGAAACCCTAGTTGACAATTCTATACAAAATAGAACTCTAACTTTCTATTTTCTTTCTTCTCGGTGTTGTCCTTTAATGATCCGATGTTGTTTGTACAATGCGACGGTGTCGTGACAGCTTCAACCACTTTGTGTGCTTTTCTCCCATTCAGTACACTCAGCGCCCTACACTGACATCCCCGATGCTGTCCCTTGTAACCCACGGTGTCACCATTGCACCGGCTATCTCGACCTCCTTTTCTTCCTTTATTGGTCCTTCATGCTATGCCCACACTGTCTAGCCTCCTACCCATGGTGTCAACCGTCTTAGCCATGACGTCAACCTTACTTTTGTGCCTTTTTGCCTCGTTTCTTCACGAACTCCCTCGTTTATCTCCTTTATGCCTTGTATACCTGAAAATACATAAATACCATCAATTAGAGCTCATTCCGGGATATTTATACTAAGCATACTACTAAATTAGTCCTATATATAAGTATAAATAATCACTTATTAACAACGCAGATGGTTGGAGTTCCTGAAAGACTATGACTTTTCTCTAGAGTACCACTAAGAAAAAGCTAACACTATTGTAGACGTACTAAGTAGGATACCTACTGGAGATGGCGAGGTTGTTAGATGTCATATGACGCATGAGTACGGATTACTCGAGGTAGGGACGTTTATGAGTCAGTTAGATACTCCTACTTAAACTTAGGTGATGATTTGTGCATAAATGAGATTACAAATAGTGTCGAGGGTCGAGGGTCTATATATTTTATACCCTAGGTTCAGGGAGTTAGCCCAGAGTGGTGATTACGTGGACTGGACATAAACGATGGATCAGTGTCTGAGATTCAAAGGCAGATTATGGATTTCGTTAGAGGTAGAGTTGAGAGATGAGATTCTTCAAGATTCATATCATTCCCAATTCACCATTCTTCCAGGCAAGACCAAGATGTATTATGATATGAGGAGGTGTTTCTGGTGGCTTGGGATGAACGTGGACATATATGAGTTCATTAGGAATTATGGGATTTGCCAGCAAGTGAAGGCTGAGCATTATAACCTAGAGGGTTACTACAGCTGCTTCGCGTTCCACGATGGAAGTGAGAAGAAATAGCCATAGACTTCGTTACGGGATTGCCTAGGACTGCCAGACAACACGATTCTATTTGGGTGATTGTGGATAGATTGACGAAATCTACCCATTCCTTTCCAGTTGCAGATCATTACACATTTGACCAGTTGAGTGTATTATTTGAGTGAGATATATCAGGCTACATAGGGCACCTTTGACTATTATGTCATTCATAGATGCTATGTATATGTATAGGATGTGGCGGAGTATGCAGGAGTAGTATGGTATGCGCCTACAGTTCAACACAGCTTTTCACCCTCAAACTGATGGGCAATTTGAGAGGTTGATTCAGGTTCTCGAGGATATGCTATAGGCTTGTGTATTGAAGTTTGGCGGATCTTAAGAGGAGTATCTACCATTATGTAAGTATGCATATGAGAATAGTTATCAGGCTAACATTGAGGTGGTGCCATTTGAGGCTTTATATGGCAGACCGTGTTGCTCACCATCGTGTTAGGCTGAGCCAAAGGATCGGGAGCTAGTGGGGCTTGAGATTATTATTGATCACACGGAGAAGGTATGACAAAATCATCAGAGGCTTAAAAAGGCCCAAAGCAGGCAAAAGAAGTATGTAGACACATATCGCAGTGACCTCACGTACACCGATGGAACCTTTGTGTATTTAAAAGTTTCACCTTGAAAAGGTCTTTACAGGTTTGGGTTAAAAGAAAGTTAGCAACAAGATTCATTGGGCCTTTCAAGATCAAGAGAGGGGTCAGGAAAGTGGTGTATGAGCTTGAGTTACCTCCATAGATGTTAGGAATTCATTCAGTCTTTAATATCTCTATGCTTCGACTAGCTTAGTCAAAGGCAGACATACGATCGACGATTGACTTGAGTCAGATTAATTTGAGAGAGGGTATTACTTATGAAGAGCAAAAAGTTCAGATCTTAAACCAAAAGGTAAATCAGTTAAGAAACAAGTCTATCTCGAAGGTCTCAGTCAAGTGGCAGTTCCATGGTAACTCGAAACTCACTTGGGAACGGGAAAACTATATGCGAGATAGGTTTCCGTACCTTTTCGAGTTAGATATAGGTTTAACTTAAATTTTAATTTTGATGATGAAATTTTCATTAGTCGGGAAGATTTGTCGTAGCTCAAATTCCTAATCTTAGTTTATTTCCTAATCAAGATAGTCGACTTGTATCGTGAGACCCACATCGAGATACGTGCACTAACTGAGGCATATGGTCGAGGTATATTTTAGTTTTGTTGTGGGGTATTCCTAGTGTATTGTATATGCGTAGACTACTAAGTCATATCTTGTCGTTTATAGACATCGAGACGTGAGCAAGGATGCACCTCGATATGCGTGCTAACGTGGGACCCAGGTGGAGAGTGATGTGGTAAGTCTTAATTTAAGTTAGTGTGACTTAAATAGCTAATTTGATGTGGCTATAATTGAATTGATATTAATTTAAGTTAGAAAAATAAAACAATAGCCATTGATGTTCCTCGACATACGTGTAGATACCATCACTAGATAAATTGAGTTAAGTTTAGTGTTAGTAGAGTTGAGTTAGTGGATAGATATTGGGTTGTAGAATACATTTTAAACCATAAGATTTATCTAGAAATGGATGTAAACGTAGAGATTAATGGTTTAAATTCACCTCATCCATATATATAAAGGAATGAATGAGATTAGATGCAAATCATTTGCATTTGAAACCAAAAGAGGAGAGAAAGATCTGGAGAGGGAGATCAGTAGGTTGTCAGGAAATTCTGGTGGACTTGAAGGTGGAGATCAAGGATTATAAGGATCTATAACTAGGTAAGTTAGTTTACACCTTTAATATATGCAATTCAAACAAAAATTGTAAGTTTTGGTTCAGTTATGATTTTTGAGCAATTTTAGTAGGCAAATGACTTTGTTTTTAAAATCTAATTCCATATTTGAATTCCTTATGAAACTTTACTAACTATACTATAAAGAAGTTCTTATTTGGATTTATTTTAATAAAGTTATGAATTTCTGAAGTTGTATGACCAAATTTGAGATTTTGCATATTGTCTTATGAACCAGCCTTTATAATTTGGTAATAACTTCCTTATTTTAAATCGAAATGGACCCATTCTGGTGGCATTTGAAAGCTAACTCAAAGGAAAACAACTATCGCTTGCTAAAATAGTTTGAAATTTAAATGTTTTCATGTCTTAAAATCCTCTGCAACTTTGATAATGAATCTGAAATTTTTTGGTTCACATTTTTGCTAATGTCATGTTATTTTGAGCATAACTCCCTCATTGCTTATTAAATTGCACTCATCTTTTAGCATAATGTTTTAGGAAATGTAAGTAAGCTTCAGTAACAAAATCATGAGGTTTGATGCTATATTTGAGGAGAAATGAGTTTTTCAAAGTTGTGGGTCGAAACCCAAAACATTTTTGAGCCGTTGTGGTAAAATTTTCATATCTCCTTCGATTCTTATCAAAATTGTGCAAACCTTATAGTTTGGGAAAGCTAAGACATAGCTTTAAAAACTTCTCTTTAAGCTACAATACATAATTTCAACGTTTTGGTAATCGAAATCACCATACAAGTTGTTGTACCAAAACTATCTTTTTTTAATAAAGTAGATTTGGACATAAACAACTTATTAATGGGCTAATATGAAAAATTAGAATTTACAACCACTTAAACCAACTCTAATAACTTGTACAAGTCCTAAAGCACTCTAATTAAGCTCGGGAACTTAGAGGAGGGTCTCGAGAGTTTGGGTATGTGTTTTGGAGTGTCGGGAGGCTGGTTAAGCTAAGAAGTTTGCGTGACTTGTAAGTAAACTAATTGAGATATTTCACTCCATTTCATTTCCTATTTGTGCATTATTTATAGTCATTTGGACTAATATACCTATCGTACTCTTAATGCCATGACTTTGTTGTCCTATTAAATATCTCGAGTTTGTTTTCACTGCATTATTGGTGTTTGAATGGGTTTCATTGATTCAAAATCATTTGCTATGTCTTTATTGGTTGTTAAGGAATTTAATCAAGTGAAATAACAAGCTACTAGGTAGATGGTTTGTGGTATTGTGAATCTATTTCCTTTGTGCTTTAGTTAAGCATTTCCATTTTTGAATCCTAAATCGAGTTAATTCTTGATTTATGAAAGTAGTTCTTATATCTAGGACCATTATATGAGAGATAGCGGCACAAGAGTTCACTAGATTCTGGGGTTGTCATCATCTGACCACTAACTTGTGCAGCACCAATGTATAAGACCCGGGGTGGTCATGTAAATATATGTGTGAGGGGGCATTTGTGAGGATATTTAGTGATTTGTGAGAATAATTACGCCCTAAATAGTAGAATAAGGCTTATGTGATGTAACTTACGGTCGACTGGCCCTAGATTATTACTTCTTAGCCAAGTATCAGTCTCATATTGCTTAACTGAAATATCTTAAAGCTTGATCCTCTTTCTATTTTAATAGCTATTTGTTGTGCTTTCAGATACTTGTTGTATATTTACAAATGTGGATAAATGTCTCTTAGTGTGACTTTTTACATTATTATACTCTCCCTTTTATTATGACGGTGGGTGCAGATCCATCGAATAACAGACTAGGCAAGGAGAAGATCAGTGACTACCTCCGAGCCACTAGAGTGCTGCTACCTCTGACTTTGTAGGTTTTGTGATTTTGTTATATGAATTATATATGTCTTTTATATACTTTTGGGGTTGTATATTTGGGTTGAGAGACAGTTTCCCAACTAGACACAACAACAACAACAACAACAACAACAACAACAACAACAACAACAACAACAACATCGATAACAACAACATAGTCTCAGTCCCAAATTAATTGGGGTCGGCTACATTGATCAAACTTCTCCATTGTGCTCGATTAAGTGCAATTGATGGTGAGGCGATGTGGAACACATCCTTGCTCATTTTTCACTACACTCGGACTCTGTTGCAGCGCGTAGCTAGGTGGGAACGCCCCAACATTTATATGTGTTTGATCCATTTCATGAAAAGTGACAATAAATTTACGCTAGCTGTCAACCTATCGCAGCCCTCCTCCATTTTTCAAGAATGGAAAATGAGCTTGGGGCTTCCCTCCATCGCTTTTCGTATGTGGAAAATGGGTTTGGGACCTCCCTTACTGAAAAATAGGCGTTAGAGTCCTCTTCCTTTATACAGACTTAGGACCGGCTATGTAGCGCACATAAAGTTCAACATAAATGGAGTTAGTTTCCCAGCTAGACACATATTTGATATATTGATATCGTCATTTTGTTATTTATTGTTTCTTGGTTTTCAAATATTAAGAATTTGTATCAATAGATTCCGCTAAATAATATTAAAGTTTCTAAAATTTTAATTAACTCTAAATTACTATAATATGAGAATAGTGAAATGCTTATCTAAATGTAACTAATGAGGAGAAAAGTTTGGAAAGGCTGACTAATATGTTTGTAGTCCTACGTGGTCGAGATTAGGGTTAATGACGAGATTAGGCTGGGTGGTGGCCTAGTTTAAAGAAGGGGTCATGACAGTCACAAACGAGCATTTCTTCATGGCAGCATAAAATTTCTCCATGCGCAAAATAGTGAGAACACCTCGCAAATGCTCGAGTTGTTCATCCTGGTTAGCACTATAAATCATAATTTAATCGAAATACACAATGACACATTTTTCTATCAAAGGCCTCAAACTCTTATTCATGACTCTCATTAAAGTGCAAGACGCATTGGACAACCCGAATAGCATAACTAGCCACTCATATAATTCCTCATGGGTTTTAAAAGTAGTTTTGCACTCATCCCCAATCTTAACATGAATGTGGTGTACCCATTTTTTAAGTCTAGTTTTGTAAGCACTTTTGCTCCACTCAATTGATCAAGCAAGTCATCTAGGCGGGGAATAGGAAAAAGATACTTGATTGTAATTGTGTTGACTGCTCTGCTATTAACACATATCCGCTAAGAGCTATCATTTTAAGGAGTTAAGAGGGTTGGAACTACATGCGGGCTTAGGCTTTCACGAAAAAAACCCTTTAACAGTAACTCCCCAACTTGTTATTGCAATTCTTCATGTTCAGTAGCACTCATTCGGTAATGTGGCCTGTTTAGAAGAGTCATACCAGGCTCAAGGTTAATCTGATGTTGGATGTTTCATAATGGAGGCAATCCATCGGGCAAGTCATCAAGAAAGTCATCAGAAAATTCAGCCACTATAGGCACTACTGCCTCTGGGATCACGACATCATTACCCACTTACTTTCCAACTGGAACATAAACTACCTTCGAATCACGTAACTCTACTTCAAATCTTGTCAGTGTCAATAAGCTGCTACTCTCTTTCGTCAACCTATCCTCATTAAAACGCTTCGTAGGCTCAAGATCAATCTGCACCCCTTTAAACATTTGACATGTGTCGAGCGTGTACAATAAGTTTCTTGTATATCCTTATTATTTGTAGTATTGATAAGTGGGATCATCTCCCCAGGGATTTAGCAAACTTCTTTAGGAAAAAGTCTTTCAATAGTTTTTATTTTTTTACTTTAATTTATATAACTTAATTAAAACTGGAATTAAATATCACTAATTCAAACTATAAAACTATAATAATTAACAAAACGAATTAAACTAACTTAATTAACACAATTCAAATTCAATAATATTCAAATAAGTTCATTTCAACAATAAAGAAACATCTAAACAAACATCTAGAACAATGAAACAATAATCCATTTTTGCATCCAAACATATTACTTAAATTATAGTCATAAGCACACTTTAATCTCTTTATAAAGTATTCTAGATCATTAAACTCTAGTCATAAGTAAGTAGATAGTCTTATCAAGCTATCTGTTCTCCTTATATCAATGGAAAATTCATGCTCTAATTTTATTGAATTAACCTTTTGAAAACTCAATGAAAGTTACTGTAGGCAATAAAACCACATTACGTTCTATGAAAACTTTGAGCTACTAAATCTAATACATTTGGAAAGCTATTTCAATATTAAACATAAATCTCAATCCACCTAGGACATCTAAACGGTAATAGAATTTTTAAACAATCCTCGTTACTACTTTAAACTAGATATTGAATTTAAATATCACAATACACATTCTAGACTATGCATGTGATACAAATAACTATGATTATAATCCGCAAATAATAATCTACTAAATCAATGACTTAAATAATATGATTGGTTTAAAGCATTAAGTACAAAATTATCTTATTATGACTACATCACAAAATGAATCAAATTCAAGTTCAGACTTTGTTTAGATTAATAAACTACTCACTCATCATCATAATAAACATCACAATAAAGTAAATAAAAAACATAGATAAATACCTCTAAATAAATTATTTGAATTTTCAAATCGTCTCCAAAAACAATTAACATTAAATATAAAAACTAAAACAATAAGTTGTAGCTCAAAGAGTAATGAAATATTGATCTAAGTACTCAAGAGCAATTGATTTCGTAGCCCTAGGTTCATATATATATTATTCTAGGTAGTACATATCCTAAACTAACTCAAACGTCTCGTGGTTATCTAAAATTCTTGAAATCAGACCCAACGATTCTTGACTGATTCTACTTATATCTTAAATTGCTGGTTAAGTCCTCGAAAAACTGCCTCCTTGCTCTACTGATTTGTCTGGCAATTCATATACAAATCCTAAATTGATGCCAAATTGCCAGCAGTAATTTCTAGTTGATCCTTGATTTGCTGATGATTCATTATGTATTTTTTCCACTCGATCAAATCCTTCATTTTCTTCTCTTTCTTATCCAATTCTTCATATATTCCAATTATTACCTGAAATAATAAAAATAAGAGAAAACCCAGTGTAATATAGCTTTTTACATTTAAAATTACCATAATATATACTATAAAACATTGTTTAATCATTGACTTGTCAACATTATAGTGTACTTATTGGTCTTCCCATTATGCGTAACTCATCCATAAAATTGCCATGGATGCCCCAACAACAAGTGATACGTATCCATAGCAACAACATCACACCGAACGAAATCTTTATACTTGACACCAATAGAGAGTCACCAAAGCGTGTTTCCAAACCGTAACTTCACCATTTTTTTTAGCCAGAACATATTGTAAGGGTTGGGATGCTTCTCAGTTGCAAGCCCAAATTTCTAAACCGTTTCAACATAGATGATGTTCTCACGGCTACCAGCGTCAATCATGAATTTGCAAACTTTGTCCAAGATGGTGCACTTGGACTGAAAGATGTAGTTCCGCAACCATTCATCATTAATATCTACTTTCAGGGTCATGCAATTACTCCTCACAACTAATGCAATACCGACATCTCCAATCACGATTTCCTCCTCCATATTGTCAACAGACGTGTTGTAAACTAGTTCTGCAATGACATATGTTAATTTCGCTTCTTCTTTTTCCTCCTTGTTGTCATGACTTTCTTCCCCTTGCACTTCGATCTTTAGTGGACAATCTCACCACAAACAAAGGACTTGATTTTACTTGTGCCACTAGCAGCGGGATTGTTTGGGATGGTTCCCCTACCAGTATTAGCCCTTTCTGTATGTGTTGGTCCACCAAAAACATTAACAAGCACAAGCCTAACACCACATCGTAACTGGTGCTCCACTTGCTTTGCTTTTTGGCACACTGTAGCCAATGAAGATGGGTAAAAAATATTGATGGTGTCTTGAGTCTTTCAATTTAATCCACCAATATATTTCATTACAATTGGTCATGAGACTCCTGGAGGTCGTTTCTAGCAACCAATTGATAAAACTCCTTAGTGTGTTCATTAACTAATTTCGCCCCTTGTCTTAGATTATGTATCTCTTAGACATCAATGGTTGAAAATCGTAGGGTAATTATTCAGCCTACATATGTTTCTTCAACTTCTTCTCCAAGGTAACTTCCCCTTTCCCATTCTGTTCCGTGTTAATTTTAGTTCCTACCACCAAGCCATGGCCAAATCACGAAATCTGGTCACCACCAATTGTACATGATGTTTCTCAAGCACATCTTTAAACTCCAAGATTTCCTCAACTATTACCAGCCGATCCAGGAATTCTTCAGGCAATAGTGTGCCATGGAATTTTAGAATCTCTATTTTCATCCCATCCTTCCACTGCCTACGATCATAATCAACTATGTGTGGTCTATGACGCCTTTATGGAGCCTTAAAGTATTCATCCTCCCCATCAGAATAAGAATTTCCTTCTGTCTCCTCTTCGACAGGAGGTTCTATTTGACGATTTGGAATAAGGTTCCTGGTCGAAGCCCTAACAACAACTCTCCCATTCCTACAACCACTTGATCTAGCGCTGCTTGCATACATTGTTGCGTATCAAACAATTGTGTGAATCGTTGCTCGTTCCAGGCATGGTTGTCCTTTTCATAGATATCTTTAACCAGTTGTTAATTCTTTTTCGGTAGCATGATTATTCTCCAAATCACGCGCTACGAAGGGTCTGATACTAATTAACACAGCGAGGATCTTCAAAATCGAATGTTCGAAATCCACGAACAAGCGATCTAAGGCACAAACTTAACAACAGTTCAAAATTTATTAAATTTATCAAAAGCAACGAATTACAACAAAAAAGGTGATATATATATATATAACCTTAATTTTTCCAAAATAGTAAAAGTTTAAAATGTCATAAACCATAAAGTAGACTAAATAAGAAACCCATGCCATAAATGGTGTCAAAAATAGAAACTCCTACAAAAATTTATAACCAAATTAAAACCTTCTAAAATAGTAAATTCTCAATTTTGGAGGCTTAAACGAAGGAATTTGGCCAAAAAACGTCGTTCCCATAGCAAAGTAGTGTGTATTGATCACCACATTGTTTCCAATAAACTTATTTTCTCGCACTTCCAAAACTCCTTGTTCGGACTTCCAAAAGTCAACAAAAATCAATTCCGGCCAAAACGTTTCCAAGAAAGTGTTTGCCACTTCTTAGAATGAATCAGTTCTACAATATGTGACACATTTTTGAAGCTTTTTTTGTTCCACAATATGTGTCACATTAAGAGATTAAGTAAGCATTAAATGCTTTATTTTCGATTCTAACCTCATTTTATTTAATTAGTGACAACATTAGTCACATCTTTTTACACGCAACACCCATAATGAAAATGAAATTGTTTATACAATGGTAAATTAGTTTTATGAAATCTTAATGGCGAATCAATCATCACCTTAATTCTTGTGCATAAGCCAAAATGGGTCGCATATTATTGAACGAATGGATGAATAAGTAGCCTCTAATTAGTTGAGGTATATTCATAAAAAAAGTTAGTTAAGGCATCTAATGCTACTTCCCTTAATTGGCATGTTAAACTTCGCAACATACCACCTGTTAGCCTCTCAATAGCATGACATGAGTAAGCTGGGTTGGGCAGCGGGAAAACCTTGCAATATTCTAGTTTTGGTGGACTCGGAAGGTTCCATGGATCGTTGGTTGGGTCTTATTCGCTGGACAATGCATATAAGGGTGTCACACGCGCATGCTGCCAACGCGCGTAGAGTAGAGGCATGCATGCTTGTGTTCGCCTAACGTGTGTACGCGTGGTGATGGATAACACACGATACGATGAGGTGTACTCGCACGCATACGAAGGCATTGACGGGAGTTAAAGACACGCATGCGGGAGTAGCGCGTGGAGACTTGCGTACTCGCATACGCGCGCATACATATGGGTAAATCGAATGCGACACGGGCAAGGTATTGCCTTGGCACGGGCAGGGTCATGCCTTGGCACGGGTAAGGCAAGACCTTGGCATGAGCAAGGTTTGACAAAACTTGACTTGGATGTTGACCAAGTCAAAGTATGATTGGTCTCACTTTTGGATATTTCCTATTGGAGTTCCAAGAACGGCTTAACATCTATTATAAGGAGGGGGACCTCTCCTAAGGGTGGCATGGGCATGAAGGCAAGGGAGACCCTAGAGTATGCCTTGGGCAAGCATGCCAAAGCAAGGCCCAAGGACCATGGTGTAGCAACCCCGAGCCGGTGGGACTCGAATTTGATCGAGCCCTGCTAGCACCCAAGGGTGACTTAGCTTAACTAGGCACCACCAAGCAGACACTGTCCCTAAGCAAAGCATGGACCAAGTCACCTTAGGCTCGGATGGACCAAGTCTAAGGTAGTTCTAGGCGATTATTTAACTATTTTGGTCATGGCCCCTAGCATGACCAAGGCACGTTCAAGCAAGTCCCTGGCATGTGGAGAATGTGCTCATTAACCAGGTGGTTGAGGCGGTTATGGAACCAGGTGGCAGCAAGGGAATGTGGCAGTTGAGTAACTGCCTTGACACTACATGGAGTGGGGTTTTGCTTAGTCTCTAAATCAATGTACATGTGTCCTTGTTAGTAATGTAACTACTTGTGGCTGATCTATAAAGCCTAGAGCACCATGCTTGGGGAAGCATAGAGCGTTTAGTTGTATTTCCATTATGAGCTAAGTAATACATTCCCTTTGTGCCATTCTTTGTTGTTCATTCACTTTGAGTATTGGTAGTGCTGAACTAAGATGACCCTTAGGCACCACGAATAGGCATTAAGTGAGAAAAATTTTCTTTGGGGTAAACCTCTTAATAGTGTCCTCGTGACACCTCCTATCATGTAGGCTCATCCCCCATCCATGCATACACACTAGCCCCACGCTGCAGCCCCACCCCATCCGATCGCTCACATATATATGATTAATTTCTCAGTCATTTGTATAGTAAATGAATTTGGAAAACTATGTTTATTCCTCACTTCCATGCGAGAGATTATACAAAATAACTTCGTCCAAGTTAAACAATTAATCATTAACAGCAACCCACTCGAAAAAGGGCTCAAGTTAGGCTCGTTTCTCACATCATGATAACCATATTTGCCACCATATATATATATATATACACACGTACATATATATGCTTTTAAAAAAAGCTGTGTGTATAAAAGGCACATATATATATATATATAAGAATATTCTACAATGGAGCTCAAATATATACTAATGCCATGAAACCCTCTCAAAATGTGTTGCGCATTAAATGATTTGTGCATTTATGACGCCTCGATTAATGTATTGGATTAGAATCCAATGGTTGTAAATAGCATGACATGGATATATATTTGATTCCCATGGTAGTAGTACCATATATATATATATATATATATATATATATATATATATATATATATATATATATATTGTATTCGTGCTTCAATTTGGAGTTAGAGACCCAAATTGATTAAGGGCACCCGTCCCTGAGTCGTAGTGATTCTGCCCAACGTACGTATCCCTACCACTATATACTTCTATATACGTACCCTGACTTGTCCAAGTTGGCAAGTGAAGTGCACGTGGTCTTTAGGGTTAGGAGCGTGTGCAGACTGTTGCTTGGACGTGCTGAATGTGCAGTGCAAGCATCAACCATGAGCACGCCTCAAGCTAGCCACTTTGGCAAAACGTATGGAGTGGAGGACCCTCACTAGCTATGTGTATACCTTTTTCGACTTTACCACTATATCAAAGCACAATATCAGCCAGAATTAATCATCATATATGACATATCTTACTAGCTACCTAGAATCATCATCTTCAATGTTCGAAGTTAATTAATTTAATAGTTCTTTTATTCTTTTTGAAAACGACATTTATATACTTTTATGAATTGTATAAATGGGTAAGCTAGGGTTGTTTCAGGTTCAACTCACAAACAGGAGATTTGACTAAATTAGTTAAGTATATCACTTGAGCTTTTATTCGGCCCAGTTCCAGATATGGTGGTCGACGAGAATAACATACCAACATACCGTGCTTCATCCGTAGTCCTCGTCATTAGCAATGACATAATGCATGAAGTGTGTACAGAAGGCAACGGTGACGATGACGACGATGACGACGATGGCGTCGATGTAGCCCCTGCTGCATAACGTTATATCAGTCTGAGATGAGCTGCATGTGGTATGCATAAATAATTTGCTACTTTTCAAGGTATATATGCATGGTTATTAGTGTAAGGATAGTGATGTGTGCCTTAAGTTATATACATAACATACTAGATGTTAGGGTTTCATCCCTTTTTTTTGTTTTATCATATCATATGTACGTAGTGTGAAACATGGGGTATAATAAAATTGTTGCAAAGAAATGCTTCCTTATATATTTAGCAATAAATTAATATCCTGATCTATTTATGTGTCATGTATATATCACATTTGCATTTTATCTATAGGAGCTAATATTGCAATTTTGTATGCTTAACATGCAAATTAAGTAATTTTTTTTTATAAAAAACTCATTTTCTTCAGTGCAACATGAGTCGAGCACCCAACCCTCAGGCAAGTGACGCCTCATCCATTTTATTAGAGATACTTTGGCCACAAGCAAGGGCTTCCAGACTATGCCCAATTAATCAATTAATTATTGTTGGAGATGTTGGGATAGTCTCACATCGACTACTTGGAAATAAACATAAGGCTTATAAGTGTGGAGTGGACACTCCATCTTGGCCTTGACATTTTTGAGTGAACCCTAATTTCACACTTGTAGCCTATACATAAAAATTAGTCACCACACTCTCCTCACCTAGGATTGGAACCTATATTATAAAATTGAACGATTATAATTAAAATTAATGAGCTTATTCGATCTGTTTTGTTAGTAAGACAGCTTGGAATATGTAGCTAGATCAAGGTGTCCATTAATATATTTATGACAACATTTATATATATGAATCACATTTTTGGTTAGTATTTCCAGATAGTAGCTAGTACTTCTCTTACACATTAATCGAAGAGTAACATCAAAGCCTTTCAATTTAATTAATTAAGTACTCTTGTAGTTGAAAAATTAATTAATTAAATTTTACTCAACTATGGTCTACAAAAAACTTTGAGGCCCGCTATGGGCACCCCACCAATTCATGGAGGCATCCATATTTTTTCTCATTTTCCCATCTAAAATGTAAATGTCTATTTTGCCCTTTCATATATACTCACTCAAACCCCACAAATCATTTCAATGCAAAACTGGGGCACCCCACCACCTTGGATCACAAGTGAAACCTAAAGCTACAATTGTGTTTGTCGAGCGTGTATCGATTCTTGAGTCTTGACATCATCTGACAGCGAAGTAACAATGTTTGACAACCATATGAAGCTTTGAAGGAACTATTTTTTGGATCAAAAACTGTGAAATTGATGATTTTGTTTGTCGACATAGGGTTTCTCACGGACGCGATTGATTCGGCCTCGCAGGACCGAGAGTTATGCAAACGTCTCGGTCAACATCCACCGAGAAAGGAATAAAAGTCTCGGTAATGAACAACCGAGAGAAATGCTACGTTCTCGGTTGTACATCACCGACATGACATAAACTATACACTTCGACTTACTCTCGTGACGTGGTGACCGAGACGACAATAAATGTCTCAGTCATGGACAACCGAGATTTATCTTACACTATCGGTTGTACAACATCGACATAACATAAACTATACACTAATGGTTGCTCTCGTGAAGTGGTGACCGAGATAACAATATAACTCTCGGCCATTCGTTGCCGAGACTGTGTAAACTATACTAGCCTGTCTGGCCGAGAACCACGAGTTCCCAAAAGTTTCCCCTCAGTCTCGGCCAAGCATGGCCGAGACTGCAAACAAAATCTCTGGCCTGTGTGGCCGAGAACCACGACTTTCCAATAAATGCACCATTGAATGCACCGCCATACAAACATAACAACTACTCTACCAAATGCAACATAATTAGACTATCAACGTACCTTCAAACGATCGATTTCACGACTTGAGTGTGTGAACGAAAAACTTGAACCGAGCCCTAATGTGGAGACGAAATCGACCAAAACTCGGAGCCTTCAAACTCGAAAAATGTCCTACAACAGCGGAGAGAGACGGAGATGAACAAAGACATCTGAGATTCGAGATTGCTAGCTGGTTCGTTGACGAGAAGTAGGGCAAGTCAAGCAAGAGGACGGTGGTGGGGTGGTGGGGTGCCTCTGTTTTGCACGAGGGGTATTTTCGGGATTTCGGGCCTAATTTTTGGGTGCCCTTGGTAATTTGATTTGTGCCCTCAATAAGAGGGTGCCTTCATGATTTGGTGGGGTGCCCTTAGCGGCCCTCAAAACTTTTGACAACAAAAACACAATTTTCTCCCAAACCCCATCTTTGTTCAGCCAACGACTGCAGCCGTCACCCAACCTCCTTAACAATGCCTTTTCTCTCGTCATATTGCGGACTCTACCATTGATGCTTTTGGTTTTTTGGTTTTGTTGTGTCTTAGTATCTCCCTTTCCCTCCCTCTATCTTTTGTTTCTTCTATGAAAGGTAGAGGTGGTTGTGGTGATGTTTAAGAGGTTGAGGTCATGAATAAAAAGAAGAGAAGATATATTTGGAGGTATGAGGTGGAAAAGGCTGTTGGTCTCGGGTAAGCAGTTGCGGATAGCGCGGAGGTGAATGAACAAAGAAATATGAGTAGCGTGACGCGGGAGCAGTTGATGGTCAACAATGGAGTTCAGTGCTCAATCGGGGCTTCCTTGTAGTAGTGTGTGAACGGTGTTTCCAAGCTAGTGTGATCATGAGCATACGATGGTTCATGTGCAGTGGTGTTCCGCAACGCGTGGTCATGGTGGTTCCATGGTAATGTTGTGGTGGTTTACTTCTCTGTTTTTCACCTCGAGGGTTTAGTTTGGTTTTAAGATTCAATTAATTTTTTGTTTGTTCTAGGTTTAATTTAGTTTATGTTTAATTTAGGTTTGTCTCCTTAGACGGATGTTCTACCAAATTGAGGTAGTTGTCCCCCATATGTGGGGGTAGTTGTCCCCTTTTGTGGGGTAGTTCTCTCTATTTTAATTATGGTATATAGTGTTGGAAAAATTAATTATTTTATTTAATTGTTTGTAACTTTAATGGAAATTATGTGAAAAGGTGTGTAATCAAGTCGATGGACATAACATACTAAAAGATGAGTCTATTCACTAAGAGACATGTCTTTCCTAATATACACATCAAAATTTATATATATATATATATATATATATATATATTACTAGATGGATCATTATCTGAAAGAATTACAATAGAGTTAGAAGGTTAAGAAAATGAGTCAAAATCAAGTTTCTTTTTCTTTTCATGGTTTTGAGTCAGAGAGTGTTGAATCATTCTATTGGTTCGTAGACTAATGATTTGAAATGTTAAAATCATTAGTATGATTGTTGTAGCTTGGGAGACTATCGTCATTAGACCATAAGCACTATAGTAGGACAAAATAGTCTTCAGGACATTGAGTATAACTCAAGCCTCGATCAATTGTATTTTCTTCTATTACGCATTAAGTTTTCAAAAATCCAACCAACAATCTAAAGACTATTGTTTTACGGGTTGACAGTTTTTGATCGACAGCGACATCGTTGTACTAAATAACGTTAACAGGTGTGTGTTTACATTTTGAAACATTAATCAACTTGCTATCTTATTTTGGGATTTACAAAGACAAGGTATGTTTGTTTATTTCATTATTTATATCGATTGGTGATGCAAATCATAGATTAATTGGGATATGCTTATAACTAGATGCGATGCGTGCGATGATTTAGTGTTGTTTTATTATTATGTAATCATGATGATCAAGATGAGGATTGACATGTAAATTTAGATTTTTGAATTTGATCAACTGTAAAGCAGTTATAAAAAAAAAATTGTAATTGAATGGGTATGATACCTTTTTCCAATTCGGTATATGGCTGCCAGTGTAAATGTGTACAATGATGGATCGATGCATGTGAAATCAAAATTTGAAAATTGGATTTTGTAAATAAAACTTGATTAGAGATGTTTTGGGATTATATGCGTACATGCATGGAGTGAGCAAAGAGATGGACGTATAACCATTAATTGGTGTATTATGTAGATCTCTAAGTGTACATTTATCAAATTCCAAAATTTTAAGTAACCCATGGCTACAGAGTATTGATACTAGGTGAATCGAGATTATCGAAGCAATAACCCGATTTGATTTTTGACAAGTGTCAAATATATCAAAATATATAATCCCGATGAGATTACAAATTACCACAAGAACTGCAGCAGTGGCAAGCACGAGGTCGATCCACGAAGACCAAGATTTTTAACTTAGGCTAATGAATAAGAAAGTAAATTGGGGGATTTGCAAAAGTGTTGTCAAGTGTGCACTAAAAACAAGGAATTAAACTACTTTATAAAGAAATCAATCAAAAAGAGTAACCTAAACCCTCGGTAGCACAAACTCCCTCAACCGACATAATCAACCCTATGGTCATCGATCTAGATAAATTATGCAATTCAAAGATAATTTATAGTAGCTATAGACTCGGTAACGTACGCGGGTCCTCGCACTTCCTAATCTCGTTAGTCAAGGTACGACAATGACTATTTCTCTAGCCAAACATATAACCCTATACTCAAGCGAATTGGGCTTAACATGATGAACACAATGGATTTTGTGATGGCACTACACCTAGACAATCGTATCACTAGTGCATCTGATTTAGCTTAGATCCTTAAGGTATTTGACTAGTTCCAAAAAGGTCGAATCAATTAGTATGATCAATTACCACTTGTGTGATCTTATTGCATAATGATGGATGCGTACGACTCACTAGCAATATAATCAAGGTTTAAACATAAATCTAACCCTAATTAATCAATCAATAACAAAGGGAATAAAACACCAATGAAAAGCAATTAAATTGAATTAAATTAGATCTCTTATAGGTTTGATGCCAAAAGAGTTGTTTGATCCACCTTCGATTTGGATTGATGAGATTAGCTGGACATGATGATGGAAAACCTCAAATATTTTACATTCTTTCATAAACAAAGGTTGGGAACAATGATTTCTTGAGTTTCTATTTATATTAAACCTAAAAATTTATTCCAAAATGAAGTTCCTAAAAATTCGGATGAAAAAAGTGGGTCATTAATTCTGGGCCACAGACGGGGCTGTGGGTGAGGCCGCGGCCTGATATGTGTTAAATAGGGGCCACAGCGCCATTATACAGCGAGAGCCACAGCCTGGATCACTGGTTTTTGGTAACAAACATGAAAAGGAGGTCGTGAAGCTTGAATTCCATGTCGGGCCTAGAAGTACGGCTTATGCCACGACCTAAAATTTTGATTTCTTCTCTCCCTTGATCACCATGACCGATTCTTCTAATATTCACGCCAATTCTTCATTTTGAGTCCTAACACCTGTAAATTACACAAATGAGAGATTGTTACCACTAAATAAAGATTTATGGTTCAAAATTACACAAAACATTGTATATTATGATGTTTAATTATACACTTATCAAACACCCCCAAACTTCGACTTTGCACGTCTTGAGCAAAGGAATGCATGACAACACACCCTACTACTAAACAAACAGACTGCTAATAACTTTATTAGCTAAATAACAACTAACCCACCATATACCCGATTCCAAGTTTAGTGAGGTTTCCTTTAGTTCCAACGCCACTGAATCAAATATCCCCTTCGAAGAGGTTCGAAGTTAAGATTTGTCTGGAACCAGAGTCCAAACATCAATATAAATCACACTTCAAAGAACTAGACTCAGTTAAGACAAAGATCGTCTATTACTTAAGATTTTTTTGGGTCTGTACACTTAAGCACGCAAGTTTACAATTTCTGAAAAGATTAGTGCTTGAACATTCAAGAGGGTACCATAAGCGAGAAATGCAACCACACTCTCCACTAATGTAGATTTAGCACAGGTAGAAGTCAATAGGTCTTTAAAGTAGGTTGTAATGGGGCCAGGTTAGTGTGCAAAGGAAATGATATAAGGAAAATGCGAATGATGGAAAAGATCAAATCAACCTCACTATAAGCACTGAGAGCTAACATACAGAAGGAGTTTACATGGATAAACATAATACTCTTAATTTGTATTCCTCCCTTTTCAACCACCGATTCTTCAATTTGGCTCATTCTTTTTGAATTCTTTGCCCCAAAATGATAAATCTTTCATTGAATTCAAAGCCTAATTCATTTTCTATTTTTTGTAAGGTGGTGGGAATTTATTTCACTCGAAAATACCCCCAAGCTTGGGTTTTGTACATTTCACTCCAAAACTTGCTCTTTCTCACTTTCGCTACGATTGAGTGAGCTTTCCAACTAAGTAAAAAGAAATAAGGCTAATGGCTAGGGGTTTAATAATAGGTAGTTAAAGAAATAAGGTTATATTCAGCTCAAATGGGCTAACTAGTGGTAAAATGATGGGTTGGCTTAAGGCTAAGGGTTTAAATCCAAAATGGCCTACTTCCTCGCTCCAAAAGTGTTTCAATCATGGGATTTCGCCTCGAGCGGGTTACATCCTCATTTTAGCACCCTAGAAATCTGACTTTTTCTACTTGCACAATTATGACCACCTACTCTTTTTGGAATTTAACACAAAGTCTCAACTTTATACTAGCTCCCTAAACATGCAATCTCAACAATGCTAAACAATGCTCTAGATTAAGTGTTTCTTCTAATTCCCAACAAAGTTCAAGTCTCATTAGTGGCTTAAGTAACTTATCTACAACCAAAAGCACTCAACAAGGATTCGGGCGACTCTAAACTCAACTAGATGGTCCTAACCATGAACTAAAGTATGCATGAACACACATGTAATCACAAAAAATACCATGGACATAAATAAGCTACTCTATAGCAAGTTATAACAAGATGATGCATGAACAAAAGTAATAAAAATAAATGAAAATGTGATAGAAAAGAGGAAAGAATAGGTGAAGATATACAACCATACCATACTAGTCAATCCCACGAAATACGTAACAAAAAAATGTAATTGTTACACCTGTGATCTTGTGCAACTCCTAACATACCAACAAAAAATGATTCTTAATACCTGAAAGCACTCACAAACTTATTCAAAAACCTTGTCCCCAAGATTTGGTATAAGCGGAAAGTGAGTAAGAACAACAAAGAGAAAGCGGGTGAAAGAGAAAATGGAATATAGATAGTGAAAATAAGAGTGAGTAGGTGACAAATAACATGCTCAAGTATTGCAAAGTATGAAGTTGAATCTGGCCTTGTAAATTACATCATAAGATAAGAAAAAGTCTCTCATGTCTCGGTGACTAAGGAAACAATAAAAAATCATCATAATAAGAGTAAGAACTTATAAGCAAATGAGTTAACTTAAATAATCCCCACCAAATCTTGCGAGCCTGAAATCTTTCAACTAAGGGTGAAATCAACAAGATGGCGAAATGAAGTCTAGGGTTTTAGGTCTACTCAAAGACCCACCACTATTGTGGCGACTTAAGTTGGTTTATGTCCCAACAAATTCTCAAAATACCTAAAATCCTAATAATATGTTAACTCCCTAAAAATGCCCAAATTATTCTAAGTGACATAATCTGAAATCAAACTTAGCGGAACTCGGGGTGCTCATGTGCCTCTGGTGCTCATCAAACATTCATAGCACCTGCAAAAATCCAAGAAACCAAGTAAGGGGTTTTATTGAACATAAAAAAATTAAAGACTAATCTAAAATTGAAATAAATGCTAGAAGTAAAAAAAGAAATAAAGCTGGGCTGTCTCCCAACAAGCGCCTTTCTTTCCAATCTTTGGCTAGACTTTGATGTTTGCATCCTAAGTCACGTTGTCCCACTCGGTCAGATCTCGAGTGGTTTTTATCCGCACATCTCTAAAGAGAGAGTGAGTAACCCTTAATTTTAAAGTCAACGATGAAAGAATATCTTCAACTTTTGGTACTTGGCGACCGTTCTGCGTCTCCAACCTAAGTTTGTCCTGTAATAGATAGTTAGAAACACGCATTACAAACAAGTAAGATTTATCAGTAAGAGGATTTATGGTACTAAAAATAGTAAGTTTTACGATCTCCCCATCAAACTCTATAGACAAAGTACCCTTGAAGACGTCGACTTTGGTTCGAGCTGTTTGAAGAAAAGGTCGACCTAGCAAAATTGGGGGTAAGCAATGAGAAGGTTCATCCCCCATATCTATCACATAAAAGTTTGCAGGAAAAATTAATTTCTAAACATTTATTAAGAAATCCTGTAAGACCCCAATTGGGTGTATAATCGACCTATCTACGAGATGGGCAACAACCTATGTGTCTTTCAATGGACTTTCATGCAAGGATTTTAACAAAGAGAGAGACATAAGATTAATAGACACACTCAAATCGCATGTGGAATTCTCAATAAAGTGTCACTTATCTTGCATGGAATAGCAAACATGCCAAGTTCTTGGCATTTTGGGGGTATATTTTTCCGAATCAAAATTGAGACGCCTTCCCCCAAACTTACCTTTTCTTTATTTGCAAGCTTGTCTTTTGTACTTCTTTGGGCTCTAAATCTCCCACCACTTTACGCTCCTCTTTAATCTCTAACTCCTTCACTTCGGGCTGGTGTTGAGGACCTTCCATCAATTTCTTAGTTTTTTCCAAGTGTTTGCACCTCTCTGGATAGTCTTTGTGGAAAAGGGGCCCTAATTTTTATCTAACATTGTCATCTCAATAACGAGGCCTCATCTTGCTCAGCTGGCCTTTGATGTTCACTTTTGTCAACCTTAGGCTCCTTCAACTCAGTCTCGCTCCACATTTATACAACATTTATATGTGCCATCGGGTTTGGAATTGATTGTGACGGTAACTTTCCTTGTTCTTCGATGTGCCCTAATCGTAAGGCAAGTTGCCATACTTGAACCTCGAGGTTTTTAATACTCGCGGCATGACTCGCGGTTGACTTGATTTTAAACTGGGCTAATTCTTAAGAGAGTCTATATTGACTAGCGACGAGTGTCCTCACCATCGTTTCTAAAGATCTTGAATTCTGAGTGGGTTGGGACTGTTGAGGAAGAGGTTATCCATTCGAAACATATTGGAGATAGTTCTGATTTTGTGGTCCATAACTCTGATAGGGGCTTTTGACGACGTGATTATAAGTATTTCTGAAATTTTTGCTGTATTAATTCCTCAGTGGTCCTTGGAATCTGCCGCCTATTGCATTTGCTTATTCATTTTCAAACAAGGTGGGACAAGAATCAGTGGGATGATTGTGGGCTAAGTAGAAGTCGCAACAAGCTTTAACTTGAGTTTTTTCGGAAGCAAGGAATCTCTCCATGAGATCAGTGAGTTTGTCAAGCTTGCTATTGGTTGGATTTGACCCTAATCCATCAAAAAGATTTCGTGAAGGTCCATCTTCCTCATCATCAATGTAATGATGTGATTGGCTTGCTATAGATTCATATAAATCAAACATTTATTGTGTTGTCTTATAGCTATAATCGCCTCCATAAACATTTTCAATCATGCATTTATCAGGGAGCGTAAGTCCCATATAGAAGAAACGAATAATGGAGAGATTAATTTGGCCATGTTGGGGGCATTGCATAAGTAAGCACTTATAACGACCCCAATAGTGGCCAAAGGATTCGCCTCGTCTCATTTTGATACTGTATATCTCCCTAGTGAGTTGGAAAGATCTAAATTCAGGGAAGAACTCTTTTAGGAATGTAGAAATCATATTGTTCCAATTTGTAATGGAATCAGGGGGAGATAGAAGAGCCAGTCTTGGGGTTCTTCCTTAAGGCAAAAAGGAAAAGCAAAAAGTTTGACTTCATTTTCTTTGACTCTTGGGGGAATCATGGTCCTACACTTGGAGTGGAAGTCTTCGATGAAGGTCATTACATCCTCAAAATCCAGTCCATGAAGACGGGGAGAAGGTTTATGAAATCGATGATTGATGAGCTGGGAATGTGATGCAGTATGATTGATGAGCTAGGAGATCCTGTATCTCATCATTCGCCATCCCAATGGTAATGCAATGATCAGTCTGAGGTTATGCCCAAGGTTGAGCTTGCAGCCTTTGTGGAGCGGGATCAACCACTCTTTGATTGAGTGGTTAGTATTGATGTACCGCAACCTTTTACAGTGCTACTGGTGCATGTGGCGCAACAGATGCTTCAAACTATTGGGGATGAACAACTTGGTGTTCCTCTTGCCCCGCAAATGGTGTATTTCCATCTAAAGGGATTACTCAAAGCTCAGTTGAACTCTTAAGGATTGTTTCCTCTGCCTTGTTTCTTTCAAGTTTTGACGGCAAGTCTTTTCAATCTCCGGATCAAAAGGGAGTAGAGATCTGGTGGACTTCGATCTACGAAGACTTTTAGGAATAAAGATGGACACGCAAAAAGGAAAAAGGAAAACCTAAGTCAAAAAGAACTTGGTCCTCAATAACCGCGCCAAAATTTGACGCGTGTCGAATATATCAAAATATATAATCCGATGAGATTTCTAATTACCATAAGAACTGCAGCAATGGCAAGCACGTGGTCGATCCATTAAGACCAAGATTTCTAACTTAGGCTAATGAATACGAAAGTAAATCGAAGGAGGGGATTTGCAAAAGTGTTGTTAAAAGTTCACCAAAAATAGGGAATATAAATGCTTTGTAAATAAATCAATCAAGAAGAGTAACCTAAACCCTCGGTATTACAAATTTCCTCAATTGGCATAAATGGTCGTCGATCTAGATAAAACATGCAATTTAAAGGTAATTTAGAGTAGTTATAGACTCAGTAGCGTACGTGGGTCCTCGCACTTCCTAATCTTAGTAGTCAAGGTACGACAATGACTACTTCTCTAGCCACACGTATAACCCTATACTCAATTAAATTAAGTTTAACACGATGATTGCAATGGACTTTGTGAAGGCACTACACCTAGACAATCAGATCACTAATGGTTTCAATTTAGACTAGATCCCTAAGGAATTTGATCGGTCCCAAAAGGGTCAAGTAAATTGGTATGGTCAATTGCTACTTGTGTGGTTTTATTACATAAGGAAGGATGTGTACGACTCACTAACAATTCGGACTAAAAAGTGGGTCTTCAATTCCGGGCCGTGAATGGGGCCGCGACCTGGAATTTGTGAAATAGGGGCTACAACACCATTATACGGCGTAAGCCACGACCTGGATCACTATTTTTTGTAACAAACATGAAAATGAGGTCGGGAAACTTGGATTCCATGCCACAAACTAGAAATACGGCTTGGGCCATGGCCTAGAATTTTGATTTCTTCTCTCTCTTGATCACCATGACTAATTCTTCTAATATTTGTGCCAATTCTTCATTTTGAGTCCTAACACCTGTAAATCACACAAATAAGAGATTTTTACCACTAAATAGAGATTTATGGTTCAAAATCACACCAAATACTATATATTATGATGTCTAATTATATAATTATCAATTTTTATATATAATGGATCAATTTTAGTGCCTTCTCATAAGAAAGATCGATGTCACTTGGCAATTAACACAAATAATGTGGTTTTGGAATGGGTCACATTGCAATATTATATGATTGCAACATTGAAGAAGCCAAATTTACCCTATATACTATGTAGTGTATGCGGGTGTATGTGATCTAAGTGATCAGTGTGAAAGATCCGCATATGTGCCTCGTCATGGGCCAACGATTATTATATGCATATTTGTGAGGTGCAAAACTATAGGTTCTATCAATAGGCAAAAATGTTTTATGATATTTTGATGTAAAAAGAAAAATGTCACTTTGGCTTCATTGCTGCACATTGAGATAAAAATAAGTATTTGAAACTATTGGGCAGATATGATCGAAAATAACATACATTTATAAACTCTTAATGAGTATGTTTGCACGTATTTGCCTAATAATTATTATTACAGTGGGTATTGAATATTTAAGATTGTAGACCTATGAAAATATCATTTTGTTTAAATACCATGCTTTTTCTTACAATATATATCATGACTGTATGTGCATTATGTTATGTTATATATATTTATTGATATTTATATACATGCATAGTTGTCACTTTATACGATACTACTTTGTTACTGTTAATCAATGAAGTAACCCAAATTGATATTTCTTCTTGGGTGAATCTTTTTTTTAGAATGCTACATTAATTAGCATTGAGTTATCAAAATTGTGGAGGTTGAATGCAAATTTAGTGTAAGCCCTAATTTTGAAAGTTATAACTTTCCTTGAAGATATATTATGGAAAGATAAAATGTCTATAAATACTAGAAAGATGTGGGGGTGTGTATAAAATCTTTGACTTTATTATCAAAGTGAAGAAATTAAATTATAAGCCTCAATAAAGTATTTGAAGAGACATTTGTTGAGGAACATATATTTTGAAAAGTGAGTTATCAATAATGAGATTAAATCCATCAAGTGGAAGCCTTTAAAGAGTAAATGGATTTTAAAATTTATAGGCGAATGGATCAATTGCTTGCAATGAAGCAAATTAATGAAATTGATAACTTAAAGCTTTATTTGAGAAATGAATCATTGATTTCTTCGAGAGAAATTGACTAGTCTATAATGACATATAGCATGTTGGTTGTTAATAAAACAAGCAAAAGATGTCGAGAGACAAATCTTAAATTAATGGTGAATTTAGGGAAGAAAGGCTTGTATCAATGGAAATCCTCACAGAAATATGAGTATTGTTAGATTCACATTGGAATCTAAATGATTGCGTGCTTTAATAAAATTAGCTAGAAATGCAACATTATAACTTTGAAAGAGCTTGGAGGATATTTCATGTTGGATGCAATTGTCTCTGTAACGCATATGTTGTAAGGTGGCTGATTAATAATTGCAATGGACAGAGAACAAAGTATATAAAACGATAAATCTTGACTTATATGTTGAAGAATACCATTAGATAATCACTTGATTATGAAATAATTTTCATAGAAAATAAGAATTGAGAAGACAAACTTGCGGCCAGTAATTGTAAGTTTGTTAATATCAAGTAAACTGATATCGGGTAGAATGAGTTTAAAAGCCTAAAAAATGAGTTAAGTCTGGCGGAAACCTAACATAGCTGATTAGATATCCCATGTACTAGGTTCAATAGGCAAACTGGTTAGATGAAACTCAAGAGAAGAACACTCTCTCATTCCTAAGACAAAATGTATGTTGTGAAGAAGTTAAAGGTATGCTAAGCATTTAATGACAAATAAAAATGTCACCTATATGATATGTGGGTCGCATTTATGAGAATGAGAAGTGCTAAATTCTCTAAATCTATAATGAAATCAGGATTGTGTCTACTACCAAAATGGACAATCGTAGAACTAATAATGATAGAGAGAAGTTATGTGAGTATTATTGTCTCAGTATACAGTAAAAATGAACAGTTCAAGATCATCTATATCCACTTTGTCACGAAGTATATCCAATAATATTTCACTACGGTAAGTTCAATTCTATATACGACACTTCTCCTGATGTAACTTTATTCTGCCAATACTCTCTCAAGTGTGTTTGCATTAAAATGATTTTTAAAATCCATTTATATGGGGGATACATATAGTCTTAATGATCAATTTCCATTCATTTTGGGGATTGTTGGAACAATTAATTATTTTACTTAATTGTTTATAATTTGAATGAAAATTATGTGAAAAGGTGTGTAATCCAGTGGAAGGACATAAAATACTAAAAGGTGTGTCTATTCTTTAAGAGACGTGTCTTTTCTAATAGACACAACAAAGTTTATATATATTCATTAGATCGATCGTTTTCTAAAAGAATTATAATAGAGTAAGAAGGTTAAGAAAATGAGTCAAAATCAAGTTTCCTTCTTTTTTCATGGTTTTGAGTCAGAGAAAATGTTGAATCATTCTTTCGGTTCGTAGACTATTGATTTGGAGTGCTAAAATTATTAGTATGATTGTTGTATCTTAGGAGGCTATCGTCATTAGACCGTAAGCACTAAAGCGAGGCGAAACAGTCTTCAAGACATTGAGTATAACTCAAGCCTCGATCGACTGTATTATGTTTTTCTTCTATTACGCATCAAGTTTTCTAAAATTCCACCAACATATAGTTTCGGGCTTCCATATGTACTGTAGTATCTATTGCATTTCACTCGTTGAAATGTTGTTTTAGGTTGGCTTACCCTCTTGGGTTATGATCGATCAATGTGCCTTTTTAGGGTTAAAAAAATTGATAGATGATGCATTAATTTTCTCGATCTTGGAGGAACATGCTATACAACTCAAGTACGTACATTAGTATATTTAGGGTTAATTATTTATTGAATTTAGAAAGTATTTCTTTATCTTTTAACGTTAGCTTATGCAGTTCATTCCTGCAAAAGAGTTTCGAATCAAAACCTCTTTACAACACATCAAATCTTTTAATAATTAGTTGAAATAAAAGAAATTCATTGATTACTCATACCTAATTAATAATAATATATTAATTATACAGGAGCCAACATATATTCCTGGGTTAACATAATATATTTTATTTTTCTCACACTTTATGAGCTTATTAAATACATTATAAATTCAACTTCTCGAGTATGCTTTTGATAACATAACAATATGAGGTATTATTTTATGCTCAAGATTGAGTCTTGATAAGCTCTAGATCTGATTTGCACATGCCAAATTACTAGAGTTTGTTGGCTTTTTTCCTTGATTAGTACATTTGGGTGTAAAAATTATCAACCCAATACACCCACCAAACTATTTCCCCATCTAACACACTTGTAGCCACGTCAGCGCCACATCACGCGCCACGTCAATTGGTTATTTTGGTCACTGGAAAACGTGACTTAAAGTCACGTTTTCCAGTGGATGGAAGTCGTGACTTGCAGTCACGACTTCTTTCGAAAAAATTTTTTTTTTGATTTGGACTGCCGGCTTGTTTCATCACTTCACTGTAAATTTATTTTGCAATGTGTTTCTTATGCTATATGTTACTCCTTGCAGCCCCAAGGAGGAAGGCCACATGTGCATCATGTCCACAAGCATGCATTTTCCCTTCCAATTTGCTCTTGTGCTCCCACTCTACTAATTCATGAAATATGATGACAAAGGTATTTATAATTCATGAGAGGAGATCAGTGAGAATCCAAAAATTTTAGTACCTTTGTCATACATATAAAAGCATACACAAAGTTTCAATACAAGAGGTTGAACACATCAAGGAAAAATAAGGAAAAACTCGTAAAAAATAAAGAAGTTGAAAGTTGAATTGATATAAATGATGAATTTGGTAGGTGATCAACTACAAAGGAAAAATGAATAAGGAGAAAATGTCTTATAACAATATAGAAAAAGTCCTAGTCTGACCCCAAATAATGACTTCCAGTCCCACACCGTGTTCTCTTGACGACTCGGACATTACGGTTTAACGCAACTGGAATATCCGAATGACCCACATCAGCCGGATTTTGACCATCTTCTGGTTGAATATCATCGTTGTCCCGCATTCCGCCATCATGAGTACTTGTACTCCCAGATAAATTCATCATTATTGGACTTGCTTGAAAATGGCGCGAAGATGTAGGTGCCGTGTCAAATGGAAAGGCTTCCATAGCCTCGAATGTCATGTTGGGAGGAACTGAGGAGTATGTGGAGTCCCAAACTCGTTGAGAGGCACTGATGGAGTATACAATGGAGTGTCATGCCTCGAAGGTGTATCAGCATGGGAAGAATGATGAGAAGCTTGAAATGAACTGGGCATATTATGCATCCGATAATCTGCGTGTACTGCAGTCAAAGTCGATGCAGCTACATCTCTAATACGTGCAATAGATACATCATCACCCAGTGTCAACTGATGAATTGAAGTAATGCCATGTGCCTACGTATGAAATATTGATGATATTGTATGCGAAAGTACAAGGAAAACAACTATTTGGCAAGGATTCATGACTGAAAAAAAATCAAATTGTACTTACCAAGGCCTCAGCAATAGCTCCACTGGGAGACATGAATCGTCGTGTAATGCCACGATACCATAGCATATACGGGTTGTAAAAGTCCATTGGCTCCTCTAAGCTTTCATCAGTTGCAATATTGGAGGCACGTTCGTTCCACATGCAGACATAAGCATTATGTTCTACGCTCCAATCCTTATCCGTCTTCCCTCTCAAGTCAATCTTATGTAGCTGAATGTTTGTGCTCTGTAAAGGTGGTATCATTTGTCTGAGACCGAATTGGCGCATGACTCTATCGGGATGATACATTTCGACTACACGAAGAAAATCAAAGGTGCCCTCGTTCGCCAAATAGCACGACCACCGCTACCAGAGACGCAGTAGGGCCATTATCACTGCCTCAGGATACGGTTCCCATATTACCTGTAGTCAACAAAAACATTTTGAAATGAATTAGAAACGCATTTTAGATGATGTTTCCAAAAGCACTACGTGGAGAAGTAATTATGTATATCTCTTACTTCATCGAGTGCTTGCATGTCAATCATTTCTCTGTACTTCGTCAGTACGTGCATTGATGTTCCCGTTGTCTCCAAAGCATGTTTCCACCTTCACAAATGAAAAAAATCACGCAATGCATGTATGTCGGCACATGTACATAGATATGAAGAAATTGAAATTATAATGTGAGAAAATAGTAATTACCTATGACCAAATGGAGGAAGTGGAAATAATTCTTCGTTTTGTAATATGTCGTCTCGAAGAACGTTACCCATTATTGGTGCAAGAAACGGCAACCTATCCCATGCCCATAATTGCAATAAGATGACCGGACTGCTATCTCGGCTCCATCAATGTCTACGCAAGACATAATTGTCTCGTATAAGTGAGCCGAGTTGCACTACCCCAACCGTCTTGTCCAATTTGCCTCGAAATCTTCCAAAAATTGCAAATATGTGATGTGAACGAGGTTGTTCGACTTGTCTGCAAATAGTGTTCCCCCTAGAAGCTGCAGGATGTATGCTCTCGCATAGCGTTGCACTTCCACTTCATTAGCATTGTCAGGGAGGTTTGGAAACCACCTTGAAAGTTGGCGAATTTGAATCCGCCCTCCAGTCCTGTTATTTTCGGGGAAAGGGAATCCGAGTTGTGTGAAGCACAAGGCATCGTAATCTTGGTCGACGCGGCCAGTAATTGGTAATCCATCGACCGGCAACCCCAAGATGATTTGTACATCTTGGAGGGTTATAGTCATCTCGCCGACTGAGAAATGGAACGTGTGAGTTTCTGGCCTCCACCTCTCTACAAGGGCAGTGATTAGATGCCAATCAATTGAAATGAAGCCTACTCGCGCGCATTCCGTAAAATCCAAACTTCCGAAGATGTCCAACTATGCGTGGATCCAGTTGGACCAACCAGTGAAGTGCAGCAGAATTACGCCTGATAGTCAATATACCAGGCTCCTATGAAGATATGAGATTTAAGTGAAATTAGTTAAAATGTGGCTATGCAGCTAAAAAAGTAGAGAAACATGCAAAAATAAGTAATACCGGTCCATTCCAAACGCGGGTAGATCTATGAAGAGCTTGCATAGTCAAAACCGAGTCATCTATAGGGCCAGGATCCATATCGCGCTTAAACCAAAAATCATTACAAATGTTGTCATTAATTCCATTGTGCAAATGATATAAGAAGTAGAAATAGTTCATGTACTAACTATAAAGAGATGGAATAATACAATTTAGGTAGCACATCTATCTCTCAACAAACAAATAATACAAATAAGGAAAGTGATCAAATACAAAGAAAATATAGGTCCGTGAAAGACATAAGACTTGAAAGAGTCTTCGCTAGTATTCAAATCATCACAGGAACGAGGATCCTCGTCCATTTCGGGATTTGCGGTCGTCAAAGGCGATGCACAATGACTATAATATGCATAGTGATGAAATTAAGTACCTTATTCTGCAACAAAGAAACTATAATATGCATATAACTATATATATTATAAACAACTTCCCTAGCTAGCTTATAATATAACAGCCCCTACAGCAACCTTACATAGTTACCACCACCAATGTCTCATCTCTTAAGCGCACGCCTAATGTTCTTCCAAATTTTTCTACTAAAGTATTGACATGTATATGGGATTTTTTGCTTAATTAATACCATACCCCCCTACACCCCAAATCAAACAATTTATACTCCCCCCTTGGGTTCCCCACATGTTTTACATCTCAATATGGGTCAATGACATATATCGACACTAATTAATGTATACATTGTACTATATTAAAATCAAACATTCTATCTATTTAATTAAAAAATTGAACTTATTGGCGCCCACATGGTGTATAGAATTAACATCAAGTAATTGGAAAAAAAACTAAAATTCCCTGATATAACTCACATCAACTAATTGGCAAAAAAATATATATAAACCGGATATAAACAAAAAAACAAATTTCTCGGATCAAAAAAAAAAACAAAAAAAAAAAACCCGGAGACAAAAATAGTAACAACACATTTAACATACAACATAACATGAACCACATGAAGCATAAACACACAAAATCTCCAAAAAACTGATCTTACGGCGTTGTTGAGTTCGGGTGGGTTGCGGTTGGATTTGAAGTTGACGATGGAGATAAGCTATGCACCAATGGAGCCAATCTAGTGGAGTTGAGGGAATGAAAAGTGGAGCTGCCGGAGTTGAAGGAACGGATCGTTGGGGGAGTTGAAGGAAGAAGGAGGCAAGTAAGAAAAACCAGATCTGAGATCTGGTTGTTGGTTTGTTCAAGTGAAGTCATGACCTCGGGTCACGATTTCACTTTAATGGAAATGTGACCCGAGCTCACGATTTCCTTATTTCGCAACAGTAAGGAAATCGTGAGCTCGGGTCACGATTTCCATTAAAATGAAATCGTGACCCGAGGTCACGTCTTCACTTTAACGGAAAAAAAAAATTGACGCGCCGACGTGGCGCGTGATTGGGCGCTGACGTGGCTACAAGTGTGTTAGTTTTGTAAATAGTTTGGTGGGTGTGTTTGGTTGATAATTTTTACTCCCAAATGTACTAATCAAGGAAAAAGCTCAGAGTTTGTTGGAACTTGAGACTTTGAGTTTGAATAAAAAACTCTTTATTCCCACATTGGAAACTTAAAAGAGTGGAAACTCTTAATACAGACACTATTTCTAAAGCTTTGCTTAAGATAACCCAATGGATGGAGCCCAAGTGGCATTGGGTGGTAGGTTGTATATATTTATATACCCACTTACTCCATGTAATACCCACTTAATTTATGTATTAAGTTATTGTTATAATATGTAAATGCAACTTGTGTCATTTGGTATTCATCTCATTGAGATCAAATGGGCTATATAAGGAGATGAGATCCATGTAATATTTACATCATATTGGAATAAAATTTCTCTCATTTCTCTCCTCTATGTTTTTGTTTAAGTTCTAGTTCATTGTCTTTACTTTCCTAGCTACAAAGTCCTAGTTATTTTACGGAGAAAAGTCTTTAGGATTCAAGAAGATTTTTTAAGGAGACAAAGCTAGCGATGAAGGTATAATATTTGCTTAATATATAGTTTAATTTTATTATAATTATGTTTGGTTAACTAGATTATTAAAAAATTAATCTAGAATTCCAAACTCGTTTTGGTGTTATTATATAAATAGTTTGTCAAAGTAAATCACACTATAACCCCTAAACAATACTAGCATTTAAAAATAAAAGAAAAATCACAATTATATCGATCCGCATATTTTCTTTAATCATGTCTAGTCATGGATCAAATGAAGCAGAAGCAAAATGTTCAAAGCATTGGTGCTTAGTACAGGTGTATATACATGATACATGTAGCAGTAGTAGACATTAAAAATCCCCAAATACATGCTACTTAATCAATTAAAACGTACCTATGACTCGACGCATCCACCGAGATACAATATGAAATGACTTTTAATTTAAAACAAATAAATCAAGTGGTAGTAGTCCAACAAATATTACACGTATAAAGTGCAACTTTTTGCCTTAAATGAACAACTTGAATATATTACATTTATCAATATATGTTTTTAATTTATTATAGTGTGTGTTTGACAAGCACAAAATATTTTTCAACTAGATTAAAAGCTAAATTAGTTCTCTTATATATAATTCATTTTCTTTTTCTTTTTTTTTTTAAATGCCTACATTTTCCTTTCTTGCATGAGAGATTGAAACTATGAATTTGAATACTTGCAAATCTTGGTGTGATTTATTGGCATATAGTGAACTGTACGTGGTTATAAATTCTCACGCATTCTATTTTTTGCACGACCTACTTTGCCATTAATTGAAGGCATTTTCTATGATCCAATGAATTTATATAATAGTTTTTCTCATAAAATTATTAACGATTAATTAAGTTTTATTATTGATTTTTTATAATACAAATAATACTTAAGTTTGAGTTGATATATAGTGGGTAAGACTTGTCCCCGGTAAAGCTAACATTGAAAGGGAGACGAGTTATTCCGTTCGAGGAGGCATGGTTGTTAAGTAGACTTTCATCTCGCCACCCAACCTGGAGGTTCTCCCGCCAACCCATAAAAGTAGTATATTTTGTGTATAAAATAATCAAGTTGTGAACATTCATTTCAGTGTATAGTATGTTTAATTTACATAAAAAGGAAAACTATTTACATGATCTCTATTTTTAACAATATTATGCTTGATTGAATTTGTTGTCATAATATTGTTGATAAAAATTACTTGTCAAGGCAACTGAATGCTATAATTATGAATAAAGCATCTACGCAAGGTTGTGCGCATACCGCTAGTATTTATTCGTCAATATCTCTATAGAGATTTGAAAAGTGAATATTTCACTTTATGATATCCTTTCACCTTATGGAGCTATGAATATAAAAACCAAATTTGGTAATGCTCCAAAAAGCTCAAAATGAGTGGTTGGGTCTCAAGCTACAATATTTATATCAGTCGAATATGAATTATAATTCCGCAACTTTAATTAGATCTTGGTTGAGGCTATGCGGAAATGTGACTGATGAGGCAATGAAAAAAATCCACGTGGTACGCCTTGATATATTATTGCCACAAAATATCGAGCACATACATCAATTTAATATGATTATTATGAATTGTATTCTTGCCTATCTGAGTAAAATAATACATATAATATCACTACCGTCCAATTGGTCTAGCTTCATGAAGTATATATACGTTGCATTATAAAATGACTATAGTCGCAATGATAAAATTATAGACATGAAAAATGAGAAAAGATCTGGTAAAGGTCGTCTTAATTAGTAACTCTAAAAAAAGTTGAATAAAAGTGGTGCACCACATGAAATATAAAGGGTAAAATTATTGACAAATGAGCATGTTCAAAATCGTGACAAAGTAATGTCACATATGAAAGGCCATTAGGCCATACTGATTATATATTGTCATATATGCCCAAATATTTTGATGAAATTTACCATGCCAATTAAATGCAAAATTATGAATTTTATGACTCATTAAAGTTGACACATTGAGATGTGTTCAAATCATGAGCTAAATAAAAGCAATGAATTTATGTCATGATATAAAAAAGAATATTTCTCGAACTTGAACTTAGTTGAGGCTAATGTTTGGACAAAATCTGGTACAACAATTATAATGTGGTTAATGCCTTGCACCAGAAGAGTTTTACTCATAATAATAGAGAAATTATCTATATGATTTTAGTGTTATCTGAAAATGAAATTCCCAACTCTACCTTCAGGTTATATTTTTCTACATAAGGCATATTGAAATAAGTGTTGTCATATGATTCAATGACATTCATAATATGAAATGATCATTGAATCATATGACAACACTTATTTCAATATTCAATGACTTTCATAATATGAAATGATCATTTTGATTATCCAAGATCATCAATGATATGAATTATAATTTGTAAGGACATCCTCTAAGGAACCGTGAGTTTGATCAACCGGTGATTACAATTATGCTAATTATCTTATGACAAATCAATGAGAGATTTATATCGATTTAACTCTCAATCATTATCTTATAAGATGCTTTAAGCCCTTAACACATGATTTTTTTAAAGAAATTTTTGTTAATGTCACTTTGATGAAGCATTTTGCCACCATTGGGGAAGATATAAAGCCAATTCAAAAGGAATGACGTGAAATTACATGAAATGCATCAAATTTGTTGCATTATGATCCATGTATAAATTAAAATGAGCTTGAAATTTCAAACAATCATATATTAGCAAAAAGTTATGAATCAATTACTTGATGCAATTATTAATATAAAAGAGTGACAAAATCATATGTTCTAGCACTAAAGGTTCATATAGGAAATGATGTCTCTATGCAACAAAATGCATACACCAATGAAGCACTTAAGGCGTAAAAGACCAAATATTGCATTTTTAATTAACATATTTGCAAGATGCAACTCTTCACCTACTTGAAAAAAATTGAAATGGTGTTATATACACTTTTCGTCATCTTCGAGTTAATCATAAGTGGCATGAGTTTGTTTTATTGAAAAGGGTAAAACTAAGTTTTGCAAAGATTTGTTGCAAAACAATATAAGATGTCTCACTCATATGAAGATAAATGGGATAATCAAAGACAAGTTATTGATTAGTGCATTACACTCTTTTTCTCTTAACTATGGTTTTATCCTACTAGGTTTTTTGTCTAAGGTTTTTAACAAGGCGATCCTAACAATATTAATGCTCCATTATCAAAATTGATTATTGTATTGTATTTTTTTCCTTAGCTATGATTTTATCCCACTAGATTTTTGTAGCAAGGTTTTGAATGAGACGATCCATCAATATCTTACTTTGTATCAAAATTAATGATAACGATGTACTCTTTTTCCTTTGCTAGATTTTTTTCCACTGGATTTTTTTCTAGTAGAGGTTTTAACGAGGTATATTCTCTTAGCAAGTGTCATCCAAAGGGGAGTGTTTTAAATGTAATCGGAATGGATGACTCTTCCTCTTTGTATTCCACGTACTCCATGTAACACCCATTTAATTCATGTATTAAGTTATTGTTATAATATGTAAATGTAACTTGTACCCTTAGGTCTTCATCTCATTAAGAACAAATGGGCTATATAAGGATATGAGATCCATGTAATATATACACCATATTGGAATGAAAGTTCTCTCATTTTTCCCCTATATTTTCTTGTTCTAGTTCATTGTCTCTTTCCTAGATTTAGTCTTAGTTATTTTACAACAATATAATATTTAAAGTCAAAGATAGGGCTTTGGGCATTGGGGCATTTGGGCTTAGGTTGTTTGGCCTTATAAAAATCAATTTTTTGTTTTTTAATTTAATTTTTTCTTTAATTTTATAATTTTGAATTAACTATTGTGACAATTAATTTTGTTATGTTGTTAAAAGGTGCAATTGGTAATAAAACCAATGGGTATTAGCTTTGGAATTAAGGAATCGCAAAGCTTTGAACAATGCGTCGAATTCTATTTAATTAGAATTGAAGTATTCACTTGATTTTCGAAATATGTATTATTTGAGAGAGAAGAATATCACAGTTTAGGCAGACTTTTGAAATTGGTGAACTTTATTTCGAAAGGGCATCCGGTTATATCTTGGGGGACAGATCTCTGTGGAAAAATTCTCTCACAGAATTAAGAGAAATTTTTTTCTTAGGACATTACTTCTATGCAAGCCTCTGAATAGGTAATTTAAAATTTACATGTTATTCACATGTTATTGATTATTGTAATTTCATTTTATTTATATCAAATCGGTAAATATTATAGATTGTTCTGTATTACCAGAATTTACATAGTGCATATATAAAGTGAATTGTTGGAGCCAAATAATGCTTAGAGCATCTCCAATGAAATGTGGGTCTTGGATGTCAATGTGTGCTATTTAGGACTAAATAGACATTGGAGTAAAAAAACCTATCCAATGGAATGTGCATTTTGAATGTCGAGTTGATATGGGTAGACATTGTCGATTTTAATTTAAATGTCTACTTCTAAACGGTGCAATCTATAGCCACACCAGAAATTCTCTCCAAAATATATAGAAAAATAATAAATTTTAAAAATAGAAAGTGCAATCCACATCTGCCATTGAAGAGCACGTTTGAACTTCAATGTCTATTCAAACCACATCCTCTCTATGTTGCTGACGTGGCATCAATGCACGCATACAATCCATATTTACCATTGGAGATGCTCTTGCTTTTTTTGGTAGTTTCATTATTATGTTGTTTTAACAACACTACTATGTATATAAAGGGTTGGCGTCACTATCTTAATGAAAATTGCCCAATACCTCATTGCCCTTGCACTTGCTAGTTAAAGGATCCGCGCACGATCACCCAACAAATACAGTGACAAATCCAGTGACTAAACTCCTAAGAGAAGTCCACATAATATTCATGAAAATAAAATTGATAAACTACGAGACATGCGAATATGACATCTGGCAATAGTAAGTCATACTCCCATGAATGTAGGGAGCATACGACAAGCAATAACATCAGCAAATAGTGTAACAACATATACCAATAAAGCAAGCTCGAAAATAAAGCAATAATAAATAAACAACCGAATAACACGAGAAACTCCCGACCTACACAAGCAGGTATATCGATAAAAAGGTTAGGAACCACGTATATATTTGCACGCTTACAATGACTAAACCCCAACTACGGTTAACGGATGAACCTCTTCCAGACTCTATTTTAAGTCAAGGGAACACTTTAAATCCTTCCCGATGGTCATAGATATATTCTACTGTAGTCAACACGAGCACTAACACAAGTAACCCGTGCTAGTGATTTAGCCACAACTAATATATACGCAAACTAAAATAGGAGTAGAAAACCCATTTGTGCCCACCATCAGTCACACATGTAACCTGATATCAATAAAATAAGCCATGAATTTCATGAAGCTTTCCAATAGGTTTATGCACCTCAAATACGTCGAATCCTAGTCCGTGAAGCCCCTAAACCGACCCCGAAAGTGTACTTGACACCGGGCTACAACTCCCTAGGTCCCTAGTATCAACTTAATCCAAATAAATTGGGTTTAGGTAAGGTCAAATAGGTTTAGGAACCTTAACTCAATTCAACCTCCTAAGACTAAACAACATTCAAATTTTAGTCATGTATTGCAGCAAGCATTAGACCACCATAAATTACACGTGTCGAGCGTGCACAATAATTACCCGTATTTTACTATTAACTTATAGTAGTGGTAAATGGGATATTGCCTCCATAGGAATATTTGAAACCTTAAAGGAAAGTAATTATTTTCTTGTTTTTATTAATTTAGTTAATCTAATTAAACTGTAATTAAAATACTAAATAACTAACATTTATGATTACTAACTTAAATAATCAATTTAACCAAACTAATTTAAACAATTCAAATTCAATTCAATATAAATAAACAAATATCTAAACAAACTCCCACTAAAAATATAATATATTTATATTACTTTCAAACATTAGAACATAAAATCACTTCACTCTATAGTTATAATCATGATATACTTGGAATCTTGGAATTATTAAATCCTACTTCATAATAGGTCGATAGCTTTTAGCCAGCCACTGATTTTTCTAAATTCAATGGAAATGTCACGTTGTTATCATTGCAAATCTACCTATTGGATGTAACGTAATACCATAGAAGTACAATAGCATAAAGTTTAATGAAAATCATGCCTAATTTAAGCCGATATTACCAAAGTCGCATAATAAACAACTTAGAATACAGTCACGTAGAACATCCACTCGAGAAATGCCTTATAGATTAATCCTAGTTACTACTTTTATAATTGTTGTCAATAACTATAGACATAGATTAAGAATCATAATACCACATAACACATTTGAAACTATGCATGCAATACTAATATCCTTTAGTTGTAATACGCAAAAACAACTTGTTAAATCCGTGAATGACGTGTATGAATAGATTTAAAGCATTAAGTTCATGATTCCTTAATTATAACTATATAGCAATTCAAAATATATTACATTGTCTAGGTTTTATTAAGATCGATAGACTAACTCAAATTGAAATAAACAATGTATAAATATAATTAAAAGACATAATGAATAAATAAATACCTTAATATAAACCAAAGCACCAATGTATCTTCAAACATAAACAATAAAACTAATATAGAGCAAAATGAAAGCGAAATGAGTTAGGAGAGTTATTTCGAAGCTCTCTAGCCTTTTTTATAGTCTCTCTATGTATACATATCTTAGATAACTCAAATTCTTCATATTAATCTAAAAAAACCCGTAACCAACCTCAGCGATTTGTCAGCGATTCCTATATAATACACAAATCGCTGAGCAAATCACTGAGTTTAACTCTTAGTACTCCCCGATTTAGCTAGCGATTCATAGTTCATTCTTCAATTCGATGTGGATTCACTGGCCTTCTTCCGATGCCAATTTAGATGGCAATTTCTTGTGTTATTTTAAATCGCTGGCTAACCGCTTATGTAGTTTTCCAGTTGACTATTTGTTTTTCTTTCTCTTTTCTTTCATTTCTTTATTTTCTAATTTAAAACCTGAAATCAATAAAACAAGAGAATACCTATAGTGTAATATCATCATTTATGCCTAAGATCAACCTAAATAACACTATGAAATGTGTCTAATTATTGGCTTGTCAAATACCCTCAAACTCAGTACTTTGTTGTCCCGATCAAAGGAATACTATCAATCATATCCTATTTTCATTCTTATATACTGATTTCAAATTGATTCATCTTAAATTTAAATAATAGAAATTTTGAAATAGAAATGATTTTTTAATGAAAATATATTACCAACAAGTAAATGAAAGTTATGATAGAATAGAATGATTTACTCAAATCAAAACAACCTTTAATGATAACTCAGCCACCTAATGTAACACTTTTTAGAATTTAAAACTCATCACCAAGGTTAGTACATAACATAGGTTTTCTCAATCTCCACTGACAAGCCTCAAGCTTATGATAACTAGTGTAGAATCTCAAAACACAAAAACCACTAGATTAATTTTAACTTTAGAAAATACTTTATAATAGTACCACAATCAAAATCAATATAAATTTTGTCAAGATACCGATGAATATATCATTTAAAATGTGTTAAATTAATAAATACCTCATTCAATCCTTAGCTTCAAGTACTCACGTTAAATTTTTTCTTTGAAGAGTTTAAAAACATTCATCTTTTTCTTCTCATCATCATCATTTTTCCCACTATAAATTCCCTACTCCATTTCCTTTGAATCTATGACTCTATATATACTATAAAAATAATTAACCAGTAGCTTTTGTATTACAAGATTTTTAAAAAATCTATCTTATTCTTCTTGATCTATTGTTTCAATCCTCTACCCATTATCATGACTAATACAAGACATTCAATTTAGTGTTCACATCAAGTAGTAAAGTTAATAAAAAAGGGTATAAAAATTGATTCTTTCTATCATAAAATTCATTTGGGTATTAAAAATATATCTTAAATTCAAAATCTATTACATATTTATTCTGAAATATGAGAATTTTATAAACTTAATTAGGAAGCTAATTAAGTATTTTTGGATTTAATTTGAGATTTAGGTATCCGAGGTGGGACTCACGTGTAATGGATTGGATATCATAAATTTAATAATTTGTGTGTGCCACATGCCAATTTGATGGATTATACATTATTTTAACATGAAATAGGGTCAAGTGGAGTGTATACACGGTGTCTGCGAATTCCGGAGAGCGTTGGGAAATTTTCTCCAATTTTTGCTAAATTTTGGGTATTTTTCAGAAATTAATTTGAAGTTAAAAACAAGAGATAATCGTGAAATTGAATAAAATAATAAATATATTGGCGGGCGCCTAGTGACATGCATGGGGTATACAATAGTGTGCACACCCGAGGTTGATTGTTGGCATGCATGGCAAATTTATAGCCGCGAATATATAGGTGTATATATATTTATATATAGAATATAGTTTTATATATAAATATATAAATCAATTTTATAGTTTGAATTAAATAAAAAAATATACATTGAAGGCACCTCGAGATACGCATAGTGTGATCATCGTAGAGTTGAAATTGTTAGACGATTTAGTGGCGGTTGGTATGCCTCAAGAGGCGTGCTGTCCAATCTCAAGGAAGAACAATTAAAGAGAATAGGTGAATTATAAGATTTGCTTCGAGATTCCTGTGGTGCGAATCTCGAGAAAATCTAATATAATTTGCAAACCAATAGAATCGTCTCCTTTTTCAATTCTACAGTGATAAATTTGAACCAGAGGAAGAAGAAAGTGAAATCAATTGGGAGTAGGGGAGACCAAGAAGGAGGGATCGAGAGAGAGACCGAGGGAGAGGTCTCAGCACATGATGAGTTGTTTTTGTTGTTGTTGAATTCGTTGATTGTGTGAGAAGGATAGATGAGGAGGAGGTGAGGAAAAAAAGCGATTGTATTTCGGGTTAAAGAACAAGGTGGAAGAGAGGAAGAAGAATAGGGGAAGGGAAGGAGTAGGGAGCCGTGAGCTCCCCTGCCCAACCTAATGGGGTTGGAGAGCAGGGGAGTACGTGAGGAAAAAGATGATGGAAAGGGGTTTGATGCCCCAGAACGAACCTAGTCCGGTTCGTGGGTTAAACCCCTCCCCATTTTTTTAAATATATTTTGAAAATAAAAGAAAAAAAATAAATAAATCCCTGTAAATTAGGGGAATTTATAAAAAATAGCATTTTTAGACAAATTAATGAAAATTAAGGATTTTTATGAAAAATAAGAATTTTAGGATTTTATCGAGGATTTATATCGGGTATTTTTCTCGTAGTGCATGCTATGATACCCGAAAAAATCAAAAATTTGAAAAATTATTTTAAAGCCTAGTCAAAGGTAGTTTTCGATTCTGAATGACAATTTGGAGTCGAAATTGGGATCCAAACATCCGAAGAGTTGATTTGAAAGGATTCTGGGGTTTTTTGGTCAGAAGGACCAAATAAAATATAAAAAATTAGAAAAATTATATTTAAGCCTAAAAAATGTAAATTTCGATGCCAAACAGTGATTTTGAGTAAAAAATGAAGTCCGGGTATCAGAGAATTTATTTTGGAAGGATTTGAGGGGTATCGAGACATGATTGGGTCAATTAAATTGTAAATAATTGGAAAAAAAATGGTGAAGTTTTTGTGGAGGCTTACATGACGTATTAATGAATTGTAGGACCGTGATTGGAGCTCGTGTGGACTAGTGTACCGACTTAGAGCACAAGGGAGCTGCGATATCACGTTTTTAAGGTTAAGTAAATCATATAGTAACCCTTACATTGTATGATAATAATTTCGTATAAATTGCATTGATTCTTGATATTTTATTTTTGTTGTACATGCATACATGGTTTGGGATGATAAGGCGTTACGAGTCTCCTTATAATAAAGACTATACCATGGTTATAGAACACTATATTATGCTTGAGGAGCTGGAGTCACTGATACTTTGCATCACGTGGTTATCATGAGATCACGTTGAACCAGATCATACTCCCATAGTCTAGAGGAATGAGACTCGTTTGATTATACTCCATGAGCATGAGTCCTTATTATTGTTTACTTACCACTTTCGGCGAACATTATCTTATTGTGGTCAGATAACAAAAATGGGATGGATTCACGGTTGTATGTAAATTCCTTGGATTATATTCTTTGTTTAAATTCCTTGGATTATTATTCATTTGATTATTACAGGTGTACTGGATAGTGTGAGACTTACTTACTTGACACTATCGAATTTTTATAATTCGATATTGACAAGTTCTAGCGGCGACAAGGGAAAGGGAAAGCTTTCCGACTGTATGTGACTTGCTTAGTTCTTTTCTCTATGCATGCATTATTTTTAATATATTATATTGTATAAATGAGTTTATGGGTTCGAGTGTGATTATGATTTTCTTTGGAATGGCTGGAATGGTGTTAGGATGAATTGAAATAATTTTAGAATTAAGGTAATACTATTTTAAGAATTTTGATACTTTAAATCATGTTTGAATGAATATATAATTTATTTGATGCAATATATATTGTTATGGGTGGATTGTGAGTCCTTCGGCATTTCCACCAAAGCTGAGCAGGTTTATTGAAGATTTTTGAAGGCCGAATTCTAGTGTAGGCTTAGAAACAAAGTAGGTGTTGTCGAAATTTTTTTACGAAATTTTGAAGATAATGTAATAAATCTAAACAAACTTTGAGGTTTAAGATATAGTTTAGAATCCTTTGTAGTTAATTAAGTTTTATAACACAAGATTACAAGATCATATTCTTAATTATTTATTGATGAAGAGGTTAAGGCTGCTAAATTATCAAGGGATTAGGATAATCTAGGCCGGTCAGATGCCCTAATTAGGTGGGGTCTGACAATATTGGTATCAGAGCCTATGTTTGGCTCAATTGAGAAAAAACTTTGATTGGGAACCAAAGGGTGATTGAGCACGATTAGTCGGAAAGTAACGGGATTGAACGGGGTTTAAAAGTTTAAAAACTTTATTATTGTGTTATATTTGTATTGTATGTTTGTTTTATCGCTAAATATGTGATATGAAGTTTATTCTTCTTGTTCGCTCGATACTTAGCTCGTAAGATATGACGAGTAAGTTTAGAAACAAATAATTAAAAGAGAGAATAATCTTGTGAAATGAAACTGAGCTTAAATGGATGTGAAATAGACTTGTGTCCAAATTCGCAAAGGTATTGTAAGTGGTTCGGTACTGATATAACTTATGAAAGTATCAGTTATGAAACCAATAGGAACTTGGTTGAAAGAAAGCCCAAATGATTCATGTATGTAAACATTGATCATGGATTTCTTGAAAATCGAAAGTATCGAACTATTATAATTTCTAAACGTTCATGAAAACATTAAAATAGACTTAAATTAAGTCTCAAGCGATTGAGAATCTTTTGAAAAACATAATATGAAATTAGGACTTTTAAGAAGTACAAGATATGGATCATCTTGTGTTTTAGAATAAGGTTAGTACCGGTTGCATGGTTAACTCGGGAAGACTTATTCTATAAAATATTGGCTAAATTAATAATTAATTATGGGTTGCTTCTGAAAATAGTCTCAATAAGGAAAAAGGAGACACGTAGTTATTGAAAATGAAAAAGGAAAATTGATTAGATAAATTGAATCCTGACTTGAAAATCATAATGAGATTGAGATTGGAATAGTCAAGTTGTCTAAGTAGGTTTCTAAGAAAAAAAATACTTTGAAGTAAAGTATTGTCTCCTTTTCGAAACAAAAACTCAAGTGAAATTGGAATAAAACCATATTTTAAAACAATCAAACGACTTCTATAAAAAAGTAATGAAAACTTTGATTGTTTATTACTCACGTTAGTTATCCAAAAGTGACATTGAGTATATTGGTTCTATGAATCGAATAAAGTTATGATAAAATGAATAAAAATACACGAGTTATAAGTAATCTTTATAAACATAGAATTAGGTGTTGTTATAAAATAAAGATCAGGGAAAATCCTAACTTGAAAATGAGAATTATAGTGATAAGATTAATGTGTAAGAAGTTAAGGTAATGGGGAAAGTGGTCTAATAATAGTAAGGATTAGCTATTAAATGACAACACAAGTAATTGTGTTTTAAGAATCAAAGTACCCAATAGTCACTTCTAATCAAATAAAGTAATGATGTTTATTATTATGACTTCAAAATATAACTAAGGAAGAGATAGATGTACTGATTCAAAATCGATAAGTGATTTGTATAGGACGTCAGTATGAGCCCCTATATTGCGAGAATTTCCATTTGTAGGACATTAAGGATTGAAATAGTATCCTTTAAGAATTTGATTAGTCATTAAGCTAATCGGAGTTTGGAAATTCAAATTCTTTTATCTCTTTAGTTGAATAATAGTGGAAAGGTGAATTGATGCGTGCCGAATGCATCAATAAAATAAAGTTTCCTAAACCAATTATTTTATAGAATAGTGGCAAAGGGTCGATCCCACAGAGATTGGTGGTCTTTCTAAGGTTAAAAACAATGAAAAGCAAAAATCGAGGGTTTTAAAATAAATAACTTAACTAACTAATCTAAAATAAACTAAATAAATAAAATAATTAAAATAACTTTGAAAACAATTAACGAACACCTAAGTAACACCTTGGTCTACAGTTCCACAAATCAGGATCAAGATTCAATGGTAATCATGGTCTTAAATCTTTCCCAAAAAGTTATTAATTTAAATTCTCCTAGATTAGCTATAGAAAATCGACATCCGCCACAAATTCCTCATTCCCTTAATCTCGATAGCCAGGACATCCGCCACTAACTACTTCCCTAATTAATGTATAACCTTAGACATCCGCCAATCGGGTTTAATACACTAACCGCAATAATATGGGTCTGTAGGAACACTAATCCTAAATAACCAAATCGCATCCGCTCCCGATTTAACCTAGATTCAATTGTTGCACACTCAAGAACCGAAAGGGTTTTACGGAAAAAGGGTGAGTGTTTGTCTCTTTATTGGTCCAAAAGTACAATTACACGGATACTAATCGTCCAAATAACTATAGGTTGTCCCCTCTAAAAGCATGCATCGGCCGTATACATTCCCTAGATCTAAACAATAAAGCTTAAAAGTAACAACAATGAAATGGGAGAATTAAATCAAATTAAATAATAAAATAAAAGATCTCACGTAATATGCCATGAATCCATAATCCCGACTTGTTTCCCCTTCGACCTAGGCAAGGAGTTGATTAGCCGAACATCGTCATCGAAGACAGTACGCTAAAAATATAAAAGTCGATGTTCTCTAATAATACCTAAAGTTCTTAATATATAAAACTACAAAAAATTGGTCCAGGAGGTGAGAGAAACTAGTTTTGGGTGTTGGGGAGGTGACTCGTGCGCCGAGGAGCATCGTATGGCTGTTTTTGGCTTGAAATCAAGTTATGTCCACATGTCGCAGTGCGATTGGTCGTTTGGTCTGCGCACGCTGACGTGGCAACGTCTGATTGGTGGAGAGCTGCTACCGTGACTTTCCTGAGTAGTTGAGAGCATGACACATGACGGGCAAGGAGGCGGTGGTGAGAATCGCACGAACTCGACAAAAATCTAGGAGACAATGCTGACTCGCATCTCAAGGAAGAACTGATGGAGGTTGGAGCGAATGAGCTGCTGTTGGTTTGTAACGTGCTATAAACGCTTATGTGGCGGCTCTTGATTGGAGGAGAAAATGGAGACCGCTCACGTAGCACTCTCCCATTGGTTGAAAGAATTGCTGATGACGTTGTATAGGCATGAGGAAATGAGCTGGGCCAATATATGGTTGACATGTAGCACGTTGAGGCGGGCTGGACTAATAGAATGCTGCCACTTGTTAATTGGTCTGTTGATCCTCTATTCTACCCACCGCATAGCATGTAACTCGAGGCAAATAGTCCGGCGTCCGATCGATGCATGTAAATACTCCATTTTGAGTATTTTTCACCAAGAATTCAACCCTGCACTCCGTTTCACCTGAAAATGACCAATAAATATAATTAAATATATATTTTAGAGACTTTCCATAGTTAAATTTACTAAAAGAAACTACTAAAATTATATAAATATCGACTTATCAAATACCCCTAAACTTAAGACTTTGCACGTCCCGAGCCAAGGTGTAGATGACAACATAAACTAAACTAGACTCCTAATATAGTAATGCAATGACTTAACTAATCCTATACCTGACTCAATGAAGTTTCTCTGGTTTACATAGTCACCAATTTAGTGTAGCCACTCAAGAGATTTAAGAGTTATGATATGTCAAGACTCGCAATCTAAACACAATTAAGATCCCACTTTGAACACATAGATCCGGTCGAGACAAAGACCATCAACTACTTACGAGTTTTCTTGGTCTATACATTCAAGTACGCAAGTTTAGAAATCTCACCTAGTTTAGTGAAAGCACTAGAGCTAAATCTTTTATTTGAGGAGTTTCACAACTTCTGCCTTTATTTAGATTTTTTTATTCTCTATTTTTATTTTTTCACATTTTTTTTTCAACAAATGCGGTCCCTGCTCCATTTCCTATTGACCGATTTTCTCACTTTTCCCACTACAAGTTTCCCCGACAACGGCGCCAAAAAATTGATGCACGCCGAACGCGTCAATAAAATAAAGTTTCATAAACCAACTATTTTGTAGAATAGTGGCAAAGGGTCGATCCCACAGAGATTGGTGGTATTTCTAAGGTGAAAAACAACAAAAAGGAAAAATCAGTGGTTTTAAAATAAATAACTTAACTAACTAATCTAAAATAAACTAAATAAAAAAAATAATTAAAATAAATTTGAAAACAATTAACAAACATTTAAGTAACACCTAGGTCTACAGTTCCACAAATCAGGATCAAGATTCAATGGCAATCATGGTCTTCAATCTTTCTCAAAAAGTTATTAATTTAAATTCTCCTAGATTAGCTATAGAAAATCAACATATGCCAGAAACTCCTCATTCCCCTAATCTCGATAGCCAGGACGTCCGCCACTAACTACTTCCCTAATTAATGAATTAATCTACACATCCGCCAATCAGGTTTAACACACTAACCGCAGTAATATGGGTCTATGGGAACACTAATCCTAAATAACTGAATCGCAATTCAATTATTGCATACTCAAGAATCGAAAGGGTTTTAGGGCAAACGGGTGAGTGTTTGTCACTTTATTGATCCAAAAATACAATCACACGGATACTAATGGTCCGAACAACTATAGGTTGTCCCCCTAAAAGCATGCCTCGGCCATATACATACCCAAGATTTAAACCATAAACCTTAAAAGCAACAACAATGAAATAGGAGAATTAAATTAAATTAAATAATAAAATAAAAGATCACACATAATATGCCATGAATACATAATCCTGATTTGTTTTCCCTCTGACCTAGGCAAGGAGTTGATTAGTTGAACATCGTCGTCGATGAAATTATGCTAAAAATATAAAAGTCGATGTTCTCTAATAATAACTAAAGTTCCTAATATATAAAACTACTAAACATATGTCCTAGGAGGTGAGAGAAACTAATTTTGGATGTTGAGGAGGTGACTCGTGCGCAAAGGAGCATCGTATGACTATTCTTGGCTTGAAATCAAGTTATGTCCATGTGTCGCGGCACGATTGGTCGTTTGGTCTGCTCACGTTGACGTGGCAACGTCTTATTGGTGGAGAGCTGCTGCCGTGACATCCCGGGTGGTTGAGAGCGCGACACGTGGCCGGCAAGGAGGCGGTGGTGAGAATCGCATGAACTAGGCAAAAATCTGGAAGACGGTGCTGACGCGCATCCCGAGGAAGAACTGATGGAGGCTGAAGTGAGTGAGCTTTTGTTGGTTTGTGATGTGTTGTAAACGCTTATGTGGTGGCTCCTAATTGGAGGAGAAAATGGAGACCGCTGACTGACGTTCTCCTATTGGTTGAAAGAACTGCTGATGACGTTGTGTAGGCATGAGGAAATGAGCTGGGCCAATGGACGGTTGACATGTGGCACATTGAGGCGAGCTGGACCAATAGAATGCTGCCGCGTGTTAATTAGTCTGTTGATCCTCTATTCTACCCACCGCACAGAACGTAACTCGAGGCAAATAGTTCGGCGTCTGATCAACGTGTGTAAATACTCCATTTTGAGTATTTTTCGCCACGAATTCAACCGAGCACTCTCTTTCACTTGAAAATGACCAATAAATATAATTAAATATATATTTTAGAGACTTTCCATAGTTAAATATACTAAAATAAACTACTAAAATTATATAAATACCGACTTATCATGAATTCATCTAAAGTAATTTGATGAATAATAAGATACAAAGCTATTTTACATAGACTGTTGAAATGTACCGAATTTCTTTTTGAGAAAAAGAAAAGTCAGGATATTTGAGATTAATGGAAATAACGTAAAGCAATAACAAACATTTTAACTGTTTGAGTTGTAAAATTTCTCTGTTTTGAATAAGATTAGCTAAAGAAGACTTCGATTCATTAAAAGATATTAAGAAGTCGCATCATCCTTAGCTATATTTTCAAAAAGAGAAGAGATATACATTACCTTTCTAAGTCAAGATTAAGGAGTTGTAAGTGGCCTGGTTGTTGAGTGAAATTCGTGGTAAGTTTGTTAAGGGACTGAGGGCAAGATCAATGTGAGAATAGCTAAGTAGACAAAAATTGAATGGAATAGACTCAATGTATAAAATAAAATAAGATGTTGAAATGATTTGTGACTGACTGAAAGTGAGATGGACGGACTCCTTTAGTCAAGGTAAGGCACTGGAGTAGTAGTGCGTGACCAAAAGTCTAAGTAACTCCATTTCATAATCACGATTCATTCACAGTGTAGAAGATCGGTGTGAAGTGTCCACCCATCTTTGAATAATCGAATGAATTGGTGACAGTCGGTATAAAAGAGTCTATGAAGTTTTGTCGGAGTCAATTGGAGGTTGAAGTATAGGAAACTAAATGGTCAATATATTTTCATATTAGTGTGAAAAAGAAAACTTCAATTTAACGAGTCCCGATCAAATTAGAATATCAAACTATAAGTTTGATGTAACTTAATATACATTTACAAGGATCTTACAAGGAGCCAAACTCTGAATGTTGAAAGTTTTGAACCAAAGTAGTGTACAACTAATATCAGTGAATATATTGTACATTGGTTCAATTGTAATGCTACACCACCTGATTAGTTAGTGGTGAAGTTTAAAGCACTAATTATTGTAAATTAGAGATGATGTAAGATACTTATATGTTGGTGAAGATATAAATGAAATGAAGAGAAATGTTTGACTTACAGCTCAGTTAGTCAGTAGTATCCCTATTGGTTGAAAATACTAAATAGAAAACAATATATATGACTTGGTGTATTTGAAGAATTGAATATTCTTCCATCGAATTGAGTATAAGTGAAAAAGAGATAACATATTTATAAACTTGTATGAAATACAAGTTAAAAGTTAGACTATAAGATTATAATCATCGAATATGTTTATATCTCTATTTAAAAACGTATGTCTACTCAAGTTAAGGATAACTGTCTCTATTCAGGTAATGAGAGAAGTTGGTGAACAGTAAGTGAGTAAGACGTGAGTTTATGGGAGATCTTAGTTAAGTGAAAGAAATAAAGTTCTTGATGAACTCATCGTTAGAGAATAATCTGACGAAGTTAGAAAAGATAATTTTTTAACCAATCAAAAAAGAAGTTAAACGAATTGGCTGACGAGTTGGCATTTGTAATTGCTTTCTAGTTTGCAATATAAATAATATTGTGAGTAGATATTTAAAGAATGAGTGAGAGTTGCACGATGTGGCAGGTTTCTATTTCTGATTGAATTGTGAATTTAAGATCTCTTGTCATGGGATGACAAATGTTTATGAGATCTATAGTCATGGGATGACTTGTGTAATTCCAAGTTTCTAGTGGGAAACGCTGGAAAAGTGATGGATCAGATAGACACGCGACTCTACTTAGTATCTAATATTGTGCTCAAATATTATTTACATCAATATGTAATTTTATAATGATGATAGTCTAAGAGTTAGTCGGGTAATTGAAATAAAAAGGGATAGTTAGTGATGAGAAGGTAAATTAGGATGTGTACCAGAGTTTAGGTGAATATGGAAAGAATTATCAATGATTTGTGGAATAGAACTCATATTAGAATAAGAATTGCGTTATGAGATACGAAATGAAGTAAGGTTATCAAATATTCCACAAAGTTGATTGTTTAACTCGTCAAAAATTCACAAATTGCCAGAATTGGCAAAGTAATAGAGGAAACTTTTCGTTAAACCAAAAATATTGGAAAATGAAAAGTTAAAATGGTTATGATCTGTACCACCAAGTTGTTGAAAACAACGAAAGTGATTGTGTCCCTTAACGTTTCACCTTGGAAATGGTTTTACAACTTTGGGTCAAAAGAGTTATATATGAAGAATTATTTTCTCATATCTCTTTTGTTTCAGTAACCTATAAGTTTAAATTTCAAGGACGAAATTTTTGATTAGTTGGGAAGATTCTGACATTCAAGAGTTTTATAAACTTGATTAGGCAGCTAATTAAGTATTTTTGAATTTAATTTGGGATTTAGGTATCCGAGGGGGGACCCACGTGTTATGAATTGAAAATCACAAATTTAATATTATTTTAGTGTGTCACGTACTTTTTTAATGTATTATACATTATTTTGATGTGAAATAGGGTCAAACGGGTTGTATACGCGGTGTCTGCGAGTTCCGGAGCGCGTAGGAGATTTTTTTTCAATTTTGGTAAATTTGGGTATTTCTCAAAAATTAATTTGGAGTGAAAAACAAGAGATAATCTTGAAATTGAATAAAATAATAAATAAATTGGTGGGCGCCTAGTGATACGCGGGGTTGAGGGTGACATGCGTGGGGTGTACAATAATATGCATGCCCGAGGTTGGTCGTTAGCACGCATGGCGAATTTATAGCTGCGATTATATACGTGCACATATATTTATATGTATAATATAGTTAATATATAAATATATAAATCAATCATATAGTTTGAATAAAATAAAAAGTAAAAAATATACAATGGATGTGCCTCGAGATACGTGTAGTGTGATAATTGAGGAGTTGAAATTGTTGGACGATTTGGTGGTAGTTGGTGAGGTGTTACATGTCTCGAGATGCGTGTTGTCCAATCTTGAGGAAGAACAATAAAATAGAATAAGTGAATAATTAGATTTTCCTCAAGATTTGTGCGATGCTAATCTCGAATAAATCTTAATATATATCCTCAAACTAATATACCGCCTTATTCAATTTATTTTAAGCTAAAAATTGACCTCGAGTTATGTAGTACGCATTTCAAGAAAGAGCAAATTTATATTATGGAATGGAAATCTAATACACAATTTGCAAACCAATAGAATCGTCTCATTTTTCAATTCGGCAGTGATAAAGTTCGAACCAGATGAAGAAGAAAGTGAAATCGAATGGGAGAAGGGGAGACCAAGAAGGAGGGACCGAAAGAGAGACCGAGGGAGAGGTCTCAGCACATGGTGAGTTGTTTTGTTGTTGTTGAATTTGTTGACTATGTGAGAAAGACAAATGAAGAGGAGGTGAGGAAAAAAAAAACTATGTTTCGGGTTAAAGAATTGGGAGGAAGAGAGGAAGAAGAAAACGGGTGGGGGGAGTGTTGGACTAAGTGTTTCATCACTTAGACTCCGTTCCGAGATTTCGATGGCAACAAACATCGTGAAATGGTACTAACATGTTTGTCAAGTATTTCAGCGCAATCCATCATTTTTAGAACTCACAAGTTCAAAGGCTACAAACGAATTCGAGTTCAAATGGAATGGATAAAATGGAAGAAATAAGGCTTGAAGAGCTCGTAATTTGATCAAGGGAAGGAAAGGCACCGGAAAGCATATATGGAGCTATGTATATCAATTGTAACGTATAAGAAGTTCAACTACATGAGCCAAATGTATTATATTCATGAATTTGAAAAATTTCATGTTTTCAAGAACTTAAATTCATGCATTTCATGATTTTTCAATCTGTGAGTTATAAAACGTTTTAAATCATTCAAATGAGTTGTATGGCATGAACTTGAGGTGTGCATATTGTTGGTTTTGATTTTGGATGCACCAGTATCAGTTTAGAAAAGTTTTCGGTTCACTTTAAAATTTTTTGCAGAAAAACCCCTTTGCACTTCATGAAACCCGGATTTTTCATTTTTGGGGTGTTTGTGAAAACATTCGAACCACCTAAATAGGTTCTATGTCCCATAATAAACATGTCTAACATGTTTTAAGAGGTTTGGTATGGTCAAGGATGCGATAGGGGCGCTAACTCAATGGCTAAAATATTTATTTTCAAGCCCTTGTTGGTTAGCGCGCGCTAATGGCATCATTAGCACGCTACCTGCGGAGTTAGTGCGCTAATGAGATTCGTTAGTGCGCTAACTGAGAGATTAGCGCGCTAACTCCAGAATCTAGGGGCTAATAGCTTTTCTGACAGCTTTTAAAAGTGAAACATCTACACCTTTAATTTGAATTGGTGGGTGTTTTGGACCCTTGGATCAAACAACGGCTACAAACAGTAAAAATGGTATGGAAAGAACCCAATAAACACTTTGAACATGCTTTTGATCTAAACAACTCACAAATACACAAAAGGGCGTTAAAATGGAGTTTTCAGCACAAAAGGGTGGGGAAAAAATTACTCACACTCACTTGAGGGCTTTGAGGGTTGATCTTATGCAAACAAAGTGAGGCTAATCGAGGTGTTCTAGAGTCCTCAACGCGCTATCCAAATCGATCTAAACCATATTCACATCTTATGTTATAAGATTACATCTTTCCTTACATTATTTGTGCTTAATCTATATCTTCTTGTCAACGATTTGTGTGGGAACCATATGTGACTGATTTGAACATCTTTATATAGTGTGTTGAGCCTAATATCATGTCTAGATAAGACCTAGAACAAACTTGCACCAATGAGCCAAAATTTGAATCACTTGTGTATGCGAAACTTGAAAAACACATAAAGCTTAACTTATTCTTATAGTGGTTATTTTTCTTTGAAGTGTGTGTGACACCACCAAAAAGGGTTTTGAACTTAATCATGATTTTTGTTAAACCCAAAGTTAAGAGTACATTTACTTGAGCTTAATTGTGACTTCTTATAGTACATTGAATTGACTTGAAACCCAATTGTGCTTAATCTATATTCACGTTTGTGGTTTCATGCGTGTGTTATTTTCACAACATATTTACAAGGGTTCTCGTTCTTAAACTTTATCTATTTGACACCCGAGATTTTGGTTGCACTACTTGAGCTTAATCGTGATCTTTCATGTGTGCATTAAGTTGAATTGAAACCTAATTGTGCTTAATCTATATTTGATTGTTTGGTTTCATGTTTTTGTTGTTTTGACAACATACTTAAAAGGTTTTCGTTCTTAATATTATTCCACTTGTGACCCTAGATATCGATTGCACAACTTGAGCTTAAACTTGCATTTTGCATTTGTGCATCAATTAGCCATTCTTTGGAACCAACTTTAGCTTAATCAATACTCTTTTTAGTTGGTTTCAATATTGAGAGTTAGTCTATAAAACTTGATTTACAAGGCATCTCAATTAGCAAAGTCTCATTTGCATTACTTTTTCTTAGGATTACATTTGGCTTGTGAGAGGAGAGCATCTTATACCGCTTTACTTATTGTAAGCAACAAATCATTCTTAATTTGTAAAGCTTGTAAGGTAAGACATTAGTGAATAGACCAAGTTGTGAGTCCTATTGATATATAGGAGAGCTTGTAAGCCTATCAAGAAATAGGCAAGGTAAAGTGCTAGTTGCAACTAGACAAGTCAAATTCCTAGTTGAGACTAGGTGGTTGCAAAAGTCCTTATTGCGGTAAGGCATGTATAAAAGACCTAGTGGCGACTAGGCGCAATAAGCTTGCGGGCTTAAGGTTGTTCACTTATTGGAATATAAGTGTTGGTTCAAAATCCTAACCGGGGAGGTTAGGTAGTGGATGTAGATCCGAGAGATCTAACCACTATAAATCGATTGTGTACTCTCATCTCTTCTACCCCTTCTCCTAGTGTAGCATTTCACTTACTTGATCCATTTCGCTACATCACTATTGCAATCACTAAAATACGCGCTCATCTAAATAAACTTTTGAAGTAAACTTAGGAGATTCGCAAAGAAAGTTGTAAAAAGTTTAATTTGGCCATCACACCTAATTCACCCCCTCTTGGGTGACCTTCAATTGGTATTAGAGCGGATGCTCTTAATATTCGGATTTATATCTTAGAGCTAAAGATCAATGGCCATGAATTTCGGTGTTAATGCTACCGTTCCACCTATGCTTAGGGGTTTTGTTTTTAGGAGTTGGAAGATTAGGTTTAGAACATACCTTAGAGCCCAATCACATGAGATGTGGGGCATTTGAGAATATGGTCCATATACTCCGGTTAGAGTAGTGAATGATGTTGAACTGCCTAAGCCAAAGAAGAAATGGAATAGGGAAGAAAAGAGGCTAGTGAGACTCGATGATGAAATTAGACATATTCTCCTTTCTAGCATTCTCGGTGACATTGAGACTAGACTTTCTTCATGCATTTCATCTAGGGAGATATGGAGAAGATTAGAAGAAATTTATAGTCATAGTCATGATTTTCATATCTCATTATATTCAAGCAATTGTGAGGATTTATTGCCATATAGTGACTCTCTTGCTCCTTTATCTCTTCATGATGAACAAATTCACATTACTACACATGTTGATGATAAATATGCTTACATGCATGAAGATCTTAGACCTATGGATTCTTATGTGCTAAATAATGATGACGATAGGTCCATGCACTCTCATGCTCATGAAGGGGACTTTATTGTTGATTCATTTACTAACATTAATTGCCTTCATGATTCCTTTTTGGATGAATTGTCCACTTTGAGCAAGAAGCTTGAACTAGACTTGGACAATCTCATGAAAGAGAATGAGAACATCAAGAACATGATTCAACTTGCATTAGATGAGTTGATGACTCTTTAATGCACATTTAACGATAGTCTTGAAAAGAATGAGAGCATTCTTGAAGAGAACATGGCCTTAAAGAGTCAAGATCATGTTCTTCAAGAGAGATTAGATGAACGGACAACGTTGGGAACAAATGTCACTAATGAGAAGGAGAATGTGAAATTAGAGCTTAGCCTAGAGAAATATAAGTGTCTACACTTAGATGCTCAACTAGGGAAATTTAGGAGGTTTTACAAGTTTAAATCATTCCATAGACCCAATAGGACTTATTTTAGAGTCAAGCCTTACGTTAAGGCATGGGTACCAAAAGAAACACTCCTAGAAGCTAAGTCTACCAAATCCAAAGAAATTCTGGTACCAAAGTCCATGATACATATTATGAATTAGATTCACTTTAAAACATGAGTGAAGCTAGGTGTTAGATTGGTATGTGAGAATTAAGTCTAACTTAAGTGTTTCAAGTGAATTCGAGTTTAGGACACATTGTAAGGAACAAGGTGTGGATCCTAGTTTTTAGACCTAAGTATCAAACAATCATAGGAACCAAAATAGGTCTTTAGAAAATAAAAGAATGAGAAGGGAGAGAGTGTGAAAGAAGGCTAGGTGGGTTGCACAAGACTACAATCAATAGAAAGGAATTGATTATGAAGACGCCTTGGCACCGAAAGGAAGAATAGAAGAAATTCGAATGTTACTTACTTATGCTTACTACAATGGTCCTTAATATACCAAATGGACATCAAACGTGCATTTTTAAATGACTTCATCAGTGAAAAGGTATATGTAGACCAATCACTGGATTTTGAAGACCATGCTAACCCAAGTCATGTTTATCTTCTTTAAAAGGCATTGGATGGATTGAGACAAGCTCCTAGAGTTTGGTATGATAAGCTATGTGCACTCCTTCTTAACAAAGGGTTTATTAGATCCTACATTGTTCATTTTTATAAAAAATGATAATATGCTCCTATTTTAAATCTATGTGGATGATATCATTTTTGAGTCGTCAAACAAGCATTTATGTGAAGAATTTTCATCGTTGATGACATGTGAGTTTGAAATGAGCATGATGAGTGATTTAACATACTTTTTAGGCGTGCAAATTAAGTAATCTAATCATGGGATTTTTATAAATCAAGTGAAGTATGTGAGGGACATGCTTAGGAAATTCAAATTTGAAGATTTGAAAGCATGTGACACTCCTAGTAGTTCAATTGTAAAAATGGACAAGGATCCTCAAGCTAAACCTATAAATCCTAAGCTATATAGAGGAATGATGGGAAGCCTACTCTACTTGACCGCTAGTAGACCGGATATCACGTTTAGTGTGAGTCTATATGCTAGATTTCAATACGAACCCAAGGAATTACACTTGAAATGTATTAAGCTTACATTTCATTATCTTAGTGGGACACAAGACTTAAGATTATGGTTCAACAAGGCCAAGAGTTTCGAACTCCGAAGCTTTGTTTATTCCAACTATGCGGGGAGTCTAGTTGATAGGAAAAGCACTTCAAGATTTTGTCATTTGCTAGGAAATTCACTTAGATCACGGTTTAGCAAAAAGCAAAATTCTATTGCTTTGTCCATCACCGAAGCCGAGTATGTGGCTTCAGGAAGTTGTTGTGCTCAAGTCTTGTACATGAAACAAAAAATTGAGGACTACCAAATTCAAGTTAGTTGTGCTGAAATATATTGTGATAACACAAGTGTAATCAACATATCGAAAAATCCGGTGTTATATTTCCGTACCAAACACATTGAGATTAGGCACCACTTCCTTCACGACCATATCCAAAAGGGCGATGTTAAACTAATCCATGTGTCCACTGAGGATCAGCTGGTTGATATATTCACCAAGCCATTGCCTAGAGATCAGTTTTCCAAGATTCGACGAGAATTAGGCATGATTCTTGAATCAGACGTTATACACATGTTTTAGCTCTTCCAACCCTTTTTATATGTCATTACTGAAGTGTCCATGAAGTATGAGGTGAATCAGAGTTGTCCTCCAAAAACTCAAAAATTTAATTTCAACAATTCCAAAGAGCAATTAGCGCGCTAGGTCCTGTTGTCCCCAGAACCATTCTTTTTGCCTTAGGGAACTTGGTTGCATATGTTTAGGGGGAGCTTTAGTTTGATCATGTTAGGGGGAGTATCTTGGTTATTGCATGAGTAAGAGTTCATTCTTGAACATCACATATAAAATTTTAACTCATGTCCATGTCGATTTATATTTGCGCTACATTATCTTATCTTTCATATTTTTTAGGAAGTAATGCCATGAACGTTGTATATCTTTGACTCATTATCTATGAATGAATGTCATTTCCTTTGACTCCCACTCCATGTGTTTTATAAAATTGCATGAATGGATGAATTATCTATGCTCTCTTGTATTCAACTTGATGCCTATTGATAGGGGGAGAGTTTGTAACCACTTTTTGACGTTATTAAAAGGGGAGAAATATATATGCTGAACTTGACCATTATGATCTTGATATTCTTTTAATGACTATGTTTGTTTGTCAAGTTCACGGTTGTTTGTTATCATCAAAAAACGGGAGATTGTTGGACTAAGTGTTTCATCACTTAGACTCCGTTCCAAGATTTTAATGGCAACAAAAAATGTGAAATGGTACTAACATGTTTGTCAAGTATTTCAGCACAATCCATCATTGTTAGAACTCACAAGTTCAAAGGCTACTAACGAATTCGAGTTACCAACGAATTCGAGTTCAAATGGAATGGATAAAATGGAAGAAATAAGACTTGAAGAGCTCGTAATTTGATCAAGGCAAGGAAAGGCACCAGAAAGCATATATGGACTTATGTACATCAATTGTAAGGTATAAGAAGTTCAACTACATGAGCCAAATGCATTAGATTCATGCATTTCACAAATTTCATGTTTTCAAGAACTTAAATTCATGCATTTCATGATTTTGCAATCCGCGAATTATAAAACATTTTAAATCATGAAAATGAGTTGTATGGCATGAACTTGAGGTGTGCAAATTGTTGGTTTTGACTTTGGATACACCGGTATCAGTTTAGACATGTTTTCGGTTCACTTTAAAACTATTTGCATAAACGCAACTGTGCACTTCATGAAACTGGGATTTTCCATTTCCGAGGGTTGTGAAAACATTTGAACCACCCAAATGGGTTCTATGACCTATAATAAACATGTCTAACATGTTTTAAGAGGTTTGGTATGGTCAAGGATGCGATAGGGTGTCGCTAACTCAAGGGCTCAAAATATTTATTTTTAGGCCCCTGCTGGTTAGCGCGTTAATGGCATCATTAGAACGCTACCTGCAGAGTTAGCGCACTAATGAGATTCGTTGGCGCGCTAACTGAGAGATTAGTGCCCTAACTCTAGAATCTAGCGCGCTAATAGTTTTTCTAACAGCTTTTTAAAAGTGAAACATCTACACCTTTAATTTGAATTGGAGGACTGTTTTGGACCCTTGGATTACTACAATGGCTACAAACAGTAAAAAGGGTATGGAAAGAACCTTATAAACACTTTGAACATGATTTTGATCTAAACATCTCACAAATACACAAAAAAACATTAAAATAGAGTTTTTAGCACAAAAGGATGAGGAAAAAATACACACACTCACTTGAGGGCTGATCTTATGCAAACCAAGTGAGGCAAAAAGAGTTGTTCTAGAGTCCTCAATGCACTTTCCAAATCAATCTAAACCATCTTTACATCTTGGGTTGTAATATTACAATTTTCCCTACACTATTTGTGCTTAATCTATATCTCGTTGTCAATGATTTGTGTGGGAACCATATGTGACTGATTTGAACATGTTTATATAGTGTGTTGAGCCAAATATCATGTCTAGATAAGACCTAGAACAAACTTGCACCTAATGAGCCAAAATTTGAATCACTTGTGTATGCAAAACTTGGAAAACACATAAAGCCTAACCTATTCTTATAGTGGTTGTTTTTCTTTGAAGTGTGTGTGTGACACCACCAAAAAGGGTTTTGAACTTAATCTTGATTTTTGTTAAACCCAAAGTTAAGAGTGCATTTACTTGAGCTTAATTGTGACTTCTTATAGTACATTGAATTGACTTGAAACCTAATAGTGCTTAATCTAAATTCACATTTGTGGTTTCATGCTTATGTTATTTAGACAACATATTTACAAGGGTTCTCATTGTTAAACTTTATCTATTTGAGACCATAGATTTTAGTTGCACTACTTAAGCTTAATTGTGATCTTTCATGTGTGCATTAAGTTGACTTGAAACCTAATTGTGCTTAATCTATATTTGTTTGTTTGGTTTCATGTTTATGTTATTTTGACAACATACTCAAAAGGGTTTCGTTCTTAGTATTAATCTATTTGTGAACCTAGATATTGATTGCACAACTTGAGCTTAAACTTGCATTTTGAATTTGTGCATCAATTTGCCATTCTTTCGAACCAACTTGAGCTTAATCTATACTCTTTTTTGTTGGTTTCAATATTGAGAGTTAGCCTATAAAAGTTGATTTATAAGGCATCTCAATTGGCAAAGTCTCACTTGCATTACTTCATCTTAGGATTATATTTGGCTTGTGAGAGGAGAGCATCTTATACCGCTTTACTTATTGTATGTGACAAATCATTCTTAATTTGTAAAACTTGTAAGGTCTATTGGTGAATAGACCAAGTTGTGAGTCCTATTGGTATATAGGAGAGATTGTAAGCCTATCGGGAAATAGGCAAGGTAAAGTGCTAGTTGCATCTAGGCAAGTCAAATTCCTAGTTGAGACTAGGTGGTTGCAAAAGTCCTTATAGCGGTAAGGCATGTGTAAAAGACCTACGGGCTTAGGGTTTTTTTCTTATTGGAATGTAAGTGTTGGTTCAAAATCCTAACCGGGGAGGTTAGGTAGTGGATGTAGATCCAAGGGATCGAACCACTATAAATCGATTGTGTATTCTCATCTCTTCTGTTGTCAAAAGTTTATTTGACCATCATACCCAATTCACCCCCTCTTGGGTGACCTTCGGGGAGGGGAGGGGGAGTGTGAGGAAGAAGACGATGGAAGGGGGGTTTAATCCCCCAGGACGAACCGGATCCGATTTTGGGGTTAAACCCTCCCTATTATTTTTTTTAAAAATAATATATTTTGAAAATGAAAGAAAAAATAAATAAAAACCTTTTAAATTAGCAAAAAATATGAAAAATAGGATTTTTGGACTAGATGAAAATTGAAGATTTTCATGAAAAATAAGGATTTTGAGATTTTATCGAGAATTTATACTCTGTATTTTTTCTCGTAGTGCGTGCTACGATACCTGAAAATATCCAAAATTTAAAAAACTATCTTAAAGCCTAATAAAAGGTGATTTTCGATTCTGAATCACAATTTGGAGACAAAATAGGGATCCGAACATCCGAGGAGTTGATTTGAAAGGATTCCAAGGTTTTCGGGACGTGAAGGACCAAATAAAATAGAAAATAATTAGAAATATTATATTTAAGCTTAGACAACATAAATTTTGATGTCGAACAGTAATTTTGAGTCAAAAATGAAGTCCAAGCATTGGAGAATTTATTTTGGAAGGATTCGAGGGGTTTCGGGACATGATTGGGTCAATTAAATTGCAAATAATTTGAAAAAATGGCGAAGTTGTTGTAGAGGCTTACAAGACGTATTAATGAATTGTAGGACTGTGATTGGAGCCCGTGTGGACTAGTTTATCGACTCAGAGCGCATAAGAGTTGAGATATCACGTTTTTAAGGTTAAGTAAATCTTATAGTAGCCTTTACATTGTATGATTATAATTTTGTATAAATTGCATTGATTCTTGATATTGCATTTTTCTTGTACATGCATACACGGTTTGGGAAGATAAGGCGTTACGAGTCTCATTATAGTGTAGACTATACCGTGGTTATAAAACACTATATTATGCTTAAGGGGCTAGAGTCGCTGATACTTTGCATCACGTGGTTATCATGAGATCACATTGAAACAGATCATACTCCCATAGTCTAGAGTAACGAGTCTCATTTGATATACTCCCTGAGCATGAGTCTTTATTATTATTTACTTACCATTCTCGGAGAACGTTGTTTGATTGTGGTCGGATAACAAAAAGGGGATGGATTCACGGTTGTATTTAAATTTCTTGGATTATTATGCATTTGATTATTACAAGTGTACTAGATAGTGTGAGATTTACTTATTTGACATTATCGAATTTTTATAATTAGACAATAACAGGTTCTAGCAGCGACAAGGGAAATGGAAAGCTTTCCGACTGTATGTGACTTGCTTAGTCCTTTTCTCTATGTATATATTGTTTTTTAATATATTATACTGTTTAAATGGGTTTATGGGTTCGAGTGTGATTAGGATTTCCTTTGGAATGGCTGTAACGATTTTAGGATGAATTGAAATAATTTTGGAATTAAGGTAATGCTAGTTTAAGAATTTTGATACTTTAAATCAAGTTAGAATGAATATCTTATTTAGTTGATGCAATATATATTGTTATGAGTGGATTGTGAGTCCTTCGACATTTCCACCAAAGTTGAGAAGGTTTCGTTGAAGATTTTTGAAGGCCGAGATTTCCAGTGTAGGCTTAGAAACAAAGGAGGTGTTGTCAAAAGAAATTTACGAAATTTTGAGGTTAAAGTAATTAATCTAAACAAACTTTAAGGATTAAGATATAGTTTAGAATCCTTTGTAGTTAATAAAGTTTTATAATAGAAGATTACAAGATCTTATTTTTAATTATTTATTGATGAAGAGGGGCTGCTAGATTATAAAGGGATTAGGGTAATCTAGGCCTGTCAGATGTGTAATTAGGTGGGGTCTGACATTTATTATTGCTCTTAATAAAATAAAATGAAATGAAAAATCATACTTACTTGAATTTAGAAAAAATTTTGAAAAATTTCGTCAACTTACTTGAATATCAAATTAAAAATAATTCGAGCTTTTTTTCTACATTTCTTTCCTTTCATTGCCATCAATGTCATATTTCACCTATAATACCTACAAACTCATTCTAAGCCTTTACCTCAAGGTTTAAAAACGAAGTCTAATTTTCAACATAATAAACATACCATACGAAGTACAAAAGGATTGATAAAATCATAAATCTGATAATCAAGAAATTAATTAGAATAAGACAAAGTGCATAAAAAGTTAATGAATAAACATCACCATTATATTTCAAGTGTAATAAATATCATTTCCAAGCATTGAAAATAAACATGAAGTATATAACCACTACCAGAATTACATAGAGAAATTCTCATAGTATCACTAAGAGATAGAGAAAATAAAATGGAATAAGGGAATTAATGTCGGCATCTAGAAGTCGCGTCATCATCATCCTCCATGGATTAATCCTCTGGGATTAGTAGCTCACAGCGGGATCATAGAGGTGGTATTCATGACCTGACAATGTTAGAACATCCAGATTATTGCTAAGTGGTAATCTCATCTATGTAGATGGTAAAAGAATCTCTGTCCCTTCTTGACATGTGTTTTTCCTGGACATCGTACACTTCATTCTGTGAATGCTCCTTACTAAGGCTCTCTGGTTCTCAAACACCAGTTCTTGATATGGAGAGTGGTTATCTAATTGCGCTATATTGTACCCATGAAAGCCAACTTCGATTCTTCCATGTATAATCTGTCATAATCCCTAGCAGGCTACTCCACGTTCGAATCATTTCTAGCTTTCTACATCTTCTCCAAGATTCTCTTCGTGTCGTCTCTAATTTTTCTTCTCTGCTCTGTTTCTCCTTTGGCATCTCAGCCCTTTCTTTCTCATCCTATGTGTCTTCATAACCATTCACTCTTCTATTTCTCTCTATAACCTCATCAATGATGGTATTCTTCAATAAAACATCTATATCGAGGCGTGTTGTGCTCACTTGGTCCATCCTATAAAAGGCTATAACCATCAAGGGGAAAAGAAGTTCATCGTTCTTCTTTGTAGTGATGGCACTCCTAATTGATTCATAAATGATTCTACCAACATCCAAGTATCCTAATCCCATGACAATGTGGTAAAGTGACATGAGCTTTAAATGTAGAGCTTCGTGGTAGTAATAGCAACTCTATCTAGTGATTGAGTTGCGGATATCAAACCCAAGGGACGGTTAAAAACTAATCTTTTGTTCAATTGAGAAATAAAGTTAGGCAACAATGAGTTTGATTTTTGTACAGGAAATTGACAACTAATTTACTTTAACTAAATGCAAAGAATTAAAGCTGAGTTTTAACAATGAAGAAATAATCCAAGGGAGTTGATTTTCACCTAGGTTGCATTTTTTCTATCCAATTCTCATAGTGTAATCCCCAATTCAAGTGCGATAGACAAATTTCCATAAATTTTCACTCTATCCCGAGGTCTCGGCGATGGAGATTCTAGCATTGCACTCAAATTCCATCGGTCGTCATGAGTAGCGTAAGTCCAACGCTGCATTAGAATCAAAATTCTAAAGCCTCCCTCGTCAACGACTTTCGGTCGACATACTTTATGTTCAAGGGTTGTGTTCTCTATTTCCAGGTTGAAAACCCCAAGTTCATGGGTGATTTCAACCCCTAAGTTCTATACCTACTTAATCAAGACAAGTATAGCATTAAGTTCAAGCAAACACAAATCAACGCCACAAATTGAAGAAAACAACATGAATCATATTGGAATTAGAGAGAATAGCAACTCGGGATTCGTCGATCCCTGGGACAAGAATATTACCCCATTAAAGTGCAAGAAACAACACTAAAAATGATGAAAACTAAAAAATATATTAAATCAATACCTAGAATCTCAAGATGAATCACCAAGTTTGATCTAATACCCTAGCTTCTTCAAGTTCTATAAAGCAAAAAATGTCCCTAAAACTAATTTCAAGTCCTATTTATACCCCCAATTCAATTTAGTCCAAAAACCTCATAAAACCAACTTTTTACTCACTTTGCCATAATAGGCACTGACCCTAGCATTGAGGCTGGTGCCTCAGCGCCTACTGGAGCTTCTCCACTATTTTGTGGCGCTGAGGTTGGACTAGAGCGATGGGGTGCCGAGATCCAAATCCTGCAAATGTACTCCCCTTTGCGATGTGATTTTGGACCACTTAGAAACTAAATTTGACAAAGCTCGTGAGACATGAAAACGTTCAGCTCTGAGTCTACTTTTGAACAAAAGAAAAAAAAATTATTTGGACTTGAAATGTGAGATTTATGGCGAAAATACTGAAGCTTGGTCAAAATAGACTTTGTTTAAACTTATCCACTTTGATGTCGTTATTTGCTCGAACCTTGTATTCTCATCCTGAAACTTCCAAACATCTTTAAAAAACATAAAACCATGTGAAACATCATCATTTCATCACTCGTTTCTGGTTTTGTTTTCTTTCGCCTCGTGATTCGCACTAGCGCGCTTTTTAAGGGAAGTCTTCTTGGATATTCAACATAACCTCTAAATGCTCCTACTTTGCTTTCCTTACCTACAAACCAACAAAATATTTTGGATTAGCAGGAATTCACGAATTAATGGCTTAAATTATCAACAAAATGCTACTTATAGAGGTACTAAAATATGTTACGCATCAAATACCCCCAAATTTGAGACTTTGCTAGTCTAGAGCAAAGTTGCATGAACAATATTAATGCAATTTATTTAAACATATTCCAATATGCATCTATCCTTATCTCTCTAACTTTGTGGGGTCTTCCAGTCTCAAATTCAAACCAAATATCGACTCAACCCAAGGCCTTTCAATTGCCCAAATACCAAGCCTTTCAACCCAACTTTCAGAAGAATTCACTTTCGACAACCCAAATGCAAATCTGAGAGTCTAACATCAACTACTAGAGAGAGTCCACAAAAAGATTTGAAACCTTAATGATTTTTCATTTAAAGCATCAACTTCCAAGAGATTTCATATGTCCATTTTTTAAGCCACTCTCCACTATCATCAAACTTAAAAGACCAAGAATCCTTAGGTCTTTAATAGGTTGTAATGAGCTTATGGCTTTAATAATCAAAAAATGGATATTTAAGTTCAAACATAGTTTGATAGATTTCATAAACCCTTTTCTTACAAACATAGAGCACTTACAAAGATAAAACTCACAAAAATACAAAATTTTCTCATTTTGGAGTTTCACTCATAACTTCTTTTTTTATCACACCAATCCATATTTTTCTTTTTATTTGGACTTTATTTGGTGGACTCATTCATTTTCTTTTGACATTCCCCTTTTTCGGGTTCATTTCACTTTTTCTATCAAACTTTACATGTTATTTTCATCATGGATAAATGATGCTCATCACTCTTACTTTGGGTGGTCTAAAGCTTTTTGGCTTAGGACAATGTTCAGTGCCAAGAATGCATATAAACAAGGCTCAACGGGGTGTCTAACAATCTCATTGTGGGAAGAATATGCAAGATATTAATGTATAACATTCGAACAAGGCCTAACTCATCTCCTCAATCTTTTAAGTTTGGAATTTATCGCCTCGAGTAGATCTAGAAGAATTAGTTCTAGAATCCCTGAATCCTCATTAAAGTCCCGTATTTTCAATTTATCCCCTTTTGTATTAGCATAGGTTCTTCCTCACACCGGGCCTCTACAAATATTCCTCTATCTAGCTAAGCTAAACACTTAAGCACACTGGCCATCTACTCATCCCCAAGTATTTCGTCTCATTGGTTTGATAAAAAATGTATCATAGACTGTCGGCCACAGAGGAAAAGAATAAAAACAATAATCTGACTAACATGCATATGCTTGCAAAATACCCGACGCTTCCACCACCCAGCCTCCCAATAATAAAAATAGGCGTTATGCACATCCAAACATAAGATGTTCATTGTCCTCAATGAATCAAATCATGAGCGAAAAAAAGATAAGAAAATGCATCAAAATATAATCATTTGCAACAATCACAACATTAGAGAAGTAAAATAAAATAATAAATTTTGAAAGAAATACTCCCCTGACTAGTGTTGATGCATTTTAAGTTTCTCTTCGTCATTCCATCATTCCCTTAGTAGTCCCCCAAACTTGGATCACGTCACATTTATTTATGCTTCTTTGTGGTCTTTCGCGGTCTACCAGTTCGATGAAAAATCACCCGACAATTGGTATTCGACCTGAAATGTCATCACATGTATCAACTGCATAATTAAACCAATTCATTATTTCCTTTTTTTTTCAAGCAAATGTGCCAAATAAGAACTAAAAGATAAACAAAAGAACCTTGGGTCGCCTCCAAGTAACGCTAAGGTTTTCATCCTCAGCTCGATGTATCCACCACAACTCTCAAGTGAACACCACGGTGCACTATGGTTACTTCAACACCGTATCCTCAAAGAGTTCCTTAAATCCTCTAATCATTTTCTTGCATGCCACTCTATCCTTTATAAGCCACACATCATTTGACATTCCTTGTCGTGCATCAACAAAATGAATCTTCATTTTAATCTTTTCAAGCATCTCCACAAATATCTTAACTTGATCAGCTTTCCATTGGTCTTGCAAGTCTTGTGGACACGACAATAATGGTACAACAAAGGAATGATCAAAAAGACTGATCACCCCTTGCATAAACTCTAAATCGCGTGATCTGAAGATTTCATGACATTTTTCACTTTTTATTGCTTCAAACATTTCCGGATCAACGCCACCATCATGCAACTCAATGTCCTCGGTATGAGTCACATCTCTAGCACACTCAAATGAATCTTCTTGCTCAAGTGAAGCGCAAACATTGTTGTAACCATCTAGATTAGGCTTCTCTACCTCTTCTAATGCTTCATGACATGCTTCTTCACTCGACAACAACTCCTCAACGTTTTTCTCCTTGGACTCAACTGCAACTTCTTGTCTTGAGTTTATTGATGTTGCAATTTTCTCAATTTTCCTTTTCAAGTTAAAGATGACTTGATCATTTTCCTCTCTCTTCATTTGTAATGATTGTGTAAATATCTCAGATTTCTCTTCATACTTCTTAAGATCAACCTTGTTCTGCAAAGTCATTTTTCTTATCATTTGCTCTAAAGACTTAAAAGACGGTTGTTCATCATTCTCTCAATCTTGTCGTGATTACCACTTGTCCTGAAAAATCCATTGTGATTGATAGACATGTTCAATGTGAGGATTGTAAAACTCTTGATGATTATGCCATGACTCTTCTTCTTGTATGTAGTTGCAATGCCCTTGACTTCCCACAATTCCTTGTAATCCATATGGGTCATAATGTAGTTGATGACATATTATCCATGCCACACCATTTATGATTGGTTAAGCTTGGTATGTTGTATCGTCTCGAATCAATCCACATTGAAAAGCCAATCTAGAAAGTCTAGCAAGGATCTTACTCGTCGCTTCCTCCATATGATAGCTATGCATTATTATGTTTTTTTTCTTCTTCTTTTTCATCCATGAAACACCAAAAAAAAGTAGATTAAGTGCAACATAGTTATTCAAATTAAATAAAAATAAACTAAATTACTAAAAATAAAATCTTAAATAATTCATCCTAATCAAACTAAAATTAGCTACCGTCCCTGGCAACGGCGCCAAAAACTTGAAACGAACTCTAATTGTAGAGCTTTGTGGTAGTAATAGCAACTTTATCTAGTGATTGAGTTACGGATATCATACGTAAGGGACGGTTAAAAACTATTCTTTTGTTCAATTAAGAAATAAAGTTATGCAACAATGAGTTTGATTTTTGTAAAGGAAATTGACAACTAATTTACTCTAACTAATTGCAAGGATTAAAGTTGAGTCTTAACAATGAAGAAATAATCCAAGGGAGTTGATTTCACCTAGGTTGCATTCTTTCTATCCATTTCTTACAGTGCAATCCCCAATTCAAGTGTGATAGGAGAGTTTCCATAAATTTTCACTCCACCCCATGGTCTCGGCGATGGAGATTCTAGCGTTGCACTCGGACTCTACTGGTCCGCATGAGTAGCGTAAGTGCAGCGCCGCATTAGACTCCAAATTTTAAGGCCTCCTTTGTCAACGGTCGTCTGTCAATATACCGTATGTTCAAGGGTTGTGCTCCCTATTTCCAAATTAAAAATCCAAAGGCCATGAGTGAGTTCAATCCCCAAGTTCTAAACCTACTTAATCAAGGCAAGTATAGCATTAAGTTCAAGCAAACATAAATCCACATAACAAATTGAAGAAAACATCATGAATCACATTTGAATTAGAGAGAATAACGACCTGAGATCCATTGATCCCTGGGACAAGAGTATTATTGTAGCATAACCTATCCCAATTAGGGCAATACTCGGCCCTAATTAAGCCCCGAAAACCCAGCCAAACGTTACTAGAGCCAGCAGCCTATCCGTCTATACCTGATAAACTCAACCTGTATATTAATATCGAATAAACAATACAAAGTATACGCAGCGAAAAATTAAAACTTTTTCAATATTTAAACAATATACAGTAATATAGATTTTATCAAAACCCAAAATCATGATTATAAACCTCTCAAACCTGTTTATATACATCAAAATATATCAAACAGTGAATATAAGTATAAGAATGCTCATTACATCGTAAAAAAGACAACGAGACACTTAAATCTTCTCTTTGCCTTTCGCTGAAGCGCAAGGTTGCAAACCTGAAATATTAAATTTGGGTAAGCACTTCAACTTGCAAGGTAAGGATTCACAAAGCCATCAACATTCTATATAATAATCAATAACATTATGCAATAACAATATGCACTAATGTTAACTAACAAGAATATGGAAAGCATATAAATCAATACATAATGGATGCAAATTAAATTATCATTGGCTATTACACTCTGACACGCATTTAATTTATAAAAATAGGGTCGATTATACATTGATGTCGTTAATGCGATTGCTAGACCAACACATTGGCGTATGTGTTGTCTAGCCAATCCATTAATGTCTAATGGTTCTATCCGAAACCCCTCCAGTGAGTATGTAATTCACACAACCTTTTGAATTGAGCAGGAGTTATATATAGGTCGGGAAGGTAACCTATCTCTTATAAACCTATTCTCAAAACCAGGAATTACTCTCGTGAATCACATTAAACATCATTTTTCGTTTATTAAAACCATCACAGTGTACATAGTCCCCCATTATAGTCCATAAACTACATGAACTACATATACTAAGATAGCCAAGCGACATTGATAAATTAATGAAACCGTACTTACCTCGGTCTTGGTTTCCGTTCCAAATTCCTAACTTTCCAGGAACTCAAGCTTTCCTGGGGATCCAACACATATCGCGAACCATTTGTGATCAATTTAAGTCCAATATCCTATATTTAAAATCTATAGTTTAATCCCTAACTCCTTAAGAAATCCTAACCAAAACTCAGTTTATTTGCTATTTTCTAGGGTGGGAGTGCACTCCACCCTATACTGTCTCGACACTACACAAGGCAGCAACCACTGTTCCATCCACAAATTCAGCAAACAACAGTAAACACTCCTAAAATCCATCAGGGATGACCTTTAGTGAGGTAATAAACCATTTCCAATCAACAAACAACGTAATCACCTACTATCAAATTGAACTTCAAAAACATAAAAACTAAACTTACAAAAGTGATGATCTCTGGCTTTCAAATCATTTAAGCTCCTCAATCTTTTTTGATTCAACTCTCTAAATGATCTCCTTTGATAAGAATATTAAACCCTCAACCCTACTTTCTCTATTTTTGATCGATCAAATGTGATAAGTATGAGGTTTTAGGTTAAATATATATATTTCTCGAGATACACATCGCGCTATCTCGAGACCGATCAAGTTGTTAATGGGTCAAAATGATACTCCTTAAAGTGACGAATTTTAACACCATCAAACACTTACGCTCCTTTCGAGACGATCCGACGATCCATATAGTTTAAACCAACTTTTATTTTTTAATATATATATATATCTCATGTATTTTCTCGGCAATAAATTCAACGGACATGTTTACGAGTATTCTAGGGTGTACACATTCATTCCACGAACCCCTCGTCGCACTTGGTGTACCGGCAATTTATTATTTATTATGTATTTTCCAATTATAGGCTTGTATATAAATTGTATATTTTAGTACAACCTATAAAATTCATTAGCAATCCAAATAAGTACAAATCGTCATGCAAACACACACACATGCTAATCGAGGTACACCGAACTTAACCACGAGCCTAACTCGGTAATTAGGATTTGGATTAGTACTAATCACTAGCTTAAAGTAATAGGTCATTACGGCCTCCCAAGTTTAAAGCAATTTCATCCTTGAAATTAAAGTTAATGTAAAATTATCTATAGTGTTGAAGAGAAATGGAAACTGCTTCTTCATATTGGACTCTTGCTCCCAGGTTAATTCCTCATCACTGTGAAATTGCCATTTCACCTTAACCAAAGGAATCTATTTGGTTCTCAACCTTTGAATCTTACGATCAAGTATTTGAATTGCTGCTAATCGTAAGATAAGTCTTCCCGAAGATCAAATTCATTCCAATCAATCCTTGGAGTTAATGGAGCCTTCATTTTGTGAAGCATAGATACATGGAAGACATTATGAACTGCGGCTAGCTGATGAGGTAACTTTAACCTATAAGCAATAGGACCAATCCTTTCCTCTACCCTGAACGACCCAATATACCACATAGCTAACTTAGATCACAACCCAAATTTACACAAGCCTTTTATAGGTGAGACTTTCAACAAGACAAGATCATCCTTTATCAGCATATCTCTTTTGTCTCAACTGGGTTGTAGTCAAACGTTGGCGAATATACTAAATTATCTCTGTATAGTCCTAAATCAACTCTAGCCCCAATAATATTGTATCTCCAACCTCTACCAAACATGCATGTGAACGATAAGGCCGACCATACTAAGCTTTAAAAGGAGCCATTATAATGCTAACCTGATAGCTATTATTATAAGAGAACTTACATAGTGGAATGTATTTCTCCCAATTAGCACCAACTCTAAGATACAAGCTTGACGCATATCCTCTAGCACCAATATCAACTGCTCAGTGTGTCTGTCAGTTTAAGGATGGTATGTCGTATTGAGGTTAAGAACAATTCCTAGTTGTCTCTGCAATTCATTCCACAGTCTAGACATGAATCTTGGATCTCTATCCTAAGTAATCGACTTTAGAACTCCATGAAATCTCAACACTTCACGTACGTACACCTTACATAATTGGTCAAGAGGATCTCGCATGGAAACTGGCAAGAAATGCGCAGATTTTATCAACCTATCAACTCCAACCCATGCCACATCATGCTTACGCTAACTCGGAGGTAGACCAAAAATAAAATCCATCGATATATGAATAGGCAGCAAATGCAATAACCCCCTAGGTTTCCTATGCTCAGCCTTAACTTGCTAACATATCTCATAACTCTTTACGAACTCAGCAATATCAGTCTTCATCCCAAGCCACCAATAAATCGTCTTATATTATGATACATCTTAGTGTTACTTGGATGAATAAAGTAAAGAGATCTATGAGATTCTCATAGCAATTCCTGCCTTAACTAATCCTGAGATAGAATCCACAATCTAATCCTGAATCATAATGCACCATCGTCAGAAATCAACCGATAGAGTTGATCTACACTAGCCGTTAACTTTTGACGCGCTATGTAATCCTGATCAGCTTTTTAACTATCAACCACTCACTGAATTATCTCTGGTTCAGCTCGAATTTGATCATAAAAGAATATATTAGTAGCTCTGGAACTAGCTCTCTCAGTTGATGATGTGCCAGCTGGACTTTCACGAATCATCATCACTAAAGCTTCCTCAAGAAGTCTAAATTGAGAAGCTTTGGTACTAGCTACATTTTCTCTGCCTGTTCTTTTCCTTTTCAAGGCATCAACACCATATTTGCTTTGCCTGGATGTTACTCTAAAGTAAAATCATAATCCTTGAGGAACTCAAGCCATCTAGGCCGCCTCATAGTCATGTAACTCTAAGTAAACAAGTAATTTAGACTCTTATGATCTAAAAATACTGTAAATTTCTCACCGTATAAGTAGTGCCTTCAAATCTTCAAGGCAAAAACAACAACAAATATCTCGAGATCATGAACTGGATAATTTCTTTCATGAATCTTGAGTTGCCTTAAAGCATAAGCTATAACCCTACCTTCCTACATCAGCATACAGTCCAAGCCTGAATGAGAAGCATCATTATAAATCACTAATTCTTTCTCAGATTCAAGTATTGTAAGAACATGTGTCTTAGTCAAACTATCCTTCGAATCTTTGAAGGCAGCTATGAAAACTTAAATTACATGTTATTAGATCACATGTGTAGAGAATTTATCACTGGTTTAGCTAGATTTGATGATTTTGATGAAATTAAAAAGTTGTAGTGAATGCATGAATTTGTAGGAACTTGCGTTAAATTGATGTTCTGGGATGTTTTCATGGTTGTTTTGAATATAATTGTGTATAGGTAGTGTGTATAAACCAATGAGGTAGCTAATTGAGAGGTTAGGAAAGAATTCTCGACCTGAAGATTCTGTCACAGATGACTGATAGCGTGCTACCTGGAATGGTTAGTGCGCTAATCGTTCTGGGTTTGCAACTGTTCTTCGTCTTGAAGAACAGTAGACGAAGAACAGTAGCGCGCTACATAATTCCCTTAGTGCGCTACCATCAAATAGCACACTATACATATTCCTTAGGGCGCTAACTGCATATCACAAATGGAAATTAAGGGTTGGTTTGGATCTTTTAAATTTAATACATGTCTAAATACTAGGAAATAACCTAAACCCATTAAAATTGGACTTCAAGGACTTCGGGGACCGTATCTCGCTGTCGGGAGCTTATTGGGTCAGATATGAGAGTCTGAGGAAGTCGGAGCGTGGATTGAGGTGCGTAAACCCCTTGAGAATGCTTCGAAGAATTTAGTTTTTTTTTCTTATGCGTGTGATGGGTGGCGAACTATTTTCCTTTACTAGTTTGTCTAACTGATTGATTGATTTATCGAGGTTTTTACACCAAGATGTATGGACGGACTTAGGTACACTATACCATAGCACGAGTGATCAGGCCCTCGGTGAATTGTGACCCGGGCTACACTAAGGAGCACGTGTTGGTGATTCAGCGGATTCGACCAGCGCAGCGAGGAATAAGGAAAACGGGACTATAGAGGTTATCAGAGAAGCCTACAGGAGCGACCCTTAGCTCCGAAATATGGTATAGTCTGCTACACGCGACACATCCTTGGGTTTTCATTTAAGACATTTATATGCATATTGACTTACCTGTTGTATATTTATGTTCTAATTTATCTTGTTAACCGCTACTTTTTTACTATTGACTATTACGTTATGTTACTATCCTTATGTTGCTTAAATCTTCTGTATTGCCCTATATTCATGTAAGTATGTATTTCTGTTGCCAGATAGCATACATACATGTCTTGTAGTTTTTTTTGATTTCCTACTGAATATCATGTGGAATTCTCTTAGGGATTTACTCATTGGTCTCATCACTGTATTTTTTGGGTGATTGAGTGCAGACCTTTCTACGTGTAGCGGCAAAGGAAAATCTTAGGCGACTATCTCACTTTGCTTACGGTCTTGGAAATTCTCGTAGGTGTTTATATTATTTTGATATTTTGGTTATTATTTTGGTTATTGGGAGACTTGGGATGACTTTGTACATGTATATACAATGTGTTATGGTACTGTCACTTATATATATAGTACTTTTTTGGGTTTTCCACAGTAGGATTTGCTCTTATTAAAAATTTTTACCATGCTAAATTACTTTACCTTATTGTATCATTTAAGACTCCCGCTGATTTATGTTAACTTGTAAGACACAACCCACTAGTATGGTTAGGAATATAATAAACTAAAAATTATTGAACCCATTAAATATTTAAATACTTAAAGAGAATAAGTTAAGAAAATACGGATAATCCACTAACTAATTTAATAAAACACATGTAGACACAAAGTTCGAGATATGAGAAGGACGGGCAGGTGTCGGACACGTGTAGGGTTGATGGATCATAGGGGATGAAGTGTTGGCATTAGAGAGGTTGATGGAGCCTCAGGAAAAGTTAAAAAGGAATTGGATAAATTAATAAATAAAAATCTTAAATGTGGAAACCCGATGTTATGGCTTTTAAACTTTAGTTGGGAAGCGATGTGAGGCAAGTAGTGTTAGGGTTATATATGTGTTGTGTTTTTACTGTATGTTATACACTATACGCGTATATATATCATAAGGCAAATTCGGTACATGCTTCTTGATGCGGATCATGATGAACAGATAACTTACTACTTCGCCATAGACTGGTCAGAATAGCAAACTTGTTGGGACCACTACCACCACTATTACTACTAATCAGGGTGATGATGATTGACTTTCAACATATGATACTTAGTTAGCAGAGATTCTGCAGTTACTTAGGGCAGTGCATGCAGCAGCCACGGTTGTACCATAAGGGTAGAGATCAGGGAGCACATGATCGGGGTCAGAAAGACTGGGGTCAACTAGAGGCGGACAGGCTGATAGGTTAAAGACGCGTCAATGTTTTTGATGTGGTTAGTGAGTACAGTATAGGAAAGATCGTTATTCGAGATCAGTGTCAGTTACTATAGCTCCATGTGCACTAGAGCCAAATTTGTGTATTGACGAGCCTGCATCATTGGGACATGAGTGCCTTCTAGTATGTTCTCATTGTGGAGTAGAAGGGAATCATCATTTCAATTGCCCATTGATCTTTATGCCTCAAATACCAGCGATACCATTACAGTTTATAGCCCCAGTTCAGGAGGCCGATATGTACTATATAGAGGTGAAAATTTTGAATGCCAGGTCATTTTGTATAGTTAATGAGAACCTCATGATTTTTCTACATTATATGTATAAACTTCTTGTTAAAGAAGATAATGGTGAATGCAAGTGATTACATGTGATTATTTCATACTAAAAAGGAAAATAATGGTTGAGTAAGAGGCTATGCAGTATATACGCATTTTCGACCATGACACGGCCGCTGATGAGGTGATAGTTTCCAACCTAGTCGACTTGGGATACATAGCTTTGATCTCAACAAGACGTGGGAGGTACGATGGCGATTTCATATAAGCTATGAGTTATAGGTCGAGGGTGCTTTTGATTGAATATCTACAGAAAGACAATAATGACAAGATTTAAAATAAAGAGTTTCAGAAGTGTACAAGTAGGGGAAATGATCGAGATATGGTAGGTAGAGTCTTATTAGGATAAGTAGAAGATGTGAGATAGGGGAGCAGCTTGAAGATTTATGGACATGTGATAGTGTTGAGATGACTTGGGATGTACATGAAAATGATGATAGACACATTTAGCTCCAGCCAGAGCACTGGAGTTAGTCTCGCAATGATGACAATTTGAGTAACTCCACATAAGTTTTATTATTGCCTCAGACAATGAGGTAGGTGGGGGCCTACACCGCCACTTCATCTAAAAAAGGACAATTCAATAAGTACATGTCAAGAGAGCGCTTATAGTTATGCAAGAAGACATCAAACAAATCATTGACACCAGGATTTAAATCAAGCTCAACAAATATGGACAACTAGGACCAGGGGCAATATAGGTTAGTAGGACAAAGTGGAACACATGAGATTTTTAGGATAAATTTAAGAGTTGTGCATAGAGTAAGTGAAATGGATGGCCATCATGATAAAGCGATTGAAGGTCCATATGACTTGCAGATCCAAGAATGTGAAGTTACAAAGCTTTTAGAAGACATGAGAATAAGAAGACTGAAGATTTTCATTAATGGATGAGTGGTACTCTCCATTAGGTATTGTATACAAGGTGTATAAGTTTATTAGGTATACGATGTCAAAGGCAGGATGAGACAATACGTGACTTATACATGAACAAGAGTTATTCATGATGGCCATAGTTACAGTGTCATCAGATCATATTTCACTATCTAAGTTAAAGACTTGTACTCTGTGAAACACTACAACAATACCATGGTTGTGATGGTAGGGATATAGGCAAAGTTAATGAAAGCACAACTGAAACAGTCAGTGTTTGAAGCCTAACAATGAGCATGAACTTAGTTAATTATGTTCGAGGACATGACTCACCTTCAGACAAGGTCGAGTAACAACTAGACCATAACATGTGTATCAGGACTCCTCGGTGGATAACGACACGAGATACTATGCTAGTACATATGTAGGTGTGTCGTGGGTCTATGCTGACCACCGGGAGGATTAGGAATTGGGCCAGTTGGGTAAGCTCATTTGTGGGAATCTGGGAGGAAATTCGAAGTATGGTCTAGTCGGGTTTGGGAGTGAGTTTGGAAATTGTGAATGTTTCTTGCCACATTTTACTCCCTAAGAAAAGAAGAACAGAAGACCAGGACTAGTGCCATTGTGAATGTTTTCTGCTATGACTTCCTCTCCATAAAGATGAAGAGATGAAGGGATGTGTTAAAGGCCTAGCTGGGCACATTGCTTGCGGGGCAACGCCTGATGATACAATTATGTAAAGGTCTGAAGTGCTGTAGAAAGGGTCTTGCTGGGCACATTGCGTGCGGGGCAACACTTGAGGATACAGTTATTAAAGTTCTGTAGGAAAGGTCTTATTGGGCACATCGTTCGGGGCAACGCCTAAGGATATAGTTATGTGAAGGGCTATTGGGTGATGGCTAGTGGAACGGGTCAGATAGGCCCACTGGTGGGTCCCCAATATATTGAAGAATGGTGAACTAAGAGAGGTTATGGCAGGGCATGAGATTGTCATGGTATTTGATGGCTGGTTAGGACTATTATGTTGGGATACATGATAGGAGTGGTTTATAGTTACGGGAGTAAGGTAACTGGGTTAGAGAAACTTGAACACGGAAATCGAACTAAGAATAGGTTGCGGGGGTGTTGGGAAGAAAGGGGCTGATTTTTACCACCTCGACAACACGTGTCTATGTCTCAGGGTAACACTACGATCCTTGTGATGGAGTAGTAAAGGTGTTCAAGGGACTGTAGAGGGGAACTATGAAGGTGTGAGGCTTAGTCACACGGGGATAGGTTAGATGAACCAGAATGTAATCGAGATTTAAATTTCAAGGATGAACTCCTAGTTGAGAAGAATTGTAACGACCCAAATTAATTAAAATAGGATTAGCGTTAATCTCGGGGATTAACGATCGAAATTCGGTCGTTACGTGGACCACTCGATTGACTTGGACACGAGAACCAAGGAAATATGTTAGTATGGACGGTGGTTGTATATATGTGGTGTTTAAAATATTATTATATTGCACCACATGTGTGTACGTTGTTATCGGTCGAGTTTATGTGACGGGTGGTTGCCTCAAAGAGCGTGTTAATGCGGGGTTTGAGAGGCAAAGTGCGGGTACACTAGAGAAACTTGACAATTCACGTAAATATGACTAGGAAATTAAATTGAAATGGGTAATATAACCATAGGCTAATTAAATTTAGATTCGAAAACATTAGGCTATAATGTGCCTCGAAATGCATGTCGAGACGCGTGGCACTAGATATCGGGTAGCCGAGGGTTGGTGGAACCATGGGTTGGTCAATTGGAGATAAATAAAACACTAACCATATGGTTTATGGGCTTAATATAAGGTGAATTAATCAAATGAATACTAAGCCTATAGTTTACATTAAATAATGATGACCCTAAGATGGACATCAAGATGGTCATATTAAGTAATTCTAGGGGATGAGTGTTCTATTAGAGTCACGAAGGGGGTGTGGAATAACATTCTTTTGAACCACAAGATAATCCTCGAGATTTGTATGCACACTTGATCTTAATCAAACCTATATATATAGAAGTTAGTGGAATTGGTGATCAAACCACTTCCTCTACACATGCAATTCTGGGAAAAACAGTGAAGAAGAGAGGATTCGGGCTAGAAAATCAGCACATTAGAGACCAAATCAAGAGCTTAAACCTAGGTAATCATCTTCCTCATTTTCTACACTTTCCAATAAACCAATTTTTGCTATGTTATAGTGAAACTCAGGTTTAGTGTTTATGTATCTGATTTTTAATGGAAACTTGAGAAATTACATGTTATTAGATCATATATGTAGAGAATTTATCACTTGTTTAGCTAGATTTGATGAATTTGATGAATTTGAGAAGTTGTGATGAATGCATGAATTTGTAGGAACTTGGGTTAAATTGATGTTCTGGGATGTTTTAATGGTTGTTTTGAAGATAATTATGTATAGGAAGTGTGTATAAACTAATGAGGTAGCTAATTGAGAGGTTCAGACAGAATTCTCGACTTGAGAATTCTGTCACAGATGACCGATAGTGTAGTACCTGGAACGGTTAGCGCGCTAATCATTATGGGTTTGCAACTGTTGTTCGTCCTAAAGAACAATAGCGCGCTATATAATTCCCTTAGCATGCTACCATCAGATAACGCGCTATACGTATTTCTTAGCGCGCTAACTGTAGATCACAAATGGAAATTATGGTTTGGATCTTTTAAATCTAATACATGTCTAAACACTAGGAAATAACCCTAACCTATTAAAATTGGTCTTCAGGGACTTAGGGGACCGTAGCTCGGTGTCGAAAGCTTGCCGAGTGGGATACTGGAGTCCTAGGAAGTCGGAGCACGGATTGAGGTGCGTAAACCCCTTGAGAATGCTTCACATAATTCAGTTCGCTTTTCTTATGAGCGTGATGGGTGCCGAATTGTTTTACTTTACTAGTTTGTCTAACTGATTGATTGGTTTATTAGGGTTTTTACCCCCAGATGTGTGGACGAACTTGGGTACACTATACCATAGCATGTTTGATCACACCCTTGGTGAATTGCGACCCGAGCTGCACTAAGGTGCACGTGTCGATGACTCAGCACATTTGGCCAGCGCAGCGACGACTAAGGTAAACGGGACTGTGGAGGTTGTCGGAGAAGCCCACAAGAGCGACCTTTAGCTCCGAAATATGGTATAGTCTGCTACACGCAACACATCCTAGGGTTTTAATCAAATAAAATTTATGTGCATATTGACTTAGTTGTTGTATATTTATGTTCTCGTTTATCTTATTAACTGCTACTTTTTTATTATTGACTGTTGAGCTGTGTTACTACCATTGTATGTTGCTTAAATCTTTTATATTGCCCTATATTCATGTAAGTATTTATTTCTGTTGCCAGATAACATACATACATGTAGTGTAGTTTTATTTGATTTTCTGCTAAATATTGTGTGGATTTTTCTTGGGGATTTACTCACTAGACTCGTTACCGTATTTATTGGGTGACTGAGTGCAGACCTTTCTACTAGTAGCGGCAAAGGAAAATCTTAGGCAACTATCTCTCTTTGCTGACGGTTTTGGACATACTCATAGGTGTTTATATTATTTTGATTTTTTGGTTATTATTTTGGTTATTGGGAGACTTGGGATGACTTTGTACATGTATATATCATTTGCTATGGTACTGTCACTTATATGGAGTACTGTTTCGGGTTTTCCACAGTAGGATTTGCTCTTATTAAAAAAATTTACCATGCTAAATTACTTTATGTAATTGTATCATTTAAGGCTTCCGCTGATTTATGTTAACTTGTAAGACATAACCCACTAGTATGGTTTGGAATATAATAAACTACAAATTATTGAACCTATTAAATATTTAAATACTTAAAGAGAATAAGTTAAGAAAATACGGATAATCTACTAACTAATTTAATAAAACACACGTGGACATAAAGTTCGAGATATGCGAAGGACGGGCAGGTGCCGGACATGTATAGCTAGGCCTACTAGGCGAGGAGTGCACTGAGAGACAACACCTCGGGGCAGCAAGGCTGCCTCACACTCATCTGACCAAATAAAGTCAACGTCTTTCTGTGTTAGTCGAGTCATTAGCAGAGCAATAAGAGAGAACCCATCAACAAATTGTCTGTTATAACCCGCTAACCCGAGAAAACTCTGAACCTCTGACACTGTGGTAGGAGTACGTCAATCCCTGATTTCCTTAACCTTCGCTGGATCAATAGATATACCCTCTACATTAACCACATGTCCAAGAAATTTGACCTTTAAAGACTAGAATCTGTACTTACTAAACTTTGCATACAGCCGATTATCTTTCAGAGTCTGCAATGTAACTCTAAGATGGTGCGAATGCCCTTCCTCAGTCTTCGAATAGATCAAAATATCATCGATAAACACTATGATGAACTGGTCAAGATAGGGTTTAAACACTCTATGAATCAAATCCATGAACATAGCGGGAGCATTAGTGTGCCCAAATGACATCACTGTAAACTCGAAGTGCCCGTAGCGAAAACTGAAAGGCGTATTCGGGTTATCCTCATTCTTGATCCTTAATTGATGATAACCAGACCTCAAGTCAATCTTTGAGAAATATCTGGCACCCTTCAACTGATCAAACAAATCATCGATCCTAGGCAATGGATAATTGTTCCTAATAGTCACCCAATTCAACTGTCTATAATCATGCATACGCATAGGGTTTCGTCTTTTTTCTTCACAAAAGAGCTGGTGCTTCCCACAGTGACATACTAAGATGGATAAACCCCTTCTGTAGCAACTTATCAAGCCGAGTCTGCAACTCACGTAATTCTTTCGGTGCTATACAGTATGGAGGAATAGATATAGGTTTAGTATCGGGAATAAGATCAATGATGAATTCCATGACACGTAGCGGTGGAAGTCCAGGTAAGCCAGATTGAAAGACTTATAGAAATTTACAAAACACTGATATCCACCAACCTTAAGTTCATGTCCAGGCTCACCAAATGTATCAAATCCTGCCATAACTTTTAAATCTCAAGGAATAGCTTCCCTTTCACAAGTTGCAAGTCATGAAGGATTATAGCCTTTATAAACTATAATTTTAGAAAGGTTAGGAATTCGAAAGATTGCCATCTTATGGAAACATTCAATACTGGCATGGTATGATAATAACCAATCCATCCCTTGCAATGCATTAAATTTCAGGAACTCCATTACCCTCATATCAATTGGGAGTTCATTATCCCCAACTTTGACTACACATCCCTTGCAGATCAAGTTAGGATAAACCTTCTCACTCACTGCTGTGCTCAAAATCAACAATGTACTAGCTCTAACAGGTTCCAATTTTAACTCATCAACCATTGCACCATCAATAAAGGAAACTGTAGAACCAGCATTAATCAAAACATGCATATCTCAAACAAAAATGTGTAATATACCTTCCACAAGTCTCCTATTGGCCTCTGGATCTGCCTCGGCCAATGCATGAGTTTATGCTCGTGCAGGCGGTGTTGTACTGCCTATTGATGTAGTCGATGGCATATAACATTCTCTCGGAATATGCCTCGTTTGTCCACAGCAATAGCATATTGTGGAAACCCTCTAAGGATAAACACTCGTTTGAGAAATCTGTCATGATCTACTTAGTTTCTATGATGATTATGATCCGCTCTTGCCCCGACCTCCAGACTAAGGTGGTGGCAAATGTGGTTTGGCTATTGAAACTTAAGAAGATGGTGGAACTGTGGCATTGGTGGTGGCGTAAGTACTATTCCAGAAGGGTTGGCTACACTCTAGCTACACACCTTTACTTCTTCCTTGGCCGAGAATAAGATAAATCCTGGGTTTTATGACTCCTAGGGAACTGTGGCACTGATGGTGGCGTAAGAACTGTTCCAGAAGGTCTGGCTAGCATGGTTGTTTCCTCCTTTATTGCACTCTTAAATATAAAAGCATAGCTAGTGGGAGGATGAGAGGAAACCACAACTATGATCTTTTAATTTAAAAACCAAGAAATAAATAAATTTTGTTCTCCTCCAGCTCTACCATCTCGGAGCAAAGTCACTCAACTCAGTGAACCTTCTTTCATACTCCCGTACAGACATAGCTCCCTATTTCAATTGGATTAACTCAATCTTCTTCCTATTCCTAACTGATTTTAGGAAATACTGCCTGTAGAACACAATCCTAAACTGTGGCTAGGTGGTAACCGTCTTCCCTTATCTCTCTTAGGAATTCCACTTCCTAGTTTAATCTATCAACAAAAATATGACCAGTTTGACCTTAAACCGGTCCTTAACATCTACAACAACAAATTGATGCTCCATCTCCAATATCTAAGTCTCAGCTACCCCTTCCTCCATTGTGCCATTGAATATCATAATATCGTATTTCATGAATTCCTAGCAGGTTTTGAGAAATGTAGCCTTCTTAGAATCCACAAGCACCCTGGTAGCTATCTTCGACACTTGAATATGTGTTAATATTGGTTGGGTTAGAGCTGCTACTGTCTTAGCTCTTCCATCAGCTCTGCTAACCTCGGGATTGGTCACAAGCTGTGCCTTAGGTCGTTGTACTGGTAGTTCCATCTGAGCCATCAGTATAGCCATAAGTTTTGTTGGATACTCCATAAGCTCTTTCATTTGTTGCTCTATTTTAGATTTTCATTTATCCTCAATATCCCTGTTACCCTGAGGTCTAGGCCTCTGTGAACCCTCTACCTGATCCGTCATTAGATTCTAAAGTCAAAGGAGAGATACGATCACTAGGCTAATATTCAGAGAATATCACGAAATCATATCTATACAGTAAATAACAATATGTGCAGCAAATAACATATAATAATGTTTTCATTTTCATTTTCCCCAAGAAAATGATGAAAACTATTTATCATACCCTATGCTTATTCATGACTCGAGACAATTCTCAAAGTCAAAAAACTTAGGTTCCAATGCGAATGAATATGTTAGCACTTATTTCAAAAATGATTCGAAAGTGAAATCAATGTCAGAGCCTTATCCATGATACCAAACTGTATCAGACTTACCACTTATCTCAAAAGTGATAAACATATAGCTCTGATACCAAGCTGTAGCATCCCTTATGCTAATTAAGGCGATCCTCGGCCTAAAACCCTAATTAAGCCTTGATAACCTAGCCAGACTTAACTAGAACCAACAGCCTCTCCGTCTATACCTGATAAGCTCAACCTGTATATTAATATCGAATAAACAATACAAAGTATACGTAACGAAAAATTAAAACTTCTTTGATATTTAAACAATATACGGTAATACAGAGTTTATCAAAATCAAAAACCTTGATTATAGACCTCCCAACCATGTTTATATACATCAAAATATATCAAACAGTGTATATAACTACAAGAAGACTCATTACATTGTAAAGAATACAACAAGAAAACTAAATCTTCTCTTTGCCTTTCTCTGAAGCGCAAGGTTGCAAACCAGAGATATTAAATTTGGGTGAGCGCTTCAACTTGCAAAGTAAGTAAGTATTCACAAAGCCATCAACATTCAATATAATAATCAATATCATTATGCAATAACAATATGCACCAATGTTAATTAACAATAATATAGAAAGCATATTAATCAATACATAATGGATGCAAATTAAATTATCATTGGCTATTACACTGTGACTCCAATTTAATTTATAAAATTGGGGTCGAATACACATCGATGCTATTAATGCGATTGCTAGACTAACACATTTGTTGATGTGTTGTCTAACCAATTCATTAATGCATAATGGTTTTATTCGAAACTCTCTAGTGAGTATATAATTCACGTAACCTATCAAATTGAGCAAAAGTTATATATAGGTCGGGAAGGTAACCCATCTCTTATAAACCTATTCTCAAAATCAGGAATTACTCTCGTGAATCACATTAAACGTCGTTTTCCGTTTATTAAAACCATCATAGTGTACATAGTCCCCCATTCTAGTCCATAAACTACATGAACTATATATACAAAGAAAGCCAAGCAACATTGATAAATAAGTGAATTCGTACTTACCTCGTTCTTGGTTTCCATTCCAAATTCCTAACATTCTGGGAACTCAAGCTTTCCCGAGATCCAACACATAATGCAAACCATTTGTCATCAATTTAAATCCAATATCCTATATTTAGAATCCATAGTTCAATCCTTAAGTCCTCTAGAAATCCTAACCAAAACTTAGTTTATTTGCTATTTTTTGGGGTGGGAGCGCGCTCCACCCTGTATTGTCTTGACAGTACACAAGGCAGTAGGTACTATTCTATCCACAAATTTACCAAACAACAGTAAACACTCCTAAAATTCATCAAGGAGGACCTCTAGTGAGGTAATAAACCATCTCAAATCAACAAACAACATAATTCAAAGAGATTCCATCACCTACTATCAAATTGAACTTCAAAAACACAAAAACTAAACTTACCAAAGGGGTGATCTCTAGCTTTCGAATCGTTTAAGCTCCTCAATCTTTGTTGATTCGACTCCCTGAATGATCTCCTGTTATCATAATACTAAACCCTCAACCCTTCTCTCTCTATTTCGATAGATAAAATGAGATAAGTATGAGGTTTTAGTTTAAATATATGGATTTTCCTCAAGATACACATCGCGCTATCTCGAGACCGATATAGTGGTTAGTGTGTTAAAATGATACTCCCTAAAGTGACATGGATTTTAACACCATCAAACACTTATGCTCCTCTCCAGAAGATATGACGATCCATATAATTCAAACCTAATTTTAGTTTCTAATATATATATATATATATATTTATATCCAATACATACATATATATAAATATAATATATATATATATATATATATATATATATATCTCATGTATTTTCTCACCAATAAATTCACCAGACATGCCTACGATTATTCTCTGGTGTGTGCATTCATTCCATGACCCCCTCGTCGCACTTGGTGTACCGGCAATTTATTGTTTATTATGTATTTTCGAACTATAGGCTTGTATATAAATCGTATATTATACTACAACCTATAAAATTCTTTAACAATCATAACAAGCACAAATCATCATGCAAACACTCGCGCACGCTAATCGAGGTATGCCAAACTTAACTATGAGCCAAACTCGGGTTAATTAGGATTTGGATTAGTACTAATTACTAGTTTAAGGCAACAGGTCGTTACAATTACCTCATTAGAGGGAAAGAAACAACACTAAACATGATGAAAACTAAAGAAAACATCGAATCAATACCTAGAAATTCAAAATGAATCACCAAGTTTGATCCAATACCCTAGCTTCCTTATGTATGTTATCCAAGTTCTCCAAAGTAAAAGTTGTCCCTAAACCTTATTTTAAGTCCCATTTATACCCCCAAGTTAATTTGGTCCAAAGATTACACAAAACCCCATAAACCCACTTTTTACTCACTTTCCCATAATGGCGCTGATCGTGGTGCTAAGGTCGACTCCCACTGTAGTTTCTCCATTGTTTTGTGGCACTAAGGTTAGATTGGGGAGCTGGGTCGGACGTTGGGGCGCCAGGATCCAAATCCTACACATATACTCCACTTTACGACGCAATTTTGGACTACTCAGAGGCCAAAACTGACAAAGCTCGTGAAACATGAAATTGTTCAGCTTTGAGTCTACTTTCCAACGAAAGAAACAATAAGTCATTTGGACTTGAAATGAGGGAGTTATGGCTAACACACTGAAGCTTGGCCAAAATAGATTTTGTTGAAACTTAGCTACTTTGATGTCATTCTTTGCCCGAACTTTGTATTCTCATCCCAAAACTTTCAAACATCTTCAAAACACATAAAAACATATGAAATATCATCATTTCATCACTCGCTTCTGTTCTCATTTTCCTCCATCTCATGATCTGCAAAAAGCATGCTTTTGAGGGAAATCTTCTTAGATCTTCAACGTAACCTCTAAATGCTCCCACTTTGCTTTACTTACCTAAAAACCAACAAAATATATTGGATTAGCGGGAATTCATTTATTAATGGCCTAAATTATCAAAAAAGCTACTTATAAAAGTACTAAAATATGTTACACATCATAAAGTATGGCGACTTTGTAGTTCACTATCTCGTAGTACTGTAGGTTCGGCTGTAAGCTGACATTAATGAATTAAAACCAAGCTTTAGTGGTCTTCCTAAAAAATTTGTAGTTATGTGCTTGGGATACCCCTTCATATCAAAAATAAATCCATCTTCATAGATTGCCTATAAACCTCCCCTTATTGTCTCGGTGGGGAAGTGATACTTAATTCTATACTCTTGTTTGGGGTACTCATCGTTTTGTTTTTTATGAAGATCTGGTAATCTAAAATATCGATTTATTCTTGCAGCGGAATAGTCCACTGTCCTCCATCGAACTCGGGACTCGGTCTTACTTTCGCTTCTATATGTGTTGGCATAAAAATCTCTTTCCAAGACATCAAATCCCCGTTCTCTAGGAACATCCTCTAGGTCTAGGTGGTTGTAATCCCTAGTCAATAAACCCCTGTTCTTGGCCTCTATGATATTTAGGATCCTAGACCTATACTTCATATCATTTTTCACATTAAATCCCTCTCTGGGATCAACTTCCTATCCTTAATTATATCATTCCTAAATTTTTCATAGGCCTTCTCAATTACAAAATTTTCTTTCCTCAGTTCATAGTTTTTCTCCCTCATTGGTATCTCTTGTACAACTTCCTCTATGCCCCTTTTCCACATATTCATCCTTAGTGTTGAAACTAAATGAAGAAGGTGGAGTAGGTTCTCTTTGCGGTCTAATCCTAGGTGTGTTGAAAGATATTGATGTGGGTTGGATTTTGAAAACTTTGGATTTTATTTTCAATTTCTCTATTAACTTTCCCTTCCCCTTCTCCTATCGTGAACTTCTACCCTTACCACATCCGACCATTTGGAATAGTGTAAGTAAAATAATGAACCAATAAAATCATTAAGAACCAATTTTGTCGAAGAGGTGTTCAATGAAATTCAACTTATCTATTGAGAATAAGAAATCATGGGGAAAATCATTTTGAAATTTATATGAAAGTTGTTGATAAAACATCATTGAGAAAATTAAACTTTGTATGTAATTCAAATCAATCGATAGATAATGACAAAATCCTCAAACTTATTTGAAACTTAATTTCAAACTAGCTTGCATATAGAGTTCAATCCACTTGCCATAAATGAAAAATTGTTCGATAATTCAACGGTGATAAACAAATCATCAAATCACTTCCAAACTAGTAATATAATAGAAATTATTTGATATCAAAACCATTTTAAAGTAAAAATCTCGAAATTGATCTCCTAATCTATTAATCAATCCAAAATAGATGAAAAATAAATAAATTTTAATCCATAAGAGGTTAAGGTTTCGTGGATTACCTTCTTGAAAGTGTCTCTATGAAATTCCTCTAAACTGAAATCCAAACTTCCTTGCTCAAGCCCTAGGTGGCTTTACACTCTCGTAACTCACCAAGTTTTAGGTTGAATTTAAGAGGATTGAGGTGGGAATCACTTAAATACACTAAAACTAAGTTTTGGAAGGTTGAATCTAGTCGAAAATTGGTCTCTTTATCGAAAGACTGCAATGGTTACTGAGTGTGAAAGGTTTAAATGTGGCGATTTGGGGTTTTTATTTTTCAAATACTCTAATTCGTTCTCAGTGAATCAAGGTTAGAGTGGATTCGCTGAGGAATCGCTAATAAAATTGCTAGAAATTGACCTCAGTAACTCAGCAATTTGCCCATCGATTTCTAGTTATAAGCTTGATTCAATAAGAAATCACTTACTCAAATTTACACTTAAAACTCTACATACTGCTGTTGATTTTCTCAATGATTTCTAGTACAAACTGGAATCGCTGAGATATCGCTAACTTAATTTTACTATTTTTCCAATTAAATCAATTTTTCCATTTAATTATCACATATATATTCAATAAAGGTAGACATATTCAAAATTTTAAGAATTTAACTATGATATCTACTAAATAATCTATTTTATTGTGATATAACTATTCAACATAAAACTAATACACAAAACAATAAAGTACGAAAATAAATTGGCTCGATCAACCCCTTACATGAAACTATTTCGAAATTAAATTCCTAAAATATCCCTATTATAAGAGTAAAAAATTTAGAGAATATAAAAACAACTAACTAATCCTAATACTAAAATGGAAAATAAAGATAAAGTATGGGTTGCCTCCCATAAAACGGTTTTATTTACTATCGTTTGCTCAAGTAAACCACGTAGTTCGAGATTGGTTCTATGAACTTAGGTGCTAGATTATCCACTCTTGTACCATTCCAGAAAGTGATTGCTCGTTCATGCACTCGAAAGGTAATTGTCTTATTTAGAGTATCCATGACAGCATGCAAAGTGGCTAAGAAAGGTCATCCTAAAATTAATGAAGGATCTTCATTGATGAAATATGGCATAACCAAAAAGTTTGTAGGAATAATATACATATCAAATTGAATTGGTACATTAGTAACCACACCTATTGGTTTTATTGAATAACCGTTTGGTAGAGTAACTTTTTTGGAAGCAAGTACATCCACTTCTAATTGAGTGTGAAGGAAAAAATGAATTGGAATGTAGTTTGCTCTAGAACCCGTATCACTTATAGTTTTAAAGTACCGAGCCCATTTGACCTTTATGTTTATATTTATATATATATTTCATGAATCATCGATGTTGACAATTGTTGGATTCTTCTTTTTCCTTTTCTTATTTTTCGTAAATTTATATTCATCCATGTTATTATTCTCAACATTGTTTGGTTGCTTAACTCTCCATTCTTGGGTTGTTGTTTGTTGATTAGAAGTATCTTCACCTTGCTTCTTCGTGGTCATAGCATTCCCATCTTCCATTATTACTGCATTAATAGCATATATTTCAGCTTCATGATAATTTAATTCTAAAGATTCATTATTCTTAGTTTGTTCATTATCGAATTAATCAAAGTTTCCATAAATATCTTCATCATTGAAATGAAAAGTGATAATCTTGATTTCAGACTCCATAGACATGTTCATTCAAAGATATCTAGCTTTGTTTTAGCTGTTTTAAGGAATGCTTTTCCTAAAAGTATAGATGAGGACTTAGCTGATATTAAGACTCTCATTTCCTTGATATAGAAGTTAGCAGGAAATATTAAGTCATTTACTTTGACTAAGACATCTTCTAGTATACCATAGGGTTTAATAACGATGTTGTCAGCTAAGGTAAGATTAATATGTGTATTAGTCAATGAACCTATTTTCAATAACTCATATAACTTGAGTGGCATAACGCTTATTGATGCTCCAAGATCACATAAAACAAAATCTATTAAATGAGTACCTATTGTGTTAGGAATCCAAACATCCCTGAGTCAAAACATTTCCCAGGTATTTTCTTTTTAATTAAAGCAAGCATTTTTTATCCTATGTTTTCCTTGGATTTTTCTTAAAGTTTTTCTTTTGATTTAGAGAATTCTTTCAAAACTTCATAACTAGAAAATTGCATAATCGATTCATTCAATGGTTTATTGATTTCTATTTTCCTAAATGAATCATTGTGGAATGGTAGAATATGAACACATATTTTCATTCAAATTGTTAGAAGTCTTATCATTTTTACCCGTATCAATTAATTTAGAATTTTGTAAAGATTTTCCATATGCTTCAAATGTGACTAAATACCATGGGTACAACCTTCAAGGAAAAGGTATATATTTCAATTATTCATCTATCCATTCTCTAGTAGGAATTACATTAGCCATCATTTCTTATTCTTCTTTTTCAATAGTCTTATGTACCTTCTTTGATTACTTTTTTAAGGTATCTTACCAATTATAGTTGTGCCTTTTTATCACTAAATATAGCATTAACTTGTGCTTGATTAGTAGGGGCAACATTGGCTTGAATAGGTGCTTTAGCTTGACTACTCTGTTGAGTACATAACCTATTTATGTGTAAATTCATTTGACATAATTGGGTTTTTAGTTCATTAATAGTAGTATCAGTCTTAATTTGATTTTGAAAAATTTGTGTAAGATCTTAATGAATTTGACTCATAAAGTTATGCAGTATTTGGTTTAAATTTGGATTCATAGATTGAGTGTTTTGTTGAAACTATTGATTCGGCGCAGGTTGTATCTGAGTTCTTGGTCTATAAGTGTTATAATTCTTATTTTGAGAACTATAACTAAGATTTACATTCGGACTTCCAAGATGATAAGTATTATTATTTATAATGATTTCTTGGGGACCAGAAAATTGATTCATCATTGCATTAACCTCTTCATTATTTTCTTCATGTAGAGTAGGAAACGCATCCGTAGGGTGTGTAAACTCATTACATAATCTACAAGCCTTAACTTGATTAGATCTATTGTTAACTAACAACTTAACAATCTTAGATAGTTCATCAATTTTATAGTCGGTTGCATTATTTTTCTTACTATCCACTTCATAGAGTTTCTTTCTTGAGGATTCAACTTTTTCACCATATTGCTTAGATTGTTTTGCCATTTTATTAATTGCTTCTTTCGCTAGAGTAGGTATTGTGTCAAATAAAGGTCCACCACATGCTGTGTCTAATAGACTTTGTTCAAAGTGATTAAGTCATTCATAAAAATATTCTAGTAAAGCTTTTTGAATATATCCATATTATGGACAGGAAAAAATTATTCTTTAAAATTTGTCCCAACATTCATTAAAGTTTTCATCATCTTTCATCTTTGCAACTATAATTTGCTTTCTATAGGAGCTAATTTTTTTAGAAGACATATATTCATCTAGGAAAGCTTCTAACATTTGAGTCCATGTAGCTATCGTGTCTTGTGGAAGATAGAACAACCAGTCTTGTGCTTGATCTTTCAATGCAAAAGGAAATGCCTTAAGTTTGACTTGTTCTAAAGTACCTTCTTTCGGTTTTGTCCCACTAACTTTATGTTGATACTCCCTTATGAATTTTTGTGGTTCTTCATTATCTTTACTGTAAAAGTTAGGTAAGGCACTAATGAATCCAGATCTAAGTTCAAATTCAAGAAATCCATCGGGGTATGCTATACACTTAGACTCATATGCTGTAACATTTGATTTGCTAGTCTAAAAGTGAGTTCTTTATTATTATTGATAACTTTGTTATCATTATTATTATTAATGACATTTTCATTAACATCATTATTGTCGTCTTCCATCCTATTAGCTTAATTTTCTCTAAGTTGTTGTTGTCTTAAACTCCAATTAAAAGTTATATCTATTTCATGATCAAACTGATGTAAAGATCATTTTGAATTAACACGATGAAGTGTTTAGATCATACAACGTCTAGAATCTTTAAAAATTATCTAAAAACTCCCCACAATGGCGCCAAAATTGACACAGGTCGAGTGTGCACAATAATTTCTCATATTTTACTATTAACTTGCAGTAGTGGTAAATAGAATATCGTCTCCACGGGGATTTTTGAAATCTCAAAGGAAAGTAATTTTTTTCTCGTTTTTATTAATTTAGTTAATCTAATTAAATGGGAATTAAAATACTAAATAACTAACAATTATGATTACTAACTTAAATAACCAAATAAATCAAACTAATTCAAACAATTCAAATTCAATTCAATATAAATAAACAAATATCTAAACAAACCCCTATTAGGTTTTAGGGTTCATACGCAGCGGGAAATTTGAAAAACCTCAACAGGATTGAAAATAGGTTCCATTAAACTAGATCTACAAAAGTAAACCATAACTTAATCCGTGATTTTCTTATCTGATTGATCGATCTCCAAGACGTTCAAGCGCACATCCTCTATCGAAAATCCTCACACAAACGGTGACCACAATTTGGAATGCTTGCCTCAAGAGAGATTGAAAACATTTTTCTTTCTCTCCCAAAATCCAAAGAACTCGAAAATAGTAAAAACGAAATCTTATTTCGTTTTAGGGTTTCAACCTCTATTTATATGTGTAGATAAACCCTCACTTAAAATCCTATTCGTAATACAACTATTGTATTTATGCAGTTTAAGCAAATTATATTTACGCCCCTATTGATAAGTTATCATATAATAAGGGCTTTTATGTTATGAATTTTATCATATAAAATTCATTATTACGGACCAATTGAAACTGCGCAAAGTCATTCTTTGTATGCGACCCAATAGGTCCATGCGACATTGGCAGTGAACCAAAACTATTTTGGTACAAAATTCATAAGCAGTGTCTAAGAAGGCATTATGACTACCCAAGTAGCATGAATATCAAAATCGATACAACATAATGAATAACATACGTCATATCCTTTTATCGTAGGATATCCTTTTATTAAACATAAGGCATGAAAAGTCGCCCTTAATGTTCATTCGTACTAGTCTCGATCTTTAGGTAGACTGAAAATATCTAAGTGACATTGATCATATCAATTCACATAGACTTAGCCATTATCAGTTTATCATATCGAGGGATCCACTGATATCTCTTTCTATATGAGAGGGAAAAATTATATCTTGATTACACACCTTCACATTTTATTCACATGGTAACCAATAACAATCTTCATAATCATCCGGTTAAAGACAACATTTGACTGTGTTAAATTACCATGCTCATAATATTAAATTCTATGGTACTCTCAAGTCGAAGGAATAAATGATATACCTATCATGAGTAACACCTATGATTTAATCATGTGGTGTTCTCATAACGGGTCTATCCAATACATTGTTCCTAACAAGTACTCATGATCTCGATTCGTATTCATATACGCATGATTATCACATGACCATCAATCAAGATTCATACTAGTCTTAATTTATTATAGTTCTTAGTATAATGATCGACTAGGGATATTTAATATATTTCAACGAATACGCATAGATCTTACTATAAGGTAAACATACAATCACTTATAATAAAACAGCAAATGAAAATCTTAATTTTAGTAACTAAAATTATAAGATAAATAATGCTTGTAGATTGACCTAGGGCACATGCTCTAACAACCCCACTAAACAATATAATATATTTTGATTACTTTCAAAAACTAGAACATAATATCACTTCACTATATAGTTATAATCATGATATACTTGGAATCTTGGAATCATTAAATCCTACTTCATAATAGGTTGATAGCCTTTAGTCAGCCACCGATTTTTCTAAATTTAATGAAAAAGCCACATTCTTATTATTGTAAATCTACTCATTGGATAAAACACAACACAGTAGAAGTACGATAATATTAATTTAAATGAAAATCATGTTTAATCTAAGTCAATATCACGGAAGACGCATAATAAACAACTTAGAACATCCACTCGAAAAATGCTCGATAGATTAATCACAGTTACTACTTCTATAATTGTTGTCAATAACTATAGACATAGATTTAGAATAATAATACCACATAACACATTTACAACTATGTATACAATATTAATCTCATTTAGTTGTAATACGTAAAAACTTGTTAAATCCATGATTGACGTGTATGAATAGATTTAAAGCATTAAGTTCATGATTCCTGAATTATAACTATCTAGCAATCCAAAATATATCACATTGTCTCGAGTTTGTTTAGATTGATAGACTACTCACTCATACTGGAAATAAACAAAGCATAAATGTAATTAAAAGACATAATGAGTAAATAAATACCTTAATATAAATCAAAGCTCCAATGTATCTTCAAACATAGACAATAAAATTAATATAGAGAAAAAGGAAAGCAAAATAAAAGACCTAGAAGAATTATTTCAAAGCCTTTTGTAATGTCCTCGAACCAATATCCTATCAATTCCATTAAACTAATGTGCTAAGATAGAAAAACAATACCTTAACAAGAACAACTTCATATCTACCTTATTTTATATTGATCGCTTCCTTCAAGACACTGCCAGAGACGAAGGTCCTCTATCCAAAATCTACACATGAATGGACGATCATGATCCGGAATGCTAGCATAAAAATTCTAGTGCAGAAATTCTCACAAAAATGTTCTAGGAAAATCTCTACCACAACTGTGACCCTAATGTCTCATTTATAGTATAATAGGTCGAGTTGTAAAAGAACTCCGTCTCCGAGTCATACTCCAAATACAGTTTTAGATAAAGTCCAACTCTAAAAAGGATAGAGCCATAAATAATCTACAATTACTAATCCAACAAGAGTTGTAATTTATCTAAAACTCAAATAAGATTTAAAGCCATACTATAATTCCAATTAGAGTCCTATTCAAAATAGGATTTACTAAGAGACAAATTTTCTAGTCACACTAGAACTGTAGGAGAGTTTTGAGTCCTAGTCAAACTAGGATACTTAATGAGAATCTTCAAAATGAATTTTATCAAGTAAAATTATCAACCTAGACAATATTAAATCATACAAATCCGATCTTTGTGTGTAACCCAATAGGTTCATACAACGTTGGCAGTGAACCAAAACCCTTTTCGGCACACAAATCATAAGCGGCCTCTAGCAAGATATTATGACTATCAAAGTTGCACGAAGATCAATAAATTGATACAACCTAATAAACAATGTATATCATATCCTTTTGTCACGCGATATCTTTTGATTGAACATAAGACATGGAATGTCACCCTTATAGTTCAATCTACGAGTCTCGATCTCTGAGTAGACTGAAATTGTCAAGTGACATTGATCCAATCAATTCACTAAACAAGGTCATTTATCAATCTAACATATCGAGGGGCCCAATAGATATCTCTTTATAAAATAGAGGGACAAATTCTATCTTGATCACACAATATCCATATATTAGTCAGACAATGACCAATCACAACTTTTATGATCATCCGATTAAGGACGATGTTTAATTGTGTCAAATCGTTGTCCTCCTAATGTTAGAGTCTTTGGTGACTTGAAGTCAAATGACTAAATGATATAGCTATCATGAGACATAATTTAGAAATGGACCATGTAGCGTTCTCATAGTGAGTCGGTTCAACATCTCTTCCCAAAATATACCTATAATCTTGATTTGTACCTATATGCACATAATCATCACATGACTATCAATCAAGATGCATACTAGTCTTAATTTATTATTGTTCCCATAGTAATAACTGACTAGGGGCATTTAGAATGATACAATAGTTATCCATGGATACTATTATAAAGAAACATGTATCTGGTAAAATGCTTAATATTGATATTCTATAAATCTTCACGTTTTTTCTCTAATGAGACAAAAATAATCAAGTGATTGTCTAGATCTATTACGTGATTAATTTAAATTCCACAACCTAAATTTGTCCATTGATTTTATAATAAAAGCCAATGTTATTTCTAACACTTAGAATCACACCTTATTCAATCATAATCCTTATGATCTAAACATTTTCTTTGGCTGCATAAAATGCCGCTAAAAACTCAGTTTATGTTATAGAACTTGTTAGAGTGAGTTTAGAATGTTTCCAACTGATTCCTACGAAGTTAACACATATTCATATTGCTATCATTAATCTTTTATATTAGATTGAAAGTTTGCATCTTGTAACCATTTATAGGACTCATATATTTCAAACCTCTGCAGTTCCAATAACATCTCTCAAGTGCTTCTGAAGTACTTAAGAATGTTATCAATAAATATCCAGTGACCTTCACTGGAATCTATGAGATTTATGTATGTTTTGCCTAAAGCATATGATATATCAAGTTGAATGAAAAGTTTAACATATGTGATAATTTTCATAACTAATGTGTATGGAATCATATTCATATTGTCCCGATCATCATTTCTCTTAAGCCTTTGAGTCTTGCAGAGACTTATGTTATAAGATATAAGTATGAATAAATTTAAGAATCTCGCACACTGAAACCTTTTCAATTATTTGTCTTTATAAGCACTCTAATTTAAAGCAATTAGCCTCTTAGATCTTTCTATATATATATATATTTCATAAGGATATAGACCTAATTGTCAAAAAATTTCATTGAGAAACTTTCCTCAAGCAAGGCTTGACATTCTGCAAGGTTAAGGCATTGTTTCTAATGAATAATATATCATGAACATATAGATTCAGAAAGATAATTGCGCTCCCACTAACATTTATGTATACACAAGGTTTATCTTTGATTCGATGGATTTAATTCATTAATTATTTCATTAAAACAAAGAACCCAACTCTGATAAGCTGACTATAATCCACACATGGATCCTTTAAGCTTGCATACCTTTCTAAAATTCTAAAGATAATCAATACATTTAAGTTGTGTCATACACATCTTTAAGAAGCATAGAGCAATGTTATTTTGACACTCGTTTATCATATCTTATAGTCAAACTATGAAGTAATAACAATCAGAATTCTATAACTTAAGCTTAGCTACTAGTGAAAAATCTTATCAAAATCAACAACTTGATTTAGATTGAAATTTTTCGATAAGCCATGCTTTTAAGTTTGCATTTTTTTTTCATGTCACTTTAACTCATTTAAGTCCAATGGTCATTCCACCTTCAGGTAAATAATTCAAGTTCCAAACTTGGATAACATACATGAATTAAAATTCAGAGTTCATAACACTTAGTCTCTTCATCCAATCTAGATGAGATATGTCTCTTGAGAAGTAGTGATTCATTCTATTCTAGTATCGAAATATATCACAACTATCAATAATAAAGAAATTCCAGATTTCTCTGGCCAATTTCTTATTATTCTTAAATTTCAAGAGATATATGTTACTTGTGTATGCTTAACTAGTTCAAAACTTTGTTGAGCATCCTAAAGTGGTTTGCTTCTCTTTTATGGCTCTTGAACATTTCCAAATTTATTTTATTCCCAATAGTGTCTTTAAAATAAACTTTTTATTTAGAAAGGCATCAATTTGAACAACGAACAATTTGTTCTTAATTGTATAAAATAATATCATAATGATCAACAACAAATAGACTCAAATGAATTAGTCATCAAACTTTATGTCGCTTAGCGTCTTGTGTAGTCTCGCCGCTTCAAATCTCAGAAAAAGACAAACTAGGTCTTTCTTATTCCATATCATATATGGAGTTTTATTTAACCACTTAAAGAAAATAAGGTTTAGTGCGAAGTGCAGTGGTTTCTAAAGTATAGCCTCAATATGACATCATAAGAAGGTTTGTGTGACACATCATAAATCGAAATATATCCTATATAGTCTAATTTATCCTCTTAAAACATCATTTCTCAAATGAAGTTCCTAATGGAGTAAATTGCATGACAATCCCACAATTTCAAAGTTGGTTATTTAATCTCTTGGCTCAAATATTATCCACCCTAATCACATCAAATTATGTTAATAATTTGCCAAGTGATTTTACTATACTCATTTTGAAATGTTAGCAACAATTCAAAATTATGTTTTACTGATAAGATTTGTAATTCATTATAAAATGAACAATTCCATTCTATGAATAAATAAATCCATTCTTTAAACCTTATCTTTAGAACTAGGCAAAGTTTAGCTCACAAATAAGGTTTTTGTGTGCAACAAAAACACATTTTGTACCTTTTACCTTCCTTTTATCTTTCTTTACTAAGTTCTTTATGTTAAGAACCATCAAATATATATGAGACCTTTTTTAATATTTTTTCTTACAGTTTTAAATATCATATGCCACTATAAACACAAATCTCTCCATGTCATTCATATTATATAGTTCAAAACTATTTTGATGAATTATAGATCAAATCTACTGCCAACTTTTGGCACATGAAGATTAAGCCGTTTAAGATAATTAATATAGTCATTTCATGTTCCAAACATAAAGACATATTAATAGGTTCTCAACCATTTTACAAGAATCTAGGAATTTTTTGTAATTTTATACCCTTCCCGTGTGACAAACTGTTGGAACATTTCCTTCAATGTCACTGTCATGTCATTAGTTGACACAATCCCGAATCTTTTCTAAAGTTCAGTTTTATATTTGCTAACATGACATATAATCTTTGTACTAATATATGGTAGTTTAAAAGGGACCATTAATCTAAGACATACATTCTTGTTTTTAGGGTTGATAACATTTATCAATTTTCCAATCAAAACAGAGAAATTGGTCATAGAAATTATTTTATCCTTATCAAGGATTGATCGCAGTTACTCTGGATTAGTGTTAATACGCATTTAATATCTACACCTATAAGATTATGCAGAATAATTTATTAGTGAGTAATTAAACTCCCACTAAATCAATAACCCTCGTATGTATTAATTTAGGGGATTAAGATCCATATTTTGCCTAATTTTGAGACAACCAAGGCATCACACTCAAAATCAAGTTATTTAGGCAGGTAACCCTTTCCAATTGCATCACATGTAACTCTTAGGTTCTTTATGAGACCTAAACATCATATGTCACAACATGTTATGTCTCATCTATGCCTAAAGCTCAAAACCATTTTGATAGCTTTATTAAGTCAAACCAATTTAAAACACCCAGGTAACCGTTACCAGGTTTGCCTCACCAAGATAACACAATACACGCGGAGGCAGACCCGTATTGATGTGATCGAGGCCTTAACAAGTGTTCTAAAATTGGGTGGTATTGACTTAATATTTTAAAGAGAGATTTTTATTAAGGATTATGATCCATTTATTTTTTATGATGATTAATTCTACCATTTCTTTTTTAACCGTGGAATATCCTATATACCCAATATGCATAGAATAAAGATTAAAAATAAAACTGGAAACAATTTCATGTACTGGTAAAGCATCATAAAACCAATTAAGGAAATTAAACACTATTCATTAATATAAAAATTTCCATGTATTATGGTAAGTTTGACGACAATCGCATCAGTCGGTCTATGGGTGGGTAAAAAATGTGTTAACCAAAGCTTAGGAATTTTACTATCAAATAATAAAATCCTATTATATATATCTTATTAGTAAAATTAATTAACCCCATACCATTAATTGATATTAATTTAATCAAAACTATTTCAATTAAATTAACATTCATTGCTCCTAGTCCCAAGACCATATGATGTTTCTCTACACAAATTTATACATACAATAACTAATCATATAAAACATGCATGTATACTTAGCCATGTCCTTAATTGGGTCCAATAATGTAAGCCCGCGAGCAAGGTACTAAACCATTAATTAGTTAATTACATCAACAAGGATTTAAAAACTTAAAGGTGAAGCAAGATACGTGTGTATTTTAGTGGATCAGATCATGGATTTTCTAAAATATATTTTTGATTTATCTAACCAACAAGTCCCATCCAATGGGTTCCTATCCATATCGATCAAAAATATAAAGTGATCATATTGTACAACAAAATAGTTAGATTTTATCCGCCAAATTCGATGTGCACCTTTTTTTATGCATATATGTGCGTGACCGTGTAAATACATCAACATCACCACGACGATATTGTCACACTCTTGCACATAGAACAAGTCTATTATACGCAATGATGTAGCCATACATAAAATAAGAACACATTACAGTTTAATTAAATCAAGCCTAATGGCTCTTATACCACTATTGGTGTTCGGGGATCAAGTGCAGCGGAAGTTATTCGAAACCTTTTCGAATGTTCCCGAACCAAGATCCTATCGATTCCATTAAACTGATGTGCTAAGAGAGAAACATCATACCTTAACAAGAACAACCCCACGTCTGCCAGAGACGAACGTCCTCTATGAGAAATCCATACATAAACTAACGATCACGATCCAGAGTGCTAGCGCTAAAAATTCTAAGGCAAAAATTCTCACAAAAACTCTCTAGAAAAATCTCTACCACCTATGACCCTAATGTCTTATTTATAGTACATTAGGTCGAGTTGTAAAAGAACTCCATCTCCTAGTCACACTCTAAAAAGAGTTTTCGATGAAGTCCAACTCTAAAAAGGATAAAGTTATAGATAATCTACAATTACTAATCCAACAATAATTGTAATTTATCTAAAACTCAAACAAGAACTAAATTCAAACTATAATTTCAATTAGAGTCCCATTCAAAATACGATTTACTAAGAGACAAATTTTCTAGTCACACTAGAAATGTAATAGAGTTTTGAATCCTAGTCAAACTAGGACACTTAATGAGAATCTTCAAAATGAATTGTTCTCAAATAAAATTCATCAACCTAGACAATATTAAATAGCGCAAATCTATTATTTGTGTGTGACCCAATAGGTTCATATAACATTGGAAGAGAACCAAAACCCTTTTCAGCACACAAATCATAAGCGACCTCTAGTAAGGTATTACGACTACCCAAGTTGCACGAAGATCAATAAATTGATATAACCTAATAGACAGTGTATATCACATCCCTTTGTCATGCGATATCTTTTGATTGAACATAAGACATGGAATTTCACCTTTATATTTCAATCTACAAGTCTCGATCTCCGGGTAGACTGAAATTGTCAAGTTACATTGATCCAATCAATTCACTAGACATGAGCATTTATCAGTCTAACTTATTGATGGGCCTAATAGATATCTCTCTATAAAAGAAAAGGACAAATTTCATATTGATCACACAATATCCACAAATTAGTCAGACAATGACCAATCACAACTTTTATAATTATCCAATTAAAGACGACGTTTAATTGTGTCAAATCATTATCCTCCTAATGTTAGAGTCTTTGGTGACCTCAAGTCAAAGAACTAAATGATGTAGCTATCATGAGAAGCAATTATGACATTAACCATGTGGCGTTCTCATAGCGGGTCGGTCCAGCATCTATTCCCAACATATACCCATGATCTTGATTCGTTTCTGTAAACACATAATCATCACATGACTATTAATCAAGACTCATACTAGTCTTAATTTATTATTGTTCCCACAATAATAACTGACTAGGGGCGTTTAGAATAATACATTAATTATCCATGGATACTATAATAAAAGAAACATGCATCTACATATAATAGTTAAATCACATTTACAAAATTGGGCAAGGGTACATACCCCAAAACATATCTTAGATAAATATAAATTTTTCATATTAACCTAAAAAACCCGTAACTGACCTCAGCGATTTTTCATCGATTCCTATCTTATACACAAATCATTTAGCAAATAACTTTGTTTAACTTTTAGTGCTCCATCGATCTAGCTGGCAATTTATAGTTCATTCTCTAATTTGCTATGGATTCGGTGGTCTTCTTCTGCTGCTAATTTAAATGAAGATTCCTGGTGTTATTTCAAATCATTAGCTAATTGCTAGTGTAGTTTTGTCACGACTAAATTTCTAAACCTTAGTTTCATAATTAGGATTGGTGACCCGTGACGTGGGACCTGCAATGAGATATGTGCATTGACCGAGGCAAGGTGGTCAAGGTATATGTTAAATTTATTGTGATGTATGCCTAGTATATTGTATATGTGTAGACTATTAAGTCACTCCTTGTGTTTAGGTGTCGAGACATGAGTGAGGATGCGCATCGAGATGCATGCTGATATGAGATTCTGGTAGAGAGTGATATGGTAAGTTTAGTTAGGCTTAGTGTAGCTTAAATAATAGTTTTAATGTTGCTATTGTTGATTATATATTAAATATACTCTAAGTAAGCAAGTTAAAACAATAGTCATGTGATGATTCTTGAGATACGTATTGACACATTTAGAAACCAATTGAGTTAGATATTAGTGTTAGTTAGCGTGAGATAGTGGAGAGTAAGTGGGAAAGATGTCAAGATGTAAGCTATTAGATAAGTCTTGGGATACGTACGTGTATGAAGATCAATGGCTATAAATCAATCCATCTTAATATATAAGATTGGATATGATCAACTCATGCAATCAAACCCATTTTCATTCAAAGCTTGTTGAAGAAAAGGTGTTGCTGGAGAAAAAGAAATTGGCAAGATTTGAAGGTGAAATTAGTGGGTTTTGGTGAGGTGTTGATCAAGCTAGGTGTACAACAACTAGGTAACTTCATTTACACCATAAACTTAGCTTAATTTGGTGAATTCATAAATTAAATGATATGTATAGCTATTTTTATGTTATTGATATCTTGGAGCTCTGGAGGTGTCTATGAAAGTTTCCAAGGTGTTGGTGAAGCCTATGTATGGAGAGAACTCAAAATTCTAAGTGCAGAATTATGGGTTTTCCAACACATAACGCGCTAGGTAGGTCAGCTAGCGTGTTAACTTTGTATAGCGCGCTAAAGAAAATTGGTAACACTCTAATGAGGTCACTAGCGCGCTAATCAAGTTACCCAACGCGCTAGGTGCTGACAGCATAAAAATCTACAATTTCTTAAATTTACTTAAATACTATAAACAAGTCTAATACCCTAAGTAAAGGTCTAAACACACTCAAAAACATGTTAAATGATATCAGAAATCTAGGAAAGTGTCTCGGGGGTTCGAATGAGTTTTGAGGTGTCAAGAGGCTGGAATAGCTAGGAAGTTGCGTGGTTTTGTGAGTAAACTGATTGAGATATTTATTTACATTTCATTCATGCTTGTTTGTTCATTTTCAGTCATTTGGACTGATTTGGCCATTGTACTCTATATACCATGACTTGTTTTATTTATCATTTCATGAGTTTTCTATCATGGTATTATTTGTTGGTTGTGTAGTTTCATTGACTCTAAATCATGTGCTATGTTATTCTTGAATGTTGATGCACCTAGTCAAATAAAATAGCATGATATTAGGTAGGTATTGATGTTGTTGTAAAATCTAAAGTCCTTTGTGCATTAGATATTCAAATACTTTGTTGGATTCATAAACCTTGTCATTTCTTGGGTTATGAAAGGAGTTCTTGTATGTAGGACCATGAGATGATAGAGATGTGCGCGGCATTCGGGGGTCGCTAGACTTCTAGGGTTATTGGGATCTCACCATTATCCTCCGCAGCACACGTAGTATGGGACTCGAGGTTGTTGGCAAGAATATATCACAGGTGGTTGGTATTTGTGAATGATTATAAAGACGTAGAGCTCAGCCCCGACCTTCATAGAGATGTAAAGCTTAGCTCCATCCCTATATAGTGAAAAAGGCTAATGTGATGTAACTCACGACCGACCAACCATTGATCATTACTACTTAGCCGAGTGTAGTTTCATATTGTTTAGCTGGAGTATCTTATAGCATGATTTTCTTTCAGCATAGTTATTTTTATTATGTTTCAGATACTTGTTCTATATTTGGAAATGAGAAAAAATGTCTCTTAGTGTTACTTTCCACTTTCCTGTACTCACCGTCTTTTTTATGACAGTAGTTGTAGATCCATCGAGAAGCAGACTAGGAAAAGAAGAGATTGGCGACTAATTCTGAGCCAGTGGAGTGCTGCTACACAATTTTGTAGGTTTATTGGTTTGTTGTATGACTTTTATATGTATTCCATATACTAGGGTTGTATATATTGTAGGCTGAGAGATAGTACCCTGACCGAATACATGATGATATATTGTCGACGTTTCATAATATATATGCATGCGATCTTTATTTCCTAGTTTTCCACAATTCTTAGGTATCATGTTAAAAGCTTCCACTAAATTGTTAAGACTTTTGCTGAATAAACTTTAAATTGTATAACTTTTAATTAACTTTGATTTATTAATTGACATAAGATAAGAAAACATTTATTTAAATAGTTAAATTGTAATCAGAAAAACTATGGAAAGGCTAACTAATTCATTGTTAAGTCCTACGAGGTAAGATTAGGGTTTAATGACTGTATTAGGCAGGGCGGTGCCTTAATTTGAGAAGGGGTCGTCACATGTCGTATCAGAGCCTAAGTTTGTAGAGCTTAGGCAGTGGAATGTAGTTATTCTACAATGTGATACTAAAGCTATATTTTGTATCAGAGGCCAACTTTTCTAATAAGTAACAAATAAAATTTAAATAATAAAACATAAACTTTAGTTGTGGAAACTAGATGATCCTTGCCTAGAAACAATTAGTTGAGTAAAAGTGAGATAGGGATATCTTATATGTACATGTTAGTTTCTATATGTATATATATGCGTTATCTACATAGTAGCTTATTCGTGTTTGCTATCTACTTGCAGACACTGATGTTTGATTCACGCGATAGCGAGGATGCAGGTGCTAGTGCAGCCAACCTCCTATCCCATCAGCTGATGGTTTTTAGAGGCTATCTGATCGAGTAACCACTTAGGGATAGTAGTTAGCGGATTTCATTGCCATGATGACATCATATTTTGCTCCACCAGTACAAACACCGGCCCTTACTACTACATCAATCATTCCAACAGTACAGACTATATTAATTGTGATAGCACCAGCCATAGAGATAGTTTATAACCATCTTTCACACCTACATCTTCTAGCTCGACAGTAGAGGTTTATTTGTTGAAGGATTTCATCAGTTTGAAGCCATTTACTTTGATGGGCAGCGAGACTTTCAGAAGATAGAGAAGTGGGTGTTGTCTCAAGAGAAATTGCATAGAGTCTTGAGGATCGAGGATAGACTTTGAGCTGAGATTTCATCATACACATTATAGAGAGACGCGAATGTTTGGTGGCGTGCGACGATAGCTTCTGAAGGAGATTTTGAGTCTTGGAATGCATCAAGAAGAAGTTGTATCAGCAGTATTTTCTACCTTTAGTGATAAAGAGGTTGAGGAAGGAATTCGTGAACCTGAGATAGGGAGTTGATAAGTCAGTGATGAGTTATAGAGATAGATACGGCTATCTGACACAATTTTCCTAAATCTAGTGAGAGATGATTCGGAGGTTATATATCATTTCGGAGATGGACTAAGGCCAAATATTGGGTTTTATGTCGTCAGTTCAGGTGTCAGGACTTTGGACGAGATTTATAAGCGTGCACTTTCTCACAATACCTACTACTTGGGCATAGTTGCCTATGGGACACTGTTGGGACCAGCGTTGACACCTAATCTGGTTGCAGAGTTTGAGATGACGAAAAAGAGGTGCAAGGGACCGAGGAGATGGGAGAGAGGTTCTCAGGGATCATGCACAATCATTTCAGTTGTGCCATATGTATCATCTCCTACGCCATTCTATAGTGTAGTTGGTAGACCTCCCTAGCCACCACTAGTCAAACCTGTTGGGGCATGTGCCCTAGGTCAATCCATTAACTGTCTTTATGAATACTTTTAGTTAACAAAATAGAGGATTTTATTTGTTGTTTATTATAATTAATTTGCATGTTTAAATTATAATAAGATCCATGGGTATTTACATAAATATCCTAAATGTCCCTAGTCGATCATTATACTGGGAACTATAATGAATTAAGACTAGTGTGAGCCTTGATTGATGATCATATGATGATTATACGTATAGGGATACGAATCAAGATCACGAGTACTTGTTAGGGAACAAAGTATTGGACCGACCCGCTATGAGAACATCACATGGATTAAGTCATAGTTGTTTCTCATGATAGGTATATTTTTCAGTCCTCGACTTGAGATTACCCAGAGACTTCAACATTAGGAACACAGTGATTTGACACAATCAAACGTTGTCTTTAACAGGATGATTATAAAGGTTGTGATTGGTTACTGTGTGAGCAATGTGACGAAGTTGTGTAATCGAGATAGAATTTGTCCCTCTCATATAAAGAGAGATATCCAGTGGATCCCTCGATGTGTTAGACTGTTAAAAGGCCTATTCTAAGTGAATTGATATTGATCAATTTCACTTGGATGTTTTCAGTCTACCTAGAGATCGAGACTAGTACGATTGAACATGTTGGATGACAATTCCATGCCTTACGTTTGATCAAAAGGATATCGTGTGACAAAAGGATGTTATATACATTATTGATTAGGTTGTATCGATTTGATATTCGTATAACTTGGGTAGTCATAATGTCTTGCTAGAGGCCGCTTATGACTTGTATACCAAAATGTGTTTTGGTACACTGCCAACGTTGTGTGAGCCTATTGGGTCGCACACTAAGAATGGTTTTGCGAGATTTTAAGACGGTTCATAAAAATGAATTTTATATGATAAAATTCATGACAAAAACGTCCTTGTGGTGTATTACACTTATACTTCTTTAAGTAAGTGTATATGTGTAATTTACTTAACCGTCTATATACAAGGGTTGTATAAATAGACGCTTTAAGTTAGAACACACGGAGGAAAGATTAAGGGCCGAAACTCTATTTTCGTTTTAGAAACGAATTAGGGTTTCTGGTACGCTTTGGATTGTTTTGGAGAGAAACAAAAAGGTTTGGTATTCTCTCGAAGCTAGCATTTTGAATCTCGGCCGTCGTTCGTGTGTGGACTGCTGGTAGAGGGCGTTCGTCGTTGGCAGCGCCTTAGAGATCGATCAACCTTCAGAAAGGTATATTGTGACCGAGGTATGATTAAGTTTTTATGGTTTAAACGTTTTTAATGGAATTAGATTCGGATCTGTTGGGGTTTTTGTCAAAATTGTTTTTGTAATTTCCGCTGCGTATGAACCCCAAAACCCAACAAAACCTGCATTACCAGCTCTTCCAACACCACCAGCATCAAGTTAGTAGCAGCAGGGTGGTAGAGGTCGAGGCAAAGGTAGAGGTAGTGGTTTATATAGTTCTGGATAAGGATAGAGACAGGTACAGGCCCATGATTAGGCTCGGGGTCAGCATAGACTGATTACTTGCTATAGGTGTGGTCAGTTTGGACATGCAATTAGAGATTGTCCACAACTAGCAGCCGTGATTCTACTATAGAGTCGGGAGGGTGTATAAATGGTAGCACAGCTTGTGAAACCACACCCAAGAGGAGGGTGAATTGGGTGTATCGAGAAGTTATCGCCTTTTTAAAAGTTTCAGTGCGTAACAATGTTATATGCACATGTAAGCACAAATATGAATGCAAAGCGAAACTGAAGGGGGTAGAGGAGATGGAGAGAGACGCAATTTATGGTGGTTCGATCCAACCGATCTATATTCACTACCTAACTTCCCCGATTAGGATTTTCAAATCCCCACTTAAATTACGATTAAGCGTTACAACCTAAACTACCTAACCTCCTCGGTTAGAATTTTCAAATCCCCACTAAATTACGATTAAGTGTTACAACCTAAGCATACACGCTTAGAATGCCTAATTACAAATTAGGACTTCCCAACCTAGCTGCAACTAGGATTTGTGTCTAGTCTCAACTAGGTCTTCCATTTGACTTAGATCCCATTAAATCTCACAACAAAGTTTATCGATACAAATAAAGATTTGCTTTACAAAGCAAAATGGTAATAAGTTCAACTCTTACAAGCCTTCCTAGAGATGAAACACTCCAATGCATGCAAGAGTGAACTCGACCAAGATATATATTTGAAAACTTAAATGAATGCTCAAATCTTAGTCAAGAAACCAACAAAATGATATCGATTAAGAACGTTCAGTTTCAAATCAAATGAACAAGTGGTTTTGTCCAAAAATCAAGATTAAGTACAACAACTTGTTCAATTAAGTCCTAGGTTTTGTGAAACAAGTTTGAGCACAAGAGGCTTGTATGTATGAGAACACACCAAAAGATTTCCATCTAATACTATATTCAAGAACTATATATTAAGCACAAATAGAGTAGGAAATCAAAAAATCTTACAACCCCAGGAGTGTAATCTGAAAATGGATTTGGAGTGTGAGTTCTAAGCTTGAGAACACATGATTGATGTCTCCGAAATCGCCGAGACAACGACTTCAAGATTATCCAAGTGAATGCAATTGAAAAATCAAGCACAATGTGAGTAGAAACTTGGATTTTGAGAGTGTGAGAAGTAGTAGTTGTGTTCTTGGTGTTCTTGTTATTTTGATTTGGTTTTCTTGTGTTTTAGAGGGGCTTGAGACCGTTATATCTCATCAAGGGTCAAAATTTCCCCCCAAAATTCAAATTAAAAATGGAGATGCAGTCTGTCATAATTTATATCAGATTACAAATAGCATGCTATGTTTTTTGTGTTGCACGCTATGTGCAAATCTAGTGCGCTATCCAGAGAGTGTAGCATGATATAGGTTGCAGGGGCCTAAAAATAATTTCAGTTCTATTTAGCTCAATCGACTTTCGCTATAGGTTGCAGGGACCTAAAAATAATTTCAGTTCTATTTAGCTCAATCGACTTTCCCACCTACATGCGACTCTTCTAAAACTTTGAAAACACTTCATACAAGTTTAATAAGGTTTATTACACATGTTTAGACAACCCATATTATTTCACAAACTCCAAAAATTGAATTTCCCGGTTTCATGAAACATATAGGGGCTTTTCTATAAATATTTTTGATGAACACTTAAAAATTATCCAAACGACTTTTGTTGCACTTAAAAACATACTGAAAGGTTTATACACCTTAAATACATGCTATAAAACGTGTATGCATGATTTTAAACATTTTGAAACTTACGGATTTTTAAATCATAGATTTCATGACTTTAAGTGCTTGAAAATTTGAAAGTACTTGAAAATCTGAAATTCATGATATGCATGATTCTAATGCATTTGGCTTGTAAGAATGGAACTTATATACCTTACATAAGTTTTACAATTGATGAGTTTGACGTTCAGGTCCTTGTATCCTTGTATGAGCCGAGTCTTGAGCTTGTCTGGCTTCATTTCACTTGCTTGACTTGAACTTTGAGCAAAGCTTCAACTTTCACTTTACTTAACTTGAACTTTGAGCAAATCTTCAACTTTCACTTTGTTTGTTGCTAATTCCTATCATACTTTAATGTTCTGAAACACTTAAGCACAATGTTAGAATACTTTCACTTTATTTCTTGCCATCAAAATTTCAGTTGGGGTATAAGTGACAAACACTTGGTCCAACAGCTTAATGTCGATGCCACACAAGGACTTATTAAGGGTACTATTTCCATTTGTCGTAGAGATTTATATGTTTTGTTTTATTTGGGTTCTACAACATCTTTCATTTATGGTCATTTGATAGGTATATTAGGGTTGGCACCGATTAGAGTTATTGTACATTTAATTTTGAGTACTGCATTCAGAGATAGGGTTTACCCTAATTGTATTGTTAAGGGATGTCCAATAGAGATAGGCATGGTAGAGTTGTTTGCAAACTTCAAGGTTTTCAAGTTTTTAGACTTTGATGCGTTGTTAGGGATGGATTGGCTAGTAGCATATCACGCTTATACTGATTGTTCAATAAGACAATGATATTTGAGATCCAGGGCGTTCGATGTTTACATATAGTGATGGTACATCGAGAGCTGAGGGCACTAGAGGTCAAGTTGCAACTAGTGGGGAGATGGAGACTCTGTTCTCATTAAATATGGTAGCAGAGAGTTAAGGACCCAGACTTGAGGAGATTCTGATTGTGGGCAAGTTTCCTGAAGCGTTTTTGTAGGACATACCTATTTTACCACCATCGAAAGAGATATAATTTATTATTAAGTTGGTACCAAGCATTACACCTATTTCTATACCATTATACCGCATGGCTCCGAGAGAGTTGGAGGATTTGAGGAGTTAGTTATAGGACTTGGGATAGAAGGATTCATCACACCTTCTATGTTTCCATGGGCAGCACTTGTCATGTTTGTGAAGAAGAATGATGATAATTTGATAATGTGTATTGATTATAGATAGTCCAAAATAGACCTGAGATCATGGTATCATCAGCTTAGGATCAAGGATGAGGATAGGTCTAAGACAACATTTAACATGAGATATGGACATTATCAATTTATAGTCATGCCGTTTAGTTTGACTAACGCTCCTGCCATGTTTATGGATTTAATGCATCAAGTGATGAGACCATTTCTTGACCGCTTCGTGATAGTTTTCATTAATGATATATTAATATATTCGAGGATTGGAGAGGATTATGAGCAACACCTCAGGGAGACGTTGTAGACTTTAAGGGAGTATAAACTCTATGCCAAGTTCAGCAAGTACAAATTTTGGATATCAGTGATCAAGTTTTGGGACAAGCTATTGGAGCAGCAGGTATTGATGTAGATCCTGCTAAGACTCAGGCTATTATGGATTGGCCAGCACTAACGTTAGTCACGGAGATCAGAAGTCTTTTGGGATTAGCAAGATATTAGCGTAGGTTCATAAAGAATTTCTCGAAGATCCCTTCATCGATCACCAGATTGACCCAAAAAGATGTCAGTTTTTATTGATCTGAGGAATGCAAGGAGGCATTTGCTCAGCTGAAGAGGTTGTTGACTACCGCACCAGTGTTGGTATTGGCAGAGGCTGGACAGAGATTCCTGATATATACGAATGCTTCTTATATGGGTCTAGGTTGCGTGTTGTTGCAGGATAGAGCCATAGTAGCTTATGCTTCCAGACATATGAAGATATATGAGAAGAATTATCCCACTCATGACTTAGAGTTGGTAGCAATGGTGTTTGCTTTGAAGATATGGAGACATCATTTGTATGGAGAGAGGTTCACACTCTACACTGATCATAAGAGTTTGAAATACCTTTTCACATAGAAAGAGCTGAACATGAGACGCCGCAGATAGTTGGATTCTAAAGGACTACAACTTTTCTCTGGAATATCACCCAGGAAAAGCTAACATAGTTAATGATGCGCTGAGTAGGACACCAACTGGAGATGTCGAGGTGGTTAGATGTCATATGATGCATGAGTATGGATTACTCAAGGCAGCGGCAATAATGAGTCAGTCGGATATTCTTAGCGACACTCAAGTGAGGATTTGTGCATAGATGAGGCTTTATACAGTGTCTACACATAAAGTGTCAGAAGGTTAGAGAGACGACATCTTATACTCAAGATTCAGTGAGTTAGCCTAGAGTACAAATTGTACTAACTGAATGGAGACGACGGATCAGTGTCTGAGATTCAGAGGCAGATTATGGATACCGTCAATAGCAGAACCGAGAGATGAGATTCTTCAGGATTCACACCGTTCCCGGTTCAGTGTTCATCCAGGCAGGACCAAGATGTACCATGACATGGGGAGACATTTTTGTGGCTTGGGATGAAGGCGGACATATTGAAGTTCATCATAAAATGTAGGATTTGCTAACAGGTGAAGGTTGAGCATTAAAGACCTAGAGGATTATTGCAGCCCCTTCCCATTCCATGATGGAAGTAGGAAGACATAACCATGGACTTTGTCAAGGGATTACCAAGGACTGCAAGATGACACAATTTTATCTGGGTAATTGTGAACGGATTGAATAAATATGCCCATTTCTTACCAATTGCAGCTCACTACACATTTGACCAGTTGAGCATATTGTTCGAGAGGGAGATTATTAGACTGCATGGGGTACCATTGAATATTACGTCAGACAAAAACGTTATGTATGCGTCTAGGATGTGATGGAGTATGCACGAGCAATATGGTATGCGCCTATAATTCAGCACAACCTTTCACCCTTAAATTGATAAGCAGACTGAGAGGTTGATTCATGTTCTCAAGGATATGCTCAGGGCTTATTTACTTGAGTTTGGTGGGTCTTGGGAGGAGTACCTACCGTTATGTGAGTTTGCATACAACAACAGTTATTAAGCTAGCATTGAGATGACGCCATTTGAGGCTTTGTGTAGACTGTGTCACTTGTTATCTTGTTGGGCATAACTAGAAGACCGGGAATTAGTAGGGCCTGAGATTGTTGTAAATCACATGGAGAAGGTATGGCAGATTCGCCAGAGGCTTAAAAGAGCCTTGGAGAGGCAGAATAAGTATGCAAACACGTATCACAGCGATCCCACTTACGCCAAAGGAGCTTTTGTGTATTTAAAAGTTTTTCCTTAGAAAGGTCTTCACAGGTTTGGTTTGAGAGGCAAGTTAGCACCGAGATTCATTGAGCTTTTCAAGATCAAGAGAAAAGGTTGCGTTTGAGCTTAAGTTACCTCCACAGATGTCTGGGATACATCCAGTATTCCATATTTCTATACGTCAACTAGGCAACTCGAAGGCAAGTGTGAGACTGACAGTTGACTTGAGCCAAATTGACCTGAGTGGGGATGTATCTTGTGAGGAGTAGCCAGTATAGATCCTAGATCGAAAGGTACAGTAGTTGAGAGGCAAGTATATCCCGAAGGTGTTAGTCAAGTGGGAGTTTCATGGTGATTCGAGACTCATTTGGGTGCGAGAAGACTATATGCGAGATAGATTTTCATACCTTTTCGAGTCAGGTATATCTTTAACCTAAGTTTAATTTTGATAACGAAATTTCTATTAGTTGGGAAGAATTGTCACGGCCCGAACTTATAAACCTTAGTTTAATTTCTTAATCAGGATTAGTGACCCGTGACGTGGGACCCGCCGCGAGATACGTGCATTGACTGAGGCAAGGTGGCTTATGTATATGTCCGATTTGTTGTGATGTATGTTTAGTGTATTATATATGTGTAGACTATTAAGTCACTCTTATTTGTGTTTAGGTGTCGAGATGTGAGTGGGGACATGCCTCGAGATGCGTGCTGGCATGGGATCGGGGTGGTGAGTAATATGGTAAGTTTATTTAGGCTTAGTGTAGCTTAAGTGTTATTTTTAATGTGACTATAGTTGATTACATATTAAATGTAACCTAAGTAAGCAAGTTAAAACAATAGCCATGTGATGATTCTCGAGATACGAATTGGCACATCTAGAAACCAATTGAGTTAGATATTGGTGTTAGTTGGCATGAGATAGTGGAGAGTAAGTGGGAGATATGACAAGATGTAAGCCATTAGATAAGTCTCGGGATACGTAGGTGTATGAAGATCAATGGCTATAAATCAATCCATTTTAATATATAAGATTGGATATGATCAACTCATGCAATCAAACCCATTTTCATTCAAAGCTTGCTGAAAAAGAGGTGTTGCTGGAGAAAAATAGATCAACAAGATTTAAAGGAGAAATCAATGGGTTTTAGTAAGGTGTTGATCAAGCTAGGTGTACAACAACTAGGTAACTTCATTTGCACCATAAATTTAGCTTAATTTGGTGAATTCATAAATTAAATGATATGTATGGCTGCTTTGATGTTATTGTTGATGTTTTAGAGCTCTGGAGGTGTGTCTGAGAGTTTTCAAGGTGTTGGTGAAGCTTATATGTAGAGAGAACTCAGAATTCTAAGTGCAGATTGGTGGGTTTTCTAGTACATAGCTCGCTAAGTAGGTCAACTATCGCGCTAACTTTGTATAGCGCGCTAGAGAAACTTGGTAGTGCACTAACGAGGTCATTAGCGCGCTTATCAAGTTACCCAGCACGTTAGGTGCTACGATAGTGTAAAAATTTGCAATATCTTAAATTTACTTAAACACTATAAACAAGCCTAATACCCTAAGTAAATGTCCGAACACAATCAAAAACATGTTAAATGATATCAGGAACCTAGGGAAGTGTCTCGAAGGTTCGGATATGAGTTTTGAGGTGTCAAGAGGCCAGAATAGATAAGAAATTGCATGGATTGTAAGTAAGCTAATTGAGATATTTATTTATATTTAATTCTTGTTTGTTTGTTCATTTTCAATCATTTGGACTTATTTGGCCATTGTGCTTTATATACCATGACTTCTCTTTCTTATTTCATGAGTTTGCTATCATGATATTATTTGTTTGTTGTGTAGTTTCATTAACTTTAAATCATGTGCTATGTCATTCTTAAATGTTGATGCACCTAGTCAAATGAAATAGCATGCTATTAGGTAGGTATTGATGGTGTTGTAAAATCTAAATTCCTTTGTGCATTAGATATGCAAATACTTTGTTGTATTCATAAACCTTGTCATTTCTTGGGTTATGAAATTAGTTCTTGTATCTAGGGCCATGAGATGATAGAGATGTGCGCGACACACAAGGCTCACTATGTTGAGGCATGTGTCCTAGGTCAATCTATAAACATTGTTTATCTTATAATTTTAGTCAAGAAAATGGAGATTTTTATTTGTTGTTTTATTATAATTGACTGCATGTTTACCTTATATTAAGATTTATGGGCATTCGATGAAATATCCTAAATGTCCATAGTCGATCATTATATTGGGAACTATAATGAATTAAGACTAGCATGAATCTTGATTGATGGTCATGTGACGATCATGCCTATAGGGATACGAATCAAGATCATGATTACTTGTTAATGAACAAGGTACTGGACTGACCCGCTATGAGAACACCACATGGATTAAGTCATAGGTGTTACTCATGATAGGTATATCGTTTAATCCTTCGACTTGAGAATATTATAGACTTCAATATTAGCAGCATGATAATTTGACACAGTCAAACATTTACTTTAACCGGACAGTTATAAAGATTGTAATTAGTTACCGTGTGAATAATATGTGAAGGTGTGTAATCAAGATATAATTTGTCACTCTCATATAAAGAGAGATATCAGTGGATCCCTTGATATGATAGACTGATAATGGCTAAGTCCATATTAATTGATATGATCAATGTCACTTATATGTTTTCGGTTTACCTTAAGATCGAAACTAGTACGATTGAACATTAAAGGTGACTTTCTATGCCTTATGTTTAATCAAAGAATATCGCACGACAAAATGATATGATATATGTTATTCATTATGTTGTATCGATTTTAATATTCATGCTACTTAGATAGTCATAATACCTTGCTAGAGACTACTTATGACTTGCGTGCCAAAATGGTTTTGGTTCACTGCCAACATCGCATGAACATATTGGGTCGCACACAAAGAATTGTTTTGCGCAATTTCAATTGGTCCAGAGAAATGAATTTCTTTTTAACATAGTTGCTATTGTTATGCTTGTAGATAGTTGTTGTATATTTGGGAATGTGAACAAATGTCTCTCATTGTTACTTTCTACTTTCCTATACTCACCGTCATTTTTCTGACGATGGGTGCAAATCCATTGAGTAGCAGACCAAGCAAAGAGAAGATTGTCGACTACCTTTGAGCCAGTTGAGTGCTGCTACACAAGATTTTGTAGGTTTACTAGTTTATTGTATGACTTTATATGTATTCCTTATACTTTTGGGTTGTATATATTGTGGGCTGAGAGATAGTACCTTGACAAGATATACGATGATATATTATCATCGTTTCATTATATATATATATATATATGCAAGTGATCTTTATATCCTAGTTTTCCACAATTATTAGGTATCATGTTAAAAGTTTCTGCTAAATTGTTAAGACTTCCGCTGAATAAACTATAAATTGTATAACTTTTAACTAATTGTGATTTATTAATTGACATAAGAAAAAAAACATTTATTTAAATAGTTAAATTGTAATAAGAAATTTTTTGGAAAGGCTAACTAATTCCTTGTTAAGTCCTACAAGGTATGATTGGGGCTTAATCTGTTTTGCTTTTTTTTTTCTCTTTTCTTCCATTCCTTCATTTTCTTATTTAAAACCTAAAATCACAAAAACAAGAGAATACCTAGTGTAATATCATCATTTATGCCTAAAATCAACCTAAATTACACTATAAAATATGTCTAATTATTGACTTGTTAGTAAACTCCAAATCACTACAAAAACTAAACAAGAAAGTTTTAGCTCTATGCTTTAGCTTTCCGAAAATATAAAGTTTGCAAAATTATGATTTAAAACAAAGGAGATATCGCAATTTTATAAAGACAACTCAATTTCGAACCAAATCCAACCAGCGATTTTGTAAAAATCATTTCTCTCAATATATAGCTTCAAAAACCGTTATGTTTTGTTACAAGTCGTATAACATATCCAACAATAGCATACTAAAAGATTATCTCATTTAGATATGAATTGAGAGAGTTATGCCTTTTCCAAATTCAATTACCAAATCCTGTAATAACATTTTAACCACTTATTTGCAAAACATTTTTGGGCAAGAAATAGCTTGAATTTCAAAAATATGGTATGGACAAAAGTTGTTTGTCAGTGAGTTAGCTTTCAAATGGCATTTGAACCACCTAATTTGGAGTTAAAATGAGTGAGTTATGTCCAAATTATAGATGCTTGGTCATAGAAATCAACATGCATACATTTCAATTGAACCCAAAAACTTTAAGAATACCATTTGATTTGAAAAATCAGTTTCAATACTTCAATTGTGACCAAATTCGAGTTTTAAACCTCAAATTTAGTTTAGGAATCAGTTGCATAACCTTCAAATTCATTTTTGAAGAAAAATCCCAAATTTTGAATGTATAAAAGCTTCATATTCATGTAATAGATGAAGAAATTAGGGAGAAGTTTGATTACCTTGAATTAGTGACCTTGAATTTGATCCTCAACAGCCTCAATCTTCATTTATTTCCCAGCCAATCTCTCAAGAATTTCTTGTCGACCACTATGGCTTGCATGCTCATTTTGAGAACTAATGGCCTGTTCGCTTCACCGTCTTAGGTCGGATTAGCCACACTGGACTAGTTAATCCGGTGTTCGCTTTGAGGATTAACTAGGCCACGGGATTAGTTAATGGGCATGGGAGTGGATTAAACAATACCACCATTTTTGGTGGGATTAGCTAATCCATAGTGGGTGGTTAGTGGAGATTACCACTTTACCCCTCACATTAACACAACACCTTCACTAAATCACAAATCTCCATCTCGACCAAACATGGTTTTCTATTCGTCCTATTCGTCCTCTTCGTCCTGTTCGTCCTCTTCTCCACCAACTCCTTCGCCTCCTTCAATCCCAAATCCGTAAAGCTCCTAACTTCCTTAATAATCTTGATATTCGCCGCAGCGTCGAACTTCTCCAGCTTCAAATCGAAGGTCGTCTTCTCCGCGGCCTTCGACTCGCATGGCAGCGCGCGCTGCGCGGCGCAGCGGAAGAGCGAGACGAGTCGAGGCCGGATATTGCCGGCCGTAGTTGTTCAGTCCATCTTGAGGCGGAAGAGGATCGCGTAGTCGTGGCGCTCGAGCTTGGTGAGGTCGAGAAGCTCGGTCGCGATGCGGTCGAGTTTCTGGGACTGGGTTTCGGTGGTTGTTGAGAGAGGTCTGTGGAGGGATTTGGTGGTGATGAAGCAGTGGAGGAGATGAGGTGCGAGCTCAAGCAGCAGAGGTAGGAGACATTCGCAGTGGAGGAGATGAGGAATGTGTGAAATGGGGGAGGATGTGTGATTTATGTAAGGGTATTTTGGTAAATGTACATGTACAACCTCATTTAATCCCAACCTTAAAACTCCCAACCAAACAAGATACACAAATGGGACTAAACTATCTAAACCCATGTGTTAGTCCCATCACTAATTAATCCCATGTGTTAGGATTCACTAAAATGTGAAGCGAACAGGCCATAAGTGTGTCTTTTATAGTTGAGCTTTTAATCAAGTGTGTCTCACTCATCTCTAAGACCATTTAAAGAGCCTTATTTGCACCAGCCATACACAAATTTGTGACTCCATTTCACACTCATCTTGCTTTGTGATCATAGATTAGGTTCATCTCGAAGTATATCTATGACCTTAAATTTAATTGTCTAACTATAGGCCTTGTATTATTTGATATAATTTAATCAACTTAGGGACATTCATGATGTCCACTTAAGGTTATTATTAGTAAGCCTAGATACCCCTAGTCCCCGACACCGGTATCCAGTGCCTCGCACCTTGACACACATCTCGAGGTGTGTCATAGCTTGATATTTAATTCATTTAACTTAGACTATGGTTCCACTTGTGCATATTATTGTCACGTTACAAAGTTTTATTGTGATTATTTTGATTTAGTATGGTCTATACTAGTGTAACCTTTTATACTGCCTACCCGATGCTCGCATCGACACACATCCCTGGGTAAACACCCGTCGCACCAACTTATCTGATAACAATGTACACACATGCGATGCAATACAATAATATAATGATTTTGAACACCGCAATATAAATAAAACATCACCCATAAATAACATATACCCTCAGTTTTCTTGTCCGAGTCAATCATGTTTTCTACTGCTTAGGATTGTTAAAAATTACATAATTTATTCACTTAAAGACTTCTACTGTAAAATTTTAATATAACTTGATAAATTGATTAACTGATTAATTAAATTACTAATGCTTGAATGAAGATTTAATTAGCTAAGCTAAGGTTTAATGGAAAATGTGTAAGCAACCACTTAGGTCGTAGGGATAAATAGTAGTAATTGATAATTTCTCATTATATAAGTTTACATGTTGTAAACGATACTTAGAGAGCTTGCATATTTGTAAGGGATTGTAGTATATATAGGTAAAGTGAAGTCTTAGGCCTCGTTTGGTTTATTTTTATCAACTTACAAGCGAGTTTTCTTATGGGCAAAGATAACTCCCTGAAATTAACTCACAATGTAAGTTCATATTTCACGTTCGATTCAAATTTGAACTCATAAGGAATCTGCAAATTTCAAAAATAATAAATCGTGAAAATTGACATAAATACCCTTCAAACATTTTTTTACGATGAAAAAAATATATATACATTATTATTTTCCCACATGCACTATTAATTATTTATTCAGAAATAAATAAAAAGACTCAAACTAAATAACAAACATAAAATATTATTTACAAAAATATTAAACAACATTAAATAATTATAAATATTTTTATAATCTTTTTTGAAATAATTTTTAATAATTATTAATAATAATCATAACAAAGTACAACTAATGATAATTTGTAGAAATATTTCTCTTACTTGAAAAATACTTTTATAAAAAATAGTACTTTCTTTTATGAGTTATTTATTTAATCTTTATATTCATGGATTAATAATAAGCAAAGTACTTCTAAAAAGAATAAATCATTTTTAGGGTTAAAAAAATAAAACATATTAAAGAAAATAAAAGAACCAATATAATACTACACTAGTGGAGATTTATGAGGGGCAGTTTTGTCAATATTCTTTAAGGAGATAACTCCTCCAAGGGGGTAGGGGTTTATGGGGGGTTATGTCACACCATTCGATGTGAGTTGGGAAATAACTTGCAGGAAAGTTGGCATACCAAACAAGATTAGTTCCAACTCACCTGCAAGTTATCTCCAAGGAGTTGAACTCACCCCTAACCAAAGAAGGCTTTATTTTATTGAGCATGATGTACTATACTTAATAAGCACGAATAATCAAATTTTCAATCGTCACTTAAATTTACTATTCTACCTTTAATTAAGTCTTTCAACCATCACTTAAATTTACTATCATACCTTTAATCAAGGTCATAATCAATCTTTCAATTGTCATTTGAATTTACTATTTTAGCCTTGAATTTTACTATTTTACCCTTAATTAAGGGTCTTGTCGCTATTAAGTTCAAATAATTATTATTAGTTGTCAAAAAATTTAGAATAAAAATGAAGTATTATACTTTTGAAATATAAAAATAAATTATTAGATTAATTAAATTCCCGCGAGTGGGTTCAAGCGTGCATAGCGCACCCCAGAAACTAGTATATTTTCTAATTCTTAATAAGTGAGAATAAAAATTTCGATCGATCGTGACTTTAAATTACTTTCATACCCTTTACATAAGTCGAAATTCCTTCCTTGACCTTGACCTAAATACTTTCAATCGAGCATGACTTTAAATTTATTTTGTTTTGTTTACATAAGTCAAACTTTCTTCTTCGAGCGTGAGCTAAATTCGAAAAATACTTTTGTGAATCACTTTGGACACCCACTTTAGGCACCTAATGGGCTCAAGTAGATGTCCCTCCATGTGATACATCTTGAGAGGTATGAGCGCATATCTCGAGGTGTTACGCATACACCTTGAGGTATATCACATGGTTGAACACCCACTTGGGCCCACTAGGTGCCCAAAGTGATTGCCCAAATGATTTACTCTAGCATCTTCTAATTCGGAAAATGCTTTTGTAACCCACTTTGGGCATCCACTTTGGGCATCCAGTAGGCCCAAGTGGATGTCCTTCCATGTGATACATATCGAAGAGTGTGAGAGCACATCTCGAGGTGTTACACGCATACCTCTAGGTTTATCCCATGACCGATCACTCACTTCAGCCCACTAGGTGCCCAAAGTGTGGTGGTTACTACAGCATCTTCCAATTCGAATATACACTTGTTCATTTGCCCTAATCGAATTATCAACGGACGCCTCTCGATCTCTCTCCCTATTTGGAATCGCTCATCTTCTGCTCTACTTTCCATCTTCTGCTTTGTTTCTTATGGTTTTCTCTTCCATCAGCCTCTCTATTTTTGCTTGTCTCTCAGTCGATTGCTTGGTGTTGGCATTCCCTTCTTGCGGTGGTGCCGGTGCCGATGGCATCTCTACTTGTGCTTTTGATTCTTTGAAGGTTTCGTCAATTTCTTCATTGTGAAGTGTTCTCTAACAATAGAACACTCTGTTCAAACAGAACAGATTTGAAGAACTGAAAAACTGAACAACTGAGAACTTGAAAATGTAAAACGAAACTTGTATTGAATGAATGAAATGGTTACAATGATTGTCATATATATATACATTCTTATAACAACAAACTAACTGTTATAACAACCTTATAACAACAATAACAAACTCCTAACTATCCTAACTAATTTACAACAAACTAACTGAATTAACAAACATTCGTTACAACTGAATTACCCATAATCGAACTGCCCTGTCTCTGTCTCAAGCTGTCTAGACATTGTTGCTTTGTCACCAACAGCAACATTGATGTGAACTGAACTGTGATCTCTAACATGCCCCCTCAAACTGAATCTAGGTGAACAAACTAGATTCAGTTTGGAAGAAAGAAAGTGAAACCGAGGAGTAGACAAAACCTTGGTGAACAAATCAGCTGATTGATGATCAGTTGGTACATAACGAAGCTCAAATAATCCAGCTGCTAGTTTTTCACGCAGGAAATGAACATCAACCTCAATATGTTTAGTCCTAGCATGAAAAACAGGATTTAACGCCAAAGCTCGGGCACTAGTATTGTCACACCAAAGTATAGGCTTGGAAGAACAATTAAAGCCAAGTTCACGAAGTAGGGAGGAAGTCCACAAAATATCAGTAACACCCAAAGCTAGTGCACGATACTCAGCTTCAGTACTGGATCGTGCTACAACTGATTGCTTCTTAGAATACCAAGTAATAAGATTGCCACCAAGAAGAACACACACTCCACTAGTAGACCGTCGATCATCAACATCACCAGCCCAATCAGAATCAGTAAAAACTTCAAGAGACAAAGAATTTGCAGGACGAAAAACAATGCCAGTTCCAAGAGAAGACTTTAAAAAACGAAGAACACGTTTGACAGCTGCCCAATGAAGATCAGTAGGTTGTTGCTGAAATTGACTAAGTTTATTAACAATGAAACTTAGATCAGGACGAGTGTAAGTAAGATACTGCAGAGCACCCAATGTACTCCTATACAGTGTAGGATCAGAGAAAGGAACACCACCAGTAGCACTAAGTTTGGCTCCAACAGAATAAGGATAAGACATTGGTTTAGAATCCAACAGGTTAGTCCTCTTGAGAAGATCAAGAATGTATTTATGTTGAGATAAATACAGTCCAGTAGAATCTCTATAAACTTCAAAACCAAGAAAGTAATCCACATCGCCCAAGGATTTAAGAGAAAACTTGGAATTCAACCATGTAATCAGTTGCTGAATTAATAATGGATTGGAGCCTGTGATTAGAATATCATCAACATATACTAGGAGCATGAGAATAGAAGAGTCAGTCATTTGAAAGAAGAAACTAACATCAGCTGAACTATTAGTGAATCCCCAAGTGAGCAAAGCTGTTTTTAGCTTAGAAAACCATGCTCGAGGAGCCTGCTTAAGACCATACAAAGCTTTGTTCAGCTTACAAACATATTGTGGATATTTTCTGCTAATAAAGCCTTCAGGTTGACTCATGAATACATCTTCAACAAGTTCACCATTGAGAAAAGCATTATTCACATCAATCTGTTTGATAGGCCACTGATAAGTAACAACAAGAGTAAACATGATACAAAGAGAGGAAGGTTTAATTACAGGAGAAAAGGTATCTCCAAAATCCAAACCAGGTATCTGATGAAAACCCTTAGCCACTAGTCTTGCCTTATACCTCTGAATAGCCCCAGTAGGAGTAGTTTTAACTCGAAACACCCACTTACAACCAACAATACTCATGTCAGAAGTAGGAGGAACCAATGTCCAAGTATTGTTGTTGTCCAATGCATTTATTTCATCAGTCATAGCCGAGTACCAATTTGGATCAGCAAGAGCAACCTTAACAGATGTAGGTTCATTAAGAGAGTTTACCAAAGCATATGGAGAAGTAACAACCAATGCTTTTGGTTTATAAACACCAGCCTTACTTCTAGTTAGCATAGGAAGAGTGTTAATATTAGTTCTGGTAATAGAAAGCTGTGGATCAATAGGTAATTCAGTAGGTATAGAAGATAATGGAGGATCAGTAGGAACTGAGGGAACAATAGGAGAAGAAGATGGTGGTAAAACAAAAGGAGGAGAAGTAGAAGAATCCAATGAAGGAGAAACAGAAACAGAATGTTTTGAAGAAGATTAAGCAGACAATGTTGCTGAGAGTAAGTGACAAAGGAAACTAGAAGAAGAAGAAGAAGTATGATTAGAAGAAAAAATGCTAGAGTAAGGAAGTCATCTTCATTAAAGACAACATCACGAGAGATATAAATCTTGCCATTTGAATGTAAACACTTGTAACCATGATGCCTAGGACTCGTAACCAATAAAAACACACTTAGAAGATCGAAAATTGAACTTATGATGAGAATAGGTGATAAGGTTTGGATAGCAAGCATAACCAAAAGTTTTGAAGTAGGAATAATCAGTGTAGTTTGCAAAAACATACCTCATATGGAGACTTAAAACCAAGAACAACAGAGATGGTAAACTATTAATAAGAAAGACAAAGATTATGAATGCCTCTTCCCAAAATGAAAAGGCGATTTGAATGAGCAAGAAGAGTAAGTCCCATCTCAACAATAGATCGATGTTTTCTTTACGGGACACCATTTTGTTGATGTGTATATGGACAAGAGTAACGATGAACAATACCGGATGCATTGCAAAATTTCTCAATTGGTTTATATTCAAGGCCCATATCGATTGAAAATTTTTTAACTTGGAGTTAAGTTGTAATTCAAATTTGTTTAATAAAATGTAGAAAGGCAAAGATATGCATCTCGATTTTAATTTGAGAGGATAGAACCATGTAAAACGACTAAAGGCATCAACAAAAACTATGTAATACCTTGAACCTTGAGAAGATAACAATGGAGATGGACCCCAAAGATCAGAGTAAACCAACTCCAATAGTTTAGTAGCAGTTATATTGCAAGACTGAAAAGGAAGTTTGTGCATCTTTGCTACCTTACAAGAGTTACAAAAAGATATGCAAGATTTATTTGTAGTATTGTTTAATGAAGATAAAACTTTGTGTAACACTGAACTAGATGGATGTCCTAGTCTAGCATGCCATACATCAGTAGTAACAGAACTCACAAGTGAAGTAGTACAAAAATTAGATGAACAAACAGGTGAAACAGAAGAAACAAAACCAGATGAAAAGGGACCAGCCTTTGGAAGACAATACAAGCCATTATGGAGCACTCCTTGAAGCAATGTTGTCTTCAAATCCTTGTCCTTGACAGAGAAAGAAGAAGGAGTAAACTCAGTAATGACATTATTATCACGAGTAAGTTTTGAAACACTTATAAGATTCTTGGCTATTTTTGGAACAAGAAGAACATCATTTAGTTGAAGAGAAGGAACTGAATTAGATTGAATCACAGCATTACCAGTATGAGAGATATTTAACAACTCACCATTACCAACAGTGACTAACTGATTACCTTTGTATTCAATTTTATTGTGTAGAGCTGATCCATCAGAGGTCATGTGACTAGAAGCTCCACTGTCCATGTACCAGTTTGGATCAACTACATTCTCAGGAGTCACCATCATGCCTTGAAAATGATTGATCATTGCTTGAGGTGCTTGGTTGTTGAGCATTCGAGGCATTTGATAGTGAGACCGTGCAATAGGACGTCTAGTTTGAGCGGGATTCGGCCTTGAGGACCAAAAAATGATTGATCAAATCGTGATAACATTGAAGAGCCATATGTCCATGTTTATAGCACAACTGACAGAAAACTTTTCCTCTATTTCCAGTCCTTCCTCCACGATTCTTGAAACCACCTCGAAAACCATTGTTAGATCTATTTTGAAAATGTATAGAACTACCTTTCATACCTTGTGACTTCTTGTCACTCTATCGCCAACAAAATTTTTGAAATGTTGTTCATATCGGTTTGTGAAACTTGATTTAATTCTTCTATTCTCTGCTCATGCATCATCAACATGTATTGTGCATCTTGTAATGACATATTTGCTTTTTGAGAAGCAACTAACACAACAACAGGATCAAATTCATGACCAAGACCACTTAATATTGATTGAATCATATCAGATTCAGTAACCAATTGATTTACTGACCTCAATTCAGCAGATATTGTTTTAACTTTGAGAACAAACTCTGAAATTGAAGATGAACCTTTCTTGATGTTGTTCAGCTTCTTTTTGAGTTGAAGAACTCGTGCCATTGATGACTGAGCAAACAAACTTTCCAATGTTTTCCAAATCTCAAAAAAGGACTCACATTCAGTGACATGTCCAATGACATCTTTGCTTATGTTTGAAAACAGCCAAACCATAAGCAAACTGTCACACCTACTTAGAACTTCATCAGTTACAGATGAGTCTGATGTAACTGATGATCTTTTGTTTTCAATGAAAAACTCTAATCCTAGAGCTCGAATTGCAGCTTTTACTTGCACTTTCCAATAGATGTAGTTACCTTCATCAAGCTTTGTAGGTAGGTTGAAGTTGAGAGACTTTGCAATGGCGTAACATCAGCAAATGTGCTGAGACCACCAGAATCTCCTTCATATGAACTTGCCTCTGCCATTGTTGGATGATGCTCTGATACCATGTGAAGTGTTCTCTAACAAGAGAACACTCTGTTCAAACAACAGATTTGAAGAACTGAAAAACTGAACAACTGAGAACTTGAAAATGTAAAACGAAACTTGTATTGAATGAATGAAATGGTTACAATGATTGTCATATATATAGACATTCTTATAACAACAAACTAACTGTTATAACAACCTTGTAACAGCAATAACAAACTCCTAACTGTCCTAACTAATTTACAACAAACTAATCGAATTAACAAACAGTTTGTTACAACCTGAATTAACCATAATCGAACTGCCCTGTCTCTGTCTCAAGCTGTCTAGACATTGTTGCTTTGTCACCAACAGCAACATTGATGTGAACTGAACCATGATCTCTAACATTCATGATACAACTTTTTCGTCATAGAGTTTTTGTTGATTCTTTCGGTTTTTTTTTGTTTCATTTTATGTATATATTTCGAGTTTTTAAGTCTTGATTGATTGGGTTGAGGAAATCTCAAAGAAAAGTTTGTAAACTTCGATTTTTCTGATCTTTGCCTGAAGATAAGCTTGATGTTTTATTATCTGAAGTTATTCTTTTAATCAATTGATTCGTTAGTCATTTTGGGCTAATAGATAGATTTTTTTTTTGTTACATAATAGTTAGATTTGGTGTTTACTGCTATTAATTTCTTTTCACCATTCTTTTATGTTCTCCTTCCTCTAAAAGTTTAAGACAATAGATTTCGGGTTATTGATTTACGTAGTTACTATAAATTGATGTGTGTGTGCTACTTAGATAGTCCTACCTAACGGACCAAGTTTTATTTAAAAGTAAGAACAAAACATATTTTTTGGTCCTTGAACTTTGAGTATTTTATGCTTTTGGTCCCTGAACTTTGATTAGTGTGCATTTGGTCCCTGAACTTTCATTGTTGTACATTTGGTCCCTGAACTTTTGAGTTTTTTATACTTTTGGTCCTTGAAATTTGAGTTTTTTATGCTTTTGGGAGAAATTAATTTTTTTAGGCTTTTATTGATCGATGTGAGTTGTTCGATTCAGTAATATATGTCACTTTACTCTTCTTGACTAGTTACGCAACACTTCTGTTACCCACATTGCCAAAATTTAATACTTTAAATGGTGGAAGGACTAAATGTAGAACTTTGTGAAAGGTTTAAGGACCAAATGTGTAGTAATAACAGTTCAGGGACCAAAAACATAAAAAACATAAAGTTCAGGGACCAAACGATGGATTTTGCCTAAAATTAATTCCCCAAAGTGCGTTTCCACCATTGCATGCCAATTGTTTGTTGTTTTGCCTGTAACAAATAAACTCAATAATGTTGTTAACATGCGTTCTTGGAATGAGTCATTGTTTTTCTTGTTTTTTCATAGATTGAATTTAGTTGCCTTTGAGAATTTCATATCATCTTAAGTTGACTCACGGAGTCTGGAACAATAGTTCCATTAGGGAGATAGAATTCTTTTTGGTAGGTTTAATTTATTCATGTTTAAATCAATAGAGCTCGGTGTCTTGTCATAGAAATTCTGCATGACTATGATGCTACACTTTGATTAACGTAGATGGTATAAAATATTATATTAATTGTTTCTAGATAACTTGATTTTCAGACTTTGTACATGAGGTAAGAAAAGCTTTCTTCGAGGATTTGTGCTCATTATATTAATTCCATTCAACATCGTGTCCCTACAAGTGGCCACTCTATGTGGGATCCTTACATGCCACATCAACTTCAATTACTTTATTAACTCTCAACAATGATTAGAAATCTCAGGTAGGTCTTGAAGTAACAATTATGGAGAAAGTTACTATTGTTAAGAATATCTGAATATAGGCTCCATGATTTGGTGAATATAGGTTCAATTTTTTTTAGGTCCCATAATTCCAGAGATAGGATAGAAATAGTATTATAAAACACTTTTTCCTTTTTCTTGAGTAGAATTTTAAGAGGCCTAAAGAAAAATCTGTTAAGTTTACTTTACCGTATAACTGGTTGACGTGCAACGAGTCGGTTTCCTTTGGCATTATTCTGTCCTCTCTCGGATCACATTGCAATTCTAAACTATATTTCTTAATTGTTGTGAATATCAAGACTCCGTTGTACTGATGTTCGTCATTTACATTGAGTGTGCTATGGTCGTTGATTGAATTTGATAATAACCAATGATTTTGCATTAGATTGAACTTTCCTTGAGCTATATGTTGCTTTCTTCTTGTGATAGTTGTCATAGAAACTTATTCATTAATATGTGGTTTGTGTTTGTCGTTTGTTTACATGTCCTGCATTTTCAAACCAATATACTAACTTTATTTTGTTAATTTCTTTACTCTGCATCAGTTTTAAGCTCTTAAAGCAATTGAAGTGACAGGAACGGTTCTTCTGATCAACTACAAATCAAAGGTAAAACAAAGACACTATCCTCTCTTTCAATAGTTGATAACTCTTGATGACCATTCTATTGGAAATGTTTTTTCTTATAGCTAACTTAATTTTGTTGATTGAAATTCTAATGGTAAAAATTAGAAATGTTAGATGTCACTAACGTGATCCCAAAAGAGGCTCATGGTTATATGCATTTGTGTTCAGTTTATGGTCATGTTGATACTTGAGAGACTATTATCTTAGATACTGTCACGGGGCCGTTAAGTGAGGGGTTTACCCTAAGGAAATTTTTCTCGCTCAACCCAACCCGTGGTGCCTAAGGGCCACCTTAGTTCAGCACTACCAATAAACAAATCGAATGAGCAACAAGCTATGGCAACAAGGAAACGTTTTACTATGCTCTCAAAGGGAATACAACTCTGGAACTCTATGCTTCCCCAAGCCTAGAGCCCCTGGCTTTATAGAACAGCCAGTAAGTAGTTACATAACCGACTATGACACCTGTCCTGCTTACATTGATTCGTATACTAAGTAAAACCCCACTTCCTTAGTGATCGAGGCAGTTGCTCAACTGCCTTGTTCCCCGCTGCCACCTGGTTCCATAATCGCCTCCACTGCTTGGTCAATTGCTACATGCTCGGGACATTTTCGGACGTGCCTTGGTCATGCCTCTGGCCATGACCAAGGTAGTTACCTAACCGCTCGGAACCGCCTTGACTTGGTCCATCCACGCCTCAAGGGTCTTGATCCACGTTTCTCTAAGGGACAGGAACTGCTCGGTGGTGCCTGGCCGTGCCCAGGCACCGGGGTGCTAACCGGGGCTCGGTTGAGTCCCACCGGCTCGGGGTGGCCGGACCATGGGTCCTAGGGTCTTGCCTTGGCATGGTGCCTAAGGCATGCTCGAGGGTCTTCCTTGCTACCGTGCCCATGCCGCCCCTAGGAGAGACCACCTCTCCTTATAGTAGATGTTAAACCGTTTCCTCAGCTCCAATAGGAAACATCAAGAAATGAGACCAAGCGTACTTTGACTTGGTCAACGACCAAGTCAAGCTTTGTCAACCCTTGCCAAGGTGTGCCTTGCCCGTACCAAGGCGCGGCCTTGCTCGTGCCAAGGCGCGGTCTTGCTCGTGCCATATGATCCGCCTAGGTTCGGCCTTGCTCGTGCCAAAGCACGACCTAACTCGTGCCCAGGGAATCTGCCTAGGTTCGGCCTTGCTCGTGCCAAGGCGCGACCTAACTTCTGCCCAAGGAATCTGCCTAGGTTCGGCCTTGCTCGTGCCAAGGCGCGACCTAACTTCTGCCCAAGGAATGTGCCAAGGTTTGCCCGTGCCCGTGCCAAGGAATGTGCCAAGGCTTGCCCGTGCCTGTGCCAAGGCTCGTGCCAAGGCATAACCTCGTCTGCGCCTAGGCACCGTGCCTAGGCGCGTGCCAAGGCGTGACCTCCTTCACGCCTATGCGATGTCCCGCATGTTGTCCCACGACCAAACCTCATGGAACCACTCGAGTCCTCCGGAACTCGACATTTGCTAGGTTACTCGCTGCCCCGCCCAGCCTACTCGGGTCATGCTATTGGGGGTGTGACAGATACCATATTACTGGCTTTGCTTTTAATTACTTCTGTGATGAGCAAAAGTGTGTACAAAAGGTATTTAGTCTTGGAAAAGAATATTTAAGTTTGTTGGCGTAGGTTTTTTGTACTCTAATACCACATTTGACTATCTATTAAGTGGAGACAACTATGCATTCATGGCTAATTGGTAAGAGAGATTTCCTGAATGCAAGAAAATGGACTTTGGAATTAAATTTGTGATGTGTGCGCATAGGTTGGTGGTTACATTGTTGTCTATGAATAATTGACATTTGCAACGGTGAGGGGAACAAAACTGCGACTGTGAGAGGGATGACATATTGTTCCAAGCTACCATCTAACTAGAGCACTTGCACTCATCACATTTCCTTGATGGCATTCCTCTCAACTAATTAGTTCCGCAAAAATAGTAAGAGAAATCCATTCTTGGTTTCACCATATATGTAAATAATTCAGTTTAATTGTTCTTTGTACATGCCATGACTTGAAACTTTAGGTTTTATGTTCTTTTGATTAAATTGCACAATAAAGTCTTGAAGAATATGTTTAATTTTTAATAAAAAATTCACTTTTAACTAAAGATGATTCTCGTAGACGAATTATCTTTTTTATTAGAGTTGGACATTAACATTGAAACTCGAAAATTATGTTTAGGCTAACATTCAAAATTAAACGCATGAACTCTTTTACGTTGATGTTTGTCGTTCCTAACAAATCATATATGGTGGGTTTAAGGACAAAAACACTTGGTGGATTCAAAGAAAAAGGGCTCATTATTTTTTGATATGATGATATAGCTTTCAAGTAAGCAAACCCTATCATTAAGTATTGTGACTTTATTTTATTATAGAACTATTAGTTTAAAGGTCACTTTTTTTTAATAATTTGGGGGAGCTCTCAACGTTGATGTTTCCATTTACAGGACTCAAATTTGAGTCATTAATTAAGAAACAATCCCACTTTCAGTTGTGACGACTGGCCGTTAGTGATGTCACTTGTTTTGATTCATCTAAAATATCACCTAAGTGAGACATATTGTAACTTGAGTTTATTTTCTAATTCTTATCACAACAACAACAACATAGCCGTTAGTGATGTCACTTATTTTCTAATTCTTATCAAGTTCCAATAATTTTAAACAAACAATTCATTAAGTTTTGAGATTTTTAATTGTTCAACTAAATGTAGAGTTTACTTTCTGCATAAAAAAGGCTATCGAGAACTTCTTAGCTACTTCTTTAGATGTTATCCTTTATAAATTCTTATTTGCAACAAACAATTACAGGAAATATTATAAATAACAAATGCATGACCAAGGTTGTTAGTTAAAATTTGATTATAATTTAATTATATACAAATTTAAGTTACTGAATTTCATTTTATATATCCTTATATTCTTTCACACTTAATTGAGCACAATAGAAGTTTGATCCATGTAGCCGACCCTAATTAATTTGGGACTGAGGCTATCAATAATATCATTATATTCTTTCAAAATATAAAATAAATTTAAGTGTAAATCTATAGTTAGGTCCCGCGAGCGTAGCGAGCGAGTTCATTCGTGCGAAACACGTTTACAAAACTAGTATATACTTAATAAGCACGAATAATCAATCTTTCAACCATCACTTGAAATTATTATTCTACCCTTAATTAAGTCTTTCAATTGTCACTTAAATTTATTATCCTACCCTTAATTAATTAAGTGCATAATTGATTTTCTCGACCGTTACTTGAATTTACAATTTTACCATTGATTAAGTCTTTCAACTTTTACTTAAATTTACTAATCTACCTTTAATTAAGGGTATTCTCGCCATTAAATCTAAATAATTATAATTAATTGTCAAAAAATCTTGAATAAAAATGAAGTAGTATACTTTTGGAATATGAAAATAGATGGTTGGATTAATTAAATTCCCGCGAGTATAGCATTTTTCAACAGTTACTTAAATTTAGAATTTTACCCTTAAATTAAGTCTTTCAATTTTCACTTAAGTTTACTAGTCTCCCCTTAATTAAGGGCATTCTTGCTATTAAATCCACATAATTATAATTAGTTGTCGAAAAAGTCAAAATAAAAATGACGTAGTATAAATTTTGAAATATGAAATAGATTATTAGATTAATTAAATTTTCGTAAGTGCAGCGAGCTAGTTCAAGCGTGCGTAGCATGCTCCAGAAACTAGTATTATACTTGATAAGCATGAATAATCAGTCTTTCAACCATCACTTAAATTTGCTATCTACTTTTATTAAGGGCATAATCAATCTTTTAACCATCACTTAAATTTACTATTTTACCCTTAATTAAGGGTCTTCTTGCTATTAAATCCAAATAATTATAATTAGTTGTCAAAAAGGTCAAAATAAAAATGTAGTATACTTTTTAGAATATAAAAATAGATTATTAGATTAATTAATATATATATCTTTCAACGGTCACTTGAATTTACTATTTTACCGTTGATTAATTCTTTCAACCTTCACTTAAATTTACTATTCTACTTTTAATTAAGGGTTTTCCTGCTATTAAATCCAAATAGTTGTAATTAGTTATTAAAAATGTCAGAATAAAAAAGTTGTATACTTTTTGGAATATAAACTATATTGTTAGACTAATTAAATTCCCGCGAGTGTAGCACACTCCAGAAACTAGTATATATAGTCAAAATTAACAACCCGTCATATGCATAATATAATTAAGAATGACTATAGTAAAATTTCAAATAAGTATTACTTTTAAGATGTGGGTCTCTTTTATTCTCTGTCAATAGCACAAATTAAATTGTTTAAAAATCAGATTTAACTAGTGTTGAATCCGAGAGACAAAGATCGAGAGTCCTATTGGTAAAAGCTCTAGAGACAAATGAATAGGGGTGGCATTTTATGTTATCATGTCTAAACATGTCGTGTTGTAAACGGGTCATGACTCATTTAAGGCAAAACCTAAACTCAACCCTTTTATTAATTGTGTCAATCGTGTTCGTGTATGAATGAGTCGTGTTAAATATGTCAGATCATCGTGTCACCCATTTATTAAATATTTTATTTTAAAATTTTAATTTATTTAAACTCTTATAACTTGTTTACAACTTTTAAAATATATCTATATGAATAAATTTAAATGAACATAATGAATATAAAACATAATTAAATAGCTAATAAATATGATTAATGAGGCTGTTGTCTTAAGTTTTACTTCACTTTTTTTTTCTTAATTTAAGTCTTGAGTCTTAATAATAAAGAGAAAATTACTCATAAAAATAACATATAAGAAATCATAATAATTTTATGAATCAATTTTCTTAATAAATAATTTTTAATAAAATGTAAAACATAAATAATATATTAAAAATGAAATTAATATTTCTTCTAAAAATTAAATTTAAATTGAAAAATGATTATCGTATTTTTTGTAAAAAGATGTGAGTTAATTGGAGAGGTACTAAAATTTTAAAATCTTTACTCTCTTTTTAAACTATTACATCAAGAACATATATCGTACTATTATTTTTAAATTAGTTAGGTGTTAGGAGGATAGTGTGGTGAAGACACAAAAATTATTTTGTATAATAATTGACTTAAATGGGTTGTAAACAAGTGTGTCAATTCGTGACATGACCCGTTTATTCCATGTCATAAACGAGGTAAACGGGTCAACTCGTTTTCGACCTAAACCTATATAAGCTCAACCATAACTCGCTAATTTTGCATGTTAAGTGTGCATGTTATTGTGTCATGACTCATTTTTCCACCCTTACGAATGAAGGTGAAATGTGACAATTCCCACAAAAATGAGGTCGCAAGAAAGATCAATGAGAGAACATGAGGATATTGGTGTAAACTAAGTTATAAGCCAACTAGAACTTAAGTTGGACTTGCTAGAGACTTAAGTATAGAAGACATAAACTAAGAACTACTGGAAAAAGTAGAGAAGAGGAGACAAGAGAGAAGAGAGCTAGATATGAGAATGTAAATATTTCATTCATACATTGGTGTGTGAATTACAATGGGGTTGACACCCTTTATATAGGTCATTTAGTGATGATGATAATTGTACTTATACAATGTGTACAAGTTATAAATACACCACAAGTAATACAACACATCACAAGCAACATAGACAATACACGAAAGAGTTGGTGTACATTAGAGAGGATTACAAGTTACATGAAGTGTGAGAGCAACGCTTGATGTTACAATTCAATGTGAGAACCATGCTTCACATTGTGGTCACATACATGTACAAGTGTCCATTCATTTCATAATACTCCCCCTTGGATGACACTTGTTGAAAGAATGTGTCTCGTTAAACTTCTACTAGAAAAAACTCTGTGGGAAAAAATCTAGTACAACAAAAAGAGCATAATATTTGTAACGACCCGTAAAGTATACGTGTCACGTGTCATGTGGTCCACGTGGGTTTAGACTGAGTGGGGCCAAGTGTCGTAAGGAACTGTGGTCGTCACAATATTACTTTGTAATATAATATTTGTTGATTGCCTCATTAAAAACTTGCTAGGAAAACTCAGTAGGATAAAACCATAGCTAAGGAAAAGAGTGCAATACATTGATTCACTTAGAGATAATATAAATGTCTCATTAAAAACTCTACTAGAAAAACCCCGTGGGAAAAATCTAGTATAGGAGAAAGAGTACATTAATTGCTCTCATAATTTATTTATTTATTTATTTTTATATGAAGTATAATAATGTTATGATTGCTTCATTAAAAACCTTGCTAGGAAAACTCAGTGTGATAAAATTATAGCGAAAGGAAAAGAGTGCAATACACTTGTCAATCTAGATACAGAGTTTTAATATTGTTAGAATTGCCTCATTAAAAACCTTTGCAAAGAAAACCCAGTGGGATAAAACCATAGCAAAGGGAAAGAGTGCAATACACTAACCAATAACTCATTTTGATTTTCCCCCTTGTGTTCACATGGGTGAGACATCTTGTGCATTTTGTTGCACATGGACATCGTTTTCTATATGAACCATTTAATGTTGAAGCATATGATTGCCACTCTTTTGTATATAGTACTTGTATCAAGTAATTGATTCATAACTTGTTGCTACTGAATGATCCTTTGAACTTCGAGTTCATATTAATTTATACATGGATCATAATACAACAAATTTAATGTAATTTGATGTGTTTCAAGCAATTTCACGTCATTCCTTTTGAATTGGCTTATATCTCCCCCTAATGGTGGGAAAACTTCATCAAAGTGAAAATTAATAAAACTAGCTATAAATAAATTCCCTATTAGGGATCCAAGACATCTTATAATATGATTAATGAAGAGTTAAATCAATATAAGTCTCATATTGATTTGCCTTGAGATAATCTTCAGCTAATAAAAAAAATCCAGTTCGATAAAAGATGTCCGTGCGAGTTTACGATATTTTCGCATTGTTGATGATTATGGAGAATCAAATTGATCTTTCCAAATTATGAATGTCATTTGATTTATGACGACATTCGTTTTAATGTGCCTTATATATTCCAGAAGTTAAATCTGGGAATATTATACTCAGATTAAATCATATTCATATAGATAAATTTTTTATTATTATGAGTAGACTTCTTCTGAACAGGACATTAACAATAAAATTGTTTTACCAGATATTGCCTAAACATTAGTCTCCGCTAAGTTCGAATTCGAGAAATATTCACTTTTATATTATAATGTACATGCATGTAGCATGATACATAAGACATAAACTCCTCTCATATTTAGGTCACGATTTAAACACATCTTGATGTGCCTATTTTATCGAGCCATTTTCAATGATAAAATTCATAATATTTTGCCTTTGATTTTGAAGGCAAGGTAAAGGTCACAAAAATATTCGGGTATGTACATGACAATATTTAGGCAAAATAGCCTTTCATATATGACCAAAAAATGTCACAATTATGAGCGCTCATTGTCAATAATTATTTGCCATTTGTAGTTGTGCACCACTTTTGTTTCAATTTTTGGTGGAATTGTCAATACGACTTTTATCTAATATTTTAACTTTTTTCCACGTCCATAAATTTATTATAGCGATCATGATCATTATATGCAACATATGCTTCTTAATTTGAAGCTAAACTAATTGGACATGAGCGATATTATACTTACAATATCTCATTATTTTACTCAGCTACCATGAGACAAGAAATCAATCTTTAATATTTATTGGATTGAAGTGCGCACTCGATATTTGTTGCAACAATAAATTGAGGCGGGCCACGTGACCTTATTTTTATTGTCTCATCAGTCATATTTCCACGTAGCCTCAACATAGAGGTAATTAAAATTGCGGAATTATAATTAATATTTGACTGATTAAATTTTGTAGCTTGAGACTTAACCGCTCATTTTGAGCTTTTGGAGCAGTACTTTTTTTTTGTATTTATATATTTATAACTCCATAGGGTGAAAAGATCTAGAAAGTCAAATATTCACTTTTCAAATCTCTAAAGAGATATTGGCAAATGATTTAAATTTTGTAGAACACAACATAGTCTTTCATAGATGTTTTATTTACAAATTATAGTATCTAATTGTCATGACAAGTAATTTTTGTCGGTAATATAATAAGGCAACAAGTTCAACTATGGTTGAATAATATTTTGAAAATAAATTTAATATAAAATAGTTTTCCCCTTTTTATGTAAAAACATGACATATTATTAAATATATGTTCACAACTTGATTCATTAATAAACAAAATATACTATTCGTATGAGTTGGCGGGACAACCTTCAGGCTGGGTGGCGAGACATAGTCTACTTAATACCATGCCTCCTCGAACGGGATAACCCGTCTCCTTTTCAATGTTTAGCTTTACCGGGGACAAGGCTTACCCACTATCAACTCAAACTTATAACATTATTTGTATTATAAAATCAAGAATAGAACAATAACTAATCGTTTGTAGTTTTGAAAGAAAAACTATATGTCACTCATTGACTTTTGATTTCTGATGTAGAAGATCGTACAAGACGCAGCTATAGAGCATACTTTCGTAGTCGTTGACGTTACTATGCATAATGTATGAATAAGGTACATTTACATAATTAAATATGCATGTAACAAAAAAGAAATTAACCATGACAACATGGAAATAAATTAAACTTATTTAAATTAATAAAAATTATACCTTAGCTTTATATCTTTGAAAAGCTTCTTGATCTTCAATACCTCCTCTTGTAGAGCAACTTCGTGCTGATAACGTGTTGTAAACTTAGTTGTAAGCCAACTAGAACTTAAGTTGGACTTGCTAGAGACTTAAGTATAGAAGGCATAAACTAAGAACTACTAGAACAAGTAGAGAAGACGAGATAAGAAATAAGAGAGCTAGAGATGAGAATGTAAAGATTTCATTCATACATTGGTGTGTGAATTACAATGGGGTTGTCACCCTTTATATAGGTCATTTTGTGATGATGATAATTGTTTTTATACAATGTGTACAAGTTATACATACACCACAAGTCATACAACACATCATAAGCAACATAGACAATACATGGAAGAGTTGGTGTACATTGGAGATGATTACAAGTTACATGAAGTGTGAGAGCCATGCTTGATGTTACAATTCAATGTGAGAACCATGCTTCACAATGTGGTCACATACATGTACAAGTGTCCATTCATTTCATAACAGATATATATATATATATATATATATATATATATATATATAATAGGAGACACGTGTGATAGATAGATAAAAAACCTGGAAGAATAAATGATGAAGATATTTTTTAATAAGAAGTGGCTTAACAGACCCCATCTTTTGCTCAATAACGTATATACCTCATATTTTGAATTTGAATTTCAATTCCTTAATGTACCTTACTATTTTTTTAGAATTCCTGAAATACCCTTGCTCACCACATCACCCGCACCCTAACCTCTATTACCCTTCAATCCTTTTCATTTCTTGATTTTTTTTTTTATCATTACAAGCACTTGTACTAGATCAAAAGTTTCTTAGGGATTTTTTCCGTCAAACAAGGTTGGATATGGTCTTGTCGGTGCCCTAGAAGTGAGGTAATATCACTCGTGAGTCTTGGTCACAAAAGTCGAGACTTCTTTAGAGGTCTTGACCTGCTCCTATTAGCTCCCATTAAGACCTCTTTATAGGTCTTGAATCTCAATCAACCCAATCGAGACCTCTTCAAAGGTCTCGGCTCTAACTGGTCTCAGTCGGCTCCACCGAGACTTCTCAAAGGTCTCGACCTTGCGTAATCAAGACTTACGTGCAACAAGAGTGAAAAAAAGATTTTTGAATATCTATAAAAAAGTCTTTGAAAATTTGTAAGAATTAGGTGGTTTGTTGTAAGCAACGTACTCCTCTCGAATCCATCCACATTTTTCCACTGAAAGCATAGATAGAGCAAAAAAACAAAGCCCTAAGCATCACTGACAACAAACACAAAAAATGACTCCAAATACCACCAAACAACCTAGAATAATCGAACTTTAAAAGGTGAGAATAACTTCACTGACGAAGACCAGATGTGATCTCGTCAAAATCACACCATATTTCGGTTAGATTGGCGATGCAAATCAAGGGTGGGGGAGCTTAGTTTCGAGACTAGGTTTGGGAGGTGAGGTACGGAGAAAAAACCCTTATATAATTTGACCATTTCACAAAGGGGCAAAACTTGAAAGAAAAAAAATTGGGTTGGAGGTATGTTAAATAAAAACTGAATTTCCTTTAGTCGCTCCCTTTTGATATTGCTCTTTTATAGATTTGTATATACATATATACACTAGTTTCGGATATGTGCTACGCACGTTTGAGCCCACTCGATGCATTCGTGGGGATTTAACATAGAACAAGAAAAAGAACGATGAGTGAAGCTCAGACAATATCATCTCTATTTTGTATTGCTTGTTCAATGAATTGATCAATGTGAGTAAATCGAAAAGATGATATTCACCAATTAAAATCTTCAATGTGCTACATGGATCAAACTTTTTCATTATGCTTGATTAAGTGCGTGCAATTGATTATGAGCTTTCCAAAGCATTTAATAATATATATAATTAATTGAGAGATGGATAAAGTAACATCACACATTAAGAGCTCTGTGATATAGGCATTGCATGACTTAAGCCATCAACTAACCATTGAAAAAGCTTCCTGCCTTTGCTTTCTAAAAACCTTCATTCTGATTGTTAATTAACACCAATTATATATATATATATATATATATAATCGATTATGCGAACTAATTAATTAAATACTCATAAGTAGTGCAGAGAAAAAATTAAATAAAATTATAAGTTGGATTTTACAGTTCTATCTAAAACTTGCCCACCATACATACTCAAACTAAGTAGACAAATTAATTTAACTTAGATTTAGATGGAGAGAGAGTCAAAATCAGAAGCGAGAGAGGATAATCGAGAAGTGGAGGACAAAACTATAATTTAAAATGGGTAATCGAGGAGCTGAAAGGTCAAATTGATAACTATGGCTTTTTGAAGATGTTGGGAGATATTATAAACAATGTGAGACAGAGATAACGCGGTAGATGCCAAGCCCTAATTCAATCTCAACACGATAAGAGGAAACAAGAGGATTGTAAGAAAGATCTAACTCATAAGAGAATTTCAAGACAACGATTGAAGGGGGAGAACTGTGAGGAAAATTGATATAGAGGTAAGGGAGTTAGAGTTGGAGAATAAGTGTGAATTTGAAATGGATCGAAAATGAAATTAAAAAGGGCAAAATAGTAAATTTTCTTACCATCGATTTGTGAGGTATTCATGCTTTTATATATTGTGTGTTTATATAGTTAGTGGGATTAAAATTCTAACTAGAAAGGTTAGTCAGTAGTTCACATAGATGTGAGGCATTAAACCATTATAAATCGATTGTGTTCTTTCGTATCTTATACAAACTTACCTTAGTGTATAGTGTACTTTGAAAGATGTATCACGTAAATTTGCTAATTTAATTCATGGTATACATATGTGGTATACTAGTACAAGGAGATAATTTTTTTTATAACGGGCAGTATGAAAGGACATTGAAGGGCTTACATTTAATATAAGGTGAGTCGAGCTCCCAACCTTACCTTTGGCAAGTGATGCTTCATCCATCTTATTATTATTAAAATTATAATTATAATTAAGCATTGAAGGGCTTCAAAACTAAGCAACAACAACAACAACAAACCTTCAGTCCCAAATTATTAATTGGGTCACCTATATGGATCAAACTCTTTCATTGTGCCCAATCAAGTGCAATTGATGGTGATAAACTTTCCAAACCATTCTCATCTCTTATAATTAATGTGTCCCAAGTTAACTTTGGTTTGCTCTTACCTCTTTGAATTTCTTCAGTTACTATTGAGTCAAGTTTTCTAGTTGGGACATTTGTAGGCCGTCTTTCCAGGTGACCAAACCACCACAACCGCCCTTCCATAACCTTTGTGTCAATTGATGCTACTTCTACTTGTTTTTGAAATTCTATATTTTTTTATTCTATCTTTAAGAGTTTTTCTACATATTAAACTAAGCATCATCATTTCTATTACGTTCATTTTATATAGTTGTTGTTGCTTTACCGCCCAACATTCACTGGCTTCACAATTAAGCCAACTTTTTTTTTTGTTGAAATGAATGAGCTTATTCGATCTATTTTGTAGGTAAGCTAGCTCGGAATATGATAGCTAGATCAAAGTTTCAATTACACACATAAATATATATTGTTGTAAACTAAGTTGGAAGCCAACTAGAACTTGTGGACTTGCTAGAGACTTAAACATGAAAGGCATAAACTAAGAACTACTAGAACAAATAGAGAAGAATAAACAAGAGAGAAAAGAGCTAGAGTTCATAAATGTAGAGATTTCCATTCCAACATTGGTGTGTTTCTACAATGAGGTTGACACCATTTATATAAGCCATTTGGTGATGATGATAAATTTACTTAGACAATGTGTACAAGTAACAAATATACCACATGTCATATAACACATTATAAAGTAATTTGACAATACATGAAAGAGTTGGTGTACATTGGAAATAGTTACAAGTACCATGACAATACATTGACAAGTGAGGGTACCATTAGTGAGAAATACAAGTTACATGACTATGCAATATGTTGGTGTGCATGCATGGTCATCCACACTTCACAACACTCCCCCTTGAATGACACTTGTTTAGAGAATATGCTTAATCAAAACCTCTACTAAAAAAACCATATGAGAAAAAAATTAATATTGGGAAAATAGTACATTATTCTCGTCAATCTTGCTTTGCAGTATGATATTGTTGATTGCCTCATTAAAAAAACTTGCTAGAAAAATCAAGTGGGATAAAATCATAGCTAAGTGAAAAAGAGTGCAACACATTGATTTATTTTGAGAGAATATATATACCTTGTTAAAACCTCTACAAGGAAAAACCCTGTAGGAAAAAATATAGTAAAAGAAAAAGAGTACGTCGTTCTCATAAATCTTTAGATAAGTATAATATTGTTAGGATTGCCTCATTAAAAACCTTGCTAGGAAAACTCATTTGGATAAAACTATAGCGAAGAGAAAAAGAATGCAATGCACTAATCAATTTTGATACGGAGTTTTAATATTGTTAGGATTGCCTCATTAAAACCTTGCAAGAAACCCAGTGGGATAAAACCTTAGCTAAGATAAAAAAAAGTGCAATGCACTAATCAATAACTCCTTTTAATTCTCCTTCTCATGATCACATGGGTGAGACATCTTATATTACATTATAACAAATTATTGCAAGTAAGTTAAAAATACAATATCTGTTCTTTTACACCTTAAACATTTTGTTGGTTCTTGTGCATTTTGTTGTACAGGGACATCATTTTCTTTATGAACCTTTAATGTTGAAACATATGATTTTGTTACTATTTTATATATAGTACTTGCATCAAGTAATTGAATCGTAACTTGTTGTAATGAATGATCTTTTGAACTTCAAGTTCATATTAATTTATACATGGATTATAATATAACAAATTTGATGAAATTTGATGCGTTTTAAGCAATTTCACGTCATTTCTTTTGAATTGGCTTATATCTCCCTTAAATGTGGTTGAAAAAATTGTTTCATCAAAGTGACAATTGACAAAACTTGCTATAAATAAATTCCCTATTAGGGACCCAAGACATCTTTTAATATAATTAATGAAAAGTTAAACTAGCTGATAAAAAAATGAGGTTCCACAAAGGATATTCATGCGAATTTACAATATTTTCGCATTATTGATGAATTTGGACGATGAAAAATATCATTCCACATTATGAATGTCATTATATCATTCGATTTATGACGACATTTATTTTTATGTCCCTTATATATTCCAGAAGTCAAAGCCGATAATTTTATTCTCAAATTAAATCATAATGTTATAGAGAAATTCTCTATTATTTTGAGAAATTTATTCTAAACAAGGCATTAACAATATAATTGTTGTACCAGATATTGCCTAAACGTTAGCCACCGCTAAGTTCAAATTCAAGAAATATTCTTTTTTATATTATAATGTACATGCATGTTGCACAATATACAAGACATAAATTCATTGTCTATATTTGGCTTATGATTAGAACAAATACCAATGTGCCAATTTTATCGAGCTATTTCCAATGATAAAGTTCATAATTTTGCCTATGATTTTGAAGACATGGTAAAGGCCAAAAAAATATTCGGGTATATATATGACAATATTTTGGCAAAATAGCCTTTCATATGTGACGAAAAATATTACAATTATGAGCGTTCATTGTCATTAACTCTTTGCCCTATCTAGTGGTGTACCACTTTTATTCCAACTTTTGGTAAGATTATCAATATGACATTTATTGATATTTCACCCTTTCCACGTCCATAAATTTGTTATTATGACCATGGTCATTATATGCAACATATGTTTCTTAATTTGAATCTGAACCAATTAGACTTGAGTGATATTATATTGATAATTTCTCATTATTTACTCAGCTACCATGAGACATAAAATCAATACATAATATCTATTGAATTGACGTTTGCGCTCAATATTTTGTTGCAATAATAAATCGAGGCAGACCACGTAGCTTTTTTTATTGTCTCATCAGCCATATTTCTGCATAACTTCAACATAGAGGTAATTAAAATTGCAGAATTATGATTAATATTCGACTAGTTAAATTTAGTAGCAGGACCCAACCACTCATATTGAGATTTTTGGAGTATCACCAATTGTGGTCTCCATGAGGTGAAAAGATAATAGAAAGTGAAATAAATACACTTTTCAAATCTCTAAAGAGATATTGACGAAGAATTTAAGTGCTACACGCATAGCCCTGTGTAGATGCTTTATATATAATTTTAGCAACTCGTTGCCTTGACAAATAATTTATCTATTCTTGTCAACAATATTAAGGCAACTAAATCATTCAAGTGTAGTATTTTTTTAAAAAATAGAGAAGATATAAATAGTTCTCATTTTTATGTAAAATACATAATATACGATTAAATTAACGTTTATAAGTTGATTATTTTATACACAAAATATGCTATTTGCATGAGTTGGTGGGACAACCTCCTGGTTGGGTGGCGAGACAAAGTCTACTTAGTAACCATGCCTTTTCAAACGGGATAACTCATCTCCCTTTCAATATTTAGCTTTACCGAGGATAAGGCTCATCCACTAACGACACAAACTTATAATATTATTTGTATTATAAAAATCAAGAATATAACATAGCTAATCATTTATAGTATAGAGAAAGAAAACTATTTATGTCACATTGACTTTTGATTTCTGATGTAGAAGATCATCTAAAACGCAACTATAGAGCACACTTTGATAATTGGTGACGTTATAATGCGTATTGTTTGAATAAATTACGTGTGCATAAATGTGCATGTAACACAAAAAAATTAACTATTATAACATCGAAATAAGTTGAACTTTTTTAAATTAACAAAAATTATACATTCCTAGCTTTTTCTCCTTAGCTAGCTTTCTTAAACTTCAAAATCTCCTTTGTGCAAGAGCAAACTCGTGCTGATAACGTGTTGTAAACTAAGTTGGAAGCCAACTAGAACTTGTGGACTTGCTAGAGACTTCAGCATGGAAGGCATAAACTAAGAACTACTAGAAGAAATAGAGAAGTGGAGACAAGTAAGAATAGAACTAGAGTTGAGAAACGTAGAGATCTCCATTCTAACATTGGTGTGTTTCTACAATGAGGTTGATACCTTTTATATAGGCCCTTTGGTGATGATGATAAATTTACTTAGACAATGTGTACAAGTAACACATACATAACATGTCATGCAACACAATACAAGTAATTTGACAATACATAAAAGAGTTGGTGTACATTGAAAATAGTTACAAGTAACATGACAATAAATTGACAAGTGATGATACTATTAGTGAGAAATACAAGTTACATGACTACACAATATGTTTGTATGCATGCATGGTCATCCATACTTCACAACATATATATCAATTCTACAGTTTAACCTAAATATATACCCATGTCATGAGAACCCCTCAAAATGTTTTGTGCATTTATGACTCATAGATTAATGAGTTGGATAAGAATCCAATGGTTGTAAATGAGGTTTTCATGACATGGGTATTTTGTGGTTCCCATGGTAGTAGTACTGGTGGTAGTAGTAGTAGTAGCAGCAGCAACAACAACAGTAGTAGTAGTAGTAGTAGTAGTAGTAGTAGTAGTAGTAGTAGTAGTAGTAGTAGTAGTAGTAGTAGTAGTAGTAGTAGTAGTAGTAGTAGTAGTAGTAGTAGTGAATATATATACACCACATTTTTTGTTATTAATTGTTTTGGGTTAGTAATTTTACTGCGAGCGTGGCAATGTGCACTCCACCAATTTGTTAGGGCAAGTCAATATATTTGGGAACCCCAAGTATGTATTAGAGCACTCCATTGTAAACTTTGAAGTCCTAAACTACCCTTTTGTTTTATTCTTTTTGCTTGATCTAATTTCTTAATTTCAGACTAAGTCCTGTAGCCTACACCCATGTAGACATCGTCGTCAAGTCTAGGGCACACCTGATAAAGTATTAAATAACAATTTTTTTTATGATGCATGCATATTTGTTTATCAACTATTTATCGTATCACACTAGTTTAGGTCATCTGTTTTAGTCTAAGGTTAAGGTTATATTAAATCAAATGTGCCTAAGTTAATAAAAAGCTAGAATGAATTAATCAAGCCTAAGTTTGCTATAACAAATGGTAAACATTGATGCAGCTAGTGATGATAAAAAATTAAGTCACCCTAAGACCATTTAGTGGACATCTAGGTGTGCATGGGAGTCCCTAATTTAGACCTTTGATGTTCCTCATGATGAACAAAATACATTAGATGAAGGGTTGAGATCAAAAATCCAAGAGACAATATAAGCCTACCCATTCCATGATTCATGCACATTCATGCTGTGTAGATTTTGAAGAGAAGGGGTTGAGAGATTTGGCGCTGAGAAATTCAGTGAAGAATGAGGGCTTAAAGATTCAAATCCTTAAAGGAAAGCAAGTTTAGTCGATAAATTTCAAGGGCTAAGGCATTAGGTATCATCTATACTCTCATTTTTACTAAGCAATTCATGAAAAAGCTTAGAATGTGTTTAGAAATTGGGCTTTCATATCAAAAACAAAAACTCATAGTGGTATTGGGTTTCTATTTCAATTTGAAAGACTAGTTGATCTTTTCATCTATGAATTTTATGAAATTACTTCATTGATTTGGGTTTTCAATACCTATTTAATGAAAAATTCATGTTTTTGGAATCATGGGTGTTTCGAATGCAAGAATATTTGCTTGGTTAGATCTACTTGTTGTTGTTGTTGAATGTTTTTTTTTAAAAAAACTTTGATTTGAATTTCCTTTATAGAGACAAAATCGTCTCTGTTTATAGACGATTTCGTCTCTGGGGGGAGAGAACTTCGCACGCTCGCATGGCCTGGCCCAATTGGGCTGAACTGGGCTTAGCGTATCGGGCCCTATTCAGGGGGCCCACTCCTATTTATTATTCAAAATTAACAAAAATTGATTTTAATATAATTTTAATTATAATAAATTATTAAAAATGAGAAAATAGATGAAGATTTGTGGAAAAATCTAGAAAAATTGGAAAGAATATAGGAAAATAGAAAAAGTCTAAAATTGAATTTTGAAAAAATTTAAGGGGGGTTTTGCTACGGTGTGTAACTCGTAAAGCGTGTCGCCACTAAATATTGGACTAAAAATCTTTATTTTTAGTCTCACATTATAAACCCTATTAATTTGACTCTAAATTAATTAAAATAATATATTTGGACACCGGGGACTTAGGAGACTATAGTCGGGTGTCAGGTGTACACTTCGAGGTAAAACGAGACGTTTTGAAAGGTATTTGCAATTCTTTGAGGTAAGTAAACCCACGAGAAATGTAGCTAGTATTCCATAATAGCACTTTTTATATTTCAGTTTCACAGAGTGCAAAGTTGATGTTGTCCTATCTATCTATTGTCAGTCCATTCTCATGTGTGTATATTTGTTTGTTGACTGAGTCAGACATGGCATGAAACTCACATATCGGGGCTTTCTACCCTGCGTTGTTAAAGTAATTACCTATATTAGGGCCATGCGGTGATAGTTTCCCGTGAGACCCGCAAGTTGAGAGATTAATGACAAAGACTTAATTTCGCGTCACGAGTTCCTCTTGGGAGATATTTGGACGAGGTTTCCGTTCATGGGTTCCTCCCTATTGGTCGTAAGATGTTTGGCAAGGTATTCGTCATGGGTTCCTCTTGGTCAGCAAATTCAAAACCTGGATGTCAACCAGGGCTTATCTCACGCTACACACGTGTCCTTAACTTGACTTCTCTGCGACTTATGTTCATGCGATTTGCCTTAAATTTTTTCCTTTACTTATGCATGGATTGGTAGCCATTGTTGATATTCTTGAATGCTAGCTAACTTTCTTTGGGATTTACTCACTATAATTTGTTACTTTTTAATAACAAATTGCAGATCCTACGACGAGTCGTGGTCAAGGAGGTGTTAGACGACTACCTCTGAGCAGTAGAGCCCCTATCAGCTTTTGACATAGGTGTTTGTATATATTTATTTACTGCTTTTTTTATGATTTTGGGGAGGACTTGTGTACCTGATACGTATATATGGCCACTTATTATACTTTTGTCACATTTTATGATATACATGGTATCTTATTCCAGGTTTTCCAAGCTCTTAGGTTATGATAAATGCAAATTTACTTTATATCTTTTTGCATGTATTTTACACTTTCACTTAATAAACTAACTAAAAATGAATTCATAACTTATTAACTAGATAAATCTCTTATAAATGACTAAAAACACATAGAAAAAGGCTAAGTTAAAGTGTATAAGACACATATCAAGGTTAAGGTCGCGTGTCGTCAAGGAAATTGTGTGGTGACATGGAATGCTTGATGACATGTATGACGACGTAGCAATGCCCGGTTTGCCTTGAGGCTTAGGGCCACCACAGTTGGTATCAGAGCCTAGGTACAAGGACACCTATGGAAGAGTTTAAGGAACTTGAATAACACTTAATGAACAAACTTAGATGCGGAAAGCCAATGATCCAGATTTAGAACTTTAATTGGGAAGTGATGTGAACGGGTAGTGTTAAAGTTTATACGTTATAGATTTCAACTGTAATAATATATAGATGTATACGAGGCTTATCCAGACACATCTCTGCCATTGCAGATATGACATGGACAAACGCACGATTCCATTCGCCATTGATGGGTGTCAGATGAGCGATCCAACTCGTACCGCCATGATGGAGCTGATTATTTCGGACAAGTACGCAACATAGGATCTACAGTTTGCGCAGTGGACAGAGCTTATATGCGGGCAGTCAACGGTGATAGTGAGTCTCACAGCTACCCGTACACCTATCATTATAGAGACGATCGTCACCCCAGTTGTTCATGATACTACAGTCACGACAGTAAAGGCAGAGATACCAGTTGGGATAGTCCGGCCGACTACAGTTATCGAGATTGCTACAGAGAGCACTACACCAGCAGTGATACCAACGGTGATACCGGCAATGACCTCAACTTAGGAGGTCATATTTAAGACATCCTTATAAGCAGAGGCGAAGTTGATTAAGGAGTTCGTTAGGTTCTAACCGGGCTATATATTTTTATAGAGGCGGAGATCCAGAGGCGACAAGGAAGTGGGTCATTGCATACGAGAGACTCCACAGACTTCTTAAGATCCATGAGAGCATACATGCCCGAATTTCTAGATTTAGGCTTAGAGGAGAAATCTTGGTTTGGTGGGCGGTGCATACCAATGCTCATGGGGAGCCTACTACTTGGGCTGACTTCCGCTGAGTGTTTTATAATTAGTATATCCCTTCAGAGATTTAGTTGAGATTTAGAGGAGTTTTTTAGTATGAGAAAGGGGAAATCGGACTGTCATACAATACATGGAGAGATTTCAATACCTTCTTCAGTTTTCACTTAATGTAGCTGGCACATAGCAACTACAAGTTTACTATTTCACCATAAGGCTTCGACATGAGTTTGCCAGTGCAGTAGTGACCACTCGAGCTCACACCCTGCAGGAGATATACGAAAGGGCATTGGCGCACGAGACATTCTTATTATCGTGCGGTGTTGCTCCCGCTTTAGTAGCAGCTGGCAAACAATCTGGCAAGGTTCTAGATCAGATAAGAGGATGAAGAGGCCCAAAGACGAAAGAGATAGACAGGAAAAAGATCTAGACATGATTATAGGTAGGCTGTCAGTGCTCATGCCTTAGTAACCGCATAGCTAGCACAGGCTCACGGAGGCGATTATACACAACAGGCTCACGGAGGCAGTTATACATAATAGATAACAGGTTCAAGTCGTGGATTAACTAGACCGCGAGATGACTCGCTAGCTCGTCGAGGGTATAATTTTGATTTGTGGTAGATTTATGCATACACTTATTGATTCCGGCTCTACAATGTCGTTTGTTTCTGGACGCATAATATGATACTCAGGGTTAGCTCCGGTTAGAGTTTGTAACCTGATTCTCAGCATGGCTGCTAGGGAGAAGGTTTACCCTAACCGGATATGTCAAGGATTCACAGTAGAGATCTGCGGCCACCATTACCTATAGATTTGTGCGTACTATAGTTCTTAGAGTTCGATGCACTATTAGATGTAGCATCCACTATCCTGATTAGGGCGATACTCGGCCTGAAACTCTAATTAAGCCTTGGTACACCAGCCAAACTTAATTAGAGCCAGCAGCCTCTTCTTAATACCTAATATACGTATGTTGTATATCTTGATAATCGAATAATTAAAACAAAAATGTAATGGAATTTAAAAATTTTTCAATAAAACACAAGATATATAAAAATTAACATAAAATTTGGTCATAAATCATATCCGAACCTTGTTTATTACGAAACAATAATTCAATTAAATATAAAAAACAATATGGAAATCAAATTCACCATAGAGAGGACTATAAACTCTTAATATTCTCCATTCTTGAGTAGAAGTGCACGTTGTTAACTTGAAATGTTAATTGGGGAATGAGTGCTCCAACTTGCTTAGTAAGTGATGCTCATAAACATATCAATTATCGATTATTATCAATGAATTAATGAATAGCAATATGGATCCAAAGCATAACTATTCATGCATTAAAAATGATATAACAATAGATAACGGAATGCAAGTTCAAATGTCAATTGCAACTGTACTCGTAACTTGTATTTTCATTTTAGAGCCATACTCTCGCCTTGCACAAGAATACATATGCAGAATCCACATGTTGATCGACGCGGGATTATGCCAGTTGATTCAAATGTAATCGAGCTATCAACTCATAATAACTTGAGAGTCGTACTCTCACCTTACCCAAGAATACGAACCATAGAACCCCCATATTGGTCATCATGTTATTTTGTCGTGTATTCAAGTGTAATTGAGCTACCAACCCCAAATGTACAGTGAACGACCAAGGCAAAACTCTGGTCTGCTGAGGATGTAAAGGTAGAATCCATTTCAAGGCTAATCTTTTCCTTTTATTAGGACAAAGGGCGGAATTCATTTCCAGGCTAACCTTCACATCCCTCACTCTAGTCCATCTTATCAACACTTCCGAGGATTTTCACATTTAAAAGCAAATCCAGTCAAGTCACAGTACATTGCCCCGTTCGCAGTCCATAATGCTATATGAACTAAATATACTAATTTACGATGCATAATTGATAAGAATACAAGTCCTACTTACCTGAAGCGAGCGTTCCTAACTTTATACCGACTTACTCAACTCTCGGAATCCATAGATATTTTTTTGTTGATCAAGAACCTAACATAGATTGATTATCATCAATTTGATTCTAATACTCATTTATTAAAACCTTTAAATTATTCCCACTTGAATTTAGAACCAATTTGTCAATTTTGGGTCAATACACCATTTCACGTTTTTCGAGGTAAAAACTTTGGTATAAAGTCTCGAAAGAATTCCAAATTCTCTATTTTTATAGAAATCCACAATTTTTATTTATTTTGTCCAAATATGATTTTTCTGATTTTATTCTACTTTTCTAGAATTTTTTATGTGTATTTAGAATCTTCTCTTTTTTTAAATAAGAAAACGGTTGGCCTGAACTGGGCCAAACCAGGCCTGATTCAGGGGTCTAACCTTTTTCTTCTTCTTTCTCTGTTCTGTGCAGATCATTTTTTTTTTCATTTTTATTTGATCACTATGGTTGGGTTTGGCCTAACCCCAAGGCACTCTTAGGCAAGGGAGAGAACTGTACAACACTTTGTTCAAGTCTCCCTACCAAGTTTTATCTCCACCACGACACCAACAATCAACAGCAACATCAACAACACAAACAACAACCCAACGTCTCACCTACTCCATTGTTGGTCCCTTTATTTCGAACTCTCTCTACCTCAATTTCAATCATTCTCTCAAATAATTTCACTGAGTTTTGAAATGAAATGGGATGAGGCAGTGTATTTGTGTTTGGGATAAATTTAAGATTTTTCTCAAGATTCATACACACGAATCTCGAGACCGATCCAAGGGATATGAATCAAAATCATAAATCCTTAATGTTACATCGATTTTGACACATGCATATTAATTTTCCTTGATCGTTTTAAATATGTGATTACATGCATCTCGAGGCATGGATAGTCCATCCAAACTCACCAACGTTCACTATTCATCCATCGACCCTAGCATAACATGTATATCAAGGTGAATCCAATGTATAATCTAATTTGATTTAAACTTTAGCTATGATTCATTTATATATATAATTTCATATTTCACGCCTATAAATTCGTCGTGCGCGCCAATGACCACCCTCGAGCGTGCAGACTATTATACATTCATCGCATGTCACCCTCGACCCCGCGTGTCACTCGGCGCCCACCAATTATTAATTATTGTCAACATGTATATTTATACATACAATATATATATGCCTATACATTCATGCGTTTATCATTTTGTCATGCGCGCCAATGAGTACACTCAGGCTTGCACGCTACCCTACGACCCATGTGCGTCACCCATGACCCATACATGGTATTAGACATCCCATAATTTTTTAATTAGTCAATTATTAGACAATTAATATAATTATTTTCATAATTAATAATACGAGCCATACAAACACCAAACGACACCCAAATCCGCGCACACACTTAATCAAGACAAGTCAGGCTTAACTACGAGCCTAACCCGGGTTAATTAGAATTCGAATTAATGATAATCACATACTTAAGGTAATAGGTCATTACGGTCTCCCCAATTTAAGATAATTTCATTCTTTAAATTAAAGGAAACGTACAAATTAGGAGTAGTTCCAAAGAGAAAAGGAAATTGCTCTTTCATGTATAACTCCCATTCCCAAGTTATCATTTCATTTTCCGTGAAACTACTATTTTCCCTTAATCCGAACCTACAAACCCTTTCATAGATGAGACTTTCATATGCACAACAAAATTGTCTTTTGAACTCTCCAACAATCTATAATGTTTACCTCCTTAATATTTTTATCTTAATCCAGTTGTAGTTATAAATCACCTAATCTGCCATACCATCTTCATTTAGCTCTTAACTATCTCATTTTTCAAAAAAGCTATATCTTCAATCTTAGTTTTATACATCAATGTACGATAAGATTGAGCATATTTAGCTTTATCATCGAATAATGTAATCCACCTGATTGCCTTTATTATCAAAGAGCTCACACAAAGAAATCTATTTTCTTTCAGTTGTCATACATTTCTTAGACTCAAGCTCATAAATTTAAATTTTGAATGGAAAATGAATGCTTAGGGTGTTTCAGGGTTATTGATGATAAAGGGCGAAGTTTCTCTCTTCGGTTAACGTTTTCTTCTTCCAAGCCCAATCTACCTTACCATATCACATTTCCAAACATTTTAGATAACCTACTAACACTGACAAGAAAATGCAGACTTCGGTCAATCTATGAACTACAACTCATACATCATTTTGATGATGCCAAGATCTTACTAATCTTTTTCATAATTTACAATTATGCTTTCTTTTTACCATAAGATATAGAAAAGAATTTACCTAACTTTCAATTATTCAGTATTCTATCTTAATTTATCGAGTATATCTCATATCTCTTTATCAGTTTCATAACAAAGTTCATCATCTTAGACATTCCACACTCTGCATCGTATACCTCAATACGATATGACATTGCCTATATAAATAGTATAAAGAGATCTATGAGATTATCAAAGTAATTCTTGCCTAATATCCACCCTGAATCAGAATTATCATTTTAGAATCTAATGCGTTCAGTACAATTTCATTAGACAGTCTAATTTGGATATCAACTCTTAATAGCTAATTAGACTTCTTAATTATCATATCACCCAGTTAACTAAACACTTGCTCAATTCCAATCTGAGCTTCAAAGACAGATTTGTAATTATCAATTCCAACCACTCAGTTGATTATGTGCCTGCAGGACTTCATTTCATCATCATTATTACACATCTCTCTAAAGACGTAGTACTAAGGAGTTCCTATTATAATCACACTTAGTGTTCTTTTCTCTATTCAAAGTATTGATTGCATCAATCATTTTGTGTAGTTGATTTCTCATAGTGAATTCATTATATTCAATGATTTAGGTTATTTACTTCACTTCTGATTCCTTGCACTTTGCCAACTCTACTATTTAAACTCTTGTAGCTTGAAGATTTCCATCTCATACTACACCAACTCGATTGTTTTCTTACTTTTCATCTTTCTTATAATGATCTATCTAAAATCCTCTCATCTTAAGAATGATTAAAACTCTCCAAAACTGCTTTATATGGGTATATTTGTATTCCTAATCCTATAATGAATGGATGAATATGCGCAATCCATCCATGTGAATAGATTCATAAATAAGCCAAGATTCATATCCATATCTCCTAGCATTTATGTCTTAACACTATGACTTATCCTCATTTTACTCTTAGATTAATTGAATATACAACACAACAATACCACAAATCTTTGTATACGTTGTTTGTATTATTCAATCGTTCCAAGATAATAATACTTTTTTGACTATGTGTTGAATATAGGACAATTCTCTGATTGTCTCAATCCTAGTCAAATCCATTGACTGACAATTCACATTCAACACATGTCAGAGTGATTTTCATTTGAGTTTTAGTGTCTGCACTTGCAATTCTTTGGTATAAACCAATTTATCATCATAGTTCACATGACTTTGGGACATTTCTTATGCCTTTTCTAAGTCTTCAAACCTTATAGATTATCATTGATAACACAATGATACACAACGATACTTTTATACCAATAGAGTTCAATAACTATATATTTTTCATTTATGAACATAGCATGAGCTCTAGAGAGTTTTCATGGTTTCCACCATAATTTTCAACATGAACAAGCCATTGTCTGAAATTATATTCATATAGTTCTAATTCTGGTCTTGAATTAATGATAGCCCGATCTCAATCAACTCTTGAGAACAACTGGTTTCATGTCATAAATTAAATGAGATGTCGATTTTCAGGCAATGAATATTCATTCCTGATTTTGTTTAATTTGATTCATTACTCGAGTTGAGTTCTCAAACTCATGCAATCCCCATAGTACACTAAGTAAAATGGAATTGATCATTGGTTTAACCTTCAAAATCAAGTAATTGATGAGTTTAAATCTCAAATTGTGGCAAAACTCCAAGAGAATATGATAATCAGACTGCTTGAGACTTTTGAAATCATAACTTTCATTCATCAAGCTTGAATTCTCTTCATGAACTTACTATTATTCTAAAACAAAGTCAATCATTTGAGCCTCGAGTGATAGTTTTATTTCTACGAACCACTCTTCGTAGAGATTTATAAATTTATACAATCTTTTTTTTAAAGTTACAGTTAATACTCATCTTTTCATATCCTACTTACCTATTCATTCTCAATATTATAAAGTATTCTTTGGATTCTCAAAATCCACAGATTCGTTGATAACTCATTCTCCCCAATTTAGACTATACCAGTGTTAATGATCAAATTAGGACACCTCACTAGCTCACTGCCATATTCTAAATCAAACTATTCATGTTTTAGAAATATCAACCTCATCCTTACTTTCTTTTTTGTATGTGCAGATCTAACACAATGTCATTCTTCTTTTATCATTCTATTAGTGAGTGTGGTTACACCACAACGACACTAACAAGTTTTGAAATTTCACTTTCTATATGTGCGGTTATACCATAACTATACTAACAGGTGACACGTGTCGAGCGTAAACAATAATTTATCGTATTTTCCTATTATTTGCAGTAGTGGTAAATGGAATATCGTCTCCATAGGGATTTTGCAAATCTATTTAGAATTAAGGCTACCCTAAAGTTTTATTGGATTTAATTTGCTTAATTTAACTAATCTAGTTAAAATAGAAATTAAACGTTATCAATCTAAAAAAACAAAACAATCAATTAATTTAAATGATTAAACAATAAACAATTTAAATTCAATAGACTAATCTAATGCGATTCAAACAAACAATAAAATAATCAATATAAATTAAATATCTAAACAATACATCTTAGACAATAATATGTAAACCGTCATAACTAGACATTTTCATTAAAGCATAGTCATAGTCATAATCAATTATCATATTTAGATAATGACCCCTAATCATTAAACTTTTATCACAATATGTTGATTTCCTTTAGCAAACTATTGAATTTTCTATATTCAATGGAATAAGCCATATCCTTACCCATGTAAATCTACTTATTAGAAAAAAAACGTAATAAAATAGTAATACCGTAGCATTAAGCCTTAATAAAAGTCATACTTAATCCAAACTAAATAAAAACCAGAATTATACTTGTCATTAAATAACTTAGAACACAATCGCGTAGAACATCCACTCGAGTAATTTTTCCCTATAGATTAATCCTAGTTACTATTTATATAATTGTTGTCAATAATCATAGACATAGATTAAGATACTCTATACTAAGAAACATATTGGCCATTATGCACTCAATACAAAGAATCATTAGTTTTAATACGCAAAAACAACTTATTAAAACCGTGATTGACATGTGTGATTGGTTTAAAGCATTAAGCATATAAATTCGACATTACAACTAAATTAATGAACGATTTACAATCATGTTCAGAGTAATGTTTATAATAATAAACTACTCACACATAATTTGACTGCCCCGTGCCCCGACGCTGCCCCGGGGTATCGTCTGACATGTGCTCCTCGCCCGGTGGCCTAGCTACACGTGTTCGGCACCTGCCCATCCATCTAATGTCGCGATATTCGTGTCCACTTGTGCGTTATTAGTTTAATTAATCAGTTATTCATATTTTTCTCAAGTCTTTCCTTAAGTTCAACTGTCTATAGATTATTCAAGTCCTATCTGTGCTAGTGGTTTGTATTTTACATAGTTGTAAGTAGATAAACAATATTTTACAGCCGAAGTCTTAAATTAAACATAAACACGTATGTTCATTAATTGTTAGGTTATATAGAGCATCAGTCCTACTGTAGAAAACTCGAAATAGAGTACAATGTATATAAGGCAACAAAGGTAAATATATAAAAGTACACGTGTTTCATCAGTCTCCCATAAACCCAAAATATCCCAATATATACACCAAAATACACACCTACGAGTAGTGTGCTGAACAGTAGGCGAGCTCAAAAATAGTCGCCAAGAATATCCATACCCTTACTCGTAGAAGGATCTGCGCTTAGCCATCACAACAAAACAGATGACGAGTCCAGTAAGTAAAATTCCAAGGAAATTCACTGAGCATTCATATGATAAAATAAAGGAAATCCAATAAATACTGATAATTTAACATGAGGAATGTAAACACGCAACTGTAAATGGCTCATCGCATGCATAAATAACAATAAAGCGCAAACGTCATGTTCCAGGTAGACTAGACCATACTTCGGACACCCTCCTAAGATCACTCCAGTGAGCGCACCCAACTGTCTCATCACCTGGTCCTCTCGGTGGCTGGCGTAGACCCACGACGCACCGACAAAGTAGCTCAGGTCGTTATCCATCGAGGACTCCTAATACTTATGCTATGGTCTAGCGTGTCATTGACACACAACAGAATACCCACCAGGAGTAAACTTAACCAACCATCCAAACAGTGACACATATATAGATAATTGAAGAGAACAAGGAATAGAATCAAGAATACGTTGAACAAGTTGGGATAAAATAGTAATGAAAGTAATAAATACTCAAGTGACGTTCATGTGGGTTTTACAAACCTCAAAACGCTCTCCGACTTTCCTCGGACTCTCGAACCCGACCCGACTAGCTCCATGATACCCGAGTTACGATCCTCTAAGCCCTAAAGTCCAATTTTATAAGTTTAGCTTGATTCCAGGTTGAATAGTGTTGTATAAAGTCAAAAATCCCAAAATAAGTCCTTAAACTTGACTTTCATTTGTCATTAGCGCGCCGATGGGTCTACCTAGTGCGCTAGGTGAAGTTAGCGCGTTAGGGGATCTATCTAGCGCGCTACTGTTCTTCATTTTGAAAAAACAGTTAAAGGCCCAGTCTGGTTAGCGCGCTAACCAGCCTAGTAAGCATGCTAACTGCGTTCTGTGACAAAATTCTTAAATTGAGAATTTTGTCACCAACTCCCCAATTAGCTAACTAAGCCCAACTAAACCACTCTCCACATAATATAACCTTCGAAACATCATTTACACCATTAAAAAAAATCAATTAGATCAAAATCATCATATCCCATGCGTACACTAGTTTTCCCAAATTCATCAAAACCTCAATTCATGCAAACCAGTTGTAAATTCTCAAAGGAAATGGTCATTATACATATAATTCATCAAGTTTTCATCAAAAATCAGGGAGCCAACCCTCAAATCCTAATTTACACCAAACACTTAACTTTTAACTCATTTGAATGTATAAGAGATGAAGAAGATGATTACCTTGGTTTAATCCTCCAAATTGACCTCCAAAGTGTTGAATTTCATCTCCAAATCTCCTTTCTTTCTCTCTAAATGCTAGATTTGAAGTATGTTTTATTGCATGTGTTAATCAATCCAACAATAAGTATATATATCAAAGTGGGATTAGTTCCTAGCACATCTATATGTATTTACATATGTCGAGATTCATCTCTTGGTCCACACCATGACACATTTCCTATTTACTATCTCCAAATGACACCAATTGTTACTCACATGATTCCTAGATGTGCCAATATGTATCTTTAGGACAATCTCATGGTTTCCAATTAATTAACCAAACTATAGGCCTTTATTTTTTAAATTAAATTACCTTAGTTTAGGCCCATTATAATATATATGGTTAGTGTATTTATTCACCAAAATATACAATTTTGTGCTTCCACTAACCTTTGACTACCCGACACCCAACGCCCCGTGTCTCAGCATGCATTTGAAGGTATGCCATAGACTATAGTTCTAATATAACCAACTTAGCTTATGGTCACATTACTCATTTTAATAGATTAATTAGTCATCCTAACATGAATAAATCGAGTTTCCCAATGTACCCGTAGTTCGCCTACCCAATACCTGCGTCTGCACGCCTTACGAAGTGAATACTCGTCACACCAACTCGCCCGATAGCAACTGTTACAATAATATAATGTTTAAACATCACACCTAAGCAGCCATCATCCACATAACATATTTCCTCGGTTCTCAGGTCTGAGTCAATCAAGTTGTCCAAGTAACGCCCGAATTGCAACTGTTAATCCCCGAGATTAATGTTAATCCTAGTTTAATTAATTTGGGCCATTACAATTCTTCCCAACTAAAAGGAATTTCGTCCCCGAAATTTAGATCTCGAGGAATTTCAAATTCACCTCTGCACAAAACAGATATAATGGCGGAACAACTGATGTTGCCAACTCATGCTTGAGCCCCACTAGACCATACTTAAGTATGTTGGGATCCCATTAGTATGCTGCTATAACTCGCTCCACTGGCCCATCACCCAATGGCCCTAATGGTGCAGGCCTATCCACTACATCACCGACACGTGCACCAAGGCAGCTCGGGTTGTCATTCACCGAAGGCCGAGCCACACGTGCTATGGCCTAGTGTATAGCATAACACTGAGTCTTCATATGCATTGCTAGGAATCAACATACATATACGCATAATTTAAATAAATAACTGACTAATAAAATATGTCAGATATCTTACCCTCGACATGTTGTCTGGTCGCCCCTTTGTCCGGCTAACCAACTGCGCGAACTCGCTCTTGGGTCTGATATGGCTCTAGTGGTTGAGATGACATTGAACAATCGCTCTAAGATGTCATGTCTAACTACATCAGAAACATCGATGCATCTCTAACATGCCAGCTTGTCCGTCTCTAGATCTTTGACCCTGACCCCGGTCTCGCGGACCCCTATCATGTCCTCTCTGATCTTTATCTTGACGGTTCAATTGCGGCTACCGCTTGCGCTGCTCAATTGGTGTTAGTGTTATAGTGCGAACTTGCTGCCTATCCTCATACTGAAATTGATGGTCTCGATGATCATCCCTACGGTCCTTGTCTTGTCTATCATCCCTCCGATCTCTATCAGAATGATCCATCTATCTCTTCGAGCTCTGGTTTGTCTGAGAACTCTTTCCCATTTATACGTCAGTCCCAGTAATACGCCTACCCTTTCTCTGCATCAAAAAGGTCTCGTGTGCCAACACTCGATCGAATATCTCCTGCAAAGTATGAGCTCCATATGACACCACTGTCGTAGCAATCCTATCATCTACCCCTTTGATGAAGTAATATATATGTAGTCGTTCTGTCCTCGCCACATCCATCGAGAACTTCAACGGGTACCGCTAATGCTCCATGTACGACATCAACGTGTGATTACCCTGTCTCAGGGCCAAAAACTCCTCTCTCAATCTCATCCTCACCTCCATGGGTATGTACTGATCATAAAATAACTCTCTAAACTCTGCCTATGTCTTCGGCTCTAGGTGTGTGTCCTGGTATATGGTCCACTAAACTGCTGCATGACCTCGTAGACGTGCTTTGGACAAACGTACCAGAACGCTCACATCGTTTCTCATCAGCTTATGAAACTACAGATGAGATACAATCTACTTCCCTGTTGCCTCAGGGTCACCACCTCCATAGAAGAAGCTTGGTCGGAACTTCATGAATTCTCTCAATAGCTTCGCTTCTGGGGCCAATACAAATACGAGTGTCACAGACGCAGTAGTACTAGGCAACCGCTCTGTAGTCGTGGGTGGCAGCGTAGGAGTCAGTGTCTCCAGTGGAATGAAAACCGATGTAGCTTTCTCTGCCTGTGTCTCAGTAGCTGCTCTCTCAATTGGTGTTTATGGAACAACCTAAGTGATGGTTGTCCCTATAGGTACCATAACAACCACTGGATATCGGGGTGATGTAACCGCGGCTTTCGCAAGTGTTGTAAGTGCGACGGTCTGATCCCTTAATAGTCGGAGTAATTCAGCCATCTGAGTCTCATAGGTTGCGAGTTGGTCTTCCACATTCGCCGTAATAGGGGGATCTCTAGCTGCATCGCTAGTTTATCCAGTCTCATAAGGCATAGTCGATGGTCCGTCTATGATCTGCACTGAGAAGTGTGCTCTTGATCAGCCTCGGTATATGTATATCAAATATAGAACAAAATATAAAATGTATATAAACTAAATCTACCCGCCTCGTATCACTTCCCAACTAAAGTTTTAAGGCAATAACATTAGGTTTCCACATCTAAAGTTAAATTATTAAGTTTTATACTCTTTCATTTTAAATTTCCCAACTGTGGCGTTAGTATCAAGTTAAAGAACAAATTACATCCTATCGACTCCGTCAACCTCTCTCTTATACCATCTGTGACTGCCGCGCGCCCCGAGGCTGCCCTGGGGTGTCGTCTAGCATCTGTTCCTTGCCCGGTGGCCCAACTACACATGTTCGACACCTGCTCGTTCATCTAATGTCTCGATATTCATGTCCACTTGTGCGTTATTAGTTTAATTAATCGGTTATTCATGTTTTTCTTAAGTTTTTCCTTAAGTTCAACTGTCTGTAGATTATTCAAGTCCTAGCCGTGCTAGTGGTTTGTATTTTACAGATTTGCTAGTAGATAAACAATATTTTACAGCGGAAGTCTTAAATTAAACTTAAACATGTATTTTCATTAACTCTTAGGTTATATAGACCATTAGTCCTATTATGGAAAACCTGGAATAGAGTACATTATATATAAGGCGATAAAGGTAAATATATACAAGTACACGTGTTTCATCAGTCTCCCATAAACCGAAAATATCACAATATATACACCAAAATACATACATAAGAGTAGTGTGCCGAACAGTGGGCGAGCTCAGAGATAGTCGCCAAGAATCTCCTCACCCTTACTCGTTGAAGGATCTGCACTCAGCCATCATAACAAAACAGATGACGAGTCCAGTAAATAAAATCCCAAAGAAATTCACTAAACATTTATATGATAAAATAAAGGAAATCAAATAAATGTTGTTAAATAAACATGCGGAATGTAAAAAGACAATTGTAAATGGCTCATCGCATGCGTAAATAACAATAAAGCGCAAAAGTCTAAGCCTGCTCCATGCAGACTAGACCATACTTCGAATACCCTCCCAGGATCCCTCTAATATGCGCACCCAATTGTCCTATCACCTAGTCCTCTCGGTGGCTGGCGTAGGCCCACGATGCACCAAGACATGTACCGATAAAGTAGCTCGGGTCGTTATCTACCAAGGACTCCTGATATAAATGTTATGGTCTAGCGTGCCATAGAGATACAACAGAATACTCGGTGGGAGTAAACTCAACCAACCATCCAAACAGTGAAGCAGATATACATAACTGAAGAGAACAAAGAATAGAATAAAGAATACACTGAAAAAATTAGAATAAAATAGTAATGAAAGTAATAAATACTCAAGTGAAGTTCATGTGGGTATTACAAACCTCAAAATGCTCTCCGACCTCCCCCGGACTCTCGAATCAGACCCAACTAGCTCCTCGATACCCAAGCTATGGTTTTATAAGTCCCTGAAGTCCAATTTTATAAGTTTAGCATGATTCCAGGTTCATTAGTATTTTATTAAGTAAAAAAATTCCCATAAGTCTTTATATTCAACTTTCATTTGTCATCAACGCGTTGATAGATCTACCTAGCGCATTGCATGCTAGGTGAAGTTAGCGACCTAGGGGATCTGTCTAGCGCGCTAGTTTTCTTCATTTTGAAAAAAAAAAACAGTTGAAGGCCCAGACTGGTTAGCGCGCTAACTGCATTCTGTGACAGAATTCTCAACTCGAGAATTATATCACCAACTCCCCAATTAGTTAACTAAGCCCAACTAAACCACTCTCCACATAATATAACCTCCAAAACATCATTTAAGCCGTTAAAAAAAAACATCAATTAGATCAAAATTATCCCATCCCATACATACACTAGTTTTCCCAAATTCATAAAAACCTCAATTCATGAAAACTAGTTGTAAATTTTCAAAGGAAATAGTCATTATACATATAATTCATCAATTTTTCATCAAAAACCAGGGATCCAACCCTCAAATTCGAAATTACACCAAACACTTAAACTTTACCTCATTTAAATGTATAAGAGATGGAGGAGATGATTACCTTAGTTTAATCCTCCAAATTGACCTCCAAAGTGTTGAATTTCAGCTCTAAATCTCCTCTTTTTCTCTATGAATTCCAGATTTAAAGTATGTTTTATTGCATATGTTGATCAATCCAACAATACATATCAAAGTGGGATTAGTATTCCTAGCCATTGATCTCTATGTATTTACGTATCCTGAGATTCATATCATGGTCCACACCTTGACACATTTCCCACTTACTATCTCCAAATGACACCAATTGTTACTCACATAATTCCTAGATGTGCCAATACGTATCTCTAGGACTATCTCATGGTTTCCAATTAATTAAGCAAACTATAGGCCTTTATTAATTAAATCAAACTACCTTAGTTTAGGCCCATTATAATACATATGGTTAGTATTTTTATTCATCAAAATTGATAAATTTGTGATTCCACTAACCATCGACTACTCGGCACCTAATGCCCCATGTCTCAGCATGCATTTCGAGGTATGCCATAGCCTATAGTTCTAATATAATCAACTTAGCCTATGGTCACATTACTTATTTTAATTGATCAATTAGTCATCCTAACGTGAATAAGTCGAGTTTTCGAGTGTACTTGTAGTTCGCCTACTCAATACCTGCGTCAGCACGCCATGCGAAGTGAATACCCGTCACACTAGCTCGTTTGATAGCAACATACACACATGTGATATTACAGTAATATAATGTTTAAACATCACACCTAAGCAACCATTATCCTCAAATAACATATTTTCTCGATTCTCATGTCTGAGTCAACCGAGTTGTCTACGTAACGCTCGAATTACAACCGTTAATCCCTAAGTTTAACATTAATCCTAGTTTAATTAATTTGGGTTGTTACACATCATAATAATAAACGTAACAATAAAGAAATAATTGAAAGACATTAATGAAAAATACATTTCTTGAATAAATCTTGAATCTCCAAAAGTAATGAAAAAAAACTTAATTGAAAAGGTTTTAAAACTAATAAAAACTAATAGAGGGCTAAAAGAGAGTCTCCGGAGATCAAAGAGATAGTAATTTCAAAGCCCTAAGGTCCTATTTATAGTTTTTCTATGTATACATATCATAGATAAACTCAAATTCTTTGTTCTTATCTAAAAAACTCATTAGTGACCTCAGCGATTCCTCAACGAGTCCAATTTTTCACAAATCACATAGAAAAATCACTAGATTTGGCTTTCTATGCTTCACCGATTCATCCAGCGATTTTTAATGTATTTACCAATTCGTTGATGATTCGCTGGCTCTTCTCTGTGGCCAATTTTTCCAACGATTCCTTTGTAATTTTATATCGCTAGCAAATCACTGGCTTTGTTTTCCAATTGACTGTTTTGCTCTTCTTCCTCTTTTTCTTCCATTTCTTCATTTTTCCTAATTAAATCTTGAAATTACAAAAACAAGAGAATACCTAGCGTAATATCATTATTTATATTTAAAATCAACCTAAATTACACTATAAAATATGTTTAATTATTGACTTATTAAATACCCCCAAACTCAATACTTTGTTGTCCCAAGCAAAGGAATACTCTCAAGCATATTCTCTTTTCATTATTTGTACATGGTTTCAATCTAATTCATCTTAATTTTAAATAATAGAAGTTTTTAAATAGAAGTTATCTTTAAATAAAAACATATCACCCACAAGTAAATATAAGTTATGATAGAATATAATGATTTAGACAAAATGAACCATCCCTTAATGATAACTCAACCACCTAACGCAACACCCCTTAAAGTTAATTACTAATGCCAGCATATAATATAAGTTTTCTCAATCTCCACTGACAAGCATCAAGCTTACGATGACTAGTATAGAATCTCAAATTACAAAAAACATTAGATTAATCTTAATTTTAGAAAATACTTCATAAATAGTACCACAATCAAAATCAATAAGAATTTTGCCAAGATACCAATGAATATATTATTTAAAACGTGTTAGATTAAAAAAAATTCACTCAACCTTAGTTTCAAGCACTCGAGCTAAATCTTTGCTTTGAAGAGTTTAAGAACATCCATTTTTCATCTCTCACAATTCATTTTCCTTCAACCTAATTATTTTTTCTTTATTATTTTTATTTCATTTGACTTTTTGAGTCCCTGCTCCATTTCTTGTGGACATTCTCACATTTTTCCCGCTATAGATTCCCTGTTCCATTTCTTATGGAATCTATAGGACTCTCTATATATTTGTAAACTCTTATTAGCACTTCTCAGTGTCCACTAAAGTTGAAGAAAATAATCTTTCTAAGTTATAGAAATTCATCAGTTTCTAACTCAATTCTTCTTTCAATTGTGGCATAATAATTTTCTATATATATACTATAAAAATATTTAATCAATAACCTTTTTATCATAAGAGCAATACATCGAATAATCCATTCATTCATTCATTTCATAAAAAAGAAAATAAACTACACATGGCGATTTCTAGAAGTAAATTCATCGTTATCTTCATCATCTTCATCCATTCTTGCATAAGCTTGTGAAACATAACTATCAGCTGGATAGTGAGTCCTAGTTGGAAATTTCAACTGCAAGGATGGAATGTCAACGCTTCTCCTCGAATCTTGCAAACGACTGTCATGCCTTCTCTTAGACATAGAATGATAATGTAGGAAAGTCCTCTCGTTTGCTGCTATCATTTCTTCATTTCAGTGAATTTTTGTTTGGCTATACATAAGTGAAGAAAATATGTTCTGAAAAAATCCTCCCATCTTAGGGTGCGATGAAGATGGTGTCGAACTTGTATCAACATTTGGTACATTCACTCGAGCCATCAATCTTGACACTTTCCCTGCGTTTTTTTTTGTTCTCCTTTTATTTTATGTGCTGATTCGCTTTCTTGCTTCTCTCGCATTTATTTCATAAAATGATTCTCTTTCATCCTCTAAGTCATTGTATCCTTCCACTTTCTTTATTCTTTGTACTCCTACATCATTTGTTGTTTTCTCGGGCAAAACATCAAATTCAGTATCGAAACCCACCCCTGTTCCTACATAATTGAGTGATCAAAATTGGAAACTGTAATCCTTCATTCTTCATAGTCTTCATTGCAAACTTCATAGAATCGTGTATAATCTTTTCAACATCGATATAACCCTTCTTCATCACTATATGGTAAAGTAAAGCAGCTATATGGTTCTTTACTTCAAAGTGTTGCTTGGTTGGATGAAACACGCATAAAAAATATAACTCCAACTCTTTGTAATTTTCCTAAGGTATATGGTTTCGATAAACTTTAGGTGTCCTTCACTATCTAGAGCAAATCCCTTTCCCGGAGGTATCTCCATTGTGTCCTTCCTATAGTATAATATTCCTCTATTTGTTTTGTGGTAAACCAAAATATCTATTCAATCTCACATGCGAAATATCAATTTTCTCCCCTTTCACTACTACTTTATCCCATTCTTTACTAACATGCCCATTTGCATAAAATTATCGCACATTTTTTGAAAATCCTCTTTCTCCTCTACCCGCATAATCTTTCAAAATTTGCTCCCATCCTCGATCTCTGATGATGCTCACAATCTTATCCTCATACTTGCACACATTCTGAATATTGAACCATCTCTCATGAATTATAACCCTCTTCTTATCACTATAGTACGTGATCTGAGCTCTAGGTCTCACAAACAATGACAGGTCGTAAGGCACTAATTGACTAGAGTCTGGATTCTCAAATTATTCCTCCTTATCAGATGACAATTGGAATTGTTCTCTAAGCTCAACCCTCCTAGGTCTAAGTTCTCTAATACTAACCCCGATAGGTATAATATTAATTGGGTGGCATGCATATTTCTGCTTGGATTTTTTTTACACTACCCCCTTCCCTTTATCTTGCTTAATACTCCTACCTCATCCTCAACCTCCTCCCGCCATAGAAACACTCAACTATAATGAAATAGGTAAATTGAAACCTGTATTTGAAAATTTCAAACTATCATGGTAAGGAAAATAAGTTTGTGAAAAGGTTTTATAATTGAATTTCGAAAGAGTTTAAAACAGTACATCTAAAATATTTTCATCGACATATTCATATTATAAATATGTATATACTGTAAAAGTCCGTAGAAACCCCCAAACTCATTTGAAAACCTATATTCAAATTGAGAATTTCTATCCAAACCCATATTTCAAAAACAATTTTGCATTAAAAATTTCATCAACCACATTCGTCGAAAATATCATCAAAAATTGATTTTTCAAAACATTAAAATAAAAAGAAAGCTAGAGTATCGATTTATTACCTTGTTGAGATTGAATCCCTCAAGTAATATGCTCTATTAGCTCCTTAGACTCCCTCTCCAAACTTCAATTCAAAAAACACCCACCTAAGCCCTAACTTTGTTGTATGAACTTGACTTAGAAATTTCTAGGGTTGAATCACTCCTAAACAAGGTGGGATACACTTAAATAAGCTATAATTCAAGATTTGAAGGGTTGAATCTAGACAAAAATTGATTGACAATCGAATGGGTGCAAGAGTTTTAGGTGTGAAATGGTTTATGGTTTGGCAATTTAGGGTTTCGTTTTTAAAAACACGGATTCGTGCTCAGCGAATTGGATTTAAGTGGATTCGTTGACTATTCGCTAGTAAAATAGCTGAAAATTGGTCTCGGTAGTCCACCGACTAGCTCAGTGATTCCTAGTGTAAAACATAATCGCTGACAAATTGCTGACCTAATTTTACTCTAAAAAGTTTGCAAAATTCTGCCAATTTACCTAACGATTCCCAGTGTTATTTGGTATCGCTGGGAAATTGCTCACAAATTTTAACTATTTTTCCAATATATCAAATATTTTACTAATTTTTCACACATATTCATCATATTTAAGGTAGAATTTATCAGTAATCGACAAGAAATATTCAAAAATGAAATTTTTGATTCGTAACTAGGAAACATTATACTACTAACTAACTACTTTTATTACTTAAAATAATTAAAGACAAATATAGTTCAACCAAAAGACAACTCGATCATTCTCCTATCTATTGGAAGTATCCCAAAAGAAAGTTAAAAGGAGAGAAAAGAAATATTCTCTCTATCATAAATCTATTAATTCAGAAAGACATTGGCTCGATCAGCCCCCTTATATGAAGTTATTCCAGAATTATATATGACACTACAAATAACTCTATATCGAGAACAACTCCAGCGTTCTTAAGGAAAGTTCGCCCCATCAATATCACGTCATCCTTTTTAATATGTAGTACTACAAAGAAGTTGGTGAGATATTTGAACAGTCCCACTTGCACTAGCACATTCATCGACGTTCCTAGTGGAAAGATCTTATCACCATTTGATTTATTGACAACAAAAGGTAGTATAAATTCAATCTTCAACTTGGCCTTTCTGCACCATTGTTCAGGTATAATATTCATATCAACTCTTGTGTTGAGTAGAACACCAGGAAAACTGACTTCATTAATCAGCACGTGGATGAAGAGTTTCCCTGGATCATCTTTGTAAATTTCAATCAGATGTCTTAGATCTTGAAGCTTTAGTTGCTCATCAATAAATTCTTCTTCAGTCGGTTGCTTCCATGCTTGTTGTACTTCAAGTTGTAGCTCTTTAGGTTGATGCTTCTTTTATTTCTTCTTCTTATTGCGCGGCTTTTTGTACATCCAGAGTGTTATTGTTTCTTCCTTAACGGTTTCACTTTCATTGATGTAAAAATTGAACTTCTTTTCAGTACTTTGTGGAATTTGTTTCTCAGGCACGAGATTGATGATCTCCTTATCCCGTTCAACAAAATTTTCATAATAATTTTTTAACCTATGACCATTTACTTTAAATATTTTTCATGTATTAAAGCTTTATATTTCTACTGCGCCATGGGGCAATAAATTCATAACCATAAAAGGTCATATCCATCTTGAACAGAATTTTCCATGAAATAATTTATGTCTTGAACAAAAGAGTAGAACTTTATCTCCTACTTGAAAGTTTTTAGGAACTAATTTCCTATCATGAAATGCTTTGGTTTTATATTTATAAATTGACGCATTTTCATCAGCTTCATTCCTATGTTCTTCTAATTCTTGAAGACTCAATTTACGTTGGTTTCCTGCTTCATTATAATTCATGTTACATGTTTTTATTGCCCAATAGGCTTTATATTCTAGTTGTACTGGTAAATGACATGCTTTTCCAAATACTAACCTAAAAGGTGTCATACCTGTGAATGTCTTAAATGTTGTTCTATATGCCCATAATGCGTCTTCTAATCTAAGACTCCAATCCTTACATGTTGGGCTAATTAATTTTTTTCAGTATGGACTTAATTTCTCTATTTGAAGTTTCAGTTTGTCCACAAATTTGTTGGTCATATGCAATAGATGTCCTATGTGTGATGTTGTACTTAGCAAGTAGACTAGCAACTAATCGATTACAAAAAATGTGAACCTCTATCACTAATAAGTGCTCTAGGTGCTCCAAAAACTATAAAACTCTTTGATTTAAGGAAATTAAGCACTATTTTTAAATCATTAGCTTTAGTTGCTTTTGCTTTTACTCACTTAGACACATAATCTACAACGAAAAAATATAAATATAACCATTCGATGGTGGAAAAGGTCCCATGAAATCTATACCCCATACATCAAACACTTCGCAAATAAGAATATGAGGTAAAGGCATATTATTTCTATATCCTAAGTTTCCAGTTCGTTGACAATTTGGATAAGATTTTATATAAAGAAAACAATCATGAAATAGAACGGTTCTACATAGACCAAAATGTTCTCAACAGGCATAAGTATGGCAATGAGATATAATTTATTGTATTTCCAACTGTGGTGTACATCTCCTAATTATTTGGTTAGTATAAAATTTTCATAAATAAGGATCATCCCATAAATAGTGTTTAGAATCCTTTTTAATTTTAGTCTTTTGAGCTCTCGTCAAATAAGGTAATAACCTATTGGTGGTAAGATAATTAACTATATCAACATACCAAAGGCTATTAGTCTTTATACTACACAAATGTTCATCTAGAAATTCATCCCTTAATGGTATAGGTGGTTCTCCATCTTTTAATGTACTTAAATGATTTGCTACTAGAATTTCGACTCCTTTCTTATCTTTTATAGTGAGGCTGAGTCCCTATAGAAGTAATATCCATCTTATTAGTCTTGGTTTAGCGTATTGTTTTGTCATTAAGTATCGCAATGTTGCATGATCCGAATAAACTCACTTTTGTTCCTAATAAATAAGGTCTAAATTTTTTTAAGGCAAACAATATCGCTAAAAGTTTATTTTTAGTAGTGGTATAGTTCTATTACTCTAGATCTAGTGTCTTAGAAGCATAATATATAACATTAGAATATTTTCCTACTTTCTAACCTAAAGTAGCTTCAACTACATAGTTACTTACATCACACATTATTTCAAAAGGTAACGATCAATCTGGTGATTTAATCACAGGGTTGGTTGTTAAAGAATCCTTTAATTTATAAAATGTTATCTTGCAATCATCGGTAAATTCAAAAAGAACGTTTTTTGTAAAGGTTTGCATAAAGGTTGTGTTATTTTAGAAAAATCTTTTACAAATCTTATATAAAATCCTGCATGGCCAAGAAATGAACGTATTTCTCTCACCGTAGTGGGGTAAGGTAACGTTTTGATTACTTGAATTTTTGTTGGATCTACCACTATTTCTTTATGTGACACTATAGGTCCTAATATAAGTCCTTGATCTACCATGAAATGACATTTTTCATCATTTAATACTAAATTCTTTTCTATGCATCTCTTAAGCACTTTAATTAAATAAATTAAGCATACATCGAAAGAATTACTATAAACAATAAAATCATCCATGAAGACTTTAATAACATTTTCCACATACTTAGAGAAAATACCAACCATACACCTTTGAAAAGTTGCAAGTGCATTACATAAACCAAAAGGCATACTTCTATAAACGAATGTACCAAAAGGGCAAGAAAAAGTTGTTTTTTCCTAATTTTCTAGGGCTACATGTATTTGATGAATTCCTGAATAACCATCTAGGTAGTAGTAATGGGGTTTTCTAGCTAGTCTCTCTAACATCTTATCTATATACGGGAGTGGATAATTGTCCTTCTTAGTTGAGGCATTCAACTTCCTATAATCTATATATACCCTCCAACATTTTTGGATTCTAGTTGGTAATAATTCTCCATGCTCATTTGTTATTAATGCAATTCCTGTCTTTTTATGAACTACTTGGGCTAGGCTTACCCAATTGCTATCAGCTATTGGAAATATCATTCCTACATCTAATAATTTTAATATTTCAACTTTTACTAAGTCCATCGTAAGCAGGTTTAATCTACGTTGAGCTTGTTTAGTAGCTTTTGTGTAGTTTCTATAATTTATCTGCATACACATAGTTGGACTTATTCTTTTAATAACTATCAGCTATAGTCCATCCTATTACTCATTTAAATTCTTTCAGTATATTTATTAATCTATCTTCTTCTAAACTTTTCAATTTATTAAAAATGATCATTGGTAAATTATTATAGTCCCCTAGGTAAGCATATTTCAAATGATCTGGTAAAGTTTTTAGATATGATTCTAGGGCTTTAACTATAGAAGGTAAAAGTTTTTATTTATTTAGATAAACTTAGGTAATAAGTAAGTTATGGTGGTTCATTGTATGATTCTAAAGTACTTATTATCTCTTTTGTTTCCTCATCTTTATCATCATATTCTTTTAAACTTCTATTACCATTCCAACTTATCTGGTTTATTTTTTCTAAAAGATTTGTCTATTAATGGGTCTATCATATCTACTGTGCACGAGGAAGTGATCCATTGGGTATTTTATTGCATCATATATATTAAAATTCAATGTATCGTCATCTACTTTGAGGTTGTCCAGAAGCTTTTGTAGCAGTTTCTAGGTTTATCCTATGCATGCACATAGTTGGACTTATTCCTTTGATATCAAGTATGGTCCATCCTATTGCTTTTTTAAATTCTTTCAATACATTTATCAACTTATTTTCTTTTGGACTAGTTAATTTATTAGAAATTATTACTGGTAATTTATCATAATCCCTTAGAAAAAATATTTCAAATGGTCTGGTAAGGTTTTTAGATCTAATTATGAGGCTTTAACTATAGAAGGTAAAAATTCTGAATGAGATCTAGATAAGTTTAGGTAATAAGTAAGTTTTGTTAGTTCATTATATGATTCTAAAGTACTTATTATCTATTTTGCTCCTTCACCTCTATCATCATCTTCTTCTAAATCTTCTAGTACCAATTTCAATTTATCTATTTTATCTTTGCTTAAAGATTGGTCTATTAACAGATCTATCATATCTTCTGTGCATATGGAAGAAACATCCACTGGGTATTTCATTGCATCATATATATTAAAATCTAATGTATCATCATCTACTTGCATTATTAATGTTCCATTTGAAACATCAATCTTTGCTTTAGCTATTTCAAAAATAATCTTCCTAAAATCAGAGAAGTTCTATTAGAGAAATTATCTTCTTTCATATCTAAAGCATAGAAATCTGCTAGGAAGACTAAATCATTAACCCTGGCCATTACATCTTCTAGTACCCTACCGGTTTAACAGTGGATCTATCTCGCTAATTGTACCACTATACTAGTTTCTTCTAAATGCACATCCATCATTTGCAAATAAAATAGATAAAGGCATAACATTTATGGAGGCTCCTAGATCACACAATGCTTTAGAAATTCCTATATTTTCAATTGTACATGGAACGAAAAACATTCCAGGATTAAAACATTTAGAATGTAATTTCTTTTGAATTAGTGTTAATATGTGTTCTCCTAGACTCACCTTTTCATTAGCTTTAATCTTTTTAGTGCATAAATCTTTTATCAATTTTTTATACTTACACGCATTTTGAATGAATTCAAACATAGATATATTACTACTTTCTTTAATGTATCAGAGATTTTTTTTCTTCCTACAATTTCTTAACATTTCTATTATCTTCCAAACAATGAGAGAATGGTGCTTTTATATTAATTGTTCTGTCTTTATCAAGCTTATCACCATTTTTGTTAGGAATCCTATTACTTGTTACTTCAATTTTTTTCTCTAATTCTATTTCTATTTCTTTTCTAGAAACTAATTGGTCTTGCATTTAAGTTCATCCATTTGCTTTCCACTTCTTAATATTATGGCTGATACTTTTTCATATAAAGTAGGATAATGTTAAGATGTTAATTTTTCTTGATTTACAAATTCACTAATTTGTATTGACATCTGACTCAATTGATTTTTGAACTCGATCATATCATTTTGTAATGTTTGAATTATTTGATTTTTCTCTTTCTGAATTATTTGATGTTTTATACCTTTGATAACCCTGATTGTTAAGACGATTATCTACATTTGACTGTGAGTAATTTGTATAACTATTAAAGTTATAAATGGGATCAACAAATCTATCATATTGTTTCATTATAGCATTAGCTTCTTCTATTTTGGTTTCCTGTCTTGAAGGACATTTATCATTATAATGACTTAATTCATTACAGAAAATACAAAGTTTTACCTTGCTTCATCTATCCTTTAGTAATAATTCAATCATGGCTTTTAGCCCATCTATCTTATCGTTTGGTGTTTTATATGTCCTTTTATTCATTTCACTTAGATTTTCCTTGATTAATTCACTCTTCCCACTGTATTGCTTAGATTGTTTAGCCATTTTATAAATAGCTTCTCTTCTTTGAAGTTACGGTTGTGTCGAGTAAATACCCTCCACATATTGTATCTACGAATCTTCGTTCTAAGTTATTTAATCCTTCATAAAAATATTGCATTAAAGATTTTTCTGTGAATCCATACATTGAACATAATGAAATCAATTTTAATACCTATTCAAAAATTCATCAAAAGCTTCTCTAATTTCCATCCTAGCATTACTATTATTTTTCTATATAAACTAATTTGTCTTGCTGAGATATATTAACCAAGAAAGACTTGTAGCATCTATTACCAATTGGTTATGGAATTTTGATGGAGGTGAAATAACCAATCTAAAGCTTGACCTTTTAATGTAGAAGGAAATTTTTTAAAATTTAACAAAATCTATTTTTATATCCTTAGGTTTCAACGTGCTTACTTTGTGTGCAAACTCCCCAATAAACTTTTGAGCATCTTCATATCTTCACCATAGAAACACGGTAAAGAACTTATGAATCCGAACTTCAATTTGAATTCTGTAAATTCTATTGTAAGAGCTATACATATAGGTTCATAAGTCGTGACATTCCTATCAGATTGCCTAAAAGTTAGTTTTTCTCCGTCTTCAGCCATATTATATGACATACAACAAGAAGGTTTCCAAGAGATTATTTCAAAAATCCCCGGCAATGGGGCCAAAAATTGACACGTGTCGAACGTGCACAATAATTTCCCATATTTTTCTATTATTTGTAGTAATGGTAAATGAGATATCGTCTCCACATGAATTTTACAAATCTCTTGAGAATTAAGGCTACCAAAAAGTTTTATTGGATTTAATTTGCTTTAATTTAACTAATCTAATTAAAATAAGAATTAAACACTATCAATCTAAAAAAATGAAACAATCAATTAATTAAAATAATTAAACTATAAACATGTAACGACCCAAAATTTACTAATAGTAAATTAGTCCCTAATCAGGGTTATCAACCCGAGATGTGGCCGAGAGCGGGTACACGGTCTGAATGCTCCAGGTGAGAAAATGTGTTAGTTTTGATGTGATGGATGCCTAGTGTGATGTATATGTGTAGATTTATTAAGTCACTTCTACTTGTACATAGATGTCGAGGCGTGGACGGAGACGCGCCTAGAGATGCGCATAATTACATAATTCTTGATTTTCCTGCACATAATTACATAATTCTTGATTTTCATGCACATAGCGCTAGGTAGGACAGCTAGCGCGCTAACTTCGGATAGCGCGCTAGAGAAAACTTGGTAGCGCGCTAATGAGGCCACTAGCGCGGTAATTCAGTTACCTAGTGCGCTAGGTGCTATGATAGCCTAAAAACTAAAATTTCTAAAGTTAACTTAAACATTATTAACAATTCTAATACCTTAGTTAAAGATTTTAAACACATTTAAAAACATGTTATATGATATCATGAGCCTAAGGAAGTGACTCGGGGTTCGGATACGAGTTCTAAGGTGTCGGGAGGCCGGAATAGCTAGGAAATTAGCATGTTTGTAAGTAAATTGATTGAGATATTTATTAACATTTCATTCACGTCTATTTGTTCATTTCTAGTCATTTGGACTGATTTGCCTATCATACTCCATATACCATGACTTGTTTTCTTTCTCATTTCATGAGTTTGCTTTCATGATATAGATTGTTTGTTAAATAGTTTCATTGACTCCAAATCATGTTCTTTGTCATTTTTAATATAAGTGGTCAATGAAATAACATGTTACTAAGTAGATGTTACATAATGTTGTAAATATATTTCCATTGTGCATTAGATATGCAATTGCTTTGTTGGATTCTCAAACCATGTTGTCTATTGAAATATGAAAGTAGTTCTTATGTCTAAGACCATTTTATGATAGAGATCTAGCGCGACATACGGGTTCACTAGACTTCCAGGGTGATCGGGATCTCTTTACTATCTTGCGCAACACACGGTGCCCGAGGTTGTTGGCAAGTACAACTTGGGTGACTTCACAAGTTATAAGACTCTGGGTTGTTGGCAAGAATACATCGCAAGTGACTAGCACTTGGGATGATTATAAAGGTGAAGAGCACTGGTCAGACCTTCACAGAGATGTAGAGCTCAGCTTCATCATTATATAGTGGAATAGGCATTTGGATAAGACTCTCGACTGACCGACACTAAATCAGTACTACTTAGCCTCGTGTCAGTTTCATATTATTTAACTTGAGTATCTTATAGCATGATTTCCTTTCAGCTTTAACTCCTATTATTATGCTTTCAGATATTTGTTGTATATTTTGGAAATGTGAATAAATGTCTCTCTATATTACTTTCTACATAACTATACTCACCGTCCTTTTATGACGGTGGGTACAAATACTTCGAGTAGCAGACCAGGGAAGGAGAAGATCAAGGATTAGTGTCGAGCTGTTAGGTAAGATTTCTGCTACTTTTGTAGGTAATCATTTTGTGTATATATTACTTGCGTCTTTTTTTATAACTTTGGATTTTTTATTGGGTGAGAGACTAGACTTCCCTACTGTTTCATGTATTACTTTATGTTGGTTTTATATGATCGTCTGTTTACCTGGTTTCCACTATAGGTGTTTCTATAAATGTTTCCGCTAATTTATTAAGTCTTCCACCGATTATTAAGGTAATGAGAACGATCTCTTAATTAACTCTAATAATAATGAAGTGAACATTAACTAAGTTGTGCGTGTGTGATGAGGTGAACTAGGTGAAAAGACTGACTAATACTTTGTTAAGTTCTACATGGTGTGGTTTAGGGCTTAATAACATATTACGCCGGACGATACTCGATTTGGGGAGTCGGGCCATCACAAAACAATCTCAAATTCAATAAACTAATATAATTCATTTCAAAAAAACAATCAAATAATCAATATAAATCAAATATCTAAACAATACTTTATAGACAATGATATGTAAGTCGTCATATCTGGACATTATCATTAAAGCATAGTCATAATCAATTATTGTATTTATAATAACCCCAAATCATTAAACTCTAATCACAATAGATTGATAGCCTTTAGCAAACTATCAACTTTTCTATATTCAATGGAAATAAGCCATATCCTTACCCTTGTAAATATACTTATTGGATAAAATGCAATAAAATAGAAATACGGTAGTATTAATGCTTATTAAAAGTCATACCTAATCCAAAATAAATAAAAAAACAAGAATTATGCTAGTCATTAAATAACCTAGAATACGACACCTAGAACATCCACTAGGGTAATTTTGCCCAATAGATTAATCTTAGTTACTACTTTTATGATTGTTGTCAATAATCATAGACATATATTTAGATAATATATACTCAGAAACATATTAGCCATTATGCACTCAATACAAAGAATCATTAGTTGTAATACACAAACGACTTATTAAAACCGTGATTGACGTGTGTGATTTGTTTAAAGCATTAAGCATATAAATTCTACATTACGACTAAATTAATGAATAGTTTACAATCATGTCCAGAGTACTATTTAGAATAATAAACTACTCATACATAATTATAATGATAATAAACATAAAAATAAACAAATAATTGAAAGATATTAATGTAAAATACCTTTCTTGAATAAATCTTAAATCTCCAAATGTAATGAACTCAAACTTAATTGAAAAGACATTTAAAACTAATAAAAACTAATAGAGGGCTAAGAGAGTCTCTAGAGATCAGAGAGAGTAATTTCGAAGCCCTAAGGTCCTATTTATAGTTTCCCTAAGTATACATATCATAGATAAATTCAAATTCCTTGTTCTTATTTAAAAAGCTCATCACCGACCTCAGTGAATCCAATTTGTTCACAAATCGCTGAGAAAATCACTAGATTTGGCTCTCTTTGCTTCGCCGATTCATCCAGCTATTTTTAATGTATTTCCCAATTCACTGATGATTCACTAGCTCTTTTCTGCTACTAATTTTCCCACTGACTCCTTTGTAATTTTGTATCGTTTGCAAATCATTGGTTTTGTTCTCCAGTTGACTGTTTTGCTCTACTTCCTATTTTTCTTACTTTTATTCATTTTTCCGAATTAAATTCTAAAATCACAAAAACAAGAGAATACCTAGTGTAATATCATCATTTATATATAAAATCAACCTAAAGTACACTATAAAACATGTCTACTTATTGACTTGTCAATAGGCTTCGTCACATTATTCTAGTATGGACTAACATCATATCCAGAATCTTATACTTCATATCAACTTATGAATTATGCATTCATTAGTTGCTATCTAACCTTATCTTGGTTTTTATCATCATTTACCACTATTTTTTTCAATAATGACATTTACTCTTATTCAACTAGTTCCAATACTAGAATATTTTTTACTCAAAGTGAAACATCACCTTTAAGTTTCACTAGAAATCACTTTCTTACTAATATTCATTCTCCTAATATTTGTCTCAAAGTCCAGGTCTAATCTGTAGCATCCCATATCCCAATTAGGGCGATACTCAACTTAAAACCCTAATTAATCATCAGTACAATAGCCAGACTGAACTAGATTAACAGTACATTCGTCTCTTATACCCAATAATCACAGTATAGTATATCTTGATAATAGAATAATAAGTAAAACAAAACGCAGCGGAATTTAAAACTTTTTTGATGAAACACAAGATATACAAAAATCGGCATAAACCTCAGTCGTAAAACCATATCCCAACCCTGCTTATTATAAAATAGTAATTTAATATAATATATAAACAGTAGGGAAATCAATTCACCGTATAGAAGACTATAAACTTCTAATCTTCTCCGTTCCTAAGTGGAAGCGCACGTTGACAACCTGAAATATTAATTGGGGAATGAGCGCTCTAACTTGCTCAGTAAGTGATGCTCATAAACGTATCAATTATCAACTAATATCAGTGAATTAATGAATAACAATACGAATCCAAAACATATCTATTCAGACATAAAAAATGATATAACAATACATAACGGAATGCAACTTCAAAGGTCAATTGCAACTATACTCGTGACTTGTATTTTCATTTTCGTTTTAGAGTTATACTCTCCCCTTACATAAGAATATGTCTACAGAATCCAGATATTGACCGACATGGGGCTCTGCCAGTGGATTCAGATGTAATCGAGCTATCAACTCTTAATAAGTGAAGAGTCATACTCTCACCTTACCACAAGAATACGATCCACAGAACCCCCATGTTGGTCATCATGTGATTCGGTCTGTGTATTCAAGTGTAACTGAGCTATCAACCCTAAATGGATAGTGAACGACTAAGGTAAGTCTTCGGCCTACTGAGGATGTAAGGGTGGAATCCATATCTAGGCTAACCTTTTTCCTTTTATTAGGACAAAATGCGGAATTCATTTCCAGGCTAACCTTCACATCCCTCAGTCCCGATCTGCCTTATTGACACTTTTGAGGATTTTCACATTTAAAAACAAATATAGTCAAGTCACTGTACATTACCTCATTCCCAATCCATAATGCTATATGAACTAAATATACTAATTACGTTGCATAGTTGATAAGAATACGAGTCCCACTTACATATGACATGATTTCCTAACTTTACACTGACTTAAACGATTCTTAAGATCTATACACTTTTCTCCGTCGACCAAAAACCTAAAAACAATTTAAATTGAACCTAATCAAATTCGATATCAATTTATCACTTTTTAGGTCAATCCAACCCTTTCATGTTTTTCAAGGTAAAAACCTCAGTATAAAGTCCCATATGAATCCCGAATTCTTCATTTTCGTAGAAATTCATTAATTTTTATTTATTTGGTCAAAATATTATTTTTACATTTTTTCTTATTGTTTTGGTATTTTTCCCAAATTTCCAACCTTATTATTTTATTTTTTTTAATTTTGGAATGGAGTTTGGGCCTGAACCGGGTTCGGCTCAATCGAGCAGAACTGTTCTGGTTCAAGGGCATAACCCCCTTTCTTCTTTATCGCCTCCCTTTTTCTCTATTGCAATAGCAATGATTTCACCATTTTTTTTAATTTTGTTGAATAGGGTTGGGTTGGCCTAACCCCAAGGTGCGTTTGGCCAGGGGAGACGGCTCCCCAGCTGTCTCCCTCCTCGGACAACCAACCTCCCAATTCATCTTCTCCATTATCTCACCCTTCTCCTATAATCGAATTCGATCTCTCTCTCTCTCTCTCTCTCGAATTTCACTGTCGAATATCAAACAGAGAAGTAGGTGTTCTAATTTGGAGATAAAGAGGAGATCTCTTTGAAATTCGCTTCGCATGAATCTCGAGGCAGATCATATGGTTCACACCAATTCATTTTATATTTTGAAATAGTGAGGCATTCTATCAAAATGTTGCTAGTGATAGAAAACTGTTACAAGCTTTGTTAAAATCTGATTCCAAATTTATTTGGACTCCTGATCATACCAAAGCTATTCAATTAATTAAACAAAAGGTAAAAACCTTACCTTGTCTTCATCTGGCACAGCCTCACTATTTCAAAATTATTCAATCTGATGTTTCTAATATTGGTTTTGGCGGAATCCTCCTTCAAAAACCCGCCGGGAAGGATGAGCAACTTGTTTGCTTTACTTCTAAACTTTGGAATAAAACACAATCTGATTATTCAACTGTCAAAAAATAAGTTTTGGCAATTGTGCTTTGTGTTCAAAAATTTCAATCTCATATTTTAAATCAAAAGTTTTTGATTCGTGTTGGTTGCAAATCTGCAAAAGAAATTCTTTTCAAAGATGTAAAGAATTTGGTTTCAAAACAAATATTTGCTCGTTGGCAAGCAATTTTAAGTATATTTGACTTTGATATTGAATATATTAAAGGTTCTGACAATTCTTTACCTGATTTCTTATCTCGTGAATTTCTTGCTTCTAAATCTATCAATTGTTTACAGATCATGAATAAAGACAAATCTCAAGCGAGGAATCGCTTCAAACCTTTATCTGAACCTGAATCTCATTCTGAATATCTTTTAACTCATCGTCATCTCCTTCTCATTCTTGAGAACCAATTTCTAAATAAACCACTTGAATCCCAAGTCAATTTATTCATGCCTCCAGGCCTCAATTATTTACCCTCTCGTCCTCACACCAATATGACCCTTTATGAGTCTCTTCTTGTTCATACCAAATCTGTACAATTTGAGCATTTTACAAGAGAAAACTCGACGGAAATCTCTTACTCTAAATTTAAAATTCAAAAGGTTTTATCTTCAATGAGAATGGTGTTATTTGAATAAATCATTAACACATAGTCCCTTTCAATATCAACAAATGACTATTGCTATTGATAAACCTGGTGTATTTCTCAATTACAAAGACTATATGGATGCTTGGCGAAATATTTTATTTTACCAAGACCCTGCAACTAGGCATTCATGGTATGTAACATTTGTGAAGACTATCAAGCTTCCTCTACCTCAATGGTTTATGACCGACTGGTGGACAAAGTTTGGACCGTCAACTGATATTTTCCCGGTAAGACTGTGTTGCAAGCATATGAAACATCAAATTTATCCTTGTTACAGTTCATGCATCGGTATTCAATTCCATGGATACTCAAATGGCAGTATGCCACCCATGAAGTAACAAAAAATAATCTCGGATCTTTTACCTATTTAGCGCAAGACATTTTCTACAAATGGTGGGATAAATTCAACTGTGTTTTTATCACCAAACCAACTGCTCCTCCAAAACTCAGTGAGTTTCCATCTCTTTCATCAAGTTTTAAAGATGTGGTTACAAAACCAAAACCTCAAGTTGAATCAGCCACGGCTTCATCTTCACTCAATCCAGATGTTACTCAAGCTATCTTTGATCAATTAAAACAAATGCATGATATGCATAAATCTTTGCATGATATGCAAAAATCACTGCATGACAGAATGGATCAAGTTGAATCTAAATGTTCTTCATCTAATCGCTCAGTATCGGATGATAACATTTATGCTCTTTCTGATACAGAATTATGACTAGCTATTCAGAAGTTGCTGAACCTATCTTGAATGAAGAATTTACTGAACTTATCTTGATACCTGGTATCCAGCAACCATTGATTGATACCATTTATCCCCAATTATTTCCCAATGGCTTGGAAATTGTTTGGCCCGTTCGTTCATCAAGATGTTCTTTGAATATTTTTCCCTGTAATGTTAATTTCTTGTGGACAACTGAAGAAATTCAGCTTCTCACCACACTTTGGCATCTTTTGGGAAAACCTATGATTCGAATTTATGTCCATTATCCAACCATTTTGAACTTCCCTGAATATGTTCATGAATCTCTTTGGGAATTTCTTTGGTCCTACCCCATTCGTTTCTATTGTATCTGGTATTCACGAATAATGTATCCAGCCCTTGCCATTTAAAGTTGTTCAAGCCCATGCTCCCTGGACTTGTCCAGCCTTCTGGCCCATGCCGACAATCTTTTCAAGTACAGCCTTCCTAGCATTATTGCTACTAGCTTTACTTGCTAGCCTTTTTTCAATCTGCCAATCTGTCAATATGCTCACCTTTGTCAAAGCAATCAAGTGCTACAGTGTTGCTTTTGCTTTTTCGAAAGGGTATGTACTGTACATTACCTTTTACTTTTTTGAAGAGTCAAGCACTATTCATAAAGTGCTTTGTCTTTTGCTTTTTTGAAAGGTCACTTGACCTTTGCTTTTGCGAAGAGTCGTTTGTAGGATTGCCTTTTCATCGGCAATGCGTCTATAAATATGGAGTTTGGTTTTCAGGTTTAGGCATCGAGTTTTGAATCGAGTTTGAGATTAAGTTAAAGCTTTCTCTTGTTTACTCCTATCTTGTACTTGGTCACCTATCTATGAATAAAAATATATTTCTATCAATTTTACTATCTTTCCGCTACTACATCTCCACTCTTTGTTAAACCTCGTTACAATTACATCTGTATTCCCAATTTCCGCTATCACTTCGTCGTCATTAAATCTAGTTTTTGCTAGAGGAGTAAAATCAAAATCATATTTTAAATCTTCGAAAAAATCTCATCCTTCTTTTAAAAAGAAAAATGTCTGTTTTACTTGTGGTAAACCTGGACATTATGCTAATAAATGTCATATGAAGGATTTTAAAAGAAAAATTCAAAATGTTAATCAATACTCTGCGTCTGATTCGTCTTCTGAATCTGATGTTTGTCATTGTACAAAAAATATCCTTAATACATCTTCTTCTAGTACAGAGATCAATGTTTTAACTGCTCATGAAGAATTAATTCTTTCTATTGGTGAGCAGATAACGGATCCTTCTCTGAAAAAGCAACAAAAATTTAAAAAACAATTAAATTTAGATCCTACTAAATATACATTTTCGAGTCTGATGAAGTTTGTGAATCAAAACCTCATCAACCCACAATTCAATCTCTTCAAGCTGAGATTAATCAACTCAAATCTGAAATTAATACATTAACAAATCGAGTTTCTACTCTTGAAACTTTTGATAATATATCCATTTCCGAATTTGACCCTAATAATATTTTTTGTTGAATCAGTAACTCGTGTTACTCATCAACGATGGTTTGTTCAAATCACATTTACAATAAAAGATTTTCATTGTAAATGTAATGCACTTATTGACTCAGGTGCTGATTTAAATTGTATACGTGAAGGACTTGTCCCTTTACGATACTGTGAGTCTACTGATAATAAAATTTCAGTTGCCAATGGTAAACAAACAACAATAAAAAATAAAATTTCCATGGCACATATTTGTCATCAATCTGTATGTATTCCGACTTCTTTTATAATTATAAAAGGTCTGAATCATGATATGTTGCTAGGAACTCCATTTCTTCAACATATTCAACCGTTCTCTGTTTCATCTCAAGGTATTTCCACCAAACTGATGAATAAAGAAATTTTCTTTTCTTTTATTCAACCTCCTGTTGATCACTATTTGAATCAAATTATAAATCAAATTGATTTCAAACAAAAACATATATCATTTTTAAGAAATGAAATTCATCTTCTTAAAACTGATCAAATTTTACAATCTTCTGCTTTTAAAGCCAAATTAGAAAATTTTAAATCTTTTCTTCAAGAACAATGTTGTTCTGATATTCCGTCTACATTTTGGGAACGAAAACGTCATATCGTTTCTCTTCCTTATATTCTTGAATTTGATGAATCCAAAATTCCTACTAAAGCAAATCCTTCTCAAAAGAATTCTCGTTTGAGAGATCTTTGTCAAAATGAAATTAAAGATTTGCTTAAAAAAAATTAATTACTCCATCTCAATCTCCATGGAGTTGCACAGCATTTTATGTTGAAAATGCTCCTGAACTTGAACGAGGTGTCCTCGACTTGTTATCAATTATAAACCGTTAAATATGGTTTTAAAAATAATTAGATATCCTTTGCCAAATAAAAATGATCTGATAAAAGCCACTACTCAGGCTGTTATCTTTTCCAAATTTGATCTAAAATCTGGATTTTGGCAAATACAAATTCATCCATCTGACAGATATAAAACTGCATTTAATACTCCATTTGGCCAATATCAATGGAACGTTATGCCTTTTGGTTTAAAGAATGCTCCTTCTGAATTTCAAAAAATTATGAATGATATTTTCAATCCATACCATGAATATATTCTAGTATATATTGATGATATATTGGTCTTCTCTTCATCTGTTGATCAACATTGGAAACATTTACATACTTTCCAATCTCTGATCATGAAAAATGGTCTTGTGCTATCTCAAAAGAAAATGTATCTTTTTCAATCAACTGTTACCTTTTTAGGTTTCAAAATATCAAATCAAACTATTACTCCCGTTAATCGAGTAATCATTTCTTGACAAATTTCCTGATAAGTTAATTGATAAAAATCAATTACAGCGATTTCTTGGTTGTCTTAACTATCTTTCAGATTTCTATCAAAATGCTGCTAGTGATAGAAAACTGTTACAAGCTTTGTTAAAATCTGATTCCAAATTTATTTGGACTCCTGATCATACCAAAGCTATTCAATTAATTAAACAAAAGGTAAAAACCTTACCGTGTCTTCATCTCGCACAGGCATCGGTGGTTTTTGATCGCTTTCCTAGTCGCGTTGTAAGTCTCGCAGAAGGGTGCGTAAGTCGAGCAGTGATTCGTTGACCAAGTGTAAAAAACCTATTTTCAAAACTATGAGTGATTTTCGTAAAAAAATTATCACGAGCACTATCATTTAAATCATCTCCGATAAAACTAGAAATAGGATCATCTTCTGAATCTTCTGGTACTGCATCTAAAAGTTTACCTAAACAGGTAGATAAACTGGATCTGAAAAATATTTCTCAAATCACATATTCGAATATTGATCAATCTCTTCGTAATTGGAATCTTCCTCATGTTAAACCAACTTCGGTTTACAATAAAGGATCTTTTGCTAAATCACAAGAATTTATTGTTAAATTGGAAGAAGATATTTTACCAATTTACAATGAAGGACAAGAGATTTATCTAATTTCTCCTGAAAAAATTCAGAAATATCGTGAATCTCATACATTTTGCCATGTTGGCTTAGTTCAAGTTGCTATCAAGCCTCTAGTTGCATTAGGACTTGCTACATCTGTGTTAGTCTCTGTACGAGATAAACGCCATAAAAAATTTCTTGACTCCCTTTTAGGATTAATTGAAGGAAGTTTGTCTGAAGGACCAATTTACTTTAATTGCTTTCCTAATTTCACATTTAATATTCATGATGACTTAGCTCATGAAGCTCATGTTCTTAGTATTTACACCAAAGGTTTTGATATGAAAGGAATCATTTCCAATGTTGCGGTGGTGTACCGTGTATTTTATAAATTAATGAAATCTATTGTTACCGATGTTGCATATACCAGTATGCATACTGGAACTTCTACTCTTTTCTTGACAAACATCAAGAACAATACAGTTGATCGTACTCAACTAATCAAATGGAAATATGTATCCATTCCTCAGCAATGGACAATTAAAGATACAAATCACGAAGAATGTCAAAAGCGACAAGTATCGCAGACAATTAACCAAGTCATATCACATGATGATGGTAATGTTGATATTATCTTTGCTCCTCGAACATCTACATCTACCTCCACATCTACCACATTCTCATCAAAATCTAAACAATATGCTGAACCAAGTTCATCAACAATTTCGGATGAAACAATTCCTCCTCCTCCTCCTCCAAGAGTCGTAGGTGTTGCTTATCCTGTATATGCTAATACAGGTCCTGATGATAATGTCACTATTAATGATTTTGCTGATTATCATATTAATATTGTTTCTATTGTTGAAGAAGAAACGCCTCCTGAATTTAAAATGGATTATGATGTTTTAAAACAAGAGTTTTTAACTCATCCTTTTAAACCTATATTTTGTAAACTTATATCATTCAAACATCAAGCGATTTTTCGTGAAAAATATTTTGATTATATTAAAACTAATCAAATTAATATTCCATTTTTTGACTAGATATTTCAAAAATGTCCTAAACTCTCAATTCAAATAAATACCATTTGGGAAGATACTTCCAGGAAAAAATATAAACAAACTCATCCTCCTTTAGCACCCATTCAAATTAAGGAAGATATTAAAGCTACTCCATTTAAAGCTTTTATCCCTGATCTTGGTGTTGCTACATCAAAAGATGTTTCTCATATTATAGAACAAAATAATTTCACAAATTTATATTTATCTACTTTAACTACAGCTGTTATTGCTCAAGCACACAAAAAAAATGTGCCTAGTGCGTCTACAGCACAGCCAATTATTAAGAAGGCTTTTCATCCTTCTTCATCTGCTCCATTAACATCATTTGCGAAACAAGCAAAAGTGTCCAATGAATTTCTTGAAATATTAACTAAGCAATTAGCTCAGCTAAATATTTCGAATACTCCATCTAGTTCATCTTCATCTCAACCTATATCCAAATCAAAGGATAAAGGTCCGCTTATTGCTAATCTTGAACAAATTCATGATGAATCTGCTGTATCTGATGAGACCGCATCAGAGAATCATTCTGTTTCTCAATCGTCTATACTATCCTCTAATCATTTTTCTGTCAATCGTATTGAAAGAAAACGATTTAAGAATCGATTTCCATTACAAAAACAATATTATACAAGACCATCTCCTGCTGATATGGTTATTGAAGAAAAAGTTCCAAAGAATCAAAAATATGATGGATCTACTATCTATGATTGGAATATTGATGGTTTATCTGAATATCATGTTTTGGATGTCATTCTCAAAATGCAAACTTATGCAAAAGCTTGCAATATGCATGATCATCCTGAGGAACAAATTGTCTTAGCCATTACTTCCAGTTTTACTGGACAATTATATGGTTGGTGGCATTATGTTCTTTCTGATCAAGCTAGAAAGAATATTCTTGAATCTGTTGAGAAAGACTCTCAACATAATGTTATCCTTGATCATCAAGGCAAGCCAAAATCTAATGCTGTTGACACTCTAACGGCAAATGTTGTATGGCACTTTGTTGGCACACTTTAATCTTTGAATGAAAAACTTACTGATCAATTACAAAATCTAAGATGTCGTACCCTCAGTGATTATCGCTGGTACAAAGATATCTTCTTTTCCAAATTATATATGTTGACGGAACAACATGATACGAATTTCTGGAAAGAACGATTTGTTGCTGGATTACCATCTTTCTTTGCTGCAAAAGTCAAAGAATATATCAAAGATCAAAATAATGGTTCAATGAACTGGACTGAATTATCATATGGTGATGTCACTCAATATGTTCAGAAATGTGCTATTTCTATTTGTAATGATATGCGTATTAAACGCCAATTACAAAAAGAAAAGAGTTCATTAAAAAGATATCTTGGTAATTTCTGTTATGACTTTGGTCATGATTTTGATTTTACTCCTCTAGCAAAAACTAGATTTAATCGTACTAAACGATTTCCTAAAAATCAATTTTATGCTAAACCCAAAAGATCTAAAAAATCTAAATCTTATTTTAAATCTTCGAAAAAATCTCATCCATCTTTTAAAAAGAAAAATGTATGTTTTACTTGTGGTAAACCTGGACATTATGCTAATAAATGTCATATGAAGGATTTTAAAAGAAAAATCAAAATGTTAATCAAGACTGTGCGTCGATTCGTCTTCAATCTCGATGTTTGTCATTGTACAAACAATATCCTTAATACATCTTCTTCTAGTACAGAGATCAATGTTTTAACCGCTCATGAAGAATTAATTCTTTCTATTGGTGAGCGAGATAACGGATCCTTCTCTCGAAATATAAATATTTCACTTGAATTGGTTCATTCATCGAAACCAATCAGACACCTTCGAATCTCCATTGCTTGAGAAAAAGCAACAAAAATTTAAAAAACAATTAAATTTATATCCTACTAAATATACATTTTCGAGTCCGATGAAGGTTGTGAATCAAAAACCTCATCAACCCACAATTCAATCTCTTCAAGTCGAGATTAATCAACTCAAATCTGAAATTAATACATTAACAAATCGAGTTTCTACTCTTGAAACTTTCGATAATATATCCATTTCGAATTTGACCCTAATAATATTTTTGTTGAATCAGGAACTCGTGTTACTCATCAACGATGGTTTGTTCAAATCACATTTACAATAAAAGATTTTCATTGTAAATGTAATGCACTTATTGACTCAGGTGCTGATTTAAATTGTATACGTGAAGGACTTGTCCCTTTACGATACTGTGAGTCTACTGATAATAAAATTTCAGTTGCCAATGGTAAACAAACAACAATAAAAAATAAAATTTCCATGGCACATATTTGTCATCAATCTGTATGTATTCCGACTTCTTTTATAATTATAAAAGGTCTGAATCATGATATGTTGCTAGGAACTCCATTTCTTCAACATATTCAACCGTTCTCTGTTTCATCTCAAGGTATTTCCACCAAACTGATGAGTAAAGAAATTTTCTTTTCTTTTATTCAACCTCCTGTTGATCACTATTTGAATCAAATTATAAATCAAATTGATTTCAAACAAAAACATATATCATTTTTAAGAAATGAAATTCATCTTCTTAAAACTGATCAAATTTTACAATCTTCTGCTTTTAAAGCCAAATTAGAAAATTTTAAATCTCTTCTTCAAGAACAATGTTGTTCTGATATTCCGTCTGCATTTTGGGAACGAAAACGTCATATCGTTTCTCTTCCTTATATTCTTGAATTTGATGAATCCAAATTCCTACTAAAGCAAATCCTTCTCAAATGAATTCTCGTTTGAGAGATCTTTGTCAAAATGAAATTAAAGATATGCTTAAGAAAAATTTAATTACTCCATCTCAATCTCCATGGAGTTGCACAGCATTTTATGTTGAAAATGCTCCTGAACTTGAACGAGGTGTTCCTCGACTTGTTATCAATTATAAACCGTTAAATATGGTTTTAAAAACAATTAGATATCCTTTGCCAAATAAAAATGATCTGATAAAAGCCACTACTCAGGCTGTTATCTTTTCCAAATTTGATCTAAAATCTGGATTTTGGCAAATACAAATTCATCCATCTGACAGATATAAACTGCATTTAATACTCCATTTGGCCAATATCAATGGAACGTTATGCCTTTTGGTTTAAAGAATGCTCCTTCTGAATTTCAAAAAATTATGAATGATATTTTCAATCCATACCATGAATATATTTTAGTATATATTGATGATATATTGGTCTTCTCTTCATCTGTTGATCAACATTGGAAACATTTACATACTTTCCAATCTCTGATCATGAAAAATGGCCTTGTGCTATCTCAAAAGAAAATGTATCTTTTTCAATCAATTGTTACCTTTTTAGGCTTCAAAATATCAAATCAAACTATTACTCCTGTTAATCGAGTAATCAGTTTTGCTGACAAATTTCCTAATAAGTTAATTGATAAAAATCAATTACAGCGATTTCTTGGTTGTCTTAACTATCTTTCAGATTTCTATCAAAATGCTGCTAGTGATAGAAAACTGTTACAAGCTTTGTTAAAATCTGATTCCAAATTTATTTGGACTCCTGATCATACCAAAGCTATTCAATTAATTAAACAAAAGGTAAAAACCTTACCTTGTCTTCATCTGGCACAGGCATCGGTGGTTTTTGATCGCTTTCCTAGTCGCGTTGTAAGTCTCGCAGAAGGGTGCGTAAGTCGAGCAGTGATTCATTGACCAAGTGTAAAAAACCTATTTTCAAAACTATGAGTGATTTTCGTAAAAAAATTATCACGAGCACTATCATTTAAATCATCTCCGATAAAACTAGAAATAGGATCATCTTCTGAATCTTCTGGTACTGCATCTAAAAGTTTACCTAAACAGGTAGATAAACTGGATCTGAAAAATATTTCTCAAATCACATATTCGAATATTGATCAATCTCTTCGTAATTGGAATCTTCCTCATGTTAAACCAACTTCGGTTTACAATAAAGGATCTTTTGCTAAATCACAAGAATTTATTGTTAAATTGGAAGAAGATATTTTACCAATTTACAATGAAGGACAAGAGATTTATCTAATTTCTCTGAAAAATTCGAAATATCGTGAATCTCATACATTTTGCCATGTTGGCTTAGTTCAAGTTGCTATAAGCCTCTAGTTGCATTAGGACTTGCTACATCTCTGTGTTAGTCTCTCGTACGAGATAAACGCCATAAAAAATTTCTTGACTCCCTTTTAGGATTAATTGAAGGAAGTTTGTCTGAAGGACCAATTTACTTTAATTGCTTTCCTAATTTCACATTTAATATTCATGATGACTTAGCTCATGAAGCTCATGTTCTTAGTATTTACACCAAAGGTTTTGATATGAAAGGAATCATTTCCAATGTTGCGGTGGTGTACCGTGTATTTTATAAATTAATGAAATCTATTGTTACCGATGTTGCATATACCAAGTATGCATCTTTACCGGAACTTCTACTCTTTTCTTGACAAACATCAAGAACAATATACAAGTTGATCGTACTCAACTAATCAAATGGAAATATGTATCCATTCCTCAGCAATGGACAATTAAAGATACAAATCACGAAGAATGTCAAAAGCGACAAGTATCGCAGACAATTAACCAAGTCATATCACATGATGATGGTAATGTTGATATTATCTTTGCTCCTCGAACATCTACATCTACCTCCACATCTACCACATTCTCATCAAAATCTAAACAATATGCTGAACCAAGTTCATCAACAATTTCGGATGAAACAATTCCTCCTCCTCCTCCTCCAAGAGTCGTAGGTGTTGCTTATCCTGTATATGCTAATACAGGTCCTGATGATAATGTCACTATTAATGATTTTGCTGATTATCATATTAATATTGTTTCTATTGTTGAAGAAGAAACGCCTCCTGAATTTAAAATGGATTATGATGTTTTAAAACAAGAGTTTTTAACTCATCCTTTTAAACCTATATTTTGTAAACTTATATCATTCAAACATCAAGCGATTTTTCGTGAAAAATATTTTGATTATATTAAAACTAATCAAATTAATATTCCATTTTTTGACTAGATATTTCAAAAATGTCCTAAACTCTCAATTCAAATAAATACCATTTGGGAAGATACTTCCAGGAAAAAATATAAACAAACTCATCCTCCTTTAGCACCCATTCAAATTAAGGAAGATATTAAAGCTACTCCATTTAAAGCTTTTATCCCGATCTTGGTGTTGCTACATCAAAAGATGTTTCTCATATTATAGAACAAAATAATTTCACAAATTTATATTTATCTACTTTAACTACAAATTTGTTATTGCTCAAGCACACAAAAAATGTGCCTAGTGCGTCTACAAGACACATGACCAATTATTAAGAAGGCTTTTCATCCTTCTTCATCTCGCTCCATTAACATCATTTGCGAAACAAGCAAAAGTGTCCAATGAATTTCTTGAAATATTAACTAAGCAATTAGCTCACTAAATATTTCGAATACTCCATCTAGTTCATCTTCATCTCAACCTATATCCAAATCAAAGGATAAAGGTCCGCTTATTGCTAATCTTGAACAAATTCATGATGAATGAATCAGTATCTCGATGAGACCGCATCGAGAATCATTCTGTTTCTCAATCGTCTATACTATCCTCTAATCATTTTTCTGTCAATCGTATTGAAAGAAAACGATTTAAGAATCGATTTCCATTACAAAAACAATATTATACAAGACCATCTCCTGCTGATATGGTTATTGAAGAAAAAGTTCCAAAGAATCAAAAATATGATGGATCTACTATCTATGATTGGAATATTGATGGTTTATCTGAATATCATGTTTTGGATGTCATTCTCAAAATGCAAACTTATGCAAAAGCTTGCAATATGCATGATCATCCTGAGGAACAAATTGTCTTAGCCATTACTTCCAGTTTTACTGGACAATTATATGGTTGGTGGCATTATGTTCTTTCTGATCAAGCTAGAAAGAATATTCTTGAATCTGTTGAGAAAGACTCTCAACATAATGTTATCCTTGATCATCAAGGCAAGCCAAAATCTAATGTCTTGTTGACACTCTAACTAAGCAAATGTTGTATGGCACTTTGTTGGCACACTTTAATCTTTGAATGAAAAACTTACTGATCAATTACAAAATCTAAGATGTCGTCGTACCCTCGGTGATTATCATTTGGTACAAAGATATCTTCTTTTCCAAATTATATATGTTGACGGAACAACATGATACGAATTTCTGGAAAGAACGATTTGTTGCTGGATTACCATCTTTCTTTGTTGCAAAAGTCAAAGAATATATCAAAGATCAAAATAATGGTTCAATGAACTGGACTGAATTATCATATGGTGATGTCACTCAATATGTTCAGAAATGTGCTATTTCTATTTGTAATGATATGCGTATTAAACGCCAATTACAAAAAGAAAAGAGTTCATTAAAAAGATATCTTGGTAATTTCTGTTATGACTTTGGTCATGATTTTGATTTTACTCCTCTAGCAAAAACTAGATTTAATCGTACTAAACGATTTCCTAAAAATCAATTTTATGCTAAACCCAAAAGATCTAAAAAATCTAAATCTTATTTTAAATCTTCGAAAAAATCTCATCCATCTTTTAAAAAGAAAAATGTATGTTTTACTTGTGGTAAACCTGGACATTATGCTAATAAATGTCATATGAAGGATTTTAAAAGAAAAATCAAAATGTTAATCAAGACTCTGCGTCTGATTCGTCTTCTGAATCTGATGTTTGTCATTGTACAAACAATATCCTTAATACATCTTCTTCTAGTACAGAGATCAATGTTTTAACTGCTCATGAAGAATTAATTCTTTCTATTGGTGAGCAGATAACGGATCCTTCTCTGAAATATAAATATTTCACTGAATTGGTTCATTCATCTGAAACCAATCAGGACACCTTCGAATCTCCATTGCTTGAGAAAAAGCAACAAAAATTTAAAAAACAATTAAATTTATATCCTACTAAATATACATTTTCGAGTCTGATGAAGGTTGTGAATCAAAAACCTCATCAACCCACAATTCAATCTCTTCAAGCTGAGATTAATCAACTCAAATCTGAAATTAATACATTAACAAATCGAGTTTCTACTCTTGAAACTTTCGATAATATATCCATTTTCGAATTTGACCCTAATAATATTTTTGTTGAATCAGTAACTCGTGTTACTCATCAACGATGGTTTGTTCAAATCACATTTACAATAAAAGATTTTCATTGTAAATGTAATGCACTTATTGACTCAGGTGCTGATTTAAATTGTATACGTGAAGGACTTGTCCCTTTACGATACTGTGAGTCTACTGATAATAAAATTTCAGTTGCCAATGGTAAACAAACAACAATAAAAAATAAAATTTCCATGGCACATATTTGTCATCAATCTGTATGTATTCCGACTTCTTTTATAATTATAAAAGGTCCGAATCATGATATGTTGCTAGGAACTCCATTTCTTCAACATATTCAACCGTTTCTCTGTTTCATCTCAAGGTATTTCCACCAAACTGATGAGTAAAGAAATTTTCTTTTCTTTTATTCAACCTCCTGTTGATCACTATTTGAATCAAATTATAAATCAAATTGATTTCAAACAAAAACATATATCATTTTTAAGAAATGAAATTCATCTTCTTAAAACTGATCAAATTTTACAATCTTCTGCTTTTAAAGCCAAATTAGAAAATTTTAAATCTCTTCTTCAAGAACAATGTTGTTCTGATATTCCGTCTGCATTTTGGGAACGAAAACGTCATATCGTTTCTCTTCCTTATATTCTTGAATTTGATGAATCCAAATTCCTACTAAAGCAAATCCTTCTCAAATGAATTCTCGTTTGAGAGATCTTTGTCAAAATGAAATTAAAGATATGCTTAAGAAAAATTTAATTACTCCATCTCAATCTCCATGGAGTTGCACAGCATTTTATGTTGAAAATGCTCCTGAACTTGAACGAGGTGTTCCTCGACTTGTTATCAATTATAAACCGTTAAATATGGTTTTAAAAACAATTAGATATCCTTTGCCAAATAAAAATGATCTGATAAAAGCCACTACTCAGGCTGTTATCTTTTCCAAATTTGATCTAAAATCTGGATTTTGGCAAATACAAATTCATCCATCTGACAGATATAAAACTGCATTTAATACTCCATTTGGCCAATATCAATGGAACGTTATGCCTTTTGGTTTAAAGAATGCTCCTTTTGAATTTCAAAAAATTATGAATGATATTTTCAATCCATACCATGAATATATTTTAGTATATATTGATGATATATTGGTCTTCTCTTCATCTGTTGATCAACATTGGAAACATTTACATACTTTCCAATCTCTGATCATGAAAAATGGCCTTGTGCTATCTCAAAAGAAAATGTATCTTTTTCAATCAATTGTTACCTTTTTAGGCTTCAAAATATCAAATCAAACTATTACTCCTGTTAATCGAGTAATCAGTTTTGCTGACAAATTTCCTGATAAGTTAATTGATAAAAATCAATTAATGCCGATTTCTTGGTTGTCTTAACTATCTTTCAGATTTCTATCAAAATGCTGCTAGTGATAGAAAACTGTTACAAGCTTTGTTAAAATCTGATTCCAAATTTATTTGGACTCCTGATCATACCAAAGCTATTCAATTAATTAAACAAAAGGTAAAAACCTTACCTTGTCTTCATCTGGCACAGCCTCACTATTTCAAAATTATTCAATCTGATGCTTCTAATATTGGTTTTGGCGGAATCCTCCTTCAAACACCCCCCGGGAAGGATGAGCAACTTGTTTGCTTTACTTCTAAACTTTGGAATAAAACACAATCTGATTATTCAACTGACAAAAAAGAAGTTTTGGCAATTGTGCTTTGTGTTCAAAAATTTCAATTTGATATTTTAAATCAAAAGTTTTTGATTCGTGTTGATTGCAAATCTGCAAAAGAAATTCTTTTCAAAGATGTAAAGAATTTGGTTTCAAAACAAATATTTGCTCGTTGGCAAGCAATTTTAAGTATATTTGACTTTGATATTGAATATATTAAAGGTTTTGACAATTCTTTACCTGATTTCTTATCTCGTGAATTTCTTGCTTCTAAATCTATCAATTGTTTACAGATCATGAATAAAGACAAATCTCAAGCGAGGAATCGCTTCAAACCTGTATCTGAACTGAATCTCATTCTGAATATCTTTTAACTCATCGTCATCTCCTTCTCATTCTTGAGAACCAATTTCTAAATAAACCACTTGAATCCCAAGTCAATTTATTCATGCCTCCAGGCCTCAATTATTTACCCTCTCGTCCTCACACCAATATGACCCTTTTATGAGTCTCTTCTTGTTCATACCAAATCTGTACAATTTGAGCATTTTACAAGAGAAAACTCGACGGAAATCTCTTACTCTAAATTTAAAATTCAAAAGGTTTTATCTTCAACAGAATGGTGTTCGCTGAATAAATCATTAACACATAGTCCCTTTCAATATCAACAAATGACTATTGCTATTGATAAACCTGCTGTATTTCTCAATTACAAAGACTATATGGATGCTTGGCGAAATATTTTATTTTACCAAGACCCTGCAACTAGGCATTCATGATATGTAACATTTGTGAAGACTATCAAGCTTCCTCTACCTCAATGGTTTATGACCGACTGATGGACAAAGTTTGGACCGTCAACTGATATTTTCCCAGCAACAGTGTTGCAAGTATATGAAACATCAAATTTATCCTTGTTACAGTTCATGCATCGGTATTCAATTCCATGGATACTCAAATGGCAGTATGCCACCCATGAAGTACCAAAAAATAATCTCGGATCTTTTACCTATTTAGCGCAAGACATTTTCTGCAAATGGTGGGATAAATTCAACTGTGTTTTTATCACCAAACCAACTGCTCCTCCAAAACTCAGTGAGTTTCCATCTCTTTCATCAAGTTTTAAAGATGTGGTTACAAAACCAAAACCTCAAGTTGAATCAGCCACGGCTTCATCTTCACTCAATCCAGATGTTACTCAAGTTATCTTTGATCAATTAAAACAAATGCATGATATGCATAAATCTTTGCATGATATGCAAAAATCACTGCATGACAGAATGGATCAAGTTGAATCTAAATGTTCTTCATCTAATCGCTCAGTATCGGATGATAACATTTATGCTCTTTCTGATACAGAATTATGACTAGCTATTCAGAAGTTGCTGAACCTATCTTGAATGAAGAATTTACTGAACTTATCTTGATACCTGGTATCCAGCAACCATTGATTGATACCATTTATCCCCAATTATTTCCCAATGGCGTGGAAATTGTTTGGCCCGTTCATTCATCAAGATGTTCTTTGAATATTTTTCCCTGTAATGTTAATTTCTTGTGGACAACTGAAGAAATTCAGCTTCTCACCACACTTTGGCATCTTTTGGGAAAACCTATGATTCGAATTTATGTCCATTATCCAACCATTTTGAACTTCCCTGAATATGTTCATGAATCTCTTTGGGAATTTCTTCGGTCCTACCCCATTCGTTTCTATTGTATCTCGGTATTCACGAATAATGTATCCTAGGCCCTTGCCATTTAAAGTTGTTCAAGCCCATGCTCCCTGGACTTGTCCAGCCTTCTCGCCCATGCCGACAATCTTTTCAAGTACAGACTTCCTAGCATTATTGCTACTAGCTTTACTTGCTAGCCTTTTTTCAATCTGCCAATCTGTCAATATGCTCACCTTTGTCAAAGCAATCAAGTGCTACAGTGTAGCTTTTGCTTTTTCCAAAGGGTATGTACTGTACATTACCTTTTACTTTTTTGAAGAGTCAAGCACTATTCATAAAGTGCTTTGTCTTTTCCTTTTTTGAAAGGTCACTTGACCTTTGCTTTTGCGAAGAGTCGTTTGTAGGATTGCCTTTTTATCGGCAATGCGTCTATAAATATGGAGTTTGGTTTTCAGGTTTAGGCATCGAGTTTTGAATCGAGTTTTGAATCGAGTTTGAGATTAAGTTAAAGCTTTCTCTTGTTTACTCCTCTCTTGTACTTGGTCACCTATCTATCAAAAAAAATACATTTCTTGAAAGTCATCATGAATATTAAATGTGAATTTAGGAAAGCAATTAAAGTAAATTGGTCCTTCAGACAAACTTCCTTCAATTAATCCTAAAAGGGAGTCAAGAAGTTTTTTATGGCGTTTATCTCGTACAGAGACTAACACAGATGTATCAAGTCCTAATGCAACAAGAGGCTTGATAGCAACTTGAACTAAGCCAACATGGCAAAATGTATGAGATTCACGATATTTCTGAATTTTTTCAGGAGAAATTAGATAAATCTCTTGTCCTTCATTGTAAATTGGTAAAGTATCTTCTTCCAATTTAACAATAAATTCTTGTGATTTAGCAAAAGATCCTTTATTGTAAACCGAAGTTGGTTTAACATGAGGAAGATTCCAATTACGAAGAGATTGATCAATATTCGAATATGTGATTTCAGAAATATTTTTCAGATCCAGTTTATCTACCTGTTTAGGTAAACTTTTAGATGCAGTACCAGAAAATTCAGAAGATGATCCTATTTCTAGTTTTATCGGAGATGATTTAAATGATAGTGCTCGTGATAATTTTTTACGAAAATTACTCATAGTTTTGAAAATAGGTTTTTTACACTTGGTCAACGAATCACTGCTCGACTTACGCACCCTTCTGCGAGACTTACAACGCGACTAGGAAAGCGATCAAAAACCACCGATGCAAAACCACGAATGATTAAGAAAAACTTAATCTCGAGCGATATCAAACAAATCAACAGAGATAAAATGAAATAAGAACACGAATGAAACTGATGGCAAAGCAATAAAAAGTATACATGAACTGATAGAGAAAACTTAAAGAGATAGGCGTATCAACGTCCTTGAGATTTGGAGCACAAATGGCTCTGATACCAATTGTTCGTCTGACGACGAAGTGATAGCGGAAATTGGGAATACAGATGTAATTGTAACGAGGTTTAACAAAGAGTGGAGATGTAGTAGCGGAAAGATAGTAAAATTGATAGAAATCTATTTTTATTGATAGATAGGTGACCAAAGTCATAACTGAAATTACAAAGATCTCTTTTTAATGAACTCTTTTCTTTTGTAAATTGGCGTTTAATTCGCATATCATTACAAATAGAAATAGCACATTTCTGAACATATTGAGTGACATCACCATATGATAATTCAGTCCAGTTCATTGAACCATTATTTTGATCTTTGATATATTCTTTGACTTTTGCAGCAAAGAAAGATGGTAATCCAGCAACAAATCGTTTTTTCCAGAAATTCGTATCATGTTGTTCCGTCAACATATATAATTTGGAAAAGAAGATATCTTTGTACCAGCGATAATCACTAATGGTACGACATCTTAGATTTTGTAATTGATCAGTAAGTTTTTCATTCAAAGATTAAAGTGTGCCAACAAAGTGCCATACAACATTTGTCGTTAGAGTGTCAACAGCATTAGATTTTGGCTTGCCTTGATGATCAAGGATAACATTATGTTGAGAGTCTTTCTCAACAGATTCAAGAATATTCTTTCTAGCTTGATCAGAAAGAACATAATGCCACCAACCATATAATTGTCCAGTAAAACTAAGTAATGGCTAAGACAATTTGTTCCTCAGGATGATCATGCATATTGCAAGCTTTTGCATAAGTTTGCATTTTGAGAATGACATCCAAAACATGATATTCAGATAAACCATCAATATTCCAATCATAGATAGTAGATCCATCATATTTTTGATTCTTTGGAACTTTTTCTTCAATAACCATATCAGCAGGAGATGGTCTTGTATAATATTGTTTTTGTAATGGAAATCGATTCTTAAATTGTTTTCTTTCAATACGATTGACAGAAAAATGATTAGAGGATAGTATAGACGATTGAGAAACAGAATGATTCTCTGATGCGGTCTCATCAGATACAGGAGATTCATCATGAATTTGATCAAGATTAGCAATAAGCGGACCTTTATCCTTTGATTTGGATATAGGTTGAGATGAAGATGAACTAGATGGAGTATTCGAAATATTTAGCTGAGCTAATTGCTTAGTTAATATTTCAAGAAATTCATTGGACACTTTTGCTTGTTTCGCAAATGATGTTAATGGAGCAGATGAAGAAGGATGAAAAGCCTTCTTAATAATTGGTTGTGCTGTAGACGCACTAGGCACATTATTTTTGTGTGCTTGAGCAATAACAGCTGTAGTTAAAGTAGATAAATATAAATTTGTGAAATTATTTTGTTCTATAATATGAGAAACATCTTTTGATGTAGCAACACCAAGATCAGGGATAAAAGCTTTAAATGGAGTAGCTTTAATATCTTCCTTAATTTGAATGGGTGCTAAAGGAGGATGAGTTTGTTTATATTTTTTCCCGTAAGTATCTTCCCAAATGGTATTTATTTGAATTGAGAGTTTAGGACATTTTTGAGATATCCAGTCAAAAAATGGAATATTAATTTGATTAGTTTTAATATAATCAAAATATTTTTCACGAAAAATCGCTTGATGTTTGAATGATATAAGTTTACAAAATATAGGTTTAAAAGGATGAGTTAAAAACTCTTGTTTTAAAACATCATAATCCATTTTAAATTCAGGAGGCGTTTCTTCTTCAACAATAGAAACAATATTAATATGATAATCAGCAAAATCATTAATACTGACATTATCATCAGGAGCTGTATTAGCATATACAGGATAAGCAACACCTACGACTCTTGGAGGAGGAGGAGGAGGAATTATTTCATCCGAAATTGTTGATGAACTTGGTTCAGCATATTGTTTAGATTTTGATGAGAATGTGGTAGATGTGGAGGTAGATGTAGATGTTCGAGGAGCAAAGATAATATCAACATTACCATCATCATGTGATATGACTTGGTTAATTGTCTGCGATACTTGTCGCTTTTGACATTCTTCGTGATTTGTATCTTTAATTGTCCATTGCTGAGGAATGGATACATCTTTCCATTTGATTAGTTGAGTACGATCAACTGTATTGTTCTTGATGTTTGTCAAGAAAAGAGTAGAAGTTCCAGTATGCATACTGGTATATGCAACATCGGGAACAATAGATTTCATTAATTTATAAAATACACGGTACACCACCGCAACATTGGAAATGATTCCTTTCATATCAAAACCTTTGGTGTAAATACTAAGAACATGAGCTTCATGAGCTAAGTCATCATGAATATTAAATGTGAAATTAGGAAAGCAATTAAAGTAAATTGGTCCTTCAGACAAACTTCCTTCAATTAATCCTAAAAGGGAGTCAAGAAATTTTTTATGGCGTTTATCTCGTACAGAGACTAACACAGATGTAGCAAGTCCTAATGCAACTAGAGGCTTGATAGCAACTTGAACTAAGCCAACATGGCAAAATGTATGAGATTCACGATATTTCTGAATTTTTTCAGGAGAAATTAGATAAATCTCTTGTCCTTCATTGTAAATTGGTAAAGTATCTTCTTCCAATTTAACAATAAATTCTTGTGATTTAGCAAAAGATCATTTATTGTAAACCGAAGTTGGTTTAACATGAGGAAGATTCCAATTACGAAGAGATTGATCAATATTCGAATATGTGATTTCAGAAATATTTTTCAGATCCAGTTTATCTACCTGTTTAGGTAAACTTTTAGATGCAGTACCAGAAGATTCAGAAGATGATCCTATTTCTAGTTTTATCGGAGATGATTTAAATGATAGTGCTCGTGATAATTTTTTACGAAAATTACTCATAGTTTTGAAAATAGGTTTTTTACACTTGGTCAACGAATCACTGCTTGACTTACGCACCCTTCTGCGAGACTTACAACGCGACTAGGAAAGCGATCAAAAACCACCGATGCAAAACCACGAATGATTAAGAAAAACTTAATCTCGAGCGATATCAAACAAATCAACAGAGATAAAATGAAATAAGAACACGAATGAAACTGATGGCAAAGCAATAAAAAGTATACATGAACTGATAGAGAATACTTACAGAGATAGGCGTATCAACGTCCTTGAGATTTGGAGCACAAATGGCTCTGATACCAATTGTTCGTCCGACGATGAAGTGATAGCGGAAATTGGGAATACAGATGTAATTGTAACGAGGTTTAACAAAGAGTGGAGATGTAGTAGCGGAAAGATAGTAAAATTTATAGAAATCTATTTTTATTGATAGATAGGTGACCAAGTACAAGAGAGGAGTAAACAATAGAAAGCTTTAACTTAATCTCAAACTCGATTCAAAACTCGATGCCTAAACCTGAAAACCAAACTCCATATTTATAGACGCATTGCCGATGAAAAGGCAATCCTACAAACGACTCTTCGCAAAAGCAAAGGTCAAGTGACCTTTCAAAAAAGCAAAAGACAAAGCACTTTATGAATAGTGCTTGACTCTTCAAAAAAGTAAAAGGTAATGTACAGTACATACCCTTTCGAAAAAGCAAAAGCTACACTGTAGCACTTGATTGCTTTGACAAAGGTGAGCATATTGACAGATTGGCAGATTGAAAAAAGGCTAGCAAGTAAAGCTAGTATCAATAATGCTAGGAAGTCTGTACTTGAAAAGATTGTCGGCATGGGCCAGAAGGCTAGACAAGTCCAGGGAGCATGGGCTTGAACAACTTTAAATGGCAAGGGCCGGATACATTATTCGTGAATACCAGATACAATAGAAACGAATGGGGTAGGACCGAAGAAATTCCCAAAGAGATTCATGAACATATTCAGGGAAGTTCAAAATGGTTGGATAATGGACATAAATTCGAATCATAGGTTTTCCCAAAAGATGCCAAAGTGTGGTGAGAAGCTGAATTTCTTCAGTTGTCCACAAGAAATTAACATTACAGGGAAAAATATTCAAAGAACATCTTGATGAATGAACGGGCCAAACAATTTCCACGCCATTGGGAAATAATTGGGGATAAATGGTATCAATCAATGGTTGCTGGATACCAGGTATCAAGATAAGTTCAGTAAATTCTTCATTCAAGATAGGTTCAGCAACTTCTGAATAGCTAGTCATAATTTTGTATCAGAAAGAGCATAAATGTTATCATCCGATACTGAGCGATTAGATGAAGAACATTTAGATTCAACTTGATCCATTCTGTCATGCAGTGATTTTTGCATATCATGCAAAGATTTATGCATATCATGCATTTGTTTTAATTGATCAAAGATAGCTTGAGTAACATCTGGATTGAGTGAAGATGAAGTCGTGGCTGATTCAACTTGAGGTTTTGGTTTTGTAACCACATCTTTAAAACTTGATGAAAGAGATGGAAACTCAGTGAGTTTTGGAGGAGCAGTTAGTTTGGTGATAAAAAACACAGTTGAATTTATCCCACCATTTGTAGAAAATGTCTTGCGCTAAATAGGTAAAAGATCCGAGATTATTTTTTGTTACTTCATGGGTGGCATACTGCCATTTGAGTATCCATGGAATTGAATACCGATGCATGAACTGTAACAAGGATAAATTTGATGTTTCATATGCTTGCAACACTGTTGCTGGGAAAATATCAGTTGACGGTCCAAACTTTGTCCACCAGTCGGTCATAAACCATTGAGGTAGAGGAAGCTTGATAGTCTTCACAAATGTTACATACCATGAATGCCTAGTTGCAGGGTCTTGGTAAAATAAAATATTTCGCCAAGCATCCATATAGTCTTTGTAATTGAGAAATACAGCAGGTTTATCAATAGCAATAGTCATTTGTTGATATTGAAAGGGACTATGTGTTAATGATTTATTCAGCGAACACCATTCTGTTGAAGATAAAACCTTTTGAATTTTAAATTTAGAGTAAGAGATTTCCGTCGAGTTTTCTCTTGTAAAATGCTCAAATTGTACAGATTTGGTATGAACAAGAAGAGACTCATAAAGGGTCATATTGGTGTGAGGACGAGAGGGTAAATAATTGAGGCCTGGAGGCATGAATAAATTGACTTGGGATTCAAGTGGTTTATTTAGAAATTGGTTCTCAAGAATGAGAAGGAGATGACGATGAGTTAAAAGATATTCAGAATGAGATTCAGGTTCAGATAAAGGTTTGAAGCGATTCCTCGCTTGAGATTTGTCTTTATTCATGATCTGTAAACAATTGATAGATTTAGAAGCAAGAAATTCACGAGATAAGAAATCAGGTAAAGAATTGTCAGAACCTTTAATATATTCAATATCAAAGTCAAATATACTTAAAATTGCTTGCCAACGAGCAAATATTTGTTTTGAAACCAAATTCTTTACATCTTTGAAAAGAATTTCTTTTGCAGATTTGCAATCAACACGAATCAAAAACTTTTGATTTAAAATATGAGATTAAAATTTTTGAACACAAAGCACAATTGCCAAAACTTCTTTTTTGACAGTTGAATAATCAGATTGTGTTTTATTCCAAAGTTTAGAAGTAAAGCAAACAAGTTGCTCATCCTTCCCGGGGGGTTTTTGAAGGAGGATTCCGCCAAAACCAATATTAGAAGCATCAGATTGAATAATTTTGAAATAGTGAGGCTGTGCCAGATGAAGACAAGGTAAGGTTTTTACCTTTTGTTTAATTAATTGAATAGCTTTGGTATGATCAGGAGTCCAAATAAATTTGGAATCAGATTTTAACAAAGCTTGTAACAGTTTTCTATCACTAGCAGCATTTTGATAGAAATCTGAAAGATAGTTAAGACAACCAAGAAATCGTTGTAATTGATTTTTATCAATTAACTTATCAGGAAATTTGTCAGCAAAACTGATTACTCGATTAACAGGAGTAATAGTTTGATTTGATATTTTGAAACCTAAAAAGGTAACAATTGATTGAAAAAGATACATTTTCTTTTGAGATAGCACAAGGCCATTTTTCATGATCAGAGATTGGACAGTATGTAAATGTTTCCAATGTTGATCAACAGATGAAGAGAAGACCAATATATCATCAATATATACTAAAATATATTCATGGTATGGATTGAAAATATCATTCATAATTTTTTGAAATTCAGAAGGAGCATTCTTTAAACCAAAAGGCATAACGTTCCATTGATATTGGCCAAATGGAGTATTAAATGCAGTTTATATCTGTCAGATGGATGAATTTGTATTTGCCAAAATCCAGATTTTATATCAAATTTGGAAAAGATAACAGCCTGAGTAGTGGCTTTTATCAGATCATTTTTATTTGGCAAAGGATATCTAATTGTTTTTAAAACCATATTTAATGGTTCATTAGATATTAAATGCAGTTTTATATCTAATCTTCTCCGTTCCTAAGTGGAAGCGCACGTTGACAACCTGAAATATTAATTGGGGAATGAGCGCTCTAACTTGCTCAGTAAGTGATGCTCATAAACGTATCAATTATCAACTAATATCAGTGAATTAATGAATAACAATACGAATCCATAACATATCTATTCAGACATTAAAAATGATATAACAATACATAACGGAATGCAACTTCAAAGGTCAATTGCAACTATACTCGTGACTTGTATTTTCATTTTCGTTTTAGAGTTATACTTTCCCCTTACATAAGAATATGTCTACAGAATCCAGATATTGACCGACATGGGGCTCTGCCAGTGGATTCAGATGTAATCGAGCTATCAACTCTTAATAAGTGAAGAGTCATACTCTCACCTTACCAAAAGAATACGATCCACAGAACCCCCATGTTGGTCATCATGTGATTCGGTCTGTGTATTCAAGTGTAACTGAGCTATCAACCCTAAATGGATAGTGAACGACTAAGGTAAGTCTTCGGCCTACTGAGGATGTAAGGGTGGAATCCATATCTAGGCTAACCTTTTTCCTTTTATTAGGACAAAATGCGGAATTCATTTCCAGGCTAACCTTCACATCCCTCAGTCCCGATCTGCCTTATTGACACTTTTGAGGATTTTCACATTTAAAAACAAATACAGTCAAGTCACTGTACATTACCTCATTCACAATCCATAATGCTATATGAACTAAATATACTAATTACGTTGCATAGTTGATAAGAATACGAGTCCCACTTACATATGACATGCTTTCCTAACTTTACACTGACTTAAACGATTCTTAAGATCTATACATTTTTCTCCGTCGACCAAAAACCTAAAAACAATTTAAATTGAACTTAATCAAATTCGATATCAATTTATCACTTTTTAGGTCAATCCGACCCTTTCATGTTTTTCAAGGTAAAAACCTCAGTATAAAGTCCCATATGAATCCCGAATTCTTCATTTTCGTAGAAATTCATTTATTTTTATTTATTTGGTCAAAATATTATTTTTACATTTTTTCTTATTGTTTTGGTATTTTTCCCAAATTTCCAACCTTATTATTTTATTTTTTTTAATTTTGGAATGGAGTTTGGGCCTGAACCGGGTTCGGCTCAACCGAGCCGAACTGTTCTGGTTCAAGGGCATAACCCCCTTTCTTCTTTATCGCCTCCCTTTTTCTCTATTGCAATAGCAATGATTTCACCATTTTTTTTAATTTTGTTGAATAGGGTTGGGTTGGCCTAACCCCAAGGTGCGTTTGGTTTGGGGGAGACGGCTCCCACTGCCTCCTCCTGAGAACCAACCTCCCAATTCATCTTCTCCATTATCTCACCCTTCTCCTATAATCGAATTCGATCTCTCTCTCTCTCTCTCTCTCTCTCTCTCTCTCTCTCTCTCTCTCTCTCTCTCTCGAATTTCACTGTCGAATATCAAACAGAGAAGTAGGTGTTCTAATTTGGAGATAAAGAGGAGATCTCTTTGAAATTCGTTTCGCATGAATCTCGAGGCAGATCATATGGTTCACACCAATTCATTTTATATTTTGATCTTTCTTGAGATACGTGTTACGCATTCTTGAGATCGATCTGGTGGCTATCTACCAACCCAATAAACCTCCATCACATTTTGACCGACTTGTTGTGATCAATTTTATTTACCTCCTCGAGATATGTGATACGTATTTCGATGTAGATCTTGTGGTTTAATAACTAACTATTTAATCAACACTTGATTGTCCTAGAGATGGGATAGCACACATCTCGAGGCGTAAGAAAATTCATTCAAGCTCACCAACATACAACCCATTCACCTCCTCGATGATCACTCTACGCATATCTTGAGGCATCATAATTCAACCAACCATCGTATACACTATTCATTGTCTCGAGTCAAGTTTAACACGTATCTCGAGGTGAATACAATGTATACTTTAATTTTATTTAAACTTTAGGGTTCATTTATATATATTTATATATATAACTATATATATAAATATATAGACAACTACGTATTTTCACGCCTATAAATTCGACGTGTGTGCTAACGACCGCCCTCGAGCTTGCACACTATTGTACATTCGACGCGTGTTACCTCGACCCCGCGTGTCACTAGGCGCCCACCAATTATTAATTATTTATTTATTTTTAATGTATATTTATATATACAATTTATATAAATATATATAACCTATATTAACACGCCTATTACCCTACGACTCATGTGCATCACCCTTGACCCACACTCGGTCTTAGGCTTCCCGTAATTTTCTAATTACAGGCTAATTAATCCAATTATCTTCAATAAATACTAATACACATCAAACAAACACCAAACATCACGCAATTCGACGCACACGTTATTCGAGATAAGTCGGGCTTAACCGCGAGCCTAATCGGGTTAATTAGGATTCGAATTAACGTTAATCACTTGCTTAAGATAATGGGCCATTACATAATTGATCCTTCTGCATTAATTATTATTAATTTAACAATATTTGTGAGAATAAAGACCATTAGAAAGTATCCAATAGGAGAGAAGTTTACTTTTTGTCGTCATACGATTTCTTATGTCTTTCCTTTTTCCATATACTATTGAGATTTAGGTTTCTACAAATCCTAATCCTCAACGCTTTCTCAACTTCTGAGATAGAGATGGACATAAATCATCTTGTTATTATTCCAAAAAGACATAGCACGTGTGTTGATGTACGTTTCGCAAATATAATGGCTCGCTTGTAGTAATAGTGCAACCAACTTACTTTGATCACGTATATCGTCCTCAGGAAAAGGTTTTTGCACTAGTTTTTAATTACCTATTTAACTTGAACTATTGCTAAGGAATTCACTTTTTAATTGGTTTTATATGAAACTAAACTATCTAACAAATCAATGTAACTTTACTTGAACTTTTATATTAAAGATATCATAGTTCACAACTTCACCCAGGTAATTTAATATTATGCTTTGTATTCATGTTTACATCTCAATATGTTGTGTGCAATAACTAATTAGAATAGACATATTTCCTTTAAATCCACCTCAACCCACTATCGTGACGGAGAAGATTTTAATGTGCAAACTAGAACTCCACCTATCGGTGTGAATTACGTAAGCTCCACATTGCTTTATGCCTCAAATCATTGGATTCATAAACAACTAAGTTTATTATTCTCGCCTCTTTAATCAACAACTATCTATTGATGTTGTGTATTTTATGGTTGTACCGTTCATGTCCGATTTAAAACCTTTAATGGCCGTGATAACTTCTAAAGCCTAAGTTTATTAAACACGTGATCAAGATGTCTACAGCATTACGCTCAGAATCAATATAAATTCTAACTATTGCACTTTTTATTATCACATTTGATTCATATTCAACGCATAGCATTCATATTATATGATCCATTAATTCATAAGATAAATAGACTACTCACACTTTATCGAAACACACATATCACAATTCATAATGGAAATCATTGCAAATCATATACGAATATAAATATTACTTTGAATTTAATCAATGAAACCAAACTTGTATTGTAAATATGAAGTCTTCAATGTTTCCTTCACACGAACTTTTTAATACTCAAATTCAATGTAAAACCTACGCTAAATTACTCTAATTGTGGCTAATAGTTGGTACGTGGTGTGTTTACCACGTTCTAATATATATTTATACTCTCTAATAACAATTAGAAACCCTACTTTACAATTTAACTCGAATTAAAACCCCACTGCACCGCCAACAATGCATGCATGTTTCCTTGCTCCCTGGTGTCTCGAAGGTGTCACGTGCTCCTCCTGCGTTGTCACCTATGCTCCACAGTGCCGCCACTGTGTCGGACTTCTAGAGTTGGTTTTCTCCACTTTTTCTTCCCTCCCACGTTGTGCCTTTCCTTCCCAGGCTGTGCCTTGTGTGCCCACAACGTCAACACCTATAGCCATGATGCCAAGTGTGTTTTTTGTAAATATTTGCTATGTTTCTTCTTATTTTTTCTTGATTCCTTCCTTTACACCTTAATTCCTTGAAAATGCAATAATATCATGATTTAAAGCTCATTTAAGGATATTTTTACTAAATATACGACTAAATTAACCATGTATATAAGTATAATTAACCACTTATCAAATACCCCCAAACATAGGATTTTGCGCGTCTCGAGCAAAGCAGTGTTCTATTAAGTCTCCTAATAAGTAGTTCTCATTCAATTTACATTGTTCATGGAATATCCTTTAATTTACTAAGTTTCAAGTGAACAATCCACTTAAGAGTTTTTCTTTGTAAAAACTTATCTTTTTAAGACATGTAGCTTTAACAATATGTATAACTTCACTTTCAAAACACTAAAGTAAATCACAACCAAAAACCATCACTACTCACAAGTTTGTTTCATTTCAACACTCAAGAAGCAAGTACATAATCTCATAATTTCTCATTAAGCTCAGGAATTCATAAATAAGCATGGATCAACTCATCTTTGGTAGACTTTAGCACTTCAAGAGGCTATAGGACTTAACATAGTTGGAATGAAAATTTAACTCGATTAGCTACTCGTACTCGAGCTAAATCTTTTATTCAGAGTTTTAGTTTACTTCGCCTTCTTTTCTCTATTTTTATTTTTTCTTCTTTTCATTTTCTTTTTTTTTTAAGTCTCTGCTCCTTTTCCTACGGACTTCATTTTTCCTCACTTTTTCCAACCATCAAGTTCTCTGCTCCATTTCCTGTAGAACTTGTGGGGTTCTATCATTTTTTTTTATTTTTTTATTTTTAAAACTCTTGTTAGCAGTTCTAACTTTCACTAAATCAAGTAAGTTAACTCCAACATTTCATGTACAATGTCTATTTCTTCCCCTCTTTGCACTAAGTCTGTATTTGCTTTGTACTTTCAAGTAAGATTCACACTTATTATAGAATCTTTAGAGATCTGACTTTTTCCACAAGAAGTGTTCTAGTTTCTTGGTTTTGTTTCAAGTTCAAGGTTTTCCCTAACTCTAGGTTTCTAATCATGAAATCACACCATTGTTTACTAAATTTCATTATTTTTTTTTCCAAAACTTAAAACATTCTCTCGGTCCCAGCTCCGAATTCGAAAGTTGCGTCCCTATCGATCGAGGCTGACAGCTCATGCGCCTTTCAATATGTTCCTCTCACTACAAGCCTATATGAGAAAAGAGTGGGCCTCTCACTACAAGCCGTGACGGTACGGAATCTTAAGGGGGAGTACTACACCTGCCCTAAGTCTCATTACGTGTAGTCAAGGCATGGTCCCAACAATCTACGAATTGAGCGCCTGCGCGAGAGAACAAGCAACTCCTGAGCGCTGACGCGCCACCGACTGATAAGGGGGTGCTAACGCGCTGTAGTTTTGAAGCTGGCTTTGGCCTTAGATAGAGATAGATTGAATGTAGTGTAGTCAAACGATTCGACATACCTTACGTTTTGAAGCAGCCACTTTAGGTTTCATTTCTAACTTCACTTCTTTTTCTGGCCGTTCCGCTCTGTTGGATCGATGGTAGTCTAAAATCTCTTTTACACCCCCCCCCCCAAAAAAAAAAATTATTACATAATGGTGCCTGCTAACTATGGGTGCTTCCTACCCATAGTTAGCATGTATCTTCCCGGGTCAGACTTTAGTATCACGTCGTAGACCCCTACCCCAACTCTATATTCCTTATCAGTGAACCAGAACATAGTGCATAGGTACTCTTTGATGCAGCGGGGACAAGACGACGTGACATACTACGATCACGTACAGAAGTGCTGCCCTTCGGCTCGGTAATTTGGAACCTTTCAACTGCTCCCGTTCCTTGTTGGAGTCCTATCGGGATAGGTAGGCCCCAGCCTTTCCCATCCCCCCGACCGAGCAGTAGTTCCCCATGGCTGACAAATAGGAGTTTAGGCCGCAAAAGAAAGGCACCAACCCCCATTTCCCACCCACTTGGATTTTGCTTTCCTTATCTACGTGCGCACTGCATCAGCACTGGCGAAAAAGAGGTCGGTTTTACTAAAGAAAAAGGGGCGGGTTGGGTGCTTGTGGGCCCCTCTGCAGCAAGTGCTTGTTGGACCCCCACCCCCGTTTCCCGAGGAGGCGGGCGTGTTTCCCCGGGCGGGCGGCCGGTGGCGGCGTAAAACGAACTCAAGTGGGCTTCGTGCGGTTCGCGTTTTCTTGTGTTGAGAGTTTCTCATTCTCTTATGGAAGCCCGCGTCCACGTTGGGGACGGGTAAAGCCCAGCCAAGCAGCAGGGAGCACTGAGCAATGGGAGGTGAGGGCTAAATGCGCCATGGCTTGGACCACACCACAGGAGGAAGTCCTTCCACGGCAGGATAAGGGCAGGGGAGCGTCCTCGTTGTCGGACCGGAACAAGAAAAGGGAGCTAGTCGTTGGAGGGGGCTCGTGGAGTGCGACTTATTCATTACATATTCATATATATAACCTAATCTATACTTAAACATTCATATAGTAAGAAAAATTGAAAAATTTATATACTAGCATGATTTCCTTCTTAACTACTTCAAATTAAAAATTAAAATGATCATACCTGCAGTGTTTATCCTTATTTCTCAGCCTATCTTACCACTTTCCATTGTGTAGTGCAGTGTCGATGCCCCAAAAACTTAAACCAAACCTTGTCCTCAAGGTTTAAAAATAAGCCTGAAACATGAATACACTAAACACACAAACATATTTAATAACACAAGTTATAATAAACTAAACTAAACATTAAAACAAGTAAATAATTAAAAAATATCATAAATGTTAAAAATTAAATGGTATCAAAGTCACTCACAACTCCCCTGGTCTAAAGGATTCCTATTACACTGACTTCACCACTTCGCGTCATCATCGTCATCTACATCATCAGCTCCAGCTTGGGATGGTGTCAATGGACGTTCCACCCTCCTGCTCTGCATCAAATCCTAATCAAACACATATGCTGGTGCTGCTGGAAAACCAATTGACCTATCAGTAGGTCTCAACCATCTGTTCCTCTCATATCTAGCTATGTTTCTATGATGATCAACAAACAATAAGAAATTGTGCTGCCCGTCCTATCGGTATTAAATCTTTCCTTTTCATATCCTGCTCATATATCAGCATGGCTGCCTTGTATTACGCCCTATCCTCCTAGTACTGTCTTCTTATCTCTGCAATCCATAGCCTCTACTACCGTTGAATCAAATCCTCATGTGGTGGTACGAGTGCCTGTGGTGGAAGAGGTGGTGTAGAGACTTCAGGACCATTCAAGTTTTGTTTTCCTATCTATGAGTCTACAAACTCGTAGCTCTTAGCAAATCATTGATCATTTTCCTCCTCTTCTAGCTCTTGGGCTAATTCTCATGCTGCTGCTTGATCCCCTTGCCTTTTGGCCAAGCCTTCGGCCTCAAGTCTAGCACAATTAACCCTCTCTCTGCTCCTCGGAGTCTTGACAACTAGGTGGTGATTTCAACGTGAGCATGAAAGCTTCATCCATAGTTTGTTAGGCCTCTATATCAAATTCTTCATCGTCTTTCAACCTCACTCTGACCTTTAAGCACATCTGAGTAATCAATATACGAAACAACAACTTGTTGTCCCTTTCCAACATAATGGACTCCCTCAGACTGGTGTGTATGATCTCCCCGATGTTGATCTCTCCAAACTTCATAATCTCATTAAGACAAGTCGCTTTTGGCTTGATGATCTCACCCTGCTGAGAAATGGGGTATAGCAATGCAACAAGAAAATGTTGCCACATCCTTTAAACTTTTCTAACAGTACCCTTCTTTATGTGCTTCGACACATTCTTAGCTCCCATAACCCATCCTTGTTGTCTTGGGACAACCAATGCATCTTCTATGTCTCTAAATAGGTATAGGTTATAGGGTCTCTCATATAATATGGCTGAGAAAGTCAGTGCATATTCATACAAGCCTAATTCCTCCTACCCATATAAAGTATTGATCTCACATCTATTGAAGGGAACTAAAACTCATCTCACCTTCACTGGCTCATCCTTAACTATGAACTTCGCATTGGCATAAAATTCGAAACAAATCCCACTCATTCCTTTAACTTTATTCTCCCTATAATTTTGAGTGAGTTGCTCCCAATTTTTACGCCCAATAGAATTTTTAACTCTTTTATCATATTTGGCAGACAAATTAATTCCATTTTCGCAAATGAACTCCCTACGTGAGAATTTCTCATATTGTTCCCTAGCCTCTCTTCAAATAAAAAGTTTGGATTTAAAAGGTCTAGAATCTTTGTCATTGTGGTTTCTAGAGGTAAATGCTTCAAAATCATTTGCTCTAGTTTGACTAACTTGTCTCCTTGTTCTTGCCATTTTCTTCCAATTTCAAGCAACTAACAACAATGCAACACAACTTGGTCTTCAAATCACTTAAAAATCAAAATTCATATAACATGGGTCGTGCATACACCAAAAAACGCAAAGACATCAACTAAGTCTCCATGGGTAATATTAATGCTCACATTTACACAATCTTGCAAAACCTATCCTACAACCTAAAATCCACAATTCATATAATATCATCAAAATTTTTAAAATTTAAAGCATAACTAAATGAATTTGTAAATGTACCTCAATGCCGGATTAATTTTCGGTATAGATCACTCCTCCAAGTTTTTTTTTTCAATCCAAGCCCTTTCACTTTCTCACCAACTAACCCTAGCTTTCCTTGTAATGAAATTTCAAAAATCCAAGCCCAAGCTTTCCAAGTTGTGCCCATCTACAACGTACTTGTTTCTTCACTCTCAATCACTAGGAACTCACTAATCTCACTTGAAAATGATTAGACTTTGGTTCTATAGGGATATATGCTTGGTGGTTTTGGTAGGTTTTTGTGCAAGTGTGTAGAATGGATGCAAAATCGGGTTAAAACCCTTAAACTCGACCTTTGCACCGTTCCTTATAGTTACAGCATCGTGACAGCGCCGCCACTGCGTGGACGATGTAGTGGGGGATTTTTCTCATTTCTTGCTTGCTGCCACCTTGGCATTGTGGCCTACACTCACTCCGCCGTGAGTAATACGGACAGCGTTGACCTCACAGCCCACATCTTCGCGTATATTGTTTTGCTAATTCTCCTTCGGCTCTCCTTCGACTTTGCGTATAACTCACACAAGGTGTCATGACCGCATAAAATTCATGAAAATATAAAAACTAATAAAATTGACTTTTAATTTGCCCATGCACCTTACCTTCACCGCATTGAACTCATTCGCTCCTTTTCACTATTTTAATGAGTTCGCGAGACATTTTCATTTCGATGAGTCATCACCCAGCAAACGGTCTTTCCTGCACATTCGACATAAATTTTCGATATTTAGAACTAAAACTTGTTAATTGTAATTATTAAACTAAATAACTAACTATTAACTAAAATTCAAAAACTTAAAATTTAAAAACCCCTGGGCTGCCTCCCAGTAGTATTTAATTATTTTCATTAGCCTGATACCTTTTCACTTGTTGAGTCCGAGTCTTAATCGAGAAGCTCCATCTGCAAATTGGAGATAATGATGTCATTCCCGATTGGATGTACTTCTTCACCATCGATAAAGACAACCTTCTCAGCATCATCACCCTCATTAATACTCATCGTGATCTTCCACTCTCTTATGTCCAAATTTGCTTTAGACGTGTTCAAGAATGGTCGCCCAAGTATGATAGACATATCATCATCCATATTGTGGTTCATGACCTTGAAATCTGTAATGAATATGAATCTACCCACTTTCAAATGCACTTTCAAAACTCTTCCTATAGTAGGTATCAAATTACCATCCACTACTTGCAAATTCATCGTATCCAGATAATTAATCTTCAAGTTGGCATGTATCACGTCCATCAGTGGCATGACATTGGCCAAGGCTTCTGTAACACATAAAACATTTTTAAAATGGTGCCCGTCAATGTTTATCGGTATGCTTATCTCTCTAGGATTTCTCCTTTTGATCGGTTGAAGTCGCGGGACAAACTTGAGCTTCAATTCTAGTTTTTTTGGAACCAACTTGATGTCATTGCCTTATGAGGCTTCTTTGTAAGGTCTTTCATCTTTTTTCTTTGCCTTCCATTTATGCTTCCATTTCGTTCTCTTCAAGGCATTGATTCTTTGCTTCTTAAAACCCTCAAACTTATATTGCCTAACTTCCATGTTGTGCTCATGCTTCTCTTCATGCTTATACATTACTTTTTCTCGTCTTAGCTCCTTTGTTGTCATGGTGCTCATCATGCGAATGGAGCTCACGTTCTCCTTGGGGTTAGTGATGGTGTTGCTAGGAAAATGTCATTTTTTCCTCGAATTAAAGGTTGTAGCAAGTTGACCAATTCGCCTCTCTAGATTCTGGATGGATTATGATTGCTCATTATCCATCCTTTTCATGGCTTGCTTTATTCCTTCCAGCTTTTTCTCGTGCTTCTCATGGCACTCTCTATCTCTCACATTCATAGCTTGTAAATACTTCTCAATTGACTTTGGTGAAGTCATCTCTTCACTCTGCCCCAGCTTCCCTTATTGGACTTGTTGTTCGAAGCCTTGAGGTAACTTTAGTGCATTATTAGGATTTTCATACGAAAAGTTCGAAGTGTTGTTGTTGTATCCTTGATAAAAAATTTTAGGAGCCACTCCTCTTGGCCTGAAGTTGTTCCTGTAGCCTTGGTTGTTCATGAAGTCGATGTCTTCATGCTCCATTCCCTGTCGTACATCCATCTGGTTAACCACCAGACCTTGGTGAGTTGTTGTGCTACTTGTGGACCTTGGTGTCCCATATGAATTTTTACCATCTGACGGCTCAAATGTAATAGTTGTGCCATAATTGCAACTTGCAAGTCAATCTCGTAAATGCCTATTGGTTTCCTTACTATGGAATGAGTACCGGCTGTATAATTTTAAGATATAAGGTCAAAGAGATCCAATGTTCCATCCGCATCATTGGTATGTAGAGAGCTACTTGATGCAGCATCTACTAGCGTTCATGTGCTATGGTTTATCCCATAGAAGAAAATTTGGAGTTGTGTCCATTTCACGTATCTGTGTCCGAGAAATCTCCTCAGCATCTCTTTGAGTCTTTCACAAGCCTCACCAAGAGACTCGGTGTCTTCTTGCTTGAACTGATTAATCTCAAGTTTCCTTTCGCTAAACTTCATCGGGGAAAAAACTTGTCAAGAAATCTTTCATCAATTTCTGACCATAAGGTCATACTTCCTGCATTTAGTCCTTGGAACCAAGATTTGGCTTTTCCATCTAATAAGAATGGGAAAACTCGCATCCTAATCACTTCCTTTGTAACTCAGATGATGTGCACATTGTCGCACTTCTCCAAGAAATTCTCAACATGTGCAACTAGATCTTCGATAGCCCGTTGAACATGTTATTTTGCACTGTCTTAGTTCAACTTGGTGGTATTGGCTAGAAGCCTCATCACTCTGTTGTAAGTCTCCTGAACTTGTAACTTGAAGTAGTCAAGAAGGCATCTCTGTCCTTACACTTTATCTTGCACTATCCGATCACCTGCAGGTTGGTTATTCTCGCGGCCCTGTTGTTGGTTTCTAGCTTGCTCCTCAGCCATCTTGACTCCTTTCTTTTTCTTTCCATTATTCGTTCTATCAATCTCCATATCGTAAGGCATTAGGTCCTTCTCTCCCTTGCTACGCATGCATAAAGTATCCCTGAAAAGAAAACACAAAAAATTCAAGTGCAGAAAGTTAAACTTAAAACTTAAGCATATTTTTTTGTTATTTTTGATTTTATGAACTGAAGAGTAAATTATGGAAGATAAAACTTAGCAACTATTCAAACTAAGTAATATTATTGGCTACCTTTCCTCAGCAACGGCGCCAAAAACTTGATGTGCGTGCCACAAGCATAATGGCTCGCTTGTAGTAATAGTGCAATCAACTTACGTTGATCATGAATATCGTCCTTAGGAAAAGGTTTTTTCCCTAGTTGTTAATTACCTATTTCACTTGAACTATTGCTAAGGAATTCACTTTTTAACTTTTTAACTGGTTTTATACGAAACTAAACTATCGAACAAATCAATGTAACTTTACTTGAACTCTTATATTAAGGTATCTTATATCACACCTTCACCCAGGTAATTTAATACTATGCTTTGTATTCAAATTTACATCTCAATATGTTGTGTGCAATGCCTAATTAAAATAGACATATTTCCTTCAAATCCACCCACTGTCGTGATGGAGAAGATTCTCATGTTCAAACTAGAACTCCACCTATCGGTGTGAATAACGTAAGCTCTACCTTGTTTTAAGTCTCAAATCATTGGATTCACAACCAACTAAGTTTACTATATGCGCATCCCTAATCAACAACTATCTATCGATGTTGTGTATTTTATGGTTGTACAATTCATGTCTAGATTAAAAGCTTCAATGGTCATGATAACTCCTAAAGCATAAGTTCATTAAACACATGATCAAGATGTCTAAAGCATTACGCTCAGAACAAATACAAATTATAATCATTGCATTTTTTATTATCACTTTTTATTCATATTCAAAGCATAGCATTCATACCATAGGATCCATTGATCCATAAGATAAATAGACTACCCTAACTTCATTGAAACACAAATATCACAATTCATAATGAAAATCATTAAAAATTAGATATGAATATAAATATTACCTTGAATTTAATCAACAAAACCAAACTTGAATTGAAAATGTGAAGTATTCAATGTTTCTTTCACACAAACTTTTTAATACTAAAACTCGATGTAAGACATATGCTAAATTACTCTAATGGTGGCTAATAGTTGGTATGTGGTGTATTTACCACGTCTTAATACCTATTTATACTCCGTAATAAAATTTAGAAACCCTACTTTACAATTTAACTCAAATTAAAAGTATAACTTTCTGTTTCCTACGTGTTTAGCATTGTCGCTTATTGCCCAATGTCGTGCCTTATAGCCCACTGCATGCATGTCCTTGCTCCCTGGTCTCTCGGCATTGTAACCTGCTCCTTCGCTGAGTCCCCTATGCTTCACAGCGCCGCCACTGTGCCAGACCTCCCGAGTTGGTTTTCTCCACTTTTTCTTCTCTCTTACGCTGCGTCTTTCCTTCCCACGATGTGTCTTGTGTGCCCACAGTGTCAACACCTATAGCCACAATGCCAAGTGTGTTTTAGTGGGTTTTTGCTCCATTTCTTCTCGTTTTTCCTCAATTCCTTCTTTTACACCTTAATTCCCTGAAAATGCAATAATACCATGATTTAGAGCTCATTTAAGGATAATTATACTAAATATACGACTAAATTAACTTTATATATAAGTATAGTTAATCGCTTATCATATATCCATCGTACATAAATAATACATAACATTACTCGGCCTTTTATCTTTCATTACCCCCCAAAACATTGATAAAAGCATTTATTAAGTACTAGGTTATTCATAACTTGAGAAATAATATCCAAGTTAGTAAACTTATATTCCAATTCAGTCCATAGGTAATGGCTTCAAACTCTGAATCATGCTCTGATACCAACTGTATTATCACTTATTTCGAAAATAATTCAAAAATGACACCGAGGCTCTGACCAAACTCTGATACCAAATTGTATCAAAGCTATTACTAGAAACAAGCTCTATCTAGGCTCTGATACCAGTTGTATAATCCCCTATCCCCATTAGGGCGATATTCAGCATGAAACCCTAATTAAGCCTCGGTTCACCAATCAGACTTAACTAAATCCAGCAGCCTCTTCTCAATACCTAATATACACAACTTGTATATCTTGATAAATCAAACAATAATTAAAACAAAATGCTGCGGAATTTAAAACTTTTCCATAAAACATAAGATGTAAAAAATCGGCAAAAACTTCGGTCGTAAAATCATATCCTAACCCTATTTATACAAAATGGTAATTCAATCCAATATATAAAAAATATGAAAATCAATTCACCGTAGAGAATACTATAAACTCCTAATCTTCTTCATTCCTTAGTCGAAGCGCACTTCGTTAACATGAAATGTTAATTGGGGAATGAGCGCTCCAACTTGCTTAGTAAGTGATCCTCATAAACATATCAATTATCAACTACTATCAATGAATTAATAAATAGCAATATGAATCCAAAGCATAACTATTCAAGCATTTAAAATGATATAACAATAGATAATGGAATGCAAGTTCAAATGTCAATTGCAACTATACTCGTGACTTATATTTTCATTTAAGAGTCATACTCTCGCCTTACACATGAATACGTCTACAGAATCTACATGTTGACCGACATGGGGTTCTGCCAGTAGATTCAAATGTAATCGAGCTATCAACTCTTAATAACTTGAGTGTCGTACTTTCACATTACCCCAGATTACAAACCATAGAAGCCCCATGTTACTCATCATGTGATTATATCAGTGTATTCAAGTGCAACTGAGCTACCAACCCCAAATGGATAGTGAATGATTAAAGTAAAACTCCAACCTACAGAGGATGTGAGGGCAGAATCCATTTCCAGTCTATACATTTTCTTTTATTAGGACAAAGGGCGAAATTCATTTTTAGGCTAACCTTCACATCCCTCAGTCCTAGTCCGCCTTATTAACACTTTCGAGGATTTTTACATTAAACGAATCCAGTTAAGTCACAATACATTGCCCCATTCCAAATTCATAATGATTTATGAACTAAATATGCTAATTTACGATGCATAATTTATAAGAATACGAGTCCCACTTACTTGTGCCGAGTTTTCCTAACTTTATACCGACTTACTCAACTCTCAGAATCCATATATCTTTTTTTTTGTTGATCAAGAACCTAACATAGATTAATTATCATCAATTTCAGTATAATAATCATTTATTAAAACCTTTAAGTTTTTCTCACTTGAATTCGGAACCAATTTGTCTATTTTGGGTCAATACCATCATTTCACGTTTTTTAATGTAAAAAACCCGATATAAAGTCCCGAAAGATTTTTAAATTCTCTATTTTTTATAGAAATCCATATTTTTTATTTATTTTGTCCAAAAATATGATTTTTCGGATTTTATTCTATTTTCCTAAATTTTTTTATGAATTTCCTAAATGTTCTCTTTTAAAAAAAAATAGGAAACGGGTTTGAGCTAAAATCGGGACGAACCGAGTTTGGTTCAATCAAGCCAAACCAAGCCCGATTCAAAAGCCTAACTCCTTTGTTCTTCCTCTTTTGTTCTGTGCAGATCGTCTTTTTTTTTATTTGATCACTGGGGTTAAGTTTGGCCTAACCCCAGAGCATTCTTGAGCAGGGAAGATTGCTCCGCTGCACTGTCCTTCCTCGGACAAACTACTATGCAGTTCGTTTGAGTCTCCATGCCTAATTCCATCGCTACCACGACACCAAAAATCAACAACATCATCAACGACACAAACAATAACGCAACAACTCACCTACTTCATCGTTAGTCCCTTTGTTTCGATCTTTCTCTGCCTCAATTCCAATCCTTCTCTCTCGATCGATTTCACTGTGTTTTGAAATGAAATTAGATGAGGTGGTGTGTTTGCGTAAGGGATAAATATAAGATTTTTTTCGAGATACGTACATACGAATCTTTATGTCGATCAAAATGATAAGAATCAAAGTCACAAATCCTTATGTGACACTGATTTTGACACATGCATATTAATTTACCTTGATCATTTTAGAGATTTGATTGCACGCATCTCGAAGTATGAATAATCCATCCAAACTCACCAATGTTCACTATTCATTCCTCGACTCAAGCGTAACACGTATCTTGAGGTAAATCCATTATATAATTTAATTTGATTTAAACTTTAGGATTCATTTTTATATATTTATATATAACTATAGATCTATGTAAATATATAGATAACTTCGTATTTTATGCCTATAAAGTCGTCGTGCGCGCTAATGACCACCCTCGGACGTGCACATTATTATACATCTATCGCGTGTCACCTTCGACCCCATGTGTCACTAGGCGCCCACCAATTATTAATTATTTTCAATATATATTTATACATACAGTATATATAAATATATATACGCCTATATATTCATGTGTTTATCATTTCATAATGCATGCCAACGAGTACACTCGAGCATGCACGTTACCCTACGATCCATGTGTGTCGCCCATGACCCACAAATATTATTAGACGTCCCATAATTTGTCAATTATTCAATTATAGGCCAATTAATACAATTATTTCCATAATTAATAATATAAGCCATACAAACACCAAACTACAAGCAAATCCATGCATACACTTAATCGAGACAAGTCAGGTTTAACCACAAGCCTAACTCGGGTTAATTAGAATTTGGATTAATGTTATTCACCTACTTAAAGTAATAGGTCATTACATTAGGTATGGATTGGTTAGTGGCGTATCACGCCCACTTAGACTATTTTCGTAAGACAATGACATTCCGGAATCCAGACATGCCGGAGTTTAGCTTCACTGGAAATGCGAGTATACTTCTGATCACGAGGGGTAGGTTGGCTATGACACATGAGATGGAGGTGATTTCGGGGATAGTGAACTCGACTGATAAGCCAGAGGTTAGACTTGAGGATGTCCCCATAGTCAGAAAGTTTCCCGATGTCTTTCTCGGATGAATTACTTGATTACCTCTGCCACAAGAGATAGAGTTGGTTATCAAGTTGGTTCCAGACACACACCCTATAGCCTGTAGACCGTACCGGATGGCACGAAAAGAGCAGGATGAGTTGAAAGCTCAGCTTAAGGACTTATCGAAGATAAGGTTTATACACTCGAGCATATCGCTATAGGGGCATCAGCCTTTTGGTGAATAAAAAGGATGGTAGCTTGAGGATGTGCATAAACTATAGGAGGCTGAAGCAGGTGGCAGTAAGGAACTGCTACCCATTGCCCAAGATTAATGACTTCTTTGACCAGTTGGTTGAAGCTCATTTCTTTTCAAAGATCGACATAAGGCCAGGATATCATCAGCTCAGGATCCGAGAGAGGGACATACCCAATACTGCATTTAGCATTAGATATGGAATATTTGATTTCATAATGATTTCGTTCAGACCGATAAAGGTGTCGGCCATGTTCATAGATTTGATGCACAGAGTTCTGAGGCCATACTTGGACAGATCTGTCATAGTCATTATGGATGACATACTAATCTATAACAAGACTCTTTAGGACCACGAGCAACATCTTAGGCAGATGTTGATGACACTGAGAGAGCACAGGCTATATGACAAGTTTAGTAAGTGCGAGTTTTGGCTGTCATAGGTCAAGTTTTTGGGGCATGTGATCATCGATAGGGGGATATCTATAGATTCGAGTAAGATTCATGCCATTATGGATTAGTGGGCGCCATCGACAGTCATAGATATTAAGAGTTTTCTTGGCTTTCTAGGGTATTATAGGCAATTTGTGAAAGTCTTCTCCAAAATTTGCATCGATGACCAAATTGACCAAGAAGGATGTACCATTTTGTAGGTCAAGAGAGTGTGAGGCTGCCTTTGTAGAGTTAAAGATGAGACTGACTATCGCACTAGTACAAATATTGTTGAAGCCGGATGAGGGATTGACAATTCATACTGATGCTTATGCACCGCACTAGGTTGTGTTGATTCAGGGAGATAGTGTTATCGCTTACCTTTCCCGACATTTGAGGACTCATGAAAAAAATTACCTAGTGCACGACTTGGAGCTTGCAACAATCATTTTTGCACTGAATTATGGAGACACTACTTGTACAGTGAGAGATTCATGTTGTACACAAATCATAAGAATTTGAAGTATCTCTTCACTCGAAAAGATCTGAACATGAGACAACAATAATGGTTAGAGCTTTTAAATGACTACGACTTTTCTATTGTGTCTTAATCAAGGAAGGCGAATGTCATAGCGGATGCATTAAGCAAGAGAAGACCGAATTTTGAGATAGTAGTTTGCCACATGATGCATGTGTATGGTTTACTTGAGGCGGCGGTAGCACTGAATTAGATAGAGGATCCTGCTATAGCGGAGGTACATGTTTGTAGGCCGATTGGGGTTATGTTTGTTTCTATTTTGCGAGTGTTAAAGTGTTAGAGGACCGACGAGATATTCAAGGTTTAACGAGATGGCATGCAGTCCTGATCATCCGGATCAGAGTGAGTTAGTAGATCAGTGTTTGAGGCACCGAGGGAGATTATGGATTCCAGTACTAGGAGATTTTTGACATGGGATTCTTCAAGAGGCTTATAGATCTTGATATATAGTTCATCCAGGTAGAACCAAGATGTACAATGATCTGCGGCAGACTTTCTAGTGGCCCAAGATGAAGGCTGATGTTGGTGCTTATGTTTGGGGTTGTGAGGTGTGCCAGCAAGTTAAGGGTGAGCACAGGAATCCTGAAGGGTTATTGCAGTCGCTGCCCATTCCTCACTAGAAAAGGGAACACATCACGATGGATTTCATTAGCAGATTAGCGCAGACTACCTAGAAGCATAACATTATATGGGTGATCGTTGACAAGTTGACAAAATCAGCCCATTTCCAAACAGTTTTGATGAGATATAGATTCAAAGAGTTTAGCTTATTGTTCAATAGGGAGATAATTTAGTTACACGAAGTACCGATATCGATATTTTTTAAACTGGGATATTCGTCTTACGTCGTTATTATGGCAGGCGATGCAGGAGCATTTTGGTACTAGGTTATAGTTCAGGACTGTGTTTCATCTTCAGACAGACGGGCAGTTAGAGAGACTGATACAGATACTCGAAGATATGCTTAAAGCCTGTGTGTTACACTCTGGTGGGTCTTGGGAGGAGTACTTACCTCTCTATGAGTTTGCTTACAACAACAGTTATCAAACCAGTATTTGGATGCCACCGTTCGAGGCGTAGTATGGTAGAAAATGTAGATCACCATCTTGTTAGCTGATATGACGGCTCGTTTTCCCAAATGGGGTGCTGTCCGGCCTAATCCCGTCATTAAGACCTAATATGTGCCATGTAGGACTCAACAACGTATTAGCTAGTCTTTTGTCTTATTTACCTCGTTATTCATGTTCAGGATAAGTATTATTCATTTCTTGTTAGTTGTGATTTTTAGAGTTGATTAAAAGTCATTATCATTTTAATATTATCAACGGAAGACTTAATAAAATTTGTGGAAGTATTATAAAAACATCTATTGTGGAAATTAGGTAAATAGACGATCACATGAAACCAAACCAAGTAATACATGCATCAGTCTGGAAGTTTAGTCTCTCGTCCAAATATACAATCCAAAAAGTATATTAAGACATAAATATTTAATACGCAAAAAGATCACCTACTACAGTAGCAAAAATACAGGCTGAGGGCTCAGAAGTAGTCATCGGTCTTCTCTTTCCATGGTTTGCTACTCAATAGATTTGCACCCATCATCATAAAAAGGACAGTGAGTACAGTAAAGTAGAAAGTAAAAATTGAAGGCCATTCATCCATATTTTCAAGAAATGCAAAGAACGATAACTGAAAGCATACAATAGCTATGAATAAGAATAAGTTGAAAGGAAAGTATGCTAATAGTTGTCGAGCTTCTACAAGGAATGATAAACAAAATGATCATAAGAATTTAGGTTTGGTCAGCTAACATCCCTAGGGACATTAACCAGTGTGTCGCGCTAATAACATCAGCTGTGTGGCGTGCCGACATCCCCAAGGACTCTAACCCCATGATTCGCGCATCTTATATAATGGAAAGATATTAGCTGTATGGAGTACCGATTTCTCCAGGGACTCTAACCCTAGGTAACGTGCAACTCATAAAGTAAAGGCACCTACAAAGGTGGGCTCCTCAGGTCATGCCTATCGAAGAGTTCATGTATTAGATTATACAAACAAGTATCATACAACAAACATATTGACATAGGTGTGTATATAAACTAATAAAAGAGTCAAGTAAATCATAGCATGTTATTAAGACAAAATTTCAATAGCTCTAATATCAACAACAATAATAGAATCCAATCATAGAACGAAATCAAAACAAGGAATGTCATGCGACAAGTCATTACACGGCAATTATAGCCAAAGAAAGCATAGACATGAAAGTATTTACAAGGCATGGCATTAAGAATATAAGATCAGCATTAAAACAATCCAAATGGCTATATATTAACTCAATAATGGAATGAAATGGAGAGAATTGCCTCAACAGGTTTACTTACCTTCAATGCACGCAATTCCTAGCCTGTATCGGCTCTCGACCACTCCAAACTCGCGAGTCACACCCTTAAGTCCTCTATAACCTCCTGAGATGTCCTAACAAATTTAAGTTAACTTGTTTTAGGCTGGTTAAGTGGTCTTAAATTCTAATGTTTCACAATCAATCCCCTTAATACTTGGTTTATGTTGAAATTTACTTTAATAAATAAAACAGTTTTAATGCAACAGCTTATGAGTTAATTTCAATTACCAAAACGTTAAAATTACGCATTGTAGTACAAAGGGAAGTTTTTAGAGCTATGTCTTAGCTTTCCATAACTATAAGGTTTGCACGATTTTGATAACTATCGAAGGAGATGTGGAAGTTTTACCACAATGACTCGAAATAGTTTTAGATTCTGACCAGCAACTTTGTAAATCTTATTTCTCTTCAACCATAGCTTCAAAACTCATATTTTTTATAGAAGCCTAAAAATATATCCTAGAACATCATAATAAAAGATGAGCTCAATCTAATAAGAAATTAGGGAGTTATGCTCAAAACAGCATGACATTAGCAAAACTGTGAACATGAAAATTTTTATGATTCATCATCAAAGTCGCAAAGGATTTTTAGACATGGAAACATTCGAATTGAAAAATATTTCAGTAGGCAAAAGTTGTTCCCCTTTTAGTTAGCTTTCAATAGCCATCCGAATGGGTTCATTTTGATTTAAATAAGAAAGTTATAACCAAATTACAGAGGCTGATTTATAACAACATGCGAAATTTCCAGTTTTGTTTTATAACTTCATGAACTTCAAAAATTCATAACTTAATGAAAACAAATCCAAATCCAAAACTTCTTTATAGTAGAATTAGTGGAATGCCACAATGAATCCAAATATGGAATTATATTTTAAAAACAAAGTTATTTGCCCACTAAAATTGCTGAAAAATCATAACTGGATCAAAACTTACTATTCTTTGTTGAATTTAACAAAGTGGTGATGAAGATTGACTTACCTAGTTCTAAAGCTTCTTTAATTTGATCAACGACCTTTCAACTCACCAGAATTTCCTAAAAAATTGCTGAACTTCCACTCTAGATCTCTCTATTTGCCCCTCTTACATGAAATGCAAATAGATTTTGCAGGAAAATCCCATTAACTTTTTTATATAGTGGTATGATTAAGTTGTGACCCTTGATCTAGTATAAACACCCATCACTAGAAGAATCTAAATGACTTATACTTGGTCCTACAATCCACTAACTTATTTATGTTAACACTCATTCATATACCAAGTTACATAGTGATGGTGACAACATGCATCACAAGGCATATCAATGCTTGTCATTTTTATTTTCTTATCTTATGCCACATTTATATTCATTCAACTATAGGCATATTAGATTAGTTATATTAATCATAATTAACTACATTATGATCTATCACATCACTCTCTTCCCCAGTCTCATGCCGACACGCATCTTGAGGCGTGTCTCTGGTCGCGCGCCAAACTTATAAAATACAGCATTAAATAAATATTCTCGGGTATAGTGTACACACATATATCACACTTGGCATCCATCACTCAAAAGTAATATATTTCTCGGTCCTCACACTGAGTATTGGGATCATGTACCCACTCTCGGGTCACTTCACTGGTCGGTAACTCTGATTAGGGACTAATTTACTATTATTAAATTTTCGGCAGTTACAATATTCCCAACTAATAACAATTTCATCCTCAAAATTAAACTTGACTTCATCATATGTTTAATCTCATAATTCAATCATATCCCTAAAAGTGGAGTCACTCACCAGTCGACTCTTAGTTCTTAATCATTTAAAGAATATGTGATAATTTATTTCAATTTCACTCTCATTATAATTACCTTAGCCAAAATTTCAAATGATACTAGCCCCAAAGCCCGTATTTCTTAATTACTGCAGGTGAATCTACTGACAATTTAACCTAGGTTCAATTAATACTGTGGGCAAGTCCATGCTTAGCTACCACATACATATTATCACAATATACGACAATATGGTCATAATACTCAAGAGAAATCTTACTAGGCATAATTTTCTTTTGAAAGTTTTGAGTGTGCTTATCTGGCAACACTACTTCCATTATTGCAATAATCCAACTCATGAAACATGAATTATGTTAGGTCGCTCTCAACCATTTAATTATCAACTCTCCCGCAAATCATCTTGTGCAAGCTACTGTTGTGTTTAGGCATGACCGTATGTGCATAATGCAGAAATAGATATAAACTTACCTTTGATACGGTCGCGTGTCACCTCTGGGTCTTTCTCTGCCACTATGTAGGCTCTCTCTCTAGCATGTGGTTGTATCATAGGTTGTTCCAAGCTCGAGAGTTATGGACATTTTCTAACTTTATGTGCAGTCTAGCCACACCTGTAACAAGTCAGTGGTCTACTGGGTGTTGTTGAGATCTTTCGACTGTGTGTCAACCTCTGTCTCTATGGTGACACGTATTGTAACGGCCCATTTTATTCACGTCTCTTAAATTTACAGACGTGGACGCCAGCTTGGATCTACGTGGACGTTGCGGTAGGCTAGGACACGCGGGGACTTAGGTATGCTAGTTGTTGTGTGTTGGATGCTTATTTGCGGTGAGATTTATTTAAATACATCGCATGTGTGTATGTTGCAAAATAATACGTGTGAGGGTGTGTGAACTGTATTCGCCTCGATATGTGTATTGACGCGGGTAACGGGTAGTTGACGGGACCGAATATTAGGTCGGGGAAACGAAAACACACAAATTAAATAAAAATTTGCCAAGTAAAAATGGAATAGGTATTGGGTGGCTAACGACGCGGCGGAACTCGTATATCAAAGTTCGGACACGAAACCGAGCGTCGAAACGCACGAAAACACAGACGAGTGTCTTAGTTGTGTAACAGTCAACACACTTTTCCCAAATCAAACACACTTGGCCGAACTCAAACACCATGTGTCCACCACCTCACCTACACCACACACACACACACACACACACAGACATACAATCGAGCCGAGAGACAGAGGAAGAAGAAGGAAGAAAAGGAAAGGAGGAGGAGAAGAAGGAACGCGCGGGAAAGAGAGAGGAGAAGGAGGAGACGTCACGGTCGAGGTGAGTCTCAGTGGTGGTTGGTTGTGGGTCCACTGGTTGGCAGTGGGGTGGCCGATAGTAGGGTTCGGCCATGGAGGCCGAATCCAATGGCCGACCAAGGTGGAGATGGCAGGGGTGTCTCCCCTGCCATCGATTCCACCAGGGTTGGGGTGGAGAGCAACCCCAACCCATCACCGAAGAAGAAAAAAGAATTTCTCCCGATCGAACCAGATGGTGCACACAAGCGCGCGCGTGCGCGTGTGTGCACCCCCTGGGGCGGGGCGGGTCGGGTCCGACCCAAACAAAATTACAAAAAAAGGAGAGAAAAAGAGAAGAAAAATGAAAGAACAATTTGGAAAAATTCCGAAAAAATTGGGAAAAATTGGGAAAAAATTATATTTTGATAAAATAAATAGAAATTGATAAAATTCTATGAAAAGAACATATGTGGGAATGTCGGACGTGACTTTTTGCGTGGTTTTGCCTCGAAAAGCGCGAAATGGGCAATTTAGCCTAAAAATTTTAGAAATTTGTGGTAAATTGTCATGCTAACTTAAATTATTAATAAATGGACATAGGTTGACACGGTGATCAATTGGCGACCAAGGACTCAGTGGACTTGGACCCGGGGATTGATTACGGGGTAGTGGAGCGCGTAGTGAGGTTTGTAAAACCAAATGAAAAAACTCTTGAGTATTTATTTTGCTTTGTAATTCCATTCAATTCCAGTATTTCCTTGTGGTTGTTCTTATATCTATATCTTGTCGTTGTTTGCACGGTTGGTTGAGTTACTCCCACCGGATTTTTCGTTGTGTGTCTATGCATTCTAGACCATAACATGTGTATCAGGAGTTCTCGGTGGATAACGACCCGAGCTAATGAATTGTTACATGTGTCGGTGCGTCGTAGGTCTACGTCAGCCACCGAGAGGGGTCAGGTGATAGCTAGATGGGTGCGCCCACTAGTGGGATCCTGGAAGGGAATCCCGAAGTATGGTTTAGTCTGACTGGAATAGGCACACACATTTGCACTTTATTGTTATCTATGCATGCGATGCCCTACTTACAGTTGACTGTTTACATTCTGCATGTTTATTTAACAGTATTTATTGACTTCCACTTATTTATATGAATGCTCGGAGGAGTTCCTTGGGATTTTACTGACTGGACTCGTCATCCATTTTCTTCTGTGATGATTGAGTGCAGATCCGAGTACAAGTAAAAGCAAGGGGATCTTAGGCGACTACCTCTGACTGCCTACCTCTGAGGATTACTTGTACGTGTGATTATTTTGATGTTTTGATTTTTTTTTGGGAACTGGGGAGTGACATGACAATGTACATAGATACTTTACATGGTACAGTCGTCTACCTTTATCCAGAATACTTTTCAGGGTTTTTCCACAGTAGGATTTGTTAAATTGATTAATATTCCTTGCATTAAAGTACAACTTCCGCTGCATATGTCATTTATACGCTGTACACAGAAGTGGATGCAAATTTCGAGACAGGAAAAGGACGGGCAGGTGCCGTACACGTGTAGTAGGGTCGGCTGGCAAGGAGTACACGGAGACACGTCACCCTGGGGCCGCAAGGGCCGCCACAGTTGGTATCAGAGCAAAGAGAAAGTCCTAAGACAATAAAACTTAATCAACAATTTCTTGAGTATTTATTTTGCTTTGTAATTCCATTCAATTCCAATATTTCCTTGTGGTTGTTCTTATATCTATATCTTGTCGTTGTTTGCACGGTTGGTTGAGTTACTCCCACCGGATTTTTCGTTGTGTGTCTATGCATTTTAGACCATAGCATGTGTATCAGGAGTTCTCGGTGGATAACGACCTGAGCTAATGAACTGCTACATGTGTCGATGCGTCGTAGGTCTACGCTGGCCACCGAGAGGGATCAGGTGATAGCTAGATAGGTGCGCCCACTAGTGGGATCCTGGAAGGAAATCCCGAAGTATGGTATAGTCTGACTGGAACAGGCACACACATTTGCACTTTATTGTTATCTATGCATGCGATGCCCTACTTACAGTTGTATGTTTACATTCTGCATGTTTATTTAACAATATTTATTGACTTCCACTTATTTATATGAATGCTCGGAGGAGTTCCTTGGGATTTTACTGACTTGACTCGTCATCCATTTTCTTCTGTGATGATTGAGTGCAGATCCTAGTACAAGTAAGGGCAAGGGGATCTTACATGACCACCTCTGACTGCCTACCGTTGAGAATTACTTGTACGTGTGTTTTTATTTTGATATTTTGATTCTTTTGGGAACTGGGGAGTATACCTCATAGGGTACAGTTGTTTACTTATACAGAATACTTTTCAGGGTTTTTCCACAGTAGGATTTGTTGAATTAATTAATATTTCTTGCATTTACGTATAACTTCCTCTGCATATGTCATTTATACGCTGTATACACATGTGGATGCGAAATTCGAGACAGAAAAAGGACGGGCAGGTGTCGTACACGTGTAGTAGGGCCAGCTGGCAAGGAGTACACGAAGACATGTCACCACCTATTATGGAAAAACCAGGAAATAGATAAAATTATGTAAAAATTCAAGAAAATTCCAAAAAAAATAGGAAAAAATATATTTGTGACCCAAATCAATAGAACTTTGATAGTTCTATAAAAAGTGAAGAATTCGGGAGTTGGTCAAGATGTTATATCGGGGTTTTACCTCGAAAAACGCGAAATCGGCAAATTGGTCTCGAATTCACTTTTGACCGAGGTCGACCAATTTAGGAATGTTAAATCATGAAGCTTGAATCTAAAGTGATAAATTTTCAAATGTTAGGACCCTAAAGGAGCTAGTACGGGGTATTGGGTGCGTACATCGACGCGACGAAAAATTGGATAGCCTAGGACTTGTAGTGTGTATGTAAGTAAACTGATTGAGACATTTATTTACATTTCATTCCCTTTATTTATTTATTCTCAGTTATTCGAACTGAATTGCCTTTGAAATCCATATGTTATGACTTGTTTAGTTATCATTTTGTGATGTTGTTCATAGCATACTCTGTTGTGTATATCATTGATCAAATTCCTATACTTTGTCATGTTGATTGTTGTGTTTGTCATTGTTCAGTGATATAGCATGCTATTAGGATAGTTTGTTTATTTTGACTCAAAACCTTTGTGCATTCATATGCTATTACATCTCTTGGATTCCAATGTTGTGTCATTTTTGAAATTGAAAGTGGTTCTTGTGGTTAGGGTCATTTGATGATAGAAACTCAGCTTTCATACGGGGGTCACTAGACTTGCCGGGATGTTAGGGAATTTCTCCACTACCTTGCATGACACAAGGACTCGAACGGGGTAACCGGACCTCGGGGTTTGTTGGCGCAAGAATAACTTGGGTGAACATGACGAGTTTTAAAACTCGGGTATGTTAGCAAGTATACATTCCGGTGACGACTAATTCACTTGGAATAGAAAATGCGTAATCGTACGTACGACCTTTTGACATTATGATATAGAGCTCAAATTTTAATGAAAATTCCTAGAATACCGTAGTTCGTATTACTTGGATCAGCAACTGACTTACCCATCACGAGAGGCACTATCTCTATGGAGAGCGATTCGTGTTGTATACAGATCACCAGAGTTTACAATACATTTTCACTCAAAGGGAGCTGAATATGCGATGACGGAGATGGCTGGAGTTGCTGAAGGACTACGACTTCGTTATTGAGTATCACCCTGGTAAGGCGAACGTCGTAGCAGACGCATTAAGCAGGAGTGGACTCGACAGTCAAACTGTTCTGCAGCAGATAACACATGAGCGTGGTTTATTACAGGCAACATCAGTTATGTGTATGGTCGAGTTGTCGACTATGGCGGAACACCACATTTGTTGTCAGACGAGGATACCGACCGTATCGATTGAACGGGTTGCCGAGTGTAGAGAGCTGATGGACTCTATGAGTGGGTCAGTGGTCTGTCCCGGAATCTGGAATGCACTGTTGGGGTAGAAAACACAGATCAGTGTTTACGATACCGATGGAGATTGTGGATACCTGTGGATCAGGAGATACTAGACGGGATTCTGGAAGACGCACACCGGTCTCGGTACACAAGTAGGGCCTGAGATAGTTGATGACCACACAGAGAAAATATGACAAATTCGTCAGAAGCTGCGAGCTGCACATGATAGACAGAAGAAATACGCAGATAGATATCACGAGGGTCTGAGCTATGACGAGGGCGATATGGTGTATCTGAAGGTTTCTCCTTGGAAAGGACAACACTGATTTGGCATTAAGGGGAAAACTGGCACCGAGATACATTGGGTCATACCGGATTGCACAGAGAGTAGGCACTATTGCATATCGGTTGGAGTTACCCGCCGAGTTAGCTGGGGTTCATCTGACATTTCACATTTCCATGTTAAGACTTGCTAGGTCAGGGCCGAGACCGAAGATTGAGTTGAGACAGGTGGAGATACAGCCTGACGTGACTTATGAGGAGAGAGCGATAGAGATCGTTGACTGTCGAGTACAGATTCTCCGAAACAGGGAACTCGTGAAGGTCCTGGTTCGTTGGCAGCATCATAGGACGGAGGGACTCACCTAGGAGCTCGAGTCGACGATGAGGACGCGATACCTCAGTTATTCTCTGGTATGGGACATTGGTTACAGCGAAATTTCGGGACAAAATTTTATTTAGTTGGGAAGAACTGTAACGGCCCATTTTATTCACGTCTCTTAAATTTAGAGACGTGGACGCCGGCTCGGATCTACGTGGACGCCGCGGTAGGCTAGGACACGCGGGGACTTAGGTATGCTAGTTGTTGTGTGTTGGATGCTTATTTGCGGTGAAATTTATTTAAATACATCGCATGTGTGTATGTTGCAAAATAATACGTGTGAGGGTGTGTGAACTGTATTCGCCTCGATATGTGTGTCGACGCGGGTACCGGGTAGTTGACGGGACCGAATATTAGGTCGGGCAAACGAAAACACAAAAATTAAATAAAGATTTGCCAAGTAAAAATGGAATAGGTATTGGGTGGCTAACGACGCGGCGGTACGCGTATATCACAGATAGACGCGAAACCGAGCGTCGAAACGCCCGAAAACACATAAGAGTCTCTTAGTTGTGTAACAGTTAGGTGTCACTTGTACAAACACAACACACTTATCCCAAATCAAACACATTTGGCCAAACTCAAATACCACGTGTCCACCACCCCACCTACACCTACACCACACACACACACAGAGACATACAACCGAGCCGAGAGACAGAGGAAAAAAAAGGAAGACAAAAAAGGAGGAGGAGAAGAAGGAACGCGCAGGAAAGAGAGAGGAGAAGGAGGAGACGTCACGGTCGAGGTGAGTGTCAGTGGTGGTTGGTTGTGGGTCCAGTGGTTGGCAGTGGGGTGGCCGAGAGTGGGGTTCGGCCATGGAGGTCGAATCCCATGGCCGACTGAGGTGGAGATGGCAAGGGTGTCTCCCCTGCCATCGATTCCACCAGGGTTGGGGTGGAGAGCAACCCCAACCCATCACCGAAGAAGAAAAAAAAAATTCTCCCGATCGAACCAGTGGTTCGATCGGGGAAGATGGTGCACACGCGCGCGCGCGTGCGCGCATGTGCACCCCCCTGCTGGGCCGGGCCCAGAACAGGCTAGGCTCGGCCCATGGGCCGAGCCTGGACCTGTTCTGTTCCAGGGTCGGGTCGGGTCCAACCCAGTTGGGTCGACTCGACCCAAACAAAATTAAAAAAAAAAAAAAAGAAAAAAAGAAGAAAAATGAAAGAACAATTTGGAAAAATTTCGAAAAAATTGGGAAAAAATTATTTTTCGATAAAATAAAAAGAAATTGATAAAATTCTATGAAAAGAACATATGTGGGAATGTCGGACACGACTTTTTGCGGGGTTTTGCCTCGAAAAGCGCGAAATGGGCAATTTAGCCTAAAAATTTTAGAAGTTTGTGGTAAATTGTCATGCTAACTTAAATTATCAATAAATGGACATAGGTTGACACGGTGATCAATTGGCGACCAAGGACTCAGTGGACTTGGACCCGGGGATTGATTACGGGGTAGTGGAGCGCGTCGTGAGGTTTGTAAAACCCAATGGAAAAACTCTTGAGTATTTATTTTGCTTTGTAATTCCATTCAATTCCAGTATTTTCTTATGGTTGTCTTATATCTATATCTTGTCGTTGTTTGCACGGTTGGTTGAGTTACTCCCACCGAATTTTTCGTTGTGTGTCTATGCATTCTAGACCATAGTATGTGTATCAGGAGTTCTCGGTGGATAACGACCCGAGCTAATGAACTGCTACATATGTCGGTGCATCGTAGGTCTACGCCGGCCACCGAAAGGGATCAGGTGATAGCTAGATGGGTGCGCCCACTAGTGGGATCCTGAAAGGGAATCCCAAAGTATGGTTTAGTCTGACTTGAACAAGCACATACATTTGCACTTTATTGTTATCTATGCATGCGATGCCCTACTTACAGTTGCCTGTTTACATTCTGCATGTTTATTTAACAAGTATTTATTGACTTCCACTTATTTATATGAATGCTCAGAGGAGTTCCTTTGGATTTTACTGACTAGACTCGTCATCAATTTGCTTCTGTGATGATTGAGTGCTGATCCGAGTACAAGTAAAGGCAAGGGGATCTTAGGCGACTACGTCTGACTGCCTACCTCTGAGGATTACTTGTACGTGTGATTATTTTGATATTTTGATTTTTTTTGGAAACTGGGGAGTGACATGACATTGTACATAGATACTTTACATGGTACAGTCGTCTACCTTTATCCAGAATACTCTTCAGGGTTTTTCCACAGTAGGATTTGTTAAATTGATTAATATTCCTTGCATTTAAGTACGACTTCCGCTGCATATGTCATTTATACGCTATACACACAAGTGGATGCGAATTTCGAGACAAGAAAAGGAAGGGCAGGTGCCGTACACGTGTAGTAGGGTCGGCTGGCAAGGAGTACACGGAGACACGTCACCCCGGGGCGGCGAGGGCCGCCACACGTATGGGTCTCTACTTTCCTTCCATCCTTGCAGACCGATGTTGCTACTTCCAATTCTACTCTCAGTCCCTTGTTGAAAGTAATCCGCGAGTTATGGATACTGGCAACTAACATGTATAATTTGAAAGCATCTATAATAAGTTGGTTCCCTCTTTCGTACTGTGACCATAGTCAGGCTTTGTACTGGGCTCTACCCTGGTCTTAGTGCATCTCAGCCTCTACCCCCTGGTGTATGTAGAATCTGCAACAGCGACAGTGCATGTCTTGCTAGAGTTGGCAAGGAATACCTATTCACTAACTGTGGGAAGATGTTTATGTTGCTCCCCTATTGAAAACCTCTGAAATATGATACATGCCTCATCTGTTTTGTCATGATGGCCGGTATTGCCAATCCAGATCCCGGGATCCCTCATTCATTCTATTTCGTCCCTTACCTCTCTTTCTCTTCCTATTGTTCTCTATCGGAGTTGATCTAGCTAAATGTACTCGTCCCATCTTAAGGAGTTCGTCAACTGTTATCCATGAGCAATAACTGCGTTAGTTCAACGCTGCATGTCGTTAGTAGTAATAATATAAGTCTCATGCGCCGGGAGTATTATAGTCAAAGTAGTAGTGGTGGTAGCAGCTTGTGTAAGAGTGGTAATGCATGTCGTCATAAATGCCATGAATTCAGCCAACTGTTGGCCCTGTGCCGTAACTCTATCAGATAACCTCTAAAAACCCTTAACCAATATTGTGTGCTGACTATTATCGGTAGTACCATCTCCACCCTCGCGCTGATCTGCCATCATAGTCAGTGTGTTGATAGTGATCGCGACATCAGCTACTACGTAAATATCGCATATATATACATATAAAACATAATATGTACATATACAACCCCAACTCACATTCACTCACTTCCTAACTAATAGTTTTTAGGCAATGAATGTCTGGTTCCCACTTCTAAAATTTATGTTTTACTCAAGTTTTGTTTCGTACTTAACATGAACATAGATCCTAATATCGATTGTGATGTTAGTATCACGTTATAGAATAAATTATATTTCATTGCCTAAGCTCTACAAACCTAGGCTCTGATACCAATTGTTACGTTGGTATCTCAATTTTTGACAACTCTATAATATGTCCCTAAGGTTGTAGAACCTATGCTTTGATACCAACTGTAACAACCCGTTTCTCTAAATGGGGTACCGTCCGGCTTAATCTCGTCAATAAACCCTAATCCACGTCACGTAGGACTGAATAATGTATAAGTCAGCTTTTTGTCTCATTTGCCTCGTTATTCATGTTAAGGATAAGAATTATGTATTTCTCTTTAGTTGTGATTTTTTGAGTTAATTAAAAGTCGTTACCATTTTAATATTATCAACGGAAGACTTAATAAAATTTATGTAAGCATTGTAAAAACACACTATGGAAACTAGGTAAATACACGATCACATGAAACCAAACCAAGTAATACATGCATCAGTCATGAAGTTTAGTCTCTCGTCACAATATACAACCCAAAAAGTATATAAAGACATAACTATTTAATACACAAAAAGATCACCTACTATAGAAGCAAAAATACATGTCGATGGCTCAGAAGTAGTCATCGTTCTTCTCTTTCCATGGTTTGCTACTCAATAGGTTTGCACCCATCTTCATAAAAAGGATAATGAGTAAAGTAAAGTAGAAAGTAAAACCTGAAGGCCATTCATCCAGATTTTCAAGAAATACAAAGAACGGTAACTAAAAGCATACAATAGCTATGAATAAGAATAAGCTAAAAGGAAAGTATGTTAACAGTTGCCAAGCTTCTACAAGGAATGATAAACAGAATGATCATGAAAATTTAGGATTGGTCAGCCGACATCCCCAGGGACTCTAACCCAGTGTGTCGGGCTAATAATATCAGCTGTGTGGAGTGCTAACATCCCTAGGGACTATAATCCCGTGAGCCACGCATCTCGTATAATGGAAAGATATCAGTTGTGTGGAGTGTCGACATCTCCGGCGACTCTAACCTTAGGTATTATGCAACTCATAAAGTAAGGGCACCTACAAAGGTGGGCTTCTCAGGTCATGCCTATCGAAAAGTTCATGTTGTAGATTGTACAAACAAGTATCATAAAACAAACATACATAGGTATGTATATACACCAATAAGAGAGTCAAACAAATCATAGCATACTATTAAGAATACATTTTTAATAGCTCGAGATCAACAACAATAAACGAATCCAATCATATAACAAAAACAAAACAAGGAATATCATGCGACAAGTCATTATACGACGATTATAACTAATGAAATCATGGAAACGAAAGTATATACAAGGCATGACATTAGGAAAGTGTGACGGCCCCTCCATAAATCTAGGGCACCGTCCGGCCTAATCCCGTCATGAAGCACTAAACTCACCACATAGGACTTTACAACGTATTTGTCAGCCTTTCTAAAAACCTTCTTTTCTCCAATTGACTTAATAAATAAGCATGTTCTTATCTCATGTCAATTACTTAAATCATAGTTAATTAAAATCTAAACAATTTAAAGTTTATTCAGCAGAAGTCTTAACAAATTAGCGAAAATCATTCATATAGAACCTAAGTGTGAAAACTAGGAAACAAAGATCACATGCATATATATAACAAAACGGCGATAACTATATATCAACATTTGTCTGGTCAGTATACTATCTTACAACTCGTAGTATACATCCCCAAAAGTGTATGAAAGACATATATATAAGTCATACAACAAAACTAGAAACCTACAACAAAAGTGGCAGCTCTCCACTGGCTCAGAGGTAGTCACGGATCTTCTCCTTACCCGGTCTGCTACTCGATGGATCTGAACCCACCGTCATAAAAAGGACGGTGAGTACAGTAATGTAAAAAGTAACACTGAGAGGCATTTATCCACATTTTCAAACATAACAAGAGATACATTTCACAATACCTACATTCATTATACAACAATAACTATAGATACACAAACACATTACCAAACACTATAACATCAATGAACTATTCCAATGAACAACACATATTAAATTGTGTACCTAACACATTAGCCTAGTAATACCTTATTGATTACATAGACCTTGGGTATTCATTTATTTAAACACGCCACATCGACCTCATGTAATAGGTCCGTACACGTAGTACTTCAGTATTACCATTATTGGTCGTCGTTTTGTGAAACACAGCATATCGACCTCATGTAATAGGTTCGTACACATAGTACTTCGGTATTACCCTTGTTGGTTGTCGTTTATGCATAGGCATTCTCCTTATTAGTTGTGAAACATAGCATATCGACCTCATGTAATAGCTCCGTACACATAGTACTTCAGTATTACACTTATTGGTCGCCGCTTAATCATTTCACACATTGGTCTAAATATTAACCTTCAGGTAATAGCTTATATAGCAGTGCACATGAGTCGCGTACACCCTAAACCTCATATAGTAGGTACTTGACACTAACTAGTTAGTATACCGACATCTCCGGGTCTCATACCCCATGAGTCGCGTACACCCCAAACCACATTATAATCTTAAACACACATTTTATAATTTAACAATAATCATATAATAAGAAACAACACACCAACAATAACACCAAGAATTTAGCAAACACAGTAACATAAACTAATATAATCAAGCAACATACAATTAAATAAGCATACAAAATGTTGCACAACAATATAAACAACTGTAAACAAACAACAGTATCAAGGTATTAAATGAAGGAAAATATCTCAATTAGTTTACTTACCTCTATGCAAATTTCCTTGCTACTTCAGCTTCCAGACACCTCAAAACTCGTATCCAAACCTATGAGACATTTCCCTAGGTTCCTAGTTGAATGAACACCAAGCTTGATCAACTAACTCCAAACCCCACAAGACTTCTTCAACAAAAACTTGTCGATCCTCTTCTTCTCCAACAAGCTTGCTTCTTCTCTAAGTTATGCAAAAGAATTGATTTGCATGGTTTGATCTTAGCTTTATATATGTAAAGGATAAGATCAATTAATAGCCATTGATCTTGTTGCACACGCGTATGTCGAGACTAATCCAAAAGCATACACATTGACACATTTCCCGCTTAATCTCCACTATCTCACTCTAAGTAACACCAATTTCAACTATATTGGTCTTTAGATATGTCAATACGTATTTAGAGAATTATCACATGGCTATTGTTTTAAATTGCTAACATAGGTACATTTTAATATATAACTAAATGTAGCCACATTAAAATCACTATTAAAGCTACATTAAGCCTAAATAAACTTACTACATCACTCTCTACATCGGTCCCATGTCAACACGTAACTCGAGGCACGTCCTCACTCACATCTCGACCTCTAGATACAAGTAGGAGTGACTTACTATGTCTACACACATACAATGCACTAAGCATTCATCATATCACAAATGATATATTACTCGATCCTCGTGCCGAGTATTAAGTTCATGCACCCACTCTCGAACCACGCGCAGGTCGATTACGGACCAAATTCATTATTAAAAATTTGGGCCATTACAATAAGATCAACATTAAAACAATCCAAATGACTATATATTAACTCAATAATTGAACGAAATGGTGAGAATTGCCTCAACAGGTTTACTTACCTCAAACGCACACAATTATTAGCCTATATCGGCTCCCGACCACTTCAAACTCGCGTGTCATACCCCGTAGGTCTTTTCTAAGCTCTTGAGGTGTCCTAAAAAATTTGATTTAACTTGTTTTAAGTTAGTTAAGTGGTCTTAAGTTCTAATGTTTCACAATCAATCCCTTTAATACTTTGTTCATTTTGAAATCTACTTTAATAAATAAAGATAGTTTTGATGCAAAAACTTATAAGTAGATTTCAATTACCAAAACGTTAAAATTACGTATCGTAGTACAAAGGAAAGTTTTTATAGCTATGTCTTAGCTATCTAGAACTATAAGGTTTGCGTAATTTCGATAATAATCGAAGAAGATATGGAAGTTTTACCACAATGACTCAAAATAGTTTTAGATTCCGACCAGCAAATTTGTAAATTTCATTTCTCGTAAACCATTACTTCAAAACTCATGATTTTTTTTATTAAAGTCTAAGAACATATTCTAGAACATCATTCTAAAATATGAGCTCAATCCAATAAGAAATAAGGGAGCTATGCTTAAAACAGCAGGACATTAGCAAACTGTGAACCTAGAACTTTCATATTCATTATCAAAGTTGCAGAAGATTTTTAAACATGGAAACATTCAAATTTCAAAAATTTCAGCAAGCAAGAGTTGTACCCTTTGAGTTAACTTTCAAATGCCACTAGAATGGGTTCATTTTAATTTAAAATGAGGAAGTTATAACCAAGTTACAGAGGCTGGTTCATAACAACAATGTGCAAAGTTTTCAGTTTTGTTTTACAACTTCATAAACTTCAAAAATTCATAACTTAATGAAAACAAATCCAAATATAGAACTTCTTTATAGTAAAGCTAGTGGGATTTCACAAAGGAATCCAAATATAGAATTATATTTTAAAAACAAAGTCATTTGCCCACTGAAACTACAGAAAAACTAGAACTGGACCAAAACTTACTATTCTTTATTGAATTTAACAAAGTGGTGATGAAGATTGACTTACCTAGTTGTAAAGCTTCTTTTATTTGATCAACCACCCTTCAATTCACCAAAATTTCCTAACATATTTTGCTGAACTTCCATTCCAGATCTCTCTCTTCTCTCCTCTTGCATGAAATCCAAGTAGATTTTGCATGAAAATCCCACTAACTTGTTTATATAGTGGTGTGATTAAGTTGTGACCATTGATCTAGTGTAAACACCCACCACTAGAACAATCTAATGGCTCGTACTTGGTCCTACAATCTACTAAATTAGTCATGTTAATACCCATTCATATACCAAGTTACATAGTGATGGTGACAACACGCATCACGATGCATATCAATGCTTGTTGTTTTTATTTTCTTATCTTAGGCCACATTTATATACATTCAACCATAGGCATATTAGATTAGTTACATTAATTATAATTAACTAAATCATGACCTATCACATCTTCTCTACTCCGGTCCCACCTCGACATGCATCTCGAGGCACGTTTGTGCTCACACGCCAAACTTACAAAATACAACACTAAATAATATTCTTGGGTATAGTGTACACACTAGGCATCCATCACTCAAAAGTAATATATTTTTCGATCCTCTTACCGAGTATTGGGACCGTGTACCCGCTCTCGGGTCACGTCATAGGTCGGTAACCTTAATTAGGGACTAATTTACTATTAGTCAATTTTGGATTGTTACAGCTAAGCCCGAGGATGCAGCAGCCATATGGCCTGATATTGTTGTAGACCATATAGAGAAGGTTAGAATGATTCGTTAGCGGTTGCTGGCTGCCTAGCACAGACAGAAGAAATACGCAGATAAGTATCGCGATGAGTTGAGCTACAAGTGGACGACTAGGTTTATTTGAAAGTCTCCCATATGAAGGGTCATCAAATATTTGGGATCAAGGGAAAACTAGCACCTAGGTTTATCGAGTTCTTCCAGGTTACGAAACGAGTTGGGGAGGTTGCTTACAGATTGAGGCTACCGAGTCATTTGGTAGGGGTCACGACATATTCCACATATATATGCTCTGACTGGCTAGATCAAAGTCGTGGTTAATGGTAGAGTTAGGCAATATTCAGGTTAGACCAGACACTATGTACGAGGAGTTCCCTATACAGATTTTAGATCGTAAGGTTCAAACCCTCCAGAGTAAGGAGATACCATTGGTACTCGTTCAGTGGTAGCATCACCAAAATGAGGGACTCACTTGGGAGCGAGAGTCTACCATGCGATAGCACTTCCCCAGCTTTTTCAGGATAAGTTTTAACTTTAATTTTAGATTTCGGGATGAAATCTTTTTTAGTTGAGAAGATTGTGACGGCCTATGAAATAATAATTAATTTAATTTCCTAATTTCAGACTAAGACCCATAGCTCAGACCCACGTTGACACCACCATCAAGTCTAGGGCACGCCTGGCAAAGTATTAAATAACTATTTTTGTATGATGCATGCATATTTTTTTATTATCTATTTATTGTGTCACACTAGTGTAGGTCATCTGTTTTAATTGCATTGTGCATGTGCATTAGGTGCGTGTGATGCCTCGAGAAGCATGTTGTGCGGGTGTGAAATGGGTCGATGACTTCGATGTTTAATAGCTTGTTTGAATAAACAATTAATTCGATTTTCATGCTTAGGATAAGGTTATATTAAATTAAATGTGCCTAAGTTAATAAAAAGCTAGAATGAGTTAATCAAGCCTAAATTTTCTAGAACAAATGGTGAACATTGATACACCTAGTGATGATCAAAAAATGAGTCACTCTAAGACTATTTAGTGGACATATAGGTGTGCATGAGAGTCCCAAATGTAGACCTTTGATGTGCCTTATGATGAACAAAATACATTAAATGAAGGGTTGAGATCACAAATCCAAGAGACGATATAAGCCTACCCACTCCATGATTCATGCACATTCTTACTGTGTTGATTTTCAAGATGAGGGGTTGAGAGATTTGGTGCTGAGAAATTCGGTGAAGAATTAGGGCTTGAATATTCAAATCCTTAAAATAAAGCAAGTTTAGTAGATAAATTTCAAGGGCTGAGGCATTATGTATCATCTTTACTCTCATTTTTACTAAGCAATTCATGAAAAGGCTTGGAATGTGTTCAAAAGTTGGGCTTTCATGTCAAAAACGAAAATTCATTGTGGTATTGGTTTCTATCTCCATTTGAAACACTAGTTGATTTTTCATATCTGAGTTTTATGAAATTACTTCATTGATTTGGATTTTCAACACCTATTTAATGAAAAATCCATGTTTTTGGAATCATGGGTGTTTTGAATGCAAGAATATTTCTTTTGTTAGATCTACTTGTTGTTGTTGTTGTTGTTGTTGTTGTTGTTGTTGAATGGTTAAAAAAAATTGAATCTCCATTACATGTTTAGGGATGATTTCGTCTCCTTTACATGTGTGCGTGCGAAGTTCTGAGCCGAATCGGGCACGATTGAGGGGGCACCCCTATTTATTATTAAAAATTGATTTTTAATATAATTTTAATTGAAATAAATTACTAAAAATAAAAAAAATAAATAAAAATATAAGGAAAATCCAAAAAAAACTAGGAAAATATAGCAAATTGGAAAAAGTCGAAAATTGAATTTTGAGGATATTTTGGGGGGTTTTGCTACGGGTATGTAACTTGTAAAGCGTGTTGCCACTAAATATTGGACTAAAAATATTTATTTTTGGTCTCACATTATAAACCCAATTAGTTTGACTCTAAATTAATTAAAATAATATATTTGGACACTAGGGGCTCAGGAGACTACAACCAAGTGTCGGGTGCGCACTTCGAGGCAAGAGTTAGACGTTTCGAAGGGTTTGGTTGAATGTGACCAAAAAAATGATTTGGGTATCGGTCATTGCAGACCGACCAAACTATTTGGGCTCGCTTATTGCAAACCGACCAGATTGTTTGGGCTCAGTCATTGCAGACAAACATAATAACCATGTTTTGTCGGTCATTGAAAGCCGAACATATTGTTCGGTCAGTTAGTACTGACTTTTTCCTCCTTAGGCCTGTTTATAGCAATCGACCTATAAGCATGTGGTTCGACCACATAAGGCCGAACTAGAGGCAAAACCCATGCTTTAAACACGAAAAAAAGGAGCAAATCGAAGGAAAAGTCAAGAAATACATCTCCATCTTGCACATTTGCATCCCCTGCACGCTCATCTTCCATTTTGTAAGGTCAATAACCATTGGACAACCCAAATGAACAATGTCCTAGCAAACAAAAAAATTATTCAAACCCCATAAATGCACACAAAATAATAGAAAATACAACATTTTCCATCATAAAACATGAAATTACTTCATTGATTTAGATTTGAATTTTTAATCATAAAACATGAAATTACTTCATTGATTTGGATTTGGATTTTCCATCATAAAACATGAAATCACTTCATCAAAAATTAGGGCTTTCATGTCAAAAACCGAAAATTCATAGTGGGATTGGTTTTTATCTCCATTTGAAACACTAGTTGATCTTTTCAGCACTAAGTTTTATGAAATTACTTCATTGATTTGTATTTTCAACACCTATTTAATGAAAAATCCATGTTTTTGGAATCATGGGTGTTTTGAATGCAATAATATTTGCTTGGTTAGATCTACTTGTTATTGTTGCTATTGTTGTTGTTGTTGTTGAATGTTTAAAAAAAAATGAATCTCTTTTACATGTTTAGAGATGATTTCGTCTCCTTTACATGCGTGTGTGCGAAGTTCTGAGTTGAACCGGGCCCGATCGGGGGGGGGGGCACTCGTATTTATTATTAAAAATTAATTTTTAATATAATTTTAATTGAAATAAATTACTAAAAATAAGAAAAAATAAATAAAAATCTATGGGAAAATACATAAAAATTGGGAAAATATAGCAAATTGGAAAAAGTCGAAAATTGAATTTTGACGATATTTTGTAAGGTCTTGCTACGGGTGTGTAACTTGTAAAGCGTGTTGCCATTAAATATTGTACTAAAATATTTATTTTTGGTCTCACATTATAAACCCAATTAGTTTGACTCTAAATTAATTAAAATAATATATTTGGACACCAGAGACTTAGGAGACTACAGCCAGGTGTCAAGTGTGCACTTCGAGGCAAGAGTGGGGCATTTCGAAGGGTTTAGTTGAAGGTGATCAAACAAATGGGTTGAGTATCTGTCATTGAAAACCAACCAAATTATTTGGGCTCGGTCATTGCAGACCGACCAGATTGTTTGGGCTCAGTCATTGCAGACCGACCTAATAACCATGTTATGTCGGTCATTAAAAGTTGGACATATTGTTCGGTCAGTTAGTACTGACTTTTTCTCCTTAGGTCGGTTTATATCAACCGACCTATAAGCATGTGGTTCGACCACGTAAGGTTGAACTAAAGGCGAAACCCATGCTTTGAACACGAAAAAAAAGGAACAAATCGAAGGAAAAGTCAAGAAATACCTCTCCATCTTGCACATCCGCATCTCCTGCACGTTCATCTTCCATTTTGTAAGGTTAATAGCCATCGAACAACCGAAATGAAGAATGTCCTAACAAACAAAAAAATTTATTCAAACCCCATAAATGCACACAAAATATTAGAAAATAAAACATTTTCCATCATAAAAACATGAAGAAATCGACTCTTACGATGGCAATAAGCTCCAAATTGCAAGTTTGTGTCGCTAGTAGTCGAAGGAGATCATCGCAGTCGAAGAGTTGTGGATTTGTGTAGGGTGCATAATATGTGGCATGGAAGGGATTATAAGGGTTGTGAGGGTTAACTAGGTCATTTCGTCTTAGGGCAAATATGGAATTGGAGTGCCAAAATATTTATGGCTTGCCCTTACAAAATTGTGGGGTGCACATAGCAGCGCCTTTTTACTGCTCCTCTTACACATTGAAGAGTATATCAAAGCCTTTCAATTTAAGTTGTAGATGAATAATTAATGAAATTCCACTCAAGTAATTGATTACTTATTGGGCTTAAAAAAATTAAATGATAATTAACTTGTGTGTTAATTTTCTCGATCTTGGAGGAACATGCAGAGCTCAAGTACGTGCATTAATATAAATCAATTTTTATATCTTGTACCACCCTTAGGCCTTATTTGGTTTGAGTGTTAGCTTATGTAAGCCTAGGATTAGTTGTAAAGCTGGCATTTGGTTCAAGTGTCAAGTAATGCATGGTCTTACCAAAGACCTCAAATCCAAGCTTACCTAAAGACAATAAAGACTTTGTCTTAAGATAAGCCTGATTTATCTTGTTGGTGAAAAATCCATCCTACCCCTCATTAAATGTAGCCTTTCCCAACCCACAGCCTCTCGTTCTTCACGCACTCTCTCCAAAATCATGAACTCATCTCCTTTTTCACCTTCTTCATGAACTCATCTCCTTCACCTTCTTCACGAATATTCAGACACCTAAACCAAATCAAACAGGCCTAGAGCCTGATAATCACTCATGGCCTCCAACACAACCAATTCATATCCCCAAAACTCATCTCTGCCCTAACTAATTCCAATAATCTCTGCTGCGCCCGCCAAGTGTTTGATCAAATGCCTGAACCAAATGTGCTCCTTTGGAACGTCATGCTTAAAGGGTAATCTCAAAATGATTTCTTTAGACAAACTTTGGTTCTATTCAGTCAGATGCAAAACAGAAATGTGAGCCCAAATTGTTTTACTTTCCTATTTGTGCTGAAATCTTGTGTAAAGGTTTCTGCTTTTGGGAAGTAAAGAAGGTCCATTACTTGGTTGTGGAAATTGGGTCCTCAATAAACGATGCCACAATGTGGTTTAGGGTTTTGTAAATGTGGTGGGTGATTTGGTAGTTGGAAAATAAAAATGGGTATTTAAGACTTTTCACCCACTTTTTGTTCTTTAAAGACTATGATACCAAGAGGTGGGTACTTGAACCAAATACCTTTAAATAAAATACATATATATCCCTAAGCCATGGCTTAGGTAAGTCAATCTCTATACCTTACATATAACTCCAACCAAACAGGGCCTTAGTGTATAGTGAACTTGGTTTAGGAGTTTGGTTTCGATATAGTTAGTGCAACGGCCCGAAATATTTTATTTTTGTTTGATCGCCTGTATTATCTATCTAAAATACACGAGTTATTTATTTTATTTCTTCGATTTTACGAACGAGACTATTCGGGATGTGTGCGACACGTGGGTGTATGTGATAATTCATTATCTTGACTAGACTTAGGATTTATTTATAGGATTAAGTAAAACTTAATAAGTTATGTTAACTCATGACTTATAAGGCATGAAATATATCATAAGCCTTAGCTAGATTAAGTCTCCTAAACTAATAAAAATAACCTAAGTCAAGTATTATCCCATGCAAGAAATCTAAGTGAATCTATAAAAATGGATATTAATGCATATCCATAATAGATAAGAATGCCTAACTTGAATAATTGGGACTTAGGTTATGTTTTAACTTAACACAAAAATTATCTATTTGGAACCCTACCTAAGTTAATGGAATCCATTCAAATTTCTAGAAAGCCTAAGTAAATTATAATTGAGACGTAAGCCTAAGTTATGAAAAATGTCATCACAAAGCTTAAGTATGGGATTATTTTATGATCCTATGTCAACAAACATATTTTAGTGACTATGAGGAATCCTATGATAAATTAATGGGCATCAAGGGAAATGATGAGAAGAGATCAACCTTGGATTTGTCTAGAGATCCAACATCCAAAGTGATCAAATGGTGGAAAATAAAAGAAATGAGCTATAAATGAGTTTTCTTCTCTACAACATGCAAAAAAATAGAACATTGAACATGTAAGAGAAGAAGAGTTTGTACATGAGGTGTTTTCCGTGGAGGATAGAAGGCTTAATAAGGGTTTTAGGACTAAATCTCTACAAGGAGAAACAAGCAAGAACAAGAGAGCAACTAAGGTATGCACTTTTCCTTCTTTTCATTGTTCTAAATTTGACAAATTGGGATTTCCTTGTGAATGCTTTGAGATTATGAGATTTTAGATTTTTTTTTACTCTCAAAATGATGTTCAAATATGAAATTCAAGCTAGCTTGGTGATTTAAACATTGTTGTTGAGTTTCAATTTGAGTTCTTTCTTGTTATGCCAAATTTTGGTCAAATTTGGGGTTTTTGTGCACATAAACATATGAGGATGAATTATTATCAAAAGGATATGAGACTCTTGTTTTTGAACTTTTAGATCATGATTTATAGTGGACTTGAATGTTGGACAAGATCAAGAATAATTGCGTTCATGAAAATGATGTTTAAGTTCTTGAAGTTTTAGGGTTTTTGAATGTCTTTGATCAATGTCAAATTAATGTTTGTTGGTGATATACTTTGATGTTGAACAAGATATTAGGTCTAGATTTTCATGTTTTGAAGTGCCCAAAAGAGTTTACCAAGGTTCCATGGAAAATAAAGAAAAATTCGGGGACGAACTAAATTTTTCCCAAGTCTATGCATAATCCCGCATGGGCAGCGCGCTGCGTGTAGTCTTGCTAAAATAAGCATAATTTTCTCGTTTTAAGTCAGTTTTTTACGTTCTTTATACGTTGGAAAGCTAAGACAGAGAGCTAACACCTAGAATCATTAGTTTACAAAAATTAGATCATTTTATTTATCGAAAATGGACTGAAAAAACAAGGTTTATCCGTAAGAATATTCATTTTTTAGTATTTGGGTGTCGAGACCTCTTTTCGGGGTCTTCACGAGTCCAAAAATGACCAAAACCTCAAAAATAACTTGAAATACTATAAATAAAGTTCTCCAAGAGTTTCAAGCTATTTCGAGGTGTTTTGGATAGTTTTCCAAATGAGTTTTGAAATAGGCGAAATTTACTTACTAAATAAGCTGATTTTTACTTAAGGTATTCAGGGCATCAAATGATGTCAGAATTAAACCAAAATTTTCAGAACGTGTTATTGGATAATAGAAAAGGTTTTCATCAAGTTTTGTGATTTTCCGGCTTGTCTAACTCAGTTTTCAAGTCATGTTTCGAATAAGAGATACAAATAAGAACTTAAAGTTTTACTTAGATTCTCAAATTTGGTTTTTAATCATATTACTGAGATTTTATCACTCAACAACCTTGATTTCAAGTTAATAGACTTCACGGAACCAACCTTGAGAATTTTAGAAATTTCTATTGTGTTTTAAGCCATTTTTCAAGTTGAAGAAAAACTAACTTTCGAATATTTATTTAAAGGTCCCTAAGGGGTTGCTTTGCAAATTAGCATTGTACAACAACTTGAAATGAGTTCTAATGATCCTAATTAGTTCAATAACATCTAAAAATAATAGATAAAGTGTGTTGAATAATGCTAAGCAAGCCCGAGTACTTTTAGCCGAGCTAAGTACCCGATGAGGACTTGAAATAATAAAAATGAACCATTAGACACTAAATTGACTTGGAATGATTTGTGCGACTCTTTATGGGATTGTTAAGCATCAATATGTCAAATTATATTGCTCACACAATAACAACCCTTAGTAGCTAATACCAAGAGCACAATAGAGTGTTCAAGTTCTAAATAGTCAAGTCAACTATAAATTGAACTATATGAGACACAATAATTGTAAATGTAACTCAATGAGCTCTAACACACATAAAACAAAACTCTAAATGATACCAGGGATCTAGGAGACAAGTGGTGGGTATCGGAAGAGTGTTGCGGGGCATGTGGGAGCCGTTATAGCGTGACTTTTATTGCATTTGGAGGAAAGCAAACTAGCAGGGGCCTCCATAGTAATTCATTTCATTTGTTTGACTTATTTCTTTGTAAGAAAATCAGTAGGATGCTCAATTTGATTTCATTACATTTTCTTTGTGATAAATTCTTGAATTAAACCTTGTTTGAATTTCCATTCTTATTATGCGAGTGTCTCGGGATCTAAGTGTGCGAGGAAGGTACTTACAGGTGCGATGTTCAACTTGCTATCCTTTACACTCCTATGTTTACTGGGTCTTTGAGTGTAGCCGCGGGTGCGGTGTTCGGGTCTACAGTCTACGTCTACACCGTTGTGGACTACTCTCCATTTTGAACTTGCGGACTTGGTCCATAGTTCTAGGAAGTCAAGGTTGCGACCACGGGTTCGTAGCTTGATGGATTTGGACCGCTCGTACACCCTTCCTCTTGCTTCTTTAGCACTCATTCATTATTGTTTATTTTCTTTAGCTTGTTTATCATGCACTTACTTTATTTCATGTTTATTTACATTCCCACATGATCTTCCAGCTTACTTATTGGAATTTATGAAATACTGTTGAGACTCCTCTGGCTTTACTCACTGGAATTGTCTCCGTTTTTTTTGTGACAATTACAGCCCCTCTAGTACTAAGGAAAGAGAGCTTATACTTGGTGATTACCTCTGAAGTACTTTTAGAGTCGGTTTCCTCTCTTTTACGTTGTAGGTTATTTTGTTGTTTTGTATATAATTATGAACTATATACTGATGTTTATATACTTTTAGGTTATGGGATTGAGAAATCACTAGATACATGTATATGATTTCTTTTTTTTGTCAAATGATATACATAAGATCACTTTTGCAGGATTTCCACATTTAGGCTTGTCCTGACTTTAAATTGTTTAAAAATTGGTTGCTTTAATTATTTCACTGCTTCCACTGCACCATACTAAATTAAGACATGCGAATCTTGATAACTCTAATAAGTGATCAAATAAAACTAAATAAAAAAAAGAGGCTAACTAGGTTTGTGTTGACCTTGCGGGGATTCATCGGGGGTCCACGCAGGTCTAGGTCGGGCAGGGCCCAATTTGTGGAAACTAGGGCCGTCACAGGTAGTTAATCAGCATCTAATTTGCCTGTGCAGGTTGACATATTAGGTGCATACTTGAATCCCCCCACCATTTTTTGTTCTTCAATCTTCACACACATACACAGTGACGAAACCAACCCTGGGTGAGAAGGGGGCCAATTTGAAGTGCACTAATCTATTATTCATTTGGGTTTGTTAGACGAGAGATTGCTCTCTTTATTTTTAGGTATTTTTATCAAATAACTTTTATAAACTCTAAAAGAGATGTATCATCAACTATATTGACAATGCATTATACATTAATTAAAACATATTTTGTACAATTATTACAACAAAAATCTCTTGGCAAAGTTAAGAAACTCAAAAATAATAAAGATTTTTGTTATACATTGTAGTATAATTGTCAAAACATTTGCCTACACAGGTTGACATATTAAGCGCATACCATAATTATACTACAATTATACTAAAAAAAAAAAAACTACTCGACGTTGCAATTGTGACAAGTTATAACGGTTTATACACATCCAAAGACAAACCTGCAACTACCGTAATTGAAAAACTTACATAGTAGAGAAATTTAATGTTGTAGGACTAAGCTTAAGATGTTGGGATGCATTATTTAAAGAATTTTTGAATACATGCCATCAAGCATATTGAATTGAACTGTTCAAAATTTTAATCTATGTAGCTAGACCCCAACTAATTTGAGATCGAGGCTTTGTTGTTGTTGTTGTCGTCGTCGTCGTCGTCGGGAATGCTAGAATAAGACATTTTTTTTGTCAAGGTCCCTCAAGAATCAAGACCTTTGTAAATACTATAAACTCTTTTTACTCCACCAATCAAACTTAACATTCGCAATCGACCCAAGTTTAGATAATGAGGGAAAATCTTTATCTTATTTCTTTAATTGAAATTATTGATCAAATGCACATCACGCGGGTGCATGTTTACAAAACCAAACGTCGGCGTCATCACCATCATGTTCTCTTATTACTGAGGCCTTTCGAGGTCGGGCCTCTGATCAAGTACTTCAGACTCGGTATCATCTGGAAAAGCATCTGGATAGGTAGCCAGGATTTTCGCCTTCATGTTTCTGTCAATCAAAATAAACATAGATTACCTCAAAAAGAAAACATTAATTAGAAGATCAAGGAAATGAAAGTCATTACAAGCTTGTGAAACCACCAAGCTCCTTCATTTGGAAAAATTTTAAGAACTGAAATGATCAAAGACAAAAACAACAAAGAAACTCAAAACCGCAGAATATCAAAAACATAGATTATACCGTTTTGACACTACAAACGTGTGATTTACTTGAGTGTGTTGAGCAGACAAACTGTCAACAGGTTCGGAACAGACTTTAATTAAAGGGCCAAATGTAATGTGAAAAAGGACATAAAAAAAAGGGAACAATAAATCTACACGGTTATCTCATTCTCAAGTTTTGAGTTACTCTGGTTCCAATTGAGTTATTTATAAAGCAAAAGCACCACCAAACTTCGTAGTTCGTTTTCTCATATAAGTGGAAAAGCTAATATCATCACTTCAATGCAATGGAGGACTCTGAATACACTCACAAAATAGAAGTTTCATTTAAATATGGTTTTGCAGCTTTTTTACTTAAGACTACGACAATATAAGACGAGAAATAACTAAAAAGATAAATAAATAATAAATAAATAATAAAAAAGAGGTGCTTCATATCAGTTTCCTACTTGGTTCATGGTTGCAACAAGGTGATCCTTCTCTCTTCTTCTTTGCATTGAGTGACTCAATTAATCAATAGTCAATTTCGAGAAGATGACTCTGAATTCTTTTCTTTTTTTTTTTTTTTTTTTTTTTGAGGCCAGAATTCTTATCTTGAGATGACAAGGGAGATCATATATACCACTCACTATAGCAATTAGCAAAGATATACCCATAGTACAGCCTACCTTTTGTTTTATCAATATATTATTAAATCCCAATAGTCAATTTCGTTGTCATAGAAAAAACATGTCACGATTTAAAACCCAGAATTCCCAAAAAATAAATATAAAAAAGATCCACTCAAAGAGGACGACGACAACATGGATCAAACTCTTCTATTGCGCTTGATTTAGTGCAATTGTCGGTGTGCTTTTCGATTCCTTTAAATCTCTCATAATCAACGTGTCCCAAGTTAGCTTTGATCTACCCCTACATCATCAAATTTCTCGATTTCTATCGAGTCAAGTTTTCTAGTGGGGGCATTTACAGGCTGTGTCCAAACCACCGCAACCACCCTTCCCTAATTTTGATGTCAATTGGTGATACTCCTACTTTTCTTTGAATTTTTGTATTTCTTACTATCTTTACAAGTTTTGCCCATTTTATGTACTTGTTGTTTCCTTTACTTGGTATAGCGGGCCTAATTGCGGTCCTACAAAATTTTCCTTTTAACTTGGTATCCACTCAAAGACAACTATTTTAAGCTAGAAACATAGAAAGGAAACCAAACTAGGCAGATATACCCATATGTTTGACATCAAAATTCACTTCCAAATCTTTTTCAAATATTTGATTGATAATTCTCACTCGCTCTTCCACAAGGTTTCTTTTCCATTAAAACCCACAGGTCACAAAAATCAAGGCCATTTGTCTAGCAGTTGATTCCCATATATGCATTGCAATGGAAAAGACAATCTTTTCGCATAACCATTATTCTCCATCTTTTTCTGCAATTCCCTTCATCACATTATATATTGAAGAAAGAATTTAAGACATGTTCACCAGCTTTTACATTGTCAACTTGCAAGGGCTATATGAGGGTTAATTTCACAAACAATCATCTAATTTTAAAATTTGCAACATTTTGGTAACTAAAGTTACATTTGTATCAAACAAATCACCTAATTTTTAAAAGCGTTTCACAAAAGTCACTCCCACCATAATTCGATAATTAGTGACAAATTTGCCCTTCTTGTGTTAGAGAGAGGAAAAGCAATGGGTTTGGAATGCTTGGTCTAGTTGAAGTGAGGGAGGGAGGGAGGGAGGGAGGGAGGGAGGAGGAGGTGGAAGTGAGAATGGTGGCAAAGACGAGGTAAGGGAGGAGATGGAAGTGGGGGTGATGGCAGAGATGAGATAAGAGACGTGCGCGGGGAGGGACAAAGACAACATTGAAGGAAACCCCAACTGCACCTAAGCCACCACCAACTAATACTGCTTAAACCCATGCCTTAATTGGCACCAACAAACAACGTATCCGCAGCCCAAACTAACAACCCATTTTTCAAATTCTAATCAAATTTTCAAGTCTCATTCCGAAGTTCAAGCCCAAGTGCGTTCAGTTTCAGTTCAATTTCAATTCCAATTTTAATTTTTCTTCTATTTTTTTGCTTTGTTGTTTCATTTTTGAGGTTTCATTGGTTTTGGGTTTATGTTGAATCCAATGTTAATCCAAGAGGGAGCACCCCAAAACCCCATATTAGAACATCATTTGTTCTACCAACAGATAAATTTATCTTGCCAAAAATCTCGATTTCTCAACATGGGTATCTGAGAATATGTAGAAAATCATAGCATTATTGAGCATCCCAAACCCAACACTCCCCCCTCTCCTCTAACACAGGAAGGACGAATTTGTCATTAATCATCAAATTACGGTGGGAGTGACTTTTGTGAAACAAATTTAAATTTGGGTGATTTATTTGATACAAATGTAACTTTAGTTACCAAAGTGTTACGAACTTTAAAGTTGGATGACCGTCTGTGAAATTAACCCGGTTATATGAAGAATACCAATTGGGAAGGTAATTTCCTAGGGATTGGATGGTGTCATTCAGTTTGGATCAATTGAATTGTTCAACAAGAAAATTAGGAATACATGGAAGATTCCATTTCTCTTCTATTTGATTCAACTAATTAAAATGAATAATAAAATGTCTTTTAGAAGGAAGTAAGAGATGTGGAATCTTTTTAAGAGAAGAAAAAAAAAAAACGAAAGAGCAATGTGGAGTCTATTTGGAAGATAATTTAGAATACACCCTTTAAGTACACCTTTGGGCTATGCTTTAATTAACCTTTTCTTCTCAAAATGATTAAAGAATGAGGATCTATTAATGTATTTCTCTCTCAAACAATGTGTAGCTCGCTAATTCTTGTTCCCAACTCTTTATATATTCTTTCGATTAATGCATTTTTTTGTTGAAAACAAACCCTTTTTTTTATCAAAGAAAACGTAGGATCCATGTAGCATACGCCAACTAAGTTAGGATTGAGGAAGATATGTATTGGACGCATGGTTGTTATTCTTTATCAAAGATAAAGAAAGAAAAAGAAAAAAAAAATTATGGTAGGAAATGTCAACTCGAAATACAGTTGTTTCCTTATATAATACATATTGCATACATCAACAACAAAGCCTCAAACCAATATAGTTGAGGTCGGCTACATGGATCAAACTTTTTCATTGCACATGATTTAATGCAATTGACGGTATGCTTTCAAAGTCCTCTAAATCCCCCCTAATTTCTTCAGTTTCTATTGAGTCAAAATTTCTAATGGTGGCATTTGTAGGCCGTCTTTCGAGGTATCCAAACCATAGCAACCAACCTTCCCCAATCCTTTCTCATTCTATCTTTAAGAGTTTTACTACACATTCACCTAAGCATCCTCATTTCCGCTACATTCATTTCATATAGTTGTTGTTTCTTTACCGCCCAACATTCACTTCCATAAAGCATAGTAGACCTAATTGCAATTCTATAAGAATTTCCTTTTAGCTTGGTAGGGATGTTTCGATTACATATCACACGTGTTGCATAATTCATATTGCATAAACCTATTAAAATGAGACTTTGACCCAAGTAGAACTATTTTGATTTTTGACATAACTCAGACTTACCAAAGAGCAACGTTGTTTGGAAGAAACAAGACCATTGATCCTTAGACGGTTAGACCACTTACATACAACCAAGCAGGCTCCAGTTCCTCATACTCTTCCCATTCATAAGTGATACAAGTCAAATGTGATCAACTCTTCAGGTAGTTCAAATCCATTTAAACACTTCTTAAGGATAATAAACAATTATCATACAGACAAATATAGTGAAAGACCAGTGCACGGAAGGTAGATAGCATTTATCGAAAAATGGTCACGTTAATTGATTGGTAATAAATGTTTTTTTTTCCATATTATATATCAATTGAAAACAAGTCTCAATTGATCAATCTCAATATTTTTTTTCTAATATCGGCACCACTAATTCTCCCATGTTTAATGATCACATTTCTTTTATTACTCGTTTTATTTTCACTGCCAAAGATTTGATACAGCCTCATCTCAACCAAACTTGCATCATCTCAAATGGTAGCAGACTAATTTGCATAACATTAATCACAATGTATAAAAATCATTATTGGATGTATGTCAAATATCATCTCAATAACATATGCATTATGATACCTTATTACCACCTTATTACCACCATATAACATACGTAACAAGATTTCTATGTGCAGCGAACTTACTACATCATCTCAGTTGGACAGTTTCAGTACTTCGAAAGTATTCCCGAACATGTACCAAACCAATAACACTTGCCACAACCAGACAAATGGGGAGTTTAAAGTTAACCATGGTGGTGCATGTAGAGGTTGGGGAATGAACAAGATGATTTCATCATTTTCGGCCCTGTTATGTGCCAGCGTAATATGGAGGCGAGGGGTGAGTTGGGTCCTGAGATTTAAAATTGGGGCATAATAGGAAACTTGCACAACATGAACAAGTGCACTATGGTGCATTAGGTGAAACGTGGGGTGCTAATAGATGCTCTCAGTAATACATTGAAGTTAAGCATTTAAGTGCAAAATACAAAAACAAAACCTTAGTTCCAAATTAGCTAGGATATTACATGGATCCAACGTTTCATTCAAGTGCAGAACAAATTTAACTAAGGCAGTCAAAAAAAAACTCCACTGAACCAGATTTTGTATGAATTGTCTTTCAAATAATATAAAAGTTAAGTTAATGGCTTGCACGCAAGTACATACCTCAGCTTCTGGAATATGTAGTCAAGATCTGACTTCATTGACTTTAAAAGGCGTGTATTTTTGTGGAAATCGGCAGAAACTTCTGCAAAGCACCGTTCTGAATACTCATTAAAATGTGATAACACTGCATTACTATCTTGCAATCTTCCCAATCTGCAAAATGAAATAGAAACGAAGAATTAGACAAACAAATGAGATTGGTAGTAAAATTGAACTAATGTAAAGCAGCTATAAGATATCGATGAAGACATGCATGTTGCATGGAACCATTCCAAAACGGAAACATCAAAAGATGTATAATTTCAATGTTCACTTAATTATACGCTTAAATAATTTATGAAATAAACAAGCCTCTTAGCATGAAAGAGATGTCTTTTCTTGTAGTCATTTTCAGCAATGTTGTTCAAAAGCATAAGAACATCAAAATTGCTGGAAAGGTGTACCTCTAAATTGAGGAGAATGCCTTTGGCATCAACTTACTTAGAACCAATTTGTTAACGAGGTTATTTTTCCTATCCTTTGTGGTTAAAAGAGTTTATGGAGCAGTTTAAACGCAAGCCATACAAATTTTGTTCTTTGCTAGGCTAGTCTCACGTTTACTTTGTCATTAACTTGAATAAATAACAAGATAGCCAGACAGAAGCAAAAAGAGGTAACTGAGACGAACAATGATATGTCTTAAGGCAAATGGCTTAGGCTCCTGAATGCAATGCAATATTTCAAAAGTTTAATAAAATCAATTTCTTTAATTGAAGTTGATAACAAATAAAATAATATAATAATAATAATAATAATAATAATAATAATAATAACAATTATTATTATTATTATTATTATTATTATTATTATTATTATTATTATTATTATTATTATTATTATTATTATTATTATCAATCCATCAATCATACTGCACAATTTTAACCGAAAACAAAGTCTTCTAAAACAACAAATCCTCAATCCAATGAGTTGGGGTCGACCTCATGAATCAAACTCTTCCATTGCGCTCAATTTGGTGTGGTAGATGGTGCGCTTTTCAAATCCTAACCTAAAAAGCCAAAAAAAACGTCCCAAGTTAGCTATGGTCTACCGCTACATTGATTGAATTTCTTCAGTTTTCTATTGAGTTGACTTTTCTAACAGGGGCATTTGTAGGCCATCATTTGAGGTGTCCAAACCATCGCAACTGTTCTTCCCTAATATGCACGTCAATTGGTGTTGCTACTTGCTACTACTTTTCGTTGAATTTATATATTTCTTATTATATCTTTACGGGTTTTACCACGCATCCACCTAAAGCATCCTCATTTCCGCTACATTCAGCTTATGTATATGTTGTTTCCTTACCACCCACAAAGTCCTTTGAACATTGTGCAACGTCCACTAAATTACAATTTAACACATTTTGGTTCAAAAATATAGTAAGCACCAAGATTTTATTATTTTTGCTAAAACTGTTTTTAAGGTAGTAATGTAGTCCTTAGGCAGCCTACCCCATTTTGGCAAGTCTAGGAAGATAAAAGTATTCAAGGGGAGACCCAAAACAGTTATATAATTATTTCAAGGAAATCGAACAAGAAATTACACATTCCGTACATATACAATTTTGCATATACAAACATTTTCACAGACATACCAATACAAAACTTAAAGAAAACATAAATAAAGAATAAGTTCCATTTTACTTGAAAAACGAATGTGTCGAGGACACAAGACACTAGCTATGCCTTCTCATTTCCTGGTTAAAAATGGTCTTGAGCACCAAAATTGTTCAATTTTTGTTAAAATCAATACCGTCTCTACTCATCCACCTTTAAGCCCTTGTATTGAGATGTCCTCCAAAAGCCTCAATAATAGTAAGCATAAATTCACAGCCAATTCCATGTTAACAAATGTAAGACCTGTGACAGGACGATTGGTAAATAAGAATGGATTGGATGCTTTAATTGGAGGGCGCGAATGAATTGGTATCTTCTACATCATTTTACCAAGGCATCCATACAAATCTGTACCACTGAGCAAAACATAATTTTTGAATCATTCAATTCTAAATCTTAACTAGTATCCCAAACACTAACTATTTTTATATAAATTGAAAACCTGAAGACATTAAATAAAGTGCTTTGATAAAGAGATAAAAATGAGGAGACCTTACATGAGGTGCTGTGATTGATTAATGGTGTGAAGATCATTAGCGTTAATTAGGGTTTGGAACTGCTGAGACACTTCATTTGAAGCAGTCATAATTGAGTCCCTCTCTTGTTGCTCCATCTCCATGCTCACTGACTGGGAAAACCGTGGAATATGCATTCAATGGATTTAATTAGATAATAAATTCATCAAGTTTGCATTTAAAGAGGAGAGTCTTCTTCTTTAACAACAAAGTCTCTCAGTCGGACCGCCGCCCTCTCTCCTTCTCCCTATCAATTCTCCTAACGATGAGTCGGCCCACAGGGCAGGGTTAAAGAACCGAAAAATAGATGAATTCCGCGAGAAGAGAGGGGTAGAGACGAACTCGGCCGGTCGTGAGAGAAAAAGTGTCTTGCACTTCCGAGATGTGATGGAGGTTTTATTAAAAGGCAAAATCATCTTTTGGTCCCTGAACTTTGAACATTATACATATTTGGTCCCTCAACTTTGAATGTAGTGTAAATTTAGTTCTTCCGTTGGTTTAGCCGTTTACATTGATGATGTGGCAAACATTAATTGTCACGTGGCCATCCTAATCAGTTGAATCGGTGTGGTTCATTGAACCAAATCGGTTCACTAAAATAAAACCAAACCAAAATTTAAAACCAAGCCCTTTGTATTTGTGAAAGAATAGAAGATCATCCCCAAACATTGCATCATCTCCAACCTTGGCTCACTGTGCGTTCTCCTCTCTCTGCGATTTCACTCGTCCCCTCTCTGAGCGCATCTCCCTCGCTCACACTCTCTGCCCTCGCTCACGCTCTCTCAAAGTTCCATTCTCTCGCGGTCGTGGTTCTCTCACGCTCGTGGTCGGGGAGCCTGGTGGTGTACTTCCCTCAGGGCCACAGCAAGCAGGTCGGTGCACGTTAAGCCCCCCCTTTGCCTTTGGGCGCACCTTAACTGCTTAACCAATTAGGCTTCTGTTACGAGTGATTTTGGAGTTGCCCTTTAAAGGGAACTTGTTGATCGTTTTGATTGAACTTCCATTTTCATTGTTTGTGATTCTGTGATGTGTGTTCAATGATTTCTATGTGTGTTTGTTGACTTCAGGTTGCAGCATCTATGCAGAAAGATGTGGATGCTCACATTCCTAATTATCCTAATTTGCCACCCAAGCTCATTTGTCTTCTGCTCAATGTTAAATTGCATGTATGTGGATGCTAAGTTTTGATTCATTGTATGTTTGTTTCATAGCTTGATGAATTGAACATAAGCTTATCCAAATTGCCCTTTATTATTCTACACAAAACATACATCCACAAGCACCCATTAAACCTGCAAAATAACACAAAACCCTCACCCTCACCTCAAAAGTATCAACATTAACGGCCAAAGCATCCTAAAGCACACAAAAAACCACTACAATCTCATCAAAATTCAGACAACCAAAGAAACAAAAAGAAACAAAACACAAATTCAAACAGAGAGGATGTGCGTACAGAATGAGGAGGATGGGTAGGGAAGATGACTGCGGACAAAGAGGAAGGGGAGATAATTCGGAATACTTCGACCGAGAGTGGAGTCTGAGGGAGGAGAAGCACACCTCACGAAAAAGAACCCCGACCACGAGCGTGAGAGAACCACGACCGCGAGAGAATGGAACTTCGAGAGAGCGTGAGCGAGGGAGAGAGAGTGTGAGCGAGGGAGATGCGCTCAGAGAGGGGACGAGTGAAATCGCAGAGAGAGGAGAACGTACAGTGAGCCAAGGTTGGAGATGATGCACTGTTTGGGGATGATCTTCTATTCTTTCACAAATACAAAGGGCTTGGTTTTAAATTTTGGTTTGGTTTTATTTTAGTGAACCGATTTGGTTCAATGAACCACATCGATTCAGCTGATTAGGATGGCCACGTGGTGCCACGTGGCAATTAATATTTGCCACATCATCAATGTAAACGGCTAAACTAACGGAAGGACTAAATTTACACTACATTCAAAGTTGAGGGACCAAATGTGTTGTTTTCAAAGTTGAGGGACCAAAAGTGTATAATGTTCAAAGTTCAGGGACCAAAAGATTGGTTTTGCCTTATTAAAATGAATATGCTTTTGTAACCCACTTTGACCCTAGTGCATTAGGGGCTCAAAGTGGGTATGCCTCCATATGATACACTTTGAGGAGTGTGAACACACATCTCAAGGTGTTACACACATATCTCAAGGTGTATCGCAGGCTAGATACTCACTTTGTAACGGCACGTTTCATTAACGCCGTTATTTATTTCGTAATTTCAGACATAGACGCCAGCTCGGATCCATGTGGACGTCGCAGGTAGGTTAGGACATATGTCGACCTAGGTACATTAGTAAATTGTGTGTTGTATTGTTTAATTCCGATGCATTTTATGAAAATTATTTGTTAATACATCGCACGTGTGTATGTTGAATGATTATATCGTGCGAGGTTGTGTGACGGGTAGTCGCCTCGAAATGCGTGTTAATGCGGGTATCGAGAAGCGAAGTACGGGTACACTAGGGGACTCGAACAATTCATGATAATATGACTAAGTAATTCAATTGAAATGGGTAATGTAAACATAGGCTAATTAAATTGAAATTTAAACAATAGACTATGACGCGTCTCGAAATGCGTGTCGAGACTCGGGGCACCAAATATCGGGTAGCCGAAGGTTAGTGGGACCATGACTTGGTTAATGTTGATAAATAAAACATTAACCATATATTTTAATAAGCCTTGATGTAAGGTATATAAATCAAATAAAGGAAAAGCCTATAGTATGAATTAAATAATGTGGACCATTGATAGACATCTAGATGATTTCAAATGAGAGAATCAAGGAAGGGAGTGTGCTATTGGAGTTATCAATGGAGTCATCAAGTGGTATGGGACAACATGTTTATGAACCACAAGATAATCTTCGAGATACGTACACACATTTGATCTTAATTAAACATATATATATATAGTAAGTTAGTGAGAGTTTCATCTCCACTAACTCCAAACTCATGCAAATTCAGAGAGAAAACCAAAGAAGAAGAGGAAATTACAGCTGAAAGTGAGTACTTGGAGATCAATTCAAGTGATCTAACCTAGGTAATCATCTTCCTCATCTCCTACACTCTTCAATGAACCCATTTTTTGGTATGTTTTAGTGAAATTCGGGTTTGATGATTAGACCTATGATTTTTGGTGAAAACTTGATGAATTACATGTTATTAGATAATTTTCATAGAGAATCTACAACTGGTTTAACTAGAATTGAAATTCTTAATGAAATTGGAAAGTTTTGTGAATGCATGAAAGTTAGAAAATTTGGGTTAATTTAATGTTCTGGATTGTTCTAGTTGTTGTTTTGGAGTTAATAATGTATGGAGAGGATGTAAACCAGGTTAGAGTAGCTAATTAAGAGGGGAATGACAGAATTCTCGATTTGAGAATTATGTCATAAAGGGCAATTAGCGCGCTAACTGGGCTGGGTAGCGCGCTAATCATTCTGGGTTTCCAACTGTTTTTCAAAATGAAGAACAATAGCGCCCTAGACAGATCCCCTAGCGCACTAACTTAACCTAACGCGCTAGGTAGACCTATTAGCGTGCTAATGTCAGGTAAAATATGAATTTAAGGGTTGTTTTGGTGATTTTAAACTCAATACATGTCTAAGCACTTGCAAACAACCTAAACTTATAAAATTGGACTTCAGGGACTTAGTGGACCGTAGCTCGGTGTCGAGGAGCTAGTCGGGTTAGATACGAGAGTCCGGGGAGGTCGGAAAGTGATTTAAGGTTTGTAATACCCAACTGAAAAACTATAAGTATTTGATTATGTTTTAAATTCATTCCTATCATTTCCTTGATGTTTACTATTCCATTCTGTTACTAGGACGTGGGTTGAGGTTACTCCCTCGGATTTCCTGGTTGTGTGTTTATGATGCTTTGGATTGTGGTACGTGTGACTCGACCCTCAGTGAACGTCAACCGGAGCTTGCCCTTGGTGCACGTGTCGGTGACTCAGCGGATTTGGCCAGTACCGCGAGGGACCAAGTGTCGGGCCAGTTGGATGCAACCACTATTAGGAACTTGGTGACCCGAAGTACAGTCTAGTCCATCTGGAGCGAGCACACATATTTGTTAGTTTAGCTGTTATCTATTCATGCGATGAGCCATTTACAATTGTCTGTCTTTACATTCCACATGTTTATTTGACAGTACTTCTTGCATTTCCTTTATTTATGCGAGTGCTTAAAGAGGTTCCTTGGGATTTTACTTACTATATTCGTCATTTGTTTTTTGTGATGATTGAGTGCAGATCCTAGTACCGGTAGGGGCAAGGGGATCCTAGGCGACTACATCTGATTGCTCGTCGTCGAGGACCTACTAGTACATGCTTATTTTGATATTTTGTGTTATTTTGGATATTGGGGGACTTGAGATGACACGGTACATGTACATATATTTTGTTTGTGGTACTATTGCTTATATACAAAGTACTCTTCTAGGTTTTTCACAGTAGAACTTACTCTTATAAATAATGTTTACCATGCTAGTTACTTATTCTAATTGTATCAATTAAGGCTTCCGCTGATATATGTTAACTTGTAAGATACAATCCACTAGTATGGTTAGGCATTAAAATAAACTTTTAAAATACTTAAAGAGAATAAGTTAAAAAATACTGATAATCCACTAACTAATTTGATAAAACACACGTGGATGCGAATTTTGAGACAAGAGGTGGACGGACAGGTGTCGGACACGTGTAGATGGGCCCATCGGGCAAAGAGTACACGAAGACACGTCACCCCGGGACGGCAGGGCCGCCACAGTTGGTATCAGAGCAAGGTTTTCTAGGAACTTGGGAATGTTAAATGAAAGAGCATAAAATTTAATAAATAAACTTTAGTTATGGAAACCCAAAGTTATTGCCTTAGAACTTTAGTTGGGAAGTGATATGAGGCAGGTAGAGATAGGGCTTATATACGCGTTATATTTCCATTATATATATGATATATGTATATACACCGAGGCTGATCTAGAGCACGCTTCTCGATGCAGATTATGGATGGACAATCGACTACGCCTCATGTGACTGGTCAAACTAGTGATGCGGCTAGGGATTCCCAAGTTACAACTACTATGAAGGATCGACTTTTGTCTCAAGAGACTCAGATGGTCGAGGTACTACGTTTGTTATGAGATCAGACTGTCGCACTGATGGCACTTGCTACAGCGATTACCACACCCAAAAAGCTAGTAGCAGTTACCGTACCAATGGGGATAGTCGTCGCCCTGGTTGTTCCTTAGACACCCGTTGAGAGGGTAACAACAGAGACACAGATAGAGAGAGCCATCGCAGTTGTTTTTCCGTTGGAGACGCCGCTCCTACACCTCCACCCACGACCATGGATCAGATGACTGCTACTACCTCTACTACATCGAGATTCGTCTTGGCTTCAGAGGCGAAGATGTTGAGAGGGTTTCTAAAGTTTCAGCCAATCTTATTTTATGGAGGTGGTGACCCCGAGGCTGCGGGAAGTTGATTGTGTCTCATCAGCGTTTACATAAAGCTGATGAGGAATGATGAGAGTGTTCAAACACGATTATTCGGGGCATGCTTGAGAGGCCACGCATCAGTATGGTAAACCACAAATCAAGATACCCATCTAGAGCCGACGACATAGGCTGAGTTTAAGGAGTTGTTCTATGATCAGTACATACCTATGGAGGTGAAATTGAGATTGAGAGATGAGTTCCTGACCCTAAGACAGGGTAATCGGACTTTGCTACAGTATTTGGAGGGATTTTGGTACTTACACCAGTTCTCGATAGACGTAGCTGGGACGAGCATCTGCAGATATACTATTTCACCAGAGGAGTTGAGGATATGATTGATTCGACAGTAGTATCGTTTAGGGCACCCACTCTACAGGACATATTTGATAGAGCTTTGACGCATGAAACCTACCTGGTGCAGAGGGATGGCAGACGTGTGACTGGGACTGAAGTACAGATAGGGCAGAGTTATTGACCGGACCGGAAGCCGAAGAGACAAAAGGATCTTCTGAATAGAGGTCGGAGGGATGACATACGGGATAAGGCCCACAGGGATGATCACCAGGGCAGTCAGTTCCAGTATGAGGAGAGACAATCGGTTCACGCCATTGCACCAGCACCGATAGATCAACGTAGGCCACCGCCACAGATATACCATTAGGGTCGAGACCAAGGGGACATGACAAGGGTCAGAGAGACCGGGGTCAGGGTCCGAGATCTAGAGATGGACATGCTAGTAGGCAGGATCACCGCAGATGTCACAAGTGTGGTCAGAGGGGACATTTGAGGGTAGACCGCATGACACCACGTCGAGAGCCAGAGCAGGCTAAAGAGATAGCCCATGTAGTAGCATAGCTGGATGGCGAGGCGATTAGACAGCTCGTCGAGGGTACGTTACATATTTTTAGTAGACCTATGCATGCTATGTTTGATCCTGGTAGCACTTTATCATTTATTGATGGGTATATTTATGGAGAGTTAGGGTTAGATACGCAGACACTAGACACATACCTTGTCCTCAATACGTCCGCCGAGGACAAGATATCCTAACCGAATTTGTAGAGATATGATGAGAGAGGTTGAGGGACATCAATTACTGATAGATCTTCGAGTATTAGAGTACTTAGAGTTTGACGCTCTTCTCAAGATGGATTGGTTGTCACCCTATTATGCATGGATAGACTATTATGGTAAGAGGATTGAGTTTTGTATCTTTGGGATACTAGAGTTCTTACTAGTTAGATCCGCGATTGACTTACCTATCACTAGAGGTTGACTAGCTACAACGCAGGAGATGGAGGCATTTACAGCGATAGTTGAGCTGGAGGTTAAGATAGTGGTCGGGATTGAGGACATTTTAGTAGTAAGAGATTTTATCGATGTATTTTCGGATGATCTAACAGGATTACCACCGCCACGAGCTGTTCAGTTTATCATTGAGTTGATACCAGTGACACAGCTGATCGCCAGTAGACCTTATAGGATGTCACCATCGGAGCAGGAGGAGGTTAGACGACAGCTAGATGAGTTGTTGGAAAAGGGTTTTATTCGCCCTAGTATGTCACTTTGGGGAGCTCCAGTGTTGTTTGTGAAGAAGAATGATGGTTTGATGAGGATGTGCATAGACTATAGGAACTTGAATCAGGTGATAGTTAGGAATCGTTACCCACTTCCTTGGATAGATGATATGTTTGATCAGTTGACAGGCGCCAGATTCTTCTTGAAGATTGATCTTCGCTCAGGTTATCATCAGTTGAAGATTCGAGATGAGGATATCCAAAAAACTGCTTTCAACATGAAGTACAGGCTATTTGAGTTCATAGTCATGCCGTTTGGGCTGATTAATGCCTCAGTGATTTTCATGGATTTGATGCACATAATTTTTAGACTGTATTTGGACAGATTTTTCATAGTCTCCATCGACGACATCTTGATCTATAGTAGGACTCGTGAGGATCACGAGAGACATCTCAAGGTAGTTTTGATGACACTGAGGGAGCATAGATTGTACGCCAAGTTCAGTAAGTGTGACTTCTGGCTTAATGCGGTGAGATTTTTGGGACATGTTATCAGTGATCAAGGTATCTCTATGGATTTAGAGAATATTCGGGCTATCACTGACTAGAGGATACCTGAGTCTATTCCCTATATTCGGAGTTTTCTCGGAGTGGCAGGATACTACCGACGATTTATACAAGACTTTTCCTCGATTGCAGTACCAATGACGAGGCTAACCAAGAAGGATGTTAGATTTGATTGGTCAGAGGAATGTGAGCAGGCTTTTGTGAGCTGAAGAGGAAGTTGACTTCCGCACCAGTATTGACATTGTCGGAGCCGAGTAAGAATTTAATAGTTTATACGGATGCGTTGGACATTGGTCTTGGATGTGTGTTGATGCAGAAAAGTAGACCAGTTGCTTATCTTTCCAAACGATTGAGACCCCATGAGGGGAATTATTCGGTGCATGATTTGGAGCTTGCATCACTCGTCTTTGCACTGAAGGCCTTGAGGCACTATCTCTATAGAGAGAGAGGTTCATATTGTATACAGATCACTAAAGTTTACGATATATCTTCACTCAAAGGTATCTGAATATGCGCCAGATGAGATGTTTGAGCTGTTGAAGGACTACGACTTCGTTATCGAGTATCACCCTAGGAAAGCGAAAGTCATAGCCAACGTATTGAGTAGGAGCTAGATTGATAGTCAGACAATTTAGCGACATATGACATACGAGCATTGCTTGTTACATGCGGCAACAATTATGTGCATGATAGAGGTGTCGACTACGGCTGGGCAACACATTTGTTGTCAGATGAGAGTTCTGACCGTATCGATTGAGCGAGTTGCCGAGTGTCAGAGGGCTGATGGGCTTTATAAGCGGTTCAATGGTCTTGCTCAGGACTCGAAGTGCACTGATTGGGCAGAGACCACAGATTGGTGTTTGAGACACCGAGGGAGATTGTGGATACATACGGATCAGAAGATACGAGACGAGATTTTGGAGGATGCACACCGGTCTCGCTACATAGTTCATCTGGTTGTACCAAGATGTACCATGACTTGAGGCGACTATTCTGATGGCCAGGGATGGAGCTGACGTAGGGGAGTACGTCAGGAGTTGTCACATCTGCCAGCAGGTGAAGGCTGAGCACAGGAGACCCGGTGGACTGTTTCAGTCATTACCTATTCCATAATAGAAATGGGAGCACATCACCATGGATTTTGCCACTGGACTGCCGCATACATCGAGGTGTCACGATGCAATTTGGGTTGTGATTGACAAACTGAAAAAATCGGCTCACTTTATTCTGGTTTATATGAGATACACGTTCCCACAGCTGAGCATATTGTTTGAGCATGAGATTATTAGATTGCATGGGGTGCTAGTTTCTATTGTATCGGACATAGATCCCAGGTTGACTTCGAGGCTCTGGGAGGCTATGCAGGAGCAGTTTGGCACCAGGTTGCAGTTTAGTACGGCTTATCATCCGCAGACCGACGGACAGTCAAAGCGACAGATACAGATTCTGGATGATATGCTCAGGGCTCGTATATTGCAGTTTGGGGTTCGTGGGAGGATTATTCACCTTTGTGTGAGTTTGCATATAATAACAGCTATCCGGCGAGTATTGGTAGGCCACCGTTTGAGGCGCTGTACGGGAGGCCATATAGATCACCTGCGTGTTGGGCGAAGCCAAAAGATACAGTGACCGCTGAGCCTGAGATAGTTGTTGATCACATATAGAAGATTAGACAGATCTATCAGAGATTACGAGCCGCACATGATAGATAGAAAAAATACGCGGATCAGTATCACGAGGGTTTGAGCTATGAAGAGGGTGACATGGTATACCTGAAAGTTTCCCCTTGAAAGGGTCAGCAAAGGTTTGGTATTAAGGGAAACTGGCGCTAAGATTTATTGGACCATTCAGGATCGCAAAAAGAGTGGGCAGTGTCGCATATTGCCTAGAGTTACCTCCTGAGTTTGCTGGGTTTCATCCGACATTTCACATTTCGATGTTGAGAATGGCTAGGTCAGGGTCGAGACCGATGATTGATTTGGGATAGATTGAGGTGCCTTACGTGACTTACGAGGAGAGGACGATAGAGATCATTGACTGCAGAGTTCAGATTCTCAAGAACAAGGAGCTCGCTAAGGTCCTAGTTCGTTGGCAGTAGTATGGGACAAAATGACTTACCTGGGAGCTCGAGTCGACGATGCGAGAACGATACCCTCAGTTATTTCATGGTACGACATTCGGTTATGTTAAATTTCGGGACGAAATTTTATTTAGTTTGGAAGAATTGTAACGACCCGTTTCATTAACACAGTTATTTATTTCGTAATTTCAGACATGGACGCCAGCTCGGATCCACGTGGACGTCGTGGGTATGCTAGGACACACGTCGACCTAGGTACATTAGTAAATTATGTGTTGTATTTTTTAATTACGATGCATTTTATGAAAATTATTTGTTAATACATCGTATGTGTGTATGTTTAATGGTTATATCGTGCAAGGTTGTGTGACGGGTAGTCGCCTCGAAATGCTTGTCAACGCGGGTATCGATAGGCGAAGTACGGGTACACTAGGAAACTCAATCAATTCATGGTAATATGACTAAGTAATTCAATTGAAATGGGTAATGTAAACATAGGCTAATTAAATTGAAACTCAAATAATAGACTATGACACGCCTCGAAATGCATGTCGAGACGTTGGGCACCAGATATCGGGTAGCCGAAGGTTAGTGGGACCAAGACTTGGTTAATGTTGATAAATAAAACACTAACCATATGTTTTAATAAGTTTTGATGTAAGGTATATAAATCAAATAAAGGAAAATCCTATAGTATGAATTAAATAATGAGGACCATTGATAGACATCTAGATGATTTCCAATGAGAGAATCATGGAAGGGAGTGTGCTATTGGAGTTATCAATGGAGTCATCAGGTGGTATGGGACAACATGTTTAAGAACCACGAGATAATCCTCGAGATACGTACGCACACTTGATCTTAATCAAACATATATATAGTAAGTTAGTGGAAGTCTTATCTCCACTAACTCCAAACTCATGCAAATTCAGAGAGAAAACCAGAGAAGACGAGGAAATTCCAGTTGAAAGTGAGTACTTGAAGATCAATTCAAGTGATCCAACCTAGGTAATCATCTTCCTTATCTCCTACACTCTTCAATGAACCCATTTTTGGATATGTTTTAGTGAAATTCGGGTTTGATGGTTAGACCTATGACTTTTGGTGAAAATTTGATGAATTACATGTTATTAGATCATTTTCATAGAAAATCTACAACTGGTTTAACTAGAATTGAAATTCTTAATGAAATTGGAAAGTTTGGTGAATGCATGAAAGTTAGAGAATTTGGGTTAATTTGATGTTCTGGAGTGTTCTAGTTGTTGTTTTGGAGTTAATAATGTATGGAAAGGATGTAAACTAGGTTAGAGTAGCTAATTGAAAGGGGAATGACAGAATTCTCGATTTGAGAATTCTGTCGCAGAGGGCAATTAGCGCGCTAACTGGGCTGGGTAGCGCGCTAATCGTTCTGGGTTTCCAACTATTTTTCAAAATGAAGAACAATAGCACGCTAGACAGATCCCCTAGCGCGCTAACTTCACCTAGCACGCTAAGTAGATCCATTAGCACGCTAATTTCACCTATCGCGCTAGGTAGACCTATTAGCACGCTAATGACAGGTAAAATATGAATTAAAGGGTTGTTTTGGTGATTTTCAACTTAATTCATGTCTAAACACTTGCAAACAACCTAAACTTATAAAATTAGACCTCAAGGACTTAGTAGACCATAGCTCAGTGTCGGGGGAGCTTGTCGGGTCGGATACGAGAGTCGGAGGAGGTTGGAGAGTCGTTTGAGATTTGTAAAACCTATTTGAAAAACTCTGAGTATTTGATTTTGTTTAAATTCATTCATATCATTTCCTTGTTGTTTACTATTCCATTATGTTACTTGGACGTGGGTTGAGGTTACTTCCCCGGATTTCGTAATTGTGTGTTCATGATGCTTTGGACTGTTGCACATGTGAACCGACCCTTAGTGAATGTCAACCTGAGCTTGCCCTTAGTGCACGTGTCGGTGACTCAACGAATTTGGCCAGTACCGCGAGGACCAAGTGTTCGGCCAGTTAGGCGCGACCACTGGTGGGAACTTAGTGACTCGATGTACAGTCTAATCCATCTAGAGCGAGCACACACATTTGTTAGCTTAGTTGTTATCTATTCATGCGATGAGCCATTTAAAGTTGTATGTCTTTACATTCCGCATGTTTATTTGACAGTACTTCTTGCATTTCCTTACTTTATTTTATGTGAATGCTCAGAGGGGTTCTTCGGGATTTTACTTACTGTACTCGTCATCTGTCTTTTGTAATGATTGAGTGCAGATCCTAGTACCAGTAGGGGCAAGGGGATCCTAGGCGACTACATCTGATTGCCCGCCGTCGAGGACCTACTAGTACGTGCTTGTTTTGATATTTTGTATTATTTTAGGTATTGGAGGACTTAAGATGACACGGTACATGTATATATACCTTGTTTGTGGTACTGTCATTTATATACAGAGCACTCTTCAGGGTTTTTCATAGTAAGAATTGCTCTTATAAATAATGTTTACCATGCTAGTTACTTATTCTAATTGTATCAATTAAGGCTTTCGCTGATATATGTTAACTTGTAAGATACAACCCACTAGTATGGTTAGGCATTAAATAAACTTTTAAAATACTTAAAGAGAATAAGTTAAGAAAATACTGATAATCCACTAACTAATTTGATAAAACACATGTGGACAGAAATTATGAGACAATAGGTGGATAGGCAGGTGTCAGACACATGTAGATGGGCCTACCGAGCAAGGAGTACACACAGACATGTCACCTTGGGGCGGCAAGGCCGCTGCTCACTTGGGCCCACTAAGTGACTAAAGTGGGTGTCTAAAGTGGTTACTCTAGCATCTCCCCCGGAGGTCCAATCTAAAAAACCATTTTGCTCTCTATTAGATCGTCGCATAGAATTTTAGTTAGCCACGTCAGCATAACTTAATTGCCCAAATGTGTGCCTTCATAAAATTTCAAGGATCAAATGTGCACTGATAAAAGGTCAAAGACCAAAATTACATTAATAAAAGTTCAAACACTAAAAGTATAAAAAGAAACAAAGTCCAAAGACTAAATGATAAGTTTTGCCACTATTAAGTACTAAAAAAAAGCGCCGCTATGGGCACCCCACCAATTACTTAAGGCACATCGTTATTAATGGCACCAAGTGATTTAGTGTGGGCACCCCAAAAAAATGAGGTGAAATGCCAGAAATACCCCTACCCAAAATGAGCACCCACCTCACTCCTTCAAAACCAACGATCAAGAAACCCCATCCCCTTCCTTTGTTCCTTGAAGATAAGCACCCCACCCAAATCTTCAAAACCCTCACTCTCTATTCCCTTTCGATGCTCCTAATCTCCCTGCTTCTCACTCTCTCGTTAATTTTTGCCTAGCTCTTTGGTTTTGACTTCGTTTTTAGGACGTTCGATTAATGTTAGGGCCCGGGTTTTTGGACTCGATCTTGTGGGGAGTCGATTCGAATGACATAATGTATGTTTTTAGTCGATTTGGCAACAAATGAGTTAGCTTAGTTGCTTATTGGTCTTTGGATTGTGTGTTCTTCATTCACGAGCTTCTCTGGAAACCCATGATTTTAAGCCACCCAGGGCAGTAACTTATGGTGTATGGCCGAGATATAAAAGTTGGTTAAAAATGCCCAGAATTAGTATCGGTTACCTGATGCGAGACTATAATGTGACTCTCGACTTTGTATGAACGAGTTTACTGTTTTAGAATTTTTTTTTTGCAAATAAGGCACGACTCGGTTGATATACACCGAGACTAGACCAGTCATCTCGATTAGTACTAAACGAGACAATTAGACATAGTCTCAATTATATATTTCCGAGATTCAAAGATGATTTTGAATTTTATTTGTCTCAGTTGTACCTAACCGAGACAAGTATGTATTGTTTTGTTTACAGGCTACCGAGACTTATTATGTATCAGTTACATGTTGTCGAGACATAGTTTGTGTTCTCGGACCTGTTCAACCGAAACTTACTTTTTACACATAATTTCATTGATTTTAGTTTGAAATTGATTAAACTTCCTTTCTTTTCAAATATGGCTCGTTCCAAGGCAGTTGTTCCAGGGAGGAGACCGAAAGTGAGCCGTTAGGAGGTGCCCATGGTCGTGGTGGTCGGCGATCCCAGATCATATCTTACCGGAAGGAGAAACAAAAGACTGATGCGAAGGGTAATGCACCAGCGTTGAGTAGACGTGCACGGAAGGGAGTTCTGCAAGATGAGGGTTCACACGTTCCCGAGCATCAAGAAAGGGATCTAATCATTGCTTGCGGTGGAACTGAGGTTGAACCTCCGAGTCTTCTGAGGACTCACTTAGGAGTGAAGAAAGAGAAGAAGGTTTGTTTTAACTTTTTGGATCTTGTATTAGTTACTTATTGTTTACTTGGTTAGATTTTTGTTGATCTCTTTTGTGACAATTGTTTTTGTGTTTACTTTGTGAGGATCATGTGGGTGGTACTAGCTGTGGTGAAGGCAACCAAGGGACACGATCGAGCCACCCGAGGCACTCGAGGCGGCCGCGGGACCCGAGGCGGCCGAGGCACTCGAGCCACTAGAAATGAAGAAGAGCAATAAGAAGACATGTCTGCTCCTTTACCTAGTGGACCGATAGACCGAAGTTTATTATTAAGCTTCAAACATCAAATCGCTAATGCGATTTGGGAAGCTGAAGTACGTTATATTTGTTAGTTTTGTTTCACTTTATTTTCTCAAATGTTATATTATGTGATGGTTTAACTGATGCTACTTTCATTTGTTGTCGCAGCAACGGTCTTTGTTGAAGTGCATCAACCACGGGGCTCGAATTCAAGAGTGGTATTTGCAATCATGCCACCTCGATACCGAGGTTCTTTAGAGGATTATCCAGCGCTATGGGTTGACTCCGCTTATTGATTGTTCGTACCGGAAGGGCAATAAGGAGTTGATCTCTGCATTTGACAAGTGGTGGCATCCGGAGACATACATTTCACATGCCTTTCGGTGAAATGTTTATCACTTTGGAGGATGTTAGTATTTTATTGAAGATTCAGGTGACGAGCAAGGTCGTCGCGGTGGAAAATTTCTCAAGATACACTGAGGACTCTCGCAAGGAAGCCATTCAACTAGTTTCAAAGTTGTTCTATGTTACACTTGAAGAGGCGGAGGACGAAGTTAACATCACTAGGGGCCTCACTGTCCAAAAGGCTTGGTTGAAGAGTCGGTGGTCCCCGACCAAAAAGTCGAAGCCGCTTCATTTTCCTCCCTTGCAATGCACCGCACGAACATTCCTGTTGTACCTCTTATCGTGCACTCTCTTCGACGACAAGAGTGGAACACGGGTCTCAATTGCATTACTCAAACTGTTGGAGAATTTAGACGATGTCGGCAACTATGCATGAGGCTTGCTATGTTGGCGTACTTGTACCGTCAGCTTGGGTCAACAACTAGAGTTGAAGTGTCACAAATTGCTGGATACCTTACTTTGTTTGAGGTAATTATTGTTAATTTTGTACTTTTTTAATTACTTATTGTTTAATCGATACTAATGTTTATTTTTTGTTAGTGTTGATTTTCAAACTTGGGTTCGCCGTCTCAAATGCCAAATACATGGATCAATTACAACCTCGTGTTTCATGATGGATCTAGAAACACGAGACGGTCAGTGTTGGAGATAAGTTGGCTTCAATTCGAAGGACATTGGACTGACTAAGGCCAAATGAGGTCCATGTGCTTCTTTAATTTCTTTAAAATACTCCCATGGTACCTTATGTGTTACTAATGCATGTTTACTTTATTGGTGTAGGTGACATGGGACCCGTACGTTGATATCAGGGTGGATGGTATGGTTCACCCGATGGCGTTCTACGATGGGACCTTGAAGTATACGGACATCGTTAAACCATACCATCCGGAAAGGTTCTTGAGACAACTTGGTCATGTCCAAGGTGTACCTTCCCCTCCGTATTACCCTATCGAGGCATCCCGAGGTCCATCTGCACTCAAGCACTCCGTCAAGTACGGGTTCCAACTGGAGCATTGGGAGAGGTGGCGTAACCATCTGTTGGCCCCTGAAGTTCGAGGTGAGAAGGCTCAGCTCGAGTTCATGGCAACATCAGAGTATCTTCCTTGGTTTCTATGTGTGTCACACCCGGTTATTGAGAACCCGTCTAATGAGGACGATGCCGATGTCGCCTGTACCATTGTTGATAATGAGGTGTTTGAGGTATGTCGTTGGTAATGTTGTTTACATAAAGTCAATTGATTTCTTATTAGTTCCTTTGTGCCTAAATGACATACTTTTATGTTGTTGTTCTTGAATAGCGGAACCGACGTGCATTGGACATCGCATTCAAGTGGATGGATTTGCCGGACGAGGAATATATCGTTGAGTCCGCGAAGAAAATGGCGAGTGACGTCATGAACTTCTTGTCGGGTAGGATTTTCCTTACGACTACCACCACCACTACCACCGCGACCACCACCACTACTACGACGTTAGCCGCGACTGGAACTTCAAAGGAATCCCAACACGACAGCGCGACAACCCAAACGAGGTCAACTGATGTTCCTAGCCCCAATGCTCCTCCTCCCAAGTGCATGCATGACAATGAATATCAACAGAAGGTATTTAAGAAGAATAAGCTTTCCGAACCATCCCCAAAGCAATAAGCTGTTTTCCATGCATTGTAATGTTATTGTGTGATTATTTTTAAATTTAAACTATTTTTGATGTTCTGAAATGTGTGAACTGGTTTGTTAACTTATTGGCATGTTTGAAAAACTTATTTGAAGGTTTGATGTCAATTGATTTGTTGAGAAGTTACTTGTGGATCGGTTTGTTGGCTTTGTGAATGAATTTGAAGGTGTTGTGGATTGTTTTGTTGTGTTTGTGGATTGGTTTGTTGTCTTTGTAGCTTGGTTTGATGGTTTGTTGTCAATGGATTGGTTTAAATTCATTTTTGCCTTCATTTGTGATGTCTCGGTACCTCAGGTCTGAAACCTTTTGTTTATTCTCGGCCCTGGTCGTTCCATAACTAATCATGTGTATCACTGACTTACATTACTGAGAGTAATACGCAGGTTAAGCAATAGCTCAGTCTCGGATAGGGGATACCGACATTCATCACAAAGTCTTTGCCATAACTCACCGTGACTACAATTGTAAACTCGGTAGATATTGATCGTGCCCGTTGATAATTAGGATACATTATACTGGCTCAGTAATGTAACACTGACACTTAACGTATTGTTTCAATAGGAAGCAAACTAGAATACTATTGTTATGTCGGTCATGTGTCACCGAGTCGTAAGTGAAAACCATCATATTACATATTGAAAGAACTTCTCGGAGGTTCCTCACTGAGACATTTTGTCAATTACCGGTTACGCCTTCTTAAAACTTAAGGGTGAGTCACATACCTGCTTGGGCGAGACTGACATTTTAACAAAATTATGAAATTGTTGACTACATAAAGGTCACAATTAGAAACCATAACACATCCACATTAGACAACCAAGAAGCATACACATTGGACAACCACGAAGCATACACATTGGAACTTTATTCTTGATGATGATGAACTACATAGACATTAAACAAACCATAACATATCCACATTAGACAACCATGAAGCATACACATCAAAACTTAAGGAACAGTAAACTTTGATACATATTTGTTTGATAGAATATCTTGTCCTATTCATGAACGTAAATCCGAATGTGGCTAAGGTGAAGCTAAATCTACTACGGAAGGCGTGCCTTGTTAAGAAGTTACAACTGGCACGATTTCTCGAATTATGAATCCATCATGCCAACCTTTAGTGCACTCCTCAACATACCTTTACCACGATGGATATAATGATGGAAGCAGTGCATTCACATTCAACTTCACCTGTAAAATACAAAGTACAACAAGAAGTCATTATCATATAATTCACTTTTGATAAAAACATGTAAGAAATAATGTACGGACTTACCTTAACCCAATGGATGTTTCTATCGTTAATCATGCCAATGATAAGCCGACTATCGAAAGATGGTGGTGGGACATTACGTAGAGGAACAAATGTCGAGCAACTATCATGCGAGAGGTTTACTAGAATGACATTAAAGGTCATTGATATTAAGAGCCCAATGTCCGGAAGTGCCAACCATTTGTCAAAAAATGCCCCAACCCGATCATCCGGACAATGCACGACAGTCTTCACCCTCTCGTAACTCATTCCAAACACTTCCCTCCAAAGAGTTTCATACCCCGTTATCTTATCAAACATCCTTCTACATAGTAACCTCCAACCATCTACATCGAGGAGTCCGAGCCCAGAGGCAACACACCGATATCCACAATTACCATCGCCCGTCACATCAATAGTGCTATCAACGTATGTCAACCAATCCGCCTGTATGCAATAGGAATAACCAACTTTAAATACACCTTGAGTCACCCGATGTGTCCTCCGTATTTTGGGCCCCACTTTATTTTGCTTCATCCTCGCACTAGAAGCCTCTTCTTTTGATAGTACATACTCAAACCCACTTGACAATCTTATCGTCGAAGTATCTTCTTCATCGAGTTTCCTCTTCGATTATTTTTTCTTTCCTTTGTTCATCAAACTTCCAACTGTAGACCCCGGTGTCCTTCCTTTTTCTCTTTATTTTTGTAGGTGGGATAACCCCCGATGTGGATGAAGGCCGACTAATCTCTCTGAGCTGCTAAATAATCCTGATGCGATCGTCCTCGTCAATGCAAGCATGAAATTTTTCCAACACAATTTGAATCTCATCGTTCACATTGTATCCAGCCCGATCCACAGCATTCTCTGGTACTATACTCAACTTTCGCCAGTATACATGAATGTCCTCGAGTGGGTGAACCTGTCATTTTATGGAAGTTTATTTCGTATGCACAAGGTAGACCATACGTGGTACGCATGTCACAACCACAACGAGTAGAGTCATGTTCAACATCCTCTCCATGTTCCGCTTCATTTCTAACCAACTTAAACGCCTTTTAAGAGACGTATTCACACAACCAGCGATACAAACCATCATCATATTCATGTTGCACCACATTCAAACTGAGCTCTAATGATGTCTTGATGTTGTTATGTTGGATCCTAAGAAGACTATCTACCACACTCTACAAAGTTTCAAAATTTTATTGACTGTTGCCAAGATGTAGCTTCAAAGTTGAATGCGCAGACTCAACCCTCTGCGTCGTGGTCGTCCCAAAGTGCATAATTCGATCAATCCATGCCGATGCAAATTTTTCCTTATAGTACTTCACCCATGTGTTATCTAAGTAATCAATAAGACCCTTCACGACTCCGAACTCATATCGTAAGTCATTCATTCTAAGTTCAAATGATGCCTCTGACTTAGCATACAACACGCTTGTTCACTTATCCATGAAACGTGCGAAGCATTCATTATCCCTAAACAACTTCTTAGTCTTGGTTAAAACTACTTTGTTGATGTCCCAGGAGCAAAAAAGGTGAGACGATGTTGGAAATACTTCTTCGATTGCACTAATCAGGTCTAACTCTCGATCTGTAACAATCACTTCAGGTTTAGGCCACCCGTCCATTATAGACCTCAAGTTCTCAAGTGCCTAACTATAATTGGCATTAGTCTCTGATGATATGAAAGCAAATCCAACTGAGAACATAAAATGCGTCGAAGTGATTCCAACTATCTCCAATAACGACATCCGATACCTATTAGTTTTTTATGTACAATCCATTAGAAAAAATCGACGGGAAACACTGTAGCAACTTGATTGAATCAGGATGTGACCAAAATAAGTCAATCACAACATTTGTCTCAGGATGTTTCCTATGCCACAACATCCACTTATTCTTCTCCAATATGTGCAACAGTTGTTGCATTTGAGTCCTCCCACCCGCATCCTCAATTCGATATTTTGTCATGCATTGTATATTGTCTGCATAGTCGAAACATTATTTACATCCCTTTGCTTCAAGGTGTTGAGGATATCTCTTGGCTTTACATTCCTCTTAGTCATCTACACCACAACCACCTGCTCACCTATATCCAATCTTCCTGCAAATGAGTGGTCGTCCAAGTTGTTGGCGGGGTCGTGATTATGCCTTCCACACACGACATTGACGTACCACAAAGAATCCATATTTTCCTTGATGTTAATAAGGAAATGGCACCTACATTTCTTGGTACTAGTTAGAGTCCTTGTATTTTCCTCCTCCTCTTTGGTTCTTGGTTTCAAAACAAGTTTTGCGCCTTTGGCTTTCCCTAGTCTTTGTGACATTCCCCTAAATGTATCAGACCTCTCACATGCAAGTTTAACCCTTCCCCTGTGCTTAATCCATCCGGCAATAGAGTGTTTCATTACTAACACAAACATGTTCACACGACCAATCATTTGAAGCCATGAAATAGCCGCTTCTCTAGATGGGAATGACCTACAAGGAGTGAAAGCATCTTGTAGTCTGGAAATAACGTGGAAACCGCATTACCTGCGACACAAACATTGAACCATAAGGACTAATCACCAAGACACAACAGATTCACCAAAAAAACCCAAAAAAACATATTCTCGGTAGTACAGGTCCGAGACTTAATATGCAGTATCGGTCACGGTCAACCGACACTACTAGAAGAGTCTCGATACCATATGACTGAGACTCTTCAATATGTCTCGGACACTCTTTGGCCGAGACGTCAGGATTAGTTTCAGCCCCCATATACCGAGACTTGTTTCCAAGTCTCGATCCTACAAGTTCGAAACAATCGTGACCATGCAAACAGATGCAAAAAATGGAAAAGACACAAAAACAACAATAAATACCTCTTCTTGTACCTCATCCTGCACCATTGTGGTATATTCATCCATTTTAGACAGAAAACAACTTCGGAATGGTCGAATCTACAAAACCCTACAATGAAAAACCAAATCATCAATGTCACTATTTCCAACACAAAAACATTTGATTCGAACCTTTATATGATTATAAAACAGTGTTACCTCCCTATCGGATGATGTGAAAGCGCAAAAATCGATACACGCCCGCCAACAAAAAACGTGGGTTTTAGGTTAGAGATGAGAGACGAAGAAGGTGGGGTGCCTCAAAATTTGTTCAAAAGTGTGTTGTGGGATTGTTGATGGTTTATATGAAGGGACAATTTTGTTATTTGCATCAAAGTAAAATTTAGGGAAGAGGATAACCATAAAATTCGGGTGCCTTTAATAATTGATGAGGTGCCCATAGCGGCGCTAAAAAAAAAAAGTTATAACACCACATCCTACTCAAAAGAGAGCTTCAATTTCCCTTTGGCACTTTTCTAGATACATACCACATATAATATAGCTATATAAGTATGTGCTAAAATAGATTGCATCAGATTGGATCAACGGATTTTGAACAAGCGATCCGCAATCCGATGTGAGAGCGAATTATTGATTTTGCAATCTAGTCCAATTTGGAAATCTGGAATTTTTATTCAATTATCATTAATTGATTCAGACCGGATTAGATTCGTGGAGTACTAGATATTTTGTGCACCCTTAGGTATACTTTTACCACTTACGCTAAAAGTTACAAGATGCATTACCAAAAAAGAAAATAAAAAAAAAATTACATTTAACATATCTAATTATATTTTTCTTTTCAGGAACATATTTAATTATATATGATTGTAGTTTTTTATATAATATTATAAGTTATTAGTATATCAGTGGTTGTTAATGATTTTGGCAAAGATACCGATTGGATCCAATTGAGTCCAGTCGGATCTCAAGCGATGTGCTATGGTCAGATCGAACTAAAATGCTTATGATAGTTGCTCGAGCACACAGAGCTAAAACAAATGAATAAAAAACAAAGTTTGTCTTATATAAATTTCTATCCAAACTGCATAAAAATCTCTAGGTCTTCCAACCTTCCTTCAAAACACAAATCTTCCGTTGGACACTCAAACAAGTTGAAGTTGTACCCTAAACCAAACAATGTGTATATACAAATAATCACCAAAAAGAATGTGTATATGCAACTCGAAAAAAGTCACTCAAAATGCTATGAAGTAGAATTAGATGATGGAGATGATAACTAGACTTATCGAGTTCAAATAGTCCCTTTGTTCTTCTCGTCGAAGTCTCATTGGAGATTCATCAACATAGTGGTTTGAGGAGAAAGGAAACAAGGATGAGAAAGTTAGGGTTAGGGTTGGATGGTAGATTGGATTGGGGTTTGTTATTACAAATGGGGGTTTCTTTTGACAAGATTTTTTTCTTTTCAATTTACGGTGCTCAAAGTGGAAATAGTTGCTCCACAACGAAATTTAAACAAAAATAAAAATAAAAATAAAATAAAACTCCAGTTCTAAAATTCTAAGAGAGGTGCATACAAAAAACACAAACAATTTTTTCGAAAAAAGAGTGGAAGCTAGAAAATAATGATGAAATTAAGAATCATATGTGTAATTGTAACACTAAGCCTCACAACAGGAGGTTTTTATTACATGTAATTCAAGCATTTCAGGTCACTGTTCTCTGTGGATGCAGAATACCCAATAAATATATTTTTCTTTATTTTATAGGAACCCAATAAATAAAGAATACACTTGAATCATTTTCCCCAACAGGATAATAGCTCCAGCTCCCAGTAAGAGGAAACCATATTACTATACATAAAATATGAACCCCAAGCAATCCCCTTTTTCCATTGGCATTCAACTTGGTAACGTAAGCTTACATGTATTACCAGCACAATATCAGGTTGCATGGCTCCTGGAAATGTAAGATCATGAAAGCCTCAACGTTACTTTTCTTCATAAGGGAAAGATAAACAGGACCATCATCGCATGCTCGGGGAAACAAGAGGAATGCCCTATAATTCTGAAACCAAGTTGTAAAGCTTTTGCTGTACCGGCTTCCATGATGACACAAAAGCACATGAACCAGATTCCAGTGATGGATGGTTATATACTAGAACTTGATTTCTCAAATGCGTAGGAATATGCACAGAGTCCTGCTATTTTCACTCCATTTGGGCATGCCAATTTAGCACATACTCATTCGAGTCCCTAAGATGCACATCAAGTTCCGTGTATACATCAATGCACACACATCGATGCATCAATCAAGGGTCAAAATCAAGGGCATGCTGCAATCAAATGGAGTCAAAATAGCATTCATTGGGGATAAAACAGTTTCTTATCATTTCACAGTTCGTACTCCAACAGTTCGCACCCGGAACCGATATTGAGGCTGAGAATCTTGATCTTCCTCTTCTTCATCCTCACTGGAATCATCCTCCACTTTGTCCCAACGTGAGTAGTCCAGGTTAGAATGACCTTTTGGTTTTGGGATAGCTTCCCATCCTTTAGATTGTACATCTTGAGAGTCCTTGCTTTCAGGAACCAGAGTGTCAGGTTCCGAATGAACATTTTTGTCAATTTTCAAGTCCTTCGCAGTAAAAGCGACCACTGGATGTCCCTTTTCCTCTATTTGCTTCATATCATCACCCCTGTCATCGTTGTTGTCATCATCATAATCACTACCATCATCATCTTCCAGTGGTTCTTGTCCATCATCATCATCTTCTACTTCATCAACCAATGATTCTTCTTCGCATTCAGGGATTGGGGCCAGTAACTTTCCTCAAGCAAAAATCATTGCTATGTTAATGTCTGCCAGGAGATTAATTGATTATAAATTTATCACTATTTAGGCTCCTAAACCCGATTAGCCAACAGCTAGAAAGCCATGCAAAAGTACATGGAAAGACATCAAAATAAGCAAGACAGTAGAAACCCAAAAAATTCCAATTATTGAGAAACTTCAATCATCATTCTCAAATCTACTAATTCATAGACAAAATGGATAATATTAACCCAAATTCAATTCTAATGGATGGCTGCAAAAATGGATCTGCTTATAAGAGCAAAAACAGAAGACTGAAAAGCCTTTGGGTCAAGAGTAAAACTAACATGAACTTGTGTTGTATCATTTATTTCTTATCAGATTTATAAATGTGGTATACTTCTGGTTGTTATAACTTTTAGAGCGCTTCTAGCATGTTCATATAGTTAGTGGTGGTGATGTCCTTCAACTAATGATATTTAGAAAAAACAAAGAGATTTAAAAAGAAGAAACAATACCAATTGTGCCTTTAAACGGGCTCTTAAGTTTTGATACACTTCCGAAGACGGATTCAACTCCAAGAGCCTGCTAACATCGAATAGGGCGGACTGGTATTCCCTGAGAGTTACTAGTGTTTGTGCCCGCAACATTAAAGCTCCAGTGTGCTTGTGATCCAACTCAAGCACTAAAGTACATTCTTCTGCAGCCTGAAATGATACCAAGTACATTAACTGAAAATTTTGGGTCTTGAAATATTTTGTCCCAATGATTGGAATCATTAAGACATTTTTCAAATTTGAAGAGAAACCCATGGTAATTAACACCCAAACAATGTTTGGCATGAAGTATTCAAAAATAGACTTCTCAATTGAACATTTGAATGCAAAAAACAAAAAAAAATGTGTCTCCTGCTTGTATGTTAGAATTACTTAATACATGCATTCCTAAAAACAAAAAATCAAACTCATATTAATATGTTATAATGGCACAGAATCTCAAGTAATACTTGTAGCTAGTGGGTACAAATTTCTTTGTTGTATAAATGAACAAAGCTGACTACTGCTAGACAGCCTGAGGCTACAAGTTTGGAAGAATATTGGCGTCAGCTTTTGAATTTTTCTCGCCCGAAATTGGTCAAGTGGCAATATATGTTCTGAAAAAAGAAGAAGATACGTTCATAGATTAAGCAGTCATTTCAGCAAAAATATCTTTATCAACCCCATGGGTGCTTGCGAGAGAAACAGTTCAATAAATTTTATCCTATTTATTTTCACCTACAAAAAAGCACGCAAGTTGATAAACAACCATTCAAATACTTGTATGCAAACAGGATAACCATGCTTTTCTCTGTGGTGCAATTAATGTTTGTTTAAGAATTTGTCAGTCCTTTACAAGTGCTCATAGTGTTTCGCGATGTTTTGGCACATATTCTGATGGTTTTAGATTGAGTTTGGAGACAGGGGTCTATGCAATTTAGAATTTTCAGATGAATCCATCACCATGGGAGGTGTTAGCCCCTCAATAGTGTGACCCGAGTAAGCTGGCTAGGCAGCGGGAAAACCTAGCAATATCCGGGTTTTGGTGGACTCGGAAGGTTCATGGGAGTTAGTTGCGGGATGGTGCACCCACAGATGGTTCGCAGCATAGCGCGCAGAGGCTCACGCATGCGCAGAGGTAAATTGTATGCGGCACGGATGAGGCAGCGTGTATGGGCGTGGACAAGGTTGCGCCTTGGCGCGCACCTAGGCGCGGATAGGGTTGGGCTTTGGCGCGTTCCTTGGCATAAGGACAGTGGTGCCTTGGCACGGGCCTTGGCACGTTCCTTGGCGCATTCCTTGGCAGGAGCATAGTGGCGCCTTGGCACGGGCCTTGGCGAATTCCTTGGCGGGAGCACAATGGCGTCTTGGCACGAGCACGGATGGGCCTTGACACGTTCCTTGGCGAGAGCACAGTGGCGCCTTGGCACGGGCACAGTTGCAATCCTTGGCATGAGCACGGGCGGGTTCCTTGGCACGAGTTAGGCCGCGCTTTGGCACAAGCAAGGCAACACCTTGGCAGGTTCCTTGGCACGAGCAAGGCATACCTTGGCAGGTTCCGTTGGCACGGGCAAGGCCGCGCCTTGGCACATCTTGGCAAGGGTTGACAAAACTTGACTTGGGCGTTGACCAAGTCAAAGTACGATTGGTCTCATTTCTTGATGTTTCCGATTGGAGTTTTAGGAACGGCTTAACATCTACTATAAGGAGGGGTGACTCCCCTAGAGGTGTCATGGGCAAGGGAGCAAGGAAGACCTTAGAGCATGCATTGGGCAGGCGTGCCAAGGCAAGACCCCTGGACGGACCATGGTGCCACCCCGAGCCGGTGGGTCTCGGATCGGACCGAGCCCCGGCTAGCACCCAGGGTGCCTAGGCGCACAGCAAGGCACCACCAATCAGACCCTGTCCACGAGCAAGGCGAACTATAGGCTTGGACGGACCAAGTCAAGTGCAGTTACAGGCGGTTATGTAACTACCTTGGTCATGGCTCCTAGCATGACCAAGGCACGTCCCAACAACTTCCGGGCACTTTGAGCATGTGCCTATTGACCAGGGGGTCAAGACGGTTATAGAACCAGGTGGCTGTTTTGAGCACTACATTGGTGTGGTGATTTACTTAGTCTCGTGTAATGTACATAGGACATGTGTCCTCGGTAGTTATGTAACTAACTTGGTGTTTTGCTATAAAGCCAAGGCATGTAGGCTTGGGAAAGCATGCATGGGATGCTAGAGTTGTAATCTCATTGAACTAAGTAATAAACTTCCTTTGTGCCATTGTTGCTGTTCAATCACGTTTTCGTTGGTGTGCTGAACTAAGGCGGTCCTTAGGCACCACGGGTTGGGTTAAGCGAGAAAAAATTCATTAGGGTAAACCCCTTGCTCGAAAGGCACCCGTGACAAGAGGGAAGAAGACAGTATCACAAAGACAAGTATTGCAGATAGACTGTTGTTGGCACGGAGACGGACACCGCAAGTATTGTAATTAGTAGTTATTATGTTCTGTTTTTGTAGGTATTTTGGAGAGCCAAGTCTTGGATTATTTGTAAACCACTTTGGACGACTTTTGGACCTATTTTATAGTGCAATTGGAGGCTAGAGAGAAGAAGCAAGAGGAGCAATTGGAGGAGATCAAGGATTCATGTATCTACATCAAACACATTGAGATTTCTTCGTCTTGTTCTTTTTTTGTGTATTCTTAATGTCACTATTATGAACTAAATCCTTAAACATTAAAATAATAACGAAGCTCAGCCCTAAATCAGCTGGGACTAGGCGATCTGAACGATGAAACAACAAGGTCGAGTTTGAACATAACTTAGCTTGCATATGTGATTTCCCATTTTTATTGCAGGGGCTTGTATTTTCAATATTACTTTTGCCATGCGATTAGGATTTTGAATCATTGATACTTGATTTGTTAGGCACTTCACATTTTTATTATTAGATTCGAATTACATAATGTGCAATCGAGTCAAGTTTTATTAGTTTCAAATTTGAAATACCATAAATATATAAGGAAAACATTTGGAAAACCTGATTTTTTAGTATACCAAGTCTGGAGAAGGCTCATTTGTCCAAATCTTTTATATATATATAAAGGAACATCTTTTGTGAGGTGCTCTAAGGTGATGACACGTGGCATAATTTCTATTTTCTTATGTTTCTCTAATTCGCCTGTTTTCTCAATCCCCTTATGTATTTGCCTATTTTTTGTTTTCTTTTTTTTTGTTCAATTTTTTTCGGTGATTTATAATTCTTGATATATTAATCGGCTTTTTTAAAAAATTGCCAATTTTCTTGCTTTTCTTTTTTTTCAATTTATTTCCATGATTTATATCCACTTAACTCCTAATATATTAATCAACTTTTTTAAAAAATTAACCGGCTACTACACAATCATTATCTTCCATTTTTTGGTAGGAATTATCTTCATTTTTTTAATTAGATACTTAATGATACATAAAAATATCATCCTAATATATTAATAGGTTGTTTTCCTAATCGAATCTGCTAATATATTAGTGTTTGTGTATATATTTGCCATTTGTTTTACTTCAAAAGGAGTAATCAAACTCATGACTTCCCCACACCTTGCCTTTTAGCAAGTGATGCTTCATACATCTCACGAGATGCTTTGGCATATATCTACCACTAATCCTTGTATATTTTTGAAGTTTTTCGAGTTACATATTTTTGTTCGATTACTATTATTTGTTATTTTGCTTTTTTTTATATTTGCAAATTTGGTGCTATCATGATTAGGAATCCGAATCACACTCCTACTCAAACACTAATGCACTTTACAATTGTGCTTGACAAACAAAGTTTAAAATTTAATTATTTATATTTTTTGACAAAAAATAAGTTGAGCATTGGCTATAGAGAGTTTAGGCATTGGTTATGGAAGCTAAACTCTTAGGTAAAGATTATAGAAAGTAATATTTTGAGTCGTTTTTAGAAAAAAAAAAAAAGTAATATTTTGAGTAATATAATCTTTTTTGATAGAATAATTGGATGATAATGTTATTAGCCTGGAGTCCATCGAAGATTACATAGTAAATTTTTTTTTTTCACATTTCTTTTCCTAATCAGATTTATTTTTGCCAAATTATATATTAATGTAATTTTATTAGTAGGTATATATTAATGTAATTTTATCAGTAGCCAACCCCAATTAATTTGAAACTGAGGCTATGTTGTTGTTGTTGTGTACAAGGAGATTGGATGATATTGTTGTTTGCTTCAAGTCCATCAAAGATTACATCGTAAGTTTTTTTTTTGTTTTTCACTTTTTTTCCTTATCAAATAAAGTTCTAAAGGATTATCTTCCAATTGGCTTCAGTCCATCATTAATTACATAGTAAGTTATTTTCTTCATTTTTTAATAGATTGATATTCGATTTTTCTGTAATTAATCCCTCTCTGTTGGGAATTCAATAAAACTGAGATTATCAAATTATTGGCCTAATAAGCAAATTAAAGAGGATATCCTCCTTACAGACTAACTTTATAATCTAAAGACTTTTAAAGTTGAGTAAGACTAAGACCAAATATACACAATGCGATTTATGAATATTGGACATCACGATTATGTAGTAGTAAAATTAGAGGAAGTAGTTTTTTAAGGTGAACCATTTTAAATTTGTTGAGTCGAGCTTATACTAAGTTTTTTCAGTAATCTTTTTTATCTAATATATTGATACTTTGTTCTACCCGTGCGGGATGCCGACTTGTTTAAAGTAAAGGATTTGCTCGTTTATATCAACGAATTTATGAACCCAAGTTTTGGCTGCCCTATTGTAAGATCAAGCTCCTACATATATGATATACCCCACCAATGCATTAAAGATGAAGTTTGGAAATTTTTTTGATACAAAATTCACTTTTTTTTTCTTGTTTTTCTTCTCTTCATTTATTTACTACTTTTATTTTATGCTTTACAACTCTGGTGTTTTCTTTCCATTTTACTTTTCTCCCTCTTCACGATCCTTTTTTTTATATTTTTTTTCACATTTAATTTTAGTCTTTTTTATTTTGTATTATATATAGACTGCCTACTAATTTAAAATTGGCACCACAAAACTTTTGTTGTTTTTCATTTGTCAATTTTTTTTTTTTTTTTTGCAACTATAAATTTCCTTTTTTATTAATGTTTGTTTGATCCATGTCGCTGACCCCACCAAATTTGTGATTGTTGTTGTATGAATTTCCTTTTTCATATGAGTAACCTCCGACTTTTTTATTAGGATTTGAAAATTTTGCAAAGCACACCATTAAGTGCACTAAATCGAGAGCAATGGAAGAGTTCGATCCATGTGACAGACCCCAACTAATTTGGTATTACAGCTTTGTTGTTGTTATATAATATGGGACCTTTGTTATTTAATACAAGTGTTAATCACCTTTACAATAAATAACCAAACAATCAACTCCAACAATCAAGAGACTATCACAATTGTTGATGGACACATCCCACATCAAAGTTAAGCATTACTAATTTGCAATGGGAAAAGTGAAATATTTTTTTCCTATTTTTCCCATAACAGCAACTACATCTCTATAGGCTAAGCTCGACATGGAGAAGACTCTGGACATCATAGAAGAGTCGGCTGAATAGGATCTTTCTTTCATTTTTTTTCCCCAAATTGTCCAATTAGATCACAAATTCGCAACATGATACATGCATACAATTTTGGAGATGAATCAAAGTTTTAGCAAGTAATTTACCAAGCCAATCAGATCTTATCAATATGTTAGAGAAGAAAGGAGAAGTTGAAGGAAATGAATTAAAAGGTGACCGACCGACCGACCGACCTTCCTAAAATCGTGGAGTTTGAGATAACAAGCAGCTCGATTGCTATGCAAGGCAATCTTCTGCGGCTTGGTTTTGGCGATCGCCAGCGCATCTGTATAAAACCTTAAGGCTTCTTCATGGCGTCCATCGCGGTACATCTGATGAGCCGTTTCGATCTTGCTCAAAGCAGCAGCAGCAGCCATTCTATTCTATTGATTCCTAACAACCCTAATCACCGAAACGATTCGAATCAAATTGAATCGAATCTCATCCATTCTAACAACACATTGAAAGGAATTGCCTGCCAACAGATCGATGAGCATGAACTGATCAAAAATGAGGATGATTGAATGAATCAAACTCAGACTCGCCGAATAAAAGACGGATAATTTTTCACTTGTCTGAAATCGATGTCTATGTTCACTTTACTCAAATCGCCGAATGATTGCAATTTGAATCGGTCACATCGAGAAATATCAATGGTGTGTGACCAATTATGACCAGAATTGACTCGCATCAATTAGAGGCAAATGAGTCGGTGACATCGAGAAATATCAATGGTGTGTGACCAATTATGACCAGAATTGACTCGCATCAATTAGAGGCAAATGAGTATGTGTGTATATATATCTAGGGGTTTCTATTATGGTGATGTTGGAAAATAACTATTTGTGTATATATATACATATATATATTTATATATAAATGGATATTATACAATGGAGCTCAAATATATACTCATGTCATGAAAATCCCTCAAAATGTGTTGTGCATTAAATGATTTGTGCATTTATGACATCTCGATTAATGTGTTAGATTAGAATCTAATGGTTGTAAATAGTGTACCCATGACATGGGTATATATTTGGTTCCTATGGTAGTAGTACCCATATATATATAGGGGATCGATTCCAACGGTGTATTTCTTTGAGGAGATAAAGACAACAAAAACCGGTTCACATGCTATAGCATGTTGTCTTTCAATCAATGCCACATAAATTTCAATGTGTGATTTGTAACTTCCGAATAAGTAAGTGAAAGTGATTTCAAAACAAAAAAAGAAGAAGAAAGTGAACTTCATCTCCTTTTCTCTGTATCACATAAATAGGTTGAATCTCAAGTCTTTACATAAACTTCCGATCTTGTTCAAATGAAAGGCTCGACGTCTATATGGCTAAACTGTGTTCATCGATGGAGTTGGGAGATAGAGAGAACGAATCTGTGACCAGAGGTGCGAATGACTTCGACTTCAACTTCGGTTCAACCTTAGTTTTCAACATCGACTTCGACTTCGACTTTCACTATCTCCTCTTTGCCTTTGCGTTATCGACTATGTGGCTAAACTGAGGTCACCAATTTAAGCACCTGTACCGACAATCTTTACAAATGTGTTGGGCAAATTTGATCGATGCGTGAGTTTCTTGTTCACTTTTTTGTTTGTGTTAATTGGTTCACTGTTTTGGGTGTTTTGTTTGTGTTTCGTTGTGTATGTGTTGCCTCTCCTCACCTTTAAGCTTCTCTTCTCTAATATGGATTTTGATGGGCTTAGTCATAGAGGTAGAGAATGAATCTTTGCGGGATTCAACGTGGGGGCTCTTCTATTTTTAACGTTTTGCCTTTAAAATTCATCACCAAAGGTGAGAGTTTGATCTTTCAAAATTAATCCTACCAAAAAAACTTAGTTTCCAATTTTTGAAGAGATCGAGGTGGAAGATCGAGAGAACGAATTAGTGACTAGAGCATAACAGTGTGGGCAAGGTTAAGTAGTCTATACAATGCTTGTGTTGGGAATTTATATATATCATATTTCAATTGTTTGGAAGGTATATGTATCTTATTTTAACTATTGGCTGAAGCACACCTGAGAGGGAAGATGTGGTAAGTGCAGTTTTATGAAGGGATAGGCGTTGAAAGGGTTTGTTCATCTTCATTTGGGGCAGTTGAGCCTTTACTTAAACATCAATGCCACTGATGACGCGTTAGTTTCGTCTCTGCTATTTTGGGGCACTTCAATCACATGGCTGTTCTTTTTTTTTTATTATTCTTTTGGAGCACTATGATGAACATATGAGGTATTTTTAATTGACTTGCTAAGAAGAAGCGAGGTTTTTGTTTGGCCATATCTGTTGGATGGCCTTACCCTTTTATTTGGTTTTTTTCATTTTTTGTAAAGATACATACCCATACAGATAAGTACTAGTGTTGAATATATTATATATATATATGTATATGAGTTTCGCCTTTCGTATTCACAGTGATATCTAGAATTGAAATCAAGAGAGAAAGAAATCGTGTCTACTGTGGTGTTAAACGATCGAGGAAGGTAATTTAAATTGTTGTTTAAAATTTCAATTGGGGACTATGATAATCAAATTGGGACTGTTGTGTTGGCTTAATTTTGAATTGATGAAGCTGGGAACTGTTGTTGATCGTTTAGTGAGGGAAGTTTGAAATAATAAAAAAACAACAGCCACCAATAATTAATCAACGATTCAATAGCAAACAACATACATACAGTGAAACGAAACGAATAAAAGAAAAATTAGTGAAACGGGGACGAAGAAGATGAAAAAGTTAGGGAAAGGGGAGGATGACGATGAAGAGATAGGGATCCCTGTGTAACGCTCCATTTTCCAAATGGACCGCCATGGGGGCCAATGCGGGCCCACAACCTGGCCTACTAGCATAAGTTGTGTCCCACATGCTATCTCATCCACTATTTAATTATATAAACAACAATTTACTGTCTAAATTGTTACTGAACTCAAGTCATCTGTTAACATCATTTTAAACTAGATTACAGCGGAAGTCTTTTATCATGGCAATCAAAATATTAAACATTATAGTCATGCGTTTAACTCTGATACCTATTGTGGAAAACTCATATATCATCATAGACCAAAAATGCACCTCAATGTATTAAAATATCAAAAGTATAGAGTCCTGAAGTGTTTCACAATCCTAAATCCCTAAAATAAAAACAAAGTATATATAATACAAACATACAAGCTTGGCTCAATATCTCTGAATCACAAGTATTCCGATAACTTGCCCTTGCCACGACTCGTACTAGGATTTGCACTCAAGCCATCTTAAAAGGCAGATGACGAGTCCAGAGTGAGTATTCCCAAGGAAATTAAGTGAGCAATACGAAAAGTAAATATTTGAATTTAAACAAAACTATTAAATAAACATGCATAAATAAATACATGCAAGTGTGATCATCGCATGCATAAGTGATAGCGCAAGCTCAAAGTGTGTTCCTGGAGCCTAGGGTCAGACTAGTGCCATACTTCGGACTCCCCACAGACTATTTCCAGCGAGTAGCACTCAAGCAAGGCCATTATCTGGATCCGTTAGGTGGTCGACGTGGAACCTACGACGCACCCACACATGCCCCGATGCGACTCTTGAGTTGACCTATTCACTGAGATCCCTGACACACGTGTTGTGGCCTGGTGGACATACACACAGAAATGACACGGAGGGAGTGCCTCAACGTCCGTCCATTTAATTCAAACCAAGAATGGAGTATTAAAAGACAAAATATGAATTCAAAAGCAAAAATAAAGTACTGCTCAAGAAAATTCAGTTGGGATACTACACACCTCAAATCACACTCTGTGTCCCGTATATAACCCCTCGGTCCGGCTCTGCTGTATCCCAGATATCCAAATTACCGCCCAAAATAACCTATTTCTATTTATAATTGATTTTTAGTCAATTGGATGTATTTTATGTCACTTAATAAAAATGTTCTCAAATCTGCAATATCTAGCGCGCTGGATCTGAGAATTAGCGCGCTAGATTCCCAGGCAGCTATACGTTCTTCGTCAGGACAACATTAGCGCTATATGTTTTCCTAGCGCGCTAATCATCATCTAGCGTGCTAATCGCGTTTTAGACAACAAGTTTTGCTGAAAATTTTGGGTTCCAAACATCACCACCAAAAACAACAACAACCATAACACGAACCACTAAACTTCATAGCATTTAAAACCCACCAAAACAAATACTTAACAACCACTTAACAATCCATATTGGATTCACGCCAACACCTCTAAAATTTAGACCAAAAGATAAAGAAAGTTGAGGTGATTGTGAATCTCACCTTGCTTTGATGATTCCACCATTCCAAGCTCCTCATATCACTAAGTTAAAACTCCAAAACCCTGATTTCTTCTTCTTTATTTTCGGATGTGAAGATAAAGAGAGAAAATGTGGTGGTTTTGAAAGTCAATTGACTTTTATAATTGAATTAGCATCTCTCATCACTTGTACATCTCAAGGCAATCCAATGAGCACCATTTGCTCCATTTCCAACCTCTCATGACTCCGAAAATGACACCGATGACACACCCGCCCTTGTCTTTAACCCTAAAAGTGGTATTTTGGGTGTCCCGACGCCCGATTTCGCGTCTCGAAACGCGACATACACGTACTTCTATGTCCCTAACCATCATATATACACTACATATTAATTATTTAACCTATTTTATTCATTTTATGTGTGTATTATTTTTCCCAGCCTAGTATTAAGTCTTTTAGACTACCTAGTACCCGCGTTGACACGCATATCGAGGCGAATACTTAACACATGGTCTCGTACGTCAAATATAATATAAATACACACATTACGATGCCATTTAGACTATTCCAACGTAAACATCGCAAATTAGACAAATCAACATACAAAATAACTATTTACCTATTTCCAAATGCGCACTAGCCTAGCTGCGGGTCTCACGAGCATCTGAGTTGTCAGCCACGTCTGCAACCACATCATTAATAACGACGAATTGAACTCAGGCTGTTACAATTCTTCCCAACTCGGTGAAATTTCGTCCCAAAATTTAAATTAAACTTAAATACTTACTGACAAATAAGTGGGGATGTCGTCGTCGCATAGTAGACTCAGGCTCCTAAGTGAGTCCCTCAGTCCTCTGATGACCCTTCCAGGGTGAAACTTTCAAATACACCAAGTCCCCAACCTCGTAGCTTAGACCCTCCAGGTACTTGTCCGCATATTTCTTATGCTTATCATGCGCCGCCTGAAGCCTCTGCTGGATCTGTCTCACCTTCTCAGTATGATCAACAACAACTTCAGGTCATATAGCCTCTGTATCCTCCGATGTCGCCCAACATGCTGGTGACCTGCAGGGCCTTCCATATAGTGCTTCAAACGGTGGCATCCCGATACTCGCCTGATAGTTGTTGTTGTAGGCAAACTCACACAAAGGCAGGTAATCCTCCCACGATCCACCAAACTGTAATATATACGCCCTGAGCATATCCTCGAGAATCTGAATCAATCGCTCTGACTGCCCGTCAGTCTGAGGATGGTATGTAGTGCCGAACTGTAAACGAGTGCTAAACTGCTCATGCATACTCTCCCAAAGTCTCGAAGTAAATCTCGGATCTCTATCAGAAACAATGGAGACTGACACACCATGCAATATGGCAATCTCTCTCGAAGATAGTACTAAGATGTGTAACAGAATATCTCATGGCGATCGGTATGAAATGTGCCGACTTCGTCAATCTGTTGATAACTACCCAAATCGTGTCGTGTCTCCTTGTCGTTTGGAGTATGCCACTGACGAAGTCCATGGTCACGTGTTCCCATTTCCACTGAGGAATGGGCAGCGGCTGTAGCAACCCAGCTGGTCTCCTGTACGCCTTCACCTGGTGGCTTATATGACAACTCCGAACATATCTACCCACGTCAGCCTTCATCCCTGGCCACCAAAACAATTTCTGCAGATCGTGATACATCTTGGTCCGACCAGGATAAAATGTATATCACGACCGGTGTGCGTCCTCGAGAATGTTGTCCCCGAGCTCCAATACTCCTCGTATCCATAAACGACCCATGTGTCTCAAGCACCTGTCTGAACCCTCAGACCACTCAGTGCATCCCGGATCTTGAGCTAGGCCACTGATCCGCAAATATCGGCCGTCAAGCTCTCTCCAACTCAGCAACCCGCTCAAGAGACACCGTGGGAACTCGCATCTGACAACAAATTTGTAGCTCAATAGCTTTTGTCATACACAACACCGACGCTTCCTCAAGCAACTCGTGCTCATATGTCATATGCTGCAGTACCGTCTGATTCTCGATATCGTTCATGCTCAGCGCATCAGCTAAGACATTCGCCTTACCCGGATGATACTCAATTGCGAAGTCATAGTCCTTCAATAACTCGAGCCATCGCTGCTGTCGCATGTTTAACTTCTTCTGAGTGAACAAATATCTCAAACTCTGGTGGTCTGTGAATAACACGAACCTCTCACCGTACAAGTAGTGCCTCTAGGCCTTCAGTGCAAACACGACCGCCGCAAGCTCATAGTCGTGCATTGGATAGTTTACCTCGTGAGATCTCAACCATCGAGATAAATAGGCTATTGGGTGTCCATCCTGCATCAACACGCAACCTATCCCAATGCCTGATGCATCAGTATAAACTGAAAAACCTTTACCTGCTACAGGTAATGTCAAAACTGAAGCCGAAGTCAAGTTCCTCTTCAGCTCCCAAAAAACATCCTCACACTCTTGTGACCATTCAAATCTAACATCCTTCTTGGTCAGTCTTGTCATCGGCGCTGCAATCATTGAGAAATCCTGCACGAAACGCCTATAATATCTTGCAAAACCCAGGAAACTCCGAATGTCAGATACAAACTCGGGTTTCTTCCAGTCAATAATCGCCTGAATCTTGTCGCCATCAACATATATGCCCTGATCACTAATGACATGCCCTAAGAATATAACCTCACTCAGCCAGAATGCACACTTATTGAACTTGGCATAAAGTCTGTGTTCTCTCAGTGTCGTTTACACATCTCTGAGATGCCTTTCGTGCTCCATATGAGTCTTACTGTAAATCAGGATGTTGTCGATAAAGACAATGATGTATCGATCAAGAAATGGCCTCGGCACCTTGTACATCAAATCCATGAAGATCGTCGATGTGTTAGTCAGCCCAAATGACATGACTGTAAACTTGAATAGTCCGTATCACATACTAAAGGTAGTCTTATCCACATCCTCCTATCAAATCCTGAATTGATGGTATCCTGATCGTAAGTCGATCTTCGAGAAGAACTTGGCCCCAGCCAATTGATCGAATAAGTCATCAATCTTCGGAAGTGGATAACGATTCTGAATCGTCACCTGATTCAACTTCAGGTAGTCCACACACATACGCATCGAGCTATCCTTCTTCTTCACAAAAAGAACTAGAGCTCCCCAAGGTGACATGCTAGGGTGAATGAAACCCTTCTGCAATAATTCCTCTAACTGGATCCTCAATTCCTCGTGCTCTGATGCTGACATCCTATATGGTCGATGTAAATTGGCTGAGTTCCCGGAATCAGCTCAATGATAAACTTAACAACTCTCGGTGGTGGCAATCCTGGCCAATAATCAGGGAACACGTCTGGAAATTCATAGCCAATAGGGACATCCTCAACCTTAAGCACCATTTTAAGCTCTGGCTCAACCATAGCCGCGTACGCCTCCATCTCCCGCGATGTAGCTAATTTGCCTTGAGTGATAGGTAATGCAGACACAACTCCGGCAAATGTAAACTTTGCAATCCCTTCAATGTCAAACGTCACAGTCTTCCTGAAACAGTCGATCTGTAAGTGGTATGATGATAACCAATCCATACCGAACATCGCGTCGAACTCTAAATACTCTAACACTCTCAAATCAGTCGGTAGCTGATGTCCCTCAATCTCCACAATACAATTTTGGCAAATTCGGTTAGGGTAAATCTTATCCCCAGCTGCCGTATTGAGAACAAGATATGTATCTAAGGTCTGTATAGGTAACCCTAACTCTCCTACCATGCGTCCAGAAATAAAAGACAGTGTGTTACCAGAATCCATCATAACATGCATGGAAATACCATAAATGGATAACGTACGCTCAACAAGCTGTCTGGTCGCCTCCCTGTCCGGCTGTGCGACCCCAAAAGCTGCAGTCTAGGCCTTATCTCTGGCTTGCTCCGTCTGTGGTGGTAGTGGTGCTGATCTGGTACAATTAGCCACAATATGCCTCACCTAACCACATCATTAACATGTATGAGTCTCTGATATGCCAGAACTCCTCTGACTCTACGCCTGACTCTGACCTCTCTGACCTATATCCTGCCTATACTGCTATCTAGGCTGATCAACTAGTGCAGAAGCTGTGGAATATGCCGTCTGGCGATCATCACATCTATCCCAGTCATCACGACAATCTCTGTCGCCTTTGCGACCCTGATCAGACTGCTAATCACCTCGAAGAGGTTTCTGGCCCTATCTCAGTTGATCCTGGTCTCTCATCTGTCTCTTCGTCTCTGATCAGACCGAGAACTCGAAGCTGGTTGACTCTGTTGACTCTGCAGTCGTGGATCGCTAATCGGCTAGCCCTCTGAACCAGATATGTCTCGTGTGCGAAAGACCTGTCGTAAATCTTCGCCAGTGTACAAACTCCATTAGATACAACCGTGCTCGCAATATTCTCATCCAAACCTTGGACAAAATAATATATATGCAGTCGATCGGTACCTGCTATGTCCATGGAGTACGACAGTAGATATCGGTACCTCTCCATGTATAGTGTAATAGATATATCACCCTAAACCAATGACAAAATCTCATCTCTCAATCAGACCTTGACCTCCATAGGTATCTACTCGTCCATAAATAGCGCTCAGAACTCTGCCCAAGAAGTCGTAATATGATGAGTCACGATGTAGGTAGTCCACTTAATCGCCGCATCAGCTTTCAAGTAGAAACTCGATAATCTCGGCCGATCAATCTCCTCAACTCGAAGCAAGTCATGTAGCCGCTCATGAGATAACAACCACCTCCCGGCTATCTCTGGGTCCCCGGCTCCATAGAAGTATCCTGTTGACAACTTAATGAAGTCCCTCATCTTCTTAGCCTCTAATGTCATCAGACTCCCAGAAGTAGACGCCACCGTTGGCTGCTTAGTAGTCACAGTTGTAAGAACCACTGTAGTATCCGTTGGCACTGCTACTGGTGCAGCCCTCTCAGCCAGTGTCTTAGATACTGCTGCCTGCACCTCAGTCTCAGCTGTAATAAGAGCTACAACTGCCTGAGGCGTAGTCATCGGTGCAACCATAACTATAGTATGAGTTGTAGAAATCTCCCGAGCATCTTGAGCTCTCATCATGTCAATCAATAACGCAAATCTATCATCCATAGTCCGCGCCAAGGACTCCAACATCAAAGTCGGCCTAGTTGGATCACTGGTATCTCCGACCTCAGGCTGAGAAGTACTTGAAGGCTATCCGTCCATCGGTATCTACATCAAAGAATGTGCGTCTTAATCAGCCTCAGTGTATATACGTGTATCATATGTATTATACAACCAAAAAATATAACACGTATACCCCTGATTTCTACCCATCTCACCTCGCTTCTCAACTAGGACTCTAGGCAATTCATTTGGGTTTCCACATCTAAAGTTTATTCATCAGGTTTATCCTCAAATTATTCCACAAATGTAATCGTATCATAGTTAACTTTCAATTCCTCGAGGTTCACCAACCCTTGCTATGATACCAAGATATAATGGCCCATTTTCCAAATGGACTGCCACGGGGGCTAATGCGGGCCCAGAACCTGGCCTACCAGCGCTAGTTGTGTCCCACATGCTATCTCATCCACTATTTAATCATATAAATAACAATTTACTGTCTAAATTGTTACTGAACTCAATTCATCTGTTAAGATCATTTTAAACCATAAAAAATCACAGCGAAAGTCTTTTATCATGGCAATCAAAATATTAAACATTATAGTCATGCATTTAACTCTGATACCTAGTGTGAAAAACCCATATATCATCATAGACCGAAAAATGCACCTCAATGTATCAAAATATCAAAAGTATGGAGTCCTGAAGTGTCTCACAATCCCAAATCCCCAAAATAAAAATAAAGTATATATAATACAAATATACAAGCCTGGCTCAATATCTCTGTATCACAGGTATTCCAGTAACTTGCCCTTTACACGACTCGTACTAGGATCTACACTCAAACCATCACAAAAGGCAGATGACGAGTCTAGAGTGAGTATTCCCAAGGAAATTAAGTGAGCAATATGGAAAGTAAATACTGAAATTTAAACAAAACTATTAAATAAACATGCAAAAATAAATACAGGCAACTGTGATCATCGCATGTATAAGTAATAATGCAAGCTCAAAGTGTGTTCCTAGAGCCTAGGGTCAGACTAGCACCATACTTCGGACTCCCCACAGACTACTGCCGGTGAGTAGCACTCAAGCAAGGCTAGTATCTAGACCCGCTAGGTGGTCGGCGTGGAACCTACGATGCAACCAAACGTGCCCCGACGCGACTCTCGGGTCGACTTATTCACTGAGATCCGTATCACACGTATTGTGGCCTAGTGGACATACACACAGAAATGGCATGGATGGAGAGCCTCAACATCCGTCCATTTATGTCAAACCAAGAATAGAGTATTGAAAGACAGAATATGAATTTAATAGCAAAAAATAAAGTACCGCTTAAGAAATTTCAGTTGGGATACTACACACCTCAAACCGCACTCCGTGTCTCGTATATGACCCCCCGGTCCAACTCCACTGAATCCCAAATATCCAAATTACCGCCTGAAATAACCTATTTCCATTTATAATTGATTTTTAGTCAATTGGATGTATTTTATGTCATTTAATAAAAACATTATCAAATCTGCAATATCTAGCGCACTGGATCTGGGAATTAGCGCGCTAGATTCCCAGGCAGCTATACGTTCTTTGTCAGGAAGAACATTACTGGGCTATATGTTTGCCTAGCGCGCTAATCATCATCTTGCGCACTAGATGACGTCATTAACGCGCTAATCGCGTTTTGGACAACAACTTTATTGAAAATTCTGGGTTCCAAACATCACCACCACCACCAACAACAACCACAACACAAACCACTGAACTTCATAACATTTAAAACCCACTAAAACAACTACTTAACAACCACTTAACAATCCATGTTGGACTCACACCAACACCTCAAAAATTTAGACCAAAAGAGAAAGAAAGTTGAGGTGATTGTGAATCTCACCTTGCTTTGATGATTCCACGACTCCAAACTCCTTAAATCACCAAGTTAAAACTCCAAAACCCTGGTTTCTTCTTTTTATTTTCGGATGTGAAGATAAGGAGAGAGAAAAGGTGGTGGTTTTGAAAGTCAATTGAATTATATAGTTGAATTAGCATCTCTCCTCACTAGTACATCTCAAGGCAATCCAATGAACACCATTTGCTCCATTTCCAACCTCTCATGACTCCGAAAATGACACCGATGGCACACTCGCCCTTGTCTTGACCCCCAAAAAGTGGTATTTTCGGCTGTTCCAACGCCTGGTTTCGCGTCCCGTAAGGCGACATACGCGTACTAGCATGTCCCTAACAATCATATATACACTACATATTAATTATTTAACCCATTTTACTCATTTTATAGGTGTATTATTTTCCTCGGCCTAGTATTAAGTCTTTTAGACTACCCAGTACCCGCATCGACACGCATATCGAGGTGAATACTTAAGACACGGTCTCACACGTCAAATATAATATAAATACACACATTTTGATGTCGTTTAGTCTATTCCAACGTAAACATCACAAATTAAGCAAATCAACACACAAAATAACTATTTACCTAGTTCCAAGCGCACTAGCCTAACTGCGAGTCCCACAAGTGTCTGAGCTGTGAGCCACGTCTGCAACCACATCATTAATAACGATGAATTAAATTGAAGCCATTACACCCTGCCCAGAGATAAACCTCAAATTTAGACGAAAATGATGATGGTCAAGCCATCGAAACGAAACAGAGTGTTTCGTTTCGATGGTGACTCCATACATTCCAAATAGAAAAGCAAAAACAAGAACATGAAATAAAAAGAGAACTTAAATTAATGAAACATGTTTTTGATGGTCACACAATTATTTATGAGTTGTTGATGGACAACACACTTTTATGTAAACCTAAAAAGTAGAGAATACTGTGATTACACAAAACAGTTTCCTAGTTAAAGTTTCTTTTGGCTCAATGGCTTTCCACTAATTCTCTCTTTTAGGGTTTAGAACTTAAATGATCTTTTGCAAAATTGGTTGGCCATTTTGGACTCGACAGATTGATGGAGGGTGTGCCGATTTTCTTGTACATATGATACTGGAGAGGAATTGCAAGACATTTTGTAAATGGGGCGATTATGGACTTCCATTTTTTAATGTATAGACGGTAAAAATATCCAATTCTTTTGTAATTATTTTATTTTTTAATAGTGAATGCATCTTTGTTTATTAAAAAATGTTTATACTTTCAATTTTTATGGCTTTAAATTATGAGGTTAGGGCATGATTTTGCTCAACAAATTCTAAGTGTACATATATAAATAAATAATCAACTAGATAAAGAAATATATTGCCATTTTCAAACTTCATTATATTCAAAACAAAATTTTTAGAAAAATATAGAAATCATAAACTATTTTCGAAACAAAATAAAATAAAGGCTTCTTAATCAATCACAACTACAAAATAAAAACCTCTTAATCAATCACAACTACATCGATCTTGTCTTCCACTTTACCATTCATCATATTTTTCATCCCTTCTATTTTCATTCGGATACTCTTTAGTTGTAACTCAGAACTTTATAGCATAATAATTACATTCTCAACCTTTCTCTTCGCTTCCAGTTTGTTGAGGAACTTTTTTCCTTCCCCATCTACTTTAGAGCTCTCAGAAGATTTTGGTGAAGTGACTTTGACGGCGGATTTTGGATTTGTAGGAGTGTGAAAAAGATATTTTCTCTGAGGAGGACGGGATGATAAGGAATTAGGTGAAGTGATATTGGGTTCATCTTCTATTTTGACAGTAGCTTCACATGGGATGGTATTTTGAGACGCTGATTCCATTTTTGTTGTTGTAAGAATACTGACTGAGAAAGTACAGATTGGGATAAAGCGCATCAGATTATGATCTAATTTATAAAGTTCTGAATTAGATTGCATTAAAAGCCATGGAATATTTGGTATTCCAATACACATTTATTGGCACTCCACGTGGCAGTATATAAAAGGTTTGCATTTTATAATTACTAGAAGACTTAAAAGTTGTTCTCTCTTATTTACTTTCTTTTTGTCATTCTTTTCTCACCATCTCTTTGGAAACAAACAATTTGGATTTATTATCTCATTGGGAAACCAATCAGAGGGACTCCGAGTACAGCCAAAACAATTACTCACTTGTCATTAATACTAGGATTTCTCTTAACAACATTTACACCTATTTTTTTTGTCAAGTAACACTAACAATTGATGGAACAACTTTAATAGGGGTTTACATCATTGATAACGTAATAGTGCATTACTTTTCTTGAGAAATGTTACAATGATAACGTCATTGCACACCCTCACATTAAGCTAACATGGATAGTGGGGCCCATAAAAAATGGTGTGTGCGGTGTGAGGGCCTGATGCCACTTCATCTTTTCCTTTGGGAAATGCTAAAGTAATATTGTTGAGAAACTTACTTAGGGCACCACGTGTCATATTAGCTACCACTCTCTTAAAGGACTAATTTTATTGATGGAAATGAGAAAAAAAGTCAATCAAAATTATCTGACAAAAGATGCATGGAAAATCGTCACATCAAATTTCAAATAAAACTAAATTACTCTTTCTGCCTCTTCTCCCTTTTTTGGTTTTAAATTTTTCTCATCGGCTCAAACAATATCTTCAACTTAAGAAATACCGCATCAAATGACAATCAACAAACCGAGAGAAAAGCTAAGAATAACATAATTTTTTTGGCGTTCCTGCAATGGAAAGAAGACGCATTCACTATAGGGGATGCTCAAATCAAGATGCTAGAGTAACCACTTTGGTTATCCACTTTGGGCACTTAGTAGACCTAAGTGGGTGTCCACCCGTGCGATACACTTCGAAATGTCCGCTCACGCTCCTCGAGGTGTATAACATGGAGGGACATCCACTTGGGCCCACTAAATGCCCAACGTAGGTTACTTAAGCATTTTCCTTTTTTCAAAAAATGAAACTTTCTTCTTCTCATTCAAACCACTTAAGCATTCAAATGGAGAATAAAGGTTCTAAATTAAAAAAAAATAAAAATTAAAACTAAGCATTTCAATATATTCTTTAAATCTCGTTCATGCTTCTTATACCTAATCAACACAAATAAAGATCGTTTGAACAAGTTATCCACCTTAAGCAAACACTTTTTGAGAAAATAGAGTGGCAACCATGGCATGGACATGAAATTTTAGAACACAAAGAACAACACATGAAATCTCATGTTTGACATAAAAATAGTTTTGATGTTATTTGACAAAAAAACAAAATTGATGTTCAAGTCAACTTTTCTGTGTCGTTCATCAATTCTTCTCCAACAAATCATCCTAGCATTTCCCTTACATCTTTCCATCTGTGTGGTTTTTATGAGTAGTGTAAGTTTTCTTTTTCATTCAATAAAATCTAATGGAATTCTAGTCTTTTTAAGTTTTACGTTTCTTTTTCATTCAAGTCTTATATAAGTTTTAATAATAGAGGAAATGAATCATAACAAATAACATATAATTTTTAAAAAAAAACATATAAAAAATCTATAAGGATCCTCCAAAAAATCTAAATTTTATTTAGGGAAAGATTTCATAATATTTTTAATAATAAATAATTATTTAAAACATAAATGATATATCAAAGTAAAATAAATATTTCATTTAAAAATAAAATAAAGTATGATAAAAAATGTATATGCAAATAAAAAAACAAATCATGTTATTAATATGTGATTAACGGGCTCAACATGGCAGTGTATGTTGGGCCTCATTTAATTTCCACATTTCTCAACAAAAAAAGGCTCGTGTGGCAGTCAAAGAATGATGAACTGGTCAATAGGTGGTGGCATGAAAAATATTGATAATACCTAACTTCTTAGACATTCAACGGGTAATTGAGTGCCAAGTATTCCACTTGTGCCCTTTAGTTTTGTACAGGGTATATATTTATTTGTCGAAATCAAATTTGCATGGTTTGAATTTTCAGGTGGTGGCACGTGAAAGAATATTATTGAGAGTAGAAGAGGAGGAAGGGGCGAGAGAAAGTGAGGAGAGGAGTGGAAAGAAGGCAGATTTGGGATTTATTCGATGATTCCGTATTTTGTAGACGATGAAGTAATTATATTGTTAAGTCCGATCACTTGATGAGCAAGCTTAATTTAACCTGAACTTGTAGTTCACGCCCATCTTATCAAAGTTATAAAACATTTTGGTCTATTTATTTACTTAAAAGGCGAAATTATATTAGATCGTTTTTTAATGATTTTTCTTCTTTTATTTTTTAATTATTTTAAAATAATAAAAGGCAATGAATGAACCATTAACTTGTTTTTTCATGAAGAGATTTCATAATTTAATATGATTTCTATCCTAAATTTTTGAAAACTAACTTGGTTCTTGACAATTTTAGCACCTAATGTAGCCTTCATTCTTGAAGACTTTCTTAATTTTCGATTAAGCTATCATATAAAAGTAGACCAACTAGTTTTCAGAGTAAGGAAACCACTCTGTTTTTTTAAATAAAAATTAAAAACCACTTTTATTAAATAAAAAACCAATGTTAGTTGGTCAAATTTCTTTTTCATATTAGAAAGATATAATTGTTAAATTAAATTATAAAACATTAAAATCTAAATCTTTCTAAAATCAAATATACTTAATTCATACGATTCCCCACGACATCCAAACGTCGGGCCACTGATGGTCTCTTTCAGTAATCTCAGAGCTTATGGAACTAATCGGATAAATGTCTGGATACCCATAGTTACTTGAAAAAAGATACTTAATCGTACGTTATTTTGGTTTTATAAAATCACCATATTAATTTCTTTATATACTAGAGTAGATTAAAATTTGTGAATCTAATTAGTAATCTTTAATTGTACATAAGCCCGTCCTTTTATTAAATATAATTTTAATTTTATTTGAATTTCGAATCAAACTCGAGCAAGGTTTGAGCTTATAGGGTCTTGTTCGGACTAGATCTGATTTTTAATTTGGACATGAGGTATTTGTTCGGACCCAACTTGAATTTATTAGAACTTTGTCGTCTTGGACCTTTTTTATTTTGGGGCCGACAAAATCGTACCGGCGGGTCTAGACACCATATTATCACCCCTAAGCATGATAAAAACGTTAGATTACTTCTTTTCTTTTTTGTCAAATTTTAAATGTAACTCAATTTATCGGGACATTAGATTACTTAAGTAGTTAAGTGTAATCTTTATGTGTTCTAAAAATGTATTTCTTTTTTTATCTCGAAAGTGGTTGTGAAATAACACAAGGGCACTTACACCCCACATATCAATTTTTTAGAGATGTAGGGTGCGAGAAATTATATTACTTAAGTGTTAAGTGTAGTCAATGCATCGTGGGAAAAAAAAAAGAGAACAAGGGACTTACACCATACATCTGGTTACCTTAAAAAAATACAAAAACCCCTCATCTGGCCTATGTGGCCTATGTGGCTTATGGGACCATAAAAAGGAGACCAAAGGCAGTAGGCACTTACACTCCATTGTTGGAGTGTGATTTTATTGGGCAATGAAAAGCCCCATCGTAGAATGGACATGACACCCTAGCCCACTCCAACTCTACTCCATCTCTTTAATTTCTCTCTCTCTCTTTATCTCTCTTTATCTTTCTCTTTTCACAATTCCTCTTCTGCATCTCCAAAAATTAACGACCTCTCTCTTCATAATTCCTCTTCTTCATCTCCAGAAATGAACGACTTTACAGTTGCATCATCTCCAGAATTGAACACCAAATGAGTTAGTCGAAGCAGGTGACGATGGGTTATATGACACCATGGAATTTATAGCAGGAAATTTGACTGGAAAAGAAAGTAAAGAGTGGCTCGAATGTATGTCTCGTTTACAAATAGAAAAAGAAGCTTTTGATATATCAGATGCCGACATGATAGAAAAGTTATTTCAAAGTGTAGATGAAGCTGAATCTTTCTACAACATATACTCCAAGATGCTTGGATTTAGCACATGAAAAAAATTAAAGAGGAAAAATAGTGAAGGGGAGATAACTATACGAAGTTGGACGTGCTCTAATGAAGGTTTTCAAGAAGATAAATACTTGAGCTTGGACAATAAAACTCATGAAGCAAGGGCCATTACAAGGGCATGTTGTGAAGCTTCTTTCCGAATCGTTAAGTGCAAAGACAATGGAATGTATAGAGTGAAGGCTTTTTAAAGTCGGCACAATCACCAGTTAGCCAAGTCACCACAAAAACCTTTTCCACGATCTCATCGAAATTTACAAGGTGATGTAAGAGAACTAGCTATGATGATGAAACGTGCTTGAATTAAGACCTGTCATATATGACAATTTTTAATTCAACAATCTGGTGGATGGAATAAAGTTAGGTTTACAAAGAAAGATCTATATAATACCCTACAAAATGACAATGAGAACTTTGTTGATTCTGACGCAGCAGTTGCAGTTGCATATCTTCTAACGAAAAAAGAGGCATATGAAGACTTTTTTTTGTAAAGTATCAACTTGACGAAAAAGATAGGTTGAATCATCTTTTTCGGGCAGATGCAACTTGTAGAATTGACTACAAGTTATTTGGAGATTCTTTAGCTTTTGATTCTACATATCGAACTAACAGGTTATATTATATATAATTTTTTAATTATTTTTTAATATATATTTACTTCTAATTTATGGTGATTGTGAATATTATTGGTATGGAAAACCGTTGGTTACGCTCGTGGGATTAATAAACCATTACAACACGTGTTTTTTGTTTTGCTTTATTGCAAAATGAAACAGCTGAAAGTTATACTTGGGTGTTGAATACATTTGTTGAATGCATGGATGGAAAGATGCCAATGACAGTACTCACAGATGGAGACAAGAACATGCACAGGGCAATAGAAAATGAATGGAATAATGTCACACATCAAACTTGCTCTCAGCATATTCTCCAAAAAGCTCCAAGTTATGTTCACAAAGTAGGTTTTAGAAATGATTTGAGCTCTCTAATGTTCGGGTATGTCATCACTTAATTTAATTTAATTTTGCTTTGTTTTTCTCTAAAAGCATATATATCTTTGCTATAATCCAAATAGTTACGAAGAAAATTATATTGTTTTTTATTAAATATGTCTTGATAACAACATTACCATTTAGGTATTATACTGTAGACAAATGGGAAAAAGATGGGATGATATGTTGGCAAAATACGATGCATTTAATAACACTATGCTTCAAGAATTACATAAGTCAAAGGGTCTATGGCCAGATACTTTTTTACGTGGTAAATTCTTTGGAGGGACATCTGCAACAAACATATATGAATCCATGAATTCATTTTTGAAGAAAGATTTGAATAGTCGAGTTAAACTATGGCAATTCTTGGAGCATTATGAGAATGCATTGACTTCTCTTCGATAGAAAGAGATGAAAGAGTATTACGTCATGACCATTTCTACCCCAGTAATTCCTCAGAAAACTATGGTAGAATCAGAGTGATTTGTATCATCAATATATACAAGAGCAACATTTTTTAAGGTGAGGGATGAAGTGAAACGCAGCGATAAATACATAGTTGTCCAACATTATTCTGAGAATGACAAAGAAATGTTTATGATTGCAAAACATGGTGGCACACAAGCAAGTTGACTAGCAAAGCGTCAAACCATCTTTAGTAATATGGAAAGGCATATTAGTTGTTACTGCTTACTTTTGAGAGTAAATATTTCCCTTGTAGACATATATTTGCAACATTAAAACATTTGCTAGTGAGCGAATATCCTTCGAAGTTAGTCAATAATAAATGGCTCAAAGATGTAAAAGAAATTAATTCATCTTTGATGGGTAGTGGACAACCATTTCCACATCCAAATATGATTGAAAGAACTAGATTTGGTGGTATGACGACTCAAGCTAATTAAGTTGCATATTATGCTAAGAAATCAAAAGCTGCTTATGAGAAGGTGATGAAATGGATGAATGCATTGCTTTTAGAACTTAAAGATATGGTTTCTGATGATAATCTTGAAGTTGTTCATTATGAACAAATATAGGTAGTCCTCTCAACAACTATTAAAGATCCAATTGTTGGGACAACAAAGGGAAGGTCGTCAAAGAAGAAAAATGTTTCAAGGAGAGCTACAACCAAGTTAGCACAATCCAGTGATAAGAGTTATCATTGCAATCTATGTAGTCAAAGAGGAGTTGGCCATAATTGTCGTAATTGTCCCACCAAGTCAAATGTATCTTAAGCACGTGGCATAGTGAGGTGATTTTGTTTCTTTAATATTTCACATTTTAGAACTACTTTATTACTATTTTGTACCACAACCTCACAATATTGAAAAACATCTTTAATGTAGCTCTTTTTCATTACTTTTCCCATTTTTTTAGTTTCAGGCTCTCCTTTAGCGTTCTAAGAACATAACTTTTCTAGCTTTTTGGATGAGCCTGTCAACTGAGGTAAGAAAGTTATCCTCTGTTAGACATTACTTGATTATGATCATGTATATTTATGAGTTTCTTCATGAGTTGTATTGTATTGTGTTGTTCAGATTAAAACTTCCATAAATAGGATTTGATTTTTTTTTTGCAGTTATAATTTCAAATTTGGGTGCATCTACATCAATGTCGTCATAATCCTAATTTTGAAGATTTTTTTGGTAAACTTCTTTGTTATATCATTGGGTTAGTAGAGAGTTTTGAATCAAATATGATTTTTTTGAAGGGCTTGGATAGTTGCAGTTGACATTTGCAATGAAGACCAATTTATTTGCTAAAAACTCGACTCCTAGCTTTAAGGTTCCTAAAAGCTAGGGACTCCAATTGTTGTTCTTTTTGCATTGACTAATTTTTTTCACAATAGCGACTTCTCTTCTTTTTATTTTCATTGTTAGAATTCACCCTACTTGTCTTCAATTAGCAGCTAGATTAAAACCTAGAAAGTCCATTTCTATCTCACATTCTTACTAGACAATTTTTTTTTGACATAAAAGTGAAGAAAAAGAAGTGGAGATATTTAAGGGTTCCTAACAATTATGACATTTCAACAAATGACCTATCAAAAACACCCTACAGAAAGAATAATTTGACTGGAAGTTTGGCAATCCTCCAGTCAATGAACCCAAAAAAAAGGATTGTTAGATTCATGTAGTTTAGTTATTATACTGAACTAAATAGTTACTTTATGTGGGGACATTTTTTTATGTCTACTGTGAGAACAGTGTGTGTCCTATAGTATTAAGCTGTTGAGTCTCATTATGTGTTGTCTCACATTGTGGGTGTACCAATACTGGGTCCATGAAACACAACACTATTAGTTTGACACCCTTTTTAAGTTTTTTTTTTTTATGAATGGAGGCTATAATCCTTTTTATTATATGTATAGTTATATACAAAAAATAGTTTTACAGAAAAGAGAGCTATACAAATATGGGCTATACAAAAAATAAGATAGAAAATGATTAGGTGTATACATATACCCCTTTGCTGCCCCATCAAAATAAGCCTCTAGCAATGCTACTCCATCCCCTCTAGATGTCCAAAAATAAGAAGCACAAATTCCCATCTCCTTTAGATATCAAAAGCAAACAACCAAAAATCCTTACTCCCTCATGCATCATGAATATTCTGTAAACACAATGGCCAATGTAGGTACACTTATTTCTTAATCCACATTATCTTTGTTCATTTAATTTCTATATATATGACTTGTGTGATTCAATTTACAGTATAAGTTTGGTTTTTAGATGGTGGAGCAGAGAGTTGGCATACCCGAGATTCTATATTTTTAAAATCTAAAATTCAACAAAACTTATAAATATAAATGCATGAAAATTACAAACTTATGTTTTCAAGTTCTTCAATGTACAAAAGAAGTATAATTCAACAGCTTAATAGAGGCAAATCAATGAAAAAATAAAAAGGGCTTACAACTTAGCCAATAGTTAAAACTTTTTTATTTCAATAATTTAATATTTCCAATTGAAATTTAAAACAATAATTTAAATTACCTTCATCGATCATTTAACACCAAAGTAGGCACAATTTCTTTCTCTCTTGATTTCAATTCAAGATATCACTGTGAATATGAAGGGCAAAACTCCTATACATATATATATATATATATATATATAATATATTCAACACTAGTATATATTTGTATGGGTATGTGTCTATACAAAAATGAAAAAAACAAAAAAAAAGGTAAGGCCATCCAATATATATGGCCCAACAAAAACCTCGCTTCTTCTTAGCAAGTCAATTAAAAATACCCCATATGCTCATCATAGTGCTTCAAAAGAAGAACAAAAAAGAACAACCATGTGATTGAAGTGCCCTAAAACAGCAAAGACGAAACTAATGCCTCATCGGTGGAATTTATGTTTGAGTAAAGGCTCAACTGCCCCAAATGAAGACGACCAAACCCATCCAATGCGTATCCCTTCATAAAATTGCACCTACCACATCTTCCCTCTGAGGTGTGCTTCAGCCAATAGTTAAAATAAGATACGTATACCTTCCAAACAGTTGAAATATGATATATATATAAATTCTTGACACAGGCATTGTAGAGACTACTTAACCTTGCCCATACTGCTCTGCTTTGGTCATTGATTCGTTCTCTCAATCTTCCACCTTGATCTCTTCAAAAATTGGAAACCAAGTTTTTTCGGTAGGATTAATTTTGAAAAACCAAACTCTTACCTTCAGTGAGGAATTTTAAATGCAAAACGTCAAAAATAGAAGAGCCCCCACGTTGAATCCCATAGAGATTCATTCTCTACCTTCATGACTATGACATCCGAGAATTTTATAAACTTAATTAGGTGGCTAATTAAGTATTTTCGCATTTAATTTGGGATTTAGGTATCCGAGGTGGGACCCACGTGTTACGAATCATAGATCATAAATTTCGGTATTATTTTTATGTGTTATGTGCCTATTTGATGTATTATACACTATTTCAATGCGAAATAGGGTTAAGCGGAGTGTATACGCGGTGTCCGTGAGTTCCGAAGTGCGTTGGAGAATTTTCTCCAATTTTGATAATTTTGGGGTTTTGCATCGAGATATGTGCCGACACGAGTTCCGTGGAAGTTTGAATGTCAACCCGAGCAATTATTTCGAGTTTCGCAAGAAAAATATTTACAAGTAAATTTAAAAATTCAAATTTTTGACTTTAAATAGACTAAATGAGCCGACGTGGGCCCCACACCTTGATTTACGTGTGAGACCAGTTGTTTGAAAGTTTTGGAGCACTTTGGTAAATTCTCCAACTTTTGGCGAAATTGGGGTATTTCTCAGAGATTTATTTGAACGTAAATTGAAAAGACAATCACGAAACTAAATAAAATAATAAATAAATTGGTGGATAGCTAGTGACACGCGGGGTCGAGGGTGTCACGCGTGTGATGTACAATAGTGTGCACGTTCGAGATTGGTCGTTGGCGCGAGTAGAGAATTTATAGCTGCGAAAATACGTAGGTGTATATGTATTTATATATAACATAGTTTGTATATATATATATATATATATATATATATATATATATAAATGGATCCTATAGTTTAATTGAAAAACTAAAGTATACATTGAATTAGCCTCGAGATACGCATAGCGTGATCATCAAGGAATTAAATAATGGATGATTTGGTGGCTGTTGGTGAGATGTATACACATCTCGATTTGTGTGTAAGTCGGGATTTGAGGTATTATGAAATGAGAAGAAGTGTGAGATCTTGTTTTGAGTTTCGTGTCGATTGACAGTAGTTGAGGTTGAGATTGGGTCCAAACTAATGCAAGTTTGGTTAAGTATGGCAAGATGATTGGTCCATAAGGGTTTCGTATGTCATGGACAAAGTTAAGATTTTTGAGATTTTGGTGTGACCAAACTAGTGTTACGGACGTTTCATGAAGATGGACTATTTTGTTGAGAGTTTGATTCAATTTGGTGAAAAATCGGATCGAAAATGGGTGCCGAAAGTCAAAATACGTCAAAATACAAATTTTGGGAATTAGTAAATAAAAAGAAATTAAGTTGCTGAGGGTTTATATATAAATAGAAAAAAACTAAAAAAAAAAAAAACAAATGAATCGATTCATTTTCAACAGAAAGTTAAACATTCGTGGTTCCTAAATGTCTCCGCCCTTTCATTCACTCCGCACGCTCCCGACGTTCGATTTTCACTCGGATTCTTTCCGAAAAACTGTAGAGCATCACGATGCGGTCAATTCGAGCTAAATTTTCATGTTGAAAATAAGGTACTGGCCCTCAATTTGGTAAATTCTCAATGCTGGACATTTTTCCTCAATTCAATTTGAATTCTTGCGATTTCTCAATTTCTTTCGAGGGGTTCGATTGAAATTAATATGAATTGTTGTTAATTGGTATATTGGATTGATTTGCGTCAATTTGAGATAAATTCCACCAACATGGGTTAGGGTTTTGATGAGGTGAACTAATACAATTCAGTGGATAACTATTTTGGAGTTGTTTTAATTGTTGATATTGATTTATATTAGGTTTCTGGATGAATTGATTATTGATTTTGATACAATTTAACTCCACCGGCTGTTAAAATATTTCGGTGTTGGTATCGAGTGGTTTCCTGGTGTTTGTTGCCAAGTTTTGAGGATTTAATTACGAAAATATTGATTTAGAGAAGTTTTTTTTTAGTTCAAAATAAATAAAGTTCGCCAAGTTGACAGGCTATATGGGAAAATTCATAACTTCTTCGTCGCTGATCCGATTTGGGTGTTCTTGGAGTCTATGAAAAGTAGGATATGAGTACTACAAGTTTTGTTTAAGTCATCATGACAAATATTAAGGTTTTCAAAGTTAAAAAGTTACCCCAAGTTGACTAGTTGAAAGCTAGTTAAAATCGTTATATAAATTAATATTTTTGGAAACTGTTCTCAAGCGTACTTTATCGAGGTTTTCATTGGGTTTCGAAATATAGTTTCACTTGAAGCTTGACCTAAAATATAATTGGATATGTAGAGAAGCTATTAGAACCATTTTCAAGGCGATCCGACGCTTCGGGAACCTCGAAAATTAAGCTTAAAGTTGGTTGTTTTTAAGGTTAAGTAAATCCCACGATAACCTTTACAATGTATAAGTATTTCTCGAATTTAATAACATGCACGGTTTATTGCTGGATATTTATTGATCATACATTCACTGACACGAGAGGAAGGAGGCCTTTGGGGGTCCCATTGTGTTCATTGGCTGTATGTGTGGTAGGATGAACACCATGATGCTCTGCGACTGGAGTCATTGATCATTGTTGACACTTTTTTCAGATGGGTTATTTTTTTGATGCTAGCCAGGATCATAGTCCATGGAGAGTCGAGGGCGTGGCTTCTAGAGGGACTTCCTCTCAAACTCATTAATTTTTATTACTGTTTACCCAGCACTTTTAGAAATACGTTTTCTGATTGTGGCCGGTCAACAGAAACGGGATGGGTTGAATACTTGTATATTTATGATTTCTTGCGATATTATTGTTCGTTTAAATTCTTGGAATACAATGCATTTTATTATTACAGGTGTACTGGATCGCGTGGGATTTACTTATCTGATATTATCGAATTTTTATAATTGGATAATGATAGGTTCTAGCGGCGACAAGGGAAAAGGGGAAGCTTTTCGATTGTATGTGACCGGCTTAATTCTTTTCTCTATTTATGTATTAGTTTTTGAATGTATTATATTGTATAAATAAGTTTGTGGGTTCGAGTGTGATTAAGATCTCCTTTGGAATGTTGTAGAGCTAAGGTAATGAGAGTTTAAGGATTTTGAAAATCTGAGATAGGTTAGAATGAATAAGTAATTTTTGTTAATACAATATATATTGTTATGGGTGGATTGTGAGTCATTCGACATTTCCACCAAAGCTGAGCAAGTTTTGTTGAAGATTCTTGAAGGCCTAAATTTTTGGTGTGGCTTAATATAGAGGAGATGCTGTCAAAAAGTTTTTATGGAATCTCAAGGATTATTTAATTCATTTAAACAAACTTTAAGGTTTAAGATTCAATTTAGAATCCTTAATAGTTGATAATATTTTATATTTAATGATCACAAGATCTTATTCTTAATTGTTTATTGATAAAAATGTCAAGGCTGCTAGATTATCAAGGGAGTTAAGGTAATCTAGGCCGGTCAGATGCCCTAATCAGGTGGGGTCTAACAATATTGGTATCAGAGCCTTGGTTTGGTAATTAAGGATAAACTTTGGTTGAGAAGCAAAGGGTGATTGAGCACGATTAGTTGGGAAGTAACGCGATAGAACGGGGATAAAAAGTTTAAGAACTTTACTATTGTGTTATATTTGTGTTGTTTGTATGACTTTCACTTACTTCTTCGAAAGTTACAAAGCACACGTTGAAATTTATGTGGCATTGATTGAAAGACAACATGCTATAGCAGGTGAACCCTTTTTTGTTGTCTTTATCTCCTTAAAGATGTACACCGTTGGATTTGATCCAACAGTTGGGAATGAAAGTCACCACCCATGGTTATATTCCAACATCACCATAATAGAAACCCCTTATATATATATTAAGGCTACACCTTGGGTGTCCCATGTAGCATTTTCGAGTCTTCTCGACAAGCCACGTGGCATGCCCAACATGTAGCCTTATTTAAAACCCCATTACCATTTAAAACCCCATTACCTTCCTTACTTAAAACCCCATTAAATCTTGCTAAATATATAAATTTAAATCACCACATCATCAACTATTTCGCCACGTCATTGATTGTCAATGGCTTCCTTTCAAGCTTCCTTCTTGCCACATTATCAACTCTTCCACCACTTCATCAACTCCACCTCTAATGGGAATAAAACAATATTTTTCGTTGCTACGTTGCACATACTCTTAATAATATTTCGCCACATCATCAACCTCAAATAATAGTTTTGATTTTAATCATAACTTTTCACCATTTAATTGTCTCTTAATAATGATGCCTAATTTATGAAAAATGATGTCCCTATATTAATGCACGATTATGAGTTACAATATGAATTAATTTGAAACTAAAACAATCCTAATTGAGTTTGAAAACAACAATTGATTTCAACTCACCTTAATCGATGCACACACCATAGTCACGATTCTCTCTCTTGACTCATTCGAACAAATACATAATGAATATAGATGAGGGACCAACCAGAGACAAGAGAGAACGATGATGGAAGGAGATGATGAAAAATAGTGAAGGTTGAAGGAGATAATGAAACAAAAGAAAAGAGACGAAGAACACACATCTCCATTATGATATGGTTTTAATTAAAAGAGAGAGAATGCAAAATGATCAAACTATCATCCCCTTTTCATCCCATCACATATAAATCAAATACCATTTTAGGTAATTTCGCCATTTTTATTTAATTTCATGACTATCTCTTCAATTTTTGTCCAAATTAAACCCCGAAAAATACCCCAATTCGACTAAAAATTGGAGAATTTACCAAAGTGCTATGAAACTCTCGGATAACTCATTTTGCACGTAAATTGAGATGTGGGACCCATATCAGCTCGTAAATAAATAAAGGGAGGGACTGTTAGCCCCTACTACCCTCTATCACCCTCCATTTAATTCAATATATTTTTAAACTAAAATATATTTAACCAAAATTACATAGATAACCCCACCCCACCCCTATGAACCCATTTATTTTTTCCTCTTCTAGTTTCCACTATCTGCACCCTTCCTCAACTTTACTTTTCACTCTCCACACCTCTCCTTAAATGAAACCTTAAACTCATCTCCAACTCTTATCCCCTCACTACACTCACTTTGTCCCTTCTACTAATTAAATTTCACTTTTTATACCCCCACCCCAAATTAAAACATAAACTCATATTATTGTATCTCTTACTTTTTAATCTCTACATCCCTCTCATCTCTTTCTCTATACACTCAACAACTCACAACAAAATGCCACATCTTGATTATAGTATTTGGTTGAGATTTGATTCACATTCTTGAATGGTTTCTTGAATGATTAGAACATTTATTTGTGTTGAATCTTAGCTTTTAAAGATTAAAGAATCAATATTTGAATGCAAGATGTGGCAAATTGAGTTTATTAACATAGAGCAAATTGGGGAGAAGAAGATGATGTGTAATAAGGGGTTGGAGGTTGAGAATCACAAAGATGAATGTTGGTTTTGTTTGGGGAATGAAGGGGCAAATATAAGTTAGGTGTACATTGGGAAGTTCACTAACAATTAAGAAGGAGAGGGGTGCTTAAAACATAAACTAACTTATTAAGGGCTATAAATAATATAAAATTGAATGGTGGGCTGATATAAGGTACTGGGGTGCTAATAGTCACTCCCTTAATAAAATCACCCAAACGATTAATAAGTGATTATTTAGACTTATATAGGGTTAGTTTAGTAGTATATATAGTATAAATATCCCTAAATGAGCTCTAATCAATGGTGTTTATGCATTTTCATAGAAATGAGGCATAAAGGAAGGAAAGGAGCAAAAATGAGAAGAAACAGAGCTAAAACCCACCTAAGAGTGGTTGGTGTCGTGACATGCAAGGGTGGCACTGTGAGAGCCTAAGGGACAGCGTGGAGAACCTAGGCATGAAGTGGGCGAAAAGGAAAGGTGATGAAATTAAAGCAGGAAGCTCGACACTGTGGAGCATAGGGGACGACGCCGGATGCTTAAGGCAGAGCGCCGAAGTCAATGAGGCAAAGAAGAGCACACAAAGGAGGCGGTGTTGTGGCACAATACACATGGTGCCGAAGTATAAGTGATAGTGCCGGAATGGAAGAAATTAGAAAGTTAGAGTTCTATTTTGAGTTAAATTATAAAGTAGGGTTTCTAATTGTTAGTAGGAAGTATAAATAGATATTAAGACATGGTGAACTCAGAAAATATTAACCATTAGCAGCCATTAAAGTATTTTAGCATTGGTTTTACTTATTTTTGAGTATTAGAATGATTTGTATAGAGAAGCATTGAAGACTCATATGTTGTAATTCAAGTATTGTGTTATTGATTTATTTGAAGTATTTTCAATATATCTCGGATTTCAATGAATACCACTATGTGCATGTTTGTTTCAATGAAGTGTGAGTAGTCTATTAATCTTAAGGATAAAAAGATCATATGGTATGAATGTTATGCTATAAACATGAATAGGAATTGAATATAAAAAGTGCAATGGTTAGAACATGTATTGATTCTAAGCATAATGCTGTAGACATCTTGATCACATGTTTATTGATATTAGGTTTTAAAAACTATCATGGCTATTGAAGCTTTTAAACTGGACATGAACGGTACAACCGTGAAATACACAACATCGAGCGATAGTTGTTGATTAGGGAGGCATAGATGGTAAACTTAATTGGTTATGAATCTAAAGATTTGGAACATCAAAGCAATGTGGAGCTTACGTTATTCACACCGATAGATGGAGTTCTAGTTTGCACATTAGAATCTTTTTTGTCACGATATTGGGTTAAAGTAGATTTGAAGGAAATCTGTCTATTCTAATTAGGCATTGCACACAACATATAAAGATGATAAAGTGGTTGAAAAGCATAGTATTTCATTACCTAAGTGAAGTTGTGAATTAAGATAGTTCTAATTTAAGAGTTAAAAGTTAATTGCATTGATTTATTAGTATAGATTAGTTTAGTTAGTCAAAAAACAACTTAAAAAGGATTTCCTTAACAATAGATTCATTGTGGTTAAGTAAGTAGTGAGTGCATACACAGTTCCTTAAGGACGATATCCGTAGTCGAAGTAAGTTGATTACACTATCACTACAAGTGAGCTGTTATACTTGCAGCACGCCTACCAACGATCTCAAAATAGACCCTAAGTGTCAAATTCAAAGATTTCTAAATAGGTAATTGTGGCTAATCCAAGATTAACGAGTCCTAATTATGGTTTAGGCCGTGTGTCCGAAGCTGAGGACCGGTGAAATGAAATTTACAAGTGGTTTTACTTTTGTGTGATGTGTGCCAAGTGTTGTATACTATTATATTATTTTATTTTGAAAAATTCAAGTTAAATAAGTAAATTCGAGATTTTATGGGGTTTTATCTCGAGATACGTGTCAAAATGAGTCACGGTATGGTTTAAAAAGTTGACTCGAACTATCATTTCGAATTTTGCAAAAAATATTGTAATTAAGTTTAAAAATTTGAATTTTGAACTTTAAACGGATTTAACGAGCCAACGTGGAAATTTTTGCCTTGGTTTGTGTGCAAGTCAGGCAAAGAGGTAGTGTAAAATGAGACGAAGTTTGTGCGAGAGCTTGTTTCAAGTTTTGTGCTGGTTGATAGTGGTCGAGATTGAAATTCGATCCAAATTGGTGCAGATTTGGTTAAGTATGACAATGTGATTGGTCAAGAAGATTTTAGCATGTCCTGGACAAAGTTAAGATTTTTGAAGTTTTAATGTGACCAAAATCAGTACTATGGAAGTTTTATGGAATTGAACTATTTTGTTGAGAAGTTGGTTCTATTTGGTGAAAAATAGGATTAAAAATGAGCACTGAAAGTCAAAACATGTTAAAATTGGGATTTCAGGAATCAATATGTAAAAAGAAATTAAGGGTTATATATATTTATATATAAAACTAAAACATTAAACCAAAAGTTCTTTCATTTCAACAAAACGTTCGTTCCCTACCCCTTTTCAAAGACATTTTCACTCCCGGAGCTCTCTATTTCTAATTTTCGTCTGATTTCTTTCTGCAACAGTGTAGAGCATCGCGAGACGATCAGTTTGAGCTAAGTTTTAATGGTGGAAACGAAGTATTTGGCCTGTAATTTAGTAAATTCTCAATGCAGAGCATTTTTCCACAATCCAATTTGAATTTTTGCGATTTTTCAATTTCTTTCGCAAGGTTTTGATAGAAATTGATAGGGATTGTTATTAATAGGTATATTGAATTGATTTGTGTCAATTGGAGATAAACTCAATCGATGATGGTTAGGGTTTTGATGAATTGAACTAATGCGATTCAATTGATAACTACTTTAGAGATGTTTTTATAGTTGATATTGATTTACATTAGGTTTCTGGATGAATTGATTATTTATTTTGATCCAATTTGACTCCACGGGCTATGAAAATATTTTGGTGTTGGTATCAAGTGGTTTCGTGGTATTTGTTGTCGAGTTTTGAGGATTTAATTGCGAAAATATTAATTTTGAAAAGTTTTTCAGTTCAAAATAAATAAAGTTTGCCTAGTTGACAAGCCATGTGGGAATACTCATAACTTCTTTGTCAGTGATTCGATTTGAGTGTTCTTGGGATTTGTGAAAAGTAGGACATGAGTACTATAAGTTCCTTTTAGCTCATCATGACAAATATTAAGGTTTTGAAGGTTAAAAATTTACCCCAAGTTGGCTAGTTGAAAGCTAGTTGAAACAGTTATATAAATTAATATTTTTGGAAATTGTTCTCGATTCGAGTCTCCTTATAGTGTCCACCTAACTGTATGTACAGGGGATAACTATATTATGCAACCTGACTATATGTACAAAGTAGAACTATATTATGCTTGAGGGGTTAGAATCACTGATACTTTGCATCATGTGGTTATCATGAGATCACGTTGAACCATATCATACTTTGATAGACTCGAGGAAGGAGACTCATTTGGTTATCCTCTATGGACATGGGTCCTCATTAAAGTTTACTTACCGTTTCAGAGGATATTAACTGATTGTGATCGAATAATAGAAACATGATGGATTCACGGTTGTATTTAAATTGCTTGGATTATATTGTTCGTTTAATCTCTTAGATTATTATGCATTTGATTATTACATGTGTACTAGATAGTGTGACATTTACTTATCTGACATTATCAAATTTTTTATAATTGGGGTAGTGACAGGTTTTAGCGGCGACAACGGAAAAAGAAAGCTTTCTGATTCTTTATGACTTGCTCAGTCCCTTTCTCTTTATGTATGTATTATTTTTGAATATAATATATTATATAAATTGGTTTTTGGGTTCGTGTGCGGTTACGATCTCTTTTGGAATTGTTGAAATGGTTTTAAGACGGATTGGAATGCTGTAGAGCTAAGGTAATAATGGTGTAAGGATTTTGAAAACCTGAAATATGTTAGAGTGAATAAATAGTTTTTGTATTGCAATATATATTGTTATAGGTGGATTGTGATTCCTTCGGCATTTCAACCAAGCTGAGCAGGTTTTGTTGAAGATTTTTGAAGGCCAGGTTCTTCAGTGTAGGCTTAAAAATAGAAGATGTGCTATCGAAAAACTTTGTACGGAATTTTGAGATTATGTAATCAATCTAAATGGATTTTGAGGGATGAGTTTTACTTTAGAATCCTTTGTGGTTGATAAAGTTTATTATTTAAAGATGACGAGATCTTAATTTTAATTATTTATTGATGGTGAGATTAAGGCTGTTAGATTATCAAGGGAATTAAGGTAATCTAGGCCGGTCAGATGCCATAATTAGGTGAGGTCTGACACTAAGTAATTGAGATAATGGCAAATCCAAACAACAAAAAAAGAACCACAAATGCAAATGGTACACATTTCTTTTGGATGGGGTATATGGAGAAGAGAAATCGTTGGAGTAACATACATTGACCACCAACTTTGTACACCGAGCTAACCTGACACCTACATGGCTTTGACGCGCAGGCCCCACTCTTCCTTTGGTTTCCAACGAAATAAAAAAAACAAAAAACCAAAAAGTTTTTTGACTAACTGACGGTTGATTGAGGACTGACTACATGGATTGTCAATAAGTCACAGTAGCTGATTAAGCCCAAGAAATTTGAATTTCCCTCTTATTTTTTGGATCAAAACCACATCTCTCTCATTTGCATTTCCAAATTCGATTCCTGAAACTCTAAATCCCGTGTTTCACCATTTTTGCACTATTTAGGGCTCCTTTTTGACGACTTTCTCTAGGTTTAGGGTTTGCAGTTGGCAAAACTGGCTGGTTGTTCCTCGACTGGTTTGATTTTGAGTCTTTCTTTAGAGTCGGCAAAGGAATCTTGGTGCTTTTGGGGTGATAAAAAGGACTGATAAGTCAATAATTAGACATTTTTAATAGTATATTTTAGGGTAATTTTAGATGTAAAAGACTAGATTACACGGGGTTTTCTCTTGTTTTTCATCAGTTTAGGTAATAATTGGAATATGTGAAGAAATGGAGTAAAAAGGAAGAATATGAAGGATTTGATAGAATGAAGTGTGTACAAAGAATCATCAGCAAATCAGAAGAGAACTAGAATTCAATGACAATGATTCTTCAACAGTTTGAGAATTACACTGGAAATCGCTACTCAGATCGGTGGAGCACAAAGGCAGTTTTCCAAGGACTTTCCCAGCGATTTGAGTAATAAGTGGAATCGCTAATGAATTGTTGGGTTCGATTTCGAGAATTTTAGATAACCACGAGACGTTTGAGTTAGTTTGGGATAGTTACTACCTATAGTATTATATATAGCCTTAGGGCTACGAAATCAGTGGCCTTTGAGTGCTTAGATCAATATTTCATTGCTCTTGGAGTCATTGTTTATTGTTTTAGTTTCTCGCTTTATTGTTCATTGCTTTTGGGGACAATTTGAAGATTCAAAGTATTTATTCAAAGGTATTTATCTATGTCTTTTATTTATGAATATGAGTGAGTACTTTATTAATCTAAACAAAGTCCCAACTTGAACTTGATCCATTTTGTGATGTAGTCCTAATGAGAAGATTTTGTGCTTAATGCTTTAAACCTATCATATTCTTTAATTTAGTAATTTAATAGATTATTATTTGCGGGTTTTAATCATGGAACTTTGTATTGCATTCATAGTCTAAAATGTGTATTGTGATATTTAGATTCAATGTCTAGTTTATAGTAGTATCTAGGATTGTTTAGAAGGCCTATTACCGTTTAGATGTCCTAGGTGAATTGAGATCTAAGTTTAATATTGAAGTAGCTTCCCGAAGATATTAGATTTAATATTTCGAAGTTTTCACAAAGTGTAATGCGATTTTATTGCTTAAAGTTAGTTTCTTTGTGTATTCAAATAGTTAATTCAGTTAAATTAGAATGTGGCTTTTCTACCGGTATATGGAGAACTAATGGCTTGATAAGGGTTGTTTACTTACTTATGATTAGAGTTTAATGATCCATAATACTTTATAAAGTATGCTTATGACTATATGATTTGAGCAACATATTTGGATGCAAAACGGATTATTGTTTCATTGTCCTGGATGTTTGTTTAGGTATTTATTTATTATTGAATTTATTTTATTTGAATATTAGTGAATTTGGATTGTGTTATTTAAGTTGGTTATTTATGTTAGGTAAGTTAGTTTAATTAGTTTAGTTAATTATCATAGTTTTATAGTTTGAATTAGTGATTTTTAATTCTCATTTTAATTAAATTAATTACATTAAAGTAAATATTTTTTATAAAAACCACTGAAAGAATTTTTCCTAGAGAAGTTTGATAAATCCATGTGGAGACGATCTCACTTATCACTACTATAAATAATAAGGATATACGAGAAACTTATTATACACGCTTGACACGTGTCAAGGACCACTATCCCCTCCCTATGTTTTAGTAGCCTGTGCAAGATTCTCATTTACCGAACTCGGTAAGTCAGTCATCGAATCTTGTTTTCTTTGTCTTCTATCAAGATTCCTTAGTCTGTATGATGGGTTGGATGGGGACCATAAATTCCATGTTCTCTTTATCTCTCTCATTCTGTATCTCAAACTCGATTTCGCTCCAAACGAATAATAAATGAGGGATGAAGAACATCTACAGGGTATTTGTTGATAGGTCATTCTAATCGCCTTTGTTGATTTATGTTCTCATGTTGAAGTGAAGTGGCTATTTGGATTGATTTTATAGAGTTTAGGGTTTTGTATGTGTATAGAAGTGGGCTCGGTGGTTTAGGGTTTCCAATGTTATTGTGAAGTTAGTCGTTCGAGATTTAGGTTTTCTGAAAGAGATATTTTTCTGAAATTTTGAGTAGGGGTTTGATTAGGGGTTTCGATTGTGACCATGCAAAATTGGGGTTTTAAACTTGATTTTTTTAGAGCTTGGGTGTTATTAAGGTTTTTTTGTTTGAATGTAATACATTTTAGTAGATTTAAATTTTTTCACTTAATTTTGGTTCAAGGATTAGATTGTTGCTTTTAAATTGCAAATTGTGGCATGTTGTGTAGGGTCTTACTTTGTTGCTTTTGCTTTGGAATAGCTCTAAATGTATGATCCCTTGTATGCTAATTTGCTCGTGATGTTATTTAGGTTGTTGCTTTTAGTTTGTAAATTTTTGATTGTTGTGTAGGGGTTTCCTCCCAATTGATTGTTTGGAGAAAGAATTATATTGTGACGACCCAAACCCCGGTGGGCCTGGGTCGCCTGGCCTAAACATCACCGAACCCCTCGAGATAACCCAGCGAGTTGGGCGATGATCTAGTAAGCCTTAATCTGTGAAAAAAAACCAAGACATTCTACAAAAAACAACTAAGGCTAAAGGTGCGGAAATGAAAGCCTTTTTAAAGTCTAATAATTGCGGAATCAATAATATAAGTCTAACTAACAACTTAACACATAAACTAAAACAGGTTATGTGGGTTTAAACATCTACCCAAATGAAATTCCCTGTTTATTATATAAAACATCTTAAAAATAAAATAGATAATATAGTACTCAAACCAACGCATAGGAAAATGATCTCATAAGCTACGACCTTGCTCTTTCCTTTGTCTTAATCAAACCTCTTTCCTTTAGTTCCACATTCCTACCCTGCAATAATGAATTGAGTGCATATATGTATTTTAATGAGGTGAGCAATATTTCAACGGGCTCAGTAAAGCAGAAGCCTGTTCTACTATCAATAATCCAAGTAATACCTATTATATTCAGAACTAAATTTCCATATTTCAGGTCACGAGACCCATTATTATTTTTCGGGAATTAAAGAAATAATTCTTAAACCAGCATAATAATATATCAAGATAAAGGAAACAAACAATGCTCAACTTGATATTTTAAACAAGGATAGACGATGATAGTGATGCTTTAGATTCAATAGGAGTGGCAACTGATATGTCCAATCGGTCAGTAGGCATTAACTTATCCTTCTCCTAATGCTTCGGGTTAGACAACATGAGGTTCACAAGTTTATTCACATATTGTCCTATTATGGTAATAGGTTTAACTTATCATTCCCCTAATACTGTGAGTTAGCAGCATGAGGTTCATAAGTATAAGTACCTATTGTCCCAAATTAGCTTATTCTTCCCCCAACACTGCGGATCAGACAACGTGGAGTTCACAAGTCTAAGCTTAAGACTCCGCATAGCCATAGCGGAGGGAGGTTACTGGAGGCCTCCGGCTCTCCTCCAAGGCACCAATTCAATCATTCAACGTTGTATCAGCTCTATAGGCATTCAAAAGATAGAGTAACAAAAGAGGACATAACAAGCAACAGATTCAAAGAAGCGATATCAATAAGGATTCCAATTAAAGCATAAAAAATTACTGAAAATGAATCCAAGCATATCACTTACCTCAAAACGTTGTTATTCTATCCGATCTTAACTTAGAAGTTCCTATTCAGTTCTCCTCGTGTCTACATTGGTATAGGTTCATGTTTATGTTATTAACATGTTTGGTTTGATGTAAGTTTACTTAATTTATATTAATATCTTGAAATGATATAAAACCCATTTCGAATCAATGTCATACATTCGTCGCGACAACGCCGCGGTGACAAATTTTTTTGGGGTAAATTACCACTACCGTGATCTTTGTCCTAGAATTATATCTCGATAAAACTCGATAATTTTTAAAAAATGGAATGTCAATTAAACTCTGTAGAAAACCCAGCATCGTCCCAGTGCCGTGGGTTTACCTACAAGGCACTAGGGTGAAATCGCTGGCTTCAAATCAAAAACTTCAAAATAGGTCCAGCAATTTGCTAGTGTCATTCGTTATGTGCCACGACACTGAGAAATCGTTGGCTCGACTTAATTGAATTCCCGGGCCATAGTCGTAGCCAGCGCTCTAACGCTTGTAAGCAAGGTGCTGGCATGGTGCTGAACATGAATTCAGAATTCCAAAATCAAATTCGATTTCTGAATTCCCAAATAACACACGCCAACCCCCAAGGGGTCCAAATCTGATAAAAATAGTACAGAACAAAAACCACAAGATCATTCCAATTCAATCAAAGAACGTATTTCAAACACAAATTCACCACTAATACATAGATTTTGCAAATTCTTTTGAATAAACCAAAGAAGTTAAGATGGAGATGTCCCAAATCAAAATCAAAGTATAGAGGTTCGTCTTCCATTTTAGAACATCAAGAGAAAATCATGATTTCCATTCAAAATTGAATATGCAAATCAAATAGAGAATTTAGAGAAGATGGGATAAGTAAGTTTTACCTTACTTTGTGAGATCTTGATGAAGTTCACTATCCTCTACCAAATCTACCAAGCAAGTGTTCTTGGTTTCCTCCTCAATTTATCTATGTAATGTTTTCAAACCAAAAGTGGCTTTAAGCTATAATTTTGGTTTAAACATCTAGTTAATGAAAGTAGGGTTATGTTGACCAATCACAACCTTACATTTCATCTTAATGAGTTTAAGCACTAGGATGATCCTAGAGTCCACCTTAAATCCATCCATCCTTCCTTGTATTTTACAATAATACTCTTATGTGTGTTTAATTACCAATTTGCCATTTTCTTATTAAATTTATTTTTCAAGTCATTTAGGCTTATTTCCATTTTCTTAGGCATATATTCCCGCCTAAGTAAACTAAATAATATATAGTACACACTTTACTTACACCACTACACCAATGCCGTATATATTTACCAAAATACCCCCGTCATTAGGGTTAAATTATAATTTTAAAAAATTGGGGGAGTTACACATATCCTATTTGTTAAATGCATCCTTACTAATTCTTATTCTTAAGCATAATCATTTGCGAATCGTTGTGTATTTATATCTTGTTGATTGATTAGTTTCATCGACAGAAAAATATGACACCGCATAACGTGTCGTATTGGAGCTGTGGGAAGGACGACCACTTCGAAGCTACTTGTCCGTGGTGTCTCCCTTTGTAGCATCCCCTATCCCGATTATCAAAAAGTGTATATATTCACATCAAAATATATCAAAAAGTGTAGATAAGTACAAGAAGGCTCATTATGTCGTAGAGAAGACATCAAGACACCTAAATCTTCTCTTGGCCTTTAGTTGAAGCGCTAAGTTGGGAACCTAAAATATTAAATTTGGTTGAGTGCTCCAACTTGCTTAGTAAGTAAGGATTCACAAAGCCATTAACATTCCATATAATAATCAATAACATTATGCAATAACAATATGCATGAATGTTAACTAACAAGAATTTGGAAAACATATAAATCAATACATAAAAGATGCAAACCAAATCATCATTGACTATTACACTGTGATTCCCATTTTAATTATAAAACTAGGGTCGATTACCCATCAACGCCATTAATGCGATTTCTAGACCAACACATTGGTCGATGTGCTATGTAGCCAATCCATTAATGCCCAATGGTTCTATCTGAAACTTTTTAATGAGTCTGTAATTCATGCAACCTATCGAATTGAGTAGGAGTTATATATAGGCCGGAAAGGTAACCATCTCCTATAAACCTATTATCAAAACCAGGAGTTACTATCGTGAATCACATTAAGCACTGTTTTTTCGTTTATTAAAACCATCACAGTGTACATAGTCCCCCATTACAGTCCATAAACTACATAAACTACATATACGAAGATAGCCAAGCAACATTGATAAATAAACGAATTCGTGCTTACCTTGGTCTAGGTTTCTGTTCCAAATTCTTAACTTTCAGGCACTCAAGCTTTCCCAGGGATCCAACACCTATCATAAATCATTTGTGATCAATTTAAATCCAATATCCTATATTTAGAACCCCTGGTTCAGTCCTTAAGTCCTCAAGAAATCCTAACCAAAACTCAGTTTATTTGTTGTTTCTAGGGTGGGAGCGCATTCCCTCAATGGATGAAGTGCGCTCTAGTAGCTGAGTTCATCCTCACTGATGAAGGGAGCATGCTCCTCTGCTAAGTGGAGCACGCTCCACCTTGTACTGTCTCGATAGTACATAGTGCATCAGCCACTGTTCCATCCACAAATTCACCAAACAATATGAACCACTCTTAAAATTCATCAAGGAAGACCTCTAGTGAGGTAATAAACCATTTCCAGTCATCAAAAAAAATAATTCACAGAGATTTAATCACTACCATCGGATTGAACTTTAACAAATACAAAAATAGAACTTATCAAAGTGATGATCCTGGACTTCTAGTTGATTTCATTAGCTACACGTATTGTTATTTACTATATAGATATGAATTCATTGGCGTCTTTGAATACTACCCTAATGATCTTATCTCTCATTTGACTTTAGTATCTAATGGCGAATCAGGGAAAGGGTTCATAGAGGCCTGGACCTAAGGGTAACAGGGAGACTGAGGATAAATGGAAATCTAAAGTTAAGTCTCAAATGAGGGAACTAATAGTGTCTCAAGAAACTCATGGCTATGTTAATGGCTTAGATGGGACCACTAGTACAACGACCTAAGGCACAACCTGCAACCAGTCCCGAAGTTAACAGAGCTGATGGAGGAGCTAAGACAATAGCAACTCATGCCCAACCAGTTTTATCACATATTCATGTGTTGAATATAGATGCTGCGATGCCAGTAGATTTTGAGAAGGCCGCGTTTTTCAAAACTTGGAGTGAATTCATGAAATACGATATTATGAGATTCAATGGCACAATGGAGGAAGGGATAGTTGAGACCTAGATATTGGAGATGGAGCAACGATTTGTTGTTGTAGATGTTGAGGACCAATATATGGTTAAACTGGTTACATTTTTGCTGATAGATTCTTCACGAAAGTGGTGGAATTCCCTAGAGAGAGAAAAAAGATTTTCACCACTTAGCCACAGTTTAGGACTATATTCTACGGGCATTATTTCCCTAAATCAGACAGAAATAGGAATAAGACTGAGTTTATCTAGTTGAAATAGGGATCTACGTCTGTACGAGAGTATGAGATGAGGTTCATTAAGTTGAGTGAATTTGCTCCTGAGATGGTAGAGTTGGAGGCCAACAAAATTGATTTGTTTTTTAGTAAGCTGAATTACGAGATCGGAGTTGTGGTTTCTTCTCATCCTTGCACTAGCTACACTTTTATATTTGAGAGTGCGATGGAAGTGGAAGCATCTATTTTAGCCAGATCTTCCGAAATAATACTTACGCCACCACCAGTGCCACAGTTCTCAAGGAGTTAGAGAACCCAAGAATTTGCTTATTTTCGGCCAAGGAAGAAGAAGAGGAGTGTAGCTGGAGCAGCTACATAGTCAGGTTATGCGGGGATGACATTTGTTAGTGCACCAGTTCAACCAGTTTCTTTGGCATTAGTAGCTAAATCACATTTGTCACCACCTCAATCTGGAGGTAGGGGCAAGAGCATAGCACAATCATCACAAAAGCCCAGTGGACCGGGACAAGTTTCTCAGGCCAGTGTTTATCCTTAAAAGGCTTCCACGATATGTTATCCGTGTGAACAGACATGCATATTCAGATAGAGTGTTCTATGCCACCGACCACATCAGGAGACAGTACAACACTACCTATAGGGGGCAGACTCATGCAGTGGCTGAGGTAAATCCAGAGGCTAGTAGGAGACTTGTGGAAGGTATATTAAACATTTATGGTTGAGATATGCATGTTTTGATTGATGTTGGATCTACAATTTCCTTTATTGCGGGTGCAATGGTTGATGAGTTGAAATTAAAACTTGTTAGAGCCAGTACATTATTAATTTTGAGCACAACAGTGAGTGAGATGGTTTATCCTAACCTGGTCTGCGAGAGATGTGTAGTCAAAATTGGGGAGAATAAACTTCCAATTGATCTGAGGGTAATGGAGTTCCTAGAATTTGATGCGATATTAAGGATGGATTGGTTATTAGCATACCATGTCAGTATTGAGTATTTCATAAGATGGTAATCTTTCAAATTCCTAACCTTTCTGAAATTATAGTCTATAAAGGCTATAATCATTCATGACTTGCAACTCATGGAAGGGAAGCTAATCCTCGAGATTTAGAAGTTATGTCGGGAGTTGTCACATTGGGAGAGCCTAGTCAGGAACTTAAAGTTAGTGAGATACCTGTAGTTTGTGAATTTTTGGAAGCTTTCCATCCGACTTGCTTGGAATTCTACCCCCACGCATCATTAACTTCATCATTGATCTTATTCCTGGTACCAAACCTATATCTATTCCTCCGTAACATATAGCACCGAAGGAATTATGTGAGTTGCAGACTCAACTTGAGGAGTTGCTATAGAAGGGGTTTATCTATCCTAGTATGTCACCATGGGGAGCACCGGTTCTTTTTGTGAAAATGACAGAATCCTACGTATGGGCATTGATTATAAACAACTTAAACGGGTGGCTATCAGGAACAAATATCCATTGACCAGGATCAATGATTTGTTTGATCAATTGAAGGGTGCTAGACATTTCTTGAAGATTTATTTAAGGTTTTGTTTTCACCAAATGAGGATCAGGATGAGGATATCTCAAATACGACTTTCAGGATTCGTTACGGGCACGTCGAGTTTACACTGATGCCGTTTGGGCTCACTAATGCTCCTGCTAAATTCATGGATTTAATACATAGGGTGTTTAAAACCTATCTTGACCAGTTTGTCATCGTGTTTATCAATGATGTTTTGATCTATTCGAAGACTGGGGAAGACCTTCACACCACCTCCGAGTTACGTTGCAAACTCTAAAAGATAATCGGCTATATGCCAAGTTTAGTAAGTGCGAATTCTACTCTTCAAAGGTCAAATTTCTTGGACATGTGGTTAATGCCGAGGGTATATCTATTGATCCAGCAAAGGTTGAGGCAATCAGGGATTGGCCTATTTCTACCATAGTGTTAGAGGTTTGGAGTTTTCTGGGGTTAGCGGGTTATTACAAATAGTTCGTCGATGGATTTTCTCGTATTGCTCTACCAATGACTTGGCTAACATAGAAAGATGTTAACTTTGTTTTGTCAAATGAGTGTAAGGCTGCCTTCAATGGTTTGAAGGATAGTTTGACTACGATACATGTTTTTACATTACCTAAATCGGGGAAGGAATTAGTGATTTATACAGATGCTTCTAATTCAGGCTTGGGTGTGCTGATGCAAGAAGGCATGGTTATAGCTTATGCTTCAAGGCAACTCAAGATTCATAAAAGAAATTACCAGTTCATGATCTTGAGCTAGCTGTAGTTATTTTTTCCTTGAAGATTTGGAGGCACTACTTGTACGGTGAGAAGTTTGTAGTATTTTCATATTATAAGAGTCTGAAATACTTTTTTACTCATAGTGAACTGCATATGAGGCAATGTCGATGGTTTGAGTTCCTCGAGGATTATGATTTCATTCTTGAGTACCATCCAAGCAAAGAAAATGTGGTTGTTGATGCCTTGAGTAGGAGAAGATCGGGCAGAAAGAACGTAGCTATTGCTAAAGCTTCTCAGTTTAGACTTATTGAGGAAGCTTCAGTGATGATGATTCGTGAAAGTCCAGCTGGCAAATCATCAACTGAGAGAGCTAGTTCTAGAGCTACTAATCTATTCTTTTGTGCTCAGATTCGAGCTGAATCGGAGATGATTCAGTTGGTGGTTGATTATCAGAAAGCTGATTAGGATTATATAGCGCGTCAAAGGTTAGCGTTTAGTGTAGATCATCCTTATTGGTCAGTTTCTGATGATGGTGCATTATGATTCAAGGATAGATTATGGATTCTGGTTCAGGATCAATTAAGGCAGGAGTTGCTACAGGAATCTCATAGATCTATTTACTCTATTCATCTAGGTAACACTTAGATGTGTGGCAATATGAGACATGTTTATTGGTGGCCTGGGATGAAGACTTATATTGCTAAGTTTGTAAAGAGATGTGAGATATGTTAGCAAGTTAAGGCTGAGCATAAGAAACCTGGGTGTCTATTTCATTTGTTGCCTATTTTTGAGTGGAAATGGGAGCATATATCGATGGATTTTATTTTTGATCTACCTTTGAGTCAGCCTAAGCATGTGGTATAGGTTGTAGTTGACAGGTTAACGAAGTCTACACATTTCTTTCCAGTTTTCATGCGAGACCCTCTCGACCAATTATGTGAGATGTACGCATATAAGGTATTGAGATTTCATGGAGTTCCAGTGTCGATTACTTCAAATAGAGATCTAAGATTCACGTCTAGACTAAGGAGTGAATTGTAGAGACAGCTGGGAATTGTTCTTAACCTAAGTACGACATACCATCCTCAGACTAACGGACAAACTGAGTGGTTGATATTGGTTTTAGAGGATATGCTTCGAGCTTGTGTTTTGGAGTTTGGTGGTAACTGGGACAAATACATTCCTCTGTGTGAGTTCTCTTAAAATAATAGCTATTAGGCTAGTATAGGAATGATTCCTTTTGTAGCTCTATATGGTCGGCCTTCTAGTTCACCTGCGTGTTGGGTAGAGGTTGGAGATACAATATTGTTGGGGCTGGAGTTGATTCAAGACTACACAAAGAGAATTCAGCAGATTCGCCAACATTTGACTACAGCACAGCTGAGACAGAAGAGATACGCTGATAAGCATCATAGGTTTTTGGAGTTTTTAAAGGACGATTTTGTCCTGTTGAAAGTCTCACTTATGAAGGGCTTGTATAGATTTGGGTTGCGAGGTAAGCAAACTCCAAGGTATATTGAGTTGTTCAGGGATAGGAAAGGTTTGGTCATGTCGCTTATAGGTTAAAGTTACCTCCTCAGCTAGCCGGAGTTCACAATGTCTTCCATGTATCTATGCTTCGCAACACGGAGACTCAATTCACTCCAAGGATTGATTAGAATGAATTTGATCTTCAAGAAGACTTATCTTACAACGAGGAGCCGATTCAGATACTTAATCGTAAGATTCAGAGGTTGAGAACTAAAGAGATTCCTTTAGTTAAGGCAAAATGGCAATTTCATGGGGATGAGGAACTAACCTGAGAACGGGAATCGTAAATGAAGGAGCAATTTCCATTTCTCTTTGAAACTACAGGTAACTTCAGATTTACTTTAATTTTGAGGATGAAATTGCTTTAAATTGGGGAGACTGTAATGACGTGTTACCTTAAGCTGGTAATTAGTACTAATTTAAATCCTAATTAACCCGAGTTAGGCTCATAGTTAAGTTCGACATACATCGGTTTGCGTGTGCGTGTGTTTGCATGATGATTTGTGTTTGTTTGGATTGTTAATGAATTTTATAGCTATAATGACCTGTTACCTTAAGCTGATGATTAGTACTAATCCAGATCCTAATTAACCTAAGTTAGGCTCGTGGTTAAGTTTGGCGTACCTCGATTAGCGTGTGCGTGTGTTTGTATGATGATTTGTGTTTGTTTGGATTGTTAATGAATTTTATAGGTTATAGTATAATATACGATATAAAAGCCTATATTTAGAATATACACAATAAACAATAAATTGCCAGTACACCAAGTGCAAAAAGGGGGTCGTGGAATGAATGTGCACACTCGAGAATACTCATAGGCATATCCGGTGAATTTATTAGCGAGAAAATAAACAAGACATATATATAGGATATATAAATATAAATATATATTAGAAACTAAAAGTTGGTTTGAATTATACGGATCTTTGATCGTCTCGAGAGGAGCGTAAGTGTTTGATGGTGTTAAAATTCATGTCACTTTAAGGAGTGTCATGTTAGCACATTAACCACTTGATTGGTCTCGAGATAGCGCGATGCGTCTCTTGAGAAAATCCATATATTTAAATTAAAACCTCATACTTATCTCCTTAAATAGATCGAATGAGAGAAGGAGAGTTGAGGGTTTGATTTATGATCATATGAGAGTGTTCAAGGTTTTGATTTGGAGTGAATTGAGGAGCTTAATCAACTAGAAATCCAAATATCATCACTTTGGTAAGTTTAGTTTTTGTATTTGTTGAAGTTCAATTCGATGGTAGTGATGAAGTTTCTATGAATTATTTGTTTGATGACTGGAAATGGTTTATTACCTCACTAGAGGTCCTCCTTGATGAATTTCGGGAGTGATTGTTGTTGTTTAGTGAATTTATGGATGAAATAGTGGCTGCTGCACAATGTACTATCGAGACAGTACAGGGTGGAGCGTGCTCCACCTAGCGGAGGAGCACGCTCCCTTCATCAGTGAGGATGAACTCAGCTACTAGGGCGCATTCCACCCATTGAGTCCGCGCACCCACCCCAGAAAACAACAAATAAATCGAGTTTTCGTTAGGATTTCTTGAGGACTGAACTAGGGGTTCTAAATATAGGATATTGGATTTAAATTGATCACAAATAATTTGTGATAGGTGTTGGATCCCCGAGAAAGCTTGAGTGTTGGAAAGTTAAGAATTTGGAACGGAAACCTAGACCAAGGTAAGTACGGATTCACTTATTTATCAATGTTGCTTGGCTATCTTTGTATATAGTTCATGTTGTTTATGGACTGGAATGAGGGACTATGTACACTGTGATGGTTTTAATAAACGAAAAACAGTGCCTAATGTGATTCACAAAAGTAACTCCTAGTTTTGAGAATAGGTTTATAGGAGATGGTTACCTTCCCGGCCTATATATAATTCCTACTCAATTGGATAGGTTGCGTGAATTACAGACTCACTAAAGGGTTTCAGATTGAGCCATTGGACATTAATGGATTGGCTAGACAGCACATCGTCCAATATGTTGGTCTAGAATTCGCATTAATGGCGTCGATGGGTAATCGACCTAGTTTTATAATTAAAATGGGAATCACAGTGTAATAGTCAATGATGATTTGGTTTGCATCTGTTATGTATTGATTTATATGATTTCCATATTCTTGTTAGTTAACATTGATGCATATTGTTATTGCATAATGTTATTGATTATTATATGGAATGTTGATGGTTTGTGAATCCTTACTGAAAAACTCGGAGTGCTCAGCCAAATTTAATATTTTAGGTTCCCAACTTAGCTCTTCAATGAAAGGCGAAGAGAATATTTAGGTGTCTTGTTGTCTTCTCTACAATGTAATGAGCCTTCTTGCACTTATATACACTGTTTGATATATTTTGATGTAAATATATACACTATTTGATAATCGGTATAGAGGATGTTACAAAGGGAGCCACCACGGGCAAGTAGCTTCGAAGTGGTCGTCCCTCCCACAACTCCAATACGATCCGTTATATAGTGTCATATTTTCCTATTGATGAAACTAAGCAATCAACAAGATATAAATAAGCAACGATTCACAAATGATTATGCTTACGAATAAGAATCAGTAACGATGCATTCAATAAATAGGATATGTGTAACGTCCCCAAATTTCTAACATTATAATTTAACGCTAATGACGGGGGTATTTGGCTAAATATATACAACATTGGTGTAATGGTGTGAGTAATATGTGTACTATATATTATTTAGTTGACTTAGGTGGGAATATATGCTTAAGAAAATGGAAATAAGCCTAAAGGACTTGAAAAATAAATTTAACAAGAAAAAATGGCAAATTGGTAATTAAACACACATAAGAGTATTATAGTAAAATATAAGGAAGGATGGATGGATTTAAGGTGGACTCTAGGCTCAGCCTAGTGCTTAAACCCATCAAGATGAAATGTAAGGTTGTGATTGGTCAACATAACCCTAATTTCGTTAACTAGATATTTAAACCAAAATTATAGCTAAAAGCCACTTTTGGTTTGAAAACACTACAAAGAGACATTGAGGAGGAAACTAAGAACACTTGCTTGGTAGATTTGGTGGAGGAGAGTGAACTTCATCAAGATCTCACAAAGCAAGCTAAATCTTACTTATCCATCTTCTCTAAATTCTCTATTCGATTTGCATATTCGATTTTGAATGGAAATCATGATTTTCTCTTGATGTTCTTAAATAGAAGACGAACCTCGATACTTTGATTTTGATTTGGGACATCTCCATCTTAACTTCTTTGGTATATTCAAAAGAATTTGCAAAATCTATGTATTAGTGGTGAATTTGTGTTTGAAATATGTTTTTTGATTGAATTGGAATGATCTTGTGGTTTCTGTTTTGTACTATTTTTATCAGATATGGACCTTTGGGGGTCGACATGTGTTATTAGGAAATTTGGAAATCGAACTTAATTTTGGAATTCTGAATTCATGCTCACCGCCACGCCAACACCTTGTTTATACATGGTAGGGCGCTGGCCATGATTCTGTCCTGGGAATTCAATGAAGTCGAGCTAGCGATTTCTCAATGCCGTAGCATATAGCGTACGACGCTAGCAAATCGCTTGACCTATTTTGAAGTTTTTGATTTGTAGCCAATGATTCGCCCTAGTGCCTTGTAGGTAAACCTATAGTGCTGGGACGATGCTAGGTTTTCTACAGAGTTTAATCGACATCCTATTTTTTAAAAATTACCGAGTTTTATCGAGATATAATTCTAGGAAAAGGATCATATGTGACGACCCAAAACTAAATAAACATGCCCTAGGGGCAAATTAGTAAATTCACAAACCTTAAACCAATGTAGCCCTAACATAAATTAATTTTAAAACCTTAACCCCCCTTTTTGTGTTCAAAACCCCAAAGTTGAGGAGAAGGTGGAGGAGAAGACAACAATTGCACAGATCTCAAAAAGAGGTAATCTCTATTCTAAGTTCTATTTGTTTGAAGTTTTGGTGAAGATTGTACACAAAATAGAGGGGAGGTGGAGTAGCGTCGCCGTCACCGAAGAGGACGGCGATGAGTCGCGGCCACAGCTAGAGAAAGGCGGCAGCGGCATCATCGCTGTCGCCGCCACCCATAGTGGGGCCTCCACTAGGAGGCCTCATGATAGGAAGCCCGAGAGAGGGGGCGGCTCGCTGTCGCGCCCCACCGTGGGGTTGGCCAGAACGACCAACCCCGGCGCTGGTGCGCCCCCGATTTATGGACAGTGGGTGAGCGTTACTCGCCCCTCTCGCCTAACGTACCAGGGGTCAAACGGCCCCTAGTCAACCAGGGGCCCCTGGACCGGGACCAGGGGCTGTACCAGCCCCTGAACCAAAAAAATAAAAATTAAGAAATAAAAAAAAAAAAATATATATATATATATATATATATATATATATAACAAATAAAAGCAAGTAATTACTTTCGACGGAGCGCTATTACGTCTTCAAGGGAGACCAATCGGGTCCCACCCCTCGACCGTCACATCGGGCGACGGGGGATCCCTTCGGGACCCACACTAGTGGATCCCAACGACCAATTAATGAAAGTTTTAATTAACTTAAATTAAATTATTTATTGATGTGATGCATTATGATTTTATAGAGTCGAGTGAAGGTTCGCATCGTACCCCGAGCGTACCAGGAGTTGTTATAGGCGTCGCTGCGAGTCGAGGTAAGTGGGGAGCTCCGATCATTTATTAAATATGGCATGCTATTAGTATAATTAGGAATTCATGATTTTAACAAAAATGACTTGGGATGGGGTAGTTACCTACCTTGGTTGACTTCATGTAAGGCCTCTTGGGGAGCTATACTCTTATGGTGGAACCAAGTCACCTTACATGCTTAAGGGCCTCTTAGGGAGCCGTAGTAATACGGTGGAACCAAGTCACCCATTTCTGCAAGGGCCACTTGGGGAGTCATGGATGCACGATGGAACCAAGTCACCCGGGCCTCTTGAGGAGCCGTGGACACACGGTGGAATCAAGTCGCACACGCATATTTATTATAATATGATGTTTGGTCAATAAGGGAAAGTAATGACAAATGTGACCACGAACTTGCATTTATATCTGTTACATTCTATGTATATCTCTTGTAACCCATTTGCATGCAAAAAGTTGAATTTCTTATGTTTTTACAATCCTTGATACTCCATATAACTGTTCAAGTTGCTATATGATTATGATATGCTTACTCTATATGAAAATGATGCCATGCTACATATTTCAATGTATCCTAATTTTAAATGCATGCTAGTTTTATTTTGATTTATAAGTATTACTTGCATGTTTAATATTTGAGCGTAGTTCTTCTCTTATTGGGCTCCGTTGGTTCTTTAGCTCACCCCACTTACAATACATGTCCTTCCACGAGTGTGAACGATCTTGGCAAGGGGAAGGCCATTGCTTGAAGTCTCCTTGCTTTGTGAGAATTTGCATAATTATTTTATATAATATATTTATTTGATTTTCAGAATAATAAATTGGGTTGTAACTTCAGGCCGTTTTACTTGGGGTAGAGTTGAACCCTCCTTATCTATTTTTGGACCATTATGGATGTTTTAGGGTTGATTTGAAAACTTATTGAGATGATCAGACTGTTGGATCCTTATCACGCTGATTGGCGATTTCATGGATTTCAATTCTGATTTAAATTTTGCATTTATTGTTCTATATGGTAGTATGTTGTTCCGCAGGTTGAATTAGGCGTGCTAGACCGTTATTTGGGCCTGGTTCAAGTATCGGGCTTGAGTAACGGTCTGGGCCGGGCGACCCGACCTTATTTCAGGTGAGGGTCGTTTCATCATGGTAGTGGTAACTTACCCTGAAAACCTTTGTCACCACGACATTATCGCGATGAAGGTATGACATTGATTCGAAAGAGGTTTTATATCATTTTCAAGATATCAATATGAATTAAGTAAACTTACATCAAACCAAACATGTTAATAACTCGTACATGAACCTATACCAATGTAGACACAAGGAGAACTAAATAGGAACTTCTAAGTTAGGATCGGATAGGATAGCAGCGCTTTGAGGTAAGTGGGGTTTGTTCTATTATCAATCATGCCATGCTAGTGATATGATAGGATTCATTTTCATTAATTTTTTATGTTTTAATTGGAATCCTTATTGATATCTCTTATTTGAATCTGCTCCATGTTATGTATTCTTTTGTTACTCTATCTTTTGAATGCTTGTGGAACTGATATAACGTTGAATGATTGAATTGGTGTCTTTGAGGAGAGCCGGAGGCCTCTGGTGACCTCCCTCCGCTATGGCTCTGCGAAGTCTTTAGCTTAGACTTGTAAACTCCACATTGTCTGATCCGCAGTGTTAGGGGAAGGATAAGCTGATTTGGGACAATATATATTTATACTTGTGAACCTTATGCTGTCTAACTCACAGTATTAGGGGAATGATAAGTTAAGGCCTATTGCCCGAATATGACAATATGTTAGTAGACTTGTGAACCTCATGTTGTCTAACCCGGAACATTAGGGATTGATAAGTTAATGCCTACTGTCTGATTGAACATATCAGTTGCCACTCATATTGAATCTAAGGCATTCACTATCACCGTTTATCCTCGTTTGAAATATTAAGTTGGGCATTGTTTTTTTCCATTATCTTGATATATTATTATGCTTGTTTAAGAATTATTTCTTTAATGCCCGAAAAATAATAATGGGTCTCATGACTTGAAATGTGGAAATCTAGTTCTGAATATAATAGGTATTACTTGGATAATTGATAGTAGAGCAGGGCTTTGCATTACTAAGCCCGTTGAAATATTGCTCACCCCACTAAAATGCCTATATGCACTCAATTCTCATTATTGCATGGTAGGAATGTGGAACTAAAAGAAAGAGGTGTGATGAAGATTCCCCTCAGGTACGCCAACTGCTGCTCAAGACAAAGGAAAGAGCAAGGTCATAGCATATGAGATCTTTTTCCAGTGCGTTGGTTTGAGTACTATATTATCTATTTGGCTTTTGAGATGTTTTATGTAATAAACACGTGATTTCATTTTGGTAGATGTTTAAACCCCACAGAACCTGCTTTAGTTTATATGTTATGTTGTTAGTTAGATTTATACTATCGATTTTGCAATTATGAGACTTTAAAAAGGCTTTCATTTCCACACCTTTTAGCCTTAGTTGTTTTTTGTAGAATGTCTTGGTTTGTTTTTCACAAGTTAAGGCTTACTAGATCATCGCCCGACTCGCTTGGTTATCTCGAGGGGTTTGGTGATGGTTTAGGCAGGGCGACCAAGGCCCACCGAGGTTTGGGACGTCACAATATAATTCTTTCTCCAAGCAATCAATTGGGAGGAAAACCCTACACAACAAGAGAAAATTTACAAACTAAAAGCAACAACCTAAATAACAACGTCACGAGCAAATTAGCATACAAGGGATCACACATTTAGAGCTATTCCAAAGTAAAAGCAACAAAGTAAAACCCTACACAACATGCCACGATTTGCAAATTAAAAGCAACAATCTAATCCTTGAACCCAAATTAAGTGAAAAATATTTAAATATACCAAAATATATTACATTCAAACAAAAAAAACTTAATAGCACCCAAGCTCTAAACAAATCAAGTTTTAAAACCCCAATTTTGCAAGGTCACAACCGAAACCCCTAATCAAACCCCTACTCAAAATTTCAAAAAAATATCTCTTTCAAAAGCCCTAAATCTTTAAGAACTAACATCACGATAACATTGGAAACCCTAAACCACCGAGCTCACTTCTGTACACATATAAAACCCTAAACTCTATAAAATTAATCCAAACAGCTACTTCACTTCAACATGAGAACATAAATCAACAAAGGCAATTAGAAAGATTCATCAACAAATACCTTGTAGATGTTCTTCAGCCCTCAAGTATTATTTGTTTGTAACGAAATCGGGTTTGAGAGACTAAATGAGAGAGACAAAGAGAATATGGGATTTATGGTCCCCATACGACTCATTATACAAACTGAGGAATCTAGATACAAGACAGGGAAAACAAGATTCGATGTCTGACTTACCGAGTTTGGTAAACGAGAATCTTGCACGGGTTACTGAAACATAGGGAGGGGATAGTGGTCCTTAACACGTGTCGAGCGTATATAATAAGTTTCCTGTATATCCTTATTATTTATAGTAGTGATAAGTGAGATCGTCTCCACATGGATTTATCAAACTTCTCTAGGAAAAGTTCTTTCAATGGCTTTTATTATTTTTTCACTTTAATGTAATTAATTTAATTAAAACAAGAATTAAAAATCACTAATTCAAACTATAAAACTATAATAATTAACTAAACTAATTAAACTTAGTTCACTTAAATAACACAATCCAAATTCACTATAATTCAGATCAAATCAAATCAATAATAAATAAATATCTAAACAAATATCCAGGAAAATGAAACAATAATCCGTTTTGCATCTAAATATATTACTCAAATCATATTGTGATAAGCATACTTTATAAAGTATTATAGATCATTAAACTCTAATCATAAGTAAGTAAACAACCTAGCCATTAGTTCTCCTTATACCGGTGGAAAAGCCACGTTCTAATTTTATTGAATTAACTATTTGAATACACAAAAAAATTAATTTTAAGCAATAAAACTACATTACACTTTGTGAAAACTTCGAACTACTAAATCTAATATATTCGGGAAGCCACTTCAACATTAAACTTAGATCTCAATTCACCTAGGACATCTAAACAATCCCAATTACTACTTTAAACTAGACATTGAATCTAAATATCACAATATACATTTTAGACTATGCATGCAATACAAGTTTCCATGATTAAAATCTGTAAAATAATAATCTATTAAATTAGTGAATTAAAGTATATGATAGGTTTAAAGCATTAAGCACAAATCATCTCATCAGGACTACATCACAAAATGGATCAAGTTCATGTTCGGACTTTGTTTAGATTAATAAATTACATACCTGATTTTTAAAACTCGTCATGCTCACCCAAGTTATTCTTGCGTCAATAAACCCCGAGGTCCAGTTACCCCGTTCGAGGCACGTTACCCCGTATGTCATGCATGGTAGTGGAGAAATTCCCTAAAATCCCGAAAAGTCTAGTGGCCCCCGTATGAAAGCTGAATTTCTATCATCGAATGACCCTAACCACAAGAACCACTTTCACTTTCAATAATGACTCGGTAATAGAATCCAAGAGATGTAACTGCATACTAATGCACAAAGGATTAGAGTCAAAATAAACAAACTAACCTAATAGCATGAAATATCACTGACTTCCAAACACAACAATCAACAAGACAAAGTATAGGAATTTGAATCAATGATAGTATATAAACAACAGAGTATGCTATGAGCAACGTCATAAAATGAGAAATAAATAAGGCATAGCATATGGATTTCAAAGGTAAATTCAGTTCAAATAACTGAGAATGAATAAATAAATGGAATTAAATGTAAATAAATGTCTCACTCAGTTTACTTACATACACAACAATTCCTAAGCTATTCGGCTTCTCGTCGCGTCACTATACGCACCCAACACCCCGTAATATCTACTTTATGGTCCTAACATTTGAAAATTAATCAATTTAGATTCAAAATTAATTATTTAAAATTCCTAAATTGGTCGAAATCGAATTCGAGACCGATTTGCCAATTTCGCGCTTTTCAAGGTAAAAATCCCGTAAAAGTCTCGTCCGAAATTTCAAATATTTTTTTTCTTAGAAATTTATCAATTTCCATTTATTTTGTCGAAATATAATTTTTCGAAATTTCTCCTAATTCTTTTTGAATTTTCCCAATTTTCCTCCCTTTTTTTATAACTATATATGTTTGGGTTGAACTGGGTCGAACTGGTTTCGAATCGGCCCAGTTCACCCAACCCATCTTCTCCTCTTTTTTTTTTCTTCTTTGGGCCTGAACTGGGCCGAATCGGGTTCGGCTCACCCAAGCCAAACCGGCCCGGTTCACCCACCCTTCTTCTTCTTCTTCCTCTCGACAAAACGTCTGCTCTGTTTTTTTTTTCGCTGGGTTTGGGCTTCCATCCCCAACCCCAGGTTGGGTTTCATCTGCAAGGGAGACTACTCCCCTGCCTTCCTTGATCTCGGACAAACTGCTATGGTAGTTCGTCCGAGTCCCCCAACTCGAAACAACAACAACGACCAATTCAACAACAATAAACCACATCAACAATAACAACTTACCTTGATCGCCTCTTTTGAGCTCGGTCTCTATCTCCCGCTCTTTTTCTCTCTCTTCTTCCTTCTTCTCCTCGGTTTCTTTTTCTTCTCTGTGTGTTGTTTTTTTTCCTTCTCCACCGACTTTGATGAAACCCAAATGAGATAAGTTTGGACTTTGATTCATTTGACCCATATATATATATGAGTTGGGTTGGCTTGAATGTGAGCCACACATCTTAACCCATGCGCGTATCTCGAGGCACATCATGTGGTCTTGCTCACACCACTTGTCCCTTAAGTCACATACAAGTGACTCTAAACCTTAACACACTTGCATAGAGATGGGTGTTTGTGTGTCTAGATGCACATCCAAGGCCTCATGTTTTATTTTCTAACTATAGGCCCTTTTTATTTATTACATTTGCATGTGGCCACATTGCAACCACACATTACCAATTAATTGCACATTTAATGTAAATAATTGAATTTTACCCCAATATGCTGCTACATCGGTCCCACGTCGACACGCGACTCGAGGCGCGTCCCCGCTCGTCTCGGTATCTGAATACCTGTAGAATTGACTTAATAGTCTGTACATATACAATACACTAAGCATACAACACACAAATATAACATTTACCTCAGCTACTGTGCCTCGGTAATGACATGTATCTCGCCGCGGGTCCCACGTCACGGGTCATTTGGTCATGCTTAAAGAATTAAATGTGTATTAATTATTTGGGCCGTGACAATACTTCCCAACTAAGAGGAAAGTTCGTCCTCGAACTTAAACTAAACAAATTTAAAAATATATCTGACTCGAAAAGGTACGGAAATCTATCTCGCATATAATCTTCCTGTTCCCAAGCGAGTTCTGAATCTCCATGAAACTGCCACTTAACTAACACCTTCGGGATAGACTTGCCTCTCAACTGTTGTACCCTTCGATCAAGGATCTAAACTGGTTGCTCTTCATATGAGATATTTTCACTCAAATCAATCTGAATCAAATCCACTGTCGGTCTCTCGCCTGCCTTTGACTTAGCTAGTCGAAGCATCGATATATGAAACACTGGATGAATTCCCGACATCTGTGGAGGTAATTCTAACTCATATGCAACCTTTCCAACCCTTTTCTTGATCTTGAAATGCCCGATGAATCTCGGTGCTAATTTGCCTTTCAAACCAAATCGATGACGACCCTTACGAGGAGAAACCTGTAGATACACTAAAGCTCTCTCATCGTACGTGAGATCGCTGCGATACGTTTCTGCATACTTCTTTTGCCTATCCTGGGCTCCCTTAAGCTTCTGGCGAATCTGTCTTACATTTTCTGTGTGATCGACAACAATTTCAGGCCCTAACAAATCCCAGTCTTCTGGCTCAGCCCAACGAGATGGTGAGCGACACGGTCTGCCGTATAACGCCTCAAATGGCGCCATTTCAATGCTCGCCTGATAACTGTTGTTGTATGCAAATTCACACAACGGTAAATATTCTTCCCACGATCCCCAAACTCAAGTACACACGCCCTGAGCATATCTTCGAGAGTTTGAATCAACCTCTAAGTCTGCCCATCTGTTTGAGGGTGAAAGGTTGTGCTAAACTGTAAGCGCCTACCATACTGCTCCTGCATACTCTGCCACATCCTGGACGTATACATAACATCTCTGTCTGACGTAATTGTCAAAGGTACCCCATGCAGCCTGATAATCTCTCTCTCAAACAATACACTCAGCTGGTCAAATGTGTAATGAGCTACAACTGGTATGAAATGGGCAGATTTCATCAATCTGTCCACAATCACCCAGATGGAATCATATCGATGAACAGTCCTCGGCAGTCCTCGAACGAAGTCCATGACTATGTCTTCCCACTTTCATCGTGGAATGGGAAGCGGCTGTAGTAATCCTCCAGGTCTACGATGTTCTGCCTTCACCTGCTGGCAGATCCCACAGTTCATGATAAACTCTGATATGTTCGCTTTCATACCAGGCCACCAAAAATGTCTCTTCATATTATGGTACATTTTGGTCATTCCTGGATGAACAGTGAACCGGGAACGGTGTGAATCATGAAGAATCTCATCTCTCAGCTCTGCCACTACAGGTGTCCACAATCTCCCTCGAAATCTGAGACACTGATATGCCGTCTCAGTCCAGTCAGTACACTCGGGACTCTAGGCTAACTCATTGAATTTCAGCTATAGAATATCAGTTTTTCTGATCCTTTGACCCTCTCTGAGTCGACACTGTCTGAAGCCTCACTTGAGCAGAAATCAGGACCTGCGCGTCGTTAGGAATATCTGACAGACTCATCATCGTCGCCGCCTCGCGTAAGCCATACTCGTGCGTCATATGACAACTAAACGTCTCGGCATCTCCAGTCGGAATCCTACCAGGGCGCATCTGCAACGACATTAGCTTTTCCTGGATGATATTCCAGGGACAAGTCATAGTCTTTAAAAAATTCTAACCATCTGCCCTGTCTCATGTTCAGCTCTTTCTGTGTGAAGAGATATTTCAAACTCTTACGGTCAGTATAGAGCGTGAACCTCTCATCATACAGATAATGTCTCCATATCTTCAGAGCAAACACTACCGCTGCCCACTCTAAATCATGAGTTGGATAATTCTTCACTCTCTACAATGATATCTATCGATACCAGAGTCTCCATCTCCCTACTAGTCGCAAGCCGACCTCGAGTGCCCTCGGCTCTAAGTGTACTACCGTTATACATGAATATTGGACGCCCTGGAATCTCAAATATCACTATTTTTGCAAAACAGTCGATATGAGCATGATATGATGCTAACCAACCCATCCCTAGCAACGCGTCGAATTCCAAGAATTCAAGCACTCTGAAGTCCGCAGGTAACTCTACCCCGTCTATCTCTATTGGACATTTCGCTACCAGAGAATTTGGGTACACTCTATCTCCGGCTGCAGTACTCAAGATCAAATGTACTCCGACATTAACCGATTTCAACCCTAATATGCCTACCATGCGACCAGAAATGAAAGAGACTGTAGAACCTGAATCAAATAAAACATAAGACTGTCGACCACAAATGGAAACTATGCCCTCAATGAGTTTCCCTGTAGCGTCTGCGTCAGGCTGTGCAACCACATGAACGACCTCTCGACGCTGTGGTGGAATCATTGTCGTTGGCTGTGGATAGTCTCGAATCACATGTCTAACCTGGCCACATCGAAAAAAAGTAACTGCTCTAGGCTGACCCTGCGTCCAATCCGAGGCCTGTGTAGATGCCTGTGCCTGTCTCTGGCCTGGTCTGGAACTATCTCGTCCTCGTCCTCTACCTCTACTTTTGCCTCTACCACCGTGCTCCTGACGTGGAGCTGGTGGTGCTGGTAAAGCTGGTAAAGTAGACGTAGCAGGAGCTGGCAATGCAGGTTTGACTGGTGGTACGGGAGGTCTACCAATAATCGTTTGCAAATGTGTAAGAGATGCTACATAAGGCATAATTGCCCCCTGAACACCTCTGTCCCATCTCCTCGGTCCTTTGCCTCTATGTCTCCTCCGCTAATTCTTCGCAATCTGATCAGGTGTCAGTGCGGGTACTAAGGGTGTCCCGTCAGCCACTCTTCCCAAGTAATACGTCTCATGAGCAAGTGCACGCTCGAATATCTCACCAAACGTCGTGGCACGTGAACCGACAACGTAAAAGCCAACATCAGGCCTCAGCCCATAACCAAAATGATACAAATCATCTATAGTCTCTCGCACCAGATCGCCGACAAACTGTCTCAAATAGCCGTATCGATCTCTGTAGCTCATCACTGACTCGTCGGCTCCCTGTCTCAGATTCATGAACTCCTTCTTCAACCTCTTCATTACCGCATGGGAGAAGTACTGCTGATAGAATTTAGTCTCGAAGGCATCCCAAGACTCAAACTCTCCCTCAGCAGCTATCGTCGTACGCCACCACACATCGGCGTCTCGCTGTAAGGTTTACGATGAAATCTCTGCTCTGGGTCTATCCTCAATCCGCAAGACTCTGTGCAATTTCTCATGGGACATGACCCACTTCTCAATCTTCTCAAAATCTCGCTGACCGTCGAAGTATACGGGTTTCAGTCTGATGAAGTCCTTCACCAATTGAACCACTGTTGTCGAACTAGATGATGGAGGTGTGGAAGATGGTGTCGACACTGTCTCTACTGCTGGAGCTGCTATCAATGGTGTCACAGGTAATACCGGCACTTCGATCGGTACTGTGGAAGTAGTAGTCGCAGTAGGACCTAATATTTGCACTGGTTGTGCTGGTGGAGCAAATCGAGAAGTCATCAATGCAATGAACTCCTCCAACTTCTGACCCTGAGCAGCTACACGATCAAAAATCCTCTGAAAGTCCTCCGCTGACGGTATAAAAGGCTGACTGCCATTCGCACCGGCATCACCGCTATCGCGTGAATCCGTCATCTCTGACTGCAAATGGATAACGAACGCGAATCAGCTACTACGTTGATAACGCATATATACATATAACAAAATTAACATGTATATAGATATATCAAATCCCCAACTCACTTTCACTCACTTCCCAACTAATATTTCTAGGCGAGGATCATCTGGTTTTCCACATCTAACTAAGATTATCTAGCTTCTACATTTCTTAAATCTTTTAGTTCTTGCTATTGTTGTGGTATCATATTGTAGAAACACCAAATTCTACAATCTTAATCTTAGCAAGCTTCGACGGTAAGCCATGAAGTCTCAAAACCATGGCTCTGATACCAACCGTGTTGGTATCATATTGCCTTAAGCCATATAGTTCTCTAAATCTGGCTCTGATACCAACTGTGATGACCCTTTCTCCAAACAAGGGCACCGCCCAACCTAATCCCTAATTAAGCCCTAATCTCCCATATATGACCTAACAAGGAACTAGTCAGCCTTATTTAAACACCTTAGAACCTACCAATTATGATATCACCTACAGTCAACTAGATAGTTCAAATATCTAACAAATCAGAGCTAATTTAAATTTTTTTATCTAACAAATTATTCAGCGAAAGTCTTTTTAAGTTACTGGGGGAAATTATAACCTAAGGCCTAACCTATTGTGGAAAAATTAGGAAATAGAGATCACATACATATATAAACAAAAGTGGTGATATATATATAACATGTGGCTAGTCAGATGTTCCTATCACTCAACCCAAAAGTAAAAAAAATCATGTACATATAAAATGTATTACAAAAGAATACAAAACGTACTAAAATATGTCGTAGCAGTCCTTCACTGGCTCAGAGGTAGTCACCAATCTTCTCTTTGCCTGGTCTGCTACTCAATTGATCTGCACCCACCGTCACAAACTAGACGGTGAGTACATGAAATTATTTTAAGTAATACTGAGAGACATTGATCCACATTCCCAAACATGCAACAAGTATCAAATGACATAATTTAATTAGCAACTATGCTGAAAGAAACATCATGCAAAGAGATACTTGAGTTAACCAAATATGAAACTGACTCAAGGCTAAGTAGTAATGGATTAGGGTCGGTCGTGAGCTACGTCACATCAGCCTTTCCGCTACAATTTGAGCTCTGCTATATATCATTTCATTACAAATTGAGCTATATATCATAATATCAAAATGTCGTACTTACGATTACGCCTTTTTCTATTCCAAGTGAATTAGTCGTCACCGGAATGTATACTTGCTAACATACGCGAGTTTTAAAACTCGTCATGCTCACCTAAGTTATTCTTGCGCCAACAAACCCCGAGATCCAGTTACCCCGTTCGGAGCACGTTACCCCGTGTGTCATGCAAGGTAGTGGAGAAACTCCCTAACGTCCCGGAAAGTCTAGTGACCCCGTATGAAAGCTGAATTTCTATCATCAAATGACCCTAACCACAAGAACCACTTTCACTTTCAATAATGACTTGGTAATAGAATCCAAGAGATGTAACTTCATACTAATGCACAAAGGATTAGAGTCAAAATAAACAAACTAACCTAATAGCATGCTATATCACTGACTTCCAAACACAACAATCAACATGACAAAGTATATGAATTTGAATCAATGATAATATATAACCAACAGAGTATGCTATGAGCAACGTCATAAAATGAGAAATAAACAAGGCATAACATATGGATTTCAAAGGTAAATTCAGTTCGAATAACTGAGAATGAATAAATAAATGGAATGAAATGTAAATAAATGTCTCACTCAGTTTACTTACATACACAACAATTCCTAAGCTATCCGGCTTCTTGTCGCGTCACTGTACGCACCCAACACCCCGTAATAGCTCCTTTAGGGTCCTAACATTTGACAATTTATCAATTTAGATTCAAAATTAATTATTTAAAATTCCTAAATTGGTCGAAATCGAATTCGAGGCCAATTTGCCAATTTTGCGCTTTTTGAGGTAAAAACCCCGTAAAAGTCTTGTCTGAAATTTCAAATATTTTATTTTTCTTAGAAATTTATCAATTTCCATTTATTTTGTCGAAATATAATTTTTTGGAATTTTTCCTAATTTTTTTTTGTAATTTTTCCCAATTTGTTTCTCCAATTTTTCTTTTTTTTTTCTTCTTCGGGCCTGAACCGGGCCGAACCGGATTCGGCTTACCCGAGCCGAACTAGCCCAGTTCAGGACCATCGTCTTCAACCTCACGAAACAGAGCATCTGCTCTTTTTTTTTTTTTTTTTTACTTCGCTGGGGTTGGGTTCGGCCCCAACCCTAGACCACCCTTGGGAGGGAGATGACCTCACGGTCATCTCCTTCCTCAGAGAAGCCGAGCCATCTCACCATGAACGACCAACACAAACAACAACAAATGATTTCAACAACAACGACGCCACAACCAACAACAACACTCAACTCACCTTGAGCTCCTCTTCGATCTCGGTCTCTCTCTCTCTCTTTCTCTCTCTCTCCTTTCCCCTTCTTCCTTCTTCTCCTCTCTTCGATTTTCTTCTTTTTTTTTCGTTGAGAGTGAAAAACAGATAAGATTGACTAATGGGGTTAATTGACTTTATATATATACCATTTGGATTGGTGTGTTTGTGAGCCACACATCTCCAACCACACTCGTATCTCGAGGCACATCATGTGGTCTTACTCACACCACTTGTCCTACTAGTCCACGCTTGGTTCAGACCAAACTTAACACCACTTGTGTTTAACCATGGTTGTGCGTGTCTCGAGACACATCAAGTGACCTTGTTTTAAGTTCTCTACCTATAGGCACATTACTAGTTACATTTAATGTGACCACATCAAAGCCATCAATATCTCATGTTTAACATAAATTAAGTCAATTTATAAAACTTACACCACGAGTTGCTACCTCGAGTCCACGTCGGCACACAACTCGAGGCGCGTCCCCGCTCGTCTCGGTATCTGCATACTCGTAGAATTGACTTAGTAGTCTACACATATACAGTACACTAGGCATACAACACACAAATATAACATTTGCCTCGGCCACCGTGCCTCGGTAGTGACACGTATCTTGCCGCGGGTCCCACGTCACGGGTCATTTGGTCCTGATCAACAAATTAAACGTGTATTACTTATTTGTGCCGTGACAATACTTCCCAACTAATAGGAAAGTTAGTCCTCGAACTTAAACTAAACGAATTTAAAAATATACCTATGGAAATCTATCTCGCATATATACATATAACAAAATTAACATGTATAAGAGGCGTGAATCCGTCATCTCTGACTGCAAAGGGATTACAAACGCGAATCAACTACTACGTTGATAACGCATATATACATATAACAAAATTAACATGAATATAGATATATCAAATCCCCACCTCACTTTCACTCACTTTCCAACTAATAGTTTCTAGGCAAGGATCATCTGGTTTTCCACCACTAACTAAGATTATCTAGCTTCTACATTTCGTAAATCTTTTAGTTCTTGCGGTTGTTATGGTATCATATTGTAGAATCACCATATTCTACAATCTTAAACTTAGCAAGCTTCGATGGTAAGCCATGAATTCTCAAAACCATGGCTCTGATACCAACTGTGTTGGTATCATATTGCCTTAACCCATCTAGGTCTCTACACCTAGGCTCTGATACCAACTATGAAATTCGTCGACTAGCTCAGTGGTACACAACTCGCAAAATCCGTGGTCTTAAGCCTCTAGGACGCGGGTTCGAGTTGTGGGAGGCGAAAAAATATGGCCATTGCACTGTAGTGGATGGGGGGACGTAGATGGTGTGGGTGAGGTGCACCCACACTTCCTTGGAGGTCCTGGGTGCACTGTAGTGGCCCAGGCCTTCATAAATGCAATTTATACAAAATTTATAATCATATAATGTAAAGTTTACTATGGAATTTACTTAACCTTACAAACAACTAACTTTGAGCTTAATTTTCGAGGTTCTCGGAGCGTTGGATCACCTTGAAAATGCTTCAATAGCTTCCCTGCATACCCAATTACATTGTGGGTTAAGCTTCAAGTGAAACTATATCACGAAACCCAATGAAAACTATGGTCAAAGTACGCTTGAGAACAACTTCCAAAAATATTAATTTATATAACTATTTCAACTAGCTTTCAACTAGTCAACTTAGGGTAACTTTTTAACCTTCAAAACCTTAATATTTGTCATGATAACCTAAAAGAAACTTGTAGTACTCATGTCCTACTTTCCACAAATTCTAAGAACACTCAAATTGAATCACCGATGGAGAAGTTATGAATTTTCCCATACGACTTATCAACTAGGCAAACACCACGAAACCACTTGATACCAAATTTTTTTTCGAAATCAATATTTTCGCAATTAAATCCTTAAAACTCGACAGCAAACACCAAAAAACCACTTGATACCAACACCAAAATATTTCCACAGCCCGTGGAGTCAAATTGGATCAAAATAAATAATCAATTCATCCAGAAACTCAAAGTAAATCAATATCAACTATAAAACATTTTCGAAATAATTATCAATTGAATTGCATTAGTTCAATTCATTAAAACCCTAACCATTATTGGTTGAATTTATCTCAAATTGACGCAAATCAATTCAATATACCAATTAATAATAATCCCTACCAATTTCTATCAAAACCTCGCGAAAGAAATCGAAAAATTGTGAGAATTCAATTTGAATTGTGGAAAAATGCTTTGCATTAATAATTTAACAAATTACGGGCCAAATACTTCATTTCCACCGTGAAAACTTAGCTTGAATTGATCGTCTCTAGATGCTTTATAGTGTTGCGGAAAGAAACTGGCAAAAATCAGATATTGGGAGCTCTGCGAGCGAAAGTGTCTGCGAAAAGGGTAGGGAACGAACGTTCTAACTCAATTTGCCATATCTTGCATTCAAAGATTGATTTTTTAATCTTTAAAAGCTAAGACTCAACACAAATAAATGTTCTAACCATTCGAGAAATCATTCAAGAATGTGAATCAAATCTCAACCAAATACTATAATCAAGATGTGGCATTTGGTGGTAAGTTGTTGAGTGTATAGAGAAAGAGATGGGAGGGATGCAGAGATTAAAAATTAAAATAGACAATGAGATGAGTTTATGTTTTAATTTGGGGTGGGGGTATAAAAAGTGAAATTTAATTAGTAGAAGGGATAAAATGAGTGTAGTGAGGGGATAAGAGTTGGGGATGAGTTTAAGGTTTCATTTAAGGAGAAGTGTAGTGAGTGAAAAGTAAAGTTGAGGAGGGTGTAGATAGTGGAAACTAGAAGAGGAAAAATAAATGGGTTCATGGGGGCGGGTAAGGTTATATATGTAATTTTTCTTAAATACATCTTAGTTTAAAAATGTATTAAATTAAATGGGGGCTAATAGAGGGTAGTAGGGGACTAATAGTCTCTCCCTTTACTTATTTACGAGCCGACATGGGTCCCACACCTCGATTTGCATGCGAGATGAGTTATCCGAGAGTTTCGAAGCACTTTGGTAAATTCTTCAATTTTTAGTCGAATTGGAGTGTTTTTCGGGGTTTAATTTGGACAAAAATTGAAGAGATAATCATCAAATTAAATAAAAAATGGCCAAATTACCCAAAAAAGGTATTTGATTTATATGTAAAGGGATAAAAAAAGGGAGGACAGTTTGATCATTTTGCATTCTCTCCCTTTTAATTAAAACCAAATCACAATGGAGAGGTGTGTTCTTCGTCTCATTTGTTTCGTTTCATCATCTCTTTCAACCTTCACTATTTTTCATCATCTCTTCTCCCCTCATCGTTCTCTCTTGTCTCTGGTTGGTCTTTCGTCTATATTCATTATGTATTTGCTCGATTGAGTCGAGAGACAGAACCATGACTGTGGTATGTGCATCGATCAAGGTGAGTTGAAATCAATTGTTGTTTTCAAACTCAATTAAGACTATTTTAGTTTTAGATTAATGCATATTGTAACTCATAATCATGCATTGATATAGGGACGCCATTTTTCATAAATTAGGCATCATTATTAAGAGACAATTAAATGGTGAAACGTTATAATTAAAATCATAACTATTATTCGAGGTTGACGATGTGGCGGAATATTATTAAGAGTATGTGTAATGAAGCAATGCAAGATATTGCTTTATTCCCATTAGAGGTAGAGTTGATGAGGTGCTGGAAGAATTGATGACTTGACATGAAGGAAGCTTGAGAGGAAGCCACATGGCAATCAATGATGTGGTGATTTAAATTTCTAAATTTAGTGAGATTTAATGGGGTTTTAAATAAGGAAGGTAATGAGGTTTTGAATAAGACTACATGTTGGGCATGCCACGTGGCTTGTCGAGAAGACTTGAAAATGTTACATGGGACACCTAAAATGTCGCCTTAATATATATAAGGGGCTTCTATTATGGTGATGTTGAAAAATAACCATGGGTGGTGACTTTTATTCCCAACCGTTGACGGTGTACATCTTTGAGGAGATAAATACAACAAAAAAAGGTTCACCTGCTATAACAGGTTGTCTTTCAATCAATGCCACACAAATTTCAATGTACACTTTGTAACTTCCGACGAATTATGTGAAAGTCATCTCAGAACGAAAAAGAAGAAGAAAGTGAACTTCATCTCCTTTTCTCTGTATCATATAAATGGGCTAAATCTCAAGTCTTTACATGGATTTGTTCATAAAATTCCAATCTTGTTCAACTGAAAGGCTCGACGTCTATGTGGCTAAACTGCATTCATCGATGGAGTTGGGAGATCGAGAGAATGAATCTGTGACCAGAGGTGCGAACGACTTCAGCTTCGACTTCCACTTCGACTTCGTCTTCGACTTTGACTTTGGTTCAACCTTAGTTTTCAACTTTGACTTCGAATTCTACTTTGATTATCTCCTTTTTGCCTTCGCGTGATCGAATCTATGGCTAAACTGAGATCACCAATTGAAGCACCGGTATCTACAATCATTACAAATGTGTTGGGCAAATTTGATCGATGCGTGAGTTTCTTGTTCACTATTTTGTTTTTATTAATTGGTTCACTATTTTAGTTGTTTTGTTTGTGTTTTGTTATGTCTGTGTTGCCTCTCCTCACCTTTAAGCTTCTCGGATCTAATATGGACTTTGATGGGCTTAGTCATGGAGGTAGAGAATGAATCTCTGCGGGATTCAACATGGGGGCTCATCTATTTTTGACGTTTTGCCTTTAAAATTCCTCACCAAGGTGAGAGTTTGATCTTTCAAAATTAATCCTACCAAAAAAAACTTAGTTTCCAATTTTTGAAGAGATCGAGGTGGAAGATTGGGAGAACGATCAATGCCACTGATGAGGCGTTAGTTTCGTCTCTGCTGTTTTGGGGCACTTCAATCACATGGCTATTCTTTTTTTGTTCTTCTTTTGAAGCACTATGATGAGCATATGAGGTATTTTTAATTGACTTGCTAAGAAGAAGCGAGGTTTTAATTGGGCCATATCTGTTGGATGGCATTACCTTTTTATTTTTTTTCATATTATGTATATATACATACCCATACAGATATGTACTAGTGTTGAATTTATATTATATATATGTATAGGAGTTTCGCCCTTCGTATTCATAGTGATATCTTAAATTGAAATCAAGAGAGAAAGAAACCGTGCCTACTGTGGTGTTAAACGATCGAGGAAGGTAATTTAAATTGTTGTTTTAAATTTCAATTAGGACTATTAAATTATTGAAATAAATTGGCTAAGTTGTTAGCCTTTTTTATTTTTTCAATGATTTGCCTCTATTAAGTTGTTGAATTGTACTTCTTTTGTACATTGAAGAACTTGAAAACATAAGTTTGTAATTTTCTTGCATTTATATTTATAAGTTTTCTTGAATTTTAGATGTTAAAAATATAGATTCTCTAGTATGCCAACTCTCAGCTCCACCATCTAAAAACTAAACTTATATTGTATAATTGAATCGCATAAGTCATATATATATAGAAATTAAATGAACAAAGATAATGCGGATTAAGAAAGAAGTGTACCAACATTGGCCATTGTGTTTACAGAATATTCATGATGCATGAGGGAGTAGGGATTTTTGGTTGTTTGCTTTTGATATCTAAAGGAGATGGAAATCTTTGCTTCCTGTTTTTTGACATATAGAGGGGATGGAATAGCATTGGTAGAGGCTTATTTTGATGGGGCAACAAAGGGGTATATGTATACACCTAATTACTCTCTATCTCATTTTTTGTATAGCCCTCTTTTCTAGTAAAACTATTTTTTGTATATAACTATATATATAATAAAAAGGAGTATAGCCTCCATTCATCCAAAAAAAATCAACTTAAACAGGGTGTCAAACTAATGGTGTTGCCTTTCATGGACCAAGTTTTGGTACACCCACGATGTGAGACAACACATAATGAGACTCAACAGCTTAAGTACTGTAGGACATGCACTGTTCTCACAGTAGACATAAGAAAAATGTTTCCACATAAAGTAGCTATTCAGTTCAGTATAACAACTAAACTACATGAACCTACTTTTTTTTGGGTTCATTGACTGGAGGATTATCAAAATTCCAGTCAAATTATTCTTTCTGTAGGGTGTTTTTGATAGGTCATTTGTTGAAATGTACTAATTATTTGGAACCCTTAAATATCTCCACTAATTTTTCTTCATTTTAATGTTAGAAAAAGATTGTCTAGTGAGAATGTGAGATAGGAATGAACTTTGTAGGTTTTAATCTCTATAGCTGCGAATTGAAGACAAGTAGGATGAATTCTAACAATGAAAAGAAAAAGAAGAGAACTCACTATTGTGAAAAATCAGTCAATGCAAAAAGAACAACAACAACAACTGGAGTCCCTAGCTTTTGGGACCCTTAAAGTTAGGGGTCGGGTTTTTAGCAAAAAAATTGGTCTTCATTGCAAATGTCGACTGCAACTATCTAAACCCTTCAAAAAATCATATTTGATTCAAAACTCTCTACTAAAGCAATGATACAACAAAGAAGTTTACCAAAAAAGTCTTCAGAATTAGGATTATGACGACATTGATGTAGATGCACCCAAATTTGAAATTATAACTGCAAAAAGGAAATCAAATATTATTTATGGAAGTTTTAACTTGAACAACACAATACAATATAACTCATGAAGAAACACATAAATATACATGATCGTAATCAAGTAATGACTAACAGAGGATAACTTTCTTACCTCAGATGACTGGCTCTTCTCTACATCCTAAAAGCTAGAAAAATTATATTCTTATAACACAAAAGGAGAGCCCAAAACTAAAAAAATAGGAAAAGTAATGAAAAATAGCTATATTAAAGATGTTTTTCAATACTGTGAGGTTGTGGTACAAATTAGTAATAAAGTAGTTCTAAAATATGAAATATCAAAGAAACAAAATCACCTCACTATGACACGTGCTTAAGATACATTTGACTTGGTGGGACAATTACTACTATCACGGACAACTCCTCTTTGACCATATAGATTGCAAAGACGACTCTTATCATTAGATTGTGCTGACTTGGTAGTAGCTCTCCTTGAAATATTTTTCGTCTTTGACGACCTTCCCTTTGTTGTCTCAATAATTGGATCTTTAATCGTTGTTGAGAGGTCCACCTCCATTTGTTCATAATGAACAACTTCAAGATTATCAACAAAAACCATATCTTTAAGTTCTAAAAGCAACACATTCATCCCTTTCATTGCCTTCTCATAAGCACCTTTTGATTTCTTAGCATAGTATGCAACTAAATTAGCTTGAGTTGTCACACCACCAAATCTAGTTCTTTCAATCATATTTGGATGTGGAAATGGTTGTCCACTACCCATGAAAGATGAATTAATTTCTTTTACATCTTTGAGTCGTCTATTATTGACTAAATTTAGGGGATATTCGCTCACTAGCAAATGTTTTAATGTTCCAAATATGTCTTCAAGGGAAACCTTTACTCTCAAAATGTAAGCAGTCACAACTAATATGCCTTTCCGCATTACTAAAGAGGGTTTGACACTTTGCTAGTCCACTTGCTTGTGTGCCACTATATTTCGCAATCATACACATTCTTTGTCATTCTTAGAATGATGTTGGACAACTATGTATTTATCGATGTGTTTCATTTCATCCCTCACCTTACAAAATGTTGCACTTGTATATATTGATGATACAAATCGCTATAATTTTACCATAGTTGTCTGAGGAATTATAGGGGTAGACATGGTCGCGACGTAGTACTCTTTCATCTCTTTGTATTGAAGAGAAGTCAATGCATTCTCACAGTGCTCCAAGAATTGCCATAGTTCAACTCGACTATTCAAATCTTTCTTCAAAAACGAATTCATGGATTCACATCTATTTGTTGTAGATGTCCCTCCAAAGAATTTACTACGTAGAAAAGTATATGCCTATAGACCCTTTGACTTATGTAATTCTTGAAGCGAAGTGTTATTAAATGCATTGTATTTTGCCAACATATCATCCCATCTTTTTTCCCATTCATCTACAGTATAATACCTAAAAGATAATGTTTTTATCAAGATATATTTAATAAAAAATAGTAAAATTTTCTTCATAACCATTTGGATTATAACAAAGATATATGCTTTTAGAAAAAAAGAACAAAGAAGATTTAAATTAAATTAAATGATGACATACCTGAATATTAGAGAGCTCAAATCATTTTTAAAACCTACTTTGTGAACATAACTTGGAGCTTTTGGAGAATATGCCAAGAGCAAGTTCCATGTGTGATATTATTCCATTCATTTTCTATTGCCTTATGCATGCTCTTGTCTCCATCTGTGAGTATTGTCATTGGCATCTTTCCATCCATATATTCAACAAATGTATTCAACACCCAAGTATAACTTTCGGCTGTTTCATTTTGCAATAAAGCAAAACCAAAAACACATGTGTTGTAATGGTTATTTAATCCCACGAGCGTAGCCAACGGTTTTCCATACCTACAATATTCACAATCACCATAATTTAGAAGTAAATATATATTAAAAAATAATTAATGAACTTATATATAATATAACATGTTAGTTCGATATGTAGAATCAAAAGCTAAAGAATCTTCAAATAACTTGTAGTCAATTCTACAAGTTGTATCTGCCCAAAAAAGATGTTTCAACCTATCTTCTTCATCAAGTTGATATTTTACAAAAAAGTCTTCATCTGTCTTTTTCTTTGTTAGAAGATATTCAACTGCAGCTAGGGTGTCATGTCCATTGTACGATGAGGCTTTTCATTGCCCAAGAAAATCACACTCCAATAATGGAGTGCAAGTGCCCACTGCCCTTATTCTCCTTTTTATGGTCATGTACGCCACATAGGCTACATAGGCCAGATGAGGGGTTTTTGTTTTTTGTTTTTTTTGAAGGCAACCAGATGTATGGTATAAATCCATTGTCCTCCTTTTTTTTCACACAAAGAGAACACATTTTCTTTAGAGAATACACTTAACTACTTAAGTACTCTAATAAATTCGAGATAAAAAAGAATACGAAGAATACACTTAACACTTCAGTAGTATAATGTCCCGCACCCCACATCTCTAAAAAATCTTATATGTGGGATGTAAGTGCCCTTGTGTTGTTTCGCACCCCACTTTCGAGATAAAAAAGAAATACATTTTTTAGAACACATAGAGATTACACTTAAATACTTAAGTAATCTAATGTCCTGATAAATTGAGTTAAATTAAAAATTTGACAAAAAATAAGTAATCTAACGTTTTTATCATGCTTAGGGGTGACAATATATGGTGCATGGACCCACCGGCCCGGTTTTGTCGATCCCAAAATAAAAAAGGTCCAAGACGACAAAGTTTTAATAAATTCAAGTTGGGTCTAAACAAATACATCATGTCCAAATTAAAAATCAGATCTAGTCCGAACAAGACCTTATAAGCTCAAACCTTGCTCGAACCCAATTCGAAATTCAAATTAAATTAAAATTATATTTAATAAAAGGTCGGGCTTATGTACAAGTAAAATTACTAATTAGATTAACAAATATTAATCTACTCTGGTATATAAAGAAATTAATGTGGTGATTTTTTTAAAACCAAAATAATGTAAGAATTAAGTATTTTTTTTCAAGTAACCATGGGTATCCAAACATTTATTTGATTAGTCTCATGGGCCCTGAGATTGCTAAAAGAGACCACCAGTGGCCTAACGTATGGATGTCGTGGGGAATCGTATGAATTAAGTATCTTTGATTTTCAAAAGATTTAGATTTTAATATTTTACAATTTAATTTAACAATTAGTCTTTCTAATATGAAAAGAAAATTTGACCAACTAACATTGGTTTTTTATTTAATAAAAGTGGTTTTTTTTTTTTAAAGAAACAGAGTGGTTTCCTTACTCCGAAAACTAGTTAGTCTACTTTTATATGATAGCTTAGTCGAAAATTAAGAAAGTCTTCAAGAATGAAGGCTACATTGGGTGTCTTCATGAAAAAACAGGTTAATGGTTCATTCATTGCCTTTTTATTATTTTAAAATAATTAAAAAAATAAAAGAAGAAAAATCATTAAAAAACGATCTAATATAATTTCTCCTTTTAAGTAAATAAAAATATCAAAATGTTTATAACTTTGATAAGATGGGTGTGAACTACAAGTTCAGGTTAAATTAAGCTTGCTCATCAAGTGATCGGACTTAACAATATAATTACTTCATCATCAACAAAATACAGAATCATCGAATAAATCCCAAATCTCCTTTCTTTCCTCTCCTTTCTTTCTCTATCCCCTTCCTCATCTTTTACTCTCGATAATATTCTTTCACGTGCCACCACCTGAGAATTCAAACCATGCAAATTTGATTTCGACAAATAAATATATACCATGTACAAAACTAAAAGGGCACAAATGGAATACTTGGCACTCAACTACTCATTGAATGGGAAAAATTACAAATGTACTGCCAAAATTAATATAAATGAGTAAAATAGTTTTTTTTCTTAATTCCAAAAGTAAGGTAAAACGCCTTTTGGAAATGCGTCATTGGTTGGAGAAAATTTAGTCTGCTGAAAATACACGAATGGCGCATTTGGAGAATGCGTCATTCGTGTATTGTCACCCGTGATCGTCCTCTTCCTCGAGAACACAGGGAATATATTCCCTGCGTTCTCGAGGTTGCAGGCTACAATTGAGGGGTGTAGGTAGGAGGTCAGACATTAAATTTTTGATTATTTAATGTGGTTATTGGTGGGGTGTTATTGGTGGGCGTCGGATCAAAGAGAGAGAGCAACAGAGAGAGAGAGCAGCCGAAAGAGAGAGAGCGACTGAGTAGTGATTGAGAGGAGAAGCAGAGAGAGAGAGAGAGAGCAAAGCGAGAGACCGAAAGGGGGAAGAGGGAGTCGTGCGAGAGAGAGAGAGAGAGGACGAGAGATACACCGAGTGTGTCAAGTGGGCAGCGAGAGAGATTGAGAGGAGCAATAAGGGGGAAGAGGGAGACCAGTGGGTGGGAGAGAGAGAAAATCTCGAGAGACCGAGAGGGAGAAGGGAGACTGTACGAGAGAGAGTGAGAGAGAGAGAGTTAGGTGACCGAGAGAGGGGGAAGGGTGTAACAGAGAGAGAGAGAGAGAGAGAGAGAGAGGGAGTGAGAGAGAGAGAGTAATAGAGAGATAGAGAGATAGAGAGTGTGCGTGTGCGTGTGTGTGTTGGGTGAGAGAGAGAGAGAGAGAGAGAGAGAGAGAGAGAGAGAGAGATTGGGTTAGGTAGTGACAGATTTGGGTGAGTTGTAGGTTGGGTAGTGACAGAGTTGTGCCGGTTGAGTTGTGAGAGAGTTGGATTTGTTGGGATTTTTTGTTGAGGATTTTGTGGTTGAACAGGTTGTTGAAACTGAAGAGGATCAGATTTTTAAAATTTATTATTAAAGAATAGCATTGTAGTTAGTAATATTTATTTAAGTAAAAGTTAAATCTAATTTTTTATTTTTTCAGGGAATATCAAATAGAAGATCAACATAAGTGAGTTTTTTGTGGTTGAAGGTTGTCAAAAATTAAGAGGTTCATAATTTTTTATTTAATATTTAAATAATAGCATTGTAGTTAGTAATATTTATATAAGTAAAAGCTAACTTTTTTTATTTTTTCAAGGATTATCAAATTGAAGATAAAGAAAGAAAAGAGAGAAATTAGTAAGTTAAAAAATTTATTTATTTAAGTTTGATTATGTTTGACTTTGTATTTTAGTAAAAAAAATAAATTTATGTGGAGTTTGTTTGTTAAAAAAAATTAATACGTGGAGTTTGTTTGTTAAAACCAAATTTTTTTATGCTGAGTTGTTTTTTTTTAACATATGCCCTAATTTGATTGTTTTTTTTAACCACGTCATTCTTCTCATGGGTACATTCCTACATTGTCCTCAATGCAACCAGAACCTCAAATGTTTGTACCTAGCGCGCCGATCATGAATCTTCCTCCTTACCATTTTGATCCTTATGCACCCGGGCAGTCGTCTTCATATATGGACCATGGAATGCCTAGACATCCAATGTATCATTCATTGCCTCAATACATGTCGAGTCAATTTAGTCCACCATGTTATAATTACAATGTCATATAGTGGAGATGGCTCATTCATGAACATGTTAAGCATGTCGCCGCCTCATGTTCCTTTCGGCCAACCACATACAGGAAGTAAGTTTTTTTGGACGGTTCAACCTCCGATTTTTGGAAGCATTAGTACCAGAGGTGAGTCGAGTGAACCGGAGGAAGAACATCAATCGACTCAACAAAACTCAATGCAAGATCAGCAACCTCGACAAACTCAACCGGATGTACAAACACAACGTCCAACTCGACATAGAGTACGTCCAGTTTGCATCATGGAGCAACAACGTCAACTTAACCGTCGATAGACCTGTATAATAAATTTTTTTAATGGAATGAAATCATACTTTCAAAACTTCCTTATTGTTTTAATTTTAAATTCTAGACAAAGATATAACGTGGTTTTGGCCTTTACAGTTTTTCATCTGCATATCTCTTCTTATTATCATGATTGTGTTGCATGGTTTGTAGTAGATATGCATGGGTTGCCCCCTTGAGATACGTGCGTAACGATCGCATGGATTGTCCACCTCGAGATACGTGCGTGTTGTTTGCATAGGTTGTCCACCGCCAAATACGTGCATATCATTTGCATGGGTTATCCACCTCGAGACACGTGCGTGACATTTGCATGGATTGTCCACCTCGAGATACGTGCATGTTGTTTGCATGGGTTGTCCACTGCCAGATACGTGCGTATCGTTTGCATGGTTTGTCCACCTCGAGACACGTGCGTGACGTTTACATGGTTTACTTCAATTGCACGAGATTACATGGGTTACCCACCTCAAAATACGTGCTTGACCTTTGCACGGTTTGCATTGATTGGACGAGGTTATATGAGTTATCCACCTCGAGATACGTGCGTGACATTTGCATGGATTGCACGAGGTTGCATGAGTTGCACACCTTACGATACGTGTCACGTTTGCATGAATTGCATGAGGTTGCATGGGTCGGCCACCTCGACATACGCGTGTGTCGTTTGCATGACTTCTCCACCTCGAGATACATGCATGACGTTTACATGAGTTGTCCACGTCCATATACGTGCGTGTCCTTTACATGAGTTGTTTACCTCGAGATATGTGCATCATGCGGGTTTTCCATCTCGAGATACGTACGTGACGCGGCTTGTCCATCTCGATACGTACATGTCGTTTGCATGGGTTCACCACTTCGAGTTTGAACAACTTACTCCTTTTGAGGAGTAATAAGAGCTTTTGTATTTTGTATAGATGGCTCATTTTCAAAAGGTGTCATTCATTCCACCTCATTATTTTGTATAGATGACTCCTTTTCAAAAGGAGTCATTCATCCCACCTCATCAAAACACATCAACCCATGGAGCCACATCATCATCAATAACTCCTTTTCAAAAGGATACATACCTTAGTTTTGTAAATTTAAAGTAGCCATCCTTATTTGATGAATAAAAAAGTATTGTTACCTTAGTTTGTGAAAAAGTCCCATTGAATGTCCAAGAAGTTAGGTAATTCAGTACCAAATTTATCAATATTTTTCACGCCACCACCTGTTGACTAGGTCGTCATTCTTTGACTGCCACACAAGCCTTTTTTGTTGAGAAATGTGGAAATTAAATGAGGCCCAACATGCACTGCCATGTAGAGCCCGTTAATAACATATATATAAACATGATTTATTTTTTATTTACATATACATTTTTTTATCATACTTTATTTTATATTTAAATGAAATATTTATTTTATTTTATATATTATTTTTGTTTAAAATAGTTATTTATTATTAAAAAGATTATGAAATTTTTCCCCAAATAAAATTCAGATTTTTTTTGGAGGATTGTTATAGATTTTTTATATGTTTTTTGAAAAAAAAATTATATGTTATTTGCTATGATTCATTTCATCTCTATTATTAAAACTTATATAAGACTTGAATGAAAAAGAAAAGTAAAACTTAAAAAGACTACAATTCCATTAGATTTTATTGAATGAAAAAGAAAACTTACACTACTCATACAACCCACACAGATGGAAAGATGTAAGAGAAATGCAGGGATAATTTGTTGGAGAAGAATCGATGTACGACACAGAAGAATTGACATGAATATCAATTTTGGTTTTTTGTCAAATAACATCAAAACTTTTTTTTTATGTCAAACATGAGATTTTATGTGTTGTTCTTTGTGTTCTAATATTTCATGTTCGTGCCATGATTGCCATTCTATTTTCTCAAAAAGTGTTTGCATAAGGTGGATAATCTATTTAAACGATCTTTATTTGTGTTGATTAGATATAAGAAGCATGAACAAAATTTAAAGAATATATTGAAACGCTTAATTTTAAATTTTAATTTTTTTTTAATTTAGAACCTTTATTCCCCATTTGAATGCTTAAGTGGTTTGAATGAGAAGAAGAAAGATTCATTTTTTTAAAGAAAAACAAAATGCTTGAATAACCCACTTTGGGCATTTAGTAGACCTAAGTGGATGTCCCTCTATTTCATACACCTCGAGGAGTGTGAGCGAATATTTCGAGGTGTATCGCACGGGTGGACACCCATTTAGGTCTACTAAGTGCCCAAAGTGGATAACCAAAGTGAGTTACTCTAGCATTTTGATTTGAGCACCTCTATAGTGAATCCCTCTTCTTTCCATTGCAGGAACGCCAAAATAATTATTTATTCTCAACTTTCTTTTCAGTTTGTTGATTGTCATTTGATGCGGTATTTCTTGAGTTCGATTTTATGTATTTCTCATTTAGGAAGTCGATTAGTTGAAGATATTGTTTGAGCCAATTAAAAAAACTTAAAACCAAAAAGAGGAGAAGAGGCAGAAAGAGTAATTGAATTTTATTTGAAATTTGATATGATGGCTTTTCTATGCAACTTTTATCAGATAATTTTGAGTGACTTTTTTTTTCTCATTTCCATCAATAAAATTAGCCCTTTAAGAGAGTGGTAGCTTATATGAAGTGGCGTCAGGCCCTCACATCGCACACACCATTTTTTTTTGGGCCCCACTATCCACGTTAGCTTAATGTGAGGGTGTGCGAAGACGTTATCATCTTAGCATTTCTCAAGATGTAATGCTCTATTACGTCATCAATGATGTAAACCCCTATTAAAGTTGTTCCATCAATTGTTAGTGTTACTTGACAAAAAAATAGAAAAATGGGTGTAAATGTTGTTAAGAGAAGTCTTAGCATTAATGACAAGTGACTGAGTAATTGTTTTGACTGTACTTAGAGCCCTTCTGATTGGTTTCCCAATGAGATAATAAACCCAAATTGTTTGTTTCCAAATAGATGGTAAGAAGGGAATAACAAAAAAAGTAAATAAGAGAGAACAATTTTTAAGTATCTAGTAATTATATAAGGCAAACCTTTTATATAGTGTCACGTGGAGTGCCAATAAATATGTATTGAAATACCAAATATTCCATGGCTTTTAATGTAATCTCATTCAGAACTTTATAAATTAGAGCATAATCTGATGCTCTCTATCCTAATATGTACTTTCTCAATCAGTATTCTTACAACAAAAAAGAATGGAATCAACGTCTCATAATACCATCCCATGTGAATCTATTGTCAAAATAGAAGATGAACTCAATATCACCTTACCTAATTCCTCATCATCCCATCCTCCTAAGAGAAAATATCTTTTTCACACTCCTACAAATCCAAAATCTGCCACCTAAGTCACTTCACCAAAATCTTCTGGGAGCTCTAAAGCGGATGGGGAAGGAAAATATTTCCTCAACAAACTGGAAGTGAAGAGAGAGGTTGCGAATGCGATTATTATGCTAAAAAGTTCCAAGTTGCAACTAAAGAGTATCGGAATGAAAATGGAGGGGATGAAAAGTATGATGAATGGTGAAGTAGAAGACAAGACCGATGTAGTTGTGATTGACTAAGAGGTTTTTATTTTGTAGTTGTGATTGATTAAGAAGTCTTCATTTTATTTTGTTTCGGAAATTGTTTATGATTTCTATATTTTCCTAAAAATTTTGTTTTGAATATGATGAAGTTTGAAAATGGCAATCTATTTCTTTATCTAGTTGATTATTTATTTTTTTATTTATTTGCACTTAGAATTTGATGTACAAAATCATGCCCCCATAATTTAAAGCCATAAAAATTGAAAGTATATACATTTTTTTAATAAACAAAGATGCATTCACTATTAAAAAATAAAATAACTACAAAAGAATTGGATACTTTCATCGTCTATACATTAAAAAATGAAAGTCCGTAATCGCCCCCATTTACAAAATGTCTTGCAATTCCACCAGTATCATTTGCACAAGAAAATCGGCACACCCTCCATCAATTTGCCTAGTCCAAAATGGCTAACCAATTTTGCAAAAGATCATTTAAGTTATAAACCTTAAAAAGGAGAATTAGTGGAAAACCATTGAGCCAAAAGAAATTTTAACTAGAAAACTGTTTTGTGTAATCACAATATTCTCCGCTTTTTAGGTTTACATAAAAGTGTGTTGCCCATCAACAAATCATAAATAATTGTGTGACCATCAAAAACATGTTTCATTAATTTTAAGTTCTCTTTTTATTTCATGTTCTTGTTTTTGCTTTTCTGTTTGGATGTATGGAGACACCATCGAAATGAAACACACTATTTCGTTTCGGGCTTAACCATCATCGTTCTCCTCTAAATTTGAGGTTTATCTCTGGGCAGGGATCCCTCTCTCTTCATCATTGTCCTGCCCTCCCTCCATCGTTTTCTTCCTTAAGCTCACTGTCCATCTCTTTTTCGTTTTGTTTTTGTCTTGTGTTGTTTGTTGTTGTATGTATGTTGTCTGCTGTTTTTGCTATTGTATGTTGTTTGTTGTATGATTCAATCTTTCCCTAACTTTCTCATCTTCTTTGTCCCCGTTTCATTGGTTTTTCTTTTATTTGTTTCGTTTCACTGTATGTATGTTGTTTGTTATTGAATCGTTGATTAATTGTTGGTGGCTATTTTTTTGTTGTTTCAAACTTCCCTCACTCAACGATCAACAACAATTCTCAGCTTCATCAATTCAAAATTAAGCCAACACAATAGTCTCAATTTGATTATCACAGTCCCTAATTGAAATTTAAAACAACAATTTAAATTACCTTCCTCGATTGTTTAACACCATAGTAGGCACGGTTTCTTTCTCTCTTGATTTCAATTCAAGATATCATTATGAATAGAAAGGTGAAACTCCTATGCATATATATAATATATATTCAACACTAGTACATATCTGTATTGGTATGTATCTATACAAAAATGAAAAAAACCAAAAAAAGGTAAGGCCATCCAACAGATATGACCCAACGAAAACCTCGCTTCTTCTTAGCAAGTCAATTAAAAATACCCCATATGCTCATCATAGTGCTCCAAAAGAAGAACAAAAAAAACTGCTATGTGATTTAAGTGCCCTAAAATAGTAAAGACGAAACTAACGCCTCCTCAGTGGCATTGATGTTTGAGTAAAGGCTCAACTGCCCCAAATGAAGACAACCAAACCCTTCCAACGCTTATCCCTTCATAAAATCGTACCTACCACATCTTCCCTCTCAGGTGTGCATCAGTCATTAGTTAAAATAAGATACATATACATTCTAAACAGTTGAAATATGATATATAAATTTATAACAAAAGCATTGTAGAGAATACTTAACCTTGCCCACATTGTTCTGCTCTGGGCACTGATTTGTTCTCTCAACATTCCTCTTCAATCTCTTCTAAAATCGGAAACTAAGTTTTTTTGGTAGGATTAATTTTGAAAGATGAAACTCTCACCTTCGATGAGGAATTTTAAAGGCAAAACGTCAAAAATAGAAGAGCCCTCACATTGAATCCCGCAGAGATTCATTCTCTACCTCCATGACTAAGCCCATCAGAGTCCATACTAACAAGAGAGAAGATGCAACACAGACACAACAAAACGCAAACGAAACACCCAAAACAGTGAACCAATTAACACAAACAAACTAGTGAACAAGAAACTCACGCATCGATCAAATTTGCCCAACACATTTATAAAGATTGTTGGTATCGGTGCTTAAATTGGTGACCTCAGTTTAGCCACAGAGTCGATCACGCAAAGGTAAAGAGGAGATAATCAAAGTAGAAGTCGAAGTCGAAGTTGAAAATTAAGGTTGAACCGAAGTCGAAGTCGAATTGGAAGTGGAAGTCGAAGTCGTTCACACCTCTGGTCACAAATTCATTCTCTCGATCTCCCAACTCCATCGATGAACGCAGTTTAGCCACATAGACGTTGAGCCTTTCATTTGAACAAGATTGGAATTTTATGTATAGACTTGAGATTCAGCCCATTATGTGATACAGAGAAAATGAGATGAAGTTCACTTTCTTCTTCTTTATTTGTTATGAGATGACTTTCACTTACTTCTTCGGAAGTTACAAAGCACACATTGAAATTTGTGTGGCATTGGTTGAGAGACAACCTGCTAAGGCAGGTGAAACCTTTTTTGTTTTCTTTATCTCCTCAAACATGTACACGGTTGGATTTGATCCAACGGTTAGGAATGAAAGTCACCACCCATGGTTATTTTCCAACATCACCATAATAGAAACCCCTTATATAAATATATATATTAAAGCTACATCTTGGGTGTCTCATTAATAAGTCGTTAATTATGTAATTATGTATATGTTATTTATATATTTTATTTTTAAGTCTCCAAAATATTAGTCTAATTATATTTATTAGTTATTTTCAGGGTTAATAGAGTGCGCGGTTGAATCCGGGGCGAAAAACTACTCAAAATAGTGTATTTACATGCAGTGGAACATCTACCAAAGGATATGCCTCGAGACATACATTTTTCAGTGATAAAGAGATGGAGAACAGTTGAAGAGACACATGAGCGTAACACATTTAAGACACTCGCCACCACAGCCCCCCGTCTGGCCTTGAGATCCGCACAACAACCAAGCATCATATGAGAAATTAAGGCTTCATTTTACTCGGGATCTGTGCTAGCACCGTCTCCTAGATTTTCAGTGTCATATATGTGTTCTCTCCTCGCCTCAACAGACGTTGATTGTGCCTCGTGATACATATCGTGCGTTCTCCCAGTTTTTCGCACGAACTCGTGCGTGTCTCCTTCCCACCAGTCAGTGTCACGTGTTGATGCACACATGCCCGGAGTTTTTCAAAAAATAAGGTTGGAAACATTTTTTATTCCAAATATAAGGGTGGCTACTTTTTATTTCCAAAAGTAGGGTATGTCTCCTTCTCAAAAGGAGACATTGACGATGATGTGGCGCCTTGTGGCATGTGGGTTGATGAGGTGGAGTGAATGGATCCTTTTGGAAAGGAGTCATCTATACAAAATGAATGACACATTTTCAAAAGGAGTCATCTATACAAAATACACCCCCTCTATTTTACTCCTCAAAAGGAGTACTTTGTTCAACTCGAAGCGGTGTGTGACGACCCCTTATCCAAAGGGTCAGGGTCGGTCCGACCCAGCCCACCCGGGCCCGGGTCGGCCCGACCCGGGCTATCAATCTTCTTCCTCCCGTAAACTTTTTTTTTCTCATTTGTACTGGGGTTAGGCGTCCATCCCCAACCCCAAGTTGGGATTGTGCAGGGGAGACAACTCACTTGTCGTCCCTTGAGCTCATAGCAGTTCGTCCGAGTCTCCTATCTCGGACCAACAACCACAATCGACAGCAAAAACAACCACAAATCACACAACACCAACAAATATAACATTTACCTCGGCCACCGTGCCTCGGTAATGACACGTATCTCGCTGCGGGTCCCACGTCTTGGTCATTTTGTCCTGATTAACGAATTAAACGTGTATTAATTATTGGGCCGTGACACGGTGAACCCATGCAAACGTCATTTACGTATCGAGATGGACAAGCCGCATCACGTACGTATCACGAGATGGACAACCCGTATCACGTACGTATCTCGAGGTAGCAAATGATGTAAAAGACACGCACGTATATGGACGTGGACAACTCATGCAAACGCCACGCATGTATCTCGCGGCAGAGGAGTCATGCAAACACCATGCATGTATCTCGCGGCAGAGGAGTCATGCAAATGATGCGCATGTCGAGGTGGACGACCCATGCAACCTCATGCAGTTCATACAAACGTTACGCACGTATTTGGAGGGGCCAACTCATGCAAACGACACACACGTATCTGGCGGTGGACAACCCTTGGCAACAACATGCACATATGTCGAGGTTGACAATCCATGCAAACATTACGCACGTATATCGAGGGGACAACCCATGCAAATGACACGCAAGTATCTAGCGGTGGGCAACCCGTGCAAAGAACACAAATGTATCTCAAGGTTGACAATCCAGGCAAATGTTACGTACATATCCCAAGGGGGAAACCCATGCATATCTACTATAAACCATGCCACACAATCGTGAGCATAAGAAGAAATTTGTAGATGAAGAACTGTAAATGCCAAAACCACGTTATATATTTGTGTAGAATTTAAAATTAAAGCAATTAATAGGTTTTGAAAGTATGATTTCATTCCAAAAAAAACTTATCATACAGGTTTATCGACGGTTACGTTGACGTTGTTGCTCGGTGATGCAAACCGGACGTACTCTATGTCGAGTTGGACGTTGTGTTTGTACTTCCGGTTGAGTTTGTCGAGGTTGCTGATCTTGCATTGAATGTCGTCGAGTCGATTGATGTTCATCCTCTGGTGCTTCACTCAACTCACCTCTGGTACTAATGCTCCCAAAAATAGGAGGTTGAACCGTCCCAAAAAATTGGCTTCCTGTATGCGGTTGGCCGAGAGGAACATGAGGCGGCGGGGGCATGCTTAACATGTTCATGAATGAGCCATCTCCACTATATGACATATTATAATTATAACATGGTGGAGTAAATGGGCTCGGCATGTGTTGAGGCAATGACGGATACATTTGATTGTCTAGGCATGCCATGGTCCATATATGAAGACGACGGCCCGGGTGCATAAGGATTAAAATGGTAATGAGGAAGATTCATGATCGGCGCACTAGGTACAAACATTTGTGGTTCTGGTTGCATTGGGGACAATGTTGGAATGTACCCATGAGAAGAATGACGTGGTGGGGATGAGCGTTGGCTACTGTCACCAACAGTCTCTGTTGTTCTCCCTCTCGGACGAGATGAACGTGGCGTAGGGGAAGGTCTACTGCTCTCAGAAGCAGTCTCTGTCCGACGAGAAGGACGTGGTGGACGAGGACGTCTAGTGCTCCCACCCACAGTCTGTGTTTGTGTTTTTCTTCTTCTCACCTCTCGGTTCGATTCGCCCTGATCATCTTCTTCATCTTCGTCTTCATTCTCCTCATCTATGCCCTCTCCGACATCAATTCCACTATTCCATAGAGTTGACCTTTGCCTATGATCTTCATCTAAAATTTTGATGCCTTCATCAAGCACAGCAAGACCTTGCTCGTACCCATCGTCAATGAAAACTCGTTGCAGTCGACGCACCAAGTTACACTTATATAAAAAAACAGGAGGTTAGTAAACACAATTTATGATGTAAAATGTGATGAAAGAAAAATAATAGTTTAAAGCTTACCGAATAGTCACGTAAAGCCCCGTCATATCTAATGAATCTTCTAGTGACTGATCAATACCACGTCATGTAGTCTTGTTGATCGTGGCCTTCTTCTTGTCCCACTGTGACTATGTTGTCACCACGATTTTCCCACATCTGTATATAGTTTGCGTGAAAAGCCGCCCAATTTTCTTGAACGCGTCCTCGCATCTCGATGCGGTGCAGTCGGGTGTCGTAATGACAGTTAGGTGGCACGGCCTGTATCATTCCGAATTGTCTCAAAACTCTTTCAGGTCGATGCCACTCGACTATGTGGAAACAAATAAGGGGACACGTCGATAGCCAACTACCGTGACCGTCGTTACAGTATTCAGGAAGAGATCCTATGACTTCAGAATAAGGTTGCCACACCACGTCATCCTCATTCTGCGAATCGAGTGCATCACGGTAAGCTGATAAAACGTGTGTTGCACTTTGAGTAACCGAGAATGCATCGATCCATCTGTATAGAAAACTCATAATTAGTAAAATGAAAATGTAGTTAATATTATAAAAATTACAATATAACATTTCTATTACTTGTGTCCTAAAGGCACGTCATTAAGCATCTCTTCTCCATCCATTGTTCGAGGTCGAACTCTAGGAACACCCAGCCGCCTTGGTGCTATGAATGGGAATCTATCCCATGCCCACAGTTGTACAAGAATTGAAGCCCCTGCAACCTCATGTGCACTCGCGCGAGATCCGCGGCACAACTCCCTGTACAAAAAAGCCAAACAGGCACTCCCCCAACTATACTGACCAGCTATGTCAAAATCCTCGAGCAAAGGTAGAAACATCAAATGTACATATCGATTTGACTTATCGAGCGAATAGACAACCACCGATTAGTTGGAGAATGTACGATCGAACATACCGCCGGACCGACTCCTCCTCGCTGTCGTCATCTTTAGCTGGTACGTTGCGTTCAAACCATTCGACTTTTATTTTATTTCCATGAAGGTCATCTCCAAGTGGAATTCGACACCTCAACGTAGTTTGTATCGGTGGTTCCCGTCACAGGCATACCTTCGATAGGTAAATCCGAACTGCACCTGTACGTCCTGGAGTGTAATAGTGCACTCCCCACATTGCATGTGAAATGTATGGGTTTCTGGGCGCCATCTCTCAACGAATGCAGTAATCAAAGCCCAATCAATGCTGAAAAATGATACGCGCGAAATCCCATAAAACCCACTGGAACGTAAATATGGGATCATTCGAGAATGATACTCCACGGTTCGATCAACCGCTGCCCGTCGTCGACGCACGCGCAATGTCTCGTACACCATATAATTGAAAATAAGATGTCATATATATGTATATTATACATTCATTCATGAACATTGGATGTATCCATTTCAAAAGGTTTACCTGACCCGTCCACGCTCGCGAGGATCTGTGTGTAGATTGAAGATCTAATAGTGAAGGATCTGACTGTCCTGGATCCATTTGTGTACAAACTACAATTTATCAAATTTTTAAAGTTAGTCGTGTTGTTTGAAAAGTCGCCACAAATCATTATTATATGTTCAAACAAGAACAAATAGCTCAACATTTCATGACGTGAACTATTTGGATACTTCAAAAGGTTCAAGGTAATCTAATTACGTACATATTAATCCATTAGTTAAAAATATAAGCAAATTAGGGCCTCCTTGCAACAAACAAACTCCACATATTAATTTTTGTAAACAAACAAACCGCATATAAATTTATTTAATTTAACTAAATTACCAACTCAGACTTACTTAAACTTAAATAAATAAATTTCTTAACTTACTAATTTTCCTCTTTTTTCCTTTCCGTCTTCAATTGGATTATCCCTGAAAAAACAAATAAAAATTTAGCTTTTACCTATATTAATATTACGAACTTCAACGAAATGACGTAAAAAATAAATAAATAATTCCGAACCTTTTCGCAACCTTCAACCCAGATCAAACCCACTGGTGTGTATCTTCTATGTTTGATATTCCCTGCAAAAACACAAAAAATAGTCCCACCTCACAACCCAGACCCACAACTCACCCAACTCTACACACCAACAAAATGACCCACCCCACAACCCAACCCAAGCCACCCCCAACTCTCTCTCTCTCACTCTCGGTCTCTCGGTGTCAAGTTCCCCCCCCACTCGATGTCAACGTCCCCCCCACTCTCTCTCGAACTATCACCAACTCTCTCTCTCTCTCGCTCCCCAACCCTCTCCCTATCTCCGTCACCGTACTCTCTCTCTCTCGGTCCCCTAACTATGTCCCTCCCTCCGTCTCTCTCTCTCTCTCTCTCTCTCTCTCTCTCTCTCTCTCTCTCTCTCTCTCTCTCGCTCGCGGGTCCCCCTCCTCTCCGTCTCTTCTCTTCCTGCTCTCTCCTCCTCTCGTCTGTCTAACTCTATCTTGGTCGCTACTCTCTCCTCTCCCCCTCTGCTGGTCTCTCCGCACCGGCTCCTCTCTCACTGCTGGCTCTCCGGCTCCTCTCTCGCTGCTGGCTCTCTCCCGCACCAGACTCTCTCTCGCGACTCTCTCGGTTGCTCCACCCCACCAACACCCACCTTATAAAACCCCCTAGGAACCCTAACCCCCTACCACATAGCCGTATATCCTAGCCCGAGAACGCATGGAATATATTCCCTGCGTTCTCGGGGAAGACGAAATCACGCGCAAGAGGGTGTCATGGGGGGTATAGTACACGAATGGCGCATTCGGAGAATGCTCCATTCGTGTACTGTGGGAAACCGACGTCGCGCCCACGTGGAGGCCACGTGGACGCCTCGTCGTAAAAATGTTACACTAATGGCGCATTCTTCGAATGCGCCATTAGTGTACAAGGCCTGTCCACATGGCGTACACGCAGACGCCACGTGGACGACACGTCAACACCAACCTCAAACTAATGGCGCATTCTCCGAATGCGATATTAGTTTATGGGGACCGATCCACGTGGACGCCACGTGGGTCATGCGCCATTCGTGTTTTTTCTCCCGTGGCAAAAATACACGAATGGCGCATTCGGAGAATGCGCCATTCGTGTATTTTTGCCCCGCCATTAGTGTTAAATATTTGCCCCACTAAAAGCGCATTTCCATAACCCGATTTACCTTACTTTTGTAATAAAAAGTAAACCTAACTTATTTTACTAATTTATTTTATTATTAACAGTACTTTTGTAATTTTTCCTACATGCCCAGCACATCACAGTTGCAGCTTCTCCACCAATCGGTGCACGCCACATCAGCCACGCCAATAGCTTTAGTGAATCAGCGCCCGCCACATGTTTGAGACCCTGCAACAAACTCCCATCAGCTATTAGATATGCCTCGGTGCACGTTTCAATAAGGAACCCACGAAAGTTACATTCTCTCACTCCAGAGACAAATTTTAGTAGTTTTAAATAAATAGACTTTAGGGTATTTCAAAAGGGGGTCAACTTCTATATTTTTCTCACTCTTGGCTATTAATTCGGGCCCTCTCTCAGCTAATTGGATTCTTCTCTCCCTTTTACTCTATTTTTCTTCCATTCAACTTTTCTTTTATTTTTGTGTTCTTCCATGAGAGATTAAACTCATGGCCTAGGCAAGACTGCGAGGGAGGTTTGATTGTGCTCATCTATGGATTTGTGAGATTTATTTATTTTAATTTCACTTCTTTTGATTGATATTTTATTTTCTTTGGTATTGATTGAATAATTAGAGTTAAATTCATATTTAAACTCTGATTCTTTTGTCAGTGGGTCGTAAGCATCCGTCCTTATGCAATAAGACCACACTGGTGGCAATTGACCCTACCAATTGATTTGCCTCTTTTGGGACTAGTTAAATATCTTAGGGATCTAGGCTAAATTGGACACACTAGTGATCCAATTGTCTAGGTGTAGTGCCTTCATAAAACCCATTGTGGTCATCGTGTTAAATCCAATGCGCTTGAGTATAGGGTTATATGATTTGCTAGGGAAATAGTCATTGTCGTACTATGGCTATCGAGATTAGGAAGTGCGAGGAACCGCGTACGTTACCGGGTCTATAGCTACACTAAGATACTTTTGATTTGCATATTTTACATAAATTGATGACCAAATCTAATTTTTTATCGAACCGAACTTGTATGTTTTGACCTAGGTATTTTTTATTAATTGTTTTGAAAGCTATTTTCATTATTTATTTATTTTCCCTAGCATTTAGATTAGTTAATTAAATCACTTTCTTAAACCCCCGATTTCCCTTTTTGTTGTTTATGACTTTAGAAAGATTACCAATCTCTAAGGGATCGACCCTTTGCTACTATTCTGCAAATAGTTGGTTTAGGTAATTTTATTGACACGTTCGGCGCACGTCACCCATGTAGCATTTTTGAGTCTTCTAGACAAGCCACGTGGCATGCCCAACATGTACCCTTATTCAAAACCTCATTACCTTCTTTATTTAAAACCCCATTAAGTCTCACTAAATATAGAAATTGAAATCACCACATCATCAACTATTTCGCCACATCATGGATTGCCATGTGGCTTCCTCTCAAGCTTCTTTCTTGCCACGTCATCAACTCTTTCGTCCGTCATCAACTCCACCTCTAATGGCAATAAAGCAATATCTTGTGTTGCTACGTTGCACATACTCTTAATAATATTCCACAACATTGTCAACCTCAAATAATAGTTTGATTTTAATTATAACGTTTCACCATTTAATTGTCTCTTAATAATGATGCCTAATTTATGAAAAATGATGTCCCTATATCAATGTATGATTATGAGTTACAATATGCATTAATTTGAAACTAAAACAGTCCTAATTGAGTTTGAAAACAACAAATTATTTCAACTCACCTTGATCGATGCACACACCATAGTCACGGTTCTCTCTCTCAACTCAATCGAGCAAATACATAATGAATATAGACGAGAGACCAATCAGAGACAAGAGAGAACAATGAGGGAAGGAGAGAAGATGAAAAACTAGTGAAGGTTGAAGGAGATGATGAAAGGAGATGAAGAACACACCTCTCCATTGTGATTTGGTTTTAATTAAAAGGGAGAGAATGCAAAATGATCAAAATGTCCTCCCTTTTTTATCCCTTCACATATAAATAAAAATACCCTTTTAGGTAATTTGGTCATTTTTTATTTAATTTGATGATTATCTCTACAATTTTTGTCCAAATTAAACCCTAAAAAATACCCCAAATCGACTAAAAATTGGAGAATTTACCAAAGTGCTCTAAAACTCTCGGATAACTCATCCCACACGCAAATCGAGGTGTGGGACCCATGTCGGCTTGTAAATAAATAAAGGGAGGGGCTATTAGCCCCCCACAACCCTCTATCAGCCCCCATTTAATTTAATACATTTTTAAACTAAAATGTATTTAAGCAAAATTACATAGATGCCACCCCACCCCATGAACCCTTTTTTTTTCTTCTTCTAGTTTCAACTATCTACACCCCTCCTCAACTTTACTTTTCACTCTCTACACCTCTCCTTAAATGAAACCTTAAACTCATCCCCAACTCTTATCCCCCAATACACTCAGTTTATCCCTTCTACTAACTAAATTTCATTTTTTATACCCCACCACAAATTAAAACCTAAACTCATCTTATTGTCTCTTTTACTTTTTAATCTCTACATCCCTCCCATCTCTTTCTCTATATACTCAACAACTCACCACCAAATGCCACATGTTGATTATAGTATTTGGTTAAGATTTGATTCACATTCTTGAATGGTTAGAACATTTATTTGTGTTGAATCTTAGCTTTTAAAGATTAAAGAATCAATCTTTGAATGCAAGATGTGGCAAATTGTGTTTATTAACATAGAGCAAATTGGGGAGAAGAAGATGATGTGTAACAAGGTGTTAGAGGATGGGAAACACAAAAATGAAAATATGGTTTTGTTTGGGGAATTAGGGGCAAATATAAGTTAAGGGTACATTAGGAAGTTAACTAACAATTAAGAAGGAGGGGGAGGGGGTGCTTAACTTATTGGGGGCTATAAATAATATAAAATTAAATGGGGGCTGATATATAAGGTACTTGTTAGACCAAGTGTTTGTCACTTATACCCCAACTGAAATTTTGATGGCAACAAACAAAGTGAAAGCATTCTAACATTGTGCTTAAGCGTTTTAGAACATTAAAATATGATAGGAATGAGCAACAAACAAAGTGAAAGTTGAAGCTTTGCTCAAAGTTCAAGTCAAGTAAAGTGAAAGTTAAAGCATTGCTCAAAGTTAAAGTCAAGCAAGTGAAATCAAGCGGCTCAAGACTCGGCTCATACAAGGACACAAGGACCGGAACATCAAACTCATCAATTGTAAAACTCATGTAAGGTATATAAGTTCCATTCTTACAAGCCAAATGCATTAAAATCATGCATATCATGAATTTCGGATTTTCAAGCACTTAAAGTCATGAAATCTATGATTTACAAATCCGTAAGTTTGAAAATGTTTTAAATCATGCAAACTTATTTTATTGCATGTATTTAAGGTGTATAAACCTTTCAGTATGTTTTTAAGTACACCGAAAGTCGTTTGGATGCTTTTAAGTGTTCATCAAAAATATTTATAGAAAAGCCCATATATGTTTCATGAAATCGGGAAATTCAGTTTTCGGAGTTTGTGAAATAATTCGGGTTGTCCAAACATGTGTACTAAACCTTATTAAACTTGTATGAAGTGTTTTCAAAGGTTGAGAAGAGTCGCATGTAGGTTGGGGAGTCGATTGAGCTAAAAAGAACTGAATATTATTTTTAGGCCCCTGCAACCCATATCGTGCTACACTCTCTGGATAGCGCGCTAGACATGCACATAGCGCGCTATACAAAAAACATAGCGCGCTATCTGTCATCTGACATAAATTCTGGCAGACTGCATCTCCACCTTTAATTTGAATTTTAGGGGGAAATCTCGACCCTTGATGAGGTATAACGGTCTCAAGCCCCTCAAAAACATTAGAGAACTAGATCAAAATAACAAGAACACCAAGAACACAACTACTACTCTCATACTCTCAAAATCCAAGTTTCTAAAACATTGTGCTTGATTTTTCAATTGCATTCACTTGGATAATCTTGAAGTCGTTGTCTCGGTGATTTCAGAGACATCAAAGAAGTTTTCTCAAGCTTACAACTCACACTCCAAACCCATTTTTAGATTACACTCTTGGGGTTGTATGATTTCTTGATTTCCTACTTTATTTGCACTTAATGTATAGTTCTTGAGTAGATTATTGGTTGGAAATCATTTGGTGTTTCTCATACATACAAGCCTAGGGTTTCTTGTGCTCAACCTTGTTTTACAAAACCTAGGACTTATTTGAACAAGTTGTTGTGCTTAATCTTGATTTTTGGACAAAACCACTTATTCATTTGATTTGAAATCGAGCGTGCTTAATCGATATCATTTTATCATTTTGTCGATTTCTTAACTAAGACTTGAGCATTCATTTAAGTTCTCAAATATATATCTTGGTCGAGTTCACTCTTGCATGCATTGGAGTGTTTCATCTTTAGGAAGGCTGGTAAGAGTTGAACTTATTACCACTTTGTTTTGTAAAGCAAATCTTTATTTGTATTGATAAATTTTGTTGTAAGACTTAGTGGGATCTAAGTCAAAAGGAAGACCTAGTTGAGGCTAGACAGAAATCCTAATTGCGGCTAGGTTGGAAGTCTTAATTTGTAATTAGACTCTAGAAGTGTGTATGCTTAGGTTGTAACACTTAATCGTAATTTAAGTGGGGATTTGAAAATCCTAACCGGGGAGGTTAGGTAGTGGATGTAGATCGGTTGGATCGAACCACTATAAATTGCGTGTCTCTCTTCATCTCCTCTACCCCCTTCACATTCGCATTGCATTCATATTTGTACTTGCATGAGCATATGACATTGTTACATATTGAAATTTTTAAAAAGGCGATAACTTCTTGATACACCCAATTCACCCCCCTCTTGGGTGTGGTTTCAGGACTGAGGTGTTAATAGTCACTCCCTAAATAAAATCCGCAAAACAATTATTAAGTGATTATTTAGACTTATATATAGGGTTAGTTTAGTAGTATATTTAGTATAAATATCTTTAAATGAGCTCTAATTAATGGTGTTTATGCATTTTCAGAGGAATGAGACATAAAGGAAGGAAAAGAGCAAAAATAAGAAGAAACGGAGCTAAAACCCACCTAATAGTGGTTGGTGTCGTGACATGCAAGGGTGGCGCTATGAGGGACAGCGTGGAGAACCTAGGCATGACGTGAGAGAAAAGGAAAAGTGATGAAGTTAAAGCAGGAAGCTCGACGCTGTGGTGGCGCTGTGGAGCATAGGGGACTGCGCCGGAGGCTTAAGGAAGAGCGATGAGGTCAATGAGGCAAGGAAGTGCACATAAAGGAGGCAGCGCCGTGGCATAACACACACAGTGCCGGGGTATAAGTGACTGTGTTGGTATGGAAGAAATTAGAAAGTTAGAGTTGTATTTCGAGTTAAATTATAAAGTAGGGTTTCAAATTGTTATTAGAAGTATGAATAGATATTAGGACGTGGTGAACTCAGAAGATATCAACCATTAAAGCATTTTAGCATAGGCTCTACTTATTCTTGAGTATTAAAATGATTTGCATAGAGAAGACATTGAAGACTAACGTGTGGTAATTCAGGTATTGCGTTATTGGTTTATTTGAAGTATTTTCAATATATCTCTGATTTCGATGAATACCATTATGTGCATGTTTGTTTCAATGAAGTGTGAATAGTCTATTAATCTTAAGGGTCAATGGATCCTATGGTATGAATTTTATGTTATGAACAAGAATAGGAATTGAATATAAAAAAATGCAATGGTTAGAATTTGTATTGATTATGAACATAATGCTCTAAATATCTTGATCACATGTTTATTGATATTAGGTTTAAAAATTTATCATGGCCGTTGAAGCTTTTAAACCGGACATGAACGATACAGCTGTGAAATATACAACATCGAGCGTTAGTTGTTGATTAAGGAGGCCCGGATAGTAAACTTAATTGGTTATGAATCAAAAGATTTGGAACATTAAAGCAATGTGGAGCTTACATTATTCACACCGATAGGAGGAGTTCTAGTTTGCACATTAGAATCTTTTTCTTCACGATAGTGGGTTAAAGTAAATTTGAAGGAAATCTGTCTATTCTAATTAGAGATTGCACACAACATATAAAGATGATAAAGTGGTTGAAAATCATAGTATTTCATTACCTAGGTGAAGTTGTGAACTAAGATAGTTCTAATATAAGAGTTAAAAGTTAATTACATTGATTTGTTAGTATAGATTAGTTTAGTTAGTCATAAAACAACTTAAAAAGGATTTCCTTAACAATAATTCATTGTGGTTAAGTAAGTAGTGAGTGCATACACCGTTCCCTGAGGACGATATCCATAGTCAACGTAAGTTTATTACACTATTACTATAAGTGAGTTGTTATATTTGCGACACACCTACCAACGATCTCAAAATAGATCCTAAGTGTCACATCCCAAAATTTTTAAACAGATAATAATGGCTAATCCAGGATTAACGAGTCCTAATTATGGTTTAGGCCGTGAGTCGGGAGCTGAGGACTGGTGAAATGAGATTTACAAGTGATTTTACTTTCGCGTGTTGTGTGCCTAGTGTTGTGTACTATTATATTATTTTATTTTGCAAAATTCAAGTTAAATGATTAAATTCAAGATTTGACAGGGTTTTGTCTCGAGATACGTGTCGAAATGAGTCCCGATAGAGTTAAAAAGTTGACTCGAACTATCGTTTCGAATTTCACAAAAAATATTGTAATTAAGTTTAAAAGTCTAAATTTTGAACTTTAAATAGATTTAACGAGCCAATGTATGAGTTTTTCCCTCGGTTTGCATGCAAGTTGGGATCGGAGGCAATGTAAAATGAGACAAAGTTTGTGCGAGATGTTTTTTGAATTTTGTGTCGGTTGGTAGTGGTTGAGGTTGAGATTGGGTCCAAGTTGGTGCAAGCTTGGTTAACTATGGCAAGATGATTGGTCCGGAATATTTTAGTATGTCGTGGACAAAGTTAAGATTTTTGGAGTTTTGGTGTGACCAAAATCAGTACTATGGAAGTTTTCTGGAATTGAACTATTTTGTTAAGAAGTTGGCTCAATTTGGTGAAAAATAGGATGGAAAATGAGAACCAATAAGTAAAAAGAAATTAAGGGTTATATATATATTTATGTGTAAAACTAAAACATAAAATCAAACATTGTTTCATTTCAACATAACGTTTGTTCCCTACCCCTTTCCACATATACTTTCTCTCGCGGAGCTCCCTATGTCCAATTTTCGCCTGGTTTCTTTCTGCAACACTGTAGAGCATCGCGAGACGATCAATTTGAGCTAAGTTTTATGGTGGAAATGAAGTATTTGGCCCGTAATTTGGTTAATTCTTAATGCAGAGTATTTTTCCATAATTTAATTTGAATTCTCACGATTTTTTTATTTCTTTCGCTGGGTTTTAATAGAAATTGGTAGGGATTGTTATTAATTGGATCAATTTGGGATAAATTCATCCGACGATGACTAGGGTTTTGATGAATTAAACTAATACGATTCAGTTGATAACTATTTTGGAGATGTTTTTATAGTTGATATTGATTTACATTAGATTTTTGGATGAATTGATTATTTATTTTGATCCAATTTGACTCCACGGGATGTGGAAATATTTTAGTGTTGGTATTAAGTGTTTTTGTGGTGTTTATTGTCGAGTTTTGAGGATTTAATTGCGAAAATATTGATTTTGAGAAGTTTTTCAGTTCAAAATAAGTAAAGTTTGCCTAGTTGACAAGTCATATGGGAAAATTCATAACTTCTCCGTCGGTGATTCGATTTGAGTGTTCTTGGAATTTGTGGAAAGTATGACATGAGTACTACAAGTTCCATTTAGGTCATCATGACAAATATTAAGGTTTCGAAGGTTAAAAAGTTACCCCAAGTTGGCTAGTTGAAAGCTAGTTGAAACAATTATATAAATTAATATTTTTGGAAACCGTTCTCAAACATACTTTGACCTTAGTTTTCGTTGGGTTTCATGATATAGTTTCACTTGAAGCTTGACCCATAATTCAATTAGGTATGCAGAGAAGCTATTGGAAGCATTTTCAAGGTGATCCGACGCTTCGAGGACCCCAAAAATTAAGCTCAAAGTTAGATGTTTGTAAGGTTAAGTAAATCCCGTAGTAACCTTTACATTATATGATTATAAATCTCGTATAAATTGCATTGATCCTTGATATTGCATTTTTACTATACAAGCATACACGTGTGGGGAGGATAAGGTCGATTCGAGTCTCCTTATAGTGTCCACCTAACTGTGTGTACAAGGGACAACTATATTATGCAAGCTAACTATATGTACATAGTAGAACTATATTATGCTTGAGGGGCTAGAGTCACTGATACTTTGCATCACGTGGTTATCATGAGATTACTTTGAACCAGATCATACTCTGATAGACTCGAGGAACAAGACTCATTTGGGTATCTTCTCTGGGCATAGGTCCTTATTACTGTTTACTTACCACTTTCAGATGATATCAATTGATTGTGGTCGGATAACAGAAACATGATGGATTCACGGTTGTATTTAAATTCTTTGGATTATATTGTCCATTTAATCTCTTAGATTATTATGCATTTGATTATTACATGTGAACTAGATAGTGTGAAATTTAATGTGTACTAGATAGTGTGAGATTTACTTATCTAACATTATCGACTATTTTGTAAATAGGTAATGATAGGTTCTAGCGGAGACAAGGGAAAGAGAAAGCTTTCTGATTGTTTGTGACTTGCTCAGTTCCTTTCTCTCTATGTATGTATTATTTTTGAATATAATATATTGTATAAATGGATTTTTGGGTTCGTGTCCGGTTAAGATCTCTTTTGGAATTGTTGAAATGGTTTTAAGACGAATTTAAATGTTGTGGATCTAAGGTAATAATGGTTTAAGGATTTTGAAAACATGAAATAGTTTAGAGTGAATAAATAGTTTTTATATTGCAATATATATTGTTATTAGTGGATTGTGAGGCCTTCGGCATTTCCACCAAGCTGAGCAGGTTTTGTTGAAGATTTTCGAAGACCGGGTTTTTCGGTGTAGGCTTGAAAATTGAAGAGGTGCTGTCGAAATAAATTTTACGGAATTTGGAGATTACGTAATCAATCTAAATGAATTTTGAGGGATGATTTTTACTTTAGAATCATTTGTGGTTTATAAATTTTATTGTTTGAAGATTACGATATCTTAATTTTAATTATTTATTGATGATAAGATTAAGGCTGCTAGATTATCGAGGGAATTAAGGTACTCTTGGTCGGTCAGATGCCCTAATTAAGTGGGGTCTGACACTAAGTAATTGAGAAAATGGAAAATACAAGCAACAAAAAAAGAACGGCAAACGCAAATAGTACACATTCCTTTTGGATGGGGTATATGGAGAAGAGAAATGCTGGAGTAACATACAATGACCACTAACTTTGTACACCAAGCTGACCTGTCACCTAAGTGGCTCTAACGCGCGAGCCCCACTCTTCCTTTAGTTTCCAACGAAATAAAAAAACCAAAAACCAAAAAGTTTTCTGACTAACAGACAGTCGATTGACCACTGACTACACGAATTGTCAGTGAGTCACAGTATCTGATTAAGCCCAAGAAATTTGAATTTCCCTCTTATTTTTGGATCAAAATCTCACTCATTTGCACTCCCAAATCTGATTCCTGGAACTCTAAATCCCCTATTTCACCATTTTTGCACTATTTGGGGCTCTTTTTCGACGAGTTTTTCTAGGTTTAAGGTTAACAGCTGGAAGGACTGGTTGGTTGTTCCTCGGCAAGTTCGATTTTGAGTCTTTTCTTTAGAGTTAGCAAGGGAATCTTGGTGCTTTTGAGGTGATAAAGAGGACTGATAAGTCAATAATTAGACAT